>JAOCZM010000189.1:10000-2410000 GCA_026122235.1 Vinca minor | reverse complement strand
TTTCTAGTCCAACGGCTTACCGGCAAGCAAGATGCACATAACCAGATAGTATATAAAACTAAAATCCAGCTAAACACATTCACAACAACCTCAAGACATCTCAAAACAAATTTAATAATCAGGAAACGAGAACCACCACAACTCGAAACATTGTATTCTAGTCCAAGTACCCATTTGTGAAACTAACTTACCCCAGATCCTGTCCACGGCTCTTCTTCACGCAGCCTCTTCTTTGACATGTGGTCACCAGATGTTTCGCCACTGGTGGCAGCAGGAAGCTGCAAACAATATAAGTTCAGGTTAGTGCATTTGTTATCTCATCTCAACCCAAATATTTTTACTTTGGGCCTCCTCTCACAAGCAATCAACTTTTACGTTTTCAAAGACAAAAGAATCTCAAATAAAACTCTAATCCAAGTATCCAAAAGGAGGAAGAGAAACCGAGGACTCTCTGAAGAAGCCAACCTCTCAAAACATTGTCGAATATTGAAATTCAGGGTTAACTTGGGTTTGTTCGTATAGAAACAGAGAAATTGACTAGTGATGTTCCTGAGGTAAACTTAGCTTTAATTTATTACAATGTGTTAGAATCAAACTTCAACCTTTCTTCTTCCTCTTCCACTCCATTTCTTCTAAATATTTTAAAAAATTAAGAAGGGATTACATCCAAATTTTCATATTCATCATCTACCAATCAATAATATCTTTCTAATTGCTCTAAGACTCCTCAATTCCCATCACTCCATTAGCTTCTTTAACCAATACAAATGAACTCAGTTCTTTCTACATTTTCTCAAGAGTCAAGTTTGTTAATCATCTTCAACACCATATGAAATCATTGTCCATTAATATAATTGGAAAATACGGATCAAACAAAAGTGAAGAATACAGTGTAAATCTCTTCACCGAATACCAATAAATCATTATATCTCCATACCTTATAAGGGCAAGGCACAAGGGTGCCAAAAAGTCCTTCAGTCAAATCCTCAGCTTTAATGGAATAAAGTGCATTCTTAAGACCACAAGAGAGAAGATACTTCTCAGTGTCCTTGGGCATAGCATGACCTTTGTACACGCTCACAGGAGGATCACATACCTAAAAGGAAAGGAAAAACATAAAGATCCACTCAATTTCATACAAAATTTTCTATAAGAGGGAAAAAGCAGCACACGGGCCAATTGTGGAGCAGTAACTAAGCAAAACAAGTCCAATGAGGGAAGATAGTTTCCGAAATTCAAAAAAAATCAAATAGATGTAACATGAAAAATCAAAGATCTAAAGAAATTTCTATTATGAATAAGAATGTTAAATCTTGAGCTTTTGTTGTATTACATAAAACTTAGACGAAGGAAATTTACGATATTTTTTAAGAAGTTTAAAAAGGAATCTTCACTAGCACCGATGGTAAAGTGAAGAGATTACGCAACACAAAAGCTGAAGTACAATTTGGCATTTCCAGAATTTCCGGTCACATGCCACATGTCATCATCGACAAGTGAATGGGACAGAAGGGGAAGCAATAATCTCCACCGACTACCAGAAAAAGCCAATGGCAGTTTCTGCAGATACGAAAATAGAGCACGTGGCTGAACACTATTTTCTTCTCTTTTTAAAGAAAAAGACAGATGCAAATACTGCTGGCTACGCACAGCTAACACTCCCCCAAGTAATATAGGTCATCCATATCACTGACCATTCTAGTGTTTCCATGAAGATTATCCCGAATGAGATCAAAAGATAAAAACATTGTAGGAATCAATAGGATGAAAAGAAGACGTGGTTATTCCTGTGTGGACAATTATAGGAGACCCATATCACCCATCAATTACAGTGTCGCCATTAAAAATGACCGGAATGAGACACAAATAAACAGAATCCATGGGATCAATAGGCAAAGAAAGATAACTAGATGCACGAATATAGGAAACCCATATCACTTTGTATGAAATTATTGAAAAAATCCTTTTTCGAGTTTGCTTCAAATCCATCGCACTATAAGAGACGTTTATGTAAGGACATCAAAACAGGAGTCTTCCAGACAATTGTAAAGCTCGTTGTTTTATGCAAGAATGAAGCTGTTATAAAAAAACGCAGATAAAGTTGTAATACATCAAATGAACAAGCATGAGGTGAAAAGGAAAATATATCAAAAGTTCAAGATTGGTTACCGAGGATCCAACTTGAGCTTGACAATCATTCAAACTTTTGTAAATGCCAACAATATCCCCTTTTCTAACAACAAAGAATGCTTCCTTGTCATCCTTCATTACTGGTTGTAGAGTAGACTTTTTCTTTTTACCAGACTTAGATGAATAGCACTGCACACGAAAGCTTCTTAACAAAAATTCCAAATTAGCGGATGCTGAACTTCTCACAAGAAGATGGCTAGCTCTCGGTAATAAAGCCGAATAAAATGCACGAAACAAGCTATTCATTACCGAGTGGCTCCACCTTAAGTTCTCAAATTCTGCAAAAACACCATTTTCATCACCATCAAAACAATCTAAAAACAAAAATGAATCTCATTTATTCAATTAAACAAATTCTAAGTTTCAGAAAGCGTTTTACTCCAAATTCAAGAATGGGTTCTCATAGGATTATAAAAACTAAAAAGCACCAAACATAAGCAAAATTAAACTCCAGAAAACTGCGATTTCCAACTTAAACTAAGAAATTTCTTGTAACTAATTACCAAAGTTTCAAACTTTATAAGAACCAGAATCGCTACGTTTGAATTTCTATTCCATTTTCTCACATTCTTAAGCAAAACAAGAACATTAATTAGCAACAAAAACTTTGATAATTCAAGATAATCCTTTAAACCACAATAAAACAGTAAAAACATCATAAAAATGCAGTATTCAAAGATAAATAAGTACAAATAAAAAGACTTTGGAGCCTTAGAGAGAAAAAATACATCAATTTTAGAACCCTAAAAAACAGAAATTTGAGAATTATCAAATTGATTATGCATTATAAATTATAGCATATAAAGAAGGGAACCCACCTCCAGTTAACTAATTTGATGAAGCTTTTATCACTCTATAGAGTGTGAGGAGGACGATTTGGGGGGTAGGCGTGGGTTGGCGGAGGTAGTTCTGTAATACTTTTTTTTTATACAAGTATTATAGCCTTTGTGCCCTTTTTTTTTGGGGCCCAAAAGGCTAATTTATTTTGCTTGGACTATAATACCCTTCAGCACTGCTATATGATTGCCGGATTCCGCCTATTTTGAGCACATTCGACACTCGTAAACCGTCCACGGGTAAAATACGATCAAAAAAGAATTTGGGTAACATCGAAATTTTGTAAATAGTGTGAGGGTTAAAAAGACTAATATTTGTTAATATTATGGATGGGTTGGGTTTAAGTTATAAACCCGTAAGGGTCCGGTTCACACATGTATGTCTTTAAGAAAAAAGAATTATATTATCGAGTAAGGAATATATTGAATTCGAGACATACATATGCATAATACAGGGGAAATTTAGAGATTTTATGTTGAGGTGTCGAATTAAATAGAAACATATATGAAAGGATAAAGTGATAATTGTTTAGGAACAAGTTAATATTTTAAAATATTTTTTGGAAATTAAAAAAAAATCAAATTTTAAAATTGTTTGGAGAGGGGAAAGCACGAGAACCACAACAGTTAAACGGTTAATACGTCACATAATGTATTTTATACTATAAAAATATATCGAACAATATATATGATACACTACTATTATATACATCTAGCATACACTATAAAGTGTAATAACTATTTATATATACTAAGGGTATACAGGACAATATATATGACTTTACATTTGATTTCTAATGACTTGCTCAAGATAAGATTAACGATTCGTTTCATCTAAGGAGCAGTTTCATAGAGCATTATCAAGCATGTCTTGTATAGATACCTACCAGGTTAGTCGGGTTGATATCCCATCAAACATGAATGTCATATAAAATACCATCATCACCAACAGGAATTTGTCATAGGGGACGAATTTTTTATTGAATTTTTTTTTGGGGAGGGGGGCAAATACAACATTTATAAGAAAATATCACAAAAATAATTTTTTCTATAGAAAATTCGTCGTTTTAGAAAATTTTGGCCATAAAGCTCCGCCACTGCGTTTAGGAGATATATATATATATATATTCAAATTAATTGTTATTTACATGTCTTTTATTAAGTGTCAATAACTTTTTTCAATTACTCAACATATCTTTTATTGAAAAAGTGAACGAGAAGGAGGAAGAAGGGGTATTATCGAAATTGTGGTGGAAAGATTATTGTTTGTTTGGGTTCTTTAATTATTTTAAAGTGTTCTAAACAATTTATATTGAGGAATAAAGAGAGTAATATTTTTAGAAATCTCGGGGGACGACTGTCACCCCGCCCCCTTTGTTTGCCTCCCTGATTGTAAAGTGTCGGAGCTATGTTGGTTGTCTTTTTTTTGTTTAACAAATATTTTTTCGCCTTTTTTAATGCATTATAATTCGATATTCCAAACTTTTATTTCTGCATCCGCATTCCGCTCATTAACATGTACTCCCTCCTTTCCTAAATATAAAACTTTCATTACATGTTACGAAAATTAAAGAAGCGAAAATTAATATATTTTTGTAATTAAAATATAAATATTACTCTTTTAAATATGACTTGTATACCACTAATTCTATTTCAGAGAATAATATTGATATCTTAATTATAAAAATATCTTAATTTTTACTTAATTAATTTTCATAGTATCTAATGAAAATCATATATTTAAATGGAGGTAGTATGATAATGATTGACTTGAAGGGTCTAGAAATGTTTTGAAAAGAGGGGTATGGCCCAAGATAAAGAAAAGAAGAAAAAAATATTATCGAAGAACAGAATTTACACACATGGCTTACTAACAAGGTTGTTTCCTCATCATCTATACTCAAAAGGACTGTTTGATTTGAATTAAGAGGAATATTGGGGTCATAGTGCCCCAAAACTTTGGTAATATAGATGGGAAATGATGTGTTTTCGAACACTTCTGATATGGACCGGGTCCACTGGATCATGCGGTCCAAATTTGACCACATCACTGCATTTCCTTCTCTCTCTTCATTCTTCAGGGATGTGGCCAAATCTGGACCACATAATCCACATGGACCTGGTTCATATCAGAATTTTCCTGTGTTTTCCCATTAGATCAAGAATTGTTGATTGGGACTAGAATTGAGAGGTTGAGAAATTTGAGCCAATAAAGAGAGTTGTTGGAAGTTCTAGTTCAAAAGGAATTGGATTAAACATAATTTTTTGTAATTGCATCTCTTGACTTTATTCATCAACCATGATATATTTAGTTTTGAACAGCAGGAAACAGCTTTATTCAAATAATAGGTAATAAAAAATCTTCTATCTTATTCTGTGTTTCATTATCTATTTCATTAATAAAAAATTGTCATATATAAATTTTTTATAAATAGATAATCTAAAAGACACTTTAAAGAAAAGTAAACACATGACAATCATTTATTAGCGGAATAACGAATGAAACAGGAATTCGAGACATAAGGTTTCTTTCATATTATTTGTTATCCATAGTTGGATTGACTCATAGTAAAATTAATGAAGTAACTTAAGCATGTAGATAGTGAAATATTCTATACAAATACATTGTATGTTATTTATCCCAAAAGTAATTATATATCAAACGAAAGTTAGTGTAGCTGACGTCACACTTGTGATTCGAAACAATACTGTATAAGTTATTTATAAACTCACAATTTTTTTTATATTTTCTTTATTTGAGAAAGAACAAAAATATTATAAATAACTGGTCCTAGAGCTAGTTGGTTGCTTTTAATTTTTCTGTAATAATATATACGAATAAAAAAGGTAGTGTGATACCAGCATGATCATATTTGATTTTGTGTATTAATTGAGTTCGCATGCTATATGTTATGTTTTTAATAGTTAAGTGGCGTTTTGATGTGATTTGGATGTAGAGAGACCTAAGTGTTAATCCCATAAGTTAGTTGGTTGGTTGGTTAAGTTAGAGGGGAGTTAAGATGGTTATAAGGGGGTTACAATTGTGTTTTTGCTGGAGTTTTAGGGAGAGGGAATTTAGTAGAGGAAGGAAGAAAAAGAAGAGAGAATAAGAAAGAAAAGGGAAAATCTAGCATAACTGAATGTTGTGAGAAGATTTGAGATAGTAAACGGTGTGGGGTTTGAGTGTTCTTTAGTTCGTATCGTAGAGGAGAAAGGGCTACGACTGGGCAATGACAAATTAACATTTCGAGTTATGTGCAGAAAGTTATAACTTCGTAAAAAACGTTAAGTATATACTGAATTTTTTTATTTTTAGAACTATAACCGCGTCCGCATGATGCTCACCCCACCGATCAAGGGCAAAAGGAGTCAATAAGGTCCCCAAAAGCATACGGCTCCAGTGCGGAACGAGAAATGTTCCACGTGCGAAATGAATTATCATCCGTTGGATTAAAATTTTGACAGCTGAAATTGATTTAAAAAGAACACTTATTCTGATTTGAGAATAGGTGTTCTTAAACTAAGAATACTTGTTCTCAACTCTCAAGGGAAAAAAAATATTCCGCACATACTGGAAAATAATTTTTAATAAGAACTAAAACTAGAATCCAAAGATCCCTAAAATACGTTACTACAAGGCTAGCTAGTGGATCGATATATTCATGATCTTTCACAGTGGCGGAGTCAGGAAATTTGTTATAGGTGGTGAATTTCTTACTAAAAATTTTTAGGGGGGCGAAATACAATATTTATAAAAAAATAACACAAAAATAATTTTTTTTCTATAAAAAATTCGTCGTTTCTGAAAATTTTGAGAGCGCCCTGCCCCTCTTATGCTCCACCACTAATCTTTCACCATTCCCCAATCTTTATTTTCAAATATTCCATCTTCTTCTCCAAGAAATGAAATGTCATCAAAAGGTACTTAAATAGTAACCATAAATAATTTAAAATGTACTATTTCTCCAATTTCTCAAGCTAACTTTTGAGAGTTACTTTCAAAACATTTTATATGTTAGGAACTCAAGCATCTTATAAAGTGTTTCATATGTCTAGACAATTTAGTAATTGGTAAGAAGTGATGACCATTCAAATAATTTGCATGCACTTGGAATATCTTTATTCAATATCACCGAGGATGTAAAATTCGTCATTATTTGAAGAATAGAATTATGGGTGGTGAGTAAATTTAAAACTTATATTCAGATCAACAACTGCAATAAATCTAAGATAAAAAACCAATTTTCTTCTTTGTGAATTGACATTTTTGGCCTACATATATTATATTTATGAGCAAATAGTTTTTTCTGCCATAAAATTAGTTACGAGTGCTATATCTGCCACAAATCACGTTTTCGTGTTATATCTGCCACAAAACTAGTTACAAGTGCTATATTTGTCACAAATCGTTTTTCCGTGCCTTTTTTGCCATGAAACATTTTATGAGTGCTAAAAATGCCACAAAAAAAGGGAGGGTGAAAGGAAAAATAGGGAAGAGATCAAATTAATTTCAAATAGACCCTAAAATCAAAATTTTATACTATATTGGGTACCTAATTTTATTTTATTTTTAATACTTGGCGCCCTTTCTTCCCAAATTTACCAAAACCCTCACTGCTACCTTCTTCTTTCTTCTCTTCCCACATCGAGCCACCACCACCTCCCATCCCGTTACCCAATCCATGCCCCCACCCATACCAAAGAGTACCAAATATGCCAAAAAATGACTGCTTGAAGATTTGTAGAGGCGTGGTAAAGGTGATAGCCTAGCAAAAATACCTAAGAACAATTAGATATTCTTAGGAAATTAGTCTGCATTTTGCATATTGCTTTGCGAGAGTCCTTTTTGTTCAAGAATTCTGATGGTTTCAGATGCAAAGCATCTCTGTTAGGTTAATTATGTACTACAAACTAATCTACATTTTGTTTAGTACTTTGACTGGTATGTATTTTGTTTAAATTTTTTTGATGGTTTTAGTAGCAAAGCACTTGGTTAATCATGTAGTGCAAATTGATTAACATTTTTCTTATTGCTTTGACTTATATGTATTTTGTAAAACAGTTTCTAAAGGTGAGAGCAGCAAAACATTGTGAAATTTGTTATATGTGTCTGAAATATAGACCTAGAAGTGCTTTCATCATATGGATTGCTATTCTTGGTTAATTTTCAGGGGGTATGGGTAGGGGTTAGGGATTGGGTGGAGGGATGGGAGGTGGTGGCGGCGGCTCGAGGTAGGAGGAGAAGGAAGAAGAAAGTAGTGGAGGCTTTGATAAATTTGGAAGAAGGGGTCAATTATTTAAAAAATAAATTGTGTACCCAATTAAATATAAAAATGTGATTTTAAGGTCTATTTGAAATTAATTTTATCTCTTACATATTTTCCCCTTCACCCTCCCTCTTTTTGTGGCATTTTTAGCACTCATAAAATGTTTCATGGCAGAAAAGGCACGAAAAATGATTTGTGGCAAATATAGCACTTGTAACTAGTTTTGTGGCAGAAAAAACACGAAAACATGATTTGTGGCAGATATAGCACTCGTAACTAGTTTTGTGGCAGAAAAAACTATTTGCTCTATATTTATTGATCTAAATATAAATTTTAAAGTTACTTACTAACCAATGCAATAAATCTAAGATAAAAAACCAATTTTCTTCTTTGTAAATTGACATTTTTGGCCTACATATATTATATTTATTGATCTAAATATAAATTTTAAAGTTACTTACCAACCAAAATAAAACTACTCTATTATTTGAAAGTATTATTGAAGTTTGCACTTATTTACGTGTGTAATTATGGATTGTAGTGACTAAAGTCTACTTGAACTCATCTTTTTTTTTAACGCTCGAGGGCGGAACCACGAAGGGTAGAGAAGTAAGAGTACCCTAGAAAGGGAGATTGTAGCGTACCCCATGCCTGGGGAGGGTATTGCCTTACCAGAGGAGGAATTGCCTAGCCTCACCAGAGGAGGAGGACTTGCCCTAAGAAGGGAGAATATTATTGCCCTAAGAAGGGAGATACAAGAATCGAACTTGGGACCTAAGCCCCAAGTGAAGAAAGCCTTACCCACTTGGCCATCCGATTCGTATACTTGAACTCATCTAGTTATTGACTTTATGGTCGGGAGAACATTCTATAGTGGCGGAGGCAAAATTTAAGTTTAAGAGGATCGTAGTAGAAAAAATTGAAAATTCTTAAGGGGCCGTTGTAGAAAAAAAAATCTCTCTTATTCTGAACCGTTGGACCCCTTCAATGCTCCGCCACTGATTCCATAACAGTTAATTCCTATATATATTGAGATATAGTCACTATAAATTTAACCCCGCCTAATCATTAGTCATTTTGAAAAAAAAAAATCTTAACCATAAGTATTGATCATTAAAGAAGACTAACACATTTGTCGCAACGTTTTTAATTTCATAATAGGTGTGAGTTTGAAATCCTTCTTAATTTATAATAACCATTTTTTTTCAAGATAAAAAACCCCCATAAAATTGATCATTAACCTATATATTGTCATATAATCTAGCTCTTATGTGACAAATGACACAAATGCTGAAATAAAGCAGAAAAAAAAAAAAGAGTAAAGAAAATAGTGATGAAATATGATGTAACACACACTTGGGCTAACTAGGGGCTTTGTATGGGCCTCAGTTTTTTCTCAATCGGTCATGACATGGAACCCAAATTTGCGGGACAAACATTTTTGGCAACGACAGAAGTCCCACTTCCATCCCGAGGCCAAGACGGAAGTGGGACTTCCGTCCTGGTCGACATGGCACTTTTGGGACTTCCGTCCTCCACCAGCCGCGTTTTTAACGCTTCTCCTTCCCTATCGCGATTTTTACCCCAAGTTAATTTTTTTAACAGTCCTCCCACCCACTGCCGAACTTCCCCCACCACCGCCGCCGCTCGCCGCTGCTGCCCGTCGCCGCTGCCTTTGCTATCAATTTCATTGCATCCCCTCTCCAATTGAAGGTATAATTGTATTTGGATTTCAAATTTTTTTTCCTAAAAATTAAACTTTACAATAGAACATTGTTTATGAATTTTGATACCAAATTGTTGATATTATGAATTATATATGACTGTTGTGATTTTTTGGTATTTGCGATTGTTGGGTAATTTTGAAATAAATTTGAAATTAGGGTAATTTTGGAATTAGGGGTATTTAGAAATTATGGTACTTTGGAATTTAGGGTAATTTTTGAAATTAGGGTAATTTAGAAATTAGGGGTTTTGTGAATTGGGTCTATCTTGAATTTAGGGTTTTTTTTAATTAGCTAATTTGTGTATCTATGCATGTAGACTTTTGAAAATGTCAACAGATATGTTGTGAATGTGCGAAATAAAATTTATAGCATTTGTGATTTTAGGGTATTACAGAACAATTGAAATTTATTTTTTGGTATTTTGTGATTTGTGAATCGATTTACTAATATATTTGTTGATATTTTATGATATTTGTGATTTATGTATATTATTTTTTGTATAGATGTCCGTACCCGCTCATCTTCAGCCCGGTCCTTTCGATCCGTCCGTCTTGAACAAACAACCATCCCATAGATCCTTAAGAATCTGGCTAGGAGATGCGACAATGAACGAACATTTAAAGGTTATTAAAAGTTCGGGGAACTTTTACGCCGCCTACAGTAGAGAAACCAACCCTAGGGTAATAGACCTAATAGACCGGGTAGGTTTAGGAGGTTGCTGTAGGTTAGGTAAAATGAATGTAGATCACGCTCTCGTGACTGCATTAGTTGAGCGGTGGCGCCCGAAGACCCACACGTTCCACCTCCGTTGCGGTGAGGCGACCATCACACTAGAGGACGTAGGCTGTCTTCTAGGACTACCCACCAGGGGCCAGGTAGTGTCGTTGAGTCACAGCTACAATTACACCAAGGGTCAATGGGTTGATCACGCCTATAATATTTTAGGATTTAGACCCAGTCAGGATGTAATCAGGGGGAACACTTTGCAGCTGGTAGAGGTGTATGCCCATATTAGTGAGCCCTTACGAAATGATGCTACCGACCGCCAGGTACAACAGAGAGCTAGGGCATTGATCTTCATCTTGTTGGGTACTTTTCTTTTCCCGGATGGGGTCCCGGCCAACATGCGTTATCTTCTAACCCTGGATGGTAACCTGGAGCATGACACGCATTCCTGGGCTAGTGGTGTTCTCGTGCATTTGTACCGCCAGATGTGCATCTCGTGCATGTCCGATTCCAAGGACATTAGCGGGTGTTGCTTGCTGATTCAGGTTTGTCCTCTGCCTTTAAATGTAAATGTGATTTTGTGATTTAAATATTTAATAATCGATTTTGTTTGTTTTGACCAGTCGACATTCCGGATGAGATCCCCGCCGATGGTAGAGCGCACGGGGCTAGGTGGAATGTCCCCCGAAGTTTCCGCAACGTTCCGAAATCGCAGCTGTTGGTGTTTCGCGAGCAGCTCGATTTGATGACCGAGACCAAGGGGGTGAGTCAATTTCATTGTTCATGTTTTTGTTTTTCCGTTAAATTATTTGTAAAGTAAAGTAACAATTAATTTTTTTTTTACAGTTCATGTGGATAGGGCGGCTCGGGATTTTGACTTCTTTAAGACGTGTCGATCCCGTACGCCACTCATCTGCTTCGAGATGGTTGAGTACCACCTGCCCGACAAGGTAATGCGTCAATTTGGCTTCCACCAGGTGGTACCAATCCTAACAGGCACAGAGGGCACAGTTGAGGGTCGAGACCTCCACACGGTGACGACGTCAGTCACAAACAAATGGGAGACAGTCCACTCCAGTTACATAACTATGTGGGCCCAACGCGTCGATGCACTGGAGGGCGCTGCTCCCGCCATTGGTAATTTGATTGCACCAACCCCTGAGTACATGGATTGGTACAATCGCATTACGGTTCACCGCATAACAAACCCCCCAAAATCGGGACCTGAGGCCACTCGCGATGGGAATTCAACCCACCGCTACAAAGTGAGGACATTTTGGTAAGTTTTTTATTCGTGTACTTATTCCTTTGTTCATATTTAATTTTTAAATTTACTAAATTTAATATTCTGTTGCAGGAGGAGGAGTCTAGGGTGATGCTGGAAGAGTTCGAGAAGCCTGCCACTCGAACAAATGAGGATTACAAGTCACTCATCACCTGGGCCGCCAAAACGATTAAGGATGTCTTCGCCGCTCAAGGAAAGTCGGTGTCATGCCGATCACGGGCCGCTGATGTTTTAGATGCTGCCGTTCTGCAACCTTCCACACAACCGAGGGAGCGTGTTGCTGGTAGGGCTGAGGTTGGGAGGCAGGGTGCTCATCGGAATCGACAGGCAACACAAGAGCACCTTGCAGCGCGGCGCCAGAGGCAGTGTGGCGGGTCCGTCCCAGCCGCCGGAGCAACCGACTCGACTCATCGCTCAAGATGCGGACTCGACCTAGATGTACCCCTTCAATTTCAATACCAATTCGCCAGCCAAGTTATTGATTCTCCCGGTTTTCAAACGGAGGGCCATCCTGGTGCGGGGACTTCGTCTGTCGGGATGCACTGGACATGTATTTTGTCGCGACGCCTCATGCAGTCGGGGACTGGGACCGACGACGCTCAGCAGACTCCGTAGATCCAGCCACACTCCACTGAGGAGACGATACGAATCGACCACGACGGTGCCGAATTCGTCGAGACGGAGCATGGAAGTGCAGTGCGAAGCAGGGCCAGCGACACCTACTATCTCCGGACTAACTCGCGGAGGACCCATAGATACACCTCTTCGCAGCCGTAGATTGTTTTTGCTTTGTATTTAATACATTTGTTATATTCGTCCAATTTTTTATACAAACAGTTTTATTTATTTAATACACGATTCCATTCTTTTTTTCTGCCATATTCTTATTATTGAAGTCCGGTTCGTCAAAAGTCTTATTTTACACTAATTTTGGTTATTATTATGCTTAAAAAATTCAACTATTCCAACGAATACGGGTTTTTCTGCCCTTAATGGAAAAGGAGGGGTTTGCAATTTTTTGGCTTGAGCCTCGGGTGGTGGTTCCGTCCTCGTCGACGTGGCAAAAAAAGCTGCGGTGGCTGCCACGTGAACCAGGACGGAAGTCCCACTTCCGTCTTGGCCTCGGGACGGAAGTGGGACTTCCGTCCTTGCCAAAAATGTTTGTCCCGCAAATTTGGATGCCATGTCATGACCGATTGAGAAAAACTGGGCCAGGCCCATGCAAAGCCCCGGCTAACTAGTTTTATAGATAACAATCACAAGGTCCTTAGCCCAGTGGGGCGACGACCTGTCCACGACCTCAAGGTCGTGGGTTCGATACCCTCCCCGCGCATGGAGTATGCTTTAAATTGTCTCCCTTTCTAAGATTATTTTTTCCTCCTCTTGGGGTATACGCCTAGTTGGGCTTCAAAAAAAAAAAGGTTTTATAGATAATAAATGGCCATGCAAAGTGACAGCAAAAAATCGGGTGTATATTTTTTTCTCTGGGTTTCACTATTTCTTTTAGGATATAATTTATTAATTAAAAATTTAATACATGTCATTTTCTTATTTGTGGGAAAGGGAAAGAAACATCGAATGGAGATAGAGGATTCATAACCCAAAGTGACGAGTAGTTTTATCTTGCAGACTACTAAGTTTAAAACTTACATTCAAGCCAATCAATATAGTACACCTAGGAAAGAGAATTTGAACTTATATCAATTATCTTTCCTACGTGTATTACACTAATTGATTTGGATATAACTTATAAATTTAGTAACCTACCAACATAAAAATTTTTCCAAAGTGACAGGGCACAGTATGGTCCTCTTTGCGAGTTCCAAAACAAGTCTAGTTTGTGTCCGACAGCAGCAGAAGAAACACAAAATGCTAATTAACCCATCCCCATTTGACCTCAGCCCTCGTGACTCGCTCTGACAATGTTATTGAAACAAAATTTTAGTTTATATTGAATCATTTTTAAATTTTTTTGGAAGCGAACAAGTGTTGTGTTTTATAAAATCGGTGTTACGTGTCTTAAAACATGTATTAATTAGAAAAGAACATTTATTGTATAAGATGTATGTGAAAATTAGCTTATGCTCCTCCATATCCTCTCAAAACCAATTGGCAAGGAGAGGTGTTAGCTCATTAACTTATAAATTATTTGGATCTTCCTTAGGCACTCGATGTGGGACTTCATATTTCAACACTCCCCCTCACATCGAGGTGGGAGTCAATTTAAGGCCCGTCTCCCTTCTTGGGTCGTACGGTGACCATTAGAGCCCACTTGGGGCATTATGAGCTCATCATCCCGCCTAAGAGCCCGCTCTGATACCATGTGAAAATTAGCTCATGGGCCTCCATATCCTCTCAAAACCAATTGGCAAGGAAAGGTGTTGGCCCATTAACTTATAAATTATTTGGATCTTCCTTAGACACTTGAGCACTCGATGTGGAACTTCATATTTCAACAATGTAATATCTATTGAAAAAAAAAAACACTAACAAAAAAAATATCAGTAATAATGATTTTTTTTTATTCTACACTATAATCGCGATATCATGATTCAGTAATGGGCAACAAACAATCATCTATACACAGAATTTTTGACTAAGGTGATATTGGTAATAGTAGATTTCTTCATTATAACACGTACAGAACTATCAATGCAGAGATACCACACTACTCTCATTTATTTATTTTTTATTATTCAGGACTTACTATTCCATGTATATAGAAAATAGGACGTGCGTGGGCTCCACTTCTGAAAGTAATGTTCTGATTTATAAATGTGGGAGGTAAAATCGAATTTATTGGATCGATTTCACCCTATGTAATTATATTTTCTGTGTTTATGACCAAAAAGATTTATACTTTTTTTTAAGTCTAATTGGGCGTACACTTCAAGAAGAAGAAAGAGTAACACCTCATAAAAGGAGGGAGAGATAACCTTAGAAAGGGAGATAATTTAAAAGCATACCCATGCGCGGAGAGGGTATCGAACCCACGACCTTGAAGTCGTGGGCAGACCATCGCCCCACTGGGCTAAGAACCTTGTGATCATATAGATTTATACTTGAGAATTGATCTTTCAATTCATTATATATAGGTTTTATTGCATTTTTTTTTCCGGGGGTTGGGGGGAGGGTTAGCTGGCTGGGCGCTTTGGTCCGGTATCGAACCTGGGACCTTTCAGTCCCAGACAGTGGATGTTACCCACTGGGCTACCATGCCTTCGATGTTTTATTGCATTTGAATACCACTAGAATAGGGTGCTGCACTTTAGTCCCTATGTCTAAAAAAGAATCATACATAGGAGTCTTACAACCCTTATATATTAGTTGGAAAATCAACTTATTTAGTCCCACAATTTTTTTTTCACCCGTATAGTCTCCAATGTTTAATTTCAGTCTGTAAATTAAAAAAAAATTGTTTTTTTTCCGTATATGTTGCTATTTAATATATTTTTTTAAATTTTAGAGAAAGAAAGTGTAGATAAATAAAAAAAAGTTAAATATAAAAAGTAGTGATGACGTGTCAACAAAAAAATGTACGTCAAACTAGTACTCATTTTTTGGCAAAAAATCCTCTGTCCCCGTTGGTGTATGTCCCCGTATCCTCAACCAATCACAATTCACCATGTGTATATATAATTGAAACAAATATTTATATAAGTAAATTTCGATTGGTTAGGGGACACTGAGAACATCTGTAACGAGACAATTTTCACCCATATTTTTTTACTAGCCTTTATATCTTTCAGTTTGAATTAAGCACGATTTAGATTGTGCAAAACACTTTTATTTATCATGAAATCAATGTAAGGCGTAGTTCGAGATGCACAATTTCCCTTATATAATTGCTTATGCTATTATGGCAAATAAAGAATGAATTCAATTTTCTCCTTAAAAAAATAAAGTTATGAATAATGTGAAATAAGATTAATTAAATAAATAGAAAAATATCATAGAGATCAACCTAGCTACTTATTTTTGGCATACTATCCATAGATTAGAGGTCCACTGAGGAGGGCGATTGATCAATAAGAGTGAGTTGCATATATGCATAATCAGCCAAAACTATGTGAATTTGTTGCTTCTATTTATTCTTGGGCCTTTCAAGAAAAGCAATAAAAGGTTTCCCAGGTTCAATAATTGGATAATTTTTGTGGTACACATAAAAAAAATAAAAAAATAACTCCACGAGGATTTTGTGCATTATATTTTCATTAAAATCCCAAATATGTTTTGATAACCAGTTCTGAATATTTAACTGACTAATTTAGTTCGGATATTGATATTTGCAAAATTAGTCGACTCAAAATATTTCGAACTAAAAACTTTATCCTAGACAAATTCTAAGGAGTCGTATCGTATGTGTGATCAGCTAAACTATGATCACTTCACAAATTCGAAATATGTTATGTGCATGAAATCAAATAAAGTGTTACATTTGTATTTGACTTGTGTTTTACTTTGTTTGTGGCTTTCTTAACCAAATAAGTAACCAATTATAACTTGCATTTGTAGGGTAAAAATGTTCAGAAGAAGATGTAGGCTATTATCATTAACAGTAATATGCAAAAATAGTTCCTCAACTATTTTTTTATTTACAACTTAGTCTTCGTTCTATTTTATAAAAATAAATTTATTCCTATATAATTTTCTTTGAATTTTTTTTTTGTCCTCGTGCGGTGGAATTCGTTGAAGTTGTCGCTGCTGATCATGCCGCGGAATTCAGTGATGTTCAACCGTATAAGGACTAAAAAGGGCAAAACAAAATATATGGATGTGAAACTATAATATCGAAAAAATAGAAATGGGACTAAGTTGCAAATTTAGACATAGTTTGAGAGCTGTTATTACAAATTACTCTATCACTAATTATTAGTGTCAAGTTTCCTGTTTTTTGAGTAATTGTATGATATAGATAATTCTGATATGAACATGGTTTAATTGATCATGTAATGCTGATTTATCCACATTAACAAAAAATATTATCTTTCTTGATGTGGATAAATTCAAACCACGTAATTAATCAATTATATAATGATCCATGTCAGAATTATCCGTATAATAACCCATAGAAATCTCAATTCAAAGGAGTACATGTAGACTAGGGATGGCAATGGGGCCGGGGGCGGATACCATGATCTTCAGCCCCCTTCCCCCACCCCCCACCCTCCGCCTCTTCCATCGTATCCCCATCCCCAGCCCAGCCCCATCACTGAGGATGGATGGGTATCCCATTCCCAACTCAGGTGGAGGCCCACCCCTAACTGGGAAAAAGCGGGAATTTTTTTCCCAAAACTCACACTTTAGTCCCAGTGGAGGCTCAACCTCGACTATAAAAAAATAGTGAATTTTTAACAAAAATCCCCAAATAGAACCTTGAAAAAAATGATATAGATATTCCGGAATGAATTTGATACACGCGATCTTCTCCAAATTAGATGTCTATTTTATTTTTTAGGTATTTATGCTCTTTCTATTTAGTATTTTAGACGGGTCATACGAGGCGAACCGGGATGGAGCGGGGATCATCCCCAACCCTACCCCAACTGAAATCGGAGAATCCCCAGCCCAACCGAGTGAAACGGTCCGAATCTCCAATTCACCTGTACCATTGCCATCCCTAATGTAGACTAGCACTCATGAAGAGCCCTTTTCTTGACTCAATAAATAGTCATTTGCAATAAATTGACAAGACAATTTTATGAATCTGGTAGGTTAACAATAAAAATATATTTGACCAGATAGATATATGCTAAAGAAAATATCAGTTCTCAAGAGTTATTGGAAGACAGAGCTGGAGGGATACCCTAACCCGGGTCACTTTGGTATGGATCATATATTGTGGGACTGGCCTTATTATCCTCTCACATGAGTTAGAGTGGAGCCTACCTGTAAAGTACGTATCGTCACAACTCATATGAGAGGCTGTGGGGCCAGTCCTACAAAGTCGGCCCTATATTAGAAATTTTCCTAATGTTGTCCCTACTTTGAAGGGCATTTCTCCATTGTGGTATTGCACAAGGAACATACAGTAAAACCTATATACAATAATACTCTCGAGATAGGAGAAAAATATTACTATAGGGAGGTTATTCTTATATAAAGGCTTAAATATAAAAATTATAATTTAAAAAATAATAATATATATTATACGACACTTGGAAATGTGTCCCTTCATATTTTAAAAACATGAATTTAAAAGAGATATATGATTCATGAGTTTTAAAAAAATAAATGTATATACGTAATGCATGTACATTGTGTATATATTATATTTAGAAAATTCATTCATGTATATACAATATCTAGAAAAAGTCTCGTGTCAAGAACAGTAGCGGAGCCAGGAATTTGTGATAGGGGCGAATTTCTTACTGAAATTTGTTAGGGGGCGAAATACAGCATTTATAAGAAAATATCACAAAAATAAATTTTTCCTATAAAAAATTCGTCGTTTCTGAAAATTTGGGCTTTGGGGGAGGGGGGGGGGGGTGGGCAGGAGCCCCTTGGCTCCGCCACTGGTCAAAAAAGCTTCAAGCATGTTAGACAAATTGGAAATATTTTCGATTCAACAAGAACGTGATTGTGTTGACGAGTTACTATGAATGCGCAAGTTAATGGATGCGTTAATAACCTAAAAAATTAAGTCATTGTCACAAAAATATTTAAATAAGTATTTAATATCATCTTAAGTTTAATGTAATATAGTTAAATAGTTCTGCATATTTTATATAGATATAAATATATTTAAAATTTAATGTTATTTTATTACTATATGAAGGTAAATTTCTTAAGGATGGTTCTAAAAAAAACACGAAATATTACAATGTAGAGTTTGTTCTTATTTATAACTGGTCCCGAGTTGGGGCTATAATTTTGTATTATTATAAAAAATATGTTATTCTTATATAGAAGTATTACTATATAAAGGTTTTACTGTATATAGTTCTTCAACTTTTAACTTTGTTGGCGGAGAGGGCACCATGGCATCCAATGTCAAGCATTCAAGAATGCATTTAGAAATATAAATTAGTAAGATGAAAACGTATAATGTTTGATTTTGAAAATTTTGTCCGGACTTTATTAATATTAAATTATTTACGAGAAGCAATGTAGGTTTCAGCAATATTAATCGCAATTGATATTCAAGTTAAAAGATTCTTAGAGTTATTTTGCACAATAGTCAGTATAAGAAAAAGAGTTAAATAGCAATGAACATTTCAGAAGCTAATTCCAAATTTGCGACCGAATGACGACGAAATCATGTGGTTGGATATTTTGCGTCGCTAACTCACATAGCGACCGAAATTTGAGGACTGTCGCTAAATTCCGATTGATTAGCGACCGACTACAAATGGCTTTGACTTTTCATAATCGAACCTTTTGGCGACCAATATTTAGCGACTAATATATCAGTCGAAAAACATCAACCGCTTTGCGACATCATCACTAGCCTTATCACCTTACTTTATTGAGGTGGTCAAAGGTACTAATGGTAGCGACAGTTTAGGGACTGAATAGCGACAAATTACTTTTTGACCTCAATTTAGTCGGTATTTCGCTGCTATTTTCAGAGACTGATCATTTCAGTCGCTATTCTTGGTAGCTAAATAACAATTTTATTGTAGTGAGTTGTCAGATGTGATTTAGTAATTAAAATTTTAAAATAAAATACAATTTGATTAAATGCGTGTTTGACAATTATTATTTAAACAAAATTTTAACTTACAAAATGTCAAAAATGTTTCTCAAGTATAATAATCCCTAGTTTCTCCATTAAAGATTTTTGTTTTCTGTTCAAATTAAAGCAGAAGTGAATATTTAATTTTAGACGAATGGAGTAATTATGTACATATATGTTATTCACTAATTATTTATCACCAATTCATTTTATCAAGGACAAAATGTTTGTCTATATTATTAATTATAGCACCGCCGATTCTCTTTTTTTTATACAGTGACCAAACTACCCTTCCTTTATCCAAGTCCTTAGATCACAAAGATACAAAGCCAATAGCTATCTATTTTTGTGTTTAACATGTACGGATAAAACACGTATTTCGCATCAGAATCTGATTATTGAAATTGTGCTACTTAATCATTTTATTCCCTCTGTTTCAAATTATTTGTCCACTTTATATATTGCACGGAAATTAAAATTTCATCAAATTCTATAATAGAATATGATAAAATGTCAAACATAATTCTATTTTATGTGACAAAACCGCCCATTTCGTCATAAAAGATGCTTCTAAGAGCAGTTAAGGTCCTAAATAATTAATTTCTCTTTTATTGTCCTATATGTATTTACGTGCTGCTAATAAGGTCATTCCGTCCAATTTTTTGTTAAGTCGACGTTAAATTACAGGCCCGGCTCCAAGGGTGTCCAAGGTGACATCCGGAACCAGGCCTCACATTTACAGGGGCCCCAATTTTTTAAAAAAATTACTTAATTTGTATATAATTATTAGTTAAAAAAATTGAAGATCTTGATGTTTTACAATTTGTTAATAGGGGTATATATATATATATATATATATATATATCTCAAAATCCGGGGCTCCAATTTTTTTTTGGCACAGGGCCTCGAATATGTTTGAGACGGGCCTGTTAAATTAGAAAAGCGGTCAAACACTCCACTTTTTACCGAGGGACATTTATGTCATTTCAAGTCTTACTTGAGTTAAAAAAAAACCAAAATTACTTCCCCCAATTTCATTTATTCTTCCATCTTCATATTCTTTGGTTGATTTAGGGTTCTTTAACCTCAAAAAAACCATCATCAAGTGCTTTGCCCAAGTGGGTAAGTCTTGGCTGAGTCGAGAGGTCCCCGGGTTTCGATACTCTCCGCCAGCGTTGCGGTGAGCTTTATTCTCCCCGATCTAGCAGTGCTTTTCTCCCGCTCGTCAGCTGCTTTCTATCTCCCCGTTCATGCGCTCACGCCTCGGGCGTTCAAAAACCTCAAAAAAACCAATGTCGTCTTCTTCACAATCGAATGGACCCATTTATGTCACCATAATTCTTGTAGAGAGGAATTTGTGTTCGCAGATTCTATAGTGGGTTCTTTTTCTTTTTAATTAACAAATTTTTTAATAATAATATATATCAAATTAAGTGGAAATGGGAAATGTTAATGGACGATGGTGATGAACAAGGGATGCTTCAAGAAACTGTGGCTGCTTCTCATCAAGGTGGTGGTGCCCACTCCAGATATCATCATCGTGCTGCCGATGGCGATTAACAATTTGAAAACTCATCCAGTAATGAATTTGATTTTATTGAATTTGGCAGATGATTCTTCGGATTGGATTCACTTCTTATGTAAATTTCTTATCTTTGCGATTTTAGTTCTAAGGATTCAATCTTTTTAATGAGTTTTGATGGTGAATTTTGAAATTGTATTAGGTTAAAAAGAATCATCAAATTTGTGGGTTATCCTTTAGTTTATGGCTTTTTTGAGGTTAAAGAACCCTAAATCAACCAAAGAAGATGAAGATGGAAGAAGAAATGAAAGTGGGAGAAGTGATTTTGGAGATTTTTTTAACTCAGGTAAGGCTTGAAATGACATAAATATCCCTCGATAAAAAGTGGATTGTTTGATCCTTTTTCTAATTTAATCTCGACTTAATAAAAAATTGAACGGAAATACCTTATTAGCAGCACATAAATATATATAGGACAATAAAAGAGAAAATTAATCATTTAGGACCTTAACTGCTCTTAGAAACATCTTTTAGGACGAAATGGACGATTTTGTCTATTTTATGTTACTCCCAATTTAATTTTACTTTCTTTACTCTCTTTATTATTCTCTTTCTAACATTCAATGAAAGGGGTAAGATTGAAAAAATCATCATTAATAAACTCTTTATTTAGAAAGTAGACAATAAATTTTAAACAGATTAAAAAAGAGATGTGAAAAGATAATTTGGAACGGAGGGAGAACTATATACTATATAGCCCATTGGGGCAATTAAAAGATTATTATGAGTTTCAATTATCCTCAGCAAATGATGCAAGTGATGAGATAGAAAACTATAGTCATCAACAAAAATAAAATAAAAATAGAACAATGATTAAAATTCACTGATGGGTCGATAGGGAAATCTAGGGATGGCAATGGGGCAGATCGGATCGGATATCTGTTTGATTCGATCCGCTCCGTATTATCCAAATTTCGATCCGATCCGTGATCCGCTCCGGATCAAAATTTTATGATCCGCTCCGATCCGATCCGTTCAGTCATATTTTTTTTTAAAAAAAAAATCGTTAATTTTACCATAAAAATCATTATTTTTTTTTAAAATTCATAAAAAAAAGCCTCCAACAAGTATAATTAATAAATTTTATGCTAAATCAATTTTTAAACAAGTACAAATATTATATTAAAATGAAAATTAAACATAATTAAGCCTAATAATAACAATATTATAATAATTTAATATATATGGGGCAAAATGGGGCGGATCGGATCGGAGCAGACACAAATACCAAATTTGATTTGCCCCGTCCTCGGATCGGAGCAAATCTGCTCCAAAAGACGTTGGATCAGAGCGGGTCAACAGATCACGGATCAAATTGCCATCCCTATGGAAATCCAAAGAAATGCAATTAGTCCACGTTTCAATGCCAAGTGTGCAACTTTTATTATGTCCTATCTCATCTACGTAGTGGGATTGAGAATTTTCCAGACATATTTGATCAGTGATTCCACCATTTATTTATAATTTTTTCCATTTTTTTGATGAATTATTATTATTATTTTTTTTTTTTTGGAGTTAGGGGGTTAGTAGTCTGGACACTTTAGTTCGGTGTCGAACTCAAGACCTCTCGGTCGTGAGCGAAAGAGAACCCCACTAAGCTACAACCTTCTTCACATGAATTAATTATAACTTTTTCCATGAGTTCAAAATGTTTAAATCATTTCCACGCTCCTCCACTCTAACAAAAGCTAAAAATTATTTTGGGTACATTGATTCAATTTATAATATGATCATTTGTCTCATGTGGAGCTAAGAATGTTACACGATAATAGAAGGAAAGTCTCTTGTTATCATTTAAAAAGTGAAAAACTAAAAAATATGCGTTTGGAAATCGTGATAAATATTATCCATCTAATCTCATTAACTCTTAAGAAAAATGTTGCGATTAGTTTCAATGAATCTTTTTTTCACTAGATTTAAGAATTCTAAACTAATTAGAAACTATATCAATTATAAAACTTAATCTAATTAAAATCTAAACCAATTAGGAAACTCCAATTCAAAACAACACTAACCATTCTCTATTTTGACTTAAAAACTTGATTGAAGTTTCAATTCAATCCGACTCTTACATTTAACCCAGCGTTATGTTAGTACTTTTTTATTCCCTCCTAACTATTTATCTTTATATAGATATATTAATTCACCAATAATTATATATAAACATTTTATTCTAGATATGATCAGAAAAGTATGTGTCACTCGATTTTATGAACGTCTTTATAAGACTGTCTCTATAGCCTCTCAAGTGAATTGAGCGAATTCCACATCTGCAAGTAGACCCCAACTGTGAAGTCAATCCCACAAAAACGATTTATGATTGAATTTTATGGAAAATAGAAAACAAAAACTATCATGTTTTAACTATTTTGTTTTTAAAAAGGGTAAGACTCGGCCAGAATCAAATGCCTCTTAGCCGGGTAGAATTTAAATCGTTGGATATGCATGAATTGGTAGAGACTAGTTGGAGAGAGCAATAAGATACCAACTTCAGACGAGATTCGAATATGCGCCAAAATTACTAAACCCACATTACCCTAGACTTGTCAACTCGCCTATTCTCGGGAGGCATGTTTTAACTATTTATATCCAGAGAGACATGATAATAGACAACAAGCAAACACAAAAAAACCTAACCCCTTACTCACTTCCATTCTCTCCCCAACCGTCACCATTCTCTGGCGAAATCTCCGATCACTCTCCGGCAACCCACCCAACCACCTCTTTAAAACTCTCATAATCAAGATGGTGATGAGCCAAGAATGAGACCCCACAAGGAAAAACAACCATCATCATGTCAGCTATCTCGTGCTCCGGCCGCCGCTTCTCCGATGACTTACTCTGCTGTGAGGAGTCTGACACCGTCATCTTCTCCGGCAATGAACTGCCGGAATATTCATCGGATTATGACTTTGAAGAATCGGTCAACGGACTTATTGACCATGAGAGAGAATATATCCCTGGCATGGATTATATAGAGAGGTTTCATTCTCAATCTCTTGATGCTTCTGCTAGAGCTGAATCCATCAATTGGATTCTTAAGGTACTGTTTCGGATTCCTCGTAGGAAAATTTTATTATAGAGGCAGTATTGGCCCCCTAGCCCCTCACACAAATTGGGGCGAGACCTACTTTGTAATTAGGCCAACTATGTGAGGGCAAAAAATATTTTATCCCTATTTTGTGTCCCGATCCCTATGAATAGATTATTGAAACTTGTTCATATTTTTTTTACGGGTTACATTATTTCTTTTAGATTATAATTTTTTTAATTAAAAAATTAACACATATTAATTTCTTATTAATGAGACAGGGATTGAGACACCGAACAAGGACATAAGATTCCTACCCTTGTGAGAGGGACGTGTAGCCAGTCTCATAAGTGCGGCTCCATACCAGAGTGATTCACTCTTGTAACATTCCACGTTATAATAAAAAATGTTGTAGAGAATGTCACAAAGAATATTGTCCTGACAGATTCCATGACTAATCTACATGTGGTCTGAACGATTTGGATCCTCTATAACATCTTGTGTAACATTTCTTGACATAGTGCTATCATAGTATTTCCATTTTTAAATCTTAATTCATAAAGTTAGAGATAAAAATATATATTAAATACTATAATAAAAATGCAATATACACAAAAATGTTACAGAGAATTTTTTGTGGATGAAAAAATGGGGTTTATATAGCACTGTCAAAAATGGGGTTAATATAAAAAAATATATTTTTTAAAAGTTTACTTCTCTTTTTTTTCAGTTATTTTAAAAATAAATAACAAAAACACAATTTTTAAGGTTTATATTCTTTTTTTCAATTTTTTTTCTAATTTTAAAAATAAATAACAAAAAAAAAGTCATTTTAAGCTTTATTCTCTTTTTTTAAATTTAATTTTAAAAATTAATTTGGTCCGCGGACCAGCTTGTTAACTCGCGAATTTCTTATGAACGGGTATGAATTAGAATTTTCTTGATCCGAAAAAATTGGTCAAAATCCGACCCTGTTTTAGGGTAATCCACGACGGACCGGATCGGATTGACCCGTTTGGCAGTGGTAGGTTTATAGTAGTAATATTATTGGGGCGGGAGAGAAAAAGGGAGGTTGGCGGCGCCACTATGAATTATTCCGTGGCGCACTTTGTGTTAGGAATGTTGATTAAAAGAGGATTAAGTGTATTAAAGAGGAGTCAAGTCCCTTAATTAGTATTCCTCCGTCTTAAATTATTTGATCAATTTTTTTTTTAATTTATCATAAATTATTTGTCCACTTTCTAAATAAATAGCTCATTAATGATGGTTTTTCTAATTCTACCACTTACATTGATGTCGGAGAGAGAAGAACAAAAAAAGAAAATGAGGTATAATTAAATTGAGAGTTAAATTAAATATGGTGATGTTTGATATTTTACCATATCTTATTATATAATTTGATGAAACTTTAATCTCGGGTGAAAATCGTATGTACATATTCTTGTGTCCAACTACACATAATTCGTCATGCGGACATTTTTTCTAATTATATACACATGGAGGATTGTGAGTGATTGGATACAGGAATGAGTATATATACGGGTACAGATAATTATTTATTCTTAATTTTCATACAAAATACAAAGTGGATAGATAATTTGGGACGGAGAGAGTATCTGACTGAATTTGAATGTGTATTATATATTATGATTTGCAGGTACAACGTTATTATGGGCTCCAGCCATTGACGGCTTATCTTTCCATCAACTACTTTGATCGGTTTCTTCACTCCCGTAGCTTGCCGGTGGGTAAACTCATCTCCATCAACAATATATGTAATAAAACACATTTAAAAAATCAAATATATAATAAATAATTATTAGATTGACTTTTCAAAATATAAATGAAAGAGACCACACTAGTGATTACTACATCTGATCTAATTTTCAGGATTATACAGTGAAAACTAACATCAACATGGGACATGGCCTATAGTAGATAACAATTCGATTAATCTTTCTGACCATTTTCAAATTCATTTTCTATAAAAAAAAATAACATTTTTATGTGATTAAATATCTATTATGGTACTTATTTTATGTAGATAAGTGAATATTCTTTAACCAAATTCTCACCTTTTTCATGCATAGGAGAAAAATAAGCGTTGTAATAATAAAAATGTTTTTGTAACTATCAGAGGTATACATGTAGTCAAAGAGTGCATGCAATTTGAACGACAAGCTTCGACTGCGCACAAGAGTGCCTTGAGCTTTGACACCCTCCCTATACATGGGGTAAGTTTAAAATGTCTCACTTTCTTGAGCTATCTCCTCCTCCTGTGAGGCAGTTCTCTCTCCCCTTCATGGGGGCAATCAGCCAGACTTCAAAAAAAAAAAAAGAGGTATACATGTAATGTAAAAAAGTTATGTTGTGTGTTGTTGTCGTGTACTTGTCTTTGTAATAATAATTTTATTATTATTATAATAAAGTATGTTCATACTTTATCCCCTTATGGGTAATACTACAAAAGAAAAAAAAACTTTTTTTTTGTGATTTTTTACTATTTGATATTTTTGTAGCATCACATTTATTTTGAGAAATATTCTTTCACGATAAGCCTAGCTTCCCCATAATTAAATGACAAATTAACATGAAAACTAAGGGTGTATTTCGATTATGTCGGGTTTGAAGTTAAAATTCAAACTGAGACACAGGACTGTCTTTGAATTGTGTTTATGAAATTAAACTCAAATAACTAATCAATAAAAAATTAGTTTGAGTTTGAAATTAACGTGATACTAAAAATCTCAGATTAAGACACAATTTAATCATACCTTAAATAAACTAACATCGCATCGTGCTCGTGCATCTTGTTTTTCTTTTTAATTATTTGATTTTTGTAAATGGAATCCTCCAAGAATCATTCTGGACCTTATCCCTAATTAATTTATTAAAATAAATTTAATGTTACGATACCCCTTTATTCTTTAAGCATGCTTGGGTAGTTGATAAATAGTTTAATGAAAATGTGGTACTATAATTAAACCTAAAAAGTTCATGTTTGCAGGGTCTCTTTGCTTTTCCAATCAACATTTCAATACTAATAAAAAAAATTAATATATTTTCTATTAATTTAATTTTTTTTTCTCTTGGATAATTCAGCAAAAAAATGGGTGGCCATTGCAACTTCTCTCCATTGCTTGCTTGTCCTTAGCTGCCAAGATGGAAGAACCTCTTGTTCCCTCTCTTCTAGATCTACAGGTAAGACGGATTCAACAACTTTATATGGGGCAACTAATCGTCTGTGTCTGTGTATGTACTTATTATTGTGCTTAACTACTCACAATTCACAATGTATTCACCATGTGTATATATAATTCGAAAAAATGTCTACATGGTGAATTCTGAGTGGTTGAGACACATTTATAAATATATACACAGGTACAGATAATTTTCACTCTTATATAGGGCAAAATTGTGACAGGTTATATAGCACAAGTTTCATACTGCAAAATCTTCGTTTTTATTAGTAAAAGTTAATTTATGTGACAAGCTGAAAACTCAGTCGGTCAATTAAAAACCCTTATAAGATCATAAATTGTGGATTCAAATCATATAAAATATTTGAAAACACTTAATTGACAAATTACAATTATGGGTCTTGTTTGTTTGTTAGGTTGAAGGTGCAAAATACGTGTTTGAGCCAAGGACAATAAGTAGAATGGAGTTTCTTGTGTTGAATGCTCTTGATTGGAGGCTTCGATCCATAACGCCATTTAACTTTATCAGCTTCTTTGCATATAAAGTCGATCCAACAGGAACTTATACTGGCTTCCTTATCTCAAGGGCCACTGATATCATTTTATCCCATGTTCAAGGTACTATTTCTTTTCTCGTATGCTCACATTTTTTTACATATAGTATGGTGTCGTATTAGACTCAAAATAATAATAATAATGATGGTGGATTCAAAATTTAGAGGGAGTATGGGCACTAATTGGGAATATATATATATATATATATATATATATATATATATATATATATATATATATTAGTTTTTAAATTTTGTAGTAAATGTTGTTTAAATTTTTTTACTTAATTTTTATTACTCTCCGTCTGACTACTTTTTATATACAAAATGAATATGAAAATAGATATTCATTTTTTGGACTGAAAAGAATAATATTTAAATTATTGGGGTCACTTAAAAAATTAATTGACTCACTTATACAATTTTACCTTCTAGGAGAGTGCATAATTTTAGAAATAGACATATAATTTATAATATATATTTTTTCACTGGGATCACATGACCCATTGAAGTGGTTGTGACTCCGCCACTAACCACCATCATGTATGTATGCCATGCAATACATGGGAATATATATATATATATATATATATATATATATATATATATATACACACGTAAAAAAGAAAATAATAAACTTTATTAAATAATTTTTAATAAAGATATAATTGTTGATTGATCGTGTCAACTACAGAGACTAGCTTTCTGGAGTACAGACCATCATGCATTGCTGCTTCTACCATACTTTGTGCAGCAAGTGAATTTCCTATTTTCTCCTTTGTTAATCCCGAGTATGCTCAATCATGGTGTCATGGACTTTACAAAGTAGGATTCATCAATATCTCCAAGAAATGTTTTTTTCCACTTTTCCTTCTTTTCTTTTTTTTTCGAACCATTTTTTATTTTTGTTTAAATTTTTTTTTGCAGGAAAAAGTAACCAGCTGTTACCTGTTGGTACAACAAATAGTTCTAAATCACAAGGCAAGAAAAGTTTCTAAATTTTTACCTCAGCTACGAGTTATTTCGAGGATGAATCTTGTATCGGATTCATCCTCGTCATCATCTTCGTCATCCTCCTCATCATTTTCATCATCTTCTAAAAGGAGAAGATTAGAAAACAGCATATGGACATATGATGACAAAGGAAGTTCTGATTTATAAAGTGGAAAATTAATTAAGAGAATATATAATAAGGAGAAGTACTTTGGGTTGGGTGGTTCAATGTGTCTAGAAACCTCAATGTTTTTTAGAGGTTTTTTTGAGAAATAAAAAAGAATTGACATGAGTGATTGTAGATTATATATATATATATATATATATATATATATATATATATATATATATATATATATATATATATATATATATATATAGTGTGTGTATGAGTGCTTGGAGATTATTTTAATTCTTTTTTAGGGCATTGCCATTATTCATTCATGGCTTTGCTGATTCCCTAGGAAAAAAGGTTTGGTACATATTAGTTTGAAGTGAGAAAGTGTGGGTGAGGGTGAGTGTGAGAGAGGATTTTTAATAACTAGTGGAGTCATGGTGTGTGAGATGGAAGTGGGGTGTTATGGTCATTGAATTCATTGATTAATAGTGTAAGGGAGAGGAGAATGGTGGGACATTTTTTTGATAGAAATAGAGCAAAAAAGAGAAAATATCAATGGAAGTTAGACAAATTTATGGGATTCAAGATTCAAGTTGAATTTTTTTGATATTGACAATGATATACTGGATGTGTTTCATATTCATTCATATCAATAGAAAAATTATCTCTTTTAATGTGGATAAATGCGAACTAGGTGTTCCATTGGACCATTGTGAGTTTCAGGGTTAGATGTGATCATGGTCTACAAGTCAAGCTTCTTATCTAAGCCCTCCATCTTTGCTCCAACTTCATCTCTAGTCCTCCAATATTTCTTATCAAGTACAAGAGGAAAAGGGCAAGCAAGAACAACATCAAGTAGAAGGGGAATAAAAAGGCTCCCTCATTATATACTTATATCTTACTATTTACTTTTTGAGTGACGTGTCCACATGCTTATAACGTTGTTTTATATATGTGTATGTGTATTTTTGACAGAATATTTTCTTTTTAAAGTCATAACTATACACTGGACAATTTTTTTCATGTGTGTTGTTGACACGTGTGAGGAATACACGTGCCCTTGCAATTTTTTTTTCTTGATGTAATTTATTTTGTTGTTGTTTGGGAGGGAGTGGAAAGAAATGTACTCCCTCCATCTAAATGACCTTTTATTTTGGTCTAATCATACAAAAAGGTCTTTGGGGCCATTTTTATTCAAGCTTCTTGTGTTTGGATTCAACATCAAACATAATTATATTTTAATTTTCATAGTAAATATTTATTTTTTCTTCTTGAAAATCCCTTTCTCTGATGTGCCAAGCACGTGAATGACAATGAAGACTTTGTAGCTTTGCCATTTGCTTTTTTTTTTTTTAAGCTAGAGGATTTGGAGGTTTATGAAGTACTGATCACTAGAATGAAAAGACTATATTGTCCCCCTCCTAGTTGCTCCCTCGAGCAATAAAAGAACGGTTCTCTCGTGAATGAGACCCATCTTTGGTCTCTTATATTGCCTCAGACTTCAGACAACTTTTGCCTCCTCTCCTAATAATGACAGTCTAGATTTAGCGCGGAACAATTGTTTAGTTCGCACCTATAGAAGGATTGTGTCTTGTTATATTAATTAATTTGACAACGAATTTTTTCAAGAAAGAATGAATAATTATTCTTGAATAACTATTATTCAAGAATAACTGACTATTCTTCCCTACAAAACTCAGTTGTTATAGGTCAAAGAGGCCGCAGCCCAGTGGGGTAAGTCTCGACTCATGACCGAGAGGTCCCGAGTTCGACACCCTCCCCATACATGGGGCAAACTTAAAATGTCTCTTTTTAGGGCTATCTCCTCCTCCTGTGAGGCAGTTCTCTCTTCCCTTCATGGGGCAATCGTCCAGCCGGTCTTTAAAAAAAAAAAAAAAAACTCAGCTCTTATAGATTCAACAAACGGTTTCTTTAGGACGACTTTTGAAATATAGGGGGCTTATTTGGTACAAGTGAAATTGTAGGAGATTATTTAACATAAACCCCTCTTTCAAGGGCCTCTTCTGAAATTCGCCCTCCAGTTTTTATAGATTCAATATTTTCTTACAAAAAGAAACTACCATCGGGAAGCTTTATAATAGTGAGACAGAATATCAGAACTCTTTCGAGTGAATAAGTAATATGATGATATAATACACACTTAAATTTGTTCATGAGAAAATTAATTATTATATACACGCATATAAATTATTTTTACTTTTTTTATTAATAAAATTTTATTTTTTATTCTTTTTTATTTCTAAACTATTTTTAACCTGCTGTTTCTATCAAATTTGTGTAAATATGGTGATTTCCAATCATTTTTGATTAAGTGTTATTTACATGTCTCTAGATTTAAGAATTCAAATTGACATAAATGACTTTAAGACTAGCGATATAATGTAGAATACGTGACCAAAAATTGTCGAAAATCATGAATTCTACTCTAATTCAGAGACGAAGACAGGGACGGGTTTTTTAAAAATCCTATTAGGTATAGTAAATTTTGTGTGTAGTTCGAAATATTTGATCAAATTCGCCCCCCTAATATTGTTTTTGCAGTTTTTATATGTAGTTCAGCATACTGTTGCAGTTTTTCACCCCAACCTAAAAGTCCTGTCTTCGTTCCTGATTGAATATAATTTAATGGCAAAAATAACAAAAATAAAAATGCATTAAAAAATATAGAAAATTGAAAATACTTTATTTTGCACAAGTTGAGTTTTCCTCTTTCTTTATACACAATCAAACATATATAGTCAAAATACGAAACAGTGTGCCCTAGTGCAGAGGAATAAGTTAATATTGGACCACAACAAGCATATATATATATATATATATATATATATATATATATATATATATATATATATATATATATATATATATATATATATATATATTCTAAGAATGTAAGACTTGTCTTATGCAATAAGTGTTCAAAAAATCACAATATATAAGTGTTTGCTGCAGAAAATTTAAATTTTTTTATTTTTTAACCGACAATCCAAAATAATAAAAAATGTTCAATATATGCACACTTTTAACGTTTTAACGTTACGCAATACAGCCGAACCGAGTGGGGGCACAGAGCGTCTAAGTTTTTGTTCTTTAATACTTTGTGATAATGCCTGGACCTCCATTTCAAAGAGTGGAGACAATAGAGTTATCTTAATGATCATCAAAAACTACATTCCCATGTTCTTCTTTTTTAACCTGTAAGTATATGTTATTTAACTCGATTAATTCATTTGAGATCGAAAAAATATTATACTTTGTGGGTATGAAATCAATATAATTTTACCATATTAGTCATTCCCATATATTTCATATCTAAGATAATGTACTGAATATTGCAAGTATGATCAGCTGAACTAGGATAACTTGACACACATTCCCATCTAATTCATTGTTCATTATTTCTTGTCATAATCAGAAAGGAAAACCAAAATCTTCTCCATTTGATATATTGCACAAGCTAAAAAATTTGATTGAATTTCTATATGGTTGTTTGGGACATTGGCTATGAAATTTTGATAGTGATTGGTGAATGAAATACAAGTAAATTAGTGGAGAAGGGATAACCTTTAGACAAAGGCATCTGAAATATAATTTCTAACCAAGTCTTGATTTGATAAGAAAACAATAATTTTTTTTAAGCTCGATTGGGCGGTTGTCCCATATAGGGGAGAGAGAACTGTCTCAGATGAGGAGGAAATAACCCTAGAAAAGAAAATTAAATCTTGCCGCATGCAGACGGAGGGTATCAAACCCATAACCTCAAGGTCGTGGGCAGACGCCTGCCCCATTGGGTTAAAATACTTTGATTAAGAAAACAATAATTGGTAAAGACAATTGGATATCAAATCTAATAAACAGAGAAATGGAAAATGACCTTTTTTGGGCTGAATAAATGAAAAATAACTTGACTTTCCTAATTTATTCCCAAACAGCAATCCCTCCCCTTTCACTCAAAGAGTAAGGGTAATGTTAAAAATACAACCAAAAAAATTATATATATTTGAAGAATATATGAAGAGACTAAAAATACCTCTAATTAAAAACGTAGGGATTTTTTTTTGTTTCTTTTTGCTCTCAAAAAGTGGTCCAATTGACCTCTTGGAGGTTATTTAACATTGTGGAAGCTATTATAGTCCTCAAAACTTAAAAATCTCTAGGCCAAATTTGGATTGGTTTTTTATTTAAGAGAAAATATAACTTATTTTTATTGGGTTGTAGAGTGATTTTTATGAGAGAAACATCAGACTCAAAATAGAAATAAGTTTAACAATTTTGCATTAAAAAACTTATCCAAATTGCCACAATGCTTTCTATCTACTAAGCTTGGCCCAATTCTTTACATTCTCTAAATCATTGACCACTCTTAGACCCCCAAAAAATTATGATATGGAGCAGGTTCATTGGACCATGTAGTGCAAAACTTGCCATATAATTACAAAATAAGGAGAAAAATAATTACGTGATTAATTCTGAACCACAAAATCCATTTATACCTAGTCCATATAAAAAAATCCCAAAAAAAAAAAGCGGAAGCCCACGCCACTTCATCTTTATCTTACAGCACCAATCTGCCACCAACTTCCACCCAAAAAATGGACGGCCATTTTAGTAATTTTGTACGTGCGTAACTTACGTCATCCGAGATTAAAATTTTGACAGTTAAAATTGATTTAAAAAGAACACATGTTCTAATTCTCAGAACACATATTTTGAGTCTTACGACATCTGTTATTAGCCTTAGAACACCTATCCTAAAGCGTTCTGTATGTATTGGAAAAAAAATGTTCCTCATAGAATCCGGACTGCAAAACATGGCGCCAACTACAACGGTTTTATTTCGCACCAACAGCAATCCCCGCCATAATTCCAGATTTATTCCACCGTACCACCGCCAATTTCCTCAGCAATCCGCCACTTCTATTCTCTGAAAAACCTAAATCCGTATCAGCAAAGCCGTCCAGGAGCATCCTTAGGGCAATTCCATCTCAGAACATACGTCAAATCCGGAATTTGCTGTTTCTGCAAATTCCATCATACCTCAATTTTTTTTTAAAAAAAAGTGTTTTTTTTTCCGATTGGGTGAAGAAATTGATTTATTGAATGTGAATTTTGAAATGTAGGAGATAAAGAAGTACAGAGGGGAGCTAAAGAAGAAGCTATTGAAGGAAAAAAGAGACTTTTGAGGGAAGTGACGGAGCCAGGAATTTGTCATTGGGGGCACGCGAATTTCTTACTGAAATTGTTTAGAGGAGCCAAATACAATATTTATAAGAAAATATCAACAAAAAAAAAAAGTTCACATAGAAAATTCGTCGTTTGTGAAAATGCTCCCCTGCCCCTTAATAGCTCCGCCACTGTTTGAGGGGATGCACTTGATGCTGATCAGCTGATGTAAATGTTTGTACTGAGGTAAATTTTGCATTTGATAATTAGTTTGAAGGAATTAGTACAATAATTTACTCTTATGCAAAGAAAAAACTCATAATTCGAATAGTTTAATTGAGTTCGACTTTTATTTTCGTTTATTTTCTTCAAATCATGTAATTGGAATTCGACTAGTGATGCGTTCGTAACTAAGGATGGCTAAGTTCTTGCAAGGTATCTAAGGAGTGCAGGAGCTCGGGCCGAGATCAAAGGGTCAACCGAGCTACCTGTATCAGCGGAAGGCTAACTTAGCTAAGGGGAATAAGAGAGTGGCTCGAATAATAGATCAAAGGGTAAGCCGAGCTATCTCTCTCTTAATCCAAGCTATGTATATGTTCTTGCGGAGACGATTAAAGTTAAAGAGAGTGAGGGAAGACATCAACCCCGATCGGATGTTATAGTTAGTTCAGATACAAAGAGTATTAAGAATTTAGCGTGTAATTCGAGCAATAAAAATAACTTGGAGAATATGAAGTGGGAATGTCTTTATTTATAGAGTCCCTTGCCCTGCCCTGACGGCATAGAGGGACTATTGTTTTAGTAGTATTTTGTTAGCAACCACTTTGTCCATTCATTGTCAAATGTTTGGTCGACTACAATCCATCTGTTTCTAGCGATATTCTAGAAATAATCATTTTATACATTTATTGCCAAAGATGTTTGTCGAATATCCATTCTCGGATTCTCGCTCATACCCACAATTATTAGGGATTTAATAAGTTATGTTATTGTAAAGTCATAGATTTGCATTTGCTATCTAAACCTAATATGGAGTGGCATATACTAGTTCTCAGGAAATGTCATGCACTGCTACCGACTAGAGGGAAAACGGAAACTTTTAATCAGACAAGTTTATGGCAGGAAATGCACAGATCCAATCGGGTAACTCAATCCTAGGACCATCTTTGTGGGACTGATCCTGCAACCCCTGACATAAATTGAGCAGAACTCATATCTGCAGGTAGACCCCATCCAATTAATGTTAAGAGTATGTGGGACCAGTGAGACGGTCCTAAGATTAAATTTTCCGATCCAACCTCATCCCTCTTTAATTGTGATTATAGGTTCCCTTCCTAATCTAAATAAAAAAGGAAAATAATTCATTTATCAGAGATAAATCAAAGCATACTGAAACTGGCTAAAACTGCTTTGGGACCACATTTGACAACCTATAGAATTTTCTGGAGGATAGTTTGAAGATATTCTGCCAAACCCAGGCTGTATCAAATGATAGGGAAAAAGTTGTGGTGTGTAAGCTCTTGTACTGATTATACTCATATGGTCATGAATCATGATGATTTTTTAAGACAATGGTTGGGACTGAACTAATATGTTGCTTTAACAAGTATGGTATTCTCTTCAGATAAATAAATTAGGACGCTGATGCACATTTTTTTATTATGTACTAATATATTATTAACTGTCAAACAATATGAAGACTAAAAACTCAAGGACGGATCTAGTATGGCGGCAGCGGAGTATATTTATCATATAAATAGAATAAAATATATCATATATACTAATTTAATTTTTTTTCCCACCAGGGTCAAGTGCCACCATACTACATCCGTCTCTGATAATAATGAGAGAGAAAGGAGATCGAAAACGATAATGAAAGACACGAAATTGTTAACTCGGTTTGTAAAGGAATTTATTACGCCTAAGAGTGCTGCTAAGGTAGGATATTTCACTATATCGAGATACTAATAAGTCAAGATTACATAAGTTTGACTATTTATAATAAGAAATGCAATCCTAATTATAACTTTACGTGGACGGCCAAATTTTTTGCTCTTTTTTCGATTTACACCCATTATCTCAAGTTTTAGATCGAACTAATCCGTTGACACAAATAGTTCATGGGAGAAAATTGAGTTATTTGGGCCCTGGAGGAGTAACATGGCGAACGGCTAGTTTTCGGATACAAAATATCTATCCTAGTCACTATAGGCGCATTTGTCCAATCGACACGTACTCAAAATTTTCTTACCAAGCGATATAAAACAGATTTTTTGAAGTCCACAAAAAGATTGACCGTCCACATAAAGTTAGATCGGCCCATGTATAAATCTTTTAACTTTGATTTAGAAGAGACAAAATGGGAATTTGAAAGGCAATACTCCTATTGATTGAGACCCTATTACTGCTCCTTTATTCAATAATACTGATGGTTGTATTCTGAAGAGATAAAAAGGGCTTTTAGTTATGTTACATTCTTTCAGTGATCTTTATGAATGATGAAATTTGTCTTCCTTATCTTTTAGAATCAAACCGTAGTATTGGAAGCTACCTGTTGTCCTCTTCTTGGTAATTGTTATATTCTTAGAATTTCAACCCCTCTAAATAGGCAAAAAATCATTTGTCCCGTGTGTCTCCATTTCTATATCCAACTAATCACAATTCGTCATGTGCAGTGGCGGACGCAGACTTTAAAGGTAGGAGGGGCACAATCGACATTGACAAAACAAATTTATAAAAGCATATACATTTTTTCATACTTTGATAATATTCTATAATTACATTATTCTCGATAGTACTTGATACATGACTGACAGTACCAACAAAATGCTCTAATACTTACTCATTCTTCACATAACGGAATACTACCGACATTTGTTTCTTCATTGATATATCACGGGATTCATCAATAAGAATAGAAAACAAGTCATCACCAATATCTTTGATAATCACCATATAGTAAAAATTTCACAAGATTTCAAATTTTTACACTTAAGTTTGTTAAAAAAAATTTAATAAATATCATAATTACACATTTAAGCTTGTTAAAATTTTAACCAAACTTATTAAGATATAAGTGGTGTTATTCCTATAATCCACGAACAACAAAATCTAATTTCAAATTGAAAACTGACTCAAAATGGGTACACTAGTCATCACCAATATCTTTGATAATCACCATATAGTAAAAAATTCACAAGATTTCAAATTTTTACATTTAAGTTTGTTAATTTTTTTTTAATAAAAATCATAATTACACATTTAAACTTGTTAAAATTTTAACCAAACTTGTTAAGATATAAGGGGTGTTATTCCTATAATCCACGAACCGCAAAATCTAATTTCAAAACGAAAACTGACTCAAAATGGGTATACTAAAAAATGCTCATGGCACGGGATGTTATAGAACTTTCCACTTTTAACTCGAAGGCAGGTATTATATGTAATTCTTTAATTTCCAGGACAGAAAGTTGCCATGTCTGTCTACCTAAATAATATCTTTATCAATCCAGTTCTTGAACTGGTGACCTTCGTAAGCTGATATGCGGTGCTTTATGCGAAAAGATCCCGCGGTGAACGGAAAAAGAAAGCGAAAAAATCTAGCTTGCTAACTCGAAGTGACAGCCGACTCGGGTACCTGGGGTCGTGAGACAGATTTTATAGAAATTGGTGGACCAAGACACGTCTTCTTCGAATTCTTTTTATTAAAAAATGTTGGAGAGTGCCCAAAGCTAAAGCTATAAAAAAAAAAAAAAATGGGGGAAGGCTGGCCCCACCATGCCCTACCTAGGTCCGCCAATGGTCATGTGTATATATAATTGGAAGAAATATCCACATAGCGAATTCTAATTATTTGTGTACAAGAAAATGAACATACACGGAGACAGACGATTTTTAACCCTCTAAATGTCAAGTATTTTTACTACATTTGATTATAAAATTACCTTTTAGACATTGAGCATTTACTCTGTCTTTTTCTCTTTCAAAAAACTAACTTAATCATCAAAAAGTGGTTGAATTCTTCCTCTCCCAAAAAAACTAACTTAACCATGGAAGAGTAGTTGAATATTCCCCCACTACCTTTGATTGTATCTTTCTCAGGTCAAATCCCTCTTGCCGCAGAATTCACATTCACTCGTGTTAGTTTACTAAATGGAGAGAGGGACCGTTGTCCACGACGCATCATAGGTCGCCCGCCTTAGAAATACGTCGATCAAGACTGGGGAAATGTGGAATTATGCTAAACCAAAATGATAGTCTTTCGTCTGCCATACTTATCTACGGCTAGGAATCTTCTATTCTCATTCGGTGTCCCTTTCTCTATCCCACCAATAAGAGAGTGACATGTATTAAATTTTTAATTAAAAAATTATAACTTAAAAAAATAATGGAATCCACATGGGAAAAATATACACGTGGCAAATATCTATTTGCGAGGACATAGAAGGGGACATAAAACGGGGAAAGATGATTTTTCCCCCTTATCTACTCCCTCCATTCCCCTATATTAGATGTTTTGGATATTTTTGAAGATTAAAGAAATTATACTTTTCTACATACAATTCCAATACTACCCCAAATAATGACGTAAACAAAAACTGATAGAAGGCATTGAGTGGGATGGCAGAGTGACAAATACAAAAAATGTTGATGGTATAATTGGAATAAATTATTGACAACTAATAAAAGATCATTAAACGATAATTAATTTGGATACCTATATATCTCTTAACCGACAATTAAATGGGGATGGTAGAAGTAGTGTTTAATCCTTTATTATTCTATACACATTTTCAAACTTCAATCATACAACTACTTTCTGGTTAAGTTATCTTTTTGAAAGAGAAAGAGAAGAATAAATACTCAATGTCTAGAAGGCAATTATATAACAGTGTCAGTTCTCATTGCTTTTTTTTGTTGATGAATTCATTGCTTTCTTATCTGCTATACAACAATGGTTATTAACCAACATCGCTCAAGAACTTGAAATACAGGAACTGATTTCCATAGATTCACTGTAGTAACTACACTTGGAGGATCGAAAATTACACAACAGCATCAGCTAGCAGCCTCGGAAATACTGTGCAAAGACGGCCGCCATGATTTAGACCTTGAAGCTCCAAGGTTTGCTGATCCTGCCCTCTGCATTTGTCTTTCTTGTCGCATTGCCTGAAATTTCACAATTTTCGTTTACAATGGTTTCATTACATGTTGCGAAAATTAAGGAAGAAAAAAAAAAAAACAATATACTTTGTTTGTTAAAATACAAATATTATTTTCTTAAATATGACTTGTATACCACTCATTTTATTTAAGAGAGTAATATTGATATTTTGATTAAAAAAATCCTAATTTTTTCTTTCTTAATTTTCGCAATAAGATTTGGCTCAGGATTGCCCTTTTTATTAATTCCACGGTTTCTCTGAATTTGAAAATTATCACTTAGTAGGTTTCCATACCAAGGCTCAATCCAATTAAGTCCGTAGCATCTACCGATTTTGCCATATCCCCTTCCTTTTATTTTAAGATTAGGATTTCATAAATTTTTATATGAAATCGAGATAGTTAATTACCTTTCAGAAAATTTTAACGATATGAAAAATGCCTAGCCGTTAGAAAATTTTAACGATAGGAGAAATGCTAGCCATTATTCTTCTGACGGTGGAAAAAAAATAAAATAAAACTATAAGAAATGGAGGTAGGATTACTTTAAGAGCTTCATTTCTGCGCGGTTTTTATTTTTATATGACAATTGAATTATTCAACCACTAATTAATACTGCCAAGAGATGATTTTTCTTTAATTGCCTTTCCTGATGCATTTTGACTTTGATTTGAGAATGTGATTATGTAGCTAACGTGATGTTATATGAGATCATTATTTTATTAGTATTTTGTGAGTAAACACTGTGTGCATTCATTGTCAAATGTTAGGTTAGTCTCCAATCCATTTGTTTCAGTGATATTCTGGGACCAGCCACTTTATGCATTTATTGTCAAAAGTTCAGTATGTCTCCTATACATTCTCGCTCATACCCCAATTATTGGGGATTTAAAGAGATATGTTATTATTGTTGTTGCTTTTCAAGTTCTTGTTAGGTAGGAATCAAGGAGTAACCCAGTGGTTGAGGTTGCTCCTTCCCTGAACGAGGTACTGAGATCGATTCCTATTTTCCACCTTCCTCTCCCCTACCCCCCAAAAAAAAAAAGTTCTTGTTAGGTAGTTATATTTATGCTATATTCTTTTTTTCTTAAATAACTTTTAGGGAAAGAAAGATTTGGCATGCCAAAAAAATGGGAAAATTTTGTTTATCCCTAACTGGTGTCCTAATGTCTGTCACAATCACTTACAATTTGCCACGTAAATATTTCTCTAATTTCACTTCTTCAACCGTTATTATTCACATCTACGTGGTTAAGACAGACATGGTACATGCGATTTTTTTACCAAAAAAATCCTTGAAAACTTTGGAGCCATTAACCCAAGGCATATTATATGAAGCTATTAATTAAATATTTTGGATAATATAAATGTGGTAGAAATCAAAATCATTGAATATCTTAAATCTTGTTTGTCTAGACATATAATATGTATTCAATTAGTTTGTTATTGGCTTGAAATATTTACCTGACAGTTGTTTTCCAGTTCAGACCTCTCTGGTTCTGACCCACCACTTGAATCCTTCTTTTCTGGCCTTGCTTGCAATCTCTCTATGGATTCTCCATCTTGATTTTTTTTCATCTTTGCATATTTTTTGGCTCTCAATACTTTCATTACCTCTGTAATGAAAGAAGCATCGTAATGTGTATATAAATTAAAATAGCTGTTGGGTCTGCTTTCTCTGATGCCTTTTAATTTTAATTTGAGCGAATGATTTTTTAGCAAAAGTGACAGTATATTGGGACTAATGTTTAAGTGGTATTATGTGTATTTATTATCAAATGCTATGTCAGTCTCTAATCTATCTGTTTCGGTTGTATTTTTGGGAGAAGCTAAATTGTGCCTTTATTGTCAAATATTATGTCTGTCTCCTATTCATCCTCGGCCGTTTATACTCCCAATTATTAAGACTTAATGAGTTGTATTATCAGATTACTTAAGGAATTGAAAACAGAACCCCCACACACCACCGCCACCAACTTTTTTTATTCATCCTATGAGCATCTGAATTAGAGACTTCTCGGTCTGATATTAAGTGTTTTACTAACTAAGCTACTGTTTTGGCTGAAACTGAAAGAAGATACTAAGGAAAGAAGTATGGCGAAGGTGGAACAAACCTTGAGTTGTGACTAGTCGATAGGCTCTACCGAGGACTAGAGTTTCATTGGGGCGTAGGAGCTTTACGCGAGTGAAATGGACAGTTTTATCGCCTGAAATATTCTCCTCGCCCGTAACTAGAAGTGGGATTATGAGAGAAACATAGTGGCCTGGATTCATCTTCATTACTTCACTAGCAACCATAGGCCAATACATCCTATCTATTCTTCCATTTGGATGTTGTATTACTAGTGCTGCTGCATCTATTGCTTGACAGTTTCCCATCTTTCTATGATCTTTCTTTCTTTCTTTCTTTAAAAAAAATAAAAAAAATATGAAGATTCTGAAGATGAAAATGAAGATGAAGAAGAAGAAGAAGAGTTTGGGAAGATAAGAAGGGAAAGAAGAGGGAAGGAGAGGGAAATAAGCAATGGTCTATTTCAAAGGAGTACCCACCATGAGGCACCACAAACTCTTATTGTAAGAAATGGTAAAATAAGTCTCTCTCAAGGAAAGCCATCATTCCTTCATTTGCCTCAACTAACTGATGTTGCCTCTTGTTTTTAAAACTCAAAGACTCTCTAAAGTCTACTATTAGGTGCTTTTATTTTTATACTCTCTTCTCCAGAATTTTAGGTCTACTTTTCTATAAATATATTTGTAAGAACGTTAGTATTCAATTTCGAAGGAATAAAGTATTTCGTATTTAAATTTTAAGGGATTGTCAACGGGAGTTGAACTACCTCGAAACGTGAGTATTCAATTTCGAACAAATAAAGTATATAGTATTTAAATTTCTCTGGGACTACCAATAGGAGTTGGTCTAATTAGAAAGATGAATGTATTCTCATATTGTCAATTTAGATTCAAATCTCTTTCACATCATATTAGTTATGTGCGCACCTTCAAATAGGTGCTTCGGGTTATACTTTTGTCTTCAATAAACAAGAATTAATCAAAAAATCATTCACGTCAATAAGATATGTGCGCACCTTCAAATAGGTGCTTCGTGTTATACTTTTTTTTTAATAAACAAGGATGAATAAAAAAATCGTAATCGAAAGTCGAATGCAGTAAAACAGCTGAGAAAAGGAACAATAATATAAATATGTTAAAAAATTCATCATATTCAAGCAATTTGATAGAAAGAAGGTAATGAACTAAAGAGATCACCGTTTGATTTTTAAAGAACAAAATAAAATAAATTATATCAAGTAATAATACTCATTAATTTATACATAATTATTTATTTTATAATTATCCTAACCCCCAATTGGGGCCGGCAACCTTCCCGTATGCAGATGGGGATGCCACGTGGTTAGGTGTCAAGTTGGGTGATGATCTTGGACGGCCATGTCCGGCGGTGTTGACTGGTCAATACTTCGATTTAGGTCTCAAGAGGAGAGAATTTTTGTTTTTGCTTTTCTTTCTTTCCTAATTTCAAAACATTGATATTCCTAATAATATTCACTCTGTCTATAATTGAATATTACATTTTTATATAAAAAATGAATTAAAAAAAAATATGAGAACGAAATTAGAAACCCTGGAAGTATACAATAGTGTGTATAACACCTGCTCTGAACACTTATTAGCAGGGACGAAGCCAATACTTTTAGATTGGGGAAAAATTGCAACAGTATATCGCATAAAATATTGGGGACGAATTTGATCAAATATTCCGAACTACATATAAAATTTACTATTATTTTTAAAAATCTCAGGGTCAACTGCCCCCACCCGCCCCCGTCTTCATCAGTACTACCTCCATCCCAAAATAAGGTTAACATATAAAATTCAAAAAATTCCAAAATATTGTTAACATTTTCAATATCAATGAACATTAAATGTACTTTTACCATTTTTACCCTTCTTATTATTCTTCTAACCATTCTTCCAATTTTCAAGAAGTAGTTAATGAGAATATATTAGTCTTTTGATTATGACTTTTTATTATTTTTAGAAAATTCTTAATCGGTGTGAAAATTTTAAATGTTAATATTATTTTGGGATAGAGGGACTACTTATTAGTTATTAATTCAAGTGAGGTGAACTATGTATGGCAAGTATATAAAAAATAAATATGAGAACGAAATTAAAAACCATAGAGGAGGATGAAATTTACAGTATCATATAAAAAATACATATTAACGAAAAATCTAGAATAATTGTAGATTATGTCATCCAAAAATAATTAAACGAAATCAGGTCTGCATCAGGGACGATTACCGGGGGCGGCGTCCTCGAGATTTTTTAAAAATACTACTATTTATCGAAATTTTATGTGTATTTTGGAAAATTTTATCAATTTCGCCCCCCCAAGAATTTTTTTTTTTGCCTTTTTTATCGCCCCCAAGAATTTTAAATTTTTTTTACCAGTTTCGCCCCCCAAATATCAAATTTCTGGCTTCGTCCCTGGTCTGCATTGAGATTCCCTTGTGACCAACCATCTTCTTTATAGTATTGATTAGTAAAACTTTCATATTATAACCTGAAAAAAATACATTCCCAACTATTTGACTTATTCTGTATTTATGTCAGCCATAATTGGCTTTTTCCTATTTCTCTTTTCTCATTAATTGATTTTCTAGTATTTAAACTTTTTAGTTAATCCTCAACCGTTTATTTTTTTATTTTTTTTTGAAGAAAAATCCTCAACCGTTAAACTATTACTATAGTGTTATAATTATAAGTAGAAAGAAGAAAAAAATTAAAATAACACAACGAATGTGCACTAGAGTACTCCTACTATACCTTCTTTGTTTCTTTCTTCCCTTTTTTTTTATGCCCGATTGGGCAGTTGCCCCATATAGGGGAGATAGAATTGCCTCAGACGAGGAGAAGATAGCCCTAGAAAGGGAGATTAAAGTTTGTCGCACGCAGACGGAGGGTATTGAACCCACGACCTCAAAGTCGTGGGCAAACGCCTACCCCACTGGGGTAGGACACCTTTGATTGTTTCTTTTTTCCCTAATGAAGAAAATTTATTAAATTTGGAAAATGTAATAAATGTGGGTTAGAAACTCATTGTATCCAACGCTTCAAACGTGTGAAATATAAACGAAATTATAACGAAAACAAACACACGACAAATCTACAATTAGCATCTTTGTTTAGTTAAAGTAAAATTTATTTTTAATTGGCTACTTAATTTTCGAGAAAGCTAGAAAATAATTTGTCCTTCCCAAAGAAAAACAAATATCGAGTCATTTTCAAAGACTCAGCTCTCAAAAGAAATTCCTTAAAAGAAATAAAATACAGAAGGTCGTAATAATTGATTCTTGGAATGATATTTCTCTAATATTATATGCATATATTTCCCTATATTTGATTTCCGTAACAAACATGAGCAATATATATGGACTGTTGTTTCAATAATATTTTGTTTGTAATCACTTTGCACATTTATTATCAAATGTTAGGTTAAAATCAATTTTATTCATATTTTGGGAGCAATCATTTGTGCATTTATTGTCAAATGTTATGTCTATTTTCTATCGCTCTCCCTCCCATACTCTAATTATTGTGGGAGTTAACGAATCATATTATTGTAGTTGTATTATATGCATGTATTAAAATGAAAAAGATGTCAAGGCTTGGTTTTTATTTCGAACATAGGTATTTATTCCGTAAATACAAATATATATTCAACATCAATTTTTCTTGTTTTCATCGAAATATTTTTGAGAAATTAAGGTTTCATCCAAATATTGAATTTATAATATAGTAGTATCTTCTCTGCAGGCCTATAATTGTAACACCAATGTTTTCTACAGCAAAGAAATTACCGTTTTTTGTCTCTCTTTTTTCATGATCTGTTTTTGGTGGTTTGTTATTTTTCTTGGCAAAATGTTTTAAAAAGGTAGATTAAGAAAATAAAAAATAATTTTGTGTTTCTATTACTTATTTTTTATCATTATATCATCGTTATTATTTTGGGAGAGTTCCATGTGTTTGATATTGACACCTTATCATGTAGAATTTTAACATTGTTTGGTGGTACCAAATGATTTTTGTTTGTTTATGTTTCCTCTATTTTACCACCTTTCAAATACTAAGTTGGTGAATTGCAAGTACTCTACTCATAATTTAATATTACAAATTTAAATTTTAATAATGCAGTGTCTAACTCGTTATTTAAAAAAAATAAATCAGTGCTTGGTAATATAGTAATTACAACAATAGTTAATGGGAGTTGGTCCAATTTGTAAACTTACCATCAGCGTTCAAACTTCTCCTAAGACATATTAATTATGTGCACACTTTCGATAGCGGTGAGAGATAAAAAAAAATTGAAAAATTATTACAATAAAAGGAGCCATTATCTCATACTCCCTCCATTCCAAAATAAGGTTAACATTTGAATTTTAAATTTTTTTCCCAAATAAAATTAACATTTGGATTATCAATGAACATTTACCATTTTTACCCGCCTCTTAATTTTGTTTTAACCACAATTTCCATTTCCAAGAAGTAATTAATGAGGCTATATTAGTCATTTGTCTTTGACTCTTATTGTTTTTAGGAATTTCTTAATTTATGTGAAAAATTGAAATGTTAATGTTATTTTGGAATGGAGGGAGTACTAGTTTACATATTAAGTCCCATTTTTCCTTTTTAAGACACCGTTGTGTTTGAGGCACACTCAAAAAGTTGCATTTATTTATCAAAAGAACAAAGGTTACTTTGGAATATGTTCCAATCAAGCACTTCACCACATTAATTTAGCTAATCTTCGTTAAGATGCTCCCTCCTTTATTCAAATTTAGTGGAGTAGTGGGGTTCCCATTAGAGATTAGCTTAGCCATAAGCATGTAAAGTTTGAACTAAAACATATATAATCACATCTTCAAATTATTTTGTCACTCTTAAGAACTTTTTGATTGCTTAAACCTAATTGATAAAAAGGAATAAACACTATAAACTCTTGCAAATGTAGAAGATCTAAATTTAGAAAACCATATATTTTGGTTAGAGTATAAGATATCAAAAAAGAAAGAATAAAAGTAAGGGGTAATATATGGGTGAAAATCTTCTGTCCTCATCCCTGTCCCCAACCAATCAGAATTTAATATATAAACATTTTTTCCAATTATATATATAAAGAGTGAATTGTGATTGGTTGGGAATAGGGATGGAGAGAGGAACGGGGCAGAGAATTTTTTGCCGTAATATATATGTGGTTTAAGTTGAGCCAATTGATTGAATAAATGGAGAGGTAAACGTATCAAAAATTGCAGAAAATCTTCCTTCAAAGTATTTTATTTTTGTATAGATAATTTTCCTTCAACTGATCTAATTTATATCTAATTTAGTTAACCAATTAATCATTCTCATGTACGCCTATAGTGGTCTTAGGGGAGAAATTATGAACATAAAATATATCCCTCCATTTCATAATATAAATTGTCTATCGGTAGAATGAGATACATTATACCAATGATTTATATATAATGCATTATTTTTATACGTAAACGTTAATAACTTATTTTGTATTTTATTTTTATTCCCTTCTTTTTTTTCCCCCCTAGTACCAAATTAAAAATGTGGAAGTAAAAAAACTTTCCTCGGATGATATTCTTGTCCCCCTCCCCTTCTTGGAACCAAACTATATCCTAAATGTGATCACATTTCAGAGAATCATCGATCTCTAGCATGACGGCTACCGTGACAAAGAGAATATTAAATTAAAGTAAAATTTTTTAAATCTTAAGTTAAGTCAAACTTAGATAAAAGGAAACAAAACTTAAATGTGAAGCAACTTAAGTAGTAAACTAATAGCCAATGAGGCATTAGTCTATTGGCGAGGCTGATATCTCATAACGTAGAGATAATGAGTTCGAATACCCTCTATTTTTTTTAATAAATAAGTCCCCTCCCTTAATAAATAATAAATAATAAAAAAAAAGTAGTAAACTAGTAGTGATCTTAATGTTACATTAGGAACTAGAGTTCAAATTTTTTTTAAGTTCTCTCTCGTTTACCATTTGGTTTCTACACAAAGAAGATATCAACAAAATTCATGAAGAAACAACCTCGAATCTAGAGTGAGTAGTAGTGGCTCGTTAATATTACACTAGCCATCAGAGTTCAAATTTCTTTTGAATTATCTCTCGTTTACCATTTGGATAATATTGCTTATAGTTGTTTCTATAAGATTTATATTTATATATCTGAGACTTTTGATTGCTTGATTCAAGGGCCTAGATGATAGTTGTCCCGAAACAATTTTTCTTGAACAACTATTTATAAACGGGTTATTCCGAAAAAACATATTATTTGGGCTCTTGAATCAAGCAATTCAACAATCTAAATCAACAATAGCGTACTTATAAATGACCCTATAAGTATATTAGTCAAATCGCTCATTTACATCCTAAGTAAATGGTGTCATGTTCGAGCTTCAAAGGCTAGACTCTATTCTGAGTAAAAATTAGACTCTATACGTTTATGTTTTTAAAGCCAATATTTTTAGATGGGATAAAAAAAAGGTAAAAAAAACCTTGCTATGTCGAATATGGATTAATCGCATCACTAATAAGAACACCGCATCCTCACAATAGTAAACAAAGAAAAAAAAATATATGAAGAAACATGTCTTATGAAATCTCAGTCATTGAAGAAGATCTTTGACTTATGTAAATCTAGTTCTCATCTTCACCCTTTTGATTAAACTATATAAGTTTTAAGAACCCAACGTTTGAAATTAAACATGTTCTGATTAATGTCAGCTTATGTAAGCCCATGTGAGATGTTGGGGATCTTGATTTTAGGTATTAAATGAAAATTGGACTATTTCTTGTTCAAACATGACATTTGTTGGGGACTACATAACATTTATTTTATAGGGGTCTTTTTAGCTTCTTATGTCCATATTAAAGACTTCCTATAATATTTTTTTTTCTAAATGTGTGGACAGCTTTCATTATTCAAGAAATAGGAATTCAAAAGGACATTGTTAGGTCTAGTATGTGTTTGTACTTGGATTTTTTTTGCGTGATTCAGATTTTTTCCATATCAACGGACAAATTTTCTATGTGGTCTCATAGTATATGTTTGTACAACATTATTTATTGGACTAGGGTCCATATCATAATTACATGTACTTGGAGCGTTTTAGACAATTCCTTATTTTTCTTGAAAAAAAAACTTATTAACATTTGTAAAATATTCAGGGTTTGTGGGATACTTTTTGTTGAGTGGGGTTCAATTGTTGTTTAATACTCACTTCATTCTTTAATATAAGTTGTTTAGGACACTTTGAACAAATTAAAAAACTCAAACAAATAATAGTCTTTCCACTATAATTCTAATAATACACCTTCCTTCCTCTTTCTCTTTCACTTTTCCAATAAAAGATATGTTGATGGTATAATTGGAATAAATTATCGACACCTAATAAAAGATATGTAAATGACAACTAATTTGGATACATATATATCTTCTAAACGACAATTAAATGGGAATGGAGGGAGTAAATTATAAGACTGTGTGAATTTAGTTAATTAGAGTTGCTTTCTCTACATTCTTCCCCTTTTGAACACATTACAAAGTGTTGAGTTTTTAGGTTCTAGGGAATGTCCAGGGACAAACAGGCACTAATTTATAATATTTTTTTGTACAAGTCTATAGCGACAATTAGAAGGAAAAATAAGGGGAAAAAACAATTTGATCTTATTCAAACAACTTTTTATTATACTCATTTATCTTACTTGTCTTTTGAAATTCATTCATTGATCATATACATTTTATTTTTTTATTTATTTTTTTTTGCAAGGAGGATCAACAAGCTATTCTCTCAGTATTATAGTATGACAGTGAAATCAAGAGATAAAATTGTACTTGAATTGAGTTCGGTATGTGTTTGAAATTCAACCTCTTGTTAAATTGAGCATGAAAATAAAATATTAAGTACTAAATCATGAGTCAAGAGATTCACAACCCAGTGTGACTATGGCATGTCCACGACCGTGAGGTCGAGGGTTCGACATCTCTCTCCTACATGGGACAAATAAATACTCCTTTCCTAAGGCAGTCATCCTCCTCTGTTGAGGCTAAAAAAAAAGTACTAAATCATGACGAATTTAGTTTAAATTTGAGACTAATTTAAAATTGGGACAAAAAATCTCAAACTAAGACTCAATTCAATCAGACCCAACTATTCGAGTAAGAGAACTTATTTGTCAATAAAATTTCACTTATTATGAAGATATAAATTGCTCTACCCTTTCAAATATTCTAGTAACGCTTTTAATTTATTATTCGAGAACAAAAAAATCTTAGCCACGACCACATTAATATACTCAAATGATAAGTGTATTTATTATGGTGACCATTCATTTTGATTAGATCTCATGATTATTTAGCAAAGCTTTAGGTTTAGTCAAAAGAGTGGGCTGGTCATGCCATTTGGCTGCGGGAACACCTAAAAAATAAGTGTATATATTATCCCCAATAGGAAAAACAACCATCATGGAGATAGGAATTAAATAAGTTTTAAGGTATGTATGTTAATCTCTATGCATGAAATAAGGACAAAATCATTCGAAAGAAGAGATAAACAAATTTTGATTTCTTTAGTCTTAGCGACTCATTTTTGACAAAGTTTTCCTCTACATAAGAAACAGCTACCAATAACAATGATCTTGGGATTCACCAAGTGAGAAAGGTTATACATCGTGGCATGATATGGAAGAATGAAGATGCAAGATTTATATAATAATAAAAAAGCTCGTACACAGTGCATAATACTCCCACATTAGTAGAGCGTACGCAGTTTTATCCTTATTTTCATAAAGAGATTGCTTCCGATGTTCGGACCCGTAACCAGGGGCGAAGACAGAGGGGGCGGGGGGTGACTGATTTCTAACAATACTATTAGATATAGTAAATTTTAAATGTAGTTCGGAATATTTTATCAAATTCGCCTCCCCCACCCCACCTCCAACAATTTTTTTTTCAATTTTTATATGTAGTTCGGCATATTGTTGCAGTTTTGGCCCCCAATGCCAAATTTCTGGCTTCGTCCCTACACGTAACCCAGTGGATAACAAATAAACAATTTATTAATAAGGATTGATAATTGATAATAGGGTTTGTCTAAAGCATGTTTTAGACACATATTAATTTACATAAAATACTATTTATGATAATTTAAATATTTCAAAAATCTAAAACTGTATGACAAATAAAAGAACCCAAAGGAAAGGGGAAATTGTACCATTATATTGTCACGCCCCGAGTATGTGGGCACGAGAGCGCAATACATGGGGTATAGTAGTACTCACGATCATATACTTAGCAACCAAACTCGTTATGACAAAATGGATATCCCGAGATCACCATAAGGCTTAGGTCCATGCTTATAACTTTTCAAATTTATCCAATGTGCAATGAGGTATCACATTCACCCCATTAATGTTCTAGTGTCATCGCTAGACGCCCACATGGCTTATCACATTCAACCACATGGCCTTAGCATCTTCCACTACAAGAAAACAATGTAACAGGGACGGACAAATCTGCTTCGCTAATATTAGTTTACCGACCGAATCACGTGGTCGTATATTTTTCGTCACTAAGTCAATTAACGACCGACTACCGACGGATGATTTAGCGACCGACTATTGGGTCGCCATATACCGACGGATTACCGACCGAACGTTCAACATGTTGACTTTTGATTTTGACTTATTAACGACCGAATACCGACGGATTATGTAGCGACCGATTATTGGGTCGCCATATAGTGACGGATTACCGATCGACTGGTCAACATTCTTGACTTTGACTCGTTAACGACCAAATGCCGACGGATTATGTAGCGACCGATTATTGGGTCGCTATATAGTGACGGATTACCGACCAATTGGTCAACATTGTTGACTTTGACTCGTTAACGACCGAATGCGGACAGATTATGTAGCGACCGATTATTGGGTTTCCATATAACGACGGATTACCGACCGAAAGGTCAACAATGTTGACCATTTGGACTTGTTAGCGACCGATTAGCGACGGAATATTACGTCGGTAGTTAGTGACCAATTCGTGTTTATTGGTCACCGAGCTCTGATACCATAATGTCACGCCTTGATCGCGACACATGGATCAGACAGCACCCACGACCAAGTACTTGGCAACTGAACTCGCTATGTCAAAATAAATAATTGTTAGGACTACAAAACTTAGACGCATGCTTATATAGCAATCTAATATTTCAACTTATCTCATATAAAATGGAGTATCACATTTTATATATTGTAACTTAATTCATATTAATAATATATGTATCCAGAACATTGGAGAAAACCTTAATAGGCAAATTGGCTCCACGGGTCCTAAAACAATTTATGTTTGGTGATTTTTGTCCAAAATCTACTTTTTTGGTGGACAAGGTCCAAAAACAATTTATGTTTGGTGAGATAGGTCCTTCCGTCCAAAATTCCGTCAATCAACCGTTAAATAAATTTTGAATCTGGTCAACCCTAAAGTATCACCCGACCCAACCCACATCGACCCGACCCAAACCCTTTCCCTGCACCACCACCACCTCCAAAATTCCGCCGCCGCCCGCAACCACCTCCACCCACCATTCCCCTTCCCCTAACCCGACCACCACCGCACCACCACCACATTCCTCCCCTCCCCTCCCCTAACCCACCTAACCTACCCCTGAAACCCCCCACCCGCCTAACCTACCCCCGAAACCCACACCCCCCAAAACCCACATCCCCGAAACCCACCCCCCAAAACCCACATCCCCGAAACCCACCACTGAAACCCACCTCCCGCACCACCACCATTCTTTAATTCAATCCATCTTTCTTTAATCTATTCTTTCATTCAATCCACTGGACGGCACCACCACCATTCTTTAATTCAATCCATCAAGGTTTCGGGAGGGGGTAGGTTTCGGGATGTGGGTTTCGGGGGGTGGGTTTCAGGGATGTGGGTTTCGGTGGTGGGTTTCGGGGGTAGGTTAGGCGGGTGGTGGGTTTCAGGCAGGGTTAGGTGGGTTAGTGAGGGAGGAATGGCGGTGGTAGTGCGTGGTGGTCGGGTTAGGGGAAGGGGAATGGTGGGTGGAGTGGTCATGAGCGGCGCGGAATTTTGGAGTGCGGGTGGTGCAGTGGAAAGGGTTTGGGCTCGGGTCGACGTGGGTCGGGTCAGGGTGATACTTTAGGGTTGACCAGATTCAAAATTTATTTAACGGTTGATTGACGGAATTTTGGACGGAAGGACCTATCTCACCAAACATAAATTGTTTTTGGACCTTGTCCACCAAAAAAGTAGATTTTGGACAAAAATCACCAAACATAAATTGTTTTAGGACCCGTGGAGCCAATTTGCCAACCTTAATAGTATGACATCTATAAAAAAAAAATATTATAATTAGAAGATAACGTTGCTGTCTGAGAATTCTTTCCTCTAAGCTTTAGTCAGATTATATTCTGATTGAAAATAAATAAAATAATAGTTTAGAGCAGAACTTTCCAAAACGAACATCATCATCAAGTAGTCAACTAAAGGGCTATTAGCTCGAGTAATATTTGCAATAATGCATATATATATAGCAGATAAAAAAAACATAAATAAAAATATTAATTTGCAGTGAAGAATCTTTGGTTAATACTAACATTGTTGACTTTGCTCTCACACGGCAAAAGATTATTAACCCCGATATAAAAATATTCATTTGCATAAATAATGTGGTTATTAATAAATGAGCTCGTTGAGGTGAGTTAAGGCTATCTCAGGTTTAACTCACATTAAAATTATCCAACTAATAGCTCAACTCATATTTGATGTGAGCTAATTTTCTCAGCTCAAGCTCGGTTTATCAATAGCTCACGAGCAGCTCAACTCAGGTCATTTATTTATAAATATTTTTGAAAAAATACGATGACTTATAATATAAGTTTAATATCCAACTTATACAAAATAAAATTTTATTATCACATTGACATATAATAGAAGATTATATCTTTCTACTAATTATACTATGTAAAGACTCCGGTAAAAAAAGGTTAACAAGATATAAAATTCAACCAATGTAAACCAATAAAAGTCCAGTAATCAAATATTATAATCCTTATTAATAAAGGTCAAAAGTCTTAAAAGTCTTCTTATATAACCAATTTGATTTTTGTGGCATGTTTTTCCACCTGAAAAGATAAAAATATAGTATTGTCATAAAAATAGTATTTTGTAGATTAACAATTAATTGTCATCAGTAATAAACGACAAGTAAGAATATATCTTGAGTTTCTCTTAATGTCATAAGTGACTCGAGTCAATCTCCTTCACAACTCAATGTCTGAATTGTTTTCGGACAAAGAAACTCTATATGAATCAATAACTCTTCCACTTTGAGAAGATGAGAAGATTATAAGAGATTTCTCGGGTTGTCTTTATTTATTTTCCTTAAGAAGATGTGAGACTACTTTTTTAAGGGGTATGTGAGTGTGTATATATATATATATATATATATATATATATATTGAGCTAGCTAGTGAGTAGGCCTACAAACGGGTCAGGTTTAGACCCGTATCCGATATTTTTTAGAATTTGATAAGAACTTCATACCCATATACCCACATCTGAATTCGAATCCGTATACATTTCTTCAAAAACTTAAGTTCCATTAAAAATATATAGTATGCACCATATTTTAGCCATCCCATAGTCCAAAATAACAAACCCGCCCCAGGGACAGGGCGATGGAAAATTTTAAAAAATCTACTAGACACAGTAAATTTTATATTTAGTTCGAAATATTTGATCAAATTCGTCCCAACATTTTTTTTTTACAGTTTTTATATGTAATTCGAAATACTATTGCAGTTTTTCGCCACCAACCTAAAAATTCTGATTTCATCCCTGCCCCAACCCACCCCTCATGTAGTTAATTTGATTAATTATCAAGTAAAACATGACAATGGAAAAACATGTAAAGAAAAAAATGAGGAGACCTCAACCCACATATGCCGGAAAATATGTGCAAAATGATAAAAATATGAGTCTGATATAAACGCACTCAAGAAACATGTTTCTTATAGAATGGCAATTCAAATTCCAATTGTCTATCAATTTTAGGGAAAATGCATGAATTGTGAAAAGTTCATCACTTTTCATTCTATGATTGAGATCACTCGTGTGCATGCAAAACAAATTACAAAACCCTACTACGTTCAATCGTGAAACAATTTCATCATTGGATATTCAGAAACGTGTTCAAAGATAAAGGATGCATTATATATATGATGGTTTCGACATTGAGGATAATTGATGTTCACTTTCTGCCGAGCGAATTCAGTAACTTGATATAACTTGATATTAGAGAGTAAGTTTGTATACGTTTGGTATTGTTCGAGTCTGGAGTCACCAAAATTCTTAGAGGGATCACTAACTTCATAAGTTGCTAAGTAGGTGACCGTGGGTACTACTATACCCCATGTGTTGCACTCTCGAACCCGCATATTCAAAGAGTGACAATAAAATAGTACTAGTTTCCCCTTTCCTTTGGGTTCTCATATTTTTCCAAAGGTTTTAGATTTTTGAAATATTTAAATTATCATAAATAGTATTTTATGTAAATTAACATGTATTTGGAACAAGCTTTAGACAAACCCTATTATCAATTATCAAACCTTATTATATAAATCTTAGCCCGATAGTCAAGTGCTTACTTATTATTCGCTAGGTTATGGATCCGAATCCCAAAAAACAAGGGTAAAGTAAAACTGCGTACACTCTACTGATGCGAGAGCCTTGTGCACTGTGTACGATCTTTTTTTTATTATATAAATCTTCCATCTTCATTCTTCCATATCATGCCACGATGTATAACCTTTCTCACTTGGTGAATCCCAAGATCATTGTTATTGGTAGCTGTTTCTTATGTAGAGGAAAACTTTGTCAAAAATGAGTCGCTAAGACTAAAGAAATCAAAATTTGTTTATCTCTTCTTTCGAATGATTTTGTCCTTATTTCATCCATAGAGATTAACATACATACCTTAAAACTTATTTAATTCCTATCTCCATGATGGTTGTTTTTCCTATTGGGGATAATATACACTTTTTTAAATAAAAAAAATTAATTAAAAAAGTTGTTTTTTTTCCTTTCTAAATAAAGTTGATGGGATACCCTAAATTTTATGTGCTTACGTGTCTAGCATGCTTACATGTTATTATGTGTATTAATTGACTTTCGTAGGTCATATGTTGTACACGTTATTTGTTTAGGCGCGTTGTAGTGTGTTTGGCTAGTTGAGGGACTTGAGTGCAGATATTAAGAACTTGAGGGGTGTTTTGTGAGGGAGTTGAGAGGTAGTTTGTGCGGGGTATTGCTGGAGTTTTTAGAAGTTAGAAGGGGGTTAGAAATAGAAGAGTGAAGAGAGAAGAGGGAGAAAAATAGATTCCTGACAGAACTGTGAGGTTGTGGAAGAATTGAGTTTTGAGATAGCAGACGGTATCCGTTTTCTGCGATTCTTAGTGGGTTTCGAAGAGGACAAATAGAGCTATGCTTGGGATTCGACGTAATAGCATTTGGAGTGCTGGATTTCGAGTTATAGGCTTGATAAGTCAGGGCAACGAATCTAGAATTTCCTGCTTTTGGTGTTTTTTTTAACTTTAAGATTGATAAGGTAAGGACCCTTCACCCTTGTTTTTCAATCAAAAGCATGAAAGTATGTATTTTCATAAATGAAGTCATGTTTTATTCATTGATTTTAATACATAAAATGGATGAAGTATTGTAGAAAATGCTTATATGAAATCTATGTTTAGTTGAAGTTTATGTTATTAGGTGAGTTATGATTTTATGTGATTATATATATATATAGATTTCAGTCATGTTATGTTTGTAGATTCAAAAGTTAGTAGTATTAGTAGTGTAGTATGTAGTTAAAGTGTACCCGCTACTATTATCATAAGGCCGAGTCCTTGTGGGGTATCGCTGACCGAGGTCATGTGTGACAGAATAGCAGAATAGAAGTAGAATCCGCCATTCCAGGGTTCGGCGAGGGCCGAGGCCCCTAGGTAGAGACTATTATAGCAGGCTCAGACGCCCGAGGCCCTATGAGTAAAGAAGCAGTTATTAGGCTCTGTCGAGGCGAGTATAGAAGTGGCAAAGACGTGGTGATTCAATTCTATTGACTATCGCATGAAGTTTTATCACTTTCTTTATTTTAAATTTTTAAATTTTTTTCTTGTAAAATTTTAATTATCTCACACATAATATTGACTTTTGTTTTGAGAAATCCGTCCAAAAAACTTTACATTTACTAACTAATTCTCACCAGAGTTAGATGTATTTTTGACCTCTTCACATCATTCCTCCCCTCTTAGAACATGAAAATTGATTGTTGGACGTAGTTTTAGCTAAAACCATTGTGTTTTGTTAATTTGTCAAAACGACATAAAAAATAGTTCATTGATAGAAATATCATAAATATAAGTTTTTACTAGAAATATTAAATAGTTCATTGAGAAAAAATTCTCATGAAAAAATTGACGTTTTTTAAATTGTTGCGGGTGAGGTCGCTATTCAAATCCTACTAGATATAGTAAATTTTATATGTAGTTCGGAATATTTGATCAAATTCGCCCCCAACATTTTTTTTGCAGTTTTTATTTGTAATTCACCATAATATTGCAGTTTTTTGCTCCAACTTAAAAGTCCTGGTTTCGTCCCTCGCCCCACCCCCCACCCCCCTCCCCTCCCTCCCCCCTCTTGTAGTTAATTTGATTAATTATCAAGTAAAACATGAAAATGGAAAAACATGTAAATTAAAAATGAGGAGACCTCAACCCACATATGCCCGAAAATATGTGCAAAATGATAAAAATATGAGTCTGATATAAACGCACTCAAGAAACATGTTTCTTATAGAATGACAATTCAAATTCCAATTGTCTGTCAATTTTACTCATATAGGGAAAAAGGGAAAAGCCATGAATAGTGAAAAGTTCATCACTTTTCATTCTATGATTGAGATCACTCGTGTGCATGCAAAAAAAAATATTACAAAACCCTACTACGTTAAATCGTGAAACACTTTCTCGATTATCATTGGATATTCAGAAACATGTCCAAAGATAAAGGATGCATTATAAATATGTGATGGTTTCGACATTGAGGATAATTTATGTCTACTTTTGCTGGACGAATTCAGTAACTTTTTTTTTCCAGCAACCTTAAATTTTCCCTCACAAGAGGAGGAGAATTTGTTTTGCTCCACGTAGGGGAGGGTATCAAAATCGGGACCTCTTGATCACGGGTAGGGACTTTTCCCACTGGGCTACGGCCTCCTTAACCGAATTCAGTAACTTGATATTAGAGAGTGAGTTTGTATATAAATATATATTTTAGAACTATTTTAAAAAGTATTAATAATTTTTTGGATGAAATTTAATTTAATTTTTTTGTTAAAAAAATGTGATTTTTAAAATCTTACACATTTGCGAAATATTCTAGATTGATTGCCTAATGCAATATTAGACGCTAGAAGAATTACCATATTGAAAATCTCAAAAAAAAATTTGAAAATTTCAACTATATGTGTACATATGTTGATAGATGTCTCATTGATGACAGAAATAATTCCTCAAAATGAAAATGATGATTATTAAATTGTCAAGATAATGTTCCTCCGAAACAGGGACAAAGACAAGGGGCGGATGGAGGCAGTCGCCTATCGAAATTTTTAAAAATCTTATTAGATATAATAAATTGTATATGTAGTTAGGAATATTTAATTAAATTCGTCTCCAACATTTTTTTTGTAATTTTTATATATATAGTTCGATATGCTGTTGTAGTTTTTCGTCCCCAATCTAAAAATCCTGACTTCGTTCCTACTTCAAAAGAATTTGTGGAAATGACTTATCAGTGAAAGCAAGATACAAAAAATGATCCGATAAGTCCATGGGGTTTCCTTAATAAAACGTTATTAGGATTTGTGATTCTTGTAACTGCTTTTATCGTGACTTGGTTTCATTTGTGAGTCTCTCCAAATCAAGAAAATGAATTGGTTTCATTCAATTTTCATCCAATGGAAATGGAAATGAGTTGTTGTTTAGATTTTTGTGAAAAAAATGGCATTTTTATTGATGAAAGTTGTTGGTCGCCGGAGAAGATGGAGATTGAATATAAGATATTGGGTCGGTTTTGGGTATGTCGGGTTTGGGTCCGGGTTCGGGCCTACAAGGGATAATTTGGTCTTTTTACATTTTTAGGCCCAAAAAGTGAAAATTTTAGTTGGAATCCTTGACCGGAGCTAAGACCTGCAGGTCGTAAATAAATTATGACTATAACCCACTAAAATAAAAGCATTTGGTTAGAAAAGGAAATATGCAAATAATTGGTGGCCATTTAGTGCTATTTACTCTAAAATTCTTCGTAGCATCTTCTCCGAAATCCTTGAACAGTAGTAGCAATCTCAGTTACAACACCTTTATTAGAAATCAACAATCTACGAGACCATGGGCTATCAACCGTCTCATAGATTGTCTCGGAAATATGAAGAAAACTGAAGAAGGGCCCAGAACAACTCCGGGTTTAGAGAGAAACTCCAGATCTGGAAGGATCTGAAGTAAATCTTGCATCTGAGTCTTGAATCTTGAATAAGAATGCCTTTAAAAAAAAATTCAAGCACGATTTACGGCAAAATAAAGGGATGAAGACACAAAAGTGGAGGAATGATGGCAACGATAACCCTTCAAAATCGCTACACAGTGAAAATATTAGGAAATTCTCAAAGTCTTTCAGAAACTTTACGAACAAATCTCTAACTATGGAAGGCAAAAATTAAAAAAAAAAAAATCAAGAGAGAGAGAGAGAGAGAGAGAGAGAGAGAGTATAAATATGACTACCATGAAGCTTTGTAGATCATCGTACTTGGTACAAAAATGTGAATAAAGTTCATTAGACTATCACTCCATTTTCTTGATATTATTTTACTTTGTTTCTTGTCTTTTACTTATAACTTTAGTTAATAGTTTAATCTATAAGTTAATTGTTACTCCGTTAATAATCGTTCCATCAAATTTACAATAGACTTGCAGAATTTGCTTTCGAAAAAGAAAAATGGACTACAAATAATAATTATTTTTTCTTTTTAAAAAATGTTTTTTATGTTTCCATATCATATAACTATTTACTGCAACAACACATAATTATTAGTTCTTTAGGTTTTAGAATTAAAAAAAAATAAAATAAAATAAAATAAAAACTCTTTGATAGTCTACCACAAATATCCAACAAAGAATTTTTTACGGGGCTATCAGCTACGAATAAAAGGAGAAAGCATAATTTTTTTGAATTATGTCTAATGGTATCAGATTCACCACTTAAAAGGAAATATTATTCACTAAAATAAGAAATATTATATTCATTTTGTGAAAATTAAGGAAACAAAAAATTAAGATGTTTTTTTAATCAAAATACAGTAAAACATCTATACAATAATACTCTATCTAAGAATAACTTCCTTATAGTAATAAAAAATTATGGTCCCAACTCGAGACCAGTTATAATTAATAATAAACTCTACATTGTAATATTCCATTTTTTTTAGGATCATCCTTAAGAAATTTACCTCCATATAGTAATAAAATAACATTAAATTTTAATATATTTATATATCTATATAAAATATCCAGAATTATTTAACTATGTTACATTAAAATTAAGATGATATGAAATACTTATCTAAGATTGTTCATGACAATGACTTCATTTTTTTGGTTAATACCGCATCCTTTAACTTATGAATTCGTAGTGTCTCGTCAACACAATCACCTCTTGTTGAATCCAATATATTTTCAATTTGTCAAACATTCTTAAAGCTTCTTGACAAGAGACTTTTTCTATTTCTACACATTTTTTTTACATTTCATAGATATTATATGTACATGATGCATCTTCTAAATATAATATACACAATGTACATGTATAATGTACGTACATTTATTTTTTTTAAACTCAGAATTCTTATATATCTTTTAAATTCATGTTTTAAAATATGAAGGGACACATTTTTAAGTGCGTACAATGTATATCATTATTTTTTAAAAATTATAATTTTTATGTGTAAGCCTCTATTTAAGAATAACCTCCTTATAATAATATTTTTTTCCGGTCCCGAGAGTATTATTGTATAAAGATTTTACTGTATCAATATTACTCACTTAAATAGAACTAGGGGTATATAAGTCTTATTTAAGAGAATAATATTAATATTTTGACTAACAAAATATCTTACTTTTTATTTCTTTAATTTTCGCTACATACTAATATGGCTCATCAGCACGGGAAGTTTAAGGTAGCACTGTCAAACGGGCCACTGGCTCACGGACCGGGCCACGTCCTTGGGCCGTGTTTTTTGGACTGATTTGGACCAAGCTATTCATAGTCCGTTTAAATACGGGCCATTTTAGCCCGCTCTGTTTGGATCACGGATCAAGATGGACCGGACCGAACCAAACGCGGACCAACCCGCTCAAAAAATTAATATAAAAAATATATAATTTTTAAAGTTTTACTTCTCTTTTTTCAGTTTTTTTCAATTTTTTTAAAAATAAATAACAAAAACACCATTTTTTAAGCTTTACAATATTTTTTTAATTTGTTTTTTCAATTTTAAAAATAAATAACAAAAAAATAGTCATTTTTAAGCTTTAATCTCTTTTTTAAAATTTATTTTTAAAAATTAATTTGGTCCGCGGACCTGCCCGTTAACCCCACGGATTTCTTATGGTCGGGTATGGATTAGAATTTTCTTGGTTCCCAAAAATTAGTCCAAATCCAATCCGGTCCGTATTAAGATAGTATACGCCGGACCGGGCCGAACAGGACTGGGTTGGCCCACGGTGTTAGTTTAAGGCATATTCCCTCCTATGGCCCCTGCGCCTAGCTAAAATACTCCGTGAGCTTTCTATATGACGAGTCACGGACCAAATCTTTAGGATTATCGGCACACTAATGAAAACAAAAACAAGAAAAACTCAAGAATTAAGAGTAAAAACAGCAAATGATTTATGAAAGAAACAAAATTTTGACATCTTTTTCATGTTATACAACCCTCTTGATGCTCATACATGATGGAGCTCCAGGAACCGCAGAAATCATTACTGGATAGGATTGCGAAGCAGCCTCTTTCTCTCAAACTCGAGCTGTGGCATGAGGGAGAAAATAATTTGTTTGTTTAGGAGACGAGCGAAAGGTAGGTTGGAGGTGGGGGGCGGGAGGGTGTGAAACTTTGGCGTTGAGAATCTTACCACTTTCCGCACGCGGTCATTTGCAGCCGGAGTTCCTCCTATGACACATTCAGGAAGATATGGACTGCTAACACGGACTTCATTCATCACAACTATAGCAGTCTTATCCCAGCGCACGGGGAGCCTGGTTTCATGATCAAGCAAATCAATTCAGAGGGAACCGTAAATCATAAAGACTTGTTTTTTTCCCGTTTTAATGAGTATGTCCCGAGTATAGAAAATAGAAACTAAGAGAAAACATAAGAATCAATCCGTAATGGTTGTACATTAACCGTATAACAAAACACGAAAACAAGTCTTTCATGCATCACATTCTTTCATAGAGCAAGAAAAACCTATAGCAGCAATCATAAACTTTAGTCAAGACATTCTTTCATAATGTTGAGTCGGTATTGATTCCTTTACGTAAAATAATATAAAAAAAATGATAAACACCCTAAAGGGGTTGAGGCGGGGGCATCGAAAGGTAAATTTTACATAAATCTTGCGGGACGAAATTTTGTTAATACATTTTATGAAAATTCCAAATTTATAGGGAAAATGAGGTCTCCAAAATTGGGGGGAGGCGGATGTGCCGCCTTGGGCTGATCCAAAATAAATGCCAGCCAACCAAAAGATAATCCTTTGTCTTAATTCCCAGTTAAGAGATTGATGTGCCTTCTCTAAAGTGTACCGACAACTTATGTGGTTTTTAAATTACTACGACTCCTGAAAACGTCTTATTTACAGAACTTCAACATTTTTTCTACTCTCGATACTTAGCAAGTCTACTAAACATGTTTGGAAGGGCAGAGAAGAGAGGCGAGCAAAACATCAGAGCAAAAGGGAGGATACAGTACTATAGCAGAATTGCTCGAGTTTAGTACACGTCAGACCAGAGAGGAGACAACACAGAGAGAAGAATATGGGTAACATTTTCATCCCTTGGCATTACGTTCTATCTTGATAATCACGTCAATCAATTGTAATTCAATGCCTTTGACAAGACTTACAAGCCTTGCTCTAAGAAAAGAAAAGAGAGAGAGAGAGAGAGAGCAAGGATGCGTGACAAGATTCTCAAACGCCGATTTAGAAACCCATAAACTTTAGTAGTATGACAGAGTGGCTCACTCATTAATCAACCAACCTTGATAAGCAATTAACCTGACAAGATTCCGAGAATTACAGAATGTACTATGGCAGATCTTTCCCGGGGAGTCGGGGACAAAAAACTAAAAAACTACTCCAAATGTTGGGACGAAATTCATGCAACATGCAAGTTGAATATAAGTTTCCTAATGCAAAACAAGAGACCAGTTCAAGGAAAAAACTTATGAAAAGTACTACACACGTCCAAGATGCAATGGAATTACATAATCTTGGTATACAGAAAAGTCGAAATTCTAGATCAGCCAAAATCAATCAAATTGATGATCTTATTATGATGATGTAAACGGTCAATCGAAGCAGTCCAAGAGCAAAATCTACATTTTCAAAAAGCTTATCAAGTGGTTTGTAAGATTTATGACTAAAGTAAGTTATATTAGCAGAATCACAATAAAATACTCCCTAAAAGCCTTATACTTTACGCACCCGAGCTAAAGATTATACTCACTCAACCCTTCAAACCCTGAAAATGTTTCATTAATAGAACTACAAGTGCACTAAAATCAGAAGACAATGTATACAGATCAGTCCATTTGAGTGTGATAACAAAAAGAGATCTACTTCGACAAATTAAATTTGTAAAATTACATTTTACATCAACCAGGAAAGAAATTAGCTCAAAGGTTCAATGAAAATTAAAAGTAAACAAATAAATAAACTCATAAAAAGGGCGAAAAAGGAACTTTACGTTTTGGACAAAGCATCAAAGAGACCCTGAGCTTCAGGGGTAACACCAACCCCAAACCTCTCTGCCTCTGATTCTGCTTGTCTGTAAAACAATTCATAAACCCCGCCTCAATTAACCATAAAAAATGTCTTACCAACTGCACAAGGCTCCGGCATTAACAGAGTCTAGGAGTCTGGGAAGTCCCGTTATACGCAGCAGCCTTACCCTTATTGCTTCATAAAGAGTTTGTTTCCGGGGTTCGATCACGTTACTAGCCGATAGCAAGTAAACACTTAACCATCGTGCCAATCATAACCTTCAAACCCAAATTAAAAATCAAAATCACTAATCAAAATTTCAGAAATTTGAGAATAAATTTACCTGATAGCAGACTCTTCTCTAGCTTGCAGACTACTGAGATCAAGAAAACACTTGTTGGAATCAAGTGGATCTTCACCTTGACCCAACAAAGTAAACTCCTTTATGTAATTAGCTTTCAATAGCCTTATATTCCTTTTTGGCCCTGACCCAGAATTGATTCCTTCTTGTATTTTCCAAATTTCATAGTTAAAGAACCCTAAAAAATACTGCCTCCGTACCATAATATAAGTCAGTTAAGACACGTAGTGAAATTTAAGTAAGTAAAAAACAAGGTAATTTAGTGGTCAGAGTATCAATATTACTCTCTTAAACACTCTAAAACAGGCCATGTATACAACCAATTCTATTTAGGAGAGTAAAATTGATATTTTGATTAAAAAATGCCTTATTTTTTTCTTACTTAATTCTCGCTACATGTCATAAGCTACTAATATTATGGAATGGAGAGATTAACAATTTCTCACATGCACAAATGAAAAAAATTATCAAGAAAAGATTGGGAAATTTTCCATTTTGTGCCTGACCCAGAATTTATTACCTCTTATATTCTTCAAATTCACAGTTAAACGAACCTTAAAAGTATCAAAATCACTGAATCTTAATTAAAAAAACAAAATTATCAAGGAAAACAAGGAAAAGAATGGGAAAATTAAGGAAGGATATGAAGAACGAGGATGTTGGAATGGCGGTCAAAAGTGAGGATTTGGGCTTGAAATTCTTCACCGAGAGTGGTTTTGATGGAAAGAACACAACCCACTGCGAATTCTTCGTTGCTTTGCTTCTGAGCTTCCATGGATTTAGGATTTTTTTTTTTTTTCTTCCCTGCCTTCTCTGCTAAAGATTTTGTATGTTTTAGGTGGGCTTATAGGACTATATACAGTATAAGTTATATGTTACTGGGCTGTGATAAAAGTTTTATTGGGCCTGACTTGCTGGTGTAGTTAGACTTATACTACTACCTCCTTTCCTAAATATAAGACTTTTAGGACAAGTAGAGAAAATTAAGGAATCAAAATTCAATAAGTTTTGTTAATTAAAATATTATTATTATTATTTTAAATAGAACTTGTATTTCACTAATTCTATTTAAGATAATAATATTGATATTTTGTTTAAAAAACATCTTAATATTTTACTTTCTTATTTTTTACTACTTGTATTGAAAGCAATGGCGGAGCTATGAAGGGGGTCCACCAAGAATTTTTATTTTTTTTATATACTAGGTATATATATTCAACGGTTTAGAATAAAAGATATTTTTTCTACTATGCCCCCTCTCCCAAGAATTTTTAATTTTTTCTATTATGGCCCCCTTGAAGTTCAATCCTAACTCCATCACTGACTGAAAGTCTTATATTTAGGAATGGAGGGAGTAAGTGCTAACCCATATGTGATTATATAAGGAATTAAGATGTTTTGTAATCAAAATATCAAATTTTACTCTCTTAAATAGAATTAGTGGTATACATGTCATATTTAAGAGAGTAATATATATTGATATTTTAATTACAAAAATATCTTAATTTTTTATTCCTTAATTTTCAGTAACATTTAATAAAAGTCTTATATTTATTTAGGAATTGAGGGAGTACTATAAAATAAAGAAAAGAGAGAAACGTTGAACTATTATTCTCTTTTCTCCGCCTATGTTAATATATATGCTAAAATATCTATAAGAACATATAGTTAACACCCATTGTTTTCCGAATTAGCCATTACGTTTTATTTTTGTACCGATATTTAGTTATTATTGGTCTGATTAATTCGGTCAGGATCTAACCGACATTTTGACTAATTCAGTCAGTAATTCCTACAAACATGAGATAAATATTTTGTTGTTGCACTGGACAGAATTTGAACTCTCAACCACATTAACTCTTATCACTTGAACAATATATATCTGTGAATTAACCATTATATTATTACTACACATAGTAAGAGGAAAAATAGCACTTAAAGAACAAGTATTTGTTAAGTATCAAAGATCATTTGAGTTCTTATATATCTCAATTCTAAAATCCAGTCAAATATAAGTACAAAATACAACCAATTAGCCCTCTCCCTCTCCAAAAATGAAAAATATAACTAACCCCAGAATTTTTAAGTCAGATTGAGCAGTTCTCCCATATAAAGGGAGAGATAATTGCCTCTAAACTTATAAATTTAAAAAATAAATTCATAATTCTGACATGGCACGATGTGGGGTTGGAGCTCCTCTATAATCTATTCCTAGCTTGGTCATTATAAAATATAAAAAAAAAATTGCCAACTTTCTCAATACTCATCACACTAGTACTTGCTAGGGGTGTCAATCGAGCTATGTGAGCTGAGCTTGGCATAGCTCACGCTCAGCTCACATAAAAATTGAAAAGCTCACGCTTAGCTCACATTTTAACGCGAGCTCGAGCATAGCTCACGAGCTTCCCAAGCTCATTTATATTAGCGAAGAAAACCAAAATCCTGTCTCAAGAATAGCATAATACAATGAGTCTTAAAATTAAATTTGGATAAGAATACACAAAAAGAAGACTATTGAGTTAATCCACACATTATAATTATAATTATAATGTATATAAGTTTTTTTAAATTAGTATTATTATTATTATATATATATATATATATAATATTTTAATTATATTAATCTTATTCGGGTTCGAGCTTTTTTCGGGCTGAGCGGGGTCAAGCTCACGCTCAGCTCACATAAGAAGCGAGCTGAATATTAAGCTCACGCTCACATTTTTTCGAGCTATGTGAGCCGGGTTCGGGCCGGCCCGAACCCGTTGACACCCCTAGTACTTGCATGGGCGAAATCCCTGTTCTTTGTACAATTTTGCTTTCACCCCTCTAATTTTTTTTATTTTTTTGCAAAAATATTATGGTAAATATATTATACTATGGTCCTCAAGCTCCGCGTGTTGGTCATTGTATTTATATGCGACTTTTTTTTTAACGTGGGAGGACAAATGTTTACGTCAAAGGTACATGCAGGATTCATACTTAGAACAGTAATTGGTTAGTAGTTGCTCGCCAATTTCACTAACTACTTGTCCCTATTGAACTAGGTGTATCTTGAAATTGTTTTTTTGTACATATGCTCAGGGACGAAGCCAGGAATTTGATGTTGGGGGGGCGAAACTGGCAAAAAAATTCCAAAATTCTTGGAGGGGCGATAATAAAGGCAAAAAAAATTTCTTGGGGGGCGAAATTGATAAAATTTTCCAAAATTTTCCAAAATACACATAAAATTTTAAAAATAGTAGTATTTTTTAAAAATCTTGAGGCGCCGCCCCCCGCCCCCCTGTAATCGTCTATGCATATGCTTATAGAAATTGCATTGAAATACACTTATTGTTTTGCACTATATGGTTAGGGAGTTCAAGTACATTTATCCTTTTCTTTTTTATATTCTTTTCGGATAGAATATATATATATTCTTCACACTCCCCTTACAATATTCCTCGTCCCATTGTCTTCATCAAGTGGTAACAAATCTCAAGAAAAAAATATGCAAACATAATCAATGATATCAATTTGCCCATCCTTGTGCACAAAAAGGCGTTATCCACGTCCAGAAGGCCCTCGCCCACGTCCAGGAGGCCCTCACTTTCCAGTCTGAAAGAGAATTTGGAGGATATAAATCAAGGTGACTCAGCGGCCCGATCAGGTGGAGGATTTGTTTTAGCCCACCACAAGGAGCCACCCCCACATTGGAGGGTTGAAACTTACACACTGTGGCTGCCAAAATTCGATTATGCGTCCTTATGCACAATCTACCACCCCGAACCAATTTGCCCATCCTCACATCACGAGGTAGAGAGAAAAGAGTTGGAAAAATGAGGGGTGAACTTATACTAGTATTTGTTTTTTTTTAATTTGGGTCGGGGAGATTCCATCCTACAACATAAAAGTCAGATGTCACACTACATTACCATGCTACTTTATCTGGAGTTGGCGAACTTATACTAGTATACTTATGAGAATGAACTTATATTTTAAATGATGAGTTTGAACGACTTCTTCTAGTAAAAGGAGAAATATATTTTTCTAAAAAAGAAAAAGAAAGAAAAGACTAACATATATACGATTACAAAGTCATTAATATATTTCCAAATACTTAGTTTAAGAAATATATATATATATATATATATATATATATATATGCAATTGCATTTTGGACTACTACCTCCATTACAAATTAGTTGTCGTAATTTAAAATTCACACATTAAAAAATGGTTAGTTAGGTTTATTTTTTTAAGTCAAATGACCCCAAAAAAAACTTCTAGCAACTTTAAATATAGTATATGTAGTTTTTGTTAGTAAGGCCAGATAAAAATAACAATAAGATTGTTGTGAGATTACTAATCTGTGATAAGAAAAAAAAATTTTGGAACAACTAATTTAGAACGGAGAGCACTAAATTATGCATCCACCATAGCTGTTTTTCTCTTTCTTTTTTAGTATATTAGAGATTGTGCTGCCTTTTGAACTTAGAAACAACGTTGAAGGATCTCCATAATTTCTTTATTGTTTTGGTGTTTTAACCCCTTTTTTGTCCATAAACTTTGAAGGACTTCTCTCTAGGTCACCTTCTTTAAGATGTATGATGCATGTATGGGCAAGACTTTTCTTCGATCTCTCTAGATCGGGACTTTTTTTTTATTACCTTTTTGGAGGTATTTTTAAATTCGAACTTGTTCTAAGTCCTCTGTCTTCTAAATCCTTCCGAAGCTATTTTTAAAATAGTTTATACGCCTATATTCTTCTAAATTACTGATCCTTAAAGAAGATATTGAATCTGAGTATCTCTTACATTTGCGGTTCAAGTATTGCGTTGAAAATCGCTGTGAAGAAAACCTTTTGTGGTTTATATATTTTACTACCCAAGTGTGAGATTTTATATGTTTTTTTTATTCAACTATATTTTTTATTGATAGGTTATTCATCGATTTTAATGACTTTGACCTTTTGTGATTAATATATTTTTTTTATCTAAAAAAATGTTTGAAAGTGAGATGGAAGCCTTTTGAGCCCAACGGCAAAAAAGGAAAGCACTCTCTTCCATTGTGAAGCTATCACGAGAAAAGCGCTTTAAGGGCGAACCCGCTTTTACCGTGAGAAAAGTAAAAGACGGTAGGTGGTGGGAAGTACAATTAATCATTGATATGATCTTCCATTAAAGAAATCGTAATCATATAATAGTCTAACTCAATACCTCAAAATATACTTCAAGAGGTGAAGGGTTACACAAATCTTATATATTACAAATATACACATAAATTAGTCGATATGTAATCTTTAATACACCCTCTCACGATTAGTACTGGATATCTAGACCGTGAAGAATAATAAATACCCAACATTTTTAACAATTACTCGTGCCAAGCTTTCACAATCATAGAAACGTCTACATAAACATAGACATGCTTTAAGCCATAATGGGTTCTTAATAGTGGCGGAGACAGAATTTGAATTTAGAGGACGAACTAATTGATAAAATGAGCAAACAAAAAAAGTACTAAAATGTCATCAACCCTAATGATTATTACTACTACCAACATATGTAAATGCACTCACTAAAAAGAGAAAAGGAAGAAAAAAAAACTATTTGAACTAATTATTAATAAAAGAAAGTGATATTGCCAAAGTAAATTTCTTCATTCCAAGGAGAATTGTTTTCAAATGACTAAATTACCCTTTTAGTCAATATTAACATCTCTTATTTAATTTTTCTCTCTAATATTTTCTCCCCCTAGTCTCTCTCACACAATCTTTAGTTTTCACCCTCATATCCCCACAACCACAATATCTCTAATGTTTTTTTCCTTAATCTATTCTCGCTCAATCTCTAATTTTCTCTTTTTTACAACGCATTTTGTACGCTGGAATGGAAAGGAATGGAATCCCTTTCCACCCAGAATGAAAAAGGAATCGCCTTTTCATTTCATTGCTTGGAAAGTAAAGTCGGAATGGAATAATGATTCCTTTTCTGTGTTTGGCAAACGTGTTACTCAATGTCAGAATGAAATAATATTTTACATTATATGACAAAAATGTCTATGCTATTATATGCTGGTAATAAGTTCAAATTAAATCCTACACCTTTCAACCGTTGTTTTCTTGTTTCTTTTCCTTTTTATTTCCCGCCTTATAACTGTCTATTAGCAAACCTACAAAACACCAATTCAAGCTATTATTGTTTAATCATCCAACAATCAGTCTCATCAAATCCATCGAGGAAAAAAAGAAAAAAAAGAGAAAAAAAATTAAATAGTTTTGCTAAATTAACTTGAATAAAAAACACCACTTTATTATTATTATTTTTTTTTAAATATGGAGAAGGTAGAAAAACATATCTGATGAAGATCGAATTGAAGTTGAAGAGTTTGTTTATGATGATGAAGTTTGTTGTAGTGAGACTGCTGATGGCATTGCAAATTAGATGGATAAGTGGTTGATTTTACGTTAATTACAAGAAGGGTATAATTGTCACAAATATTTATTTAAGTTTCCAGGAGAAGTTGGAGCCCCACTGGACTACTGCCTTCTTGACAATTGAGAGAGGTTAATATTAAACAAAATGGTAACTTAGTCATTTGAAATTAAATTGTCTTGGCAATATCACTAGCCTTAATAAAATACTTAGAAATATTTTGGGAAAGTCTGGTATGGGGCGACCCTTGTGGGTACGGTCCCACACTCCTCTCACATAATTTGAGACAGGGGACCCACCCTGCAGAAGTAGGGTCCCCGTGCGCCTTCATGCCTCATAGTGCACTGGAAGGACCGTCCCATAGGAAATTTTCCAAATATTTTGACTTCATTTGACTTCTTCTCAATCTCAAAATAATAAAATCCGGTCAAATATAAGTAGTTAGTAGAAAATAGAAAATACAAACACCACAAAAAGAACCGGCCCTAGAACTCTGTCATGGCCTCATGGTATGGTGGGTTTTTGAGTTTCCATTCCTACTTTTGTCGGTGTCAAAGAAATTTTGTTTAAACAAATTTAGATGCAGATCAAACTTTCTCAATTACACTTGGTGTATTTGTATCAGTTTGGTCTATATTTGAAACTCAATCTGAGCAGGGACGAAGATAGGGGCGGGTGCAGGCAATCTCCCCTCGAGATTTTTAATTTTTTTACTAAATATAGTAAATTTTATATGTAGTTCGAAATATTTGATCAAATTCGCTCCCAATATTTTTTTTGCAGTTTTTATATGTAGTTCAATATACCGTATACTGTTTCAGTTTTTTGCCCCCAACCTAAAAGTTTTGGCTTCGTCCCCGAATCTGAGACTTCAATTTTCTTTAGATTAAGTTTGAGAATGAAACTTCAAAAACTAAATAATAGAGAATTTGGTTTAATTTAAGACCAGTTTGAGACTGAAATTAGAAATATTAGATTGAGATTAGAAATCTCATATTGAGACTCAATTCAACCAGACCTAGTGGTTTATGATGTAGTCCATTGAATCTAGAATTTATTTTTATTAATTTTTTTGGAAGAAGAATCTAGATGATCCTACAAATTAGTTTATATATACAATTGTACCATAAGGTATCTAACATAACATAATACTTTTGTCCTCCTACCCATACAAAAGATAAATAAAGAAAAAATTACTTTAATTTGGACCTCATGGTAATAGATATACTAGAATGAAATACGCCTACAACTACAAGGACGCTCTAATTATTTATTCACCATACATAGAATACTATGCACATTAAATAAATAAATATTCACTATTTTCAATACTTATTCACTTGTGTTAGTATGCACTCCGGCTCCTATGCGGAACAGGAAAAGTTCCGCACAGTGCAGAATTTGGGTCGTCGAATGATATCTTTGAACGGTCCAGATTTGGAGAGAGAAAATTTTTTATTTTTTTTATTTTTTAAGTCCAGCCGCAACTTCTCTCCAAATCTGGGCCGTTAAAACTATCATCCGAAGGCCCAGATTGTTCCGCACGGTGCGGATTTTTCCTGTTCTGCATAGGAGCCGGACTGGTTAGTATCACATTGAAATCAACAAGATGTCGACTCAACAACTGAGAGGACGTTTATCGCCACTGGTGCCAGTGATAGATTCAAGATTTAGGGACATTGATGTCACTTGTCTAGGGATGGAGTCAGAAAATAAACTAAAATTTTGCTATAGAAAATTCGACGTTTCTGAAAATGTTGGAGGAGGCGGTGTCCACAATTTTAGAAAGATAACGCCCATGCAATATTTTAAAAATATCACATTTTCTATAAGATTTTTTTTTCAATAAACTATTTCTATTTTTAGTAGAAACCTTAAATTATAATATTTCTATCAATGAATTACTTTTTCTATGACGGTTTTGAAAAATTAACAAACACGGTGATTTTAGACTAAAACTAAAAAGGGATGGAATGAAGTGAATGGACAAAAATACATATAATTCCGTTGAAAATTAGTTAGTAAATACAAATATTTTTTAACGAATTTCTCAAAAAATGTCACAATATGTTTGAGACAAGTAAAATTTTAGATGAAAAAAATTAAAAAGATTTCAAATAAAGAGAAAAATTATAAAGAAAGCGATTGGACTCACACAACAACCAAGAGAATTACATCACCACGTCATTGACTTCTGCGTTTCATATTGTTTGAGTATGGAGTCACTAAATTTTATACTGGGATCACTAATTTAATAACATATATCTAATCATTATATAAGTATATAATTAGAAGTAAAAAAAAAAATTCAGTGGGGTCATATGACCCCACTGCTGGTTAGCTGCATCTGTCTTTGGCTGGTGTTGGATTATGAGGTCAGTTTCAGTGCAGAAGGAAGGAAGCTCACAGTTAGATGTGAGATCGGACGACTGGAGTTTTTGTTAGGATGAACACATGTTCTATTCTTGAGAACAAATATTCATTTTCTTCTCAACTACTCCCTTCGATTTAAAATATGTCTTTTTAAGAGTTTTCATACAAATTAATATATTAATTAAAATGATTAAAGTACCCATAATTAATACTCCAAAGAACAAAGAAGTTAATAAAAAGTTGCATAGAAAATACATATTTTGATCAAAATGAATATATGAAGAAAATGATGTAGGGGTAAATTAGCCAATAAATACACAATTCTTGTAAAAATACTTTTATTTTACAACAAAAAATAACTTTTAAAAAGATTTATATTTTGAATCGGAGAGAGTATCAGATAACAAATATATTTTGTTGCGTATGTGCAAACCAACACTTGTTCTGTAACAGAGCCGGTGATTGAATTAATACTTTATTTCTTTAGTTAATATGCAACCTTAGCTGGCTGGAAGATCTTCCATTTACTCCATTTCTGGCCCTTTCATGAAGCAGACATCACCATCCCTTGTGCTCAATATAGATTGGGCAATATAAAGCATTTCAATAAATGGTCATGATTGGTAAAAATATCATCATTGTTGCAAAGAAAATAATAATCACATCTTTTTTTTTGCTAAATAAAAATTTACCTATTAATTATAAAATAAGCAAAGTCATTACAATCAAAAGATAAAACGCAATTACAAGAAAAATAAAAGTTATACAATGGTGTAAACACCATTATAACAGATAAAAGTCCACACCCCGGACCGGATAAACAACACAAAAAACGATAAAAAAAATAAATACATGATAAAACTATTCGCAACAGCTCTCCAAGATTCTGGAACATCAGTAGCAAGCTCAATTTCACATTTCTTAGAAATCAACAAATAATAATCACATCTTTGTTCTCTATATATCTATACACACAGTCCGGCTCCTATGCAAAATAGATTTTTTTAGTATGTGCAGAACAAGTTTTTTGACTTGAAAACAAGTGATTTTTACTTAAAAACAGGTGTTCGGCGAGCAAATATTTTAAAAAAAAAAAAATTGGTGCTTTTTTTAAAATTAATCTCAGCTCGTCAAAATTTTAATTCAACGGATAAAAATCCGTTCTGCACATACAAAATATTTCCTTTTCTGCACTAGACCCGTGGTGCTATACACATGTTGCACACATGAGATCATAAGTGCTGTTATTGACCTTACATAGAGCTTTTAGGTTAGATGAATGTAAACTACATTAAACTTTGGGTGCACAGCGAAATACAGTTCAAGCGATTATAAGACACTTTATTTCTAACAGGTAAATCTAAAATTCGAGTTATGCTGGATAGTATATGGGGAACAAATATTAATCCTCATGGGGAGGGGATTTTTAAAAGAAAAACGTCTAGGTCTCTATGATTAAAACGTCTAAAGTTCGATGTTCACAAGTGTATGTATATACCCGTCTTCTCTTTAAATTCTCCTTTATAAGAGTATATTAGGTTTCTAAATAAAATATCAATAATGTGAGCAAAGAAATTATTGTTATGTTAAAGGAAATTTTTATTACAAGTTGAGTTGACGTGTAGAAAACTTACCAATTAATTTGTCACTCTTGAAATAATAATGTGAACTTCATCAAGAAAACCTATATTGCATGTTCTAAAGTGGAAATCTATCAATTCATATAACTCAAATATTGTTGTGTGGCATAGGCCAATTTGTAAGTGATAATGTCTCATCTATATTAGGGAAGGGAGTAGTTATTTTATCTTAAAATATAGTCTTAGTATTAGGGTCTCATTGGATTGAGTTTCGATCTGAAATATTTGGTTTCAATCTCAGAATAGTTTCAACCCCAAACTAAATTCTATATGTTTTAATATTTGTGGTTTTATTTTTAGATTTAATTTAAAGAGAGTTTGTATCTCAGTTTGAATTTTAAACTCAAACCAAATGATGCGAACCCGTGATGTTTTATATCAAGGTTCGGCTTTTAAGCAGATATTTCTCTATCTCGAATTAGTTTCTATGGGAATACACTTAACACAACCCCGGGCAGACTAAGTATCAACGGAGGCTGAAACACCACAACTAGAGAAACAAGCTAGTTGACACAGTAACTCAAAAAAATATGAAGTTCTACCGGAAATTCATAAACAAGTATCAAAGGAATAACCTTAATCAAAATATCAATATATCAAGTCTCCTCAAAAGGTGGCCGAAATTGCTCTATAAGTAGAGGAATTTCGGTTCCAACAAAAACAAGGAAAAGGGAAATAAGAGTCCTTGAAGAATTAGGACTCTTGAATAACAACTTGCTATCAAGTAACTACCTAAACAAGATAATAGGCACATGTTCCTATTATCTTGGCGGCTAGAATGTAAATAACTACCAAATCTATGAAGAGTCCTAGTTACATTAGGACTCTTATTAACCAACTAACTAACACATGAACAACATGTCCCTTTATTATAGCAACTACTTGCTATACACGAAATTATAGTAATGAAATATGTTTGAAAATAATTAAAGTCTAGTATAGACTTTAATTGTACACAAAAAAGACTAAAATGCCCTTTATAATTCGTCCCCAATTCGGGATGACTTGTTGGGCCAACTTGCACGACTATTTCGGATATCAAGAAGGCGGAATCCGATCTTATGATAGCATAGAAGTTGTAGATCATCCTCTTAGCTTTAATATGCAACTGGAATCGACTTCATTGGATGCCTATATCGAAAGATATGATCATTATACCAAAGCGATGATAGCAAAGTTCGTCCCATTCTCTGTACACTTGTGATACTTAAGAGGTTGACTTGGGCAACATTCCTAGATGTAATTTAGAATCCTCTTTGTATCGTAACACACGTTCTCTTGAGTTGGGCAGCCCCAAGGTTGGTACCGTATCACCAAATACGAGCTTAGTTAGGTATTAAGTAAAATATCAAGCATCAAGTAGTTATTCAAGGGCCATTGAGAATAAATATTGTAAAGAATTACTTAATATAAAAAAAGAAACAAAATATCATTTTGAAAAGGTAGCTAGTCGTAGTAAATACGTCTTGAGCATGAGAATTTTGGACACATCTATTGTACTAGTAATAGATTGATTGTGGACTTGATTAAAGTTTTTTTTTTCTAAATAAAAAAAGAAGGTGCAAGTGATGGTGACCAATACCTCACGTTATCTTATGTTTAGATTTTTCGTGTTCATCAGCGAACATATCGACTTAAAATTTCCATTTGCATACTTTGAGTCCTTTTAATTAGATGCCTTCTGCATCGCCTAATCATCAAAATGTGCTCTTTTAGCCCTATCAACTTACTCTCTCATAACAAAATTATTTTATTCAATCGACTGACTTTCTTGATTCAAATAATCGATACTCTTTAATCTGTACAAAGTGAAACAATGATTAAAAATTACATCAGTTTAAGTAATTAGAATCCCGTTATTAATTAGTTAATGCAATCCTATTATTAATGTAAAATTATCTTGAGCGGGTGAAAGATTTTTATAATGGAAGAAAAAAAGAGAGTTATTAGCAATAATATTTTAGAAAGAAGAGTTCTTTTTCTCTTAAAATAGTATTTTAAGTATAAATTGCATGCCCCTCTTACTCCAGATCATGTTACCATTTAGCATTCTCTCTCTCTCTCTTTTTTTTTTTTTTTTGTAAGGTGTATATATAATAATCAACTAAGGAACCCACTAATACTCGTCCGTTGGATTAAAATTTTGATAGTTATAATTAATTTAAAACTGGATACTTGTTATGATTCGGGACACCTGTGTGGCTGTGTTGAAACCCAAAACATATATTCTCATAAAAATTCGTATGTGCGGAAAATATGCTAGTCCGAATAAGATCCGGACAAAGAATCACATCCAATAGACAAAGAGTCAGAAAAAGATTAGTTGATCTGTAAGGGTACCCTAGTTGGTTCGAGGGTGGCAGATTGTATAAGAAAGCGCAAGTTCGAATCTTGGTAGCCACAGTGTGAAAGTTTCAATCCTCCAATGTGGGGGTGGCTTCTTGCGGTAAGCTAAGACAAAATCTCTCATCAATCGAGCCGTTAAGTCACCTTAATTTACATTATTCACAATTTTTATCGGATCGGAAGGTGGGAACCATGTGGGGGTTGGTATTGCCTTTTAGTAGGAGAAAAAGATTAGTTGGCCAAACCAACCCAAATATATATAACATGGGATTCTCATTTCTCCAGCCATCCCATCACTCCACTTTCTTTCTTTAATCTCTTCTCTCTCCTCTCTCTCAAAATCACAGTCAACAATCAAGAAAATCAAAGCAAAAGGAAAGAAATATTTCTTAGCAAAAAATGGGTTCAGAGAAAACATTCAAACAACAAAATCAATCTTCTTCTTATTTGAATTCCTCATTTTTCACAAAAAAGTTGTTACCTTGGACTTTGTCTCTCCTCTTACCCATTGCCTTTATTCATTTCTATCTTTATCCTCTACCATCTAATTCCCTTTCTTCTGATCAACTACTCCAAGCTCAGTCTTTCATTGTTTCCCCTTCTACCCCTCCTCCTCCTCCTTCACAAGGTAATTGTTTCTTGATTTCTGTTTTTTTTTTTGTCTTCTTTTTAATACTGATGTTTAGATATTCTTGATCCGACTAATGGGGTTGAAATTAAAATGGCGCTTTGACCGACCTTCTGATACACTAGAAAGAGTCAAACTCTTAATTTTTAGTTGCGAGAGCTCAATTAATACTGTTTGGACAAGACCTTATTGCCCTGTTAATCAAGAAATTTATGTTTTTTTTATCTTTTATAATACGGGTGTCAAGTCATTCTTGACCCGATTAATCGGGTTGGAGTTGAAGGGTATTTTGGTCAACCTGCTATTGGACAATGTCTAGTACCAACAAGAGTAATTGTCAGTGGCGGCTAACAGCGCACAGGCCTCCAAAAATACGAGGGCCTCAATTTTTTTTTATTTTTTTTTTGTATATATATATACCAAAAAAAAAAAATTTGGGGGCCCTAATTTTTTGCTAAGTATATATATATAGCCAAAAATCTGGGGCCCCAAGTTTTTTTTGTTTATATATATATAGTCCAAAATTTTTTTTTAGATTATATAGGCATTAATTTAAAATTTGACACAGACCCCAAAACGTTTGAATCGCCCCTGGTAATTGTTTCGAACTTTCAGTATTTGATTGGGAGACCTTAGTTGTTACCTCTTACAGTTTGAACAAGGCCTTGGAAATTCTGTTTTTTCTTCTATTTTCCCCTGTTAATGTTGTTTTTTTCTTCTTTTAATTGTTTTTATGTTCAGAAATAGAAAGGTCTAATGTTGTTGAGACAACATGTGACTATGGAAATGGCAAATGGGTCCATGACAAGACTGGACCTTTATACAATGGTACATCTTGTAAAACCATTAAAGATAATCAAAATTGCATGAACCATGGAAGACCAGACAAGGGTTATCTTTATTGGAGATGGAAGCCAAGAGGGTGCAAATTAATTCCCAGGTTTGATCCTAAAACATTTCTCCAACTTTTGAGGAACAAACATTTGGCCTTTGTTGGTGATTCTGTTGCAAGAAATCAATTGGAATCTTTGCTTTGTATGTTAGCTACTGAATCTTATCCTAACCTTGTTTACACAAGTGGTGAAGAAGATAATAAGTTTAGGAAATGGCATTTTGATTCACATAATTTAAGCGTTTCGATTTATTGGTCACCATTTCTTGTAAAAGGGATTGAGAAAAAATCAGCTGAAAATCAAAACACATTGCATTTGGAATCTGTTGATGAGATATGGGCTGACGATTTGGGGACGAATCGATATGGTGATTTTGTCAATTGGTCATTGGTTTTTACATCCTGCTGTTTTTTACTATGGTGAATCTGTACTAGGTTGTCACTATTGCAGTCCTCAAAATTATAGTGAGATTGGATTTTATGATGTTTATGGGAAGGCGTTTAAGACGGCCCTTAACGCGATAATCGAAAGAAAAGGATCATCAAATGGGATAGGGAAAATGGATGTGATTGTTACTACATTTTCACCTGCACATTTTGAAGGGGAATGGGATAAATTTGGAGCATGTTCTAAGATTAAGCCTTATAAACCAGGCGAAAAACAGCTTGAAGGGATGGATAAAGAAATGAGGAAAGTTGAAATGGAAGAACTCAAGATTGCTAAAGAAAAAGCTCAAGAATTTAGTAATTTAAGATTGGAAGCTATTGATGTTACTAAGTTATCTTTACTTAGACCAGATGGTCATCCAGGGCCTTATTTGTATCCTTTTCCATTTGCAAATGGAATTTCGGACCGTGTCCAGAATGATTGCGTACATTGGTGCCTTCCGGGTCCTATCGATACTTGGAACGAGATTTTGTTGGAGATTATGAGGAAATGGGAAGCCAAGTCTCAAAAAGAACGAATCATACGGGGATCAGATAGCGTTTAGTTTTGAAAATTTTGGAAATATTGTTTGTACAAGGATATGTCAGTATCGGAACAGAAACACTGCCTGATTTGATTCAAGAATGTGTTTATTGTGGTGTTGTCCATTTGGGAGTAAGTAAATTATTGGTTGAGGAAGAGGAAAAGATTGATGGGGTTGGTTTATAGAAGTTGTTCCTAGTTGGTCAGTGTTATGTCTCGGAACGAAATAATTTGGATTTTATAAATGTTGAATTAATTTTTTAACAAAATGTGTATTCCAAACTTGAAAATTTGCAATACTACCTCGAAATAAAACACTATTCAACTAGAATTGAAATTGTAGAATTTGCAGTTGCCAGTTATTAAGGTTGATACATAAATGATAGAATGTGCCTGTATATAAATCTAGATGGTTGATGACTATGAACTATTATTTCGTATTTAACACAACACTTTTAACTCAATATCAGAAGTCTCGTACACACTATGCATTTTTTTCCGGTAGAAAGACGAATTTCAAGATGTCAATACTCATTTGCAAATATAAAATTTAGAGGGTTGTTTGATTTTTAGTTTGAGAATTTTTGTTCAGATATTAAAAAGTGAATGGTTGGTGAGAATGGGAGAATATGTATATCTAAAGTGATAATTTTGTGTAGAAAAGTGCGATAGAGTGGTGTCTAAATTTTTTTGTACATAAAACTTTGACATTTCTTTAACACAAAATTTTCAATTTATATGTTTCACATTATTTGCAGCAAAATATTGACTTTTTCAATTTTGTAGATATAAATTCTCAAACAAAACTAACATAAATGCACCGTACCCTCAAAAAATAAAAAACATAAATGCACCGTAATGTTAGGAATATGAAATTTTATTAATTCAAAGATATTAATTAATCCATGATTTGTTATAATCATATCTTGACTCAAGTGATTTAAGATGCCCGAAAAACTCTTTGAACATTTTCATAGAGAATATAAGATCAAATTTTGATTATATAATAATGAAAGAAGGACATCAATTGCGATAATAAATATTGAAAATTTAAATTATGGTCAAATAACTATTGAATTACTCCATCCGTCCCAAATTATCTGTCCACTTTGTATTTTGCACGGGAATTAAGGTTTCATCAAATTTTATAATGGAATATGGTACAATGTCAAACATGACCCTATTTAATATTACTCCAATTTAATTCTACCTCCTCTTCTCTCTATAGTCTTCTCTCTCCAACATTTAATTAAGGGTTAAAATTGGAAAAATTGTAATTAATGAGCCCTTTATTTAGAAAGTGGACAAATAATTTGAGACAGATTAAAAAAGAAATGTGGACAGTTATTTTGGGACGGAGGGAGTATTCGGGTGAAAATAATGAATGTTCAAAAAATTTAAAGCTTAAAAAAATTGTATATGTAGCTAAAAGCTTAAAGCTCATATTACATATATATCAAGCTCCTTAGTTTGATTCTCGCACATGAGGATGGAACACATTGTGCAGCTAGCCGTTTTATATATGTAGTCGTAGTTAACACAGTTCTTTCAATTCCGCGTATTTTGCGTTATATGTTGCAAAGCGATATACTTTTTTTATTTTTATTTTAGAGAAAGAAAGAAATTTTGAAATATGAAAATAAAAGGATGATATGTAAAAAAAATGTGTCACTAAAAAATTTCAACTTGGGTCTTTCTATCAATTCTTACAAGTGATTTACTCTTACAATAAAAGACTTATCATATCTTCTTAAAAGCAATTTTTTTTTGAAGCCCGCCTGGGCAATTGCCTCATGAAGGGGAGAGAGAACTGCCCTTCATAATATAAATAGTTTAAGACATTTAACGAAATTAAGGAAGAAAAAAATAAGGTACTTTGTTAATAAAAATATCAAATTTACTATCTTAAATAGGGGAAAGTCTGGCATTGGGTCCGCCCCCACACTCCTCTTACATAATTTCAGACAGGACCCACACAGGATCCACATGCAGGGTAGGTTCTGCAGGCCTCCATATCTCACAAGTACCCATTGGGTCCGTCCCATAGGGAATTTTTCCCTTAAATAGGACTTGATATTTTGACTAATAAAATACCTTATTTTTTTGCTTCGTTAATTTACGCTAGGGTGAAAGTTAATTGAGCCGGCTCATGAGTAGCTCATGATTTCATTCAATATTTGGCTCGACGAGCTCAACTTACAAGCCAAATTGCATTTGATGAGTAGAAAATTCTGATATGGATCGGGTTTATGTTAGACCTTGTGGTTCATATTCCTTCATTGAGAATAAATAGTTGCAAAAATTATATCGCTTTTGATGTGGAGAATTTCGGATCACAAGGTCCATTGGACCTGATCCATATTAAAAGTGTTCTTGATGAGTTATCTATTCTCATCTCTCATCCAAGGAAAACGTCTTGACAATCATCATTAAAGGGGGTTTCTTTGAAAAATTCTAATCTTTATTACTACTAAAGACTAAAAGGTTAACGATTTTGCTATAATTTTTTATAAGATTTCTTGGGGCTATGATATTAAACGCCTTGTATATTCATTGGAATTCTTATTGTTGTTTCTTTGCGTATATATTTAATCATATTTTATTGCACCAGATTTTTCTATTTTAAAATTTATATATTAGTTTACAAATTAGGCGAGTGTGCCGCTCGTGAGTTATGTTTGAGTTGAAAAAATTGGCTCACGTCAATTATGAGTTAAACTATTAATTAAGCAAAATATGAGTGAGTTAAGTTTAAGGTAGTCTTAATTCAATTCAACCTAGCTCATTTTCAACCTAAATAAATGCTCTACACGACTTATAATTAATGTTGTATCATATAAAAACTCAATCCAAATGTATTTTAAAAAGATTTTTCACTTCATATTTGCAGTTATTTGGACTTGGGAAGGACTTCTTCAATCACAAAGCTTGATTATTAAGTATAGTAGTAATAGATATGGGAAAATTCCAAGGTAGATCCGCCTTGGATTGACCCACGGATTTTTCATATTAGTTGGACGGTACTTACCTGCAAAGTATACATTGCTCAACTTATATGAGAGCCATGTAATATCAGTCCCATCAGAGCGGCTTAATGCCCGAGTGACCGTATGCTGCAAAAACTGTCAAGTTTACCCCAAATCAAACTCTTACACTCTCTTATCTACTTCAACTCTTTCTTCTTCTTCTTCTTCTGTCCTTTAATGGCAATGGCATCCACACCATTTCTTTCATTTCACTCATTAAATCCTCAACTCTACCAAAACCAAAATTTCCTTCACAACCCTTATTTCGTAACTCAAAAAGTTCCAATCTTTACTCAAAAAAGTATCCAAATCCCTCATTATAGTCCCATAATCACCCCACAATCAAATTCACAGTCTTCTTCTTCATCTTCTTTTCCATCCACATCAACAACCCTTCAAAATTCAATCCAAAAGGGTCGTTTTTTAACTAATGATGAGCTTGAAAAACTTCAATTCTTGGAGAACTATAGGTATTTTCAAGAATTGGAATCTGGGTTCTTGTATATTTGTTTGATGAAGCAAGAAGATATGGATATGACTGTTAGTTTATTGGCTGAGTCATTTGCTGAGTCCATGATGATGTCTTCTGGTTATACTAAATTGTTGGAGTTCTTGGTGAAGCAGTATTTGATTGAGAGGAGAGGTTTAATGCCTCATAATGCAACACTTGTTGGATTCTTTAAAGAGGATGAAGATGATGAGGATTTACAGTTAGCAGGGACTGTTGAGGTTTCTTTTAACAAATGGGGTGCTAATGTTTCTCCTCCCTCCCCTGCTCCTCCGAAAAATTCGCCATATATTTGTAATATGACTGTAAAGGAGCATCTAAGGAGGTAGCTTTTCAATTCTTTTTGTTATTTTTGCTTTTGTTAATGGTTACTAATGTTAGTATCTGGAAAGTCTTAGGACCTCTAAGTTAGTTTGGATTCATGTAAGTTTATTGATACTTGTAGAAATTGGGATTGGTTCATGTCATAGCATATAGCGGAGATGCATATGTTAATATGGATGTGTGGGCATACAAGACTATATAGAGTGAGGAATGAGACTATTCTGAAGAAGTTAGGTGTAACACCTATTGAAGACAAGATGAGAGATAACCGTTTGTGTTGGTTTGGACACATTAAAAGAAGGCCAATTGATGCCCAGATAGGAGAATTGAAGGGTTAGGTAATATTGAGGTCGTAAGAAGTAGAGGGAGACCGAGGAAGACTTGGCCGTGAGTGATAAAAAGGGGGTTATAAATTTGTTGGCTCGGTTGTTGTTGTAGAAATTGGGATTACTACTTCATCAACTAGTTAGTTGATACTAAAGGGCAATGCAGAAAGAAATATGCGAAAGCTTAATTATGAAAGTTATTAGAGGCTTGTTTGAGTTTTAATTTGATTTGATAATAGGCTTGATCTGCAATTATATGAGGTTTGGAGTTATCCTTTATGAGTCATATGCTTAACAAGTCATTTAAGTTTGGCTGGTAGATAGGCGACTTCAAGCTTGATTGAGTTGTGCATAAATACGTATTTAGGCGAAGTAGTATTGAACTTTTGATTGACTGATCCTTAATTTACCCTTTTGTGCCTTTGGATCTTTTGCAAGGATTTTGTAGTCAGTCTAATATGAGCATGATTAGTTTTTCGTCAGCGTTGTAGTCAGTCAGATATGAGTGTAAATGGTTTTCTATGTTAATCCTCTTACGTTCTTTTCCTCTAAGCGGCTGGTTTCAACCTGTCTCATATATGCTTTCCCTTATCTTTTCATTTTCTTAAAATCTTAATTCAAGAGTTTTCCGAAGGGGAAAGTAAGGTCTCTCTATGAGTGCTTAAGAGAGTCATAATTTCTTGCCAAGCGAAGCTGGGAACTTTTACCTTTAACCCCATTTTGAGCCGTAGATTTCCCAGTGTTTTGATTTCTACAAAACTATAGTGTCCGGTTTGATTAATTTTCAGAGCTGCCTTGTTAGTGTTTTTGTTAAACTCCTTTTTTCATTATGGAAAACCCAAAAAACTTCTGGAGCTCCAAGAAATGATCATCCATCTCTGAAAATATTTGCATTTTTTTCCCCGAAGCTTTCATACATACCTATAAGACTCTACCAGCCGTCTCATCATGCCTCAGATGGCACTTCTTAAGTTCAAGCTCTTATAGCGATTGTTTTTTTTTCTTCATATTTCCTTCGAAAATGTCACTGGTGGTTATTTGAGGATTGGGAGCGTTTATACTGCTATGCCTTGCTTGAAATTTGGAACTATTTTACAGGAGGGGAATTGGTTGGCACTTACTGAAAGCGAGTGAGGAACTAATTTCTCAAATGACTTCATCAAGAGACGTTTACTTGCATTGTAGAATGATTGATTCAGCTCCTTTGAGTATGTATACGAAAGCCGGATACAGTATCGTCAAGACAGACAACATTCTGGTCCTTCTTACATTGCAGAGACGTAAACACTTAATGCGCAAGCAAATTCCGGTCTTCACCAGCCCTTCTGAAATGGATATTGATAGTTGAGAATCTCCTTCACGAATATATGGTTGAAACAATTATATACTACTTCATCAGGTATGATAAATGTTGTGAATTATTATTTTCAAATATATACAATTATAGAAGTTGAATAAGATGAAATTCTAATATTATTATTTTCAAGAGATGAAACAAATTCATATACGTTTCATAGTGGAATCCAAATATTCAATCAAGATATACTGATGCTATTTGTGATGCCAAAAATCCACCCGTCTCTCTAATAAGTTCCATTTTGAAGCTTCGGCAATATCTATAAGCTTCGATATTGGATGAATTGACTGCAGAAAACATCGTGTTTATGTCGGAATTGGTGGATAGGACTTAAAACTTGCTGTCTTCAGATCATTCTAAAAGTATGCATTGCCATTCCCATTCCTTTTGAATTTGTATAGACAATGAGTTGTAGTTCCTTCACACATTCTGTCATTGGGGGACGTTCTGTACTATCACTTCGTACACAGCGCGATGCTAGGCTTGCGAACATGGCTATGGACTCCAATGTGTATGAACTCCTACTCATCTCTGGATCAATGATCTTCCGTAACTTCTTCTTGTCATTCAATATATGCCTAACCTGTAGTATCAAGAAACAACTATTACTATTTCCAGTTGAATTAAAATGTTAGAGAACCTGCCAAAATGGAGTTCGTTTCCTATACCTGGAGTACTAGGTTTTGATCATTGGGTCCTAGGTTCAGGTCCACTGCTCTCCGTCCAGTCAAAAGCTCTAGCAAAACAACTCCAAATGCATAAACGTCACTTTGTACAGTGAGTTTCCCTGTCTGTTGCCAAGGTAGATAGATCAAAACCTCAGTCCTCACCAATTAATGAAATCAAGTAAGAACCCTATCCCTGACAACACCAGTCCTTACAAAAAGAATTTGAAACTATGTATCGAATAACTTATGCATGTATTGATTATTATGATTAATCTTCTTCTTATTATTTTCATAGGTTATGCATGTATCCAATATTAACAAGTTCTTCATTATTTATTTTGTTTTGTCAATCTAACTTGAGGTTTTTCTCAACAATAAAATAGCTATGTGTACTCAACCGGACTCTCGTGATATGTGTTGTTGTGAAAATGCGATCAAATGGAATCTCGTGATAGATATTGTTAGTCTTGTGAAACTGTTTCTGTTTGCTAATAACTGCTGGAAACAAGAAGTTGGTCTTTTGTTGTTGATTCTGTTTGTTTTAAGTACTGTCTAATGAAGGGAAAATTATGGTTTCTTTTGCGGAAATTAGAAGATAAATTTGTTATCCTTATAGTTAACAGTTACCTACCAGTGTGTATTCGGGATCAAAGTAGCCAAAAGTACCTAGCACTCTAGCTGTCACACAGGTTTCCTGACCCTCCGGCATCAACTTTGCGAGCCCAAAATCTGAAATCTGTCCAGAGAAAGATATTTCGGCAATTTATCTCTAACACGAAAATTCCCTTTCAAGATAAATAGATCAAGATCGCGTACCTTTGCTTCATAATTGTCGTCTAGCAGAATGTTGGTAGATTTGAAGTCTCTATGAACAATAGGGATCCCGACAGCAGAACTGGAATGGAGGTATGCAAGTCCTCTTGCTGCTCCAATAGCCACTTTCAGCCTCAATGTCCAATCCATCTTTCGTTCTTCGATACCTAGAAACCAGTATAAAGACCATAAATATATTAATGATTTCCACACCCCCGCGGTAAAACAGGATTATAGATAGTAAAAAAAACCCGACCATTTAGGTGATCTTGAAGATTCCCTTTGTGCATATATTCGTAAACCAGAAACCTGTGCTTCCCATCTGCACAATAGCCTATTAAAGATACTAGATTAGGATGATCCAATCTGCTTAAGATATCTACTTCAACTCTGAACTCGCGCTCCCCTTCTGCTTCTTTGAATGGTGGTAAGTCCATTTTCTTGATTGCAACGACCTTCAAATTCAAAAAATTATCGCCTTTAATTCACTCATTTATGCAAGTGTAACTGTATTCTGATGGTTTGTTGTATATAATTACCTCTCCAGACCGCAAAGTGCCCTTGTAAACACGACCAAAACCTCCTTTACCTACCAGATTTTCATCACTGAATGAAGATGTCGCTTCCTCCATCTCTTTAAGTGTAAAAACTGATGATGCATGACGTTTTTTTGCAGGCGGAATCTGATCCGGATCCTCGATTTTCCAACATTCCACTGACTTATATATCCCTGAATACCAGAACCACGAAATTGTAGAGCTTGTGGGCAGAAAAAAAAGTAGAACAAGAAATGAGAAGCTGGAACTTACACGGGCTAATATGATCCTCGGATTTGCTTCTCCGACGTTTGTTCCAAGCTGAGACTAGACCAAACGGCATTGTTTTCCTCCTTATGATGAACTAATCATTCGTGACAAATAGGAAATATACCAAAGCTAACGATCAAGAACGAGAAACGAAAGGTAATGATTATGATTATGGCATTGCTGATGTTGAGATAATCTTTTGCTTGTTTTAGAGAAACAAAATGAGATGAAATAGCAGGTATGTGTATATAGTAGTATTAAGGCATGATGGAGGAAAAGCTTGTGATGTTTTATACTATGAGAATCCTTGTAAGAGTATGTATAAAGCAACTGAGATGTTGTTCTTGTTTCTTTTGGAAATACTACATTTTGAAGAATACAGTCCAACAACTTTTGAGTACTCACTTATTATTTTTTACTTTTATTCATTTTTTTTTTGGGAATTATGTGCACGTAAATCTTCTGGATGTTGAATGAAAGAGGTATGATAATGTGCATATAAATCAAAATGGTTGTTGGGTCTGTATTATCATATGCCTTATGACTTTGATTTGAAGATATGATTCCGTAGGAACGTTGTATAGGGGATTACTGTTTAAATGGTATTCTGTGGGCAATTATTTTGTGCATTCGTTGTCAAATGTTAGGTCAATTTTCAGTTCATCTATTTCAGTGGTATTCTGATGCAGTCACTTTTTTTTTGCATTTTTTGTCAAAGGTGAGGTATGTCTCCTATCCGTCTTTGCTTAATTGGGAGACTTAATGTGTTATGTTAGTGTTGCTATTGTATTTATTTTTTGGGAAGTTGTCAAACTTAGATTCTTGATTTACTAAATTACGAGCTAGACACTATGGTCACAAGACTATTATCTGAATGATAGGTTCGGTTACGGTGTTGAGAGGTGTTTTTCTATATTAGTATGTCGTGAGAAAAACAACTCTCAACACCTAAAGTGGACCTCTAAATGACACCAAAAAATACTCACTTGATGTAGAAGAAAATGTAAAGAGACCATATTATATATATACTCATTGCTTAACTGTGAATGAGGGGTAGAGGTGGGGTGTGGGGGTGGGCGTGGGGGGTGGGGAGTAGTGTTTGAAAAGGAAAGAGGATCTGCAATTCTTGACTCTTAATAATCTCCATAGCTTGAAACAACGTTGTGTTGTTGGAGGGTCTTTTTCTTTTTTCAAAACCTTGAAGATTAACGATTATGATTTTCTCCTCTTTTTAGGAGTTGCGATGATGATTTGGGGTCTGATCGGATTGAATTTGGTCTGATTTTAAACTTGAACCAATTTTAGATTGAGTGGAGAATAAAATTTGAAGTATTAAATAATTTATAATTTAATTTGAGAATGAAACCAAAATTTCACACGCAAACGCAATCTAATCATACACTTGATTTAATGTGTTCTTGACCCAGACAACCAACCGCGACAAAGGAAATATGATACTCTCTTCATTCCCTATTAATTGTCGTTTAGGAGATATCTAGGTATCCAAATTAATTGTCGTTTAAGGTTGTTTTATTAGTTGTCAACAATTTATTCCAATTATACCCTTAATATTTTCCTTTCTTTATGACGTAGAAGTGAGAGAGAGGGAGGAGGGTGGGGGATAATATTGGAAATTTAGGTGGAAATGACAACTTCCTTAATTTTCTCAAATTGTCTAAAGAGTCTTATATTTGGAAATGGAGGGAGTACATTTGTTAAACAGAGGAATTTGGAGTTGTGAATTATAAGGTAAGTCAAAAATGAAGAAACTAAATATGTATAAATTACCTGACTATTTTTAGACACTTTTAAAATAGCACATGGTCCCCATTAGCATAGTTAATATTCTAGGATTGATACTTCATCTATTTCATAATATAAATCGTTTAATAAATATAATGAAAACTAAATAAGCAAAAAGAAAAATATTTTATTAATCAAAATACTACATTCATTTCTTAATATTAAACTTTTATTAAATATTGCGAAAATGAATAAAACAAAAAATAAGATACTTTGTTAGTTAAAATATAAATATTATTCTCTTAAATGTGACTTGTATAACACTACTTTTATTTAAGAGAGTAATATTGATATTTTGATTTAAAAAATTTTTTTTTGCTTCCTTAATTTTTGTAACATGTAATGTAAGTCTTATATTCCCTCTGATCCTAAATATAAGACTTTCATTACATGTTACGAAAATTAAGGAAGCAAAACACAATATGTGTTTTTAATCAAAATATCAATATTACTCTCTTAAATAGAATTAGTGGTATATAAATCATATTTAAGAGATTAATATTGATATTTTAATTAAACAAACATCTTCATTTTGGTTAATTAATTTTCACAACATGTAATAAAAGTCTTATATATAGGAAGGAAGGTAGTATTAAGGAATGGAAGTAGTGTCAATATTACTTGCTTGCTTCAATCTTATCTATGACAGAGTCCAGTCATCCTCACGTCACGCGTACGCCCTTTTTAAACTTCTTTAAGATATTTAAACAATCTCCTCTAGTGGGGAAAGTCTGGCATGGGGCGGCCCTTGTGGGTACAGCCCTACACTTCTCTCACATAAATTTAGACAGGACCCACCTGCAGGATAGGTCTCGCAGGCCTCCATGTCTCACAGGTATCCACAAGGTCCGTCCCATAGGGAATTTTTCCCCTCTAGTGATATAGGATGCTGAATTTTTCTAAAATCCAATCTGCAATCTAACTAAGCTACTATCTTGACTCGAGAAAATTTACTTAATTTAAGAAGAAAGAAAAAAAAAGCCACGGGTGGTTTCCTTCATAGTCAAATTTATGTAATGTTAAGAAGCATTTGGTATTATCTGTAAGGATAGTCCAGTCGGTTCTAGTGTGGCACATTGCGTAAAGGGACGCATGATCGATTCTTGACAGCCGTAGTGTGAAAATTTCAACCACCCCTTCTTGTGGGCACCAAGTTAAAATTCCTCCCACCTGATCGGGCTGCTGGGTCGCCTTGATTTACATTCTCCAACTACTCTATTAGATCAAAGTGTGAGGACCCTGGGAGCGTGGGTATCACTTTTTTGTCTAGAGAGAAGAAGCATTTGGTATTGATGTTGATGCATAATTTTTTTTGTTTCTTTGTATATAAAAGACACCTTGCTAATAAGCCTAACTAACAAGGTTGTTAAAAACGTGATTCTACGTAAAAACGGAATAGATGTGTAAAATCGTAAACTTGTGAATCATAAAATAAATTATAAAATCGTTTCAAAAAGTTAAAAAAATATATAAATAATAAGTAACCTATAAATTATATCATATACTCCAACAATATAAGAAAAATTCATAAAACAATCTCACAATTTTTTGTCAAAAGATAATAACGCAACAAAGTTTATAATAAAGAAATATATAAGTCTTTAAAAAAACAAATATAATAACGCAACAATAAATATCCTAATATTACTATCATTTGCAGGTTGAGCAGTGGCGGATTTACACGGTGGTCCCTGTATGCACGGGACCACCCAGTTTTTTCCAAAAAAAAAAATTTTAGTTTTAGTTTTAGTTTTGTTTTTGTAACACCTCATCTCGTAAACATTGTTTATTGTACCCATTTTGAATCACTTTACGATTTAAAATTAAATTATTTATTTATTTAGTTTTAGTTTTAGTTTTATTTTTGTAACACCTCGTCTCGTGAACATTGTTTATTGTACCCATTTTGAATCACTTTACGATTTAAAATTAAATTATTTAGTTTGTGAATTATAGGAATGACACCACTTATATTTTAACAATTTTGGTTAAAATGGTAACAAACTTAAGTGTGTAAGAGACTAAAAAATAAAATTACTAATAAAAAAATCTACAATGGGCTCTCTTGTAAAACTATAAAAATTTCACAATAAAAAAGTCCACGATATGAGTTCGAGAGGACTTGGAGGTTTATGAAGCTATTTGCTGAGTAGAGTGAAAAGGGTGAACAAAATGTGAATAACTCTAGTTTATAAGATTTCATCAAAAAAAAATTTTTTGGCTCCGCTAAATATTTATATGACTTTATAAATTTATTTTGTCGATATTAATTGTACTACAGAAAATTTCACGACTCGCACTTTGGAGGGACCACCCTAAAATATAATCCTGGATCCGCCCCTGAGGTTGAGTAACAGAGTCAGGATTCCCAAGTTTCATTTTTGAGAAACTGGCTTAACAATCACAATGAAGATGCAAAAAACATTCTTCAAAAGCCACTTCGTTTTATTGAATTTTGGAAATCATCCCAATTACCTGGGTTTAGAGTGCAAGGAGAGATTTGTTGTTCAATACATTTTATTCAACGATTTATTCCTCGGCTAGTGGCGGAGGTACGACTGCGAATGACTTATTTTGATAGTTGTTGAGTGTTAACAGAAGGGGATGAATTCTCTTCGAGATGACTATGAAATTATCTCGTGAAATCCCTTTAACAAGAGCAAAATTAAATTGGTGGAAAAATTATTGAATTGAGTATTTGTTATCCCGATCCGACCCGACCCGACATACTATTTTTTAGAGTCGGTAGAAACGTTCGATTTTACGTTACGATTCAATTTTTCTACCCGTTTTTACCAAATTGTGATTCTGCCTCTAATTCAACACATTTTGATTTAATAGAATCGTAAAATTGTACGATTCTACGTGTTAACTCAGCGTTTTTGAATAACATTACTACCTGGTATTGCTATGATGTGTGCACGTACTGATAATAGTTTGAAGGTTGAGAAACCCGCTTAAAAGCTGATGAATGTGGCCCAATAAATAATGGAAGGCCCATGCTAGTAGAGTCTTATAATAATCTATTGGAAGTTTTTGAGTCTCTGAAAGGTCTGTTGAAAATATGGACCTACAGAAGGAGTCTAATTCCACTTTTATTTTTATTTTTTGGACTCGTAAATTCTTCGGCATGCCAAAGTTAGGAGTTCGATTCATCATTGAGGCAAAGCCACAATGCCTGGTGATGCTGGATCTCTCCGCACGGATCCCTCAACCGAATTAGTCGAGTTCGCCCTGACACCTGTTTACCAAAACAAATATGGATCTACACGATATCATAATCCAAGTTGACGACCTAATAGGTACTATGACACGGTGACAAGAGAAAATCCTGTAAATCTGCTATATAAGTCAGTCTCAAAATATCTTAAACTCGCGACCGTATTTTGGACACGCCTTAAAAAATTACAAGTATAATACCTTGAACTAGTATTGTCTGTTTGAATTAAATGAAAACGTCCATGCTGATTAAATCCTTATCTTGCAACCTACATGAGGTTAAAGAATTCAATGTTTCTTTGAATAACATAACAACAAAAGAAGTTGGGAAAAAAAAGAGTTTCAACTATTTATGACGTTTTAGGAAAGACCAATTAACAAGAATACAATGCTCATTATGATCGATTCCTTTCATTTACAAATTCTGAAACTGAACTTTTAAATTGAATAATGAAGTTTTCGTTTTTTTTTTTGAGGTTTTTATTATTAGGACAGTGCTAGATTGTTCAAGTCGAGCTAAATTATCGGAACAATTCAAGGGTAAAAGTGTAAAATATTGCATAAAGTTTTCCTACAAATAGGGCAGTCAAGAGTGTTTCATCATTATATATAGACAATTTTACTTAGGGCGATTCAATTTTTATCCAATTTCGTTGAGCCATTTAACAAATTTTAATTGTTAATAACTGCATGCACAATTGAATTAAAAAAAGAGAGTTAATAATTGTCAAGTCTTATAAAAAAATATGTAGCATTAATTGAGCTCATGGTGTATTCTCCTATCTAATTATAATACTTCCTAATTGTTGTGTAACTATCTATATCGTAGCAGTTAAACTCGCGAGTATCCTACGAGTTTTAAGGGGTCTTCCGAGTTAGATCCTACGTAGAATCGGTAATCCGGTAGAATCGGAGTAAACTCGGTAGGATCGGTGTAGAAACGTGGATCCTACGAGTACACTCAAAACTAAAAATTTAAATTTTTTTTTTTTTTTGCTGAAACACTTTATATTTTTTCTAATTGTTTTTTATCATTTCTTATACTCAGAACTGATACTTTAAGATGTATACAAATTTATATATCTCAGGAGATATTTGAATCTTAATTAAAAATAGAAATTAAGCACATTTTACCAATTAAATTAACTCTGGTTGAATACTTAGTCATTAAAAATGAATTTTCGCCATTTAAATCATGTTTCACCAACAGGTAAATTCTTTGCTTTCAAATTATATCTCGCTTCTTGTTATTGCTATATTATTTTTTTAAATAATTAATTAATTTTTTTTATTATTTTGACTAGACTGGGAACACTAGTTTCAATTGGTATATTGTTATCCTTACTTCCAATAAATATCTCCTCATTCCTTCTCCTCTTTCATTCTGTGAATTGATATGGAAAGTATTCGGTGATTGATACAGAAATCTTTTTACATTGCCTTTATTTAATTTTGTTAACTTCAAATTAAATTTAATAAACATGTTTAATTTTAGTACATGATATTTGTACTTTTATCTTTATAATTAATAAAAATGTTAATAACTTGAATGATTTGCTTTTGAGTATTTGATTATCTTTTTTTCTTTAAGACACTTTAAATTTGTGATTGAATTTTTTTTCTGAGAGTACATGTATATTTTCAAATAATTTTTTAAATTAAGTAGAATCTACGATCCAAGTTACGATTCTACGATCCTACGATCCTCATATGCCCTTCCGATCATACATAGAATCGCGAATTTGACTGCCTTGATTTATATCAATACTCCTAATTAAGTATCATCGAATAAGGTTTCTAGTTAAAATGACTGCTCCAACTGCGGTAGGTTAACTAAGAGGCATGTCAAAGTTGTAAACAACAGTTTAGTACGCTGGAACGGAATGAAATGAAAATCCTTTTCAGGAAAAATCGTTTTTCACCCAGAATAACTTCAAAATCCTTTTTCCATTCCGAATAGCCATACTAGGTGGTAGATGGGAAGAAGTAGGTAGATAAAGTTTTTAATGAAATTTAATGAAGACAACAAATTGGACAATTGAAAAGCCTCACAATTCTCTACTATAAATATGAACATTTCTTTATGGTTTTTTCCCATCCAAATCCAAAGTTCTTCTCTTTTTTCTTGATTTCATTTAATATTTTTTGGTTTTTGTAATATTTTTAAAAAAAAATAAATCAATTTTAGCAATGGCATCAGCTAAGAGTCTTAATGTGGAAATTGAGCTAAAATCTCCTGCAGACAAGTTCTGGATAGCTATTATAGACTCTACAAAAGTTTTCCCAAAGGCACTTTCTGATCAATACAAAAGTATTGATGTTCTTGAAGGTGATGGCAAATCTGTTGGCTCCATTCGTTTGATCAACTATCAAGATGGTACATATCTATTATTACTTGGGAAAAATAATTCATAAATTTTTTTTAAATTTTTTTTGTTGTATTATTTTTGGTTTTTTTCTTAATCTCAACCGAAGGGGCCTCGGCCTCTAGGCAGTGACGAATCTAAGAGGGACAGGACGGTGTGGCAGTCTCCCTTCAACAAATTTTCGATAAAATTCTATAAACAATACATTTTGCCCTCCTCCTCCCATAATTTTAAAAATTCATTAGAATATATATCTTTTTATATTTTGTCACTCTTTATATAAGTTTTGAGTCAATCATATGAATTTGAAACTGACATAACCTTTGGTAATGAATGCACAAGTGGCTGCTCACATAATATCATTGAAACAATAGTTCTCCTATACTGTCACGTTAACTACAGAATCAAAAAAAAAAAAAACGTTAACTACAGAATCATGCCCCCAAATCAAGTCAAAAGACATCAGAGAAGGCAGATCAAACAATCATTTTAATTTATTTGCACATTATTACAACTACTTCTATATGTTGTGTTTTTTTTTTTTTTTGGTAGGAATTTCTGCTATTTCTTCTTCAAAAGAGAAGATAGAGAAGATTGATGAAGAGAACAAAGCAGCAAGCTATGCTATTATTGGTGGAGATGTGTTGAAATATTACAACAATTTCAAGGCTAATTTTGTTGTGGTTCCAAAGGGTGATGATGATGGTTGTGTAATAAAATGGAGCTGTGAATATGAAAAAACAAGTGAAGAAATTCCTAATCCTCATCTTATTAAAGATTTTGCAGTCAAGAATTTCCAAGATCTTGATGCTTACATTCTTGCTGGCAATGATATTTAATTAATTAAAATAAAAAAATGTATTTAGATTTTTCATAAAAATAAATATGGCATATTTGAATAAACTTGTAATTTCAATTGCAAGATGGCCATTAGTTTCATTATTAAGTAGTTTAATTTGTGTTTGTTAATTCTATTTGTATTTAGTTGAATCAATTTCCCAATGGTAGTATTATTATTCCCAAAGGCGTGGACATTTTTTACCCTATAATATTTTGGATAGAGAGCATGCATTCTTAATAATTACTCCCTTCGTCTCAAATTATCTGCATACTTTGTGTTTTGCACAGGAATTAATGTTTCATCAAATTTTATAGTGAAATATAATAAAATGTCAACATGACTATATTTAATTTTAATTACAATTTAGTTCTATCTTCTTTTCTCTCCCTAACATTTATACAAGGGGTAGAATTGAGAGAAAAAAAAAACACCATTAATGAACTAGTAGTGGACAAATAATTTGGAACAGATTAAAAAATGAAATATTGGAGAGAGTAGTAATTTAGGGATACAATTATGCTTTGTTCACTTGCATTTACTACTACCCCATCTCAGGTTACTTGGAACGTTTATACATTTTACACATTAAGAAAATGATTGAAAAAAAATTATTATGAAGGATTTTTTTTTTAAAATAACCTTAACTATTAGAAAGTTACTATTAGTGGTTAGTTAAGTAATAAATTCTGGGGTAAGATTAAAAAAGTAACAATAAATATGCATTGATTTCTTAAATATAGCAGGTAATTTGAGATATGTAAAAAAATGAAACATTGCAAGTATTTTGGGACGGAGGTAGTATATATAGAGAGAGCTCTGTTGCAGAGGGCCATGCCAATATCTCCTGTATGGATATCAACTGTGTTATACTAGACGGTGTCAGAAACTTCATGTTAGGGAGTAAAAGGTAAACTTTACATAATTTCTGAGAGAAAATACATAAATTTTCTTACTAATCATTTCGAAATTTGGAAATTTTACAGGGAAAAAAATGCAGCCCCTAGTTTTCTTTTTCTTATTAAAGGAGGATTGATAGTGGTTCCCCACTTCCCCACTATCATGACTCGAACTCTCGACCTATCGGTTGGAAATGAAGCGTTTTACTATCTATGGTTCCAATGCCTTTTTTGTCTTCAATTTTCTATCTCACATATCAAAACCTGTTTTGACTTCCATTCTGCAGCAGAAAATTTTAGAAATTCACATTATAAAGCAAGAAAAATCAGATTCTCAAAACTGGGGAATCATATTATATAACCATCCAAGTTTTCAAGAAAGACACTGATGAAAATGCCGTTTTTCGAGTTATGGCGAGCATTCGAAAGAAAGAATCATAATGATATTTTGACAACATAAATGGATAACTGGAAGCAAACAATCAAATCAGCAGGCTTCTAATGGAAACAATTTTCCTGCAGCAAACTCGGTCAGTTGATCATTTCAGGGAAGGGCGTAAACTTCTGTAACATCTCCGATGAGGCTATGTAGTTCTATCTAATTAGGTAGTCAGAACAGATGAACGATAAAATCTCATAGTTAAACTTCTATAATTACGTCTTTTTCGAAAGGAAATGTCTATACCTTATTTCATCATAGAGAGATGCTATACTTCGGTATCCTCACTCGAAGTTTTCAAGAGGGAGGTATTCTCGTCATTGGGAACAAAGGGTCTCACAGTGTCGTTAACCTTGTTCACTTCGTTTGCTTTCCCCCACATCACAGAGTAGAACCCGAAAACAATAATCATTGAACCCACCAAACTGCAAAAAGGATTAAGAAATAGTGACAAAAGTATAAAACGTGAATTTATGTAAAGACGAGAAAAGGAAAATTTTGTGATCATGGAATAGGGCGATTTCAGCATACCTTCCGAGGTAGAAATCCTCCTGCGAAAAGATGATACCGAACACAGCTGCAATGACAATGCCTAGGGGGTGAAACATAGCCACGAAAAGAGGTCCCTTCCTATGCAAACACCATGAAGTTACACCAACTTGAAATGCAGAACCAATGACTCCCTGAGAAGAAGTGTAATAGTATACATTTAGAGTGAAACAAACTGCGTTAAGCAATAATCATACAAGCACACTACTTGGTGAAAGGGGCGGAGCTAGAAACTTCGTGTTTGAGGGGGGGGGGGCGACTAGCTCTGTCCTTGTGAGGAAAAGCACGTGGATTTTAGTCCGCTTAGGCATGACAGCGAATTCTTTCAAGAACTCAACAAAACAATGCCCATTATGACCAATGTTGTAGAAGTCGAAAGTCGAAAGTCGCTAGTCGGTTGCCAGACTGGCGACTAGCGCGTAGTCGGCTTACCTAGATTACAAGGGAGTTTTTAAAATTCCCTTATGCCATATATTATACTAGTCAAAAAAAATTCCATAAAAAATTAACAATCAAATACTAGTCAAATCAAAGTAAACAAAGCTCATCCATAATAATTAAATTCATTACCATAATAAGTAATTACAACTTCAAATACTAAAATAATCAAATGATGTAGTTTTGGGCAGAAAATTGAGTTTAAAAAAAAAGTCAGCAATGTCGTTTTGACTGACTTTGATTGACTTTGACCGACTTGTGACCGATTTTGAACGATTAAGTCGTTCAAGCGATTTTTAACCCTGATTTTGGTGTTTTCTAGTCAGTTAGGTGCCGACTAATCGGCCGACTCGGCTGATTTTTACAACACTGATTATGACAGATTCAGAAAACACAGTGACATATGGAAGGTGAGGATGAAATTTTTTTCGATGGTTGTTGTAATTAAAGTAAAAGAGACAGTATCACTGTATCATGTTCTTTAGGCAAGTATTAAAGCCATGAAAAATAGTAGTTCCATTTACCTACCGAGTAAAGAACTGCAAGAAATCGGACACTAGGCTGTAATTCCCAAGAACTTAGGTCCTTTCCCACTATCAGAGAAACCACTGCAGATAGAATGGCAGCAAAGAAGCAGTAAAAGAAGACTATAATCAGCTCAGCCGGGAAATGATTAAGGATGAATGCCTGAAAAAACGATAATGGAGCGCAAGAGTAGTTATAAAAAAATGTTTACTTTCTCGTTCTTTTTCTTTTATATTTGCAGATTCATAATTTTGTACCTGTACAATTATAAATGCTGAAGACGCGACACAGTCTAAAGTAAGCAACAATCCTCCAACTATCCAGTTCGAAGAAAATGAGGTAGCCAACACTAGGGGGCCTTTGTACAGAGTTAAAATGAATGCTCCGGCTATTGAAAGAATGGTTCCAGCAGTTTTAGCAATTGTACTTGAGGTGTTGAAGTCTACTTTCTCCATCCTACAATCATTCATTCGAAAAGACCAAATTATCTGGCATTCAAATTCAGAACCACAATTTTTCATGTGTCAAACGAATTTTTTGACGACTACAAATGATGCCTACGTTTACTGTTTGACAGCGGCTTTCAAAAGCTAGTGTCCTAAAGACGCATAAAGAATCCCCAATTCCTAATGCTAAAGAAGCAGCAGATATCAACACCTTCAACTTCAGATAAGATTTCTAAACATCTAGCGACGATTCTCCTGAGGGACTAACTTCAACTTCAGTACGAAATTTAAACTTCTATTTAATCAAGCTTCAATCAAAGCCTATGCTAACAATTTGTCCAGAGACATTAATTGTAATAAGAACCTTGATGTGTTAATCTTTATTTGCTTGAATGAAACATAGAAAGCAAATCACTTTTAACCAATTAGCCAATTCTGCATATCCAAAAAGTGCTAAAGTCTTCTTTTCTATTGAAACAAAGTATACTTCTTGAGTTCTTGACCGATTTTCTGGCAATTACAAACTAGTCCACCAAAGTAGTTCAACAACAACAATAACATAACTCATTAAGTCCAAATAATTGCGGGGATGGATAGGAGACAAACCTAATCTTTAGCAATAAATGCACAAACTAGCTGCTACCAGAATACCACATGGATTGGAGACTGACCTAACTTTTGGCAATGAACGCACAAAGGGCATTCTCATAGAATACCACTGAAACAGTAGTCCTCATATACCCCTCATTTGCTACGTAATCATGCCCTCAAATCAAAGCCAACAGGCATAAGAGTAGCCAAAATCAAGAACCATTTTGATTTATATGCACATTATCTTGCTTCTTTCATTCAGCATCCAGAGCGTTTATGTGCACCATCCACCAAAGTAGTTCAAATAAATAAAATATTTTTTTTTCTTTGTTTTATTCAAAGAAGAGGATTTATTATGCTAAGAACAACAACAGCAGGTCTTATGATCAAAATGTATGCAAAGATAAGACTGAAAGAAGAGTAACACCTGAAAATTACAGCAAGTAAAAAAGTGAAACCAGGGATGAGGTTGAGCATTGCTGAAGCAAATGATGCTGATGTATAGTTAATTCCAGCATATCCAGTTATCTGTGCAAAGCATCTTCAAAACAAACAAACAAACAAATATAACCATAATTAAGACCCTTAACTCAATCAAAACTATACCTCAGAAACAGCCTCTTTATGAAAAACTAAGGGTAATGTTGCGTACAACGGAACCTTCCCCTAACTCTTTTGATGAGGAAGTCTTGTGCATTGGTTACAACATTTTAAGACCCTTAACTCAATCAAAACTATACCTTGGAAATCACCTCTTTATGAAAAATAAGGGTAAAGTTGCCTACATAGAAATCTTTCCCAGACTCTACTGATGCAGGAGTTTGTGCACTAGGTACGACCTTTCAAGACCCTTAACTCAATCAAAACTCTCTTTTCTAAACAACCCATTTTCCAAAAAATATATATATACAAAAAAAAATTCGAACACATACCCAAGAATTCCCAGCAAGAAAAACCCACAAAGCAGTTTGAAATTGAGTGGAGGCCTAATGGATCTTCTGCAAAAACATATACCAACAATTAAAAAAATCCAAATTTACAGAGCTTCAATTTTACTATGCAATGAAATCATTTTTTTAGGTGTGGAATTACCTGTGGAGGAGAAAAGAGGAAGGGAGGAGAATAAAGGAAGCAAGGGCATTGGAATAGAAGATGAAGGTGAAATTAGTCATTCCAGTAGACATGGCCTTTTTGCTCACTATTATTAAGCCTACCTGAGCAAACATAGCTAGGACCATACCCACATATGGAGCTGAATTCTTCATCATCGCCGCCGCCGACTTGGTTATTGGGGAGAATATGTTCAATACTTATAGGAATTCTTATTGGTGGGTGCAACTTTTTCTTTCTACGTTTGTTTCTCTTTGCAAGCCTCTTTCTTGCATATTTTACTGACCCGATCTGACCAATGACTTCAACCAATGATCGGATATTAACTTTATTTACTATTTTTGTTCGGATATAAGATTTTTTTCAAAGTATTTTTTATAAAATTTAAGACACATAAATTAAAACTGTCTCAAATCTTCACAAATATAAACTTATTTGATCTGTTCCTTTTTTATCCGGACCATTTATCAACTTTCTAAATCTTATCGAGGTAATTTGTAGGAAGGTCTTATGGTCATATAAATTGTCGATTCCTAAGGATGAGGTTGAAATTTATCTTCCATTGCCTCTATGGTTCAAGGATTGCGATGGAGATGCTATGAAGAATAATATTATGTATTTGTTTATCTTATTAGCTTTAATATTTGTATCTCTTAGCAACCAAAGTTTTATTGAGTGTGATTTTTGTCTATTATCATGGTTTTTAAACTATTGTATATCTTTTATTTCCTTGTATTTTCAAATTTTTCTTTGATTGTAATGGCCTCGGCTATTTTATGATTAATAAAAAATTTCTTATTTAGCAAAAATAAAAGTGTCATTAAATTTTCAATCAGTTTAGTCGTACCAAAATGTCTGGATATCAATACATACCAATACCAAAAAAAAAAAAAAAAAATGAGTGGGAATTAGTAGGTTGCAAAAACAGAAATTCTAGGCTTAGGCCTCAGCTGTGGAATTTGAGATAACGAAGTTTTTAGGGTAAAATATATGTTATTGGCCAAATGGTGTATTTAGTCCTGAAATAATTTTCGCTTGACTGAAATGGTTCCTGATAATTGTTTGCAACTTTTTAGATCCCCAATCAATTTACGGGCCAGGTAATTGGTCATTCCGTCATTTTTTTTAAAAAATCAAATGTTAGTCAACAACTAATAGTTAAGTAAAAAGGGCAAAATTGAAACTTTACAATTTTATTTTAGATAATTAATATTACATGTACTTAATTGTAAAAATACCTAATATCAAATATCTAATTGTAAAAATAAATCTTAAAAAATTAAAACTCATATCCTCTATTCTTGTGAGCTGAAACCGGCGGCCCTCTCCGACGTGAACTCGATCCAGAGCCAGAGCCACCTCCATTCTTGCTGATGAGTAGTCTTCCATTTACTATGCCAAAACAGAGCAAAAAAAAAAAAAAAAATTAGAATCATCATCATTTTTTCCGGGATTCTCTATCCCCTTCAGCCCCAACACCACCGTAACCACCACCATCAAATCCAACACCACCGCGACTTCCCTAACAACAGATTTGCGACTTCCCGACCACCACCTCCCAAATGAAATGAAAATGGCCTCAGCATTCAGAATGCTATATTGAAGACAGTACAATCAAACAAAACCCATTTCTAAAAATAATAAAAAACAAATTTGATAAAAAAGATTGCTGGGTTTCATTTTGCCGCCCATAAACTTCTTTTTGTTCGGATTTCTTGGTCTATTATTCCACCAATAAATCAGAAATGGGACAAAGATCTGCCTCCTTTCTTTTTAGTTTTATTGCTTTGGGCCGATTCAAAGGCTTGATTTTTGCGATTGGTTTGGGCCACCGTCGGAGAAGAAGAAGTGGGGGAAGAGGAATGGGTTTTATTAATTTTATAATTATAATTGAGCCATGTAGTTTTTTAGTTTTATAATTAGGTATTTATATTTAGATATCTTTACAATTGAGTCCATGTGTTATTCATTATCTTTAAAATTATGTGAAGTTCCTATTTTACCCGTATTCACTTGACCAACATCAATTAACGGACGTTTGATTTAAAAAATAATGACGGAAAGACCAATTCTCTGGCCCGTAAATTGATTAGGGATCTAAAAAGTTGCAAAAAATCATCAGAGATCTTGTCTGCCAAGCGAAAATTGTTTCAGGACTAAATACACCATTTGATCTTCCGTCATACTAAAATTTTAGAGATAAAAATGTGTTCTGCACTTTCAAAACACATATTTGTGCGCACTAGTAAGTATGGCTTCTTTGATTGCTATAAAAAAAATCCCACTTGTGCAAACTGCGAAATCACCATAGCCACATACACTAATGCGTTCTCCGTCTCTATTTCCAGAAAATTCAATTCTAGTACCGTCAATGTGGGATTAGCCCCACAAACTTCTCACATGAATTGGGTATGAGTTACCTACAAATATGTATTCTATTCAATTTATTTGAGAGACTGTGGTGTCAGTTCAACTTGTGTTATAATTGAGTGACTCCCATTTCCTCTTTTATTCTATGCAGAATCTGGGAGAGAGAAGGAGAAGCAGAGAGAGCCATAAGAAATTGGAATCGTAAATATGTTCCTCTTTGTTTGTATTTGTTATGCCCTGTACTCACAAATTTTGGAGCGCGACTTATTAATCTATCAATACTCACTGTTAACTACATAGTAATTGTTTTCACTATATTAAAATGGACATGTATATGCTCTTTATAACACGTCTATGCTCTTTGAGATGTTTAAAATTTATAATATACTCCCTCCGTTCCCAATTATCTGTCGCATAGATATACTTTATCAGTTTTTTAATTATCTGTCACTTCATGAAACCAAGAGAGTATTAAATGCATTTTTTCCAAACATACCCTTGTCTTTAACTTAATTTAGTCAACAACTAATTTGAATTGTCCCAACATAAATGTATTAACTGAAGGTTAAAAGTGTCTATTTATCTTTAAATTAATGCACATCAATCATTTTCTTAATTCGAGTGATTTGTCCTAAAGTGACAGATAAATGGGAACGGAGGGAGTATAAAGTTAGGTAAAGTTGGGGTAGAAGGTTCTGGGGATGACATTTGACATTCTATAGATTCATGGTCCAATAAAAATCTTACATGTGGCAATGTAAGCATTGATTACTCTCTAAAATGCAATGCCCCATTAGATAATAACATAAGTTGAAGCTTTAGATAGCTATGTAACTCAATATTTAGTCATACTCCCTCCGTCCCAAATTATCTGTCCACATTTCCTTTTTAATTTGTCCCAAATTATTTGTCCACTTTCTAAATAAAGGGTTCATTAATGATGGTTTTTCCAATTTACCCCTTACATTAAATGTTAGAGAGAAAAGGATATAGAGATAATAGAATGTAGAATTAAATTAGGAGTAATATTAAATACGGTCATGTTTGACATGATTTTACCATATTCCACTATAGAATTTGATAAAACCTTAATTTCCGTGCAAAATACAAAGTGGACAGATAATTTGGGACGAAGGGAGTAGTAGTTTAGCTATTGTTCATGAGCTATATATAGCTAAGAAATATAGTCATTCGAAGAGATCGAGTAAATAACTTTAGTTAATTCTATTAATTGTAGAGAATTGGAATAGACTATGGTTATGTAGTATATATTGAATGGATCTCATTATGAAACTCGTAGACTTCATAACTTTTTTAACTCATTAATTTTTATCACCTTTTAATATCCTATGATGTTATAAATATCTTTAACTATTTAATATTATTCTAAATTCTTAGACTTCATAACATCTTTAACTCATTAATGTTTATCACATTTTAAGATCCTATTATGTTATAAATATATTTAACTGTATGATCTAATGAGGCTACTATGAAATATTTAGAAAAGAATAGGATGTAGAATTTCAAATAAATAAACTCCACTAACCTTAGGTATCTCTTTACATCATTATAATATATTATATTATATATAGCTACAACAACAACAACAACAACAACAAAAAACAAAAAACAAAAAACAAAAAACATTGGTGATGGAATTTAAGGGTTGTAAAGATTAGCAACAATTGGGTGTTTAAAAAACGAACACCAACTCAAAAGTCAATAGAAACTTAAAAGGCATTTGTTTTAATAAGAGATACCTAAGAGTTAACAGTTTCACAACTAAATCTTATAATTTAAGAATTGTTAGTTTTTTTAATAAGAGTAAACCAACAGTTAAAAGTTTCACAACTAAATATTCTAACTTAAAAGTCATTAACTTTTTTAATAGGAGGAACCGAAAAGTTAACAGTTTCACAATTAAATCTATATAATCTCTATTTGACACATCGATAGGCATTTGCAAATTGTTGGCACAATTAAAAAGTTAAGTTCAATCGACAGCAACAACGAATTGTGTTGGCTTACTGATAACTCGTAAATTTATCTTTATTTTCTTCTACTTTAATAGTAATTTTGAGCTTCAAAAAGTATTTACATATCGAGTTTTGAGCTTAGAATGGTATAATCCTCACTTATTTGTGTTTGCATTTGTAGGGGCAAAATAGTCTTTTGAAGGATAAAAGTGAACCGACTTGCGAAAAAGAAAGAAGGCGCTGGGATTGAAAAGACAACCTTACATACTTGGAAGAGAAGATATGGCAGCTACTTTAAAGGATGTTGATGAGTTTTGGTTTATGGCAACTACTTTAAAGAATCTTGAAGAGTTGTATTTTATGTCAACTACTTTAAAGGAGGGAGAGTTTTGATCTATGTCAATTACCTTAAGCTAGCAGGTTTCTAGTTCTATAAATACTCTTCAATAGTCTTAGGAATTAAAAAGGTCATTATTAGATTATTCTAGGTTTTATTTTGTTATTGAATTTTTCTCTAGTATGAGCTAAATATTTATTCTAAGGCCATGATGTAGCTAGATTAATTTTATATGTTATTCTCTTGATTTTGTTATTCGATTAGTGTTGTGGAATTAATTTCTTATTATTGTTCTTAATGCTTTTGTGTGATTAGCTACCACTCAAATTGTCTTTACATTAACTTGGAAGATTTGCGACAGCTGACCTTGTTAATTAGGTTAAATAATCTGAACATAAATTTCATGCAAGATAGACATATACTTGTATGGTTTGTGCGATCTTTATGATTTCATATGTTTAATGCGTTTTTGTGGGTTAAAATCAACATAGACATATAGTTGGTTTATTCATGAGAATAGGTTTGATAAGTCTTGAAAGAGGTTATTAGATATAATTGGAAATCGATCGATTAATGAAACTCACTTTAGAATAACATATCGTTAGGATAATATATTGGTTAATTTAGTGAATTCATGTGCCTTAGACTTTTATCACTCTTGTTTAAGTTATTTGTTTTATGTTAGTTAATTAATTTAGTTAAATTAAATCATAATCGACCATCGGATTTATTTTACTTGCTTTTGATCATTGTAGAATTATTTACTTAGGAATTAATTAATCATTATTCTCTGTGGGATCGACCTTGACTACTACAACATCGACCTAGTATACTTGCTAGTATAGATTTTGCGTATCACTTACTCAATGAGAGGCTGAGAGCAACCAATCCAATTAAAACAAGGGCTATTGTTACTATACATATTCGTTGCAGTAATAGTTGCTAATTTTATTATTTTATTTTGTTGTTCAGGCACTTAAGTCGCAAAGAGGGAGAAAAAGGAGATGAGACGAAGGTTTTGGAGCGTTTGTGTTTTCTTTTTTCCTTAATGTAAGATTTTTTTATGTAAAATATTATCAATGCATGTTTAGTAATCCGGAAAAAAATATTTCTATTATTATTGTATGCACCATGATTCATGTATTGTTTTTTCTTTTTGGTTAGGATTTTTTTATTAGGGTATTTTATATCATTCAATAATATTCATAATCTTACAAAAATACAACTATTATGTATGTATGAAAATTTTAGGAGAATCATAGAATGTATATTGATTCTCTCTCTAAGATATAAATTTAAATATTTTAATTTTTTTTTAATATATTAAAATAATTCGTGCAACGCACGAGTCTATAACCTAGTATGTCATGTGAAACAGAAGTTACATTATCAATTGAATAAGTATAGACAAAAATAAAAATTCAGTTTCTGACGAAGAGGAGGTACGTGTTGTAGAATGGCAAAATATTATCTGTTCACGTGTATGTCCACATTCTTATATCCAAACAATCACGATTCTCAATGTGTATATATAATTGGAAAAAATATCTACATAACACATTCTAATTAATTAGTTACAAGAATAGGAACATATACAAACACACACAATTTTCACCCCTGTAGAATGAGTTGATTCAAATCAAGACACCATTTAAACTATTTGAGAATGAATATCTAAATTTATTTATGGCTACTAAATACAATAGGCCATTCTACTTAGTACCACCAACTCCTTTTTTTTTTAACCAAGGTAGATGGTAATACCTTCATTCTTATTAAGACTTTCATTAAATGTTGCGAAAATTAAGATATTTTTTTAATTAAAATATCAATATTACTCTCTTAAATAAAATTAATGGTATAAAAGTCCTATTTAAGAGAATAATATTTATATTTTAACTAACAAAGTATATTGTTTTTTACTTAATTTTCGCAACATTTAATGAAAGTCTTATATTAAGGAACATATGGAGTATATGTTAAGTCGTAATTCTTCTATCAAAATTGAAAATTTAATTTTTTATTTATTTTTCATAAGGAAAAATAAATTCAATTTCGAAAGAATGAAATACTATTATATTTCCAGTGACGGAGTCGGGGGAGAGATCACCCAACATTTTAAAAAACTCACTTTTTATAGTCTAAAAAATATTTTATCTTTCACAATAACTGAGAGGAACCCCTTTTCTATTTCTAGTCTTTCACAAGTCTCTTTAATCCTTCTCCACATGCAATTTATGCAAATTAGCCAATCATTTTCTAAACCATTCAACTTTAATTTGTCATCCAACTCTAATCAACAAGAACTCAAATTTAGTATGTCGACATGCACCCATTCTAGATTTGGAATAATATAAAATTTAGTATTCCAAAAATCAGAGCATCATATAATAGAATTTTGCTCCTAATTTTTTAAAGTTTCTTGAAAATTATTGGTTGTCCCATTAGATTCAAGTAATAGTACGGGTTTTCCACTTGATCAAGTTGTTTTGGTTTAAAGAGAAATGTATAAAAGCAAAATACTCCCCTAGCTCCGTAGGGATAGGGACATAAAGTTATATGAGTAGTCACTATCTAACGATCACTTCATGTCCATATCCCTGCCATTATAAGGCTAACAAAAGGTTGGATATGGATTGAGGTATCTAAAATAGTCCTAGTACAAAAAGCCCCACGGGCATCCCCGTCACTAAGTGACTAACAAATGAGGGTAAAGAGTCAAAAGTAAAAGAAACAGAGGATGAAAGACGTCCAAACAACTGGATACTTTAAATAATCTCCATGCACAAAGAAGAATCAAATAAAGAGTACGAGAAAGAAGAAAAAAATAAGTTGAATAAGAAACAATCCTTTCAAGAAAGAGATAGGTCACAAAAGACACAATATCTAAATTTGCATGTAAAAACTAGTAAGAAATTTCTGGTTTCGACTACTTTCTTGTACTTAAAACAGTATTGGACAAGTTTTTAATGCAATCTACGAGGTAGAGATTTTGTCAACTCAAAATTAATGTTTAAAATTAGTTACAATAATTATTATATCATTAATTGACAATATTTGATCAATATCTGATTTGTACTGAAGGTTTAATTGCATTAAAGAAGATCCAAATCTGGAATTTCCTAACAAACATTCTGTAAGGCAAAAAGTCCTCTGTTTCCATTATGTGCCTCGTACTCTATCACTACGAATAGATAATTGCCACGTGTTCACTTTTCCGTGTTCCACTATTTTTTTTAGGTTAATTTTTTTTTAATTAAAAATTAACACATGTTAATTTCTTATTAGTAGGGAAAGAGAATGGTACACCAAGCGAGGATAGAAGATTCTTACTGGTTTTTTTTTATAAAATTAATTTATGGGTTTCTATAATTAATTTGATTTGTCAGACTGAAATTAAGAATGGAATAGTATATTAGGATTCTTGTCTTTAAATTATTGTATTTAGAAGTAGCTGGTCACATGAGCTTCAATCTGGAAGCTAATGGATATGGCTATTTCATTCTTCTTCTTGGCACGAGGAAGAACAATTTCTTTTATCATTCAGATGCTTTGGACAAAAAGTTCAGAATTTTTTTCAGGACAGAGCTTTAATATCATTAACATGCAATCATATTCTCTCCCCATGTGCTCTTACTAGGTTTATACAAACTCTAATTGTTTATCATTTTCTTGTTCCCAAGTTAATTTTAAGAGTAATTTGCACTAAATAGCCATCAACTATTTACGTATTTTGGGTTTTGACTAAATACTTAGCGAGTTGTAGTCATAAACAATTTACGGGCAGCAGATTATAACACCGGAGAAGACCCGTGATTTGCCCCGGACCAACCCGTTTTCTTCCAGGGTGCTAATACCTGCTGCTCGTAAATTGTTAATGTCTACAATCCGCTAAATATAAAATATTTTATCAAAATCTGAAATACGTAAATAGTTGATGGTTATTTAGTGCAAATTACTCTAATTTTAATTATGACATATGATTATGTATGTATTTTAGTTTTTACAATATAAGTTCTTTTCACTAATTTTGCATAGATTAAGAAAGTGGAAAATTACCGATATTTTTCTTGTTATGTATGTTGAAAATATAGTCTAATATCGACTGCTTAAAGAAGATTCATAACACTTAAAGCTTTATTGGATAACACTGGTCTCATTGTCAATTGATTTTGAGAGAAAATTGGGTTTTATGAACTAATTTTACAACATCTTCCGCTAACATAATAGAATGAGTTATTATTGCATTTATGAGTTGATTGTATCTTTAAAAGAATAGTCCTTCAAATTTGCAAAAATATCAAACATTTTAAAAAGAGAAAATGACTACAATGCCTTGTATAGTGAAATTGACATCGTTTAGTCAAAAGTAACTGCAACAACTCGTCTCACTCATTTGTTAAGGTTGGTTCACCTATACGCCTTGAGCTCACCTTCTCATATAGCGGTTCAGAGTTACATGACAGTCATCTACAAATGGATGAAGGATAAAACATGACTGGAGAAAATACAAAAAATAAATTGCCGCTCACTAAAAATTTATAACTTAAAAAAAGTGAAAACCTTGAGAATAAGTAGAACACATTACAGTCATTTACGAATGAAATGAAGGATAAAATAAAATTGGGGAATACAAGATCGTTCACTCTCATCAAGACTCACAAATCATAATGGATCCTCTGTTATATCTCTTTGTAATGTCCCTATTATAATATTTTATATTTAAAATTTATCATTTATATTAATGATAGCTCAACAAGAATTTTTTATAATAGGAAAGTTATGGAGTATCTTACAAAGAATACAGATCGAAATCTACATACAATCGTGGTCTTTTTGGCAAATATTAATCTGGAAAAAATTTTATCGAGTGTATTTGGACAAAGTTTTTAATCAAGAGTGAATTCATAAAAGTTTCTTTTTTCTTTTCCTCAGTTTAAAGTTGCATCAAAGCTAAGACACTAGTACTACAACAAAACAATATTCTCAGACAGTAAGCTATATTGTAAATTCCACCCCACGTGAGATAAGTAAGAAAGGATGTATGGCATATCGAGGACAATTATCAAATAGGTGATCGTAAATCTTGATAGACCCATGTTGCACTCTCGAGCACATAGACACGGAGCATGATGTTATGATTTCCGATGAGGCTTATAGCAGGACACATAGAAACTAAATGCTAAGTAATGGGGGTCACTTCTAGAATCTCAGACTATGTAAGTATTTAGGGTGTCTAAAAAAATGTTAGGCTTAAGCGAGAGTGAATATTCTTCAGGCGTGCATATGAAGTGGGAGCCACATCTAAAATATCGTAGACGTGATTTTGTCTTGGACTAAGTAATTAAGGCGCCTACTGCCTAAAGAGACACTCTAATGCCTTAAAGGATGGTGAATGTGCTACAATTGCAGGGTACGGGACGTGACAACGACCCATTGGAACCTCTCTTGAAAATTAAGTTAATATATATCATGTAAATTAATGTGTGAGATATTAAATTGAAACGGTCATATCCTTGCTTTGACCCTTCACTCTTAAAATAAAATTTTAAACTTGAGACTTGACACTAATAAACAAAATTTTATACAAGTTAATTTATATTAAATATAAAAACATACCAAGAAACTTGACACTAATAAACTTGAATTACCATTATTTTTAATGTATAAATTTTGAAATTTTCATTTCTTAAAATATTTCCGTGCATAGCACGAGTTTTTAGCTAGTATATCTATATTTATATTACATAAGTTGTTTTAAGTTTTTTTTTATCCATCCTAATCTCTAGAGATGCCACATGTAATTTTATAGATTTTTGTTTTGTTTTGTTTTGTTTTTTAAGTAGCTTACTAATTTTGATTGGTTGAGAAAAAAAAAACTAGATTAGTTAAATTAATTAGAAACTAATTATTATCTCAATAAACTTCAAATATTAAATCACTCACTCAATAATCTCTTAAAATCTTTAAATATCTTCCAATTAAAAAATGTGGATATCCATATATTTTCTTTAAAATGATGGATATGGATTTATTATAATCTTGAAGAATCTAATCGATTTTTTAAATTTTTCTAACTTTTAATTATTTTACAAAAATTTGATTGATTAAGAATATTTTAGATTAATTAAATTAATTGAAAATATTTATTATCGTAAAATTTTTAAATCTCAAATTACTTCCTCAATTATCTTTACCATCTTACATTTTCTCTCATAATCTTAAATTATCTCTTTGTGTATCTATCTATTATTATATTTACCCAACCAATTTTGACTTATTATGCATCCTACAACTTTTGAACACTCATTGCTAATTTCTTAAATAAAATATAATTTTAATTAATTTTAGAATAACTTGATTGGTTGATCTAATATTAGATTAATTATAATAATTCTAATAACTTCCAACTACTTACCCTAAAAAGCCTAATCCATCATCATTATTTGTCAATCTCATTATTGCTAAAAATATTCTAAAACAACTGTAATCATCTATTTAGCAAAAAAAAAAAAACTGTAATCATCATCTTCTTCTCATTCAAAAGTTTACTTTACAATTTATATTTTTAATTTTTTTTAGCTTTACAGTTAATTTTCTTGAAATATTTTTTTATTAAAAAAAATGTAAATCGTATAATTTATTTGATGATTCAATCAAAAAGTAATTAACTCCAAAAAAAAAAATTAAACCCAAAGGATTAAGAATCAAACATTTCAGGAGTATAATTAAAAATAAAAATAAATCGACAGAATTGAAACAACAACATTAAAGTGATTTAAAACCAGGGACGAAGATAAAGGGGCGGGGGATGACAGTTAGCTCCCAAGATTTCTAAAAATACTACAACATATAGTAAATTTCCCAAGATTTCTAAAAATACTACTACATATAGTAAATTTTATATGCAGTTCAGAATATTTTATCAAATTCGCCCCCAACATTTTTTTTTTGGCAGTTTTTATATATAGTTCGGTATATTGTTACAGTTTTCGCCCCCAACGCCAAATTTCTGACATCGTCCCAGTTTAAAACAATAAAATAAGAAAACAAGAGTAGTAATTCATTTGCAATCTCTCATACAAATTACCACGCGACAATGCATAAAAAATAGAATCAATCCACAATCTTCATATCCTTGACATGTTCAAGAAAGAAGAGTTTCGTCTTTGCCAAAAGATTAGATAGTAACATTGTTACAATCATGTCATGAATTCACAATTATTAAAGAAATAATAATAATAATAATAATAATAATAATAGAATGTTCTCATTAGGAAAAGTAAAATAAAATCATCTTAATGAAAGCAACAGTTAGCCCTAGCATTGCAGACTACCAAGATTTTAATTGCATCACCAAATACGTTTAAATTCGGAGTTCTGATGGGATCTATCGGCATCGATAATAAATAAATAATAATAAAAAAAAAATCTTTGGTGATTTTTTTTACTAGTGATTGCATTTTGAAAATTTAAAAGGTAGTGCATGAAGCTGAGATTACTATAATTTAATTTTCTTGGCGAAAAGAACATTTGTTTAATATTATAAGAACATGGACATTGACGAGAAAATCAAATTGGATTTTGTTTTGTGAGACTTATAAACCAATCAGAGTTTGTTGTTTTATTATATAGTTGTAATTAAAAATGTTTAGATCGGTTTTCAATGAAGAGTGAGGTTCAATTTTAAAATAACATCGTCAGGGATGATGATTAATTATATACATAGTTCTTGATCAAATTAAGAAGAATTAAAAAATATATATTTAAAATTTTAGGACCACTTTTTATTCATGCAATTAGTGGATCGCAATCCACGTTTTTTTTTCTGTACACAAATGTTTCCTCAATATGATTTCCATCTTAGGAAACAGTCAATTCAGCGGGCATTGCATTGGACTGACCATGATTTGGCAGAAAGGGTCACCAATTATGGCAGTCTTTTTTTTTGAGAAAAATATTTTTGTCCGCTACTTTCATCCTGGACAAAAATATTTCTCCAAAAAAAAAAAAAACTAACATGATTGACCCTTTCTGCCAAACCATACCTAGTCCAATGCAATGCCCCAATTCAGCAACAGACAGGAAAGAAAAGATGTGCCAACGCATAGGATGAAGGATAAAAGACTGTGTGAAGAGAAGCAAATCAAGAGAGCGATTTCCTTGCTCCAGAGTAGGGGTGGAAGTGAGTTGAGTTGGCCCGTGAGTAGCACACGATTCGATTCGATATTCGACTTGATGAGCTCAGCTCATTAGCGATATATGAACCAAGATTTTTGGCTCATCTAAAATATGAGTCGAGGTTTAGCTAGATAGAGTTCGACTCATTTAGCTACATGATTTGGGCTCAATATATATATATATATATATATATATATATATATATATATATATATATATATCTCACATACCCCTTAAAAAAGTAGTTGCACATCTTAAAGAAAATAAACAAAGACAACCCTAGAAATCTCTTATAATCTTCTCATCTTCACAAAATGGAAGAGTTATTGATTCATATCGAGCTTTTTTGCCCGAAAACAGTTCAAGCATTGAGTTGTGAAGGAGATTGACTCGAGTCACTTATGACATTCAGAGAAACTCAAAGTATATTACTAATTTTTGTTTATTACTGATGATAGTTAATTGTTAGTCTACAAAATACTTTTTTTATGACAATACTATATTTTTATCTTTTCATGTGGAAAAACATGCCACAAAATTCAAATTGGTTATATAAGACTTTTGACATTTATTAATAAGGATTATAATATTTGGTAGCTAAACATTTTTGGTTTACATTGATTTAATTTAATATCTTGTTAAGCTTTTTTTACCGGATTCTTTACATAGTATAATTAGTAAAAATATATACACTTCTATTATATGCCATTGTGCTAATAAAATCTCTTGGTTTACTTTGCATAAGTTGAATATTAAACTCATATTATAAGTAATCGTATGTTTTCAAAAATATTTGTAGATAAATGAGTTGAGCTGCTCGTGAGCTACTGATAAGTTGAGCTTGAGCTGAGAAAATTAACCCATATAAAATATGATCTGAGCTATGAGCTGGATAAATTTAGTGTGAGTTTAGCCTGAACTAGCCTTAGCTCAACTCATTTCCATCCCTGAGAGAGACCAATTTCCTTGTTCAATTAAGGATGTCAAATCTACACACCATCACACCCTCTCTTCTCCAGCCTATAGTGTTGAACGTTTTTTCATTACATAAGAAACACGTTTTGAACAAGTGTTAAATCTCATGCAGCAATTATTCTCTTGTTACAGACACATCCTAAGATAACACCTATCCAAAGGTTCTCTTAATATAAACACATGTCATTAGGCATGTAACAATGTCTTACGTAACAATGTCTGAAAATCACAAGTTTCACTCGAAAAAAATCTTGGACCATTGAATTTTTTTTTATCTAAAAACCCAGAACGGTCAAAATTGTTCCTTATATAATTAAAAAAAAACATGTTATGCACTATAGCCGTACTCTCCTCTCTGATATTCGCGCATTACGAAAATATAAAAACAAAAGCCCTAAAAATTAAGAATAACTATGAATCAGGCATCTTAAAAAGTAGAGAAGAATGAAAATTATCAAATATTGGTTAGCTGTTGGATGCATCCTGGAATAAAGGTCAATATGGCGGTTTGAGCCAGTCTTACATTACTGGAAAAATTATACTGTCAAACCATACATAAATGTACTTTTAACTCTATGTTGGAAGTAGAAGAAAATGTTGGTTCATAAAATTACCATGAGCCGTCGTGTTGCAGGCTGCTAATGGAACTCCTCAATTTCCTTCTTCAACTGTGAAAGGAGATCGTCAACACTCATTATTGAATGTTTGGCATTGTCTCTTATCCGTACATTTACCTGATATCATATATTGCATTTGTAAGAATGATCCGTATAATTGTCGAAGTATATCGTTTTGTTTACTAGAGAGAATTCTTCGAGCATCGTACTGTTTGTTACTACCATAAAAAGATGCTAGAAATCAAGAAAAAAGAACAGAAGTAGATGACACAATCAAATGTAAACATAAGCTTTTGCCGCTTATGCTTTTTGAATAGTGATATAAACATAATGTAAAAGAACTAATAGTGAACGGAAGAAGAAATGTGTAATGTTTAAAATGTTAAAAAGTCATATTAAGTAGGGCTCTAACCTGTCCGGTATTTGCTTCTACCTCGCCAACGACCAATATGTAGTTGTATTGTGCTACTTGAGCTTCTCGTACCTGCAGAAAGAAGAGTTAAGAGGAAGTCGTCTTTCAGTCCTGGTAGATAAGTTGATGGAAAGACCGAAAAGAACAAATGAGTCACTAGAGCTTGATAGAAATCCTATTTGACCACAAATAAATCATTTAAAGTTCAAAATTGTAAAATAAAATAAAAAATCGATCCATTTAAACTTCCAGATTACGAGAAATCCATGCACTTGTCTCTGTAAAAGGAGTCATCACTAGGAGAGACCTTGCTAAAATTGGTAATTGGATAAGTTGCCGTGGACAGAAAAAAACGCATACAAATCAATAGTGATGCTACTTGTGAACACACCTTTTTCTGGATTGTTCGATCAGATGTATCGACATCAACATAATAACCAGCATCATGAACCCGGTTCCGTAACTGTGTCAAGAGATGAAATATCATTTTAGTAGAAATTAGCGTCAAATAAAAGAGAACGCTAAAGAAACAAAATGAGGCAAAAGGAAGTTTCCAAAGAATAAGACTAAATTAACATTTTAGTACCATCAAGTTCCAAATCCAATCTGAACAAGGATAGAAGGACATGGAATACTAACCTCTTGTGCATATGCTTGAGACTTTTCAGAGATCGGGCAGACAATTGCCTGACGTGGACTAAGCCAAAAAGGCCATTTCCCTTTATAGTGCTCCAAAAGTATAGCAAACATACGCTCAACAGAACCAAGGATAGCTCTATGAATCATTACAGGCCTCTCCCTTTTATTTTCATCTTCTGCCGTGTAAGATAAGTTGAAACGAGAAGGAAGCTGGAAGTCCAACTGAAATAACATTCATCACAAATATTACAATTTATCTTGTGAATTTGTACCCCAAGAAAATTCATGAGAGAACATCTGATCAAATCTACCCATACACAAGTTCTTTCACCTTTTTGGATCAGAATCCATACATAGAATACTTTAGGTACTATCCCAAAAAAAATGAAAAAGATATATGGATTAAAACGTTCAAAAAAGAGGGAAAGAGAAAATAGAACAAGGAAAAGGAGAAGTTAAGAATTTAACCTGCAATGTCGCACACTGGAATTTCCTTCTCATTGCATCATTAACACTGATATCAATCTTTGGCCCATAAAAAGCCCCATCGCCTTCATTTATCTGACAAGGCATAAAATTCATTTCGAAGGCAAGAAAGCAAGCAAGGGATAACAAAGATAATACAGACATAGCAGAAAAAAGCACAAGGTGTAAAAGGGCAAATACGTAACCACTCAGACAATAAACAGAGAGCAAGGACCGGATGAGCATTGACTAGACGGACTAAACTCAAAGAAGCAATTCAGAAATTAAATTGAGGACTGATTGCCTATCCAGAATATTGGCAATTTGATATTGTCTTATTTTGCTTTCATTTTATTGTGTAGCTCAAATAGTTCACGGAAACAATGCCTCAGAATCTTACCAAAATCCTGGAAATTGATGGTTGAATCTAGATTAGATTGTCTTCGTTTTTCTTCTTTCTCTTTCAGCTTTTTAATCTCATATATTTTCAGGAAAAATGTCTGGGATCATCTCGTCTTCCAACATAACTTTTTAAAGTTTCTTTTTGTTATCTTGAGTTTGATCTCAACTATGAGACGAATGAAAATGGAAGTCTTGTGGTCAGAAGATGTTCTAAAATGGATCCAAGCATAGGAGCAGCCGGAATCATCAGTCTGACCAAGAGAGCTAATCATACCCAACTGTTTCACATTTTGAGTTCTGGATTTGGTGACCAGGGTAAGAGATGCAGATTGGGGCTTACAACCAACCTCAAAGGTGATCGAAAATTCCCTCATTGATTGAGGCAAATCTACATCTATCTAAACATTCTACTTATCCTGTAGACCCTATGACATTCCTTGATTTACTCCAAGATTTGAACTACAGTCTACAGATTACTATTCATGTAAACTCCAATCTTTTCTTAAGAGTTTTTTCCCATGAGTATGATCAACAACCAATCCATAGAAAAAGGTCTTTTACACAACCCCCATAACTCAACACAGATAAATAAACAAGATCTAAAAAGTTCAGTTCTCCACGAGGCTGCTGAAATGTCATATTTGAAATATTGGAACTAGAATTTTAGGAAGCAATAATTGATGTTTAACCAGGAAACTCACAATAAGCATATGATTATCTGTATTGTAAACACTTCAATTATCTTATTTAAAACTGAACTAACAGAAAAATTAAAAATAAAAAAGTCAACTTGTACACACACACAAAAAAATCATAAACAAACACAAGTCAGGACTGACCTGCCAGGGCTTGCCAAACTCATTTAATGCTTCAGTAAGAGCGGCTTCAGCTCTATCCCATGTTTCCAAGTCTCCCAGAAATTTTTCTGGCCTCTGCACTCCAAAGTTATGCAAATAAATAATCATCATTAGCCGCCTATTTATTTTGCAATAATGAACCTTTACCCCCCCCCCACAACACACACACACACAAAAAAAGAGGGGCGGATGATTTTTTTTCTCAAGAATGTCAAATATTGTGCAATAAGGATTTTTTTCCAAGATGACAGTTCATGGGATTAACAGCATTAAATAAAAAACTACCAAATATACATACCGTAGACAACTTCAGGTCAAAAGTAAACCCAAATATCTTGTATGCATAACTGATGAAATCTAGCACGCCTTTGACTTCATCTTTTATCTGCAATGTGGATAAAATAAAATGTCAAATTAAAGTCTATAATTAACCACTTCTAAGGAATCTATACTAACACATTCCATCTGACCTGGGACTCCCTGCAGAATATATGTGCATCATCCTGCAATAAGATACAGTTAAGTTTCACAAGGAAATTAACCTAAATGAGCAGCTAAAGAAGATTTATGCGGACAAAAAACTGATAAATTCCGTTGAGCCAAAAGGTGCAAGTTGAATAGGTTATTTACACATCAAATACCTCCGGATCGTAATTCTCCTTTTTTTCCTTGTTTTCTTATGGCCCAAAAAAGATTATTTAATTAAAAGAATACCTGCTGAAATCTCCTGACACGAGTTAAACCAGTGAGTGCACCACTGGCCTCATTCCAGTGGAGGACTCCAAAATCAGCAAGGCGAAGAGGTAGTTCTGCAAAGAAATCTTGGTCAAATTTTATGTGGAACAAATGAAACAGTAAAGATAAAAAAAGAATCGACTTCCATCAAATTTCATAACAAATATTTCAATTTGACTAGTAAAAAGTAATCCACAATGCATGAAACTTAAATAAAAGTCACAATTAGTAAGCGACAAGGTCAGGCCAAAAGAATAACCTTTCAGGGCGAGAGAGGAGCAAGAAGTTCCAAAATTTTCTCTAATCTACCACGCACGAATATCTCCACCCTCAAACAAAAGAAAAAATAATGGAAAAACATGAAGTACCTGCCTTTTTCATAATGCTAGAAACAAATTGCTCAGCACATTTCCAGTATTTATAAATTTAAAAAAAACACGCTACCAATTTTCTAACATGAAAGCCACCGGACAAAGTCAAACTGAGCAATCTAGGCAAAAAAAGAAAGGCATCGCACTAGGAGTTGTACTTTGTAAACCATAACAGTGAACGGTCATACATGTGAATCTTTAGCCAGAATACAAGTAAAGACACATATGCTAAATGCCCTTATGGACCAACGAATCCATGAATTCTTTCCATGTTTCATAATTATAACCACAACATTTCAGCATTAAACCAATCATAACTCTGATGTTCAGCAAGTAATCAGAATAGAAACAGGCAAAAAAAAATGCTAGAATTAGCTCACCCCTATAAGAACGAACTCTGTGATCAAAAATCAAACAATGCCCCGGGCAATTCATTGGTTTAAGCCCAAATTCTTGTTTCTCAATCTGCAAAGATGAAATGCAGACCATCAAACCATATGAAATTAGAATTTAGATGCAATACAGGTCAAATAAATTTCAACACCGGGAAAAGAATTCTAACCTCAAACAAAAACATATTCTCTTTGTAATTAGCAGCATGACCTGAAGTTTCCCATAACTGCATGTTATACATATTTGGAGACCAAACCTAAGAAAAGGAATGGCATGAGATGAGAAGTCCATTACTAGAGTAACATGGTTGCAACTTGCAACACAATACTTCCAAACAGTTAACCAACCTCTTCATAACCTCTCTTCCAGTACTGATTTTTTATGAATTCTAACAATTTATTGCAAACCCGAGCACCATGTGGAAGGAAAAAACAACTTCCTGGACTGAAATTCATGTAGAACATATCAAAATGGTATTAGTAGATAATCTTGATCAGCAAAGCAAAATAACATAAAACATTATCCTAGTACCTGAGTGGGTGAAAAAAGAAAAGCTCCTGTTTCTTAGTCAATTCCCTATGGTCGTATTTCTTTGCTTCTTCCAGATCATCCTTATATTGCTGCCAAAAAAACCGCTCGAATCAATGAAAATAGCAAAAGAGTTTATTATGCAGCACAGTGGGAAAAAACAGCCCCGCTACTGAAAAAGTACAAAGAAATTACCTTCAACCTCTTTTGGTCTGTGAAAGATATTCCATACACTCTTTGCAGACTTTCACGCTCTTTATTTCCCCTCCAATAAGCAGATGAAGCCTAACCTCAGAAGGCATGCGCGCATAAACAAATAAACTATTGACAACAAACCAACAATTTCTCCTTTACAGAAGCTAGCCAACCACATGAGATGAGATGGTTACCTTTAAACAGGAAAAAGCTTTCACAAAGGATGTGTTTGGTATGTGTGGCCCACGACACAAATCAATCAAAGGACCACATCTGTATACTGTGATAGTTTTGTCTTCGGGCAGGTCCCTAATGATTTCAAGCTGTTTAAAACATGAAAAGGAAACCTCTTCAAGCTGATTTTAGAAGAAGGCTAAACTTTAAGCACCCAATCGTAAGCATATGAATGATTGATTAACCTTGAATGGATTTTCAGAAAACATCTCGATAGCTTGATCCCTTGAAACCTCAATACGCTCAAATGGTTGTTTCTCCTGATAACAGAAGGGGATTAATCCAAAAGTATAATAATGATAGTAGACCATTTCATCTATTTACAAGAGAAAGTACCCCTATTTGGTGATCAGAAGCATAGAACAGAGTGATAGATGCTTATCAAAAAGACAAAAAGAAGTAGCCCATACCATAAAAGAAACACTCTCATATTAGCTGCATCAGAATGATTTTTCTTATTTTATCAGTTTCATGAAAGGTCCTGTAAGTTGCAAACTTGTAAGCATTTAGTTCTGTTTTTTTGTTCTCAAAATTTTAAGTTAATAACCACCAACATTCAATGACTTACTAGTAGTAAAAAAATGTTTCACAGTTACCTCAAGAGAAATGAAAAAGGGAAAAATGTGTAATTAGATTTTCCATACATGATACCCCTGTTGTGAGTGAAAGTGTCACAAGACGACGGTCAAGCATTCCGGATTTTCCAATTAGTGTGCTTTTAACACAGATATAGAGCATATTGTCAATGAAAGCAATTTGCCAAGTCTAGGGAGAGACTTCAACCAATATGAACTTAAATGTAAAACTCTACCCTCAACAATTAGCATATCTGTGAGTATGTAATCCAGCTAATTACAGGATCCTGGTAACTAGAACTAGGCGAGAGGCACGTCATTTGTCGACAAGACTACAAGTAAACAAATTCTCTAAGACATAGGTTCAGGACATGAAGATCACATTCATTCTTCACAGTGGCAAAGGCAGGGGAACTTTGTGTCACTTAGTTTGTTCAAGAATCACAAGATATTTCCATCATAACCTTTATGGCAGCACAAATATACATACATACATATATACATATATATATATATATATATATATATATATATATATATATATAATTGGCAACCGCCCTATTTTAACTTTTTGAAGACCTACACCTAATTTTTGTTGAATAGTAAAGAGACAGTATTTAGTCCCCAATTACTTGAGGCTAAGGCATGCGGTGGTTGTTGTTGTAGTAAAGAATATTACCAAATTTAATTTAGTGAAAAGCATCAATCGCTTTATCACAATCCTAAAATTAGGACAAAGAATCCAAAATTCAAGGGCTGATAACAAAGAGAGACAAGATCACCATAGAGATAAGCAAACGATATATTAGTCAGTTATCCATTTCAAAGATCAGAAGGAATCATACTGTAACAGCTTTCTTAGCCCCGTCTTCAATCTGTTTAAAGTGATCATCATTCAAGCCAAGATCGCCATAGAAGGCATCATAATAGAAACCCTGCAAAAGCATTTAGTTGAAACACAATAATTCAGCATATGGCATCACTAGACAGAGAGGATGAAGATAGACATACGGGCCTTTGATGGACAACGATTAAAATTACAAAGACGTGAAACACCGACTTTACAACAGTGTCGTAGATGTCCAAGTAAATCTCAATCCTTCATAATTAAAGGCTAAAACAGAAAATTATTTAATTAAAGGCTAAAACAGAAAATTATTTAATTAAAGGCTAAAAGCAAGAAAGCCCACTTAGTACCCATAGATTCCGCAAACACAAACAACATTTTTCTTTCCCATGTAGCACTTTCACTCAAGTCAATACATTTATAGAACATGATTCATTTCCTGTTCAAAAGAGTATCTGATAGCACTCTCCATTATGTCTTATGTGAGATCAAGATAGTAATTTTACTAGGATACCAGAAAAAAACTGAACAAGCAGAATCCTTAAAAAGCCAAATTAGCCTATATATACATGTCCATAAATATAAGATTTAGAAACTACCAAAAAAATTAATCCTCAAAAAGACATCAAACGGAAAGAAATTACCTCCCCTCTGGTTGTACACGGCCCAATACACAATTTGCACCCATATGTCTGCTCCAGTGACTACAAAAACACCCCAAATGAGCATATATCATGAAAACGTTCAATTTCACTATCTTCTAAATAACACAGAATCGCAATGCAAGTACTAAGAGTTAGTAGCTATTTTGGTCACTAAAATATTTACGCTATCCTCTAAATGTCTGCTATTAACTCCAGATTGCTAATATAGTAGTTCAAATATGAAACCTGGCCAAGAATGTGAGCACTGGAATGCCAGAAAGTATCACGGCCCTCATCAGTTTCGAAAGTAAAAAGCTGCAATTCACAATCTTCCTCCAATGGCCTCGACATATCCCATAAGACTCCATTAACCTTCGCAATTAAAGCATTCGACGCCAAGCTCTTCGATATCTCCTTAGCAACATCAAAAGGTGTGGTACTCCACTTATTCCCATCCTTCACGTTTCCATCCAGCAACTTAATCCTGTAAACAACAAAAAAAATGTTAAAAATAACTGATTTTGAAACAATCAGATTAATATTTGAAAATTTAAGTGAAATTAGGGTTTATACTTGATTGGATCAGCAGAAAGTTGAAGCCTTTGGAGAGATTGCTGAGATTTTAGGGATTCGAATAAAGCGATTCGTTTTTCGATAACGGATTGGAGATACTTATCGTCTTTGGGCGGAGTTGCGGCGGTGGAGTTGGACGGGGAATTATTGTTTGCTTTCCCCATGCGTTGCGGTTGTGGCGGTGATAAGGAGGAGGAGAAGTGGCGGCGGAGGGAATTCGAGAGGCGGCAACAGAGCTGGGAAGTTATTAGTGTGCTGCTTATGAGCATAAAGACGTTGAAATAACGAGGTTTCAGTTACTGAAGGGTACTTATTTATACCTAAAGTAATTGTCCTAATTTACTTATTTATTAAATATTTGAGAAATTATAGGATATGATATGAGGAAATGTCTATAATACCCCTATTAATATTTTATCCATCCCAAATTAAAGATGCACGTAAATCAAATATTTATTTTAAAATTAAAGTTGACGATATTTCGAGAGCAAAAATTTTCCTATAAAAGCAATAATTCAACAAATGACAATGTTATCCTGTAATTAAAAGTGAGAAATTAATTATTTCTCTCTTCTCTCTTTTTTTCTTTTCGCCGTTTTTTTCTCCCTCTAGATTTGTGAAAGAAAATGAACAAGGATTGGGGATTGTCCACACGATAGGCATCATAGATTACTTTGTAGCGACAATGTAGTTAGATTTCCTATTTCAATTCTTAGTCACGCATAGGTAGAAAGTGTGGACGAGTATTTGAAAACACTTGATTTTTTTTTAGGTAGAATTATGTTCTGTGGGGCGAATGGATCGTAATGGATCGATCGTGAACAACTTGTACTGTCATACGGTGAACTATTTTATAGTTCTCCATTTTGATCTATATATTTTACATATTTTGGTAAAAAAAAAGAGGAAGGGAATGGTGGCTAATGACAAGGGTAGTATAGTCGTTTAACTAAATATTGTTTTAGTAGGAGTTAACTGCTCTGACAATATTACTAGCCCAAAATAAATATTTATTTTTTTAAAATTAACATATTTTATCTCTTACTTTACATAAACAGAACTCAAACTCCACTTATAGATAAATTTTATCACTAAGCTCTTTAATTATGAAGGTAATCTATTTAAAATATCCTCTAAATTCCAACCAGGTTAAAAATACATGTAAATACAAAAATAAAGGCAATCCATTTACACAAAATGCATTGGCCGTTCTCAAAGTTGTTGATCAAATCAACACCTAGATGTTATTGTTCCAAATCGGCTAAGGTGTGGAGGGATTTTTTCCTTTTAATCGTCCAGATACAAGGAGAACTGTTGTGAATCACTTGAAAATAGGTATTTTGACGTTAAAAAATACTATAGTTGTTTTGAACTTAGGACATGTGTTTATTTTAAATTAATTTTAACCGTTAAAATTTAATTTTAATGCAACAGACTAGCAAAGTTTCATATGTGCGAAATTACCCCTACTGCATTTGAGCACCGTCCTTCTCCATAAGTTTGAGAGTCCTTCCACCGGAAACACTCCAAAAATCCAAAATCCCCTGAAAATTTTGAGCTCCCCTCAGTTTCTTCAATCTATGCTCTGTCCAAGGTTTCAAATCAAAGCAGCAGAAACAATCTCAAGAATCCCATAGTTTATTAGCAGATTCAATTTCCAGATTCTGTGTTGGGTAAGCAGCTCAAAATCTTCACATCTTCAAGATCATTTCAACTGAATTAGTACTTTTTCTTGGCATAAAAAAGATTAGATTTTTATTTCAAGATTTGTTTTTGTCTTGGTGGGCATTTGTTAAATTCAATTGGGTTTCTTGTAAATGCAAGAAAAATGATTAAAATATGTGTTTATGAGCTGGGGTTGATCTCAATTCTCAAGTCAAGAAATATATAGGCAAATAAATGGGTTCTTGGAAGCAAACAAATAGCTAATTCAGCTCTTTAAAAGTCGTACTCGGTGCACAAAACTTTCGCAGGGTCCGGGGAAGGTCCAGCTAATTCAGCTCTTTGTTTGGAGAAATTAAGGTTGAGAAGTAATGGTAATTTTGTGCCAAAAATGCCTTGGGTTCAATTTGGAGGTAAAATAAGCCCTACTATACTATTAATCATTGTTATACTAGCAGTTGTGGTTTTCATATATGGGATTCTGCATTTTCTTGTGAGATTCCTAATGAAGAGAAGGGCATCATCTTCAAATTCTCAATCTAATAATAATAGTAGTAGTAGATACCCTAATTTGTCTAGCTCTGGTGCTTTCCAAAGACAGTTGCAACAGCTTTTCCATTTGCATGATTCAGGCTTAGATCAAGCTTTTATTGATGCTCTACCAGTCTTTTTTTACCAAGATTTAGTGGGGTTGAAAGAGCCATTTGATTGTGCTGTTTGTTTATGTGAGTTCTTAGGACAAGATAAACTAAGGTTGTTACCATTATGTAGCCATGCTTTTCACTTAGATTGTATAGATACATGGTTATTGTCCAATTCAACTTGCCCACTTTGTAGAGGAAGCCTTTTTACGCAAGGGTTTTCGATCGAAAATCCCTTTTTTGAGTTTGATGATTATTCAAGAGATGAAGATCCCTTTTCAAGAAATCTTAATATTAGTGTTACTAAACCAGTTGAAACTAATAGCATTGTTAATTCCAAGAGGGTATTTTCAGTTAGGCTTGGGAAATTTAGGAACACAAATGATGGTGGTGGAAGAGTTAGTGATATAGAAGTGGGAGAAACTAGTAAGAGTAACTTAGATGCAAGAAGGTGTTACTCATTGGGATCTTATCAATATGTAGTTACCAATAATGACCTTCAAGTTTCCTTGCAACATGGTAAAAGTAAAGACCATCATGGGCTTGATTTGAAGTATCTCAAAGGAAGAGGAGGAGGGCTTAATGGTAATTCTTCCTCAAATGATGGAGGAGGGGATGCTGCTGCTGCTGATGGAAAGAAACTTAACAGTAGAAGTAAAGTTGAAAGCTTTTCTGTTTCAAAGGTTTGGCTTTGGTCCAACAAAGATAATAATAAATTCTCAAGTTCTTCAGAGAATCAGATTTCAAGTTCAGTTAATAATAATAATAATGTAAGTCTACCATGGACTCTTCCTAGTACTCAAATTACCACTACAATATAATTTCTGTTTTCACATGTTTGTAATTTCTTAGTAATTTTTTCCTCCAACCATTGAAAATCTTAATGAAGCTTTTTTTTTTCTCTTGAGCTTTTGCTTTCAATTTGCTTTTGATTCTTTTTGTATGTTATCTACTGCTAATCTATGTTACCCGACTCTTTGTTTTGGCTGCCGCACCCGTGTTTGACACGTTACTATATGGGTGTCAGTATGGATCCTTATCGAATGTGGTAAAAAAATATTGGGTACTTTGATGGATACTAGGTGCATCTCTAATAGTGATCTTCCTCTTCGTGCTTATAGTGAGGAGGATATTAGAGTCCTATTTCCCTTTGCAAAAGATACTTAATTCTTAATTTCCTTATATGCCCCTCAGTGTTGTCAAATGGCGCTCATGGCACCGCCATGGCGCTATGGCGTGGCGGTTTCTGCAGCCACGGGTATACACAATGGCGCTGCCATGGCACTATGACTTTTGAGTTATTTATTTGATTTGTGTTGTTTTTTGCTTTTTATTAGATTATGCAATGTTTTATACATATTTTGCATTATTTTATTGTGTCCTCTATAAACCGTTATAGCTCTGCTATAATGGCTAGCCGCCATGATCCGCCATCCGCGATTGACAACACTGATGCCCCTAATTATTTTCGTATCCACGTTCTCGTTCTCGTGTTTTAGAAGTATTCTCGTGTCCTTACTTTTAGAGGTATAAGTACCTTACACTTAGATATATACCCGCATCCGACACCCTTACCCGGGTCTAGGTAACAGAGGTGCCAATTATGCCTCTTTTTCATCACACTTTTGTGGTAAATGGCCAACATTAACTTTATCTTTTTCATTCAAAATCCATGTGAGATGCTTTCCTTTGCTATAATTTTCAGGATTCTTGTTGTGTACACTGATCTTTTTGGCTACATTGTTGGATCCTTTTTCATGTCCTAGGCACTTTTTTACTGGTTATGCTCTTTTCAAATGTCAGTTTGATTCTTGTCATGCCAAGATGCCTTCTTCCAAAAGTACATTTCAAAACAGAATGATATCTTTTTTTCCCCTTTCAAAATAGTTGTTCATAACTATCTACGAAGAACAACTGTTCATTTTTTTTTTCTTAACCGTTAAGTGGAAAAGCAATGGTTGATATTGTGTTACGCATGTATCATAGACCAGAATACGTATTTTGCACCAGATTCAGATGGGGATTGTTATGATTGTAAGATTTGGAAACAAGGGGAATTGGGTGAACATAATTTTGGTCCAAAAAGTACTTTAGGTCAGTCTAGAAGTTCATAATGTTTCTCTCATGGGGTCCCCCCACTCTGGGAATTGGATCATAAGCTAGCAATAGTGATGTGAAGAACAATTTGTGATGAGTAGAAACTTTGAAAATTTTAGAAGACAAAATACGAAAGTCTCAAATAAAAATTAGGGTAAAAAGCGCTCAGGCCCTCTAAACTATTCCTTTTTTGGGTTTTTGACCCTCAATTAAAAACAGTCAAGTTTTACCCCCTAAACTATTTCGGTTTTTGGTTTTTGGTTTTTGACCTTTCATCCATATTCTCCGTTACATCATAACGGAAGTCCAAAAAATGGGGGCATTTTTGGGCAATCTTTATAAGATCCTAAAATTTTTGTTTTTATAAAAAAAAAAACCTATTATTCTGACGAGAAAGAAGAAATAGCCGGTGAGAACAGTGACAAAAGAAGCCGGAAGTCGGGTACCACTCCTTCTCCAACCACCAACTGTAAATTCCAACCTCTAAAAAAAAATCTTAAAATACCCTTTTTTCCCTTAAATTTAATTCTATTTATTATGAATGATATGATTTTCCAAAATGCCCCCATTTTTTGGACTTCCGTTATGATGTAACAGAGAATATGGATGGAAGGTCAAAAACCAAAAATCGAAATAGTTTAGGGGGTAAAACTTGACCCTTTTTAGTTGAGGGTCAAAAACCAAAAAACGGAATAATTTAGGGGGCATCAACGCTTTTTACCCTAAAAATTAAGACGAGATAGCAAAAGAATTATCGTCAATGAGATCTTATCTAAATGATAAGAGTTTAATTCCGGTTTAGTGGAGGAACGGCAATTTGTCAAAGGTCGGCCAACCAGACTAGTCGAACTAATAATACCCGAGTCAACAGTAACATATATTTACAAAAAAGGGAAAAAAAGAAAAAGAAAACCGCCACACGAGTTGGCTGAAGTGGGACAAAGGACATGAAAATGAAATTAGTAGGACATTTTATTTGTACCCAAAGGATTTTGTTATTAAACCGTGGGAACTATGCCCACCAAGTATTCGAGAAAATGCCAAAGCGAGACAAGGCACCGTCACATAAATAATACTACTCCCTTCATTCCTCATTTGAGACACTTTGAAAAAATTAACGAAGTCAAACAAATAGTAATCTTTCTACCACAATTTCAATAATACCCTTTCCTTCCTCTCTCTCTTTCACTTTTCAAATAAAAGATATGTTGAGGGTATAATTACAATAAATTGTTGATAACTAATAAAAGATCATTAAACGGCAATTAATTTGGATACATATATATCTCCTAAACGACAATTAAATAGGTAAAAGAAGGAGTACATCGTTGTCTTAACTTTGTTTTCAATCAATTATTCCCAAAACTTTCACGTTTGTCTAAATCACAAAGGTCCAAATATTGTTTTTAAAAGCTGACAACATCAGTCAAAATTTGATATAATGACTTCAACTTTATCAAATTATTTGGGAGTAAAGTTCGAATCACTTGGTCATCACTCACCCGCGATGGTAATAATAAATCCTCAATACAGAATCTTACTTGCTTTTTAAAGGAAATCTTACTTATTTGATATGTTTTTGGGGTAAAAAGCGTTCACGCCCCTTAAACTATTCCGTTTTTTGGTTTTTGACCCTCAACTAAAAAGGGTCAAGTTTTACCCCCTAAACTATTTCAATTTTTTGTTTTTGACCTTCCATCCATATTCTCTGTTACATCATAACGAAAGTCCAAAAAATGGGGACATTTTTGGGCAATCTGTATAAGATCATAAAATTTTTGTTTTTATAAAAAAAAAACCTATTATTCTGACGAGAAAGAAGAAGTCGCCGGTGAGAACAGTGATAGAAAAAGCCGGAAGCCGAGCACCACTCCTCTTCTCCAACCATCAACTGTAAATTTCAACCTCTAAAAAAATCTTAAAAGGCCCTTTTTTCCCTTAAATTTAATTCTATTTATTATGAATGATATGATTTTCCCAAAATGCCCCCATTTTTTGGACTTCCGTTATGATGTAACGAAGAATATGGATGGAATGTCAAATCCCAAAAACCGAAATAGTTTAGAGAGTAAAACTTGACCATTTTTAGTTGAGGGTCAAAAACTAAAAAACATAATAGTTTAGAGGGCATCAGCGCTTTTTACCCTTTGTTTTTTATTGAAATTTTATCTCCGAGTCAATAAAAGTGAACTATTTGTAAAAACAACGTAATTTTTTTGTTAAAATCTCTAAAGATAGCGTCCAAACCCACAATAAACATTTCCTTTTGATAAGGAAACCTATCCAAATATACATGAGTAATATAAGTGTAGTATAAAATCGTGCAATTCCTTTTCAATGAAATGAAATTGCATTAAAAGGACAAAAAAGAGGGTCCTATATTTGTGCATCATAGGCAAAATTTGATTTTTCCATAATGGCCTATACCAATACTTCCATCATCATAATGTACAAAAAACCACAATCCAAAGGGGGAAAAGGCGTGCGACGCAATGTGATAAGCTCAAGTCCATGAAGCCGCAAGCTGGATCTCACTCCCCCTAACGCGTTTCTCATTTGGCAAAAAATGCTGCTGAAGAGCTAACGTGACTAACCAACCTAAATAATGACCCCTTTCAACTTCATAAACCGCGGGGAAAGTTGTTGATCTGACCTTCTTCCAAAGCATCTTTGTCATTCACCTTATAACCTATCCGTACGCGCATCACAAGTGATTTCTGCAAACGAAAGATCCCAAACTCATCAAGATTGAGTCCTGGTTTATGCTTTTGTCTAACTATAGTGTTCATACCCACCACTGATGATGAGCAGGAGCGGGTTCAACCATTTTGTGGTTCAGGAGCGTGGGACGGGGGACGAGTTGTACAGAAACCAAATATATGAAAAGACTATATGATATATAAATAAATAAAAAACAATAACTTTTGGAGGGACGAAAACGAGCAGGAGCGGGTTCAACACCGACAGCAAGAAAGAAGAATTCAGATTACCTTTCCGTGTTGGCTATTTGTAATTCTTAATTTCTGAGTGATTGATCCATTACCACTTGTGGGAAGTGTAGTACTGCTGGCAGGATCCAGGTGCAATTGAAGAAACTGTAGAAACATCATAAAGTGCGTCACACAATCTCAAGTGAAGAAACTATAGTAAAATCAATAGGAGTCGAGCAATATGGCTTTTTTGAGAAACTACCATAAGTAGCTATCGGAAATAAGACCAAGAATGTCCACCTAAAAATTGCAAAGAAATAACTCTCCCATCCGGAATTGAATGTCCACTCATTCCTATTCGCTCGAATAGGAAACCGGAGATTCAATTCCGTGCGGAGGGAGTACTATATTGCATAAGTTGAACATAGAATCTATAAAGGTAAAATATGACTTTGGATGTCATAATATTACAAGTTCATAACATAGTTAACAAAGAAATAGACAAGTGACAAATTTTGATTATAGTACGCGTTATGATATTACCTTTGGCACTGCTGCTTGAAATATGAAGTTTGTGCATGCATTAGATGTCTTGTTTTCGAAAAGAGCTTCAATAAGCGTTGTCTGCGGGTTTCCAGGCTGCTTGGAGAAATTGAATGTTACTTTCAAGGAACCACTCTCAAATGCTGTGACTGATGGATAAGCTGTCCCATTGTCTGCTGTGAAAGGAAACCAGCATCAGAATATTGTTTTTGAATTATTAACATATGTTCAAGCAAATACAAGGCTTTACCAGGTTTTGGCGGGTTCGGAGCAAAACCATCCAATAAATCCATCATTGGAGCATTTCCAGTAGAAGATACTTGTCCTGACGTCGTAGAAGGTGTGGATAATTGTTCCAAAACATTTATTGGACTCTTCTTATCTTGGTTCGAAGACAAAATGTCAGGTAGAGCAGTGCTACTTTGTGGTGGAGGAGTTCCAATAGACAAAAGATCCAGGAGGACGTCGTTCCCACTTTTTTGGGCCTGATTTACGCCTGATACATGAGCAGTGGTTGTTTTATTTCAAATATAAAATATTTTGACCATTTCTTCACAAGAAAACGTAATAATTGATTGCAAGCGTTAGAACGATATGGTAAAGTGAATCTGTCACCTGATTGTGAAGAAGCTGGTGCTAAATCAACACCCAGAAGGTCCTGAAGAAAATCTCCACCAGAAGAGCTAGGTGCGGGTACGTCATCTGAACTAAGGTCCAGTAAATCAACAAGCGGAGCGGCCGAGGTTTTGGCGACTCCATTAGGAAGATTAAGAGGAGCAGCTTGTGAGGTTGAAGGAACAGCAGACATGGAACCAGCTCTCCTTCCACTATATGTTGCTTCATCAAGGACTGGCATTCTTTCAACGAGAGCGGACCTGGCCATATGCATCCCAAGCAGAATCCTAAGACAAGGGGAAGATGAAGGAAAAGACCCGACTTCTGATAAGATATAACAGAAAGATACCTGATATTCTGATGCCTATCAACAATAGAACTGAATTCAATGGCTCTCTGTTGCAGTTCAAGAACGAAGCTTCCTTTGTAATGAACAACAATATCGTTTATCCTCCTGCACTCCATTTCACGTCCAAATAAGATTTTCAACCGATGAAAGAATACTAAAAAAAGAAGAAAATGTCAAAGATTGAGATTATCATTACTTTCACCAACAGAAAGGTAGAGGGTGAAGGGAGAGAACAAGCTGAAGGCTTTCAGGCTTTGTACTCCCAACGAGAAGTTTTATAGGAATTGCAGGCATCATCATATAATAAAGGGAAATAAAAAGAAAGACATACTGTGAACACGATGGAAAGCGACTTGATAGCTTTAACAAAGCAACAAGACACATTGCCCGTGTAGTGAGATCCTCAGAATGACGTTTGATTGCAGTTTCTATAACATCCACAGCATCTGATTCTGTAACCTGCTTCACCCAAAGATAACAATTAGGCTCAAGAATTAATCACTGCTCAGAAAAAACCAAAAATTCACATAATGCCGACCGACCCAGAAAAAGGGTGCCGTTAGGATGAAAGCAGGAGGGAAGATTACCAGAGGAAAAAACAAGTAGAATGGGAAAGGGGGAAAGTGTAGACAAGAATTGCATAGCCAGTAATATTTATCCCCACAGATTAAAATATCTTTTACAACCCCATACAATAGTCGGCCCTTACTTAATAAATGGGTAGGGGTCTATGCCAAACCCCCCACCACAACAGGTGGTTTTCTCTCAACAAAAAAAAAAAAACAAAAAAAACAAAACTTCCCATTTTATTTGGTAAGGATCTGCAGACTATATTCTTTTAAATCATGGACATATGCTAACAAGATTGAACATCATGAACTCACAGTTATAGGTTCCTCTATGTCAAGCATTCCGGCACTACTGATTAACATATCACCATATTCTCCAATGCACCAAACTGCAACCCGCAGAAGTGTTTCCTGATGAAACCGTGCAAGAATACCCATAGAAACATGATTCTAATCATGCAGAATCAAGAGAATCTTCATTACAAATGTAGGTATATCTTGGAAACAAAATTTAAGATACCTGATCTCCTGCTGTTTGAACTGCTCTGTACAGCAACCTTACTGAATAGCCATGAAGGTTAGATGCATTAGTAATAACAACGATAAGAGCATGCCACACTTCATCCTTCACATAGTTTCCGGCCTAGAAACCAAAACAAAGAGATCAGTACATTTTATGACAATTGAGATCAAACACTAAAGAGTAAATATGAATAAAATATATAAGGTGAACACCTCCTTGACAGGTGCATGAAATGGTTTTTAACAATAGAACGTGCATCTTTTATTTATAGGTAAGAAAAGAGAGACAACTGGACCTGGATTAAAAGCATCACAGGTTTGTGGCCCATAAAATTCAAACATCTACATAGCTTACAGTGAATTACGTGTCTGATCTCATGAAAACAGCGTAACGAGGTCCAGAGAAATCTCCAAAATTAAAAGGTAGAAAGGTTTGTTTTGTCAATGAAAAAGCATCAAACTATTGAATGCATATCAGAAACCAGATGAAATTTAATCCACTTTCAGAGTTATTTAGATCATCAACAAAAATATGGCGAACTTTTTCCTAAAGATCATCAACAAAAAGAAAAGAAGAATTCACCAAGAAAAAAGCAAATTGAAGAACCATCAAACAAAATGAGGCAGCTATATATATATATATATGGATGTTGATGAAGTGCACTACTCAGACTAATACCACTTATTTAACTTCAATATTGTTGGAATTCAGAGGAGGTGAGCTCCTAGACATCTTTTGGATCCCTGCAAAAATTAGACAACTTAGCCTAATAACGTAGAAGGAATTAGGAACTTCAAATTAGAAAGTAAAGTTAAAATTTTACATAAACTTTCAGAGGTTGAAAGTTAAAATTTCTAAGGAAAAATCGTTATTTTTTACTCAAAAACTAACTTTTCAGTTTCTATATTTAACCAAAACTTTAGTTTAGAACATTTCTATCAATGAACTATTTTCATAATGACACTTTTGACAAATTACAAAAAAAAAAACACGGTGGTTTCAGGCTAAAAAAGTACATCCAACAACTTTTTTTTTGCAAAAGGTGGGGAATGGAATTATGAAGAGACCAAAAAAATATCGAGCCCCGATAAAATATGTGTCGATGATGGCTGCAAATTTTGTCTCAAAACAACATGATTAATTTGTTAAAATTATCGTCTCGAAAATAGTACATAATTAAATTTTCAAAAATATCGTCTCGAAAGTAGTTCATGAGTAGAAGTATTCTAAATAAAGGTTTTTGAATAGAAATAGAATTTTTATTATTATTAGAAATAGACATAATGAATTTCTCAATTTCTAATGAAATCTATGAAAATTCAGATAATTCATAAGAGAAATTTTGAGATGATTTTTTCTAGTGGCAAAATATCAATGACTCCATAAGAAGAAAGAAAGTGGAATAAAGTCTACCTTTATTCTTCATCAAAATCTGTTATAATTTGAAGGCCCACAGCACCATTTTCATGTTGTTCTGCAACAATCTCTCGAACAGAATTAACAAGGTTTTCGCACTCCTGGACTTTCAACACTTCCAAGGTAGAAAGCTGTCCGAATCTAGAAGGGATCTCACTCAGATTGTAGCAATCATTCAAACTAAGATGTCGAAGTTTGGGGAAGGAATAATCCGATACACTCCATTCTTCAATGTTCGAGCGTGATAACGCCAGGTATTGTAAGTTTGAGAATTCTTCGTCTTGCACGTCCCACCTGTTGTTGTCAAACCTAGCCCTCATTAATTTGAGAACCACAAGATTGGAGAGCTTGCCAATTGCAAATGTAATACTTGCAAAAAGATGAGGGGCATCAAGTGTCAGCTTCGTAAGAGTGATTGGCAAGTCGAACTCAGTGGCAGATAGATTTGCTGATACGGTCAAGTTCAGAGATTCAAGCTTATTCACATAGATTGATATTGGTACAAAAAAATTCAACTGGAGGCTCAGTTTTTTAACATTTGGCATACTTCTCAATACCCATATCAGCTCTTCTTTTGTAGCATAGTAATGGAAGAATGTTGTTGAAAAATAGTTTAGATTATCAAGTTGAAAAGAATTGTCTACTAAATAATAAGACAATATCTTAAAATCAGACAGACGAAGATATCGCAAACTTTTCATATTCCATATAGTTATGGGGAGTATATAAGGACCACCGTATTGTATACTGAAAAACTCCAATCTTGAAAGGTTGACTATGGATGATGGAATGTGAGATATACTACAAAGTTCCAAATATCGCAAATGAACCAGTTGAGTGACAACATCAACGTCGTGATTTATCATGACATTTTTCAAGTTTAATATCCGAAGGAGTTTAAAACAGAGAAAGAAGAAATCTTTGAACATATCGTGGTCAGAGAGCAAAGTACGGATAGTAGGAGTTGGAGTTGGAGTTGTAGGTTTTGACTCAAAATACGGCAAACATCCCACCCGAAACCATACACGAAATGATTGATTCATTCTGTCAATCGAATGATTGTCAGAAATTTTTTGCACTAGTAAAAAGTTCTCTTTATTGGCTTTTTCCAAACATAACTCCCTCACCAAGTCATGATAATAACATCTCTTGATTCCAAATTTGGAACTTCTCTTTTCAACAAATAACAGGCTTCTCTGAACCAGATCCATCAGGTACTCATTCGCTACATCCTCCATGATTTTGGTCTCGTGTTTTCGTACGAACCCCTCAGCGATCCAATATCGGGTCAAACACTTGGCAAAAATGATTTGATCCTCTCTAAATGTCGCAAGATACAAGAAGCAAGGTTTTAAATAGTCTGGTAAATACTCGTAACTTAACTCGAGACTATCCATACACCCTTCCTTTGAAATCTTTGACTTTACGCTTTTAGAAATATGTTTCCATGAGGCAACATTAGCGTTTACTTTTCCAAGTATACCTGCAATCACTACAATGGCTAAAGGTAACCCTTTGCAATACTCAAGAATCGTTATTCCAATGTCGACCAAATTTTGAGGAAGTCCATTTTTATAAGACAGCTTCTGTTGCAGCAACTTCAAGCTATCATCAAGTGACAGTGGACGAAGCTCATAAAGATTGCAATCATCTTTAGCTTCCAAAGCCACTGTGTGAATTCTACTGGTAATCATAATTCTACTCCCATTGACATCATCCGGAAATGAAGCTTTTAACTCACTCCAGGCCCTTATATCCCATATATCATCTAACACAATAAGGTATTTATAACCTTTCAAGCATCTGTGAAGTATGTGAGCCAAGTCTTCATGACTTTTCACAGAAATTTCATTTTCATGTGCAGTTGGATTTAATTGCTTTAAAATCTTAATCAATATGTCTTTAATATTATATTCTTGAGATATGCAACACCATGCATATTTAATAAAATCAAGCCGTATAGAACGATCATGATAAATGTTTCGGGCAAGAGTCGTCTTACCTTGACCCGCCATGCCAACAATTGCGACAATGTCGAGTTGAGGTAATCCTGCTCTAAGACAAATAATTATTTTCTTTGCCTCGTCAACGAAACCAACCATGACATCATCCGTGGAGGTGTTGTTAGCTTGAAGAGGGAAGACTCTCCTAGAATCCATCTTAACAGGAAGGGCTGGTCTCATGTTGCACGTCCCTACGTGTTTGGATGCATTCACCTCAGTCTTAATGAACTGAATTTCTTCTGTGACATCAGAAAGAAAACACAAAGTATGCCAATAATCAGTAGGATCAAAAAGAAAACATGAGTCGATGACGTAGTCAGTCATGTATGCCATCCTACTGATTCGCATCCGAAGATCTTTTAGGTCCTCACTCTCATCTTGCAGCTTGAATACACCCATGAGCGAGGGTTCAAGAGACTGTAGATGCTTCTGGATGGTCATAGCACGACGCCTTTGGTATATTGTGAAAGTCTCATGTTTCAGCTTTTCCTTGAGATCTTCAAAGAATGAATCCAAGAAAGCCCTTTACATTTGTCTTGGGGAAATTGTTCCAAAATGAATTAGCTCCTCGAAGCTCTCTGCTTTCAGCTACAACTAGATTGATCTTTTCTAGTAAATCATGAAGAAGAATAAGAGTATTGCTCCCTTTGTTTAGGTTGCAAATCAAAGATGCGGCGTCATTGACACAAAGATTGCTCATCCCCTCATTTTCGACATACTCCCTTGGTGGATTCATAAGAAATGATATGTAAAATGTGAGACAATGTTGGAGAGTTTCAAAACCATCATCGGTAGGAAGATCCTCTAGGAGTATTTCGATAAAACATGCACCAGCTGTTGTTCCCTTGACAGAAAAATCAGGGTATGGCGGCAAAGCCAACAAGACATCAAGATACAATTTTGCAAGCTGGAAAGTACCGGGCTTGAATTTGTCAATTAGATGAGAAACAAAAATGTTCAATCTTTCATCTTTTTCGTCAAACCAATAAAGAAATGATACGCCAGCTGCGCAGTTGGTCCAATGCTGAAGATGATTGAAGAAACTATTGAACTCATCAACGTCTACATCTCTTTTTTTTGAAGCAAAGTGAAAAATCGCAGAAACGAACTCTAACCTTTTTACAACAGCTCCAATTTGATTTTCCAAAGTGGGTTTCATATACATGAGATGTTTCAGACTCTGGATGGCAATAACAGCAAGTTCCTTCGAGTCTTGGATGGAAAATTTGCATTTGAGCGACATACGTGACAAATCAAGGAAAGTTTCTTTAAGAAATGGCTTACAGTACTCAAGCTCTTCAAAAACAATATACACTTCAAGAAGATCAGCAGCAGCACCACCACCATAGTAAAAGCCACCCAATTCCTCGGCTTTTAAAGCAAGGAAATCAAGAGCTCCAATTGCTTTAGTAGCAGATGGAAAATTATCTTCAAAGACAGCTGACCAATTTGAATAGCACCATAAGCATACTCTCAGGAACGATATCTCATTTCTTGTAAGGACTCAAACACATTCTTATGATATAAATCTGCGAACAATGAAACATTTTTTGGGTACAATGAATTGATTTGTGAATCAAGGTGATCGACCCAGAAGATAACAAAAATCAATCTTTCTCTCCATGACTCACTGATTTTGAGGTTATAGCTAAAGATTTGGTGAATTAGCAGAAATTGGAATAAAAACTCTTTGCAGAATTGGTTACATCAACTTTTCTCACAATTTTATCCCTTTCTCCACCTATTTGCAAAGTCAACCAATAGTCCACTCCAATGAATACCAAGAGCCATCTATTACGACTCATTCTTGGTCAGACCCATTGGTCAAAGTCTCATTCCTAGCCACACAAGTTAAACACAGATGAACCTTACATACTACATTCATCCATTCTAAATTATTTGTGAATTTTAAGATTGGCAAATTCGCAAAAATGGTCATACAACAATTTACGACTTGCAGGTTAGGTCATTTTTCTTTTTTTTCTTTTTTTTAGGTCACACAACAATTTACTGACTTGCAAGTTAGAGTCTTTCGTCAGTTTTTCATCGATCAACGGTTAGTCAACAATTTTTCAATTTTTCAGTACTTGCAAAACGCCTTAAGACAGGTGTTTTGAGGCAAAAAAACAGGACAGGTGTCCTTCAAAACATGACAGACGTCTTACAAATCAAGACATGTGTTCGTTTTGAATCAATTTTGCGATGAAAATTTTGAAAAATTGTTGACTAGCCGTTGACTGACGGAAAAAGTGACGGAAAGACCTAACTTGCAAGTCGTAAATTGTTGTGTGACCTAAAAAAAAGAAAAAAAAGAAAAATGACCTAACCTGCAAGTCGTAAATTGTTGTATGACTATTTTTGCAATTTTGCCTTTAAGATTTTATAAAATTATGTAGTAAAAACTTAAATATAATTTTATTTAATTTTACCCTCAATTTAATTGTACATTCTTTTTCTCTTTCTATTATTCTCTCTCCAACATTCAAGATAAGAGATATGATTGAAAAAAAATTATTATTAATGAGTCATTTATTTAGAAAGTGAACAGTTAATTTTTGGATAGATTAAAAAAATATGAACATATAAATTGAGATGGAGACGGAGGGAGTACGACATTGGTGGCCCTTGTTTTTTTATCTCCACATAAGTGGGCTATTCATTGATTGATTCATTTTTGACCGGTTAAGAGAAAGAGAAGAGAAGCAAAAGTTGTTGCTTGATATTGTTAGGTTCTTGGTTGTTTCTCGGTTGTCGGCACATTTTGATCCGACGATTGAGGGTGTGCTTGGATTGGGTTTCAGTTTGGGTTTGGGTTTGGGCGGGAAAGGCTAAAAAATGAGCGGGAACAATTCAAATTCAAATTTTTTTTTCAAATAATCGTCCAATTTCAAATTTTGGCTTCACAAATTTGGAATTTGAACATCTCCCGCTAATTTAAGAGCTTAAAATTTTGAATTTAACGATTATTTGAAGAAAAAATTTTGAATTTGAATTGTTCCCGCCCGTTTTTTAGCCTCTCCCGCCCAAACCCAAACCCAAACTCAAACCCAAACCCAAACTCAAACCCAATCCAAGCAAACCCTGAGTTTTTTCTAAAGGAAATACACATAATTCCTCTTCTCAACCGTTACATAAAAAATATGCCGATAGATGAGAATGTATTTCACATGTGCGGAATGAACACTTGTTCTGCACTGGAACTGAAAATCAGATAGTTGGGACATAAACTAGTCAAAGAAATGAAGGAAAATACAAAGAGATGCTCAACAGCTGAAAACTTGAATGAATTATCAATTTGAAGATGAGAATAGTTTCATTAAGATGTCATACAATCATTGAAGGCACAAATATAAAGAAAGAAAAGAATGGTAAATTACAAACTGAAACTCAGAAATTGAATAAATTAGTCAACATTAAGTAATTTGGGCCGAAGATAATAGTATTCATCGGTCGAGGTCATGATTCGTAATGGTAGATGATCCTCTTGGACTATGTTCTTAATGAAAATGGTTATCAGCACAACGAACCGAACTTAATCTGAGAGAGAAATTCCATGCACTGAACTGTTCCGCCTCAAGGCCATTCGATATCCTTTTTTAGTCTCTTTCGGCTTCAGGAAGAATGTTGATGACCAATAATCCTTTGCCAGATTCTTCGTTCAACAGAAAGAATGTTAGAAAAAACAAAAGGGCAACTTAATGCATTCATCAAATTAACCATAAATGATAGATTAATCGCATTTAGTTGAATTGTGGGAAAATATATATTTTCCAAGCCAGATTAGTACCAACCATTCTCATTAACTGAATAAGCTTGATTACTGCATTTTTTTGAATTTCTTGCCTGTATCGGTGAGATATATTCACCTCCTCGGTAGAAAACGAAACTACTTGTGGAGCCTAGCGAGAAACAGAAATATCTAACAGTTGAACAAAGTAATAGTTTGCTACTAAATCATGCACGACAGTTACTAATATAAATCGTATTACATGATGACCAAAAAGGTTTAAAATATTGTAATGGCAACTGCCAGCAAATTCCATGAATGTTTGACAAAATTTTCTGTCCAAAAGAAGCTTATCTAGAGGTTCATTGGGATCTAAGACTAGAACTTTTTCATTTCTCGACAGAAGACCGCTATCAGATATTCTCAATGCATGACCCATTGTCTCACAACTTTGGTGTTCCTTTTTCCTCGAGCGCGTAAGTGAGAGATTGAGACAGAGAGCAAAGCAAGAGCAAGGATGCTTGTCTAGATACATCAAAGTGGACATAGAATTGTTCAGATCTCATCGAACTAACAACTATACAATTCAGTTTGACAAAGTAAAACCAATTGGCATACCATAAATAATAACATAAATCTTGAGGCAACTTGGAACCATGCAATATCTTCATGGATCTCAATCAAAATGTAAGCAACCACCCACATTCCTTTAAATAAGGGAAAAAATTCATAAATCACAATCTATCAAATGAAAATGATAAATATCGCGAAGCATCAATCAAATTTCAGCAGCAAAACTGTAGAAGTATAAAAGCATGTACAAGTACGCATGACAACAGGGAAAGAGTGTTCACAAAAACGGGGTATGACAATGTCATTTTATACAGCTTTAGTTTTGGAAGTTTATGCTTGATTTCTATTGAAAGGTAGGTTATACTTATTACTGCAATTTACTAGTTTGCTTCAATAATTTTCTAAGTATTGGACTAGATTTGTCCAACATATAAGAAGGTCTAGGGATGGCAATGGGGTCGGGTGAGGGCGGATACCATGATCTCCAGCCCCAGTCCCCGTCTCTTCCATCGCATCCCCATCCCCGTGTGATACCCTGAACTTTTCATGTTTACGTGTCTAGCATGCCTACATGTATTTTGGTGTATTAATTGCTTTCAGATGTTTCTATGTTGTGTACATTATTTGATGATGGGCGTTTTGGTAAGATCTAGGAATGGAGGGATCTAAGTGTTAATTCTATAAGTTAGTTGGTTAGTTTGTGGAATTAAAAGGGAGTTAAGGTAGTTTTAAGGGGGGTTATAAGGGTGGTTTTTGCTGGAGTTATTAGAAGAGGGGAGAGAGAGAAGAAATGAAGGAAAATAGAGGAAAAAGATTTTTGGCATATTGGGTAGGCTGTGGGATAATGCACTTTTGAGATAGCAAATGGTGTCGGTTTTCAGCGATTCTTAGTGCGTTTCGAAGAGGACTGATAGATATACGCTTGGGATTCGACGGAGTAGCATTTGGAGTTCTGAATTTCGAGTTATATGATTGGGAAGCCAGTTCTAAGTCTTAGAAAGAAGAAGAAAAGAAAGAAAAGTAGATTCTGGAAAGCCTGCGTGCACTGCACTAGAAGCATTATAAAGGTAAATATAGAACTCCGATTCTTTTTTATTTAGAAACTAGACTTATAGGGCTACGATCTAACCAGATGGATTATGATTTTAACTTTTAGATTTTTCAATTAGGAACACGAACCAGATTTTTTAGATTTTTACAAGTTAAAAACGTAACGGTGATAAGGTAAGGACCTTTCAACTTTGAGTTTTTCCAAAACTTTCATAAACTAATTTTTTGCAGATTATGTATGAAGTATGAATGAAAAATGGTTTTATCATGTTTTCTTGCATAAAATTGGATGAAGCAATATTTAATGTGAATGCATGAATTGTATGATGTTTAATTGCGCATGTCTGTGATAGCAGGATTACTTGTTGGTTTTTTATGATTGTAAGCATAAGAGAACATCTCAGTAGGGACATTGACTAAGAAAGGATCCAGTATGTTTATGTTATGTTATGGATTTCATGAGGAGTCAATGTACCTAATTTGGGATAAGATGTAGCATGTAGAGTTGTGTTATATGATAAATACATGGATAAGATGTTGGGAGAGACCTAAACATCAAGTCATGATGTACGATGTCACGAACAGTATACAACGATATATAATGTTTGCATTTGATATTTGATGTGAATTGTTTTGCAGGGAAATGGAAGTCGCTTTTTAACTGCTTTTCAGGTTTTGGAGTTGTTTAGTTGTCTCGTAGTTAGGGTGTAGACGACGGCCATCGTCTGTAGTTGAGCGATTGAGAAGCTAGGCATTCCCACGTATATGCTAGGCTAGAACCTTCACTTCCTAGCAGCCTCGCAGTGGATGGGTAAGAGTGGCGGGTGTACAACCGTCATTCTTGAAGCTGTCGAGAAAGGTAGGAGGTTGAGTCGCAAGTATTTCTGATTTCTCGGGTGGAGGATCAGAGTGTAGGGTCGTTGTATGGGCGGCGATTCTGCACTCCCAATATTCTAAGAAGTCAGAAGTATTTTGCATACCATTATTTTACTGCTTTGTTGGTGATTATGTTTTTAAAAGTTATAAATTTGTTTTTGGGATGCATAAACTGTTTTAATTAAGTGTTTATATATTTCTTCATCCCAAGGTTGAAGGGATCTTACTGAGCAATAGTCGTTTTGCTCACCCTTATCCACATTTCCTTTTCAGATGAGCAGAATGTTAGCTACGAAGGTACGTGGGGGACGTCGTGTTTGAGTATTAGGGTGACGACACTTTATAGACGTCTAGTTCACCTTACTGTTTTGAAATAGACCAAGTGTGATGAACTTTGCAATATGTTGTACTATTTCCTTTTAAATTATGATGTACCCTTTTAAGTTAAGTTTATATATATACTATTTGAGGTTTTATATTTTAGCATGTTTATAGCTTCCGTTGATGCATGTATGAGTTTTATGTTATGGGTTCTGTGTTCCGTTTGGCAAAAAGGAACGCTGCCAGGTCATTTCCCGGCTACGGGGCGTGACATAAGTGGTATCAGAGCAAGTCGAACCTTAGGGATAAAATCGGTAATGAACTTAAGATAACAAGAACGCTTAATGTGAGGTGTGTGATGGGTAGAGACCATGGACCATGATGTATTTACTTATTTTATGTTTATTATCCTATTGTTTGTGTATGTTACTCATTGTGCTATATATGTATATATTTTTTGTACTATGCTACTATTAGTAGTGCCCTAGAACCATTAGCACATGTTGTGCGTTTTATTATCTTTTGAGCATGTAATTGAATAGTTAATTTTGCTTTTGATTATCAAATGTGTGATTTGATAGTAAAACTCATTAGCTTATGTAATTACTATTCTAGAAGTCCCTAGTTTTATGTAATGCTTAATTACTATGAAATAAAACTAGTATGATTGTTGATTGATGATCTTGTTTTACTGATCATGTGTAATGGATACAAATCACATCATAGATGCAATATATAGGGATACATTGTATTGGGACGTGATCCAGTCGGAGAAGTAATACTTCATGGTCTTAAGTCATAAGTATTACTTCCTCAATACTATTTTTGAATCCTTAGACCTTATGTCTTCATTGATTCTAGTATGAATGGAGCCACGTTTTGACTCGATTGGGACGTTACTTGTAACGAGTAATCAATACGATCGATGATCGGATGTAGTGTCCTATCATAGCTTGAATGTGAGAGACATTGTAAGGAATTTGTCCCTCTCTATTATTGAGAGAGATATCCATGGGCCCCTCGATAGGGAAAAGACTGTTTAAATGCATGGCCGTGCTCAAATGTATTTGATAAAGTGGTTATCAAATGCTATTTGTCGAAGCAGATCTACCCGGAGATCGAGCATAAATACAATTAAGCTTAATAAGGGTGACGACCACCATGCCTTATGCTTAATTAGGGATATCGCGAGACAAAGGGATTAAATAGTGGATTGACAATAGGTTCCGTTGTAAATTCATTCACCTCGGGTAGTCACGATGTCTCGCTAGGGGCGGCTTGTGACTTATGAACTCACACTACTACTAAGTATGTTTTCATTGCCATTGTGATATGAACCTACAGGGGTCACACGCATAGACGAGCTAACAAGCTTCATGTCAGATTCAATGAATCTAGAATGTGTCTAGGTTCATTGTATCGACATTTGTTTTTCGAAAAATAATAAAGTGTTTATTATTCGAATTAGAGATAGGGGGCAATTTTGGTATTTAACTATAGCTGGGATTAAGTGGGAGTTGTTATCAGATAAAGACTCCCACTACCGACGAAGTCTAGGGGGACGTGGGAGTCGGAGTCTCCGCAGTCGAGAGAAGTTGAGTAGACGTGGGAGTTGTTCTGGGAACAAACTCCCACACTCTATATAACATCTCTTAGCCTAAACCCTAGGAAATAAAGTCATTCAGCCGAAATACCAATACAGCAAAGGAAAAACGTTTTCTTTCTGCTTTTCCCTTTTCTCTCTAAATTCCCGAACTTCAGAAAGACGAAGAGCTAGCAATCACTGCTTGTTTCGTCGCGTGGATACCGGTAGAGGGAAATTCCGCAAAGGGAATTCCGTTGATGAAAAGAAAACTTCCAAGAATCGTCATCCTCCATTCAAGAAGTAGCTTCTTGAACCCGAAAATTGTAAGTTTTTACCGCTGTTTTCGAATTGTTTCATATGAGCGGATCCTTCAGGGGAGGATCCATGGGTGTTTGGAACGAGTTTCCGCCCATGAATCCCTTCAGCTACCTGTTTCACATGCTCTACTTGTATATATGTTTCACATGTACAACTTGTTACTTGTTATCGCTTTAATTATTTATGTTTTCATATAACACTTGTAACTTGTAACTCTCTTATATGTGATACATGTTATGTGGTTTCTTGTATTATGCCATGTTTTATCTGTTCATCTTCGTGCCTCACATGTTTATTGTTAATTGTTTTATAACATATCTCATTCGTTTGCTATATGTTAGGTTATAATATTCTATATGTATACCATGCTATGCTCTACTTGCCTTGCTTCACAACATCTTTTATGTCTATAGAGAACCGATAAGTTAATCAACGATCATGTTAGCCAATCCTCAATTTTCTCACTGGAGCACACTTTTATTCAAATTCTTCTGACAGAGAGCACATAATTTTACGTGCCAACTTTTCACTAGGACGTTCTTCACTAATGAAAAGATTGATTTCCAATGTCTCTCAACTTGTTATTGAAATCACTCTCACCCATTCTGACGTTTTCAGATTCAGTGGCCCAACCATTCAAGACGGGAAGTCTTTTGGGAGTTGAAAGAAGAAGCCGATTGAAGTATCCTTATCTTTTCGGAGACCGGAGTTAGCAAGTTTTGAAGAAGAAATTTTTGTATTGGGGGAAGGATGTAAATTTTTCTGGTGGGATCATTACCAGGAACTTTGTCAAGCTGTTGCACTTCATCGTAGAAATGGAAACTCTCCCCAGCGAAGCAACTAAATCATGCACGATAGTTACTAATATAAATCATATTACATGATGACCAAAAAGGTTTAAAATGTTGTAATGGACATGTCCGCAAATTCCATGAATGATTGACGAAATTTTCTATCCAAAAGAAACTTATCTAGAGGTTCATTAGGATCTAAGATTTGAACTTTTTCATTTCTTGACATATTACATTACTTCTGTAATATCATAACGCAAGCAAGAGAATAAAAATTTCTCAAGAAAGTAAACTTTTTTTTTACATAAAAGTCACTGTCAGTACCTAAACCGAACAAAAAAGTAAATTCTATGAAATGTAATCCAGTACCTTAGAGAAGTGCAGTCAATAGCGGCAAATACCGCCGCTATAGTGCCGCCGCATAGCGGAGCCGCAAGTAGCTGCTACACACTCCATAGTGGAACGGTTCTCTGTAGCGGCATTAGCTGCCGGAATAGAGGAAACAATAGTACTAAATAACACTAAATTTCAAGAATGCTTTATGGGAAACCGCCTTCAAGTCCTTTGTAATGAGAGAAAAATTGTTGGACACAAACAAGAAAAGAAAAGCAATATCATGAAAACTCGATCATGCATGAATTATGAAGTATGAGCTCAAAATAGAGAAATCCTACCAATGGAAGAAGTGGAGACGATAATTCCACGCCGCAAGTCTTTGAGTTCGTGGAATCTGAACTCCACATGATGCACACCATCATGATTTTAGGGAGGTGAAGTACCTCTGTGTTACTCATCCAGTAATGCCATAGCAGATTTCCCCGCACGCGATCAATACGCTACATAACAAAATTGCCATTGTGTCGACCATTATTCCACGTGAACGCTGGACCGTGAAACCCCATATACATCAACTGGCATCGATCCAAAACATCCCAGCATCTCGATGCCAGCCTTCGCCATGCACTATTTCTCCCATTTTTGTCCTCCTCCTCAAGCACCTGGTTAAAATCACCAACCATCAATCATGTGGAGCGGATAATTCTGCCAAATTTGTTAAGATAGTCCCAAAATCTCTCCCGTACACACGCCGTTGGAGCCGCAAACACGAGAGACAACACACATTGCACCATCAGATTCAACATCTGACTTGTAAATGACAATAACTCCAAATTTATCACCGCCTCGTTCCAGAAGCACCATATACCCCCAGAAAAACCAACAGCTTCCATTGCAATTAACTTAGTAAACCAAAATCTACGAAGAACCCGCCTCGCTCTAACACTCGACATCATAGGTTCTAAGAAAACTAAAACACCAGGATGATTTCTTACCAGGCAGTCCTTTAGATTGGGGAAGAATGTTGCCGACGCAGCACCGCGGCAATTCCAGCTCAATAATTTGAGATTCATTAAGCACCTAGCTGTGAATGACCTCCATGGTCAACAACTCCATCACCAACACCTGGCTCATCCACCTGATTTAATTCTGAGCCCTGACCCCGCCGGGTAACACCCTCATGATTAGCCTCCACTTCCATGTCACTCGTATCCTCTGCTCAGCTGTCCGGAGGATTAATTTTGGGATTCTTAGTCATTTGTTTAGGGTCACCGGCCGACAATCTACTGGGAGGTTATGTTGTAATGGCACAATTACCCCCCGCTACTCCAAAAGAAATATGGGTCGAATTATTTACTTGGGCTCTGTAGACGGCTCAACTTGTTGAGCTGGGATCAATGTACCGACTGGACGACTGACCGGTCCAACTACATTGGTTTTGGATTCCCCTGGGCCAATCGACCCTGGGCCCTTCCCCTGGCCCATCAACCTTTGACTTGTTTGCCTTGTATCATTTCTGTTACTCCCCTTATTATTGCTCCCTGAGGGCCCATCCCCTTTACGGCCCAGAATACTAAGTTCCACTCTTTCTTCTTGAGGGCTAATTGTGACGACCCGTAATTTCGGTACAAATTTAAAGATTAATATTGTCTTTTCACTTGATAGGGTTAAAAGTGTGTTTTAGGTTAATTTTTAGGGGTGTCGCAGTTGGTATCAGAGCCATAAGATTCTGGAGTGGGTAGTGTGTCCACTAGGCTTAAAGCTGGTGTGAACAAACAATAAGATTTAGAGTCGATATGATTGTTCTTAAGTTTGACTTCTAGCCCTAAGTTTGAATATATCAATAAGCTGGCTTGAAAGTCTTTGATATATTTAAAGTCACAATTGGTATCAGAGCCTAGGTTTCGGGAATACCTTAGGAAATACCCTAGGTTTCGAGAAAAAGCCTAAGTTTAGGAAAAATTATCTTGAGGTTCCTGTAGAAACTTCTTAAAGCCTAGAAAATCCCTTGAGATTTTCCTAATAGACAACCTGAGACCAAGACTATATAGAGTTACCCTTAAGAAATTATTAAGGATTCATTAAGCAAGTTAATATTTTTCTTACTTAAAGAAATCACCTAGAGATTTTCTTGACCTAAGTTGGCTTTTGTAGGATGTCTTCTTCCGCACAAGACTGGTAATGGAAAATTGTGTACAGAGAAACCCAATCGTATCTGGAACTATCCAGTGACGTTCAGGCCCCGGTACCGCTCCAAAGGATATCTCATGTAGGTTGGACCACGTCTATTGGAGAAAACAATTCTATTGATCTCAATAGGAGTCCTACACCTCAATCTTCACCTCTGAGATGCATGTATTGTGTCTCAACGGTTATATAACTAAACACACTGCAGGAAAAGTATGCCCTGCTAGAGCATAACTTCGTTAAGTTACAACAAGAACATGATATTCTTTGTCAAGAATTAGAAAAGATTCATGATAGTGATCTGACTCGACAATCTGGAACTAAGGAAAAGAAATGTGGAAGTTAGTTAAGATGAATGAGCCACACACCTTACGTAAGCCGTGATTATGGAATCTTTTGGGAAATAAGTGTTGAAAATAAATAATGTACAAGTTTGGTAGTATGCTAACTTTAGAGAATCAAATAATGTATTATATTTGAAAAATAAATGGAAAATTTCCTCATTATGCGTAAAATGTAAGAGCAAAGGAATTTTTAGAAAAATAGGAAATCGAATATGCTCCCGGTATGATAAGTAAATTTCGAGACGAATTTTTTTTAAGGAGGTGAGAATGTGACGACTCGTAATTTCGGTACCAATTTAAAGGTTAGTATTGTCTTTTCACTTGATAGGGTTAAAAAAGTGTTTTAGGTTAATTTTTAGGGGTGTCACACTAATACCCTCCACTTGTGCCCTTAGAGACTCCGTCGGTACCTCCGCCAAATCCGCCTCATTTAACTGGGTGAGGACATTAAAACGAGATCCCGTACCGACAACCTGTGTATTCTCCCTTATCTGCGGTGATTTCTCCCTAACTTCCCGCCATGAATTCCCAAAGATAGATTTTGTTGGATTCGGTGTCATCCTCCCCCCAAAACCGGGATTAGATTGATATCTCCTAGTCTCTTCTACCTATTTTTTAGCTGCTCCCATCGATGAGGCTCCCGGAGGTGGCCTTCTCCGGCTACCATTGTTGACCAACATCAACGTTCCATACATACAGTCATTCATTTCCATCTCAACCTGAGACGAATCCGGCACCCCCTGCATCTCATTGTCTCTCGTATCACCAACTTTATTTTTAATACATCCTGCCGCCCGATGACCATATTGGCCGCAGTCAAAACACACCATGTGCAATCCCTCATATTCTACAGCAATAGTCAACCCCATAATCTGAACTTTAGGAATTAGAGGCGTATCCAGTGCAATCTCCACACAGACTCTTGCAAATTTCCCCTGGATACAGATAGTGATGTTAGATCAGCTTTGACCGTTTTACCGATATGGCTACCCACCCTCATTAACATGGTGGTATTATACAACTCCAAAGGAAAACGAGGAAGACGTACCCATACAAGAGTTTTATGTACTAATTCCGGAGTCGGACGAAACAGCAGGGTCCATTTAGTCACCGTCAGATAATGGCCTAACACAATCCATCGCCCCTCCTGCAACACCTTAAAGTAGTCCTCCCGGTCATAAAACCGTACAACAAAAAAACCTTTCTACATATCAATGATATTACACCCATTCCTTAATTTCCACATCTCCTTTGCCCGCTGAGTCAATATCCGAATACTAACCGATTGTCCTAACAATTTTACCACTAGCGTGCGGCGCCATAACTTCCAACAGTTGGCGAACTCCTCCGCCGCCACCTGCACGGAGGGCCAAGAGTGGTCATCATCCAAAACTTTCCCAAAGGTACGTGCCATAAACGCTTTCAGCATCACCTGCTCATCTGAATCCTCCTCACATTCCCAGTATACGGGACGCGTCCGGGTGGCGGCTGAGATATCACTTTAGCAAAAGATTTGGTACTCCACGGATTCCCCGAACCCTCACTGCTTCCAGTCGTTGCCCCAAACACTAAGCCATCTTTCCCCGATATCTCATGTCGTGGCATCTCAGGCTCCTCTACCTGTCTCCTTTTGTATTTCCAGGTACTTCTTTGAAGTTGGTCGGACTCCACCTGAGACAGCGTTTCCATTTAATGCAATTTTCTAATAATATTTTAATTATCTTTATTATTTTCTCTCACCCCTAATTTTTCTACCTAATGTGATTCCTTCTTTTATTTTTTCTTTTCTCTCCTCCTTCAATTATTCTCTCTGGTCTTGGCATAATTTATTTATCTTCTATCTCATTTCTTTCACCATTCTTCTCTCAGTCTTCTATCAAAAGAATTTCAATAATAATAATAACTATAACTATAACTATAAAGTGGCTTGTTAATTAAACTCCATTAAAGAAGCTTCAGATCCTTCATCAAATTACTAACAAACAAGTAAGAAGATAGTTATACATGATCTGGTAAAACAAACAGGTATAATGCACATTTAATATTTTTTTATAAGAAAATATTTGCACCATTTATGATCATCTTAAAAGGATGATTATCAACACAAAAAAAAAAAAAATTAGATATGTTACAAATTCATAAAAGAATCAAATAAATTGTATTATTTTATTACTGATTTTTTCGTTATTACCGTACACGGAAGACAGAGATTAACAAGGAAGCAAAGAAGAAGATAAAAAAATCAGTTAAGATTAGAGAGAATAATGGAATGAGAAGAGAGAAGAAAAAATAAAATAGGAATCACATTGGGGAAAGAAATCAGGGACGAGAAAAAATAGTAAAGATAATTAAAATATTTACTAATTGATATGTTAGAGGGGCAATTTTATCATATGCAAATAAATTGTTCTTCCAAGAGGATATTTTCTCCGGTATTATCACTACCCAGAATAAATACTTTTTTTTAAATTAACATATTTTATTTCCAAAATTCTATAATTAATCTCTTACATTAAAAGAACTCAAACTCTATTTGCAGATAAATTTTATCGCTAAACTCTTTAATTATGAAGGCAATCCATTTAAAATATCCTCCAAATCCCCAATTAACAATAAGGTTAAAAATACATGTAAATACAAAAATAAAGGCAATCCATTGGCCGTTCTCAAAGTTGTTGATCAAATCAACACCAAGATGTTATTGTTCAGAATCGGCTAAGTTGCGGAGGAATATTTTCTTCTAATGGTGCAAATATAAGAATAATTGTCGAATCACTTAATTTGATGACTATAATTAAAATTTTGTTATTTTAACATAAAAATAAGTATTTTAATTTAAAAATAATTAGTTTAAATACAACCGTCAAATCAAATAAAATGATTTGGAATAATCATATTCACACAGTGTAAATAAAAATAAGTATTTTGATTTGAAAACTTTAATTTAATTACAACAATTCATTCGGAACCGTCATATCCGCACGGTGCGAAAGAACACCCCTACCTGCCATACCCAGTCCCTAGTCCACTCCTTCATATACTTTTCCATAAGTTTGCGAGTCCTTCCACAGGAAATACTCCAAAAATCCAAAATCCCCTGAAAATTTTCAACTCCCCTCAATTTCTTCAATCTAATCTCAAGAATCCCATAGTTTATTAGCAGATTCAATTTTCCAGATTCTGTGTTGGGTAAGCAGCTCAAAATCTTCACATCTTCAAGATCATTTCAACTGATTTAGTACTTTTTCTGTTGGAAATTTTATTTCTTGGATACTGAGAATCTGAGAATTAAACTACACTAGTTTAATAATTTATGAACAGAAATTCTACACTGGTTTACAAATTTTGCACTGGAAAAATATAAATTCTGCACTGGTTTATAAATTATGGTTCTTGTTCCCAGCAATGAACTGTTTGGACCCTGCATCATCCACAATATATTTTTTCAACAGAGATTCCTCTACATAAGTAGAATCGTCCAAATTCATTAATATATTATGGCGACAAAAGTAGTCCACACTTAGCCACGCTCGTATCGTGGTTTCAGATTGAGGATCATTAATGTCCTCCACAAGTTTATCCTCAGTCATAAACCGAATAAGACGTTGAGTGGTAAGAAAAACCATAATTTTTTCTTTCCACCACTTAAAGTTGCTGCCACCCTTATATTTCTCGGGTTTGACAAACTGACCTAAATGAATTGGTCGGTTTGGCACGGCAGTCACAAATAATGGGAAGACGGTCTCAATACCGCCTGTCTAATTTCCGAAATGGGGAACCACGGTAGTTGGAACTCCAGCCGGAACATTACCGGAACAAGTGCCAATTTCAATTGCAGCAGCTTGATTCTCAATGTTTGCCATTTCTATACTCAAAACAGAACACAAAGTCAGTAATATATTATAGAAATAGCACCAAAAAATAAACACAAAAATAACTAGTACAATTGAACTTAAGACTGTTGGAAATTTTATTTCTTGGATACTGAGAATCTGAGAATTAAACTGCACTGGTTTAATAATTTCTGAACAGAAATTCTGCATTGAAAAACAAATTTCTGGACAGAAATTTTGCACTGAAAAAATAAATTCTGCACTGGAAAATATAAATTCTGTATTGGTTTAAGAATTTCTGCCCTGGAAATTAAATTCTGCACTGGAAAATATAAATTCTGCACTGGTTTAAGAATTTCTGCACTGGAAATTAAATTTTGCATTGAAAATAATTAATTTTTGGACAAAAAAATAAAAATCTGGACAGAAAAAATAAATTCTGAACAGAAAATAGCAATAACTAAAACTTAGAACCTCAACCGGTTTGGATTAAATCCTAGACGACACAGCAGCAATCTGCTTCCCCTTAAATTCAATTTGTCTTGCCTTTTATCAGCTTCAGGCCTTCGAGATCAATGAACTCCCAAGGTACAACGCCCAAACACTTCCGTTTCTTTGAAGCGAAAGAAATAGAACCTTCGAATCGATTTGTAACAGTGTCAAAACTCTTAGGGGGTGTATTCAATGTAGAATCTATATGATTTTTAAGGAGTTGTAAAGTCCATAGGTATTCAATTTGGATTTTAAAAAGTCCAATGAAATCTAGAGGTATTCAATTTAGATTTTAAAAAGTCCATTAAAATCTAGAGGTATTCAAAACTCTATAGATTCTCATAGATTTCATTAAATGTAGGATTTTGATAGATTTCATAGGTTTAAATGTGTATGGTGAAATCTTTCTTTTTTCTCAAGATTTTGATTTTCTCTCATTTATATTAAAATTAAAGTGTCTTTGATAATTTTATCTTAGATTACAAATTTTTTAGTAATCTCATTTGTATAAAATTATAAGAAAAACAAAGAAATATTTTATATTGTTCTGTTTTCAGCCGCGAAACAACTATTTTCAGCAGCGAAACATCTGTTTTCAGCCGCGAAACAACTATTTTCAGCAGCGAAACAGCTGTTTTCAGCAAATATTGAATTCAACCAGCAGAATATTGCAGCAAAGTTTGAATATTCAAAACTCAAACCGGTAGCAAAAACGTGGCTGATCAGGCCCGCGTATTTTTTGTACGGCATTTGTGTACGCATGTCGCGCCTGCACACACAAGTTCAAACTAATTTATCATTCACACCAAGAATTGGTTTTTTCTCGCATGTTATATATCATCACGAAGTTTGCGCAACCCACTTCGTGATAAACTCAATAACATTCAAAATCGTGCGGTGTAGCATATATTTATATTAGCTCAAATATGTCCTCACGACACTTTAATTACACTTTAATTAATTGAGAAAATCCAATTTCTCCAACATTTTCTTGGCATAAAAAAGATTAGATTTTTATTTCAAGATTTGTTTTTTTCTTGGTGGGCAATCGTTAAATTCAATTGGGTTTCTTGTAAATGCAATACAAATGATTAAAATGTGGATTTATGAGCTGGGGTTGATCTCAATTCTCAAGTCAAGAAATATATAGGGGGAAAAATGGGTTCTTGGAAGCAAACAAATAGCTAATTCAGCTATTTAAATGCCTTATCAGTAGGGTCAGGGGAAGGTCATGATGTATGCAACCTAATTCAGCTCTTTGTTTGGAGAAATTAAGGTTGAGAAGTAATGGTAATTTTGTGCCAAAAATGCCTTGGGTTCAATTTGGAGGTAAAATAAGCCCTACTACACTATTAATCGTTGTTATACTAGCAGTTGTGGTTTTCATCTATGGGATTCTGCATTTTCTTGTGAGATTCCTAATGAAGAGAAGGGCATCATCTTCAAATTCTCAATCTAATAATAATAGTAGTAGTAGATACCCTAATTTGTCTAGCTCTGGTGCTTTCCAAAGACAGTTGCAACAGCTTTTCCATTTGCATGATTCAGGCTTAGATCAAGCTTTTATTGATGCTCTACCAGTCTTTTTTTACCAAGATTTAGTGGGGTTGAAAGAGCCATTTGATTGTGCTGTTTGTTTATGTGAGTTCTTAGGACAAGATAAACTAAGGTTGTTACCATTATGTAGCCATGCTTTTCACTTAGATTGTATAGATACATGGTTATTGTCCAATTCAACTTGCCCACTTTGTAGAGGAAGCCTTTTTACGCAAGGGTTTTCGATCGAAAATCCCTTTTTTGAGTTTGATGATTATTCAAGAGATGAAGATCCCTTTTCAAGAAATCTTAATATTAGTGTTCCTAAACCAGTTGAAACTAATAGCATTGTTAATTCCAAGAGGGTATTTTCAGTTAGGCTTGGGAAATTTAGGAACACAAATGATGGTGGTGGAAGAGTTAGTGATATAGAAGTGGGAGAAACTAGTAAGAGTAACTTAGATGCAAGAAGGTGTTACTCATTGGGATCTTATCAATATGTAGTTACCAATAATGACCTTCAAGTTTCCTTGCAACATGGTAAAAGTAAAGACCATCATGGGCTTGATTTGAAGTATTTCAAAGGAAGAGGAGGAGGGCTTAATGGTAATTCTTCCTCAAATGATGGAGGAGGGGATGCTGCTGCTGCTGATGGAAAGAAACTTAACAGTAGAAGTAAAGTTGAAAGCTTTTCTGTTTCAAAGGTTTGGCTTTGGTCCAACAAAGATAATAATAAATTCTCAAGTTCTTCAGAGAATCAGATTTCAAGTTCAGTTAATAATAATAATAATAATGTAAGTCTACCATGGACTCTTCCTAGTACTCAAATTACCACTACAATATAATTTCTTTTTTCACTTGTTTGTAATTTCTTAGTAATTTTTTCCTCCAACCATTGAAAATCTTAATGAAGCTTTTTTTTTCTCTTGAGCTTTTGCTTTCAATTTGCTTTTGATTCTTTTTGTATGTTATCTACTGCTAATCTATGTTACCCGACTCTTTGTTTTGGCTACCGCACCCGTGTTCGACATGATACTATATGAGTGTTGGTATGGGATCCTTATCGAATGTGGTAAAAAATATTGGGTACTTTGATGGATACTAGGTGCATCTCTAATAGTGATCTTCCTCTTCGTGCATATAGTGAGGAGGATATTAGAGTCCTATTTCCCTTTGCAAAAGATACTTAATTCTTAATTTCCTTATATGCCCCTCAATGTTGTTAAATGGCGCTCATGGCACAGCCATGGCGATTTCTGCAGCCATGGGTATACGCAATGGCGCTGCCATGTCACTATGACTTTTGAGTTGTTTATTTGATTTGTGTTGTTTTTTGCTTTTTATTAGATTATGCAATGTTTTATACATATTTTGCATTATTTTATTGTGTCCTCTATAAGCCGTTATAGCGTCCGCTATAATGGCTAGCCGCCATGATCCGCCATCCGCGATTGACAACACGGATGCCCCTAATTATTTTCGTATCCACGTTCTCGTGTTCGAGTTCTTAGAAGTATTCTCGTGTCCTTACTTTTAGAGGTATAAGTACCTTACACTTAGATATATACCCGCATCCGACACCCTTACCCGGGGTCTAAGTAACAGAGGTGCCAATTATGCCTCTTTTTCATCACACTTTTGTGGTAAATGGCCAACATTAACTTTATCTTTTTCATTCAAAACCCATGTGAGATGCTTTCCTTTGCTATAATTTTCAGGATTCTTGTTGTGTACACTGATCTTTTTGGCTACATTGTTGGATCCTTTTTCATGTCCTAGGCACTTTGTTTTTACTGGTTATGCTCTTTTCAAATGTCAGTTTGATTCTTGTCATGCCAAGATGCCTTCTTCCAAAAGTACATTTCAAAAGAGAGTGATATCTTTTTGTCCCTTTCAAAATAGTTGTTCATAACTATCTACAAAGAACAACTGTTCATTTTTTTTTTCTTAACCGTTAAGTGGAAAAGCAATGGTCGATATCGTGTTACGCATGTATCATAGACCAGAATACGTATTTTGCACCAGATTCAGATGGGGATTGTTATGATTGTAAGATTTGGAAACAAGGGGAATTGGGTGAACATAATAATTTTGGTCCAAAAAGTACTTTAGGTCAGTCTAGAAGTTCATAATGTTTCTCTCATGGGGTCCCCCCACTCTGGGAATTGGATCATAAGCTAGCAATAGTGATGTGATGAGTAGAAACTTTGAAAATTTTAGAAGACAAAATACGAAAGTCTCAAATAAAAATTAAGATGAGATAGCAAAAGAATTATCGTCAATGAGATCTTATTTAAATGATATGAGTTTAATTCCGGATTAGTGGAGGAACGGCAATTTATCAAGGGTCGGCCAACTAGACTAGTCGAACTAATAATACCCGAGTAACATATATTTACAAAAAGGGGAAAAAAAGAAAAAAGAAAAAGAAAACCGCCACACGAGTTGGCTGAAGTGGGACAAAGGACATGAAAATGAAATTAGTAGGACATTTTATTTGTACCCAAATGATTTCGAGAAAATGCCAAAGCGAGACAAGGCACCGTCACATAAATAATACTTTGAAAAAATTAACGAAGTCAAACAAATAGTAATCTTTCCACCACAATTTCAATAATATCCTTTTCTTTCCTCTTTCTCTCTCTCTCTCTCTCTCTTTCACTTTTCAAATAAAAGATATGTTAAGGGTATAATTATAATAAATTGTTGACAACTAATAAAAGATCATTAAAGCAATTATATATATATATATATATATATATATATATATATATATATATATATCTCTAACCAACAATTAAATGGGAAAGGAGGAAGTACATCGTTGTCTTAACTTTGTTTTCAATCAATTATTCCCAAAACTTTCACGTTTGTCTAAATCATTAAGGTCCAAATATTGTTTTTAAAAGCTGGCAACATCAGTCAAAATTTGATATAATGACTTCGACTTTATTAAATTATTTGGCAGTAAGGTTCGAATCACTTGTTCATCATCCACCCGCGATGGTAATAATAAACCCTAAATACAGAATCAATCTTGCTTTTTAAAGGAAATCTTACTTATTTGGATTTGTTTTTTTATTGAAATTTTATCTCCGAGTCAATAAAAGTGAACTATTTGTAAAAACAACGTAAATTTTTTGTTAAAATCTCTAAAGATAGCGTCCAAACCCACAATAAACATTTCCTTTTGATAAGGAAACCTATCCAAATATACACGAGTAATATAGTGTTAGTATAAAATCGTGCAATCCCTTTTCAATGAAATGAAATTGCATCAATGCTTTATGTTTTTTATAAATTGGTAGGCTAGCGTTTATGTTGTTAAAATAATATTTTGTCCGGAACTAAATGTCTCATTTCTTGTTAAGACGGAGGGAGTAATATAAAGGTCGTTGAACAAGGATAGCTTCCTCCGTCCAGAACTGAATGTCTCGTTTCACTTATACAATCATCATAAAAGGGTTCTTCAAAAACATGCAAAGCACAAAGGTTTTCAGATTCCAATGAAAAACCTGCACTACAACTTTTAATTTCTTGAATTAAATTTGTCAAAACAAAGAAAATAAATAAATGTCTTACAGCCAGAAAATATAAGACTTTCTGCCTCAACTGATTTACTCCCAAGAAAAAAAATTAAAAAAGAAAGAGAGACATTGAACATTAATAATAGGTCACCTCACAAGAAAAAATAAAAAAATAAAAAAGGGACAAAAAAGAGGATTCTTCTATATTTGTGCATCATAGGCAAAATTTGATTTTTCCATAATGGCCTATACCAATACTTCCATCATCATAATGTACAAAAAAAAAAAACCACATTCCAAAGGGGGGAAAGGCGTGCGACGCAATGTGATAAGCTCAAGTCCATGAAGCCGCAAGCTGGATCTCACTCCCCCTAACGCGTTTCTCCTTTGGCAAAAAATGCTGCTGAAGAGCCAACGCGACTAACCAACCTAAATAATGACCCCTTTCAACTTCACAAACCGCGGGGAAAGTTGTTGATCTGACCTTCTTCCAAAGCATCTTTGTCATTCACCTTATAACCTATCCGTACGCGCATCACAAGTGATTTCTGCAAACGAAAGATCCCAAACTCATCAAGATTGAGTCCTGGTTTATGCTTTTGTCTAACTATAGTTCATACCCACCACTGATGAGCAGGAGCGGGTTCAACCATTTTGTGGTTCAGGAGCGTGGGACGGGGGATGAGTTGTACAGAAACAATATATGAAAGACTATATGATATATAAATAATAAAAAAACAATAACTTTTGGAGGGACGAAAACGAGCAGGAGTGGGTTCAACACCGACAGCAAGAAAGAAGAATTCAGATTACCTTTCCGTGTTGGCTATTTGTAATTCTTAATTTCTGAGTGATTGATCCATTACCACTTGTGGGAAGTGTAGTACTGCTGGCAGGATCCAGGTGCAATTGAAGAAACTGTAGAAACATCATAAAGTGCGTCACACAATCTCAAGTGAAGAAACTATAGTAAAATAAATAGGAGTCGAGCAATATGGCTTTTTTGAGAAACTACCATAAGTAGCTATCGGAAATAAGACCAAGAATGTCCACCTAAAAATTGCAAAGAAATAACTCTCCCATCCGGAATTGAATGTCCACTCTTTCCTATTCGCTCGAATAGGAAACCGGAGATTCAATTCCGCGCGGAGGGAGTACTATATTGCATAAGTTGAACATAGAATCTATAAAGGTAAAATATGACTTTGGATGTCATAATATTACAAGTTCATAACATAGTTAACAAAGAAATAGACAAGTGACAAATTTTGATTAAAGTACGCGTTATGATATTACCTTTGGCACTGCTGCTTGAAATATGAAGTTTGTGCATGCATTAGATGTCTTGTTTTCGAAAAGAGCTTCAATAAGCGTTGTCTGCGGGTTTCCAGGCTGCTTGGAGAAATTGAATGTTACTTTCAAGGAACCACTCTCAAATGCTGTGACTGATGGATAAGCTGTCCCATTGTCTGCTGTGAAAGGAAACCAGCATCAGAATATTGTTTTTGAATTATTAACATATGTTCAAGCAAATACAAGGCTTTACCAGGTTTTGGCGGGTTCGGAGCAAAACCATCCAATAAATCCATCATTGGAGCATTTCCAGTAGAAGATACTTGTCCTGACGGAGTAGAAGGTGTGGATAATTGTTCCAAAACATTTATTGGACTCTTCTTATCTTGGTTCGAAGACAAAATGTCAGGTAGAGCAGTGCTACTTTGTGGTGGAGGAGTTCCAATAGACAAAAGATCCAGGAGGACGTCGTTCCCACTTTTTTGGGCCTGATTTACGCCTGATACATGAGCAGTGGTTGTTTTATTTCAAATATAAAATATTTTGACCATTTCTTCACAAGAAAACGTAATAATTGATTGCAAGCGTTAGAACGATATGGTAAAGTGAATCTGTCACCTGATTGTGAAGAAGCTGGTGCTAAATCAACACCCAGAAGGTCCTGAAGAAAATCTCCACCAGAAGAGCTAGGTGCGGGTACGTCATCTGAACTAAGGTCCAGTAAATCAACAAGCGGAGCGGCCGAGGTTTTGGCGACTCCATTAGGAAGATTAAGAGGAGCAGCTTGTGAGGTTGAAGGAACAGCAGACATGGAACCAGCTCTCCTTCCACTATATGTTGCTTCATCAAGGACTGGCATTCTTTCAACGAGAGCGGACCTGGCCATATGCATCCCAAGCAGAATCCTAAGACAAGGGGAAGATGACGGAAAAGACCCGACTTCTGATAAGATATAACAGAAAGATACCTGATATTCTGATGCCTATCAACAATAGAACTGAATTCAATGGCTCTCTGTTGCAGTTCAAGAACGAAGCTTCCTTTGTAATGAACAACAATATCGTTTATCCTCCTGCACTCCATTTCACGTCCAAATAAGATTTTCAACCGATGAAAGAATACTAAAAAAAGAAGAAAATGTCAAAGATTGAGATTATCATTACTTTCACCAACAGAAAGGTAGAGGGTGAAGGGAGAGAACAAGCTGAAGGCTTTCAGGCTTTGTACTCCCAACGAGAAGTTTTATAGGAATTGCAGGCATCATCATATAATAAAGGGAAATAAAAAGAAAGACATACTGTGAACACGATGGAAAGCGACTTGATAGCTTTAACAAAGCAACAAGACACATTGCCCGTGTAGTGAGATCCTCAGAATGACGTTTGATTGCAGTTTCTATAACATCCACAGCATCTGATTCTGTAACCTGCTTCACCCAAAGACATCAATTAGGCTCAAGAATTAATCCCTGCTCAGAAAAACCAAAAATTCACATAATGCCGACCGACCCAGAAAAAGGGTGTCGTTAGGTTGAAAGCAGGAGGGAAGATAACCAGAGGAAAAAACAAGTAGAATGGGAAAGGGGGAAAGTGTAGACAAGAATTGCACAGCCAGTAATATTTATCCCACAGATTAAAATATCTTTTACAACCCCATACAATAGGCGGCCCTTACTTAATAAACGGGTAGTGGTCTATGCCAAACCCCCCACCACAACAGGTGGTTTTCTCTCCAAAAAAAACCTTCCCATGTTATTTGGTAAGGATCTGCAGACTATATTCTTTTAAATCATGGACATATGCTAACAAGATTGAACATCATGAACTCACAGTTATAGGTTCCTCTATGTCAAGCATTCCAGCACTACTGATTAACATATCACCATATTCTCCAATGCACCAAACTGCAACCCGCAGAAGTGTTTCCTGATGAAACCGTGCAAGAATACCCATAAAAACATGATTCTAATCATGCAGAATCCAGAGAATCTTCATTACAAATGTAGGTATATCTTGGAAACAAAATTTAAGATACCTGATCTCCTGCTGTTTGAACTGCTCTGTACAGCAACCTTACTGAATAGCCATGAAGGTTAGATGCATTAGTAATAACAACAATAAGAGCATGCCACACTTCATCCTTCACATAGTTTCCGGCCTAGAAACCAAAACAAAGAGATCAGTACATTTTATGACAATTGATATCAAACACTAAAGAGTAAATATGAATAAAATATATAAGGTGAACACCTCCTTGACAGGTGCATGAAATGGTTTTTAACAATAGAACGCGCATCTTTTATTTATAGGTAAGAAAAGAGAGACAACTGGACCTGGATTAAAAGCATCACAGGTTTGTGGCCCATAAAATTCAAACATCTACATAGCTTACACTGAATTACGTGTCTGATCTCATGAAAACAGCGTAACGAGGTCCAGAGAAATCTCCAAAATTAAAAGGTAGAAAGGTTTGTTTTGTCAATGAAAAAGCATCAAACTATTGAATGCACATCAGAAACCAGATAAAATTTAATCCACTTTCAGAGTTATTTAGATGAATATAGTCTACACAAATATGGCGAACTTTTTCCATGTTACAGCCGCGAGCTAAAACCCATATATGCATAGAATTAAAATGTTCAAAAGTGTAAGTAGAGGACAGTAACACCCATGATTATTCAGTTTAATATGTATATTTTGAGAAATAATACATGAGAAGACATGCTTCGCTTGATTCGAGAAAAATAATCAACAATTCCAACCAAGAATATGACCTTGCATTCAGAGAGACAGAAAATAGTAACGGATATATCTAAGACCCGTATTAGAGAGTTCTAGTCACTCCACATGAGAAGGATAGTTGACATATGGTGGAGACATTGAAACTGCATTTATTGGACACTGTGGAAGAAAGGAGTATCAAGAAGGAGCTACCTTGAAAAAGGAGGAATAGGGAGAACATGTGGAACCACTAAATGTTTTTTAGTAAACTAAACACGTGATGTTAATATCTTCGTTTTAAGGAAAGTGGACATCTATTTGGTTGAAGTTGATATTCAATTCAACACGGAGTAATTTGTTAGCATGCCATTTCTTGGCACCATATTATATGGTCCACCAAGATTATTTTTTTTCTCTCTCAGGCATACCCGTCTGCAATTTCCGGCACAGAGACAGAGAGGGTACCATAAAATTAGACATGATCGTATTGTAACTAAGAACTAATTTGTTAGTAACTTTAACTTAGTATATACTATGTTTTGGTAAGTGGATAAGGAATCTGGCAACACATATATCATCGACCAAGGTCGCTTATTTCTTTTCGGAAAATCCTTGTCTGCACCCGTAGGCACAAAGAGTAAGAGACGGACTGTAAAATAAAACGCAATTTGGCTAACATTGTAATTATGTGATGGAGGGAAAGGAAAACAGATACATTTAAGCTTTCAAAATGATAGATATCCATGTAATCTAATGAAAATAGCAAAATGATAGAATTACTAAAATCGACAAATTGGTATGTCAGGAAATGAATGCGTACCTCAGATAGAACCTTAAGCATCTGATCAATGTACCAAATTTTCTCCGGCGAAAACCTAGCAAAACAATGTAGCTATAAATGGGCTAGCTATGGAATACAAAATAGCATGAAAAGAATAAATTGAACTTGACTTCAATATTTTTATTCCACATCAATCTCACTGCAGAATCATGTATATCATGTGTTGCCATTATGGTTCGACATGAAAAAGAAGAGAGCAGAAATGATATCCTAATTCCTAATTATAAAGCATTAAGGTTTATGAGACGCAACAATTGAAGATGCAAGTTACTTGCTAGTCTAAGCATTATACTTCCAAAACTCTGCCCCTCCTCAGGGTCTACTGATTACGACTATCACTAAATAAAACGAACCAAGTGACCACAAATTATAGTCAGAACTTAATTCAGTACTCAAAATTACGCCTGCAGGTAAACTGATAAGGAAAAAACCACCACATATGATAAGAATATGAACCCTTAGAAAACCCAGAGACCAAAATAGAAAGCCTAAATTTTATTATCTGTGAACTTTGAACTTACTTTTCTACAATCGAACAAATTTTGGCAGTGAGATCTCCTTTGAAATCCGGGTCACTAACTTCCAGATAATCAATCAACTCCTTTGCCAGGGGCTTTGCGTTGCTTTCATTAACCAGAAGATACACAAGCTCAAGGGCTCTTTTACGAATCGATGCATCTGAATCCTGCAAATAATAAGATGCGAGTTACAACAGTAACACAGGAGATACTAGAATTATCATAAAACTTCTTTAGAAAAAACTCTACACCTGAAACCTGTTGATTGGACAATACCATACGATATGACCAGGATAAAGAAAGGACAAGATAATTACAAAACTAAGATTCCCAAAACAGTTTCACCTGGTTAATTATTTAATTTTGGACAGCAAATGAATGATCCTGATTGTTCAATAATGGACATTGGTTTAGATTTGAAAGCTTTCAATTAACTATTGTGTCAAAGGATGCAAGAACAAAAGATGTATGGTGTCGATAAAAATTTCTGGCTTGGTGAAACCTGGGTTTAGATATCGAAGTATATGACTAAAAAGTATCAACAGCAACAAAAATGATACTTCTCAATTGTTTACGAAAGAAAGATAAAGTAAAAGAATGATACCTTAACACATTCCAAAATAGTTGCTCTGTGCCTCTGCACTGCTTGGCCATCTACTGTAACAGCTCTCATCAGCATGTTTAAAGCAACATATCTGAAAATTTTCAACTTTAAACTCCATAAGATATGTAAAAGGACAAGCTCCTAATCTACTAGAAATAAATCTCATAAGGATAAATTGTGACTTATGAAACTGTATACAAATGGCAAAGCAATGGAAGACTGCTACGCCCAGAAGAATATTACTTCAAATCCACTACGGAAGAACATAAAAAATAAAATAGAAACAAGGTAAACTCATTTGGAATAAATAAATAGACTGTAATGACCTCTCCAAGCGGGTGGCATTTCCACAATCAAATCAATGAAACTAACCTGATATTATTATCACGGTTGGACAGAAATCTTCCCAAGATATTAATGGCAAGTACCCGTAACCCACCATTGTCATCAATACTCATAATAGTAGCAACGCATTCATAGAGGATAGCATTCCCTGCATTCTTGTTTGACTCTGTTTTTGTTGCGACCTAGAAAAGAGAGCAGAATGTTAATTTGACAGTTTTGAGTATATTAAAATATAATATGCATAACATACTTTCCATAGATAACGATGAAGGAAAAAGTGTAAAAGTTAGATTCATAAAGCCATCAAAGTCGGTTCTACATGAAACCTGTTAATCCTCTCAAAACTATAAAAACTCATTCGATTTTCTTAATGTGAGACTAAGGTAGCAGGGTAAATTAACGTCAATCAACAACTTTTTACAGGATGAAGATTCTAATGAATACCAATCAACCTCATTCGAAATTATGATACGTTGAAAGGAAAAAGTAAAAGAGGGTGATTAGGGCAATTGTAATACAACGAAACATAACACAACCACTAGCAAAAATAATAAGCACTGGGAAAAAGGCAGACATACAGAACTTAAATCATCATGAAGACATAGTAGATAAAAAGTACAGTTACTAACCTGCGCAAGAATGTCATTCATACTGTCACTTGCCTCAGAATCTCCTTGTCCTAGTATACACAAAAACCTAAGCAATCTGATTTGCAGAAAAGGGTCTGTAATCCCTGAAATGTCGTATTCTGGTGCATAGGGACTGTTTGCCAAATCCTTCAGCACTTTCACCAAACCGTCTGTGCATTTCTAGAATCACATAGACAAAGAGAAGGACAAAAAAATATCAAAATTCTTCTCAGACTAATAAAATAATTCTTGATTCTGTTACAACCTGCACATAGCACATCTAAGAAAAATAAAAATAAAAACTTGTTTTTCATATGAAATGTTCAATGAGGACAACACTAACAAATCAATATAGACCACACCACTAACAAATCAAAATAGACCTATATAAAACAGGCAAAGCTCAGAGGCTGCTCTAATTTGTGCTTCCTCTATAAACCTGAAGAAGAACTATAGCACCAGGGAAAGCCATGTTCAAACCAATTATCTAATAATAGCTTCTCTCAGAACTTCATCAAATTTTCTTGATTAAAACCAACAAATTTTACTCAAAAGGTTCCTGTAGATAAACAAAATTTCACAGCCCCCTCCCTGCACGCGCACACACACAAAAGAGGGGGAAAAAGAAAGAAAGAAGAAGCATCCATACAAAACACATGCTCAGCAGTGTATCATGAAAACGAGGCAGCGGAGTAAGACGACATCAACTTACGCATTAAGAAATTTTTGGAAAATGGAAAACTCAGTTCATTACAACTGAGTGTGATGAGCAAAAGTATAAAGATTCTTATACCTTTCTGAAATATTCTAAGGCCTCTGAACTGATTTTACATAAATCAGTACAAAGCTGTACACCTGTTAACAGAACTCCATGGTGCTTTTCTTTAAGTAAAGCAGCAGCAGGGTTTATAAAATTCTCTGCCAAGTCTGGAACTTTCTTGGTAATCCTTATGGAGCATAGTGCTGCCTACATTATAGGAAAACTTAAATAAATATTACAGAATGAAAACTCAAAAAATGCAACAAGAAAGAAGGAAATGAAGCCTCTAATGTTATTTAACAAGTCCATCTTCATTATTACATTCTTGCAGGCTATATATGATTCATAAAAGCATGGCCATTCAGAAGTGCAGGTTCACGAAAAATAGCCCCCAAAACAAGAAGCTAAATGGAAAAATGAAGGGTAAGATGGAACCCACAGTCTTAGACAATCATATTTCTCAAAGGAAAAAATAAATAAATGGAAAAGGAAACAGGAAAGTTGTGATCCAACTGCCAGATATCCCACAACTGTAGATCACTCAAAACCTTTTAAAATTTTGTTGTTCCACTTTTCAAATAACCATCTCTTCATTTATAGCATAAAACTGGAAATTGGTGGAGAGCAAAGGCATTTCAGTATGGTAACGAAGGTTCATAAAGTTACATTTCAAGTTTAGTTTACTCAGCAGAAGTTGCCTCCTTTTCAGTTTAACCACGCACAGGTAAAACTCCACAATCATCAGAAAATCTATGCACATTTTATGAGTCACTCAACAGTCTGAGAAAAAAGCTCTTTCTTGTTAATAAGAAACTTATCCATTTCAAACAAAAGAAAAGCAAAAAAAGAGAAAGAAAGAAGCATTCACAACCAGTAATAACAAAAATAGAAGTGCGCATTCAAATTTTAAAGCAGAGTACTCTATAGGCAGAAATCATTAATGTTAGGAAAACTTTACTTTCTTTCTGATATTTGGATCTCTGAATTGCAGCAACCTTTCGACTTCTGGGGCAAGATCACGAGCCATTTCAGCGGAACAAATATTCCCCAGAGCACAAAGAGCAAGCCCAACAATGTATTGGTTGGTGTGATTAAGATCTCTGTGTGTAAGTTAAGGAATCTGAATTGACATCTATTACTATTATAATGATCCAGCTAACAAATAAATAGTAGCATATAGAAGTTCTCTCTATTTCTTGATGTTTTGTGTTCTTTCCTGTGATTTAAGTAGAAGTGATATGTATTTGCGTATAAATAATACAAAATAAAAAAGGAGCAGTTTGCAAAGGATACTGTTTAATTGAGTTTGTAACCAACATCAGAACCTCTTGACGTTCATCAAGGAGCAACATAAGGCCAAGATATCCTATTCTCTTCTCGGGAAATCCAGGAGATGCAATTAACTTCAGGCAATCCATTTGTCCAAAATGAGTGGGATATCCGAGCATGTGAATGAACATGAGTTTCGCAATATTACGATGTCTATAATATTGATCATTTTCGCTAATTGCAGCACGAATAGCTGCACACTCTTTTCTTACAACAGCACGCTCCTCTGCAGCAGTTTTGCAAGCACGAATCGCCCGAATCATGTCCCTGCATAAAAGAGGTAAGCATGTGCAACATGACGAATTACAGTTCAAGTGAAGCATTATTGGAGAGGTTTATTTTAGAAGAAAGACAAATGACCCACTTTCAGATTAGAATGGCCATGATGTCCCACATTTAAAGTCATACAATCATACACAAAGACAAAAACACAGAAGGAAATAAATGTTAGGTGATGCAAAATGAAAACGGCAAGATTATGGATGGCTTAATAGTTGAGCTCGAAACTTAATTCATTTAAGTTGAAATTTTTACCACCCCCAACCCCCTCCAGGTAAGAATAATAAATAAATAACAAAATGGCCTTGATAGAGAGAGAACTAGGATATAATGACGCAGTGGTAAAGGATAGCGAAGTGGATTGATAGATTGCTAGAATTTCTCCGGTGTGTGTGTTGGGGGGGGATGGGGGGGGGGAGATTTAAAAATAGTTTACTACAAAATATGTCTTTTATGAGGCGGCTCCAAGCCTCCAGCATTATCAAAGCAGAATAAAAGATAAACTGGTATATAACAGAAAGGTAAATGTAGTTCAACACAAATATTTCCAGTATAGCTATGTAACTGTAACTTTTTTAATAGAAAACGATTCTCGTTCATTAAAAAATTAAAATGTTTGGCTTGTGCTAGCTTCTCCGAGGAACTTGCTACTAAAAGGCTTGTCAGTCAACTAATTTGGAACCTTACCAGAAACTAATCATGAGCCTTATTTACAGTTTGATACACGTCTAAAGCATCATAGGATATTAGAAAACTCATGGCATATCAAGAGCAGAGAAACCTCAAGTGTTCAAAGAGAACAGTAGACCTATAACATTGTTATGAATATCTACAAGCACATACAATTTTAGCCCAATAGTAAAAGCATCACCCGAGAGCTCCAAGAACTTCTGTCCATCAAAACATTTCTTTTGAAAAAACAACTCATGATAAACCGCATGATATTTCAATATTCCTTCATTACCCCAGCTATCCTGATCATATTCTCTTCTTCAGTTTTCTTCATTGAATTGTATATTTTAATGCCTTTGCTCAGTCTATTAACTCTTTCCTATATGATCACATGGATTTTCATCACATAACATAATCAGAAACTCAAAGAGAAACACTAAGGGTAACAAGTTTAAAACATCAACATTAACATAACTAAACTAGTGAACGCAATTCCAAAGTCCATATTACAATCAAGTAATGCAAAAAATGCACCAATTCCCCAATATCAAGTCAAACTAAAAAATCCCCAACTTTGAGAAAAATCGAAAACCAGCTCAAAATCCCATTTGTAAATTTGATCCAAACAATGAATGTAAGCAAACTCCAAGTCCCAATTAACAATTTACAATCAAGTACTACAAAATGCAACAAATTCCCAAAATTAAGCGAGCTCAAAAATCCCAACTTTGAGCAAAACTGAAGACCAACTCAAAAAACCCATTTGTGAATTTGATCAAAGCAATGGAAAAAGAGTAGAAGGAAAGACGAACCTGAGGCGGGTTCCGGACGAGAAGGGATTCATGATTGGGTCCGTTGAGAAACTCCGGGAAAGCTCGATCAGATCCAGGATCACCCACCCACCAGGCCCTTAATGAATTTGGGAGGAAAAAAAAATCAATTACGAGATATGAAAAGGGGTGTTATAAGGATCTGGTGCCAGATTATATAATCAAATTGTGTTCTTGGAAAGATTTGGATCTGGAAGAATAGAGAAAGGGGAAGTGAAAGTGTGGTGAAAATAATTGAATTAAGAAACATCCGCACTCCATCACGATTCTCCTTTTCTTCTTTCTTTCTAATTTTTTTTTAATTTTAATATTTTCTTAGCTATCTAGTGCGATTTCGAACCGTGGCTCCGATGAGAAACGAGATTTTGATTTTGTTATTTTTTTTTGAAAAGAAAATAATATCATTTATAGATATTATCATAGATATTAAAAATTACATGAGGGAGATGAAATTTTAATGGATCCCCTACCTTTTGAAATGAGGCATCATGCCTTATAAAAATTCCAGTTAATCAATGAGTCAGAACAGTACAAGACTCGCAATCATAAAAAAAAACTATATAATAAAGTGTCATATAGTACAAAATTATATGACCGTATACCCAAATACTACTACCAAAAAAACAATAGCAAAATCGAAGTCACGTACAAACAAGAGACCTTCCACAACTTCTAGAGTTCTTCTCTGCAAACTTTCAAAACACGTAAAATTAGGAGGGGAGATCAGCTGAAAACAGCGTAGAGTAGTTGGCCAGCGACTACACCAGATACGAACAAAATGTCCGCTCACGATCCTCCATTCGAAGCCATGTTGCAATAAAACTCTATCTTTAGGGATGCTTCTTCAAGATTGAGACGGTCGCCTCCATTGATTACTTTCATAAAATCTTGAATTAAATCATAAATTAAAACATGACAAAAAAAACCTAGTACTATCATGATATTAATGTGTTTTAAAAATGTTAAAATGTGTTTAGTACAACAATTATCTTAAGAAAGAGAACGTCTACCCATTGCAATATATGTTTTGAGAAGGAATTGACAAGCGTAAGACAGTTTTTATTAAAGGTAGTCATTTAAGTCATAATATGAATGTGTTTACCTTACCTTTAGAATAAATATAAAATCTCCCTGCACCAGGTTTAAGCACATTATCAGAGAGATTTGCACTATGATTAAGTGCAACAAATACGTGTTTATCAATACCTAGTTGTATCTGAAGCTGGTGTAGGTGTACACAAAGTCACACTTAATTTACTGTTTGCTTTGTGCCTAAGTTAGGTGCACGTCACTTTTTAATTAATTAATTGTATAATTGTTTAACAAAATAATAAAGGAAGATACATCAAACATTAGTGCACCTCCAAGTCACAAGGCACAATACCTTGCTACACCAATGAGCGTCAACCAAAAGTCTCCAAAATATAAAAGGGTAGAATTGTTTAATATCGTCATGACTTTAATAAAATTGTCTTGTGTTTATTATTTATGTCTGAAAATCATAATCAAATTAGGTATCCGCTTAGAAAAATCTCAGCAATCTATTTTTACACGAACAATTAAAATTTGTTTCATACAGTGCAGAACTTAAAGCGTTTCAGGTCCCGACGCAGCCTCAGACTCAATTCACAACTCAGACTGATGTACACATCAATACCAATATCCGAGCATCGATACTTATTCTCCGGGTATTCAGACGAGGACATCTTGGAGCGGGGTCCTCTACATCGGGACAGCCGGGTTTCTATTCTGGTGCGTCGCCATCGTTTAGCCTCGACCTGACTTAGACGCAGCAGCACACTCCACTGCTCCAGCCAGATTCCCCCGAAGAGCCGATATTTATTAACCCCGAATGGGTAGAATTCATCTCAACAGACCAGGGTAGTGCCCTACGAACGAGAGATGGTCACACTTACTTTCTCCGAAAAGAGCGGAGAAGGCCCGATAGATACACACCATCGGGGCCGTAGATAGCATTTACTTTGTTTTGCCTACATTTGTTTCATTTTTGTTACATACAATTTGACATATTTATGTTATAAACGATTTATTCGTTTTTTACGTTGTTCGTTTTTTTATTAATAAAGTCGGGTTTTCCATAGTAATTTTCGTACTCAATTTTTGGTAAATATTATGTTTAGTGATTTTTTATGTTGTAATAATACCAACTAAAAAAATTGTAGCCAACAACAAAAAAACCAAGTGTTTTTGCCACAACTCACTGGTAGTTGAGAACGAGACTTCCGTTCTGGGATCAAGACGGAAGTCCCACTTTCGTTATGGGCTGACGTGGCAAGGCGCGTCTGGGGAACGCCACGTCAGCGGGACTTCCGTCTTGGTCCCACTTCCGTTTTAGACAAAAATGTTCCACCCAGTATTTTGACTGCCATGGTATGACCATTCAGGAAAACCATGGTTAGTCTAATGCAAACCCCCAATTATGAGGGATTATTTTTGCTGAAAAAATTAAAGAAAGATTCACGAGGCTAATAGAAATAAGTTGGGAGACAAATGAGACCATTTTCTGTATAGCTCTCGGTTGGACAAGGTTAGAAACGGAAGAAAAATGTGTTGTTATCATACAACTAATGAAAGGGATTTGGCAAAGAGAAAGAGATATATGTGAATGAAAAAAGATACTGAGGCATGCTTTTTATAGATGAAAAAGTGATGGCATTCTTGTAATTAGGATTCATTCTTGATCACCAAGAATACGTGATTGCCAAGGAGAAAACTGGGTGCAAGGTTCTTTTAATTTATTTATTTTTAATTTTTCCTTGGCTGCCAAGAACTTTATCCTCCAAGTATTTTTTATTTATTTTATATACTATAAAATGACCATTATACCCTTATCTCTTAATAAAAACAAATTCAAAATTGGTATACATAAAAGTGCTTTAAAGAGCAAGGGTGTTACAAAGAGAGCGTCCATCCATAGCCAATAGGTGTTATGAGAAAGAATTGACAAGTGTAGAACAATTTTATTAAAGGTAGGCATTTAAGTCATAATATGAATTTGTTTACCTTAACTTTTAGAATAAATATAAAATCTCCCTGCACCAGGTTTAACCGCATTATCAGAGGGATTTGTACTATGATTAAGTGCAACAAATACGTGTTTACTAATACCTAGTTGTATTTGAAGTTGGTGTAGGTGACCACAAAGTCGCACTTAATTTATATGTACTTACTGTTTGCGTTTGCGCCTAAGTTGGGTGCACGACACTTTTTAATTAATTAATTGTATAATTGTTTAACAAAATAATAAAGGAAGATACATCAAACATTAGTGCACCTCCAAGTCACTAGGCACAATACCTTGCTGCACCAATGAGTGTCAACCAAAAGTCTCCTAAATATAAAAGGGTAGAATTGTTTAATATCCTTGTGACCTTAATAAAATTGTCTTGAGTTTATTATTTATGTCTGAGAATCATAATCAGAGTGCCCCTCTATTTCAGCTATAAATCCATATATTTCATTTTTAACACTCAGACCCTTGACTGAATCCATCATCGTCAACATGACTTCTTCCTCATCATTCCCTCTGCTAATTCTCTCCTTGCTCTTCACTGTTGTAACTGTAATTCCAGGTAAAATCCCAATCCCACCATTAATTCTCTCTTTAAATCTCCAGAAAACTCAAAAAAAATTGTGAATTTTTATTAATTAATTAATAATACTTCATTCATTTTGATCAATCAGTAGTCTTTGCGGGTGGTAGTCTCATCTTGGAAGATGGCTACACAGTTACCACAATCAGCGATGGAAACAAGCAGCAAATTCATCCTTATTCGATTCTCCCTCAATTTGGATCGTCCGATTTCATTGTTCTTGACAATTTCTATAGTACCTTTTACACCTTTTCTTTTTCTTCACCCCAAGGTAACTTTACTTTTTTGTTTTGCTAATTTTCATTTATTTCATTTGTTTACTTTTCCTTGTTTTGTTTGTACTAGAGAGGGTGACAAAATGGTCTTGGATCTGACTTCTCTTGCCTTTTGGCTTTTTATTTGAGGGCATTATTCCGTAGCAAACCTAATTTGTGCATTTATTGCCAAATGTTAGGTTTTTCTCCTATCCATCCCCGCCTATACCCAATTGTTGGGGACTTAATTGATTATGTTTTTGTTGTTGTTGTTGTATTAGAGGAAAACCCATGTTTAAGGAAGGGGAAAATATATCAAAGGTCCAATAGCCCAGTGGGGGCATTGGCGGCCCATGGCACGAGAGGTCGGGTTCGATACCCTCCCAGGCGTGGGGGTAAGCTTTTAACTTGTCTCTCTCAGAGTACTCTTCTCCTCTTATGAGGTGTTCTTCTCTGCTTTGCGGTTGGTTCGGGCGTTCAAAAAGGAAGGGGAAAATATTATCTTTGTGTTTAATATTTGAAACTATGTTGTCTCTCAGTGAAGTGTGTATGATTTCTTGAATTTTTTTTGTTCTTCTGTGCTAATTTAATTTTGTTTGTACTAGAGAGTGTCACAAGATTTTATTCTGATATTACAGCGAACCCACGTTTAGGGATGGGGATTTATGTTTGGATTTTGAAGCTGTGATGTCTCTAACTGAAATGTGCCTGATGTTCTTTGAATTTTAGGGGTTTCTTTTGCTAATTTAATTTTTTGTACTGTTTGTACTAGAGAGTGTCACGTGATTTTCTGCTGATATTATAGCAAAACCCACGTTTAAGGAAGGGGAAAGATTTTGTCTTCATCTTTAGTTCTTGAATTTTTGGTTATTCTTTTGCTAATTTAATTTTTTGTTCTGTTTGCACTAGAGAGTGTGATCAAGAAGCTAGCAGGAAATGGAGCAGCGGGATATGTAGATGGTGAATTGGGTTCAGCAATGTTCCATAAGCCCAAGAACTTTGCAGTTGATTATAAAGGGAACATATATGTTGCTGATCAGTCTAATCATGTTATCAGAAAGATTAGTAAATCAAGTGAGTGTTATCTATGTTCTTGATATTTGCTTCTCTGAGATGCTGCAATTGGATATAGATAGTCGAGGCTTGTTGCACTTGTGGTTTCGGGAATGTGGTGTTGTCATTTGGGATTGCAATTTATTATAGTGTGTAACTAGAAGTTGAATGAGTCTCAAGTGATTTTCGACTAATATGGATATTTTCCGCATAGTAAAAAATAATTGCTCATATTACAGTGGAATAAGTTTTTGTAAGTTTCACTTTTTTATGCTAATGGTCCTGCCATAATAAGTGGAGTTTGGTCTAATATTTTTTACAATATGATCTGAGATTTAGATTCTGCGGCAATTGTTTATGTATTGATCTCTGCTATAAGTATTTATCTCATTCTTTACTTTGAGAATATTGCTTAGGCGTAAGCACAATTGCTGGAGGTAATTCTCAAAAGACTGGCAAAATCGATGGATTTGCTCAAAATGCTACATTCTCTGATGATTTTGAGCTGACCTTCAATCCCGAGAGATGTGCTCTATTGATCTCTGACCGTGGTAATGCGTTAATTCGCCAGATAAATCTAAAGGCGGCGGATTGTTCACATAGTTCTCATTCAGGTAACTCTTGGAGTTTGTGAAATATTCTTGGATATTACCTTATAGCTTATTCACATGTTTATAATTGTTTTCTTATCATGTAACTTTAGTTCAGAAATTTTTTTTTTTTTTGGATCTAAAATGTAAATATATAAAAAAATCAAATGGGAGACGTTTTAGTTCAGAAATTTGTTATTTTCACTAATTGATGTTCTAGCAGAAATTTGAGTTCAAAGTAAGTTATTTTAACATATAATTTGTTGATGTGCTTGGCGTGATAGTTAAATGTTTACTTGCTATCCGCTAGGTCACGGGTTTGAACCCCGTAAACCTCCTATTTATGAAAAAATAAGGGTAAGGCTGCGTACATCGAGACTTTCCCCGGACCCTGCTGATGTGGGAGTTTTGTGCACTGGGTACGACCTTTTTTATTAAATTGACTTTATCATGGTTGCATTCAGCCTCAGAGAGGATACTTTTTTAGTTGTTTAAGATACTTAGTTTTTGGTAAAACTGAAACTCGAAAACAAGAGAACTATTATAGTACTTAATCTTGAAATACTGGATGGATTCTTCATGGGACTAAACTCAAAATCAGACGCTTATTACATTCTGGACCTTCAATTATGTGATTTCACAAGTTATGATTCAAAGTCAATTTACAGGTGTTTAAAATTTTAATTAGATTGATATGCTTGGCATTGAGCTTGCACTTAATGTGCCTTTTCGAGTTTATTAGTTTTGATCTCACTTTCTGGTATGCTTACACGGATGCTATATCTCTATTAGGTGTCGGGGGCATGTCTACTGCTTGGGCTATGGGTCTTGGACTCTCGTGTTTACTACTTGGCTCAATTGTTGGATTTGTCAGTCGACCCTATGTTATTTCACGCGTAAGTATTTCTTATATTTTTGTGATTAAAATGTTTAACTGGATTGCGTACTCATTACCAAACCGAAATCTGTAGACAGGGAGGAACGAGACTACTATCTTGCAAAGGGACGTGGAAGCACTGCCTAACAAGTCTGGTGAGGCGAGTACTGATGTTTTGCTTCGACATCAGAAGCGCAGTTGTTAGCTTGCCGCTCTTTATGCTCTTAAAAAGGCTCATTCTGTTGAGCCTCTCTAACCTATCTCTCATGTTTAGGATTAGAACCGTAGAATTTATGCCTCCTTGTAATAGACCGACTGTTTTACATTTTGATAACTTGAAAAGTAGTAAAAGGGTGAAGCCTAGCCAATTAACGGACTTTGATTAGTTTTGATGAAGGGATTGAATCATTAGACCCAAACTTGAACGTTCAAGCTAAAGATGGTCGAGAAGGGAACACCAATGTTTCAGTCGCTAACAGTAGCAGTTCAAAGATGGAGAAGTTGCTGCAAGCTAATGTTACCGGATTTTCTGAGCAGGCTTCCGCTAGAAGAACTTCCACGGTGGAGTCACCGGAGGGCAATGTCGGTCTAGTTAAGAGAAAATGAATGTACTGTAGCGACTTCAGTTGCACGTAAGTCGCCTTTCAAACTTTATCTACTGGTTGTAAATATTTCCTGCATCGTTGAATCTGGAGTCTTACTTATCTCAATCTTCGTGGTTTAATGTAATTTAGTGATCTAATCAACTCTGTGGCTTTGAATTGATTACTCTTTTAAGTTTGTTGTTAAACCTGATTTTGAATGTCAACAGCTTAGATCGGGTGCTGACAGAGTCTTTGTTTGTAGCGTGTTGACACAATCTTAAAGCCTTTAGATTTTTAATCCGAACACTGAGAATAGTTGTTCAAGAACAATTTTTCTTGAATTGCTATTAACTTTCCTTTCTGCTATTGTTCAGAAAACAAAAACTGTGTCAAATAACTGCACAAAGATAGTGAAACTTCATACTGTTCGAAACTTAATGAAAAATTTCTCCGAGTTCTTTGACCCCGTCTCTTATTTACAAACAATTCACCTTTTACAGAATCTTAGACAAAATTTTCATACAAAAACTATGTACAACATCATCCTTTGAAGTTAGAATAGATTTCCTTCCTTGCTATAGTGTCTCTATTTTCTTCCCTATTCTGGAGAAACTGAGCAATCTCTGACACATGAATTGAGCTGTTACTGAAATTGCCCTTTCTGGGGTTCAAAATTGTAGTGTGGAAAGTCGCCGACTGATCATAATTTGCTCAGTGTCTAGTTGGTTAGTGTTTCCGTGTTGAAACTGAACACAAAACTTCAAGTTTTGGGTATATCCACATTTTCGCTCGTAAAAGATTCAAACTTTTATGAAAGCTCAAAACGTTTCATTTCAAAGCCAAAAACAATCCGATCAGACCCTCAATGTATACATTGTCAGCAGCATTGATCAATAGGGTTTCATCTGAATGTCTCTCTCTCTCTCTCTCTCTCTCTCTCTCTCTCTCTCAATATCCTTTTGTTCTCCATCACTGTCATCCAATCCTAAACTATCTGCAGAAGAAAATTGCCAAGAACATAATCATATTACAAGAAGAAAACAAGATGAGTAGGGTTTTTCTTGTTAATGAAAACAAGAAAACAAACGACAGACGAGAAAATTCTGTTATGGATTAGGTTCAGGTGCTCGACAAATGAGACTTTGTGGTCCTCAATTTACAATCCGGAGTAACATTCATGAAAAATCGTTTCCTTTAACTACCATGTGTAGAGTGACTTATGAATTGTAAACCACAAAGTACGTATGTGGGGATATATGACAGAACTTTTACCTATGCATCCCTTCTTCTATGGTTGGTGGTGTTATTCTATATACAGCAACTGCTTTTCTATCTCTTTCCATATTCTCAAACCACCCTGCATCACATTAATTAAACACTACAACAACTTAATTAAGAAGTAATTCGTAATTTCAGTATTCACACAGTGTTCCGAATATTAAGACAATATTTTTAAAAATTGAGCACTATCTGATCCCAATAATATGAGTAGACAGAATAATTTACCGATTGAAGGATTGAATCCTAGACGATAAAGTTCGCGATATTCTTGACAGAGGGCACAGTACATACAATGTAAATGAGTCATGAAATCTGAAGAATTGGCTCCCTTCAACATGTATCTTCTCCTCATCTTGGAACGATTATGACAAGTGTATATGTTTGTACAACAACAAGATGTGTTGAGTATCAAGCAAAGTAGGGTCCCTTCTATGTATGCTGCATAAAAATCTCAATCAGAAACTCTGAAAATAAATTTCATGTCATATGTATACCAACAAAAATATATAAATGATAAAAATAAAATTAAAAATACTGCACCAATATTGCTAATACTCCTTAATACAAAAAAGGTTTTTAGATTAATTATTATACTTACAAGTTTTGCCTTCATTTACAATCTCTGCAATCTGCCCAGCCACTATGCAAGGACAAATAGCTGTTAGAAAACCCTGTGCCAATCAAACAAATTCATTAACAAGAAACCCTAAAAAATTAAATAAATTAAAAATAATAGAAATATGCATATACAATAAATAAATTGATATAAGGTTGTAGGACGGTGACTAGCCCGTAACATTTTCTAAAATATTAGAGTTTTTATAGGAAAAAAATAAATTGTTTTGAAATATCTTTATTATATATGTTCTAGTTTCGCCTCTGATATAAAGAAAATATTAGGAGAGGGAGAAGGTGACGAACAAGGATCAGGATTGCCAGCGAAGCAACCGAAGAGGTTAGTAGACCATTCCGTTTCGTGTGTGGGTCCGGACGTCGGACAAATGACATTTCGGAAAAAAACACGTTCTTCTCCAATGTTAGACAATGGCTCTGGCGGCCGAGCTACTGCATTATTAATGCTACATTGTGATGACGATGATGATTGTGACGGTGTTGATGGTGGCGGCGACGGCGACGGTTGAGGTAGAGGAAATTGATAGTTGTAAGAATTGGGATAGAAGGGTGGTAACATTTTGATCATTAAGAGATAGAGAGGGCGATGGAGAAGTAAGAGGGAGAGAAAGTAGATATGATTAGATATTAATTAATGAACAACAAAAAAATAATATTTTCCAAATAAAGAAAATACATTAAGGTAAAGCCCGAGAGTCAAATCCGTATCAGAACCAAATGTCCTTAAGTCATATAGGATTTAAATTATGGATATGTATGGAGGCCTAAAGGAGAGTTAACATGATACTGTCCTCTTTTCCCTTCCTCTCCTTCTCCTTCACCGCCTCATCAAATTTTAGAATAGTTATGTACTGCCTCCGTTCTCAATATATGTCGCCTAAATAGTTAAGTTAAACTACATGAATCTGAGTATAGAAAGCTTTAAGGAAAGTGCATAAAGACTGTATAAATGAAGATAAAATACATTTTGATTATTATTATTTTTTATGAAACATACATTTTGATTATTGATGATGGTGTCTTTGCTCTTCCTTTTATGCCTTCTATTCTATTTATAGTCGTTTTTTTTTATAAAAAAAAAGGCTTGAATCATGCTTATTCCGGTCATGATTTGGTGAAATGGGCATGTCCTTCATGTCATGACCGTGTTGAAAAATGTGGGCAAGTTCCTCTTACTTTGACTGAGTGGTAGTTGCACATTTTCTCTTTTTTCGCCATGTCCGGTTGTCCATTCTTGCTTAATAACTATGTTGGTCGAATCTCACTTTCCCTCTTGAAGATTGCTGCGGTTAGGGAGCAGATCATGCTCGAGACTAAGTTAAAGGAGTTGTTAAAGCTAATCCCTGATAGCCAGAAGTTTTATTTGTCTATCTCGATCTGCAGTATTCTTTTGCTGCTCCTCGACTCTTGTCTTAGACCGCTTTCGAGCGTCTGTCTTTGACCGTTCTTTAATTCTCTACCTGACCGATTCTTATTAGCATCCATGTTGAGCCATTTTGTTTGTTTCTTAGTTGGTTTCGTTCAGCCGAGATTTTTCGAATGTCAACCAAAGAAGAAACTAGTCATTTTCCTTTTTTGCTTGTGTAGGGCTCTTATAAGAAGGGCACCACGGCTCCTATGCGGAACAGCTTTTGTGCGGAACATGCGGGACAAAAGCTCGTCCGTTAGATTAAAGTTTTGGCGGCTAAGATTGATTAAAAAATGAACAACTGTTCATTTTTCAGAACAGCTGTTCACTATAGCTAAAAACAACTGTTCTCAAGGTCAAAAAAGTGTCCCGTATGTGCGGAAAAATAGTTGTTCCGCATAGGAACCGGACTGTAAGAAGGGAGTGGGGACATGGGATTGGAATAGGAAATGCTTTTTAGAGGATAGAGGTCCAAATTGTAGCACTTTGTAGGGCAGATCTATCTCTAAATAATTAATATTTCCAGGTGGTACTTGTCATGTGGACTTATATATATATATATATATATATATATATATATATATATATATATATATATATATATATATATATATATATATATGTATGTGTGCAGTTAGATAAAGAAATGCAAAAATAGATACCAACAAAAACATCACTACAACTCTACTTGTTGAAGGAGAAATGCACCAACTTTGCACATCAAGGTTCTATTGTTGACAATATTTTTGTAAATATCATACTGAGGATGTGCTTGGATTGAGTCTGATTTGGGTTTGGTCTGGTTTGAGACTCAAACCCAAACTCAAACCAGCTTTGGATTGAATTTGGGAATGAAATTTGAAGTGTTAAATCATCCCCAGACCAAATTCCAGACTCAATCCAAAGCGGGTTTGGAGTCTGAGTTTGAGTCTTAAACCAGATCAAACCCAAATCAGACCCAATCCAAGCACACCCTGAGTAAATTTCAGACACTGTTTCATTTTAATTCAACGATTGAAATAGCAGTTTAAGAATAATGTCTCGGTCTAAAGAGTAGTAGTTAAGCCAAAACAGTTAATTTAACTGATCATTCAAAAGATTTGACGACTAAGATTAATTGACACAGGAGGCCTTTTAGAACCAAAACAAATATGATCTTCACCAACCATCACTTGTGACTTACCGTTAGTTGGTCACGTGGTCCATAAATGATAGTTCCACTCTACTATGATGTCTGAAAAAAATTGGAGTATCATCATGGTATTGAGTGTTTTAACAGAGAATGTTTGTTCAAATGCTTCCAAATTTATGTCTCCCTCAGCAGTGAAATATAGGGAGGAGAAAATGGCAAGAAATAAATATGGATGCAAATGAGAGATTTACCTCATTTGATTAGGGTCGAAAAGTAAGTAAATGAGAATGCGATGTAAATTAGGACGGGAAATCTAATGCCAGTAAAATAGCCGGTCCTAAAAGAGTAGTAGAAATAAAGATGTTACTCCCCCTCCCGTAAATCATGTTCTAAAAGAGACGAATAAAAGATTCGCTTACACTCGACCCTTACCAAAAAATGTGAAAGTAAATCATAAGTATTACGCATAGTGGAAGAAAAGGTGTCACACCCTCTCCCGTCCCGGGTTTTTCATTAGACTAACAATGATTTAGCAGAATGATCATAACATGGCAGTCAAAACTTTGGGAGTAACATTTTTGTCCGAACGGAAGTCCCACTTCTGTTCTGGCCTGGCAGAGAGTTTTGGCAAATTTGCTACAATTTTTTGAGTTGGTATTATTACAACATAAAAAAAATCACTACAACTGAATATTAACCAAAATTTGAGTACCAAAATTACTATGGCAAAACCGACTTTATTAATAAAAAACGAACACGGTAAAAAACGAACACATCGTTTACAACATAAATATGTCAAATTGTATGTAAAAAAAATAAAACGACTAATGTAAGCAAAACAAAGTAAATGCTATCTAAGGGCCCGATGGTGTGTATCTATCAGGCCTTCTCCGCTCTTTTTGGAGAAAGCAAATGTGGTCATCTCTCGTTCGCAGAGCACTACCCTGGTCCGTTGCGATGAATTCAACCCATTCGGGGTTGATAAATATCGGCTCTTCGGGGGAATCTGGCTAGAGCAGTGGAGTGTGCTGCTGCGTCTGAGTCAGTCGAGGCTAAAGGATGGCGACGCACCAGAATAGAAACCCAGCTGTCCCGATGTAGAGGACCCCGCTCCAGGATGCCCCCGTCTCAATACCCGGAGAATAAGTACCGATGCTCGAAAATTGGTATTGAAATAGGGTGGGTACATTGGCATGAGTGGGGAACTGAGTCTGAGGTTGAGACGGGAACTGGGTCTGAGGAGCCTGAGTCGGATCTTCCTGCGATTGAGCCAGTTCCGGAGCACCGCCACGTTGCCGAAGTCGCCCGGCGGCAAGGTCCTCTTGACTGGCTTGCTCGATCCCGGCGAGTACCCTGTCTCCCAACCGCTACCTGGAACATGCTCCCTCATCTATGTGACCGGTTGCAGAACTGCAGCATCTACCAGTGACGGATCCAGGAATTGAGATCAGTGGGGTCAGGGACGATTCTAGGGGGCCAATTTTTTTAAAAATACTACTAGATATGGTAAATTTTATATGTAGTTTGGAGTATTTTATCAAGTTCGCACCCCCTCCCCAAGTTTTTTTTTGTATTTTATCAAACAATATGCAACATAAAAAAGTGATTGAGAATGAGAATGAGATGTCTCGCGGGAAATAGCGGGAAGGAATTGAGACTTACGAGTTGAGAGACAAGACTATTTTTTATTGAGAGCAACTTGTTAAGTATCCCGCGAAGCGAGAAGAAATTGAGACTTGAGAGCTGAGAGACAAGACTATTTTTATTGAGAGCAACTTGTTAAATATCTTTTAGAAGATTAGAAACAAAAAGTATTTTTAAATCTTTACAATATTTAAAGCTGCTTGTTAAATATCTTCTAGAAACAACAAGAATGGTTAACACCACTGCTCCAGTGCGGAACGAAAATTGTTTCGTACGTGTGGAACAAATTTTTATCTGTTTGATCAAAATTTTAAGAATGTTTATTTTATTAGTGGGGTCCTTAAATTTTTTGTGTGGGGTCATTTATACATTTATTATTTAAATGGAGTAAAATATATCATATATAATTTTAAAAAAAAAATTCCACTGGGTCAATTGACCCCACTGGGCCTCACCTACATCTACTACATCGGCAGCGCGCGATTTGCATGAAACTGTCTTCCCAGCCGCTACGAAGGCATCTTTTATTGTTTTGGCAGCCCAGACGAAGAGATTCTTGTACTGATTATTAGTTCGAGATTCAGGCTTATTGAATTCTTCAAGAATCACTCTGTTAGACTCCTCGTGTAACATAAATATTCGAATTAGTATATTTAAAATAAAAAGTAATAATGTTGACAACAAAACGAATAAAACTTACAAAAATAGCCTCAGATGTAGCGATGGGTTGAATGCCCATCGACAGTGGCCCGGGATCCCTATTTTGTGGGTTTGTCATGAGGTGCATGGTAATGAGATTGTACCAATCCATGTACTCACGGGTTGATGCAATAACATTACCGGGAACAGGAAAAGCGCCCGCCATTGCAAACTCCAGAACCAGCAACCAGCTTCGGTCTAGTGTCTGAAAATTTTATCACTCAAAATAAATACTTTCCCTTTAACAAATATCGAGAACGAGAGGAATCACCTGCAAGTTCTCACACACGAGATTGTTTATCCGAGCAAAAAATCGCCAGATAAGGAGCATAAGGAAACAAGATAACCCGTTGCAAAAAAAAAAAGTTTTAGGAAATTCTCTGCATTGTAATATCGACATATATACGCAACATTCTCTTGGGAAATAAACTGCAATAATGGGAGAAAAACAAGATCGACAACAATAATGAAAGACATACGAAATTATTAACCAAGTTCGTCGAGAAATTGGTTACGTCTAGGAGCGCAATTTCAATGTTCTTTATTTGGTCGAAATTCGAATACCACATTATTCTAGCAATTCAATGTTCAGATTAGAATTGCTAGAAAGACTAAATACAATAGCCATATTTAAGAAAAAGAAATTAAGCTCAATAGCTAAAGAGTAAAGACACCAAGATAAAAAGGCAACTAAAAGTGAAATAAAAAAAAAGCCAAAACAAGAAAGAAAAATAAATTCAAACTTACAAAGGGACAAGGAAGATGAGATTCTTTAAAGATTGCTATTAGAAGAGTCAAGTATGAGTAGGTCTCCACTAGGCAAGATTTCAACAGTATGAGGCTCAATTCCCAGCTTGCTTCCATCAAAAACAGTCTCCACATTACCCCCACTCTCAAATTTCATCATCGGACGCTCAGTAATTGCTGAAAATCAAAATTTGACCAAAAACCCCCCATAAACTAAAAAGCAAAAAAAATACTACTTACAATCCATAATATAAATCGTCTAGAAAATGTAGCGAAAATTAAATAAGCAAAAAACAAGGTACTATATTAGTCAAAATATCAATATTACTCCCCCTAACTAAGGTACCTACATCCCATCCCATATATAAGTCGTTTAGAACATGTAGCCAAAATTAAGTAAACAAAAATAAGGCACCTTATTAGTCAAAATATCAATATTACTATCTTAAATATGACTTGTATGTCACTAATTCTATTTAAAAGACTAATATTGATATTTTCACTACATGACTTATATTATGCAATGGAGGGAGTACCATATAAAGAAACAAGAAAAAAGACCACAAATAAAAATAGTACCTGTTTTAGTAGTAGATTTCAGTGACTTAACCCACTTCATTAGCATTGAAATTCCATTTGAGAAAACCCCATTTACTATCCCTGCTAAAAAACAACACAATAAAAACTCAGGAAAAAAAAAAACACAAACAAAATTCCAGTAATTCTACACTCTTTTTTACATACATTATATCAAAGTAAAATTCAAGCTGAAAAAAAAACAAGAAATGGGATCAAATGCTAGAAACTTCTAGCACAAACAAAATTCCAGTATCTAATAAACTTCTTTTTACATACATTTATAAACTTAAGATGTATTTTGTGTGATTTGTTTTTTTTTATAAACTTAAGGATGGAAAGTGTGATCAGCTAAGTTACTTATCAATGAGCGAGTAGTTTTATCTTGGTGAATAAGTTAGTTTAAAAATTATATTCAGAATAATGGATATAATACACATAGGTCAAAAGTGCAAATTCACATAAAAGAGAATTGATTTTTTTGTCATATGTGTTGCACTCATTGGCCTGAATACAAATTTTAAATTTACTCATATACCCAAATACAACTACTCCCAATGAGCTGCTATTTGAACTGAACGTTTGCTAGCAAAATTCTAGTTCGTGTTTAATTCTGTTAATTTTATAATCCAATCGAGCTTGAATATAAAATATTATTTGAAGTGTAATATAAAATATTATTTGATTGTTGATCGAACAAACAAGAGCATTAGGAAAGGATTTAAACATTACAGAACTTATGTGTGATAATTCGAATAAAAGTGTCAACATTTAACTTGTAACAGATGAATTAAAGTGGGTTGATGCGAGCGAGCGGTTCAACATTCACATTTTTATGTCGGTTTTCTAATTCTAAATGTTTACTCTCGAAGTAAATGCATGTTTCAACTAAACTTTCGTAATAAACCTCATTAATCAAGGATGTATTTATAAGTTCCGCCACACCTCTACATTCCAGCATCCACATGTGTTTAAAGATCCATTGCAGTTGGAATTCTAAGTCGAGTACATTGGTGTTGGCAAGGGTTGCAAGTTCAATAAGAGCTCGATTAAAGGATTGCCAGCCCAGCGAGGGCTCAATTTGAGTTCAACTCTTTTTAGCTCGGGCTCAAGGGAATGGTAGCAAACCGAATTATCAATATATCACAGAAAGATATACAAATTAATCGCCACCTTGTACCGGGGTAATTTTTTTTGTAAAATTTGATTTTTTTTTTCTTCTGACCCTACACTTGGTCGTTATATTCACTGAAACTTTTTTGATTCAGTCTCTTTTTGCTAGTATCCAAAGATACTGTCAAAGGTGACTGGAAATTCTGCTGTATTCCTAGCTTTGGGGGTCGATACACTAGCAAGGCCTTTAAGCAATCTCACAACATCAGAAGTATCATCAAGGTAATACTTAGCCTTGCTCGGCTTCTGTCCAACGGTACAAGCAAATATCTCCGGAGCTGTTGGGAGGGTTGGACCAGAGACGGTGCTTAAAATGCTCTCGAACATGTCTTCGTCTGATCTATCATCTCCAATGCACATCACAAAGTCTGGTGCCTTTCCGCTATCAACCATCTTCTTTAGAATTTTCTCCGCAACTAAACCCTTTGTCACTCCCTACATGACCACAATTTCTCAGAGAAAGTCCCGATCATGCTAGAAAATGTGCAGTTCATGAGGGAGGATATGTGTGGGGGTGGGGGTGGGATAGAAAAGGAAAGGGTATGTTGTACAACATACCTGTGGCTTGACTTCGACAATATGCTGACCTCTCTTCACGACTGCAGGTTCATTGGCAACTACGTTTTCCAAATGATCGAGGAGTTCCTTAGCTTGGCATAACCCGAAGTCTGGATCAGCTTCTTGGTGATGCCAAACTATTGCACTCTCCTTCATTTCTATATTTGAACCGTCAGTTGCTTCGGTATAGAGCTTCATTATAGGCTCCACAATCTCCTTCCAATCAAGATCAGCAGACAGAGATTCCCAATCAGAGGAGTTGTTCCACCTGCCGCATCAAACGTTTTCGATCAAATTAAGGACACCAAAAAAAAAAAAAAGATTAAATAGGGAAATCACTAAAAATAGATGTACCTTACGAAATATCCATGTTCAGCTGCAATTCCTACATTCTCACAGGGAGCAAGCCATTCAGCAAGGGAAGTCCTTCCTCTGCCGCTAACAATGAACACTGTGTTCTTCGGATCGCTGGATAGAGCATTCAGCACAGTAATAACTTCAGGACTAAGGGATTTTACAATAGAGGATTGCGGTACAACAGTACCATCATAGTCCAGGAATATTGCCCTCCTGTTTGTTTGCTTATATGACGAAATGATATGATCGATGGACAACTTCCTAAAACTGGGAGAAAGCGCAATAACTCTAAAACCCAGCCCCAAACCAATGCCCCAGCAACGCTTGCTGTAGTGGTCTTTACATGCTCTTTCCAAGTCCTGGAAGAAGCTGCGAGCCCAATAAGCTACATCATGAGAGCTGACATAGCGATAGTGTTTCTCATGGCGCAGCTGTTTCTCTGAATCGGACATGGTAATTGCCACATTCATAGCCTCAGCTACGGAATCAATATCCCAAGGATTAACCCTAATTGCTCCACTAAGAGATGGCGAACAGCCAATAAACTCAGACACAACAAGCATGCTTGTCCGAGGAGTGTCTTTGACACCAATAGCTTCATTTAAGCCAGGAGATCCCTGCCTGCAAACAATATACTTGTAAGGGACCAAGTTCATCCCATCCCTTACAGCATTCACTATGCAACATTCAGCCATAGCATAATAGGCAGTTTTCTCATAGCGAGCAACGGGACGATCGATCAGAATTACTGGCACATAATCAGGGGCCCCATATACTTCATTGATCCTTGCAGCAGTTGAATACATTTCCCTCTTTGCTTCCTGAACATCTTTTCCTGGGCTCCTTGCAGGATTCACTATCTGTACTAGAACTAATTTCCCTTGCATCTGTTGATGTTGCTGCAAGAGTTGTTCAAAAGCTTGGAATTTAAGGCTGATACCCTTGAAAATATCCATGTCATCAACGCCAAGAATTATCTTTTTACCGCTAAACTGATCTTGAATCTCTTTGACTTTCTCAAATGTATAAGGAAGATTCATGACAGATTCAAGTCTTCCCATGTGAATACCTACAGGCAATATCTTTATGTACACGGTACGGCCGAAGTAATCAAGCCCAATATGACCTCGTTTAGATTCATAATCCAGGCCAAGCATTCTACTACAGCAGGACAGAAAATGACGGGCATAATCAAAGGTGTGAAAACCAATTAGATCAGAATTCAGCAATCCCTTGAGAATTTCATCCCTGACAGGAAGAGTTCGGTATATTTCCGATGATGGGAAAGGGCTGTGAAGAAAGAAACCAAGTTTCACACGATTATACCGCTTCCTCAAAAATGTGGGGAGAACCATGAGGTGATAATCCTGAATCCAGATATAGTCATCATCAGGATTAATCACTTCCATAATTGTATCTGCAAATAACTTATTTGCAGACACATAAGCCTGCCAAAGCTGACGATCAAAGCGATCCCCATGATCTGGGCACATAGGTAGCATGTAATGAAAAAGAGGCCACAACTGTTGCTTACAGAAACCATAATAAAACTTCTTCTGGATTTCCTGAGGTAAAAACGTAGGCACACACTTGAACTGCTCTTGCAGTGTTTGTGCAACTTCTTCCTGTTCACTTGCCTCTATCTCCACCTTGAGAGAACCGACATATAAAACCTCAGTTTCAGGAGGAAACCCATCTTTAAGTTGCAGCAGAAGTGAGTCCTCGTCCAGGCTAAAGCACCATTTTCCATTCTCTGTGTCCCTTGTAGCATTCAAAGGCAACATATTTGCAACCAAAATTTTCCGTTCACGAATGACAGGTGATGAGCTATCTGAATCTCCATCATTGCTACTACCATCTGAGATGATACCAGAAGCAGCAATCACTCTCGGAAGGCCCCTTGGAGTTTGGGGTAGTTCTGCCGAAGTTAAGTTCAAAATGCTTGCAGATGATCTTGACGCCATAACTGGTAAATGGGAATTGCTTATTGTATCATAAAACCACTTACTCAAAGTGCAAACACTCAAAAATTAGCTCCTCCAAAAGTCCACAGCAGAATAAAGAGAGATGACCTGACCCTACATCAAAATGAATAAAAAACCAAATCCAAATTATATTTCTCTTGTATATTCCAAATTTTACAATACATAATTAAAAGGCAGAAATAACCAAGAACTACATGAATAAATAAATAAAATTTTCCATATACCAGTTTATAGCCTGAGAACCAAAATTAAATCTTTAAGGCTTCAACTTTAGTAATTGGACTATCTTAATGTCTGCCATAACATACTGAATTATAATTAAAAAGTCAATTATAGTGCACTCTCACTTGCTGGAATCCGCATTGATAAAAGAAAAACTAAATAAATAGATAAAACTTTCCTAGATATGCTTATTCCTTCTACAATCATACAGGTCGAGAATGTAATAAATTTGCATAGATGAGGATGTCTCTCATTCCTTTTAATCGAATTTACTTTTGACAGGAGAGAAAATCAGAAGGAAAGAAAGGTGGAAAAGTTATTCCAAAGATCTGAAACAATCTGCACGAGCAGACAAGTACAGACGTGGTCCAAGTCATTATTCACCTCAATTCAATCGAATATAATTACCCTAAAAATTTGCACCAAAATCAAAATATAATTATGCTGCTAGATACCCTTTCAGGTTGTAAATAAGCAGCCAAAGGATTGAAGATAGATTGGCATAAATAATCCACAACGAATTTACACAAATTATTTTGTGAAGGAGAAGAAATAAATAAAAGTGTCCAAACCTGTTTCCAGTTAAGGCACTGAACAAGTTTGATTGAGATGAAGATCGAGTATGCTGCAAAATCAATCTAATTGAATACAGATTTCAAATAGGAAGGAAAGCTGTTTAAAACAAGGGGAAGAGCAAAACCAACGCAGGGCTCATAAGTCACGTTCCAACCCTTTTACCCCATTTCCAGATGCTATGGCAGCGGTTTTGTGAGGAAAAAAACTCATTCAAAAATGGAAAGAGGAATTGACAAAGTTGGATGCTTTGTCAGCTTGGACCAGGCCTTCATTCACGAATTGAAAAGAATATAAACTACTGCCAAAAGAAGAAATTATTCGAAACTTGCTTTTCTGGTACCGACTCACCACCTACTATTACTGCCTCATGCTTTCAGTGCACAAGTAATGTAAATCAACAAGAATAACGTGTCTACAGCAACGGTTTTTTCACTAACCGTGTTCGTATTCATTTATACACGCACAAGTTACTTTTTAGCACATTTTACCATAATCAATATTGCAGAAGTCGCTAGTTGGTCGCCAGTGGCGACTAACAACTAGTCGACGACTAGATTACAAGGGATTTTTTAAAATTCCGTCATCATATATGATATACGTACTAGTCAAACAAAATTCCATAACAAATTAACAATCAAATACTAGTCAAATCAAAGTACATGGTAGTCCATCCATAAAATATATGCTTTAATAAATTATTATCAAAATTAAAAAAAAAAATCATCAGAGATCATAGCTTTAATAAATCACAGATGACTTGAAACTGAGAGAAGAGTGGAAAGAATGATACTTACTCCGTCTCGTCGTCGGAGATCTGGTTTATCTCGTCGCCGGCTTGGAAGTTGAAACTGAGAGAAGGAAGAAGTTTGGGTCGATGAGGGTTATGGCTGGGAAAAGGGAGAAAGAGATGTGTTTTGTTTAAATTTCTCTGCCCAAAACGGCAATTGACCGCCTAGGACCAACTTTTGACCGAACCAATTTTTAACCCCGATTTTAGGGTTTTCTAGTCAGTTGAGAGCCAACTAGCGACTAATCGCCGACTAGTCCGCTGACTAACCCGACTTTTACAACACTGGCCATAACTGTAAACAAGAGAATGGAAACATAAAGAGGACTGAATACAGATACTATCATTATACATCCTATAACTTTAATGTAGCTAACACATTATTCATTTAGAATACCCACATTATAAAACAAAATTCACTTACCATGCTCATTGCTAAAACAAAATGAATGATTTAGACCTTTCAACACAGTGGCTGACAAAAGAATGGGACATGAAAAGGCCAGCATACATGTATCAGCCTTTGAATTGACCCTCAACAACAGGCAAACAACCGATACAAGCTAACTCTACTTAAGGTTCATTTTAACAGTCCTTTCGTGATAATATAAGTGAATTATGAAGATAACTTGGTATAAGTTCAATTAGACTTAAATTTTCATTATTGGATACATAGGAGTATAGCAGAGAAAACAAAATAAACTACGTATCTAGAAGAATCGAATAAAACAAAAAGGTTAAGAATAGGGAGAATTGAAGCCGTTTGCAGCTTTTTAAGTCTTTACAATAAGTCCCAATAAAATTAATATGGTAAGTAAAAAATTTGCAATTGGCCAAACTCGATCCACTCCTCTTCAATTGAAGTAGACCATTACCTCTCATATGACCAATGCACAGAAGTTGTTATCAAAGTTCAACTTAGGAAATAATAATGAACCAAATGGAAGAAACCATTTGTCCAATTGGGATACTGTGGTAGTCATAGAGTCCTTTTCAGGAAGGAGGCTAGATTGCCTATATCACCACTGAAATAAAGACCACGTGATGGGGCTGATTTTGACAGCAAACATGGCAGCGACGGGCAACGGGACCAACTTAACTTCATAAAATGTTATCAGGGACATAAGTTTTACCAATAATTTTATTATTAATAATAATAGACTATATCTAAAATAATTTTGATAATTAAAAAAAAAAATCCTTTAAGAGTGTAATCATCCCAACCTTTTGATGTTAGGGATGAACAATTTTTGTTAAAAATATGATAAGTAATTTCCAAAGAAGCATAATACTACGTCAAACAATAAGCATCTAGGGCGGACTTAAGTTATGGTGTCTATAAATTACTAAAATCATAACTTAGTCCTGAAACTGACAAATTTTCAACTAATAGTAACCAGCCCATTGTCCAGAAATTCCCCAAATAAAGCCCCTTGGTCAAGGTGGATTTTTCACCATGGGTAACCAATATTACAATCCTTAATTAAAAGAATTCATAGAACTAAAAGGAGGACACAGAAAGGTGAACAAATCAAGCTGAATCTGCCTCCCAAAATTAAGCAGTGACGAGTAAAAATCGAATGTTTCTATGGTGTTAACACATCATCCTTGGTGACTGAAGTTCGCTTCCTGACTGGATTTGGTAACCCCCCACTCCCTAACCCCAAATAAAAGAAAAGAAAAAAACAGAAAAAAGAAAGAGGGAATAAAAGTGCTTATTTACAAATAATTGAACTTCCTGAAAAATCGTGCCTAAAAATCATGACACTGCTTCAGAAAATAGGGATATCTATATCGTCATCCTTCCAAAAGTTTCCATAACGGTCATCGGCCTATCAATTACATGCTACAACCACATGCTAGAACTTCCAAGCAATTGGAAGTCAAATCTTCTTTCAATAGCCATAATGTCAAATATCTCATTTGGAATATCACAAAGCAATCTCCGCCTGATACATGAACATAGATGCAACAGACACGTGGTGATGCAATAACACAAAATCTCTAACCATCATTGAATAAAGTACTTAGTAACCAACATCTTTACTTGGGCCCAATATTCGAAGAAGCAAAAGATTTCTTTTCGGGTTTCAACTTACAAGGATTCGGATAAGCAAATGCCAAATCTAGAAGGGACCAATTGAGTCTTTCAAGCATTTCACGTCTTCAATTGTCTATATTTGAGAGAAGATGAGGAAACAAAAACAAGGAGCTCCACAGACCATCAATATTTGCCGTATAAGGTTGTTGTTTCTGAGGTCAACTACTTTTCAATGTAAAGAAAAATCTCCTACGCCAACAAGAGTGAGAAGTGACTTCACGTAATGTGTTTTTAAGACCGCATTCATGGCAGTTGCTGATGCGAATCTCATAAGTTCAAATCCGGAAAAAAAACACTCTCTCGCTTTACAAATAATTGGCCCTAGCAAAAGACATTGGTTACTAAGAACCAATTTATTCTTTACTAGATAGAGCTGTTGTATTATTCACGCATCCGTTACGTGTACGTTACATGTATAGGTTATAGATATTGGTTTGCAATATTTCAAATGAGATATATGAAGTAGTGGCTATTGAAAGGAGTTAGTTTTAATTTGCTTGGGAGTTTTAGCATCTGATTGTAACTATCGGATCTAACGGTGGCATCAGTAACTACAAAATCTAGAAGAGATCGATTGGGTCTATCAAGCATTTAATATCTTCAAAAACGACAAGGATGAAGCTCAACAGTCCATCACTCGGCGCCGTATAATGTTCGCATTTCTGAGGCCAACGACTTTTTGAAAGATGTGTTAAATCTACCGTGCACACCAAAGTGAAAAGCCAACGACTTTTTGAAAGTTGGGTTACTCCCGCGCAAACCAGAGTGAAAAGCCAACGAAACTTTGAAGTATCTTCTCATACATAACGTCTTTTTCAAGCAGAACTCATGGTAACCAAATTCAAAGTTATCCTCCTATTCCTGTTCCACTTCACATCAAAATCCTAACAACACTCAAGCTTCCACCGAGTTTTTTGCAGCTTAAGGTCTTTTGCAAACTCTTTAATACAATCTCTCACAAACAAATAAACCACATACACATGCATATTTAAATATTTTGGTTTAACAATATTTTGTAACAAAGCAGAAAATCAGAACCACAAATAAAACAGTTAAGTACAAAACACAACAACAGCAATCCATTCAGCACAAAGATATAACAAATCAAAACACCAAACTCAATTCAACAAACACTGTAAAACTCAAAATTCTTACCCAATTTTAAAATTAAAAAACAAATAGTCAACCTCTGAGAGCTGTTTTCCACAACCAAATTCTGTTAAATTACCTGCAAAAAAAAAAAATCAACATCAATGAATTTAACAGTTGAAAATGAAATTCACTTTAACCTAATCAAAACAACCGGCTTCTTCTTCTTCCACTCAAACGCCACCAAACAACAAAACACAACAAATAAACACTCAAATTTCTAACTCTTCCGTTACAATTTCCTTCATGCAATTCCATTTCCATACCAAAAACACAACAACAGAACAATTAAATGAACCAAAAAAATTCCAAAATCATAGATCAATATGAATAGAGTGTGTGGCCGGAAATAACTAACAGTTTGTTCAGAAATGAGAAGAAACTCCGGCGCCGGGGAGAAACGGCGTCGATGACGTCAGCAATCTGTGGCAAAATCCTAGAGAGAGAGAATTTTGTTTTCTGAATGTTCAACGGAAGAGAAAGAAAAATATACAACAGTTAGTTTTTTTTTTCTAGAGAGAGAAAGTAGTTGTAGTGAGAGAAATGTGGATAATGATAATAATCTGGAAAATGTTCCATTTTTTTAATTTTTGTTAATAAAAATGACAAGTGTACGAGCTATTGAACGTCGTATATAAGGTATTAAAAATTCAGTAATTAATGAACATTTTTTAGAAGTTGGCTCCAATGCAAACGGGAATAATTATGCACGTGTGAAATTTTTCTTATCCGTTTGATTTAAATTTTGACGCTTAAAATTGATTTAAAACGAATACATATTCTTTTTTTCCCTGAGAAATATCTATTTTGAATCTCATGACACTTGTTTTGAGTCTCATAACACCTATTCTAAGCCTTCTGTATGTACTGAATAAAACTGTTCCGTATTCGTATTGTATTTTTTATAGTTATTAAAGACTTTTAGACATGTGTTACATTGTATGTAACATGTGTTATGTTCTAATTAACACTTATCCTAAAGCATGTAACATATATTTTACACCACAAATGTTACAAAATCACAATATTTATTCGCTTCAAACAAAATTGAATTGTCAAATTTTTATTTAACTACAAAAAAATTGAGTATATAAAAATAAAAAAATAAAAATCTGTTCAGCATCATAATCGACCCGATACACAATAGTTTACCTTTATTTTTATTTATTTTTTGCTGAATAGGGTTAGGTCACCTTTATTCGGTGTTTGTTAAATAAATTATATTTTCATTAATAACAAATAGCTGAGGCCATTACAAACAAAGAAAAATCTTCGGTGTTAGAAGGATGAGATAAGTGTTGAGCGAAGCTGACCTTTGATAACCATAGTTAGTTAGGTTTTAACTACGGTTCAGTTCGTTTCGCTTGTTTCTTTATTTTTATAGTTACCCCTCTATTTAACTTTATTTCCATAAAGCCCCCCACCAACTGCCTTATCTATGCATACATAGTTTTATTTAGGTCTTCTGACTAAAACACATATTTTTTTTTATTGGGGAGCAGGATTTATCTATTACAAAAAATATGTGATTTAAAAAGTGGGGAGGTAATTTGAACTCATGACTTCTACGTATGCTACAGCCTTGACCACTAAATCAATACCTTCGCCACTAGACTAACATATTATAACCTTTTTTTCCTTTAAAAATCCCCCCTCGCAGGATCCAAGAGAATAAATAGTGATTCTCCCATTATCTTTCAGCATGACTCGAAATCTCAACATATCAATTGAAAGTAAAGAGTCATACTGCTTGAACTGCGCTTATTTGTCAGCATATTATCAACGTAAAAGTTACTATCAATGCACTAATAGATGCAATAAGGTATAAAAACCAACTCACGAAAATGTGAGTTGGAATGAGTTTTTTTTTCTTCTTCCTTACATATATTGCATCCATCCAGAGGTGGCAGTCCCCCGAAATTTCTAAAACTACTATTATATATGATATATTTTATATATAGGGTGTGCTTGAATTTGGTCTGTTTTGGGTTTGGACTGGTTTGAGACTCAAACTCAGATCCAAACCAGCTTTGGATTGAGTCTGGGATTTGGTCTGGGGATCATTTCAGATTTCATTCCCATACTCAATCCAAAGGTGGTTTGGATCTGAGTTTGAGTCTCAAACCAGACCAAACTCAAACCAGACTCAATCCAATCACATCCATAGTTAAGAATATTTTATCAAATTCATCCCCAATATTTTTTTTGCAGTTTTTATATATAGTTTAGTATAATATTACAATTTTCGCCTCCAACACCAAATTATTAACTTCGTCCCTTCATCCGTTAATACATTATAACTTTTAAATAATAATAAGTTAATATAACTATAATATGTATACAGTATGTAGTTGACTAATATACTAATCCACGCATTAGTTTGACATAGTGATGGTGGCTCCTTACAATAATAAAGTGTTCTGATTCGAATCTCATCAGAACGTAATTACAAAATCTCTCCTCGGTAAAAAAAAAAAAAAAAAAGGTTAAACAAAGAAAATGAACTAAATCTAATTTAACAAGATCTCCTAAAACAAAATTACCATATCATTTAAGAAAGTGGCAATGATGGATCTTGTTTATCAGAGCAACAACAATAATATAACATATTAATTTTTCAATAATTGTAACATAATAATTTTTCAATAATTGAGTTTATGAGCGAGAATGTATAGGAGATAGATTTAACCATTGACAATAAATGTACAAAGTGACTGCTCACAGAATAACACTAAAACAATAATTCATATACCATCAATTAATGATTAAAAATTTATTATTAATATTTAATTGAATAATAAATAAATAAAATAATTGGAAAAATAATAAAGATGTATTGATTTTTTAAACGTGTCAAATAATTTAGAATGAAGTTAGTATGTTATTAATATCTTTTGTTTTCTTACTCAATATAGAAATGTATTTCCATCAAAAAATATATATAGTTTAGGTGGTATAGATTCAAGTGAATAGTTTAGGTGGTAAAAATAGTGCTGTTTTAATATATATCCCCTTAGTCTTCCCATTAAAATAGTGCAATCCTTTCTAGCTTTGTGTATTAACTAAATCAATTTGCAATATTGACTAATCGGTTGCAAATCATATCTGAATCAATTGTTGACAACAAGTGGACAAAATATAGAGGAATATTTTACAATAAATACTTTTTCAATTCAACAAGTAGAAAAAATCAAAAAATATATATATTTATGGTGTATTTGTATTAATTCTGGTTTGAGTTTGAGACTCAAACGGAGACACCTGCCCTCTTTAAATTGAGTATGAGAATGAAACTTCAATCATTAATCCATGAAGAATATATATTTAGGGTGTATTTGTATTGATTATGGTTTGAGTTTGAGACTCAAATTGAGACTCAGACTCTTTTTGGATTGAGACTGAGAAAGAAATCTAACCATTAATCTATGAAGAATTTGATTTAAATTTGAGATTAATTCGAGACTGATACTAGAAATTTAATACTGAGATCCAATCCAACTATACCCTTGACTAGAATAACCTTTTCCACTTTATGTGGTTGATTAGATTAGAAAACCATGGCTAATAAACAACATAAATAAGACAAAAAAAACCAGAACCATTTGCTACAGCAAGAGAAAAATATCCTCTACTAGATAATGTCTTTAATGTTAAATCCGAATACCACCAACCATGATCAATTAATAACTTATAAAAATATTCGCAAGCCCAATCTTTATGAATCACATTCATTAAAAAAAATCTACATATTTTAGAAAGTGTAATATGTATTATTTCTTTTTTATACCGATGTCTAGAGACATTAGGGTGTGCTTGGATTGGATTTGAATATGAAATTTTGGTCTCAGACTCAAACCCAAGCTAGATTTTAGATTATTTAACACTTCAGATTTCATTTACAGACTCAATCCAAAACTGGTTTGGATCTAGATTTCAGTCTCAAATCAGACCAAACTCAAACCAGACCCAATCCAAGCAGACCCTAAGTCAAGTTCAGTTGGGATCAAAAAAGTATTTTGACCAATTTAACGAAATTTTATGCAAATATATGATGATTGTGGCTCATGAACATCTAAGTGTTCATCTAACTCGAGACGCACTTAGTCTTCTTTTATTTAGACAGTCACCACTTCATATAACATACTACACTATGCATCATGTAATATAAATTTTTAACATGCTTCACTCTATTTTAAAATATAATATCTTTAGGTCGTTTTTCACAATTCTCAAAATGTTTAGCCTTTTACCAGTTTTACGAATTATTTTTATAAATTTATCGTTTACTAGGTTAATGAAATTAAGTAATGCCATAAAATGAAAAACAAATATTCCCTTCATTCCCATTTAATTGTCGTTTATAAGATTTACAGGTAATATTGAAACTTTCGGTGAAAATGACAAATTCCTTAAATTTTCTTAAATTGTCAAAAGAATCTTATATTTAGTAATGGAAGGAGTACTATTTTTTTATTTTTCCTTAATTTATACAAAAATGACCAAAAGGCACCATATGTTAAGACGGAGGCCATATGTGGTTTACTAATGCTTGAAAGTAACTTAAACAAACATGAGGTCCTTGAAACTTTCAATATCATCATAGCGACAAGGATATGAGAGACTCACCTCATACCTCGGCATTGAGCTGCCTTTGTGGGACTGACTTCGTAGTCTTCTCACATGAGTTGGGGCAAGATCTACATGCAAAGTATATTCTACTGTAACTCATATGAAAAAGTTGTGGGTCAACCCCAAAAAAACGGCTCTATCTTGAAAAATTCACATGAATAGGTATTGTGATTTTTAACATTTTTTGCGTAAAACAAATGTTACATATTTTTGGACATGTGTTAATTAAGAGACTAGATTTATTACATATAATTTAACACATGTCTAAAAACTTGAAATACCGGCTAAAAAATATTCAAAATATGCTGAATTTTTGGACTTTTGTGAATTTGTAAATAAAAGTTATATTCCTTAAATCATGTGTTAATCAGAAAAAAAAAAAAACACTTATTATATAGAATGTAATATCTGCTTAAAAGCTTGCAACACATGCAAAAAAATTATTACTAATGACATTTTTTTTTATTCTGTACTATACCCACCACATTATTGCGCAGTATCCATATAGGCAAATGGCAAGTCTTATCTTTTTTCTTTTTGGATTAAATAAATCATTAACTTATAATAAATGAATGATGATAGGCTTTATTTAGCAAAAAAAAATGATAGGCTTTACCCATAAAAAGAAAAGGAAAAGATAGGTTTCATAACGGTTAGGATTGAAAATTTTGTAATAGAGATCATCTACATTTGTAATATACACATTCTAAATTAGTATTTTTGTTTTAAATTAGGCATTTTTAGAAATATAGATAAGAAATTGAAACATTTGTATTACTGTTTTAGATGTCTTACACACAAAAAGGCGATACCTACGCTCACAGGGCTCTCACCTTCCGATCCGACAAAAATTGTGGAGGATGTAAAATAAAGGTGATCCAGAGGCTCGATTAGTGGGAGGCCTTGTCTTATCCCACCGCAAGAAGCCACCCCCACATTGGAGGGTTGAAACTTCCACACTACGACTGCCAAGATTCGAACATGCGCCCTCATAAATAATCTGACTGTTTTAGATGTCTATTAGACAAATAGGGGATCAAAGTCTAACATATGCGAAAAAATATCATATTCCGTTCATATTTAACAATAAAATTGAATTGAAGGAGTAACATTAATATTTCATAAAGATTCAGGATTAAGAATATTGTATTTTTTTAGTTTAGGGTCAAACATCAAAATCGAAAAAAAGTTCAGTCGGCGTGAATATCTTTTATTATTTTTAATTTCACTTCAAATTGCACAATTGGTAGCGAGTTATTTAAAATAAGGACCTTGCTAGGCTACTAGAATTATTGAATAAAATCCCCAAATTGGGGTGAATCCATTATACCAGCAGGGGTGAATAGTGTTAATTTGAGTTTTATCTAATTTCTATCCAAAAATTCTAGTAACAAATCATTTTCCTTAAAATAAAATAGCTTTATGGCATGTATTTGGCAGTCCGGTTCCTATGCGAAGCAGATTATTTTTCTATGTACGCGAACACTTTTTTTTTGTCTTTGAGAAACGATTGTTTAGAAAAAATGAACAAATTGTTTATTTTTTAATCAATCTCAAAGTAAATTAAAATTTTAATCTAACGGATGAACTTTTGTCCCGTATGTGCGGAACAAAAGTTGTTCCGCATAGGAGCCGTGAGCGTATTTTGGTAGGTGGGTGGGCCCAACATTATCCAAAAAAGCCGAATTTCGCGGCAGCGCCTGAGAAGATGACGTGTGGTCTGATGAAAGAAAGGTCGGGCGGAATTGGGCTTCGTCCCTATCCAAAACCCAGAGAAAGTGGGGCCCACTTTTCTTTCGACATTAAATGTTCAAAACGTATCTTTCAAGCCCTGCATCCTTTCTATTTTATTTTATTTTATTTTTTTGAGAAAAGATTTTCATAATTTTGAGAAAATATCGACAGAAATTTAATATTTTAAAAGATTATTTTGCAAAATAATTTGCTTCCAAGAGTAAAATATGTAAATTTCAAAATCTTGAGAGTTAATGTTCATCTCACTCCCTTCTAAACACGTTCTTGTTGTGGTTTTTTATCTCCTCATATGTTTTGTTACATTGATGTTTGTGTGAAATTCTCCTGATGAATGACTCAGAACGTGAGCTTTCATCTTACATGAGATAAGTTTAAAAAATTTGACTGGCATATATGCATGAGTTTACGTTTTCACTATCACCTCGAGATGTTTATTTATGCATAACGAGTTCAATTGCCAAGTGAGTTGTCGTAAGAGTTATCAGATTCATGCGTTTCGCTCTCGGACCGCAGGATCGAGGCGTGACACGAAAGAACTTAGACTAATCACGTCATCCCATTTATAATTATTTTATTTACGGGTGTGCTTGGACAAGGTCTTGATTTGGGTTTGGGTTTGGGTTTGGGCTAAAAATTTGGCGGGAACAATTAAAATTCAAAAAATTTTCTTCAAATAATCGTTAAATTAAAAAAAAATCCTCTTAAATTGACGGGAGATGTTCAAATTCCAAATTTGTGAAGCCAAAATTTGAAATTGGACGATTATTTGAAGAAAAAAAATTTTGAATTTGAATTGTTCCCGTTAATTTTTTAGCCTTTCCCGCCCAAATTCAAACTCAAATCAAGACCAAGACCTTTTCCAAGCACACCCTACATACCAGACTATGTGTTAGGAGATTCGAAGTTGTACAGTAATTGGTCTTTACTTTATGTTTAACAAAACTTTGGTCATTCTCATTTTCTTCTAGCACAACGTGTACAATACGTTTTAAATTTCAATTCCACACGAAATTTCAACAAAACAAAATTCAAAAAGTAAAAATAAAGCATGAGAATTACCAAGAAACTGTAGTAGAATATCTTCCATCTTCATAATTTCTTTATTTTTGTCTGGTTGACTTTCTTTTAGTGCTTGTTTGAAATTGACAGTGCAACATATGGGGAAATGATTGATAGTTCATCATTTTTTTTCTCTATTCAATTATTTGTTCTTTTCCAACTCTCCAAAAGGTTTTACTTTTTACCTATCTTTAGGCATTTCATCTAACTAATCATCAGGTTAAAATCCAAGATATCAGTCGTTTTCAAAATATTTTGAATTCGCAATCTTATCTTTAGTAAATTCTAAATAGTGAAGGATTCGTAGAGGGCGGGTCGACGGAATAACAATAGCCCCTTTAATATTTTCAGAAACGGGAATGTTTTATGAGAAAAATTTGTTTTTTCTGAAAAATTTCTTATTAATATTGTATCCTACTTCTACAAAAAATTTCAGTAAAAAAATCGTCTTTAATGACAAAATTCTGACTCTGACCCAACCTCAATGGTGACATAGTTGTTTCTAGATTTTCTAAAGTTGAATGAAACAAAGGTCCCCATGATTTGCATCATGTGCCTTATTATATGAGAATTGATAGGGGAAATTATTGCCTATAAATGGCTCATGATGTCCCTCTCCTCAACCTTACTCAATGAAAGATGGGAACAATTAGGTTTTGTTTCATGCCTTTCAACTTCTTCTATTTGTTTTTCTTTTCTTTTCATTGGCTTTTGTTTTCTTGATCTTCCATCTTGAAAAAGTAAAGGTACTTATATAGGGGTTTGCTTAGATTGGGTCGGATCTGAGTTTGGGTTGAGAGAGAAATCTAAACTCTATTTTGATTGAGTCTGGAGAAAATAAAATTGAAACATTAAATATTTATAATTTGATTTGAGTTTGAGATTAGTCTGAAACTGAGACTAGAATCTCTGACTGATAATCAATCCAAGCAAACTTAGATAAGGGAAAGCTAACCAAATAATTGGCAAAAGTTGCTGCTTCAGCAGAGACATATTGTTTAACCAAAAATATGCATTTGAAGATGATTACCGAAACAATTATTAGAAGACACCCATTGATTTGATAGTGAAACTATCTTTTGAGAAACTTTAATTGGTACAACAAATTCATAAAGATTTTTGTCACATGAAATGCATTTCAACTTTCTAAAACCAAATTATTATTGACATGAAGTAAACTCAAAGATACTCTCTCCTATCTTACAATATGATTAGGCCATTTGGCATTTTCTCCATAAATTAAAGAATAAGAAATAAGGAGTATTTTCCAATCATATTATTAACAAATTTTACTAAGATAATAGAAAATGAGAGAATCGTATTTATGAGCGAGAGTAACTTTAGAAATATAATATTTAAAAATTAACAAAAGAAAACAGAAAATGACTAAAATATCCAATATTAACAAAAGACGACAATGTACAATCTAACGAAAAGCTAAGAAAATGAAATAAAATAAACACATTTTTTTCGCTGCAAGATGTGGTTTTGAAGGTTTGTATTATCAATTAATCCCACCAACTTCCATGCAAGAAAATTAAGTTCGTAGTTTTGTACTGCCTTTTTTCCTATAAAAATTCAGCATGCAAAACAAATTTTCTGCCCAAAAAATTATCTAATCTCTTTAGATTATTACCACTTTACATTTCACATTCTACAGAATCCTATTGTGATATTTTCTGCGCTATTTCTTACAACATTCTTAATTATAATATTTTTACGACTTAGATTTTATTTTTCTTAAGTCTAAAATGTCTAAAATAAATATTTTCATAATTAGAGTTTTACAACACAGGCCGTCTATATAATCGATCCAAATAAAACGATTTTGGTGTATATTGATCAAAGTTTTCAATCTAAACCTTGTGCATTATGAACTATGTTTGAGACTAACAGACACAGTCTGTTCCTAACAATAATCATATTATTCGTAAATTATAAAATAAACACGTTAAATTAGAGACCCAAAAAAGGGGGGTTTTTTTTTTTTTTTTTACTCATTAATCATAAAATAGTTAAGGTCATTACAATCAAAAGATAAAACGCAAATACAAAAAAAATAAAAGTTATACAATGGTGTAAACATTATGATGATAAAAGTTCACATCTCGGACCAGGTAAACAATATAAAAAATAGTAAAAAATAAATAAATGATAAAATTCTTCGCAGCAGCTTCTCCGAGATCCTAGAACAACAGTAACAATCTCAGTTTCATCACTTTTATTAGAAATCAACCATTTACGAGATCGTGAGCGTATCAACCGTCTTTGGTGGAAAATGGAAAAGGTTGGTCACAACTTAGAGCCGATTTTGTTGACTTCTTCCCATGTCATGAAAAAAGCAAGATAAGCCCCTTTTTTTCTTTTTCTTTTTTTTGACGCCACGATGTGCGATTGTCTCACACTGAGAAAAAGAGAACAACTCCACATTGGGGAGAGAGAACACCTTAGATAAGGTAAAATAAAGCTTACCGCACGCAGACGGAGGGTATCGAACCCGAGACCTCTCAGTCACGGGCCGACCAATGCATCACTAGGCTATTGACCACTTCGATAAGATAAGGCCCTTTGAGGCTGAATCGGTGAAGTGCGTATTTATGTTAATTTGGAAAATTATGACAAAAAAAAGGTACAAATGAAAATTTTAGTTCAGAACTAGGCACGCATTTAGTAGGAGAATAAATATTGAATTAGCATGTATATTTTAAAGAAGCAGGTGTAATTGACTAGTTCTAAGAGGCTGCAGCCTAGTGGGGCAAGCTTCGACTCATGATCGAGATGTCCCGAGTTCGACATCCTCCCCATACATGAGGCAAGCTTTAAAATATCTCCCTTTGTAGGGCTATTTCCTCCTCCTGTGAGGCAGTTCTCTCTCCCCTGTGACAACCGCCCAGCTGTGCTTCAAAAAAAAAAGATGGAAATCTCAACGAAGTGATAACTATCTTACTAATGTAAGAAAAATATAATAAACGTGCTCAATCAGATAAGGTTTTTGAATTAGATTGTACTACTTTTTTTTTTTTGGTCATAAAAAAAGCCATAATATTAATTAATCAAAATGAGGTAACATTGTACTGTTTACAACTGTAAAAGTTCTCTTAAAAGAGGCCCCAAAGGCATCCCCTGCTAAAGCTTGGCTAACAAAGGGGGGGAGAATCTATATATGAAAGCAATAAAAAATTATCCAAAAAAGCTCCATTATTTGCCAATTTATCCGCACATGAGTTTGCTTCTCTGAAGATGTGCCTAACCCTGACGTCTTCGAACTTCAGCAATAGTTCCCTACAATCAAATACAAGGTTAGAAAGAGGGTGGGATGAAATATCAACTTGGTTGAGGAGATTGATAACTACTATTGCATCCAACTCAACATTGAGTTTGCCTATGTTTAAGTTGGATGCCATAGTAAGTCCATCTATAAGAGCCCATAATTCAGCAAAAATGCTGTCACAAGGGCCCAAATTCCTGCTAAATCCTCCTAGCCAACTACCTAAATGATCTCTAACAAGACCACCAGCCCCTCCCTTATTGTTGCTACCAGTGCCAGAACCATCTGTGTTGAGTTTCTTCCATCCAATATCTGGCTTTTTCCAGACCACTCTCTGTGTGATTTTGGCACTGAGAGATTTATATCCTCCCCCTAAAGTTGTAAATACAGTAGCTTTGGATATGGCTTCCATGAATGGGTCAAACAGCTTTTGAAGAGGGCGGAAAATGCTGTGATTCCTGTTGGTCCATAGGGCATAGCAAGCATAAATGAACAGGGTGCCCATGGAACATTCTGAATGTGGAAAGGCATTTTCAGGAAGGCTCCCTTATTCAGCCAACTGTTGAAGTCCAGGTTCCAGAGATTAGGATGAGCTCTCTGGATACCCAGCTTTTCCCAGAGAAGCACTGCTGGTGTACAAGATTTGAGTATGTGTTCCTCATCTTCCTCTTTGTTACCACAAATAGGACAGAGGGCACATTGGACAATATGCCTGGTTCTTAACAGTTTCCTAGTAGCCAGTCTGCCATGATTGCAATTCCATAAGAACATTTTGAATCTCTGATTGCAGTTAGCTTTCCATACCCATTCCCAGGTCAAAGAAGGGTCTGCCTCTTCCTCATTCTTATAGTTAATTTGAGCATGGGCTGGTTTGAAAGAGAAATCTTCATTGGGGCTTCCTTTCCATCTTCTTCTATGCTTAAGGTTCTGCTGAAGTGATCTAGGGACCCCTTGGATGATATCAATGATGGTTGGGGGTAATGAGAATGATAGCTTAGACAGATCCCAAGACCCATTGTCTCCAAATAATGTTGATAGTTTCATTTCTTCTTCTTCAATGGTTAGAGGCCCTGAGATTGCCCCTCTCAAACTGCCAATGCCAGTCCAGTCATCTAACCATGCTCTAACAGTCTCTCCATTACCTGGTATCCAAGTGTGGTTGAGCTATGGAAAAATTTCCAGCCAGTTTTAAAAGCCTTGGAGTTGATGAAGCCAGATAAATTTTTTGGAGCTTTCATCAAATCTTTGTCCTTCTGCCACAGTTTGCTTCTAATACAGCAAGCCCACTTAGCATGTTGAGATTTACTGAGTCTCCACACCAGTTTTGCCAGTCCTACATTGTTGGCATGTATAGCTTTCCTGATGCCAAGACCTCCAACATGCTTTGGCCTACAGACTCTATCCCAATTCAGGAGGTGTAATTTGCTCTGGCCTGCAGTACTTCCCCAAAGGAAATTTCTTTTCTCTCTGTCAATCTTCTCACGAATATTGATAGGGAGAGGCAGACATTGGGTGTAATAAGAAAGGATTTGGGAAGAGGAGTATTGGATTATGGATTTTCTACCTGCAATGGAAAGTAAGTTTGCCTTCCAGCCACACAACTTGGTCCTGACTTTATCTACAATGAACATGAAGTCAGAGTTTCTAGGGGCTTTCTGGAAAATGGGGAACCTTAGGTATTTACCCAGATTGGTAGTATGCTTAATACATAGGGTATCTTCAATAAAAGCTATTCTGGAAGGATTCAGATTGTTGGAACAACAGAATTTAGACTTATTAAAGTTAATCTTATGCCATGATCTGGAACAGAAGTCCTCAAGGACATTCTTCATTTCCAAAATAGTGAGATCGTCACCTTTGCCAAAAAGAATGATATCATCAGCAAAAAGGGAGTGGGAGAGGGAGGGTCCTTGCTTACCAACTCTGATAGGTTTCCAAAGTTTGTTTCTGACAGAATTCTCAATATTAAGAGAAAGGTACTTCATACAGATAACAAAGATATAAGGAGAAAGGGGATCACCTTGCCTAATACCTCTAGAAGGTTCAAACCAGTCAGTGACTTCACCATTAAAAAGGATGGAGAAACTGGAGGAGCTAACACAACTAAGGATAAGGGAAATCAGGGGAGCAAGAAATTTGAAAAAGAAGAAAGCATCTCTAATGAAGTCTCATTCTAACCTGTCAAAAGCTTTTTCAAGGTCAAGCTTAATAGCAACAGCCCCTTGAGAGGCTTTGCTTCTGGTAATAGAATAGACAGCCTCCTGAACCATTAATACATTATCAGCACATCTTCTACCAGGTATGAAGCTACCTTGGTGGGGAGAGATGAGGGAAGTTAGCAAGGGTCTAATTTTATTAACCAAGATTTTAGAAATAAGTTTGTAAAGAGTGTTACAGAGGCTAATGGGCCTCAATTGCCCAACAGATTCAGGGTTCTTGACTTTAGGGATCAGGCGTCTAAGTCTGATTAAGGCTCTTAGGGATGATACCAGTGTCAAAGACCTTTTTTACCAAGGTGGAGACAGAGGGTTGCACAGTGTCCCAGAACTTGTGGAAGAAGATGGGATGAAGGTCATCAGGTCCAGGACTTTTATAGGGTTTGAAACCCCCACAAGGCCTTTCTAATTTCAATGTCAGAAGGCTGTGCATAAAGCTGGTCTGAGAGGTCAATGCTAGCTTCAGGAGCCCAGGTAAAAGGAAAATCAGAAGAAATAAGGTGACTTAAGGTTTTCCCAGAAGTGTACAAGTTCCTAAAGTGATCAGTGACAGTATTTCTGACCTTCCTGACATCAAATTCCCAATCACCAGTGTGGTTTTTTAAGGAGAGAATCCTATTATTTTTTCTATGGGTGAGGGTAGAAATCTTTAAGAATTTGATGTTCAGGTCATCCCAAAGCAAGGATTCCATTCTGGACTTGACAGCCCAAATGAGCTTTTCTTCTCTGTAAACAGTGTCAAGTGCCAAGATGAGGCTTTTTTCATGGTTAACAAGGAAAGGAGTTTGAGAGTGTTCTAAGGAATTTTGGACATGGTGAATCTGAGCCAACAGATTCCTCTTCTTCTTGAAGACATTACCAAAAACCTCCCCATTCCAAACCTTAACATCCTCGGCAAACTTCTGTGCAGAATGGTCAAAGTCCAAAGGGGATTCCAACCAAGCACCAGTCACCACATTAGAAAGCAGATGATGGGTGAGCCAGACTGGCTCGAACCTAAAAGGTTTAAGCACAAGAGTGTGATTACAGGGCTCAGTTAAAAGAAAGACAGGGGAATGATCAGACCTGGTTCTAGTGAGGTTAAAAACCGTGGCTTATGGGTTAAGAATCCTCCAAGCAGGATTAACAAGAACTCTATCAGATCTTTGGAAAATGAGGGAGCCAATGTCTCTCTTATTAGTCCAGGTGAACCTATTCCCTTTATGACCAAGGTTCATAAGATTACAGTCATCAATCATGGCTTTAAAAGTCATAACCCTAGTCTGGTTGATGGGAAGACCTCCTAGTTTCTCAGATTGAAAAAGAACATCATTAAAATCTCCCATGACAACCCAAGGAAGATCATTAGCTAAACAAACAGACCTTAAATGGTCCCAGAATTCTTGTCTTGTGATAAAGTTAGAACTAGCATAAACAGCACTAAGAAGCCAGAGATTAGGAGAGTTGAATACCTTAACAATTGCATGAATGGATTGGCTGTTTTTGGACACTACATTAATTTCAACCTCAGCTTCATTCCACATTAGCCAGACCCTTCCTCGATACCCCTCAGATTCAGCAATTTCAATATTAGTGAAAGACAGTCTGGCGAAGATTTCCACAGCTCTGTATCCATTGACTTTAGTTTCCAAGAGGGCAACTACCTGTGGCTTCTTAACTCGGATAATTTCCATCATATGATCATGGAAGTCTGGGTGACCCGCCCCACGCACATTCCAGACGATTATTTTACTCATATCAAAAGGTGGGGGTGGTGGATCTCCGAATTGCCCTCGAAACGATCATCGGATGGGGCTCCTCTCGTTGAAACCCGGGACCATGTGCAAGGAGTAATTCTCCTCCTTGAGAATTGTTACCTTGTCCAAGAACAATCTGCAGCTTGTGAGCCCTTCTGCCAGATTGATCAGAATTGGGGGTCTTCTTCGGTTTGGCATTTCCAACTTTAAAGCTTGAGTGCTTAATGTGTAAGAACTCATTACCATTGCCGTCTCTCCCCTTTCCTGATTGGTTTCTTGTTCTCTTTGGCTCTGTGGAGATTCTCTCCTCTCCCTCCGTCTCCATGTCCGATTCCCTCTCTGATTCATCTCCGGTGTCAGCCTTAACCCAGCTTGCTGACTGTTGGAAGGAGAATTTAGGGTTTGGGTGGATGAGAGGTTTTGGTTGAGAATGTTCAGAGTGTTTCTCAACTCTTCCAAGATGTTCGTTGATTGTTGCGGATCGAACGGTCTGCTCGGACCCGGTTCGTCCACAAGATTTATACTTACGGTCGTTCTGGTTGACCGGTTGAGAAGCTGGGTTGGGCTTATCGCAGTTGGGGCCTGATTCGTCCGTACCCATCTCAAAATCCTTGATGGATCCAGGTCCACTGTGAGGGCTAGATTGTTTGGGGTGGACCAGATGTCCATGGTTCCCACTGGGCAATTCCCCAAAAGGCTCAGTGGTGTCCATTATGGGGCCAGGTTGCCTAGGTCCTTTGCTATTAGATGGAAGGTTCCCAGCCAAGTTCGGCCCACCAAGGTTGGTTTCCTCGTCATAAATCGATTTGGGGAGGGTGTTCTTCTTCTTAATGGCGAGCTTCTTCCCCTCTGCTGCGGCGATTCCTCCTTTTGTGCCCTTGAATCCCTGTGCAACGCTCTCCTGTATTTCCAGTTCGGCCTTCCCTGAGACATTTTCCTTTGAAAGATCAAAGGGAAGTTGAGTTTGTAACAGGTATTTTGCTGAAGAAGATAGAAGTGACGGGTAGGGTTTGTGGTGGGAAAAGATTTTCTGAATATAAAGGCTCCAGATATGTCTTTTCTGTATCCTCTTTGCGTATGATGGTGGACATCTCGGTTAATGTTCCCGATGTTGCAGAAGCCGGCGCAATGATGCTCTTCCCCGAGACGCCAAATTTCCCGATATCTCCCCTTACTACTTTAACTGTTGACATCCCATCATTAATACGGCGGTTTTGCTCACCTGGTTCATTCCCAGTAATGGATTTGACAGTAAGTGCCCTTTTAATTTTTCTTTAGTCGATTTAGTTCCAATCTGACTAAATTCATTAGGCTTTTCCAGTCCTTCCCTAATTCCTTGTTTGGCCTTCCAAATTCTCGGGGTTTCCCCTAGCTCTCTCTTCCTGGATGGTTCACCTGGGCTTTGAAATTTGCTCCCTTGGGAGCTTGACTGTTTACCTCCCTTTGGTTCTGTGAATTTAGGACGTTGTTGAGAGCGAGGCACTCTGGCAGTTGTAAGGACTTTATTCCATGGACCAATTCCATGGTTGCTTTCAGTATCCACTGCCATGTTATCTATGGAGTGTGGCAGGCCCTCTACAGAACTGGTTGGGATCTCAGGGTGGGGTATATTAGTAGGAGGTTTATCCGGGCAGTCTTTCTGAGGATGACCTATGATTCCACAACCATAACAGAAATCAATCCCTTCGTATTGAATTTGCTGAATGTGCTTGCTTCCTATCTTCACATAAGGCACCAGTGGTTTCCTTAAGTCAACCTGAATGCATATTCTAGCATATCTGCCTCTTTCCGAGTTGGAGGTTCTGGTATCTAGCTTAAGGAGGGTGCCAAGGTATGCTCCAACTTTTGCCAATATACTTCTGTCATAGAAGTCCACCGGTAAGCCAGGCAGTCTAGCCCAAATAGCTGTTGTTGAGGGACTGTCTCTGTATGGGTCAAACTCAGGTTGCCAGCGTCTGGTCATGAGGTATTGACCATTGATGAACCAAGGTCCACCTGCAATAACTTTGGAGAAATCCTCTTCTCTGTTGAATTTTGCAATGAAGAAGTTGTTGCCCAAGTCAATGAGTCTGAGATCCCCCAAAATTTTCCAAGCTTGCCTAACTTTGAAATTTAGGAATCCATAGGCGATCTGTTTACCATAAGGCTTGATGATGACACTATTTATCCATGGGCCTCTGCATCGGAGTTTATCCTCTCTGGAGAGCCGCACTGTAGGGAGATTCTCCTCAGATGATTCCTCATCTGATTCTTCTTCTAAGTGCTGAGCTAAGAAACTTTTCTTTACATCTTTTGCACATATCTTGTAGGTTTGGATAAGCTTGTCTTTGTAACTTTCTAGTTTGCTTGAATAACCTTGATTATTGCAACTCTGTGAATTGTCCATAGGAACGGAATCTGGTTTCAGCTTCTTGTTGCTTTGCTCAAGTAAATCAAACTCTTGGGTATAGTCTTGCTCACATTCAAGATTTTCAGTCTCATCTGCTGGAGAGAGCATTGCTTCAGTTTGAAATCCGTAATACTCTTCCAAGATGTCCAAGATATCAATTTTGGTTCTGGAGTTTGGACATCTGAATTTGGGCTAGTTTGATGGGCTTTCGTTTCCTGCCTAAAAGGTCCAAATTCTGTTGGGCTAAAAAAGCAAAATGGGTTATTAAGATATACTGAAACAGAGGTCCACTATAGGACATAATTTGTATGACAAGGCATTCTAATTTGTTTTTTTTTTTGGGTTGAAAAAAGTCCCATTCTAATTAATAAATCAATTTCTTGGAGATCTTGACGGTCCTGTTATGGTGAGACACGGTCAAAATTCAATATATATTGAATAATTTTGGCCAATTTGGATCATTAGAATAAAAAATTTCAATGGTTTAAATTTTTTTGCGGAGATACCTGTTGTAATTTTCAGATACCTGTTACGTAAGACAAGTGTTAGTTAAATGCTTAAGGACATGTGTTCATTAGGATAAACATATACTGCAGCCTTAGGATATGTGTCAATGGGTAGAGAACACACGTTGAATTTAACACAATGTCTAAAAATGTTCAATATTATATGCATTTAAGATGTTCAGTACTAGTTTGTTTTGGGGTCTATAGTTCACCATCTTGGCCCATAAGCCCAATACGTTCAGGACATTTTTCTTCTCTCTTTTATCCTTTCGAAACTTTTTATTGTTAAGAAAGGGTACAAGTGTCCAACTACGATCAATAATATATTGTGTTCGCATTCTCCTCCGTAAGAGCTCAATATTGTAGAAAGGAAAAGGGAATTTGCTTCGGATAGACGATAGAGTTTTGTTTTCAAAAGAAATCTTCCATTGTCTGCTGATGAGGTAATGAAAACAGATTGGAATATTTCTTGACACTGTTCCGTATGGAATCAAACTGTCTTGCATTGTATAAAAAATAAATTATTCGTAAAAAAAAATGTTAGTAGTACTTTTAGAAACGAATCCAAAAACTTCGTATTTTGAAACCTTTCAATCAATAATTTAATGATCGAATAGCTACAGAAAACCAGCATCCGTGATGGAACTTGTAAGAGGGCAAAAAATGGAAAAGGATAGAAGTTCGGAAGTCTCTAGATCCTGTGGAGTGAATCAAGATTATTATTCCCTTCGATTCTTAATAAAAGTCTTTCTAGATAGTTTAGGATAGATTAAGGGGAGACATTAAACATTTTTACCATTATGCCCTTAAATAATTTAGTTTATCCTCAAACACTAACCCTTCGATCAATAAGAGGTTTGGCCCAGTGGGGCAGCCTTTGGCTTGGGACCTCAAGGTCCCAAGTTCGATACCTACTCCCCGCAATGGGGCAAATAAACATTCTCCTCCTTATGAGGCTTATCTTCCCTCCTCAGGCATGGGGCATGCTTCAATCTTCCCTATCTAGGGTATTCTAAGCTCTTCCCCTTCGGGGACAATCGCCTTCGGGCGCTCAAAAACACTAACCCTTCGTGTTTTTATCTAATGTAAAGACAATATTAGAAAAAATAACCTTAAAAGGTTGAAAAAGACATATTTGAAGAAGTGGTGGAGAGACTAAATAAGATATTTATTCAAAAAACGAGGAAGTATTATTCTTTTTTTTAGGGGAGGGTATAAGGTTAAAGATACAACTGTCAGTACCCTCCACTCTTATTGCTGAATTTCTCGTAGTGCAGAGCACCAAATAGGGGTCACTTTGGCATGAGGCGGCATTTGTGGGATTGGCCCCACAGCCATCTCACATGAGTTGAGGTGAAGTCTACCTATAGACTAAGTCTCGCCTCAACTCATGTGAGATAGCTGTGAGGCCCGTCCCACAAGGACCGGCCTATATTAGAATTTTTCACCAAATAGAGTCACAAGTTAAATGGTGAAGGATTATTCTGTTATTCCTCCCTCACAACAGAACATAGTCCTAAATAATCTGAAATATCATGTCTCTGAAAAATACATCGGATTCTGCTAAAATAATCTGTATTCTTCTCCCAGATATTGGGAAAAAGATTTTAATAAATTGAAACATAAGATTTTCAGACCATATAAGTCATGCCAACTTGGATTATGTTCATATGAGGAACTCTCATAGTAGCAGCACCTCCTCTGCAATTTCTCCTCAAGAATCCATAAAAATAATTTATAACTAATTTCTTGAGGAAAATAGAGCTTTTCTTTGCCCTCACGTCGCCATGTCCGAGCAAGTAAGTGAACCCTTGATCCGAGGCTTCTTTAAGGGCCGAGAGCTCGTATTCCAAACTCGGATCTTCGCCTATTGACATCACACTAGCAGGCAATGCAGGGAAGGATTCATCGGAAATTGAAGTTCCGATATCTTCTAGTCTTTGATCGTGCATTAATGGGATCCTTAGCTCCCCTATTCCGTCAAGATCTTGAGCTCCCGATTCCCTTGATCGTACTGAAACGCTGTCAAGATCCTCCGGTTCATTCAAAGCGCTTTCCAATGCCATTTCTTGAGCTTCCTTCCTAAGAAATTTTTCAAGACTTTCAACCAGAAGCTGCTCAAAAGCTTGGTGATCTTCTTTTCTAACATCTTTATATCCATATCGAGCAACACAACGAAACATATGATAATCTTTAGGACAAACCCTTCGAAACAAGAATCTTTCTTCTTGAGGGACAACAGGTACCGGGACATACTTGATACAGACAAACACAATAGTCGAGTGGATTGCCGGAAGTTCTAATAAGAACCGCCCAAAAACAGAAGGAACGCCTTGAACTAGTTCGTTGTATAGTAAACCAATCCCGGGCACTCTTACAGACCCCAGAGTAGAACCGAGCTCAAGCATCAAATCCATAGAGATCTTCTCGCGAACTTCATTTTGGTACTTAAGGACACTTCCGTAATTCCAGATATACATCATGCATAGGAAGAAACTAGCGAAAACAAGAGGAAGCCAACCGCCCTCCAAGATCTTGGATAGAACAGCCGAGAAGTAAACGAGCTCAATTGTTCCAAATATGATTGGAAAGCATAGTGCGAGAAACAAGTTGGTTTTCCATATCAGTAGCATTACAAGTGTTACTAATGTAGTACTAACCAGCATTACACCAACCTCAGCTATGCCTGAAAAAAGCACGAAAGAAACAAATCCAGTTTAATTTAGGACTGCAACCGAACACCCATAGAAGCGATAGCCATAAACTTGAATTTCCGTTATGTATGCAAATAATTTGAAACTTTTATGGAAATATTTAAGGTCGAAAGCCCTCCATTTGAAACGGGAAAATGTTTTAGATTATCATGGAGAAACTGGAAAGAGGATTATAGGCGTAGACGAAGCTAGAAACTTCGTGTGTCTTGGGGGGGGGGGGGGAATATGCTCCGGAAACTTTGCCCGACCAGGGCACAAGTCCAAGAAGAACAACTTAAGCAATTGTATGAGACAAGTCATTAGCACGAACGGAAAAATAATGAGAACTAATTAGAATGTTTAAAGGAAGAAACTTTACCGTATGCATTGGCTATATCGGTAGTGCTTCTAAAGGCAGCAACCACAAGTACGCACATAATCATCAGAAACCAATTGACGACAGGAATATAAATTTGGCCCATCAGTTTCCTTGATGTGTGAACTACCTTTAACCTTGGAAAGCATCCAAGAGCCATGGCTTGTTTGATGACTGAAAACGAAGCCGATATCATTGCCTGACTAGCAATTATAGCAGCAATTGTGGCTATCACGAAAACTGGCCAGAAAAGAGGTTCTGTTTCACAAACACAGAACAGTCAAAGAAGCAGCATATGCCAACAGAAGATAAGGGTATATAACTACGTGACAATACATAGTAGTAATGTGGAAATTGAAAATTCCAAACTTAATCGAGTTTACCTGGGACGGAATCATAGAATATCCTGTGAGTTGAATCAGGGAATTTACTAAGATATGCAGCTTGCCCCATATACGCTAATAAAAGGCACGGAAACACCACAAAGGAGAATGCAATCTGTGTAGTTTAGCATATATAACAAGCATTAGTACATCTCTTGTATGGTCAAAAGATCTTGTATGGGAATTGAAGTTGCTAAAAGTGAAACCTGTATGGATCGCACGGAAAAATGACCTAAATCTGCAAACATTGCTTCTGCTCCTGAAACATCGGTATAAGAATGTGTAAATATAGGTTATTCGGTTAACATCAAACAGGAAGTGGTACCGGATGAATTGAGGTTCCGACAATTTCATTGATTTTGGATATGAAGGGATCTTTATTCTTTTCTTCGTGTCTTGGCCATGAACAAATCTAACTTCCTTTGACGTGATCAAAAAGTACTAAGAGAGGCAAATCTCTGAAAACCACGATTCATCTCTTGAATATTTTCCTTCTCGTTGAAACTTTTCGTAATCATTATTGAAAAATTGAAATAAATAGCATGGTTCTAGTTGAAAGCAAAATTCTACATCAAGCAGGAAGTTTCCTTTTGATATTTAAGTATGGACTAAGAAAGCGTTGCTCGTTTGACGTACCTGTGATGCATAAAACACAACCACCAAGTGCAGACCATCCATTGAAGGTATTTTTTCTAAAGAATAGGTAAATATAAACGGGATTAAATGCCTTTAAAACTGTAATGTCATGCTTGATCAGGTTGTACAGTCCAATAGATCCTAAACTAAAGAACCATAAGGCAAGGGCGGGAGCAAATGTGATGCCCACTTTACTAGTCCCAAAGCGCTGTATGCTGAATAAACCGATAAGGATAACAATTGAAGTAATAACAACCGCATCTGCACACCACGGAATGAATCAGATTAGAGACTATATCAAATGACACCTTATGTTACTAAACTACAATTGAACGGAAAAAAAAATTATAGCTGCACTATCCAATTATTCAATGAAGAAAACCGAACCTGTACCAAACCCCTTGATTTGACCCTGCAGACCGCTCACAGCTGACATCACTGCAGCAGAAAAAAAAATTATAAGGACACAAATGGAAAACAAAAACTAGCTGTGTTCAGTTGTTGTAAACGTCAAATTATTAGTGTGTACTGGAAAGTACGGGCCTTTAGCAACTGTCCTACTCCAAGAAATGTGGTCATAGAATTGGATTACGGTTCAATAAACAAGCAAAAGCATAACTTGATGATTGACACGGAATCCTGAATTTTAACTCTATATAGCAAATAAAACTCACCGGAAAATTTTCTCCACATAACATATGGTGAAAGTTTGCTAAGTGCAGGATCATGGTATGTTACTTTCGCTCTATGCTTTAGATCTTATCTTACTCAAGAAATGAAATCATTATGAAATTCTGAAAAATCTATCAAATAGTCCCTAACAAAACATATCAAATGTTGAGTTTTCTACATTAATAAGTACCTAGGAACTTAGTGTTGCACAATCACCACATACCGTAGATAGAGAAAGAGAGTTTTGTACGCAGCTATACCTGATATTGCTGGTGTCAATATACCGTCCCCGATTACCATGGATGTTCCCATGAGTACCAAGAGCAAGACAATGGTTTTCAGATACGACTTGTGCTCTAATGCTTCCTTTATGTTCAAAGCCCTTTCCAGTTCTGGAGTCGGTAGTTTGAGCTTAAAACTAGAAATATGCTCATCAGCCTGCTGACGATTTGGAAGAAGACTAACTTTCGCGTATCTACAGATTAATGAATATAATGCAAATGTTCCGCCTACAAGTAGAATCATTAAAATAATTAGAAACTACGAACAATCAAAAGACGAGAAGACGTTAAACAATAATGAAAAATTCTTTAAACAAAATTCATACCTTCCCCGTTATCATTGGCCTTTAACACAACAAAAACATACTTGGTCAAAGGAAGTAGAGCAATTGTGTAAATCACTATTGATAACGCCCCCAAGACATCGACATCCGATGTGATAGTCACTTTGCTGAATACATCAGAAAAAACATAGAGAGGGCTCGTGCCCAAGTCACCATACACCACTCCAAGCGTTTGAAATGCCAATGCAAGAGTTCGCCAAAGTGAAACATCCTGATATATTTGAGTAATACGATTTAATCGATGAAACGAGCGATATTTAGTCTATAGGCATGATCAAGGCAAAGTGAAACATCCTCTCAAGGCATGATCAAGTAAAAATCACAATTCAAAATACTTATTTAATCGATGAAAATCAACTTTATTCACTGTTAATCATAGAAATACTAGAACTAAAAAGTTAACTAGTGGAGCAATACTGAATTGGTCCCTCAAGACAAGCTAAGTAAAAGACCGAAACATTACCATATAGGTAGAAGAGAGTATTTCTCAAGTTTCCGATCAATAAATTCTTTGCAAGTGTCTATAGAATCAATCAATCCTATAGAGCAACTTCCCAAAAATGTTACTTTGTCAAGAACATAACGCAACCCAATTCGCGGAAGTTATGACACAACTATTCAACTAGTTCGACTTGGCTAGTATTGAATTGGGACCAAGACAAAAAGGGTTCTTCTGGCAAAGAACCTATGAAACTCTCAAGGAATTTATGACAAAACTATTCAATTAGTTCAGACTTGTTTACTGTTAAATTGGGACCAAGACTAAAATTGTTATTCTCACAAAGAAGCTATGATACATCTTACTTTCCTTCCTATCCGGAAAAATCCTCGAGCCCAAAAGCTCAAATTCTGCTGCCTATATAGTATATACATCTTTACATTCACCTGGGTTCCAAAGGCTAATATTCTAATTGTCAAGTTCTTATCATAATCAATCCAGAGTTCTAGAGCACTTGCAAGTTCATAACATTAGAACTATTCTAACAACAAAACTACAAAAGACATTTGAAAGCGACGAACAAAGTCAAAGAAAGAAAACTACTTTATCTACCCCATCCAATCCCAGCCTTAATATTCCCACAGTCAAAGTTCTGATTACAGTGAATCTACAGCTCCAAAACACTTGCAAGTTCAAAACTTTATCACTAATCTAATAATCTGATAACATAAGATATTAGAAGTACTCCCTCCATTCCTTAATATAAGTCGTTTAGGACATATAGCGAGAATTAAGGAAGCAAAAATGGAGGTACTTTGTTAGTCAAAATATCAATATTAATCTCTTAAATACTACCACTAATTCTATTTAATATAGTAATATTGATATTTTGACTAGTAAAGTATCTCGCTTTTTTGCTTTCTTAATTTTTTGATACGTGTCCTAAACGACTTATATTATGTAATGGAGGTAGTATATGCTCAAATTGACAGCACTAAAACAAATTGAGAAAGAAAACTATTTTATCTACCCCCAATCCAATCCCAGCCTTAATACTTCCAACAGTCAATTTCTAATTATAGTGAAATCTATATCTCCAAAACACTTGCAAGTTCTTAACTATATCACAACTCTAATAATTTAATAACACAAGACATTTGGACTCATTTTCAGCAGATTCTTCAACGCAAAATTCTCAGATTGGGCCCACGACTCTCTCACGAACAATTCACTTTTTCAATCTGGACCAATCCAAAATAAGTAAATTCAAATCAAGGAAAACAAATTTATATCAATTATCTTAAACCTTGTTATGATGACCATGAGCACCAGAAATCTCCATAGCTTCAACATCAAAAGAATCAACTCTTTTGGGCTTCTTAATAAGTCTTCTTCTAACAGATCCATACCCTTCTCTGATTTCTTCATTATCATGTAAAGACCATGGTGGTGACTCTGAATCAACTTCACTTCCATCAACCCATCTTGAATCACTCCCAGTTCTTCTCAAGAATCTTACACTACTACTACTCTCTTCAATTTCTTCCTCTTTCATGACTCCCCCTTTTTTTGTTCTTCCAACAACTAAAAAAAAAAAAATTTGTGGGGCTAACTAAAAAAACTACTACTACCCTTTAAGATATGGTTGAGAATTTGTTATGAATCAATCGTTTTCCGACATAATCCTTAGAACCCATTTGTCAAAATTGTCAGTTTCTTAAGCAGAAAAGGCCTAATTGGTCAGACAAGTCCAGCAATGTCGTTATATATACTCCCAAAGTTCCGAACTTTATTGTGTCAATTGTTGCTTACGGTGCTGAGGGTTACTCAGCCCCACCATGTTTAAACTAATCCAATGCTACAATGCAATATACCTACTTCAAATTATTTATCCGCATTTTTTTTTTTTAATTTATCTTAAATTAATTTTTCACTTTCTAAAGATATATTATTTTTTTAATCCTACCGTTTGCATTGAATGTTGGAGAGAAGTATAAAGAGAGAAAATAAGGTATAATTAAATTGGGAATAACATTAAATATAGTCATATTAGACATTTTACCATATTCTACTATAATAGGATGAAACCTTAATTTCCCGTACAAAATACAAAATGGATAGATAATTTGAAACGGAGGAAGTACTATAAATCAAATATTCATAAGAAGGTTTAGTTTAACTGTACTCACCTCTGGTTCCAGTAGACATGTACACGACAAGGTCACGAGTTCGAGTTGCCGGAAAAGCTATTTAATATCACATATTCAACTTTGTCATGTAGGTATCACAAACGGGTTAGTCAGGAACCCGGGTTAAAAAAAGTATAAATCAAAATATATAAAGGCAAAATAGTTAAAAGGCCTAACATAATTTATTTTATTAATTTTCTTTTTGGGTAGTATTATAGCCTAATAGAATTAGCTAGAGCACTTTTATCGTGGTCCATGAGCAACTTAATAAATATATGGGGCAAAATATCAATTCACATGATAGATAATTTATATGAGTTGACTTTTTGATAGGTATATTACATTCATTTGTCGAAAAGTAACTTTTAGCAGAAATAAAAATTACAAAAAAAATATTGAGGCCTGAGGGGCAAATTTAATTAAATGTACCGTATTATATATAAAAGTAACTATAAAAAATTAAAAATTTCGGGGTCGACTGATCCCCACCCGCCTCTTGTCTTCGTCCATGCCAACCAACTTTCTTCAACCAAAATTCAAAGAAAAGGGAAAAAAAATATAGTGCAAACTGAATAAACTGCGAATCTTTGAACGTCAATCGTAATAACAGGGAAAAATTCCTTATGGGGACGGTCCCTCGTGAGCACTGCGTGAGACACGGGCGCTGCAGGGGACTCTATCCTACAGGTGCGGCTTGCTTTCAAATTATGTGAGAAGAGTGTGGACCGTACCCATAAGGATCGCCCCATGCCAGACTTTTCCTAATAACAGGACCAGGAGGACCGTAAGAAACGACAAAGCCAAACTATGAATTTGTCTAATATGCGTCGGAGAGAGGTATGTTAATTTTGATAAAGTAAATTATAGGAGAATAAAAAATTTCCATTACTATATAAATTTGTAGATAATGGAATTTGGACGAAAATAAATTTTTATTTAAATACACTAAATAAAATACTTCAAATTTGATTGATGGACCCGAGTCCACTTGTTCAAATATAGTGTATTAAAGAAGTTGGGCTAAAATGGCTAGGAATCTTCTGTCCCGTTCGATATTTAATTTTATAATTCCACTAATAAGAAATTAATATGCGTTAATTTTTTAATTAAAAAAATAACCTAAAAGAAATAATGAAACCGTAAGAAAAAAGTGAACACGTAATAAATATCTATTCGTGAGAAAAAAGGACGAGACACATAATGAAGATAGAAAATTCTTTGCCGACTAAAATGACTTAAGGTCAAAACTCAAATTAAATTAAAGTATATTAAATAATGGTCTATTCTATCATGGACCAGGTCCACTGGACCATGCGGTACAAATTTGGCCACATCACTGCATTTCCTTCTCTCTCCTCATTCTGCAGTGATGTGGCCAAATCTGCACCACATGGTCCCGATCCATATAAGATATTTCCTTAAATAATGGACTTAAATCTTGGAGCGCCCCTGCCAAAGAATGGGTCAACCCGAAAAACCAGGGAAAACATAAAAGATTTTGAAGGGTCAATAATGTGACGCTTGGAATCATAATCTACTTGATTCAGTATCAAGCAATCCAATTCTATCAAAGGTGTCCTAACCCAGTGGGGTATGTGCCTGCCTATGACCTTGAGGACTGCGTACAGCAAGCTTTAATCTCCCTTTCTAGGACTATCTTTTCCTCGTCTGAGACAGTTCTCTCTCCCCTATATGGGGCAACCGCCCAATCGAACTTAAAAAAAAAAAAGTAATCCAATTCTAGAATCAAAGTCATTTAGAAGAAGAAAATCAAAATATCACCTTACAAACTCTAGATTCTTTCAGAGATTTTGTAATCACTTCAATAATAAAATCAGAGATTTTGTAACCACTTCAATAATAAAATCATTTGTCGTAATTTTCTTGTCTCTGTTTTTCAAATTCAATAATTGTCGCATTACAATATTAATAAAATGTTTTTTTTGGCTTGCGTTAAAGAAACTCAAACTATATAGGCAATTATTATTATTCTTCTTTTTTTAAAAAAAAATAAAATAAAAATTATTGATAATTATTCAATTATTGAATCAAGACAAAAATAACAATATAGAATTGAAGTCACCTAACATTCACTTATCCCATTTGAATATCTGTTGGTGAAGATAACATTATAAACACATGCACATGGACATGGTGAGATGAGTATGTAGCTTTTTATTTTGAATTTTTTTCTCTTTTTTTTTCTTTCTCTTAAAGTATTGGTATATTCATGATGGATGGAAATAATTTGAATTTTTTTTCTAATTTACTCTTACTTTGGGAATTTGATCATTGCAGTTAAGAAAATAATTTACATTTTTTACACAATGTACTTGTAGTTACATGAATCATGGATACTACATAAATTTTGGCAAATAATCATCTGTACCGGTGTATATATTCATTCTTGTACCCAACCACTCACAATTCACCATGTGTACGAATTTGGAATGGCTGAGCACAAGAATGAAAATATATACGGGTACAGACGATTTTCTCCCATACAAATTGATTTCGTTGAGTAGGTGTAACCATAGCCACCAAATGCAACATGTATTCTCTCATTACAAACAACTGTCTTAATGCTGCAACAAGTGTTCTTCCGATATAAACATACGTCATTAGCCATGTAACACCTGTGTTATGTAACAAGTGTCCAAAAATCATAATAGGTGTCCCCAACAAAAATTTAGACGGTTGAATTTTTTAATTCAACGACCCAGAACAACCACAATTGTTATTTACTGAAAAAACGTATTTTGCACCATAACCGTACGGGTAAATGGATGGGACTCCGTATGTTACGCAACTATCCGCAAAAACATAGGCCCAATTATCAAAGCCCGCCAATTTGAGATGAGTAGGCCCATTAGCTTTCCGAGGTAAGGCCCAATATCGAGTTTCTAGAAGGCTCCTCATCATCCTTCTTTTCCCACCTCTTTCTCTTAATGTATTGAATTTCAATCCCAAAGTAAAAAAACTACTCCAATTCTCTCTGGGTGAGCACTTATTAGATCAGGGAGGAGAAAATGGCGCGGATTTATGTTGGGAATTTGGATCCGAGGGTGTCTGAGAGAGAACTCGAGGATGAATTTCGTGGTTACGGCGTTCTTAGGAGGTAATTTTTATTATTTTTTTGGCGGGTTGGGTGGGTGGGTGGGGGTGGGGTTAATTTAATTTCTATTATATGTTTGAATTTTTTGGTATTTTAGAAGTACCATTGTTCTAATAAATGTTTCTTTTATGGGAATTTCTTGGAAAATTTAACCTAGAAAGTGGAATTCTTGATATAATTAACAGTTTTTGGATGATTGATTATGTTTCCATTTTCTTGGAGTGTTAATGGAGGTCAGGGAGGCCAGGTATAGTATACTTTATTAAGTTACTGGGTTAGATTCTGAAGCTAGAACAACAACAATAAGAATCCAGACTCCAGAGCATTTAAATCTGAGAGCTAGAACAAGAAAGGAAAAAAAATGGAAAGTGGTTATTCAAGAAATCATGGCTCTTAGGGACAAATGGGGTTATTAACTTGAAGTCATGTCTAGTTATTTGGTTTCATTATTTATTTGGATTTTGAGATCAAGATCGCGATAATCTTATTTATTGATGTATTGTTTCTCGTACTTCTATTTTTTTAATACTGGGATTTGCAGTTGTGGTGCTATTGTAGATGCATCTTTTGTTCATATATGTACTTCTTGATTTTAAACTCATAGTTCTTCTTGCTTGTTGCTAAAACCGTACCCAGTGTGTGGGTTGCTCGAAGACCTCCAGGCTATGCATTCATTGAGTTTGATGACCGTAGGGATGCTTTAGATGCAATCCGTGAACTAGATGGTAAGTCAACTATTAATTTAGAAGTATTGCAGTTTCGGGATTTGGTTTCCGTATACTTTTGCACGTCATCGTGTTAAGATTTAAGATTATTTAGTCTTTGTCATTGATTTTGATATATTATTCTGAAGTTTAATTGTCTACAACTACCGTCGATACCCTGCCTGGATGCCCCTCTCTGATACTGCACACATTTTAGATCGTTTTGACAAGAATGCTTCATTTATTCGGTGGAAGACGCACTGCGCACTCCACATTCTAGGATTTTCTTTTGCTTCCGTATTTACGTGTCAATATAAAGAGGTAATCTTAGTCTAATGTATCCAACCCCCCCCACCCCACAAAAGGACCAAACAGGCCACCGGAAGATTTTTTTAGACTATGAATTTAAGAGTTAGTTAATGCAAGTGACGTATGTAGGATTTTGTAATTTTATTTAGGAACTCAATGGCCAGTTTTGAATATTTCTTGTTTGAACTTTATAACATGCGTCTAAAGAAAATATTTCTAGACCTCTATATTATTGTCCATTTTTTGAGTTCTATATACCACTATTTTTTTACTCCTGATATATTTGCTCAAGTAGGTGTACCTTGAGAACAATGTGTGTAATGGTTCATTTGGTACTTGGTATTCTTGTATCCATTTTATTTATTGCAGGAATTTCTTTTTTGTGTTTTCTTTTTGCTTGCAATCACTTTTAGCTCGTCCTCTTCTTCTTTTTATCCTGCCCATACCCCTCTTATACTTGACTTGGCTTCTAATAGCTTTATTGACATACAAATTGATTTAACAGGTAAGAATGGCTGGCGGGTGGAGCTCTCACACAATTCAAAAGGAGGTGGTGGAGGCCGTGGCGGTGGTCGGGGTCGTGGTGGAGAGGATTCTAAATGTTACGAGTGTGGTGAACCAGGCCACTTTGCCCGAGAGTGTCGCTTGCGTGTTGGCTCACGAGGATTAGGAAGTGGTCGGCGGCGAAGTCCTAGTCCTCAATATCGAAGAAGTCCAAGTTATGGGCGGAGGTGAGTATCGAGTTTTATGCTTAGGAAGATGGCTGAAGGGTTAGATGCTTTAACACCCTGAAGTACGTTGAGTACTTCAACTACCTATTTATTTGGAATGTAATAGATTGTAGACACGTTGTCCGTTCACCTTCCCCATGGCAGATACGTGGAACTAATCTTTGTGCATAAGCATGTTGTGTGGGAATCGCTTATAGCAGCTGCTGCATTGGTGTTCCGTGTAGCTATTATGCTTTTGGGTCCATAATATCACTAATCTTTGCACATAAGCTTGTTGTGTTCTGGTGTAGGGTGTGATGTACATATATGCTCTTTTTCTTTGTTTTTGTTGCTTCTCCAAATTTCTTATGCTGCTTAAGCGGTAACTCTCTGGATTTACAGTTTATTTATTTGACATGAACCATATGCTACTGACTATAGCACAGAATGAGTTTCATGAATTGTTCCTTATCCGGTTTTGTTCTCCATGCCACTCAATCACCTTTTCAGGCTGCATGCTAGAAAGTAACCTACCAATCTGTAATTCTATGCTGAAAGTATATAAGCAGTACTTAGCTTGTCTTTGGATCTTATTTCATTTTGAAATCCATTGCAGAATTTTCACTTTAGATGCCGCTTTTCCTTTCACAAGGAATTCACTTGTACTAAATCCGAGCTCAACAGAAACCCAATCTCCTTGTACTCTTCCTGATATTTTTTTCAGTTGATGCTGTTATGTATGCAGTATCCTAATTGATGCTTTGTATTGCAGGAGTTATACTCCCCCTAGGAGAAGACCTCCAAGGCACCCCAGTGTCTCCCCTCCACGGAGAGGTCGCAGCAGGTCTCCTGACTATCGTCATGGTCGTCGTGATTCACCCTATGGTAGCGGGTATGTAAATGACTTCCACGACCTTTTAAAGCAGGTGCTGGTCTTGTATTTTTGTTTTAGTCATGCAGCTTCTAATTTCATCTGTGCAGTGTATCACCTCGCCTCAGCTCCGGAAGATACAGCAGGCCATCAGCTAGTCGACGTCCCCATCGTGATTCACCTTATACAAATGGGTTTGTTATGTTTCTTTACACAAATGTTTACAACCTCTTCTGATGGTTGTATTTGATCTGTATGATTGTTTGAATTGCAATTTTACGTTATTTGGTGTAGTATCATTCATCTATTGGGCACTATATTGTTAATCTGTCTTAAAAAAAACTTGATTCTGTTTTGACAAATTTGTGTGGACTTTTGCTGGGTTAGTCTGAATCAAGCTTTTTCTTGTACTGCAATTTAAAGCAAGTTTATATGTTTCTACAGGGACTGATGAGAAGGATGTGATATTTGGTTGATGACAAAGAATAGTAGCTTTGTTTTTGTCGACGGATGGTTAGTGTTGTGTTTTGAACCTGGACCTTAGATTGGCTTCGATATTATACGGACACCAATGTGATGGTTTGGCCTCATTTTACTATTGACTTGTTCAATCAGGCTTATGACAGTCTTAGAGGTCTATTCTTGTACTTCTAATTGAAAGCATGATATCTACAGTTAAGAGCTGTTGAAATGCTATAATTACTGAATATTTGTCTGAAACATTTTATATTTTCTGTTTTGAAGTTTGGTTATCGGCTATGTCTGCGTCGTTTTGCCTCTTCTCGCTTCTTATTCCACGTGGTGTAGCACCGTATGCTTCTGTGCATGTCATCATCAGCATGTTTATTGAGCTCTATAGCGAGTTTAGCTCATTATTCGAAGTGCAATGCTCAGAATTTTGGTTGTACAAAGCGTTCCATGCAGTACGCTTTCCTTGGGTGAGGTCTGTTATTGATCGGACCACTCTGCTGCCTTTAACCATTTGAGCTGCATGAAATATAGATCACAGGTAGTATATTACTTGCCTTGTCTTCTGCACTACATGACATCGACACTGCTTCTCAACCAATGCTATGGTAGCATCAACTTTGAGACGAAAGCCTGAATGTCCTTGAACACTTCTTCTAGTTGAACGAACAACGTCTGATTGACTTAAGTTGCAGCATTCTGCTCTCGAGCAACTGCATTGGCACCTCTCCTCTCGACGAGGATGCCAAGAGACTCGGGCGGATAGATTGTGTACATGTTAAAATGATCTTGGTTTCTAAAGGTGGCCTTATATAGGTTTTGATGGTGGAGAAATATATAGTTGAGGGTTTGTTTATTTCCTTCAATTTGTAATATTGGTCATTTAAGATGTGAGTTACCATTTTCATTCCGTAAATATTAGTAGATTGGAATACTAAAACCTTATTCGAAACGACTAATATTATGTAATGGAGCAAGTAATAATTTCTCTTTCATTTATTTTGGAATAATTTTGGAGAATGAGAGGGAGTTTAGAAGTGCCTTTTTAAGTTGGTGAAAATGGATTTAATTCTTTATCTTTGTAATTTTGTAACATTTGAGTTTATAGTGTATGCATCCATGATTCATTTATATGCATAAGAAGAAAAGTATACAAGACTTATTTTTTCTTTTAATGATGCTAAAAAGTAGTATAGGCTTGGCAAAAAAAGGAAGAAAAAAAATTACTATAGAGAAATAATGTTGTGTTTAACTATTTTTTCTCAAAAATCAATTGTATCAAACAAGTCAACATTTTAATGCTGGATCCTCGTCTCAATGGTTTGGAGATCCTTGGGATTCTTCTTACTACATATTCTCTTTTATTTTAGTACATAATTCATCTTTTCTCTTAAAAAATAGTTAACATTGTAAAATATAAGGTTGATAAAAGTTTGAATATGCTCATAGTTCAACCTGAGCTCGCAATTAAAACATGAGCAGAGCAGAGCGTCGGGTGAGCATGAACATTCCAATGTTTAAGTAAGTTGAGCGTAAATTATATTAAAAACTGACAAACATAACGTTTTTTTTTATTGCCATGAAATTTCCTATCTGGCTCCGATCTTTGAGAGATCATATTAGATTAATTCTCACTCGCACTGGGTCATCAGCCCACAAAAGGTTAAAATGCTTACCAAAGTGACGACTCCATATGTGATGGGATAGATACTTCAGTTTCTCTTAATGAGCAAAACTAGCAAATAAGTTATACTGACTAACATAACTCGATTGACATAGTAATATTCACCCTAACTCTAAGAAAGAGAAACACAAGTTGTCATGGGCCCATGGGTTGTTAAAGGAAAGGCCCAAAACAGAGGCCTTACACTACTTTTATAGAAAGCAGCCCATAGCATTTTCACAAAATATCCCAAGCACGTTAACATATGTTTCCCTAATTCTCCAATTTCATTTTCCTCTTAGGGTTTTAGAACTTAGGGTTTCCAAATTCAATTCATAGAGCCGACGATTCTCCTCTTTAAGGTAAAAAAACCTAATCTTTGTTTTTTCTGTTTTTCTTCTTCTTCTTCTTCTTCGAAGTAATTTCTGATGAATGTTTTCCTGTTTATTTAATTATTTATGTGATTTGAATTTTGAAAAAAATCTCTGATGAACAGGAGTTGAGATAAGAACAAAGATGTCACGGGTATATGTTGGGAATTTGGATCCTAGGGTATCAGAGACAGAGCTTGAGGATAAATTCCGTGTCTACGGTAAACTTCGAAGGTATAAATTTGGTCCTTTTTTTAATTTTTTTTAATTAATTGCACTTTTTGTTCTAATTTTGTTGTTTCAATATTGTATGGTTGTTTTTGTCCGAGTAGTTCAATTACAAGATGAGAATGTTCTAGTGTTTACTTGTTATCGGCTAGGTTACAGGTTCGAACCCTAGAAACATCCTCTTTATACAAAATGAAAAATAAAGGTAAGACTGCCTACATCGGGACCTTCCCCACCCCACAACCTGCTGACGCGAGAGCCTTCACGTCCTTTTTTCCAGTTTGAACTAAATTGAGTTTGGGTCAGAGTGTGTGCTAAGTGTTGTGTCAAGCTACTTTGTTTCTCCGAGTAGTTGAATTATAAGATGCGGAAAATCAGTTTGAACCAGTTTGAGTTTGTGTCAGAGTGTCGGATAAGTGCGGTGTTGAACTACTCTCCAAATAATGACAACCTAGTACCAATTCAATAAAGAAAAGAATTTTCCTGTTTGTGGTTATTTTTGGTACTGATTGTGTTGTTTGTAAGTTCCTCTGATGTGAAGCGTGAATAAAAGGAATTCTAGGTCGTATTGGAAATTTGTGTGTGTCGCACAAGAAGGTAACTTAGGAAATTTGAGGTTACTTAGAAGCATATAGAAGCACAAAGAGTGAGGAGAAACAGAACAAATGTGCAAGTTTTCTGTTGAAAGGTTAAAGCTAGAAAGATTGTTTTTTATTTTACATTTGTCTATGTTTGGGATGGTTCTATTATAGAAGGAGAAATAACAATAAGGGAAAGTGGTCCCTCTTGACTCGCAAGAAAGCATAGTTCTTCGAGGGAGATATATTCACACTCCACATTTAGCTTCCTCCCCTTATTTTATAAATGAAACGACCTTTATACCCTAGCTAGACTTTGGGCATTTAAGTCTTTTGGTTCATAAAATAAAGGGATATGGAGTGCAAATATCTTCTCCCAACCAAAAACTTATGTTTTCCTGAACTTCCATTTAGTTTAGAATTTTGGACTTGTACTGTTCCGCCTCATATTTTCCTTGCTTATCCTTCCTCTGCAATATCTGTTAAATAATGGGATATTTGTCAGTGTTCAATGGAAGAAAACATACCCAAGGATATGTATCCTTGGTTTTTCTTTTCGATGTTAGCCTTAGTTATGCCGGTTCTCTTATTGGTTATTGCACGAGTCAATCTAATGAAAGTGCCTGTTGCATGTAAATATGTAATGAGGACATCTAGTTCTGATTTTCTTATCTATTCACTATTCTGAGCTACTAGATCATTCGCCTTTTAGGTCCTTTACCAGTAATCCCATCTTTCCTTCTATGCCTAACAAATGACAAAGTTATCACATTATTTTACTGCTCGACTTTTGGGATATTTGTACTTCCAGTTCCAGTACTTCAATTTTGATTTTTTTCCTAATTGGAACTTATTAGTGTTGCTACTGTAGTTGCATCTTGTTCTACACTCATAGTTCATGGTCCTTTTCTGTATAAAATCCAGTGTTTGGGTTGCGCGAAGACCTCCGGGTTATGGTTTCATTGAGTTTGATGATCCAAGAGATGCTGAAGATGCCATCCGTGCGTTAGATGGTAAGTCAAATGCATATTTTGGAATTATTACACACTCAGGACTGTTGGGACGACTTTATCTATTCTGACTTGTTATTATCTGGACGTGTTTAGTAAATGCTAAATACTTGTCCAGTATGAGGTATTGATGTTTTTTGGTGTTGATTGGAATCGGTTTCCAATTCTTTTATGTGTGACATTTTAGCATATGCCAGATATAATTATTCTTTTTATTTGATGTCCAAAATGCCCTTTAACCTGTATAAAATATTAGAAAATTTGTGAATTAATTTTTAGTTTTGCAAATAAAATTCACAAGAACATTTTTAGGCATATTCACTCATAAAGACTAATGTAATATATTATTTTCTCTCAATTAAGCTCAAAACAAATATGAAAATGTTCAAAATAATAGGTTCATCAATGACACTGATATTTGATTGATTGCTCTGCAGTATGTCTCTGAACAATTCTTAGCCCTCTCTTATATCTCTAATGAAGTATAACTTCTTGATTATTTAGACAAGTGTTCTTAAGGCGTGCGCCTCAAGGCTCCCGAGCTCCTTTGCGCCTCGTCACCTTAACAACACTGATTTGGACCGGGATACTGCATGTTGACGTGGAATATAGTGTGCTTTTGGAGGGCAAAGAAACGCCTTTGTTCTCCTCTTCTGTTGCATGATATAAGTGAAAACTTGGGTTTATTTGGTTGCAATCTACCATGGTTTGAGCTCTCTCTCTCTCTCTCAAAACTTTGTTAACTAGGAAGCTCTTTTTACAGGTAAGAATGGATGGCGGGTTGAGCTCTCACGTAATACAAGAGGTGGTGGAGGCCGTGGTGGTGACCGCGGTGGTGACCGTGGTGGTCGGGGTCGTGGAGGTGGAGGTGGAGATTCAAAGTGTTATGAGTGTGGTGAACCAGGTCATTTTGCCCGAGAGTGTCGCTCGCGCGTTGGGCCGCGTGGATTAGGAAGTGGACGACAACGAAGCCCTAGTCCTCGATATCGGAGGAGTCCAAGTTATGGACGGAGGTCAGTCTCTTGAGTTATTTTTTGGGGATGTCAAATGTTTTTGCTTGCTCAAGAATGTCTAGTCATTTGGGGGACCTTATTTGCAATAAAGAGATTGTTCACACATCTTCTTCTTATCTTGGGAATTGAACTTATGAGCTTCCTGTGGAAGGTACCCTGAAGTATTGTTTGGTTATACTCTCTATTTGGTTATACAGCAGCTTCACTGATTCTTCATTACCAACTATTCTTTTAGGTTAAGAATAGAAATTATCAGTATTGGTCTATATACAAGTACAATGTTCTTTATGTTTCCTTTGATTTGGACTCCTTAAAGAGCATTAACTATATTGTAATTTTTGAGTCTCGTGATGGTTACTGGTCATATATAATATAGATGTATTTGAAAATTAGTAGAGTCCTCTGCCACCATCCAGTTGCCTTTCTGAGATGCATGCTACAAACATTCCTTCTAAACTGTGATCCTAAAAGATGAATATAAGCAAACAATGGATCTCATTCTGCTGATTCACAATCTTTTAAGTTTGTTCCATGATTTATTCACTATGGTTATTGATTTTCTTACTTCAGGAGTGCAAGTCCTCCTAAGAAAGGGTCGCCACGACGCCGCAGCATCTCCCCTTCTCGTCGTCAAAGATACAGCAGGTCTCCTGACTATCATCACAGCCGTCGGGATTCACCTTATGGTAACGGGTATGTAGTGATTTCCCAACAAGTGATGAAGCAGTTACCGGTTTTGGGTTTTTGGTTTGTATACATGGCTTATTTTATCATATGTTTGGTAAATACAGCAGGTCAAGATCACCAGCTCGCCGTTCTCTTCGAGATTCACCTTATGCAAAGGGGTAAGTTATGGTCCTGTGCACATGTTCTGTTGGTGCAATTCTGGTATTATGTCTCTGTATTAGCATGTGTGCCTGAGACTATACTATTATTCTGACTGAGTCAACTTGGACCAAATTGAGTCTAGTTGGGCGGAGCAAGTCTGAGACAATCGTCATATTGTACTCATGCACTTACTGTTTGCAATCTGATGCAAGTTGATCTGTTTCTGCAGAGACTGATGCCGATGTGGATGTGAACTCTGCTGCAATCTGGGATGGTAGAACAAAGAAGAATAGCTTTGTTTTGATGCCTGGTGAACGGTTATGTTTGAACCTGGACCGTGGATTGACTTCTGTATTATATGGACGCCAAATACAAGGGGATTGCCTTCTGTATTATATGGACGCCAAATACAAGGGTTTGACCTCGTTTTGCTTGTCTTGCTATATTCAGTTGATGATAACTTTGGAAGTTTATTTTCATACTTTTAATTGAAAGCATGGTGATCTGCTTTTAAGACCTATATAAATGCTACAATTACTTATAGATGTCTCTTAAAGGTTTTATATTTTCTGTTTCTGTGGTGTGGTTGTCAGCTAAGACAGCATCGTTTTGCCTCATCTTGCTTCTTAGTACCACATGATTACGACCATCTGCTTCATCTCTGCACGTCATTATCTACGTGCTCGTTGAGCTTCCTTGTGAGTTTGAAGTCGTGCTTCAAAGTGCTATGCTTCCGGATGAATAAAAATAGGACTCATGTAACGGAAGTTCCTTAGCCGGAAAGATACTTAGCTGTGAAAGAGGTATTAAATGGCTGGTAAGAGTCGTGGAAACACTTGTCAGTAAAAGCTTCCTTAACAAGGCCTGTTGTTTGCTAGGTGGACTCAACCGCTTTTCACCCTTGAGCATTCAATTCAAGCTGCTTGATATAGATCATGGCACCTCACGATATCGAGTACTTTTATGGTCATCCGCGCTTGATGGCTTAAACTTTTCTTCTCAAATTCCTTGCGGGAAAAAAAAACAATTTGAATGACCTTTGAGCACGTCTTCTAGTTGAATGAACCATATATGTGTCTGCCCTCTCTGGACTTCGGTGCTGTGACATAGCCGGTATTACTTTATCATCTCTTCTCTTGTGGAGTCGTCTGAGAAACCCAGGATAAATTATTGATAGTTTTTGTAGTGTAACTCATCATTTTTTTACCATTTTGAAAGTTATTTTGGAAATTTACTAGCAAGACTTTAATGCAAGCAGAATAGCATCTTTTGTACCTCTCTGCATTACCTCTTTCGCCTGCTTTCTTTGAGATTTTTAGCTACCATTCCTTATGTGAATCCATCCACAAATATTCTGTCCAAAATGTAAACTTTATACTTTTTTTCGGTTGAAAAATTGAAGTTCTGTTGATATTTATGGAGCTTTTTATAAACATAAATAGTTGCAGCTATTATGTTGGTGGTCTGTGTTTGTATTGTTGATTGAGACAATGGTTTGTACCCGCGCGGTAAAAGAACTTGCAAGAACCATCCTCTTTAGTATGATAGACTCTTAATATGAAATAAAATAGACTACTTGGAACGATATATTTCCTACACTCCTGAAATTGGAACATGAAGATCACAGATACGTAACTCACTTAGAAGATGTACAAATTGTTGAAGTGCCAAGTCCCTTTGTAAAGATTTTAGCTGGCTGCCGAGCTTGGAGTAACCCATTTATGATTTCATTTCCGACAAAGTGACTATCCCCGATATGTTTGTTTCGTTCATGAAAAACAGTGATTTTTTCAGATAAGTTTGTCGATCGAAATCCAAGAGGCAATTTCATAAAAACTTCATCATCTAGATGTAGGTAATGGAGAGAAGGTATGAGATATTTTCTTATAATCATCTATCAAAGTGATGTGAGTACGAGATGGGCCAAAGATGCCTGTCAAGCTGAAAGTCTTGAATCTGCTTTTATTGTCTCATGTTCATTGCTCAAGCATACGCAATCCCATCCGTCAAATCAACTGATCCTAAATAGCAGTTGTTATAGAAATGCTCAAAAATGTATCGCAAAAAAACTATTCTGGCTAATATAACATCAACCCAAAAAAATGAAATTGGAGCTTAAAAATAAATCCCATATGTAAAAAAATATTTCATATTCCATGTCCACTTTGAAGACCAACTAATTTGAAAGTTAGCAAACACCCCAATTGAGCCTCAATTTATTGTAATGCTTGGAGTGCTGCTCTCTCTTACAAGAATCTATATAACAGAGCTATGTCCTGCTAAAGTGCTCAAAACTTGTCATATCGAATTTGGCTCGATCACTTTCTTTGCAAAGGACGGCAAACAGAAAGCTGCAGAATGGATCTGTTTGAGGGAAAAAAAAATACGCACGTGAAATTACTGACAGGCAAAACACACAAAAGGGGAGGGCGAAAAAAAAGTCTTAACATGGTAGAAAGGTACCTCGGAGTTGTAAAACTTAAGGGGTCGTTTAGCATTGCTCTCACTTTCATCAATTGGGTTAACCGGATGCTTGAAATCCACTGGTGGCCCTCCCGTAGAGCAAAGCATGAAACCAATAACGCCACTGCAAGAGAAACCGATATGAGTGAATGAAGTTTTGTTTGAGATTTTCTGTTTTGGAAATTGTAAAGCTCATTGTTTGTGAAAAAATATGTGGGATCCAAAAAAATGTTAAAACGTGAATCCAAATGCAGGTATACGGCAAAAGGCAGAATACATTAATACAATTTCCATTGGTCGCGGGTGAGATAATAGCAATAACATGATAAATCACACATGAAGACCCTCATTACATTTTGTTAAATTTGCTCCTGAGCTAGAATTTTTTACAAAACTACGGATATAGCACGTAAAGGTGGTAAAGGAGGCGAGAATACCTTGGATAAGTAGGAACCGTGGTCCATGCATAATTGACGGAGCCCTTGAATATCTGCCTGCAGTTTGAGACTATACCTTCAATTATGTGCATGTGAAGCCATATGCTTTCAGCCTGTGTACACATAACTCCACCAGGACGAAGAGCTTTTGCGACTGACTGGAAGAAGGGCTTCTCGAACAACTCCTGAGCTGGGCCTGAGGGATAAAAAAATCATTTTTAGTTCTTCAAAGTTGCAACTCATTAGTTAAGAAAACAAGAAAGCGATGGATTGAATGGATTTTGTTACCGATTGGATCAGAAGAATCAACTATAACGGCATCATAAGTTCCTTCAGGAGCAGCCTTCAGAAAAGCAACTCCTACAGATTTATCAAAAGCCAAAATTAAAATGAGTTCAAGCTAAGAGCGGAATGCAAAGATGAGGGCAAAAGGAATTGCTAACTGTACCATCACCAACGTGAAGTGTCACACGTGGATCATCGTATCCAACAGCAACGTCGGGGAAAAATTGTTTAGAAACCTGGAAGGAAAAAAGATTTCAACGACTGATTTACATAAAGTGGAAAACCAAAGTCTCCCAATCGAGAAGATAACATCGCAAGTTCATAAAGAAATTATGTGTAAAAGAAAAAAAACCGAGATGATTTACATCAACCACCATCTTATCAATCTCGCAGATATCAATCTTCTCGACAGAGGAGTGACGAGTTACTTCACGCAAGACACCTCCATCACCTCCACCAATAACCAAAACCTATAGAAGCATACGTAAATTGAGAACCTAAGGTACAAGAACAGGAACATGTAAAAGAAAGATAAAAAATACTTAATATGATGAATTTGTGTATAATCCAGAGAGATAAAGGGAGAGGGGGTTTCTAAAAAAGATACTTCTCTCACTTTATATGGTGAATTGTGATCAAAATGACGGAAAAGAAAATGTAACTTGTAAGATTAATGAAAGAAAGGAAACACACATCCCAGTACTAGTGTTTCAACTACCGTCCATATACGATCCATATTAGATCTTACCAACTGCCCACCCTACCCCCTCTACGTTCTTGACGGCAATGTCAATGGCTTCTTTATTTCTTAATGTTAAAAAAAAACAAGATTGTTTAGACCGCACCTCTTCAATTTTGTTTTTCCTTCAAAACTTCAACTTGTATCATAAATAACATAGATATCTATTTAGTGGAATATGATATAAAATGGGATTTCTGCCGAATAAAGGAAAGGGCTCTTATGCCTACAGAAACATAAAATGAATTCTTAGCTGTTTAGAACAGAATACCTTCTTCGGATTGGAAATAGAACCGAGTGGGAGATGTGCAATCATTTCTTGATATGCACATTCATCTCTCTCTGTAAGCTGAATAACTCCATCCAAAACTAGAACCTTCCCGTAAGTTGACGACTGCAACAAAAGATAGCCTAAAATTATTACACTCAGCAGGGGATGGAAGGCTAAAAATTATATTTACCACTAGCATGAAAGCGCAATCAATAATTCAAAACGGATTGCTAAGCAAGGGATGGAAGACTATAAATTATATTAACTACACTAACAGGAAAGCGCGATCAATAATTCAAAACGGATTGCTCAGCACAGGATGGAAGACTAGAAATTATATTAACCACACTAATAGGAAAGCGCCATCAATAATTCAAAACCGATTGCTCAGCACGGGATGGAAGACTAGAAATTAGATTTACCACACTAACAGGAAAGCACCATCAATAATTCAAAAAGGATTGCTCAGCACAGGATAGAAGACTGCAAATTCTATTAACCACTAACAGGAAAGCGCGATAAATAATTCAAAACGGATTGCTTTTAATCACCTGAAACACCATAACATCTTGGTAATCAGATCTCCCTTGAAACAGTATCTTTTCAACCTTCAGCGAATGCGCCTCTCCTACATAAATTTTTTTTAAAATTAGTATCCTTTGGAGTTGGAAAAAAAAAGACAACTTGAATTTTCTTTTTAACATAAATCAAACAATTTTATTCCAGAAAATTGTTGAAAACCCAGAATTTATTTTGAAAACCCACCATAATTTCCTCAATGGACTTAATCATAAATGAGTAAATAAGTAAAACCCACAAAAAAATCTGATCAAAAGTTTCAATTTTGAGAGCTTTTGAAACCTCCAGAGCAGAAACCCAAAATTCTTCACTGGACTAATCTTAGAAAAGATTGAAGGAAAAAAAATAACCCAAAAACATAAATATAATTTCTAAATCTGTGACCAAAAAGAACACAAATCCGAACAAAAGTTCAAAACTTTAAATAAAAAATCACAAAATCAATAACACAAGAACCTCAAAAAACTGAAAATTATATAAAAAAAACAAAAAATTAAATCAAGAACAGAAGGGAGTAAAAAATTCACGAACCAGGCCACATAGGGCTAATTTCAGAGAACCATCCAGGAATAACAGAAGAAATTCCACGGGGAAGCGGCTGCCCATCATAACTAATATCATTATTAGCCATTTCAATAGAAGAAACACCGTTACTATTAGTTTGCTCTTCCTCCGCCATTAATAATCTGTAAATCCCTTTAAATTGGTTTTTTTTTTCTCTTTTGGGGCCACACCCACCAAGTAGAGACCTAGAGTGATTGTGAGAGAGAGAGAGAGAGAGAGAGTGGTGTGAACGTGACTGCGCAGAAAAATCTCTCAATCAAACTCTCTCACCTCTCTATTCTTATATTCGATTTTTGTGTGTATAAAGACAGCCGCAGAGCCGCCGAGATAGAAGAATCTGCTTATGATAAACGCGTTTATATATCTATTGTATAGTTCTGTTTTGGGCAATTTGGCTTTACGTGTTCAAAAATTATTTTACTTTGATGATTTTTTTTGTTCAAAATCTATTTTTTTACAAATCATAATATTAAAATAATTTATGTTTGGTGAGGTAGGTCCTTCCGTCCAAAATTTCTTAAAACGAACACCTATTATTAGCATCAGAACACATGTTCTGAGGCGTTTCGTATGTACTGAAAAAAAGACATTCCGCATAGGATCCAGACTAGTTTATTGGACATTGTAGTTGTTCAGAACTGACCACGAATGAAGAGATAGACAATTATGTGATTATGTAACTACTTAGATTTACATGTGGATCTGATGTATATCAAAATTTTATTTTGTATTAGAGTGTCCACTATCCAAACATCTTTGTGGGCCAACTATTTCAGTTAGGATTTAGCAGTTGGGTATAGTATGGGTAGAGCTATTTGTCTATAGGTATTAAAAAAAAAAGGAAAATGCTTTACTATTAGAGTTTTGGAAATAGAAACTCTAAACTCCCAAATTTAGTGTGTTAAATGACTATCTTACCCCTTGTTGGTATAAGAGATTCACCCAACTATAAGGGCAAAAAGGTCCAAAGACACTATTTTAGTCAATCTTTTAGCCAATAATTCTAGTAACCTAATAAGGTCCAAAAAAAAAATAGGGACATATCAGTATATTAGTCCCGACTCCATACTCCATTGACCATTCACCTAACTAGTCCTCTGCATGTAAATTGAGGGTCCCGCTAAATGAATATTGTGAATGTGAATGGAGCCAGAACTAATGAAGTAGTCTACCCCTAACTTCCTTGTCTTTTTCTTTTTTTGATACATTGGCAAGGGTGGTAGGTTTTGAACCCAGGCTAGTCTCAAGTGGAAGATGAGACGCCCCACTTGGCTATCATCTTGAACTTCTCCACTTATTTGTCTATAGACAAATCTCAGTCATTAGATCACTTGATTTACGAGTAAGATTACAATTGTTCCTGTATGGACTGTTACTAAAACTTTGTTTAGTAATAAAAAATTGTGATTTTGATCATCTGATTAAGTGATCCAACAACCATATCTATTTACACGGTACTGATAAATTATAAATAAATTCTATTCCATAACCAAATTGGAGATTTATAGTCAATTTACTCGCCAATAAATTTCTATAAATATACAATAAACTGTCGGTCCCTAAACTAAATAGAAGTTAAACTCAAATCTTCATAGACTAATCTAAGGAAGTAGGATGGAATAAATATATTTGATTAAAACTTATGCTTAAGTAGTACTTCTTTCGTTTTAAATTGGATGTTCTTTAACGTTAAATTCAAGACAAAAAAAAAAAAAAAAAAAGGAAAAGAGTGGTGTATATTATTACGAGAAGTTTTATCTTGGTAGGTGAATAAGTTTAAAACTTACATTCAAACCAATGAATACAATACACGTAGGAAAGAGAATTGACTTTTTGGCTTACGTGTATTGTGTTAATTGGTTTGGATATAACTTTTAAAGTTACTCACCTACTAAAATAAAATTTCTCTATTATTACAGCGTCTTTTGATTTTGATTTTTTTTTTATAAGTTATAGTTGACAAACTACAAAAATTTAAGTATACTAACAAAGAATCCATATTAAGATGAGAACTTGTGTGGAGTGATTGAAGAAACAATATATGTTTTATTTTCAAAAAAATATATATATTGTCATGAAAAAAAATCTATAACACCTATAAAAAAAAATCAATATATACTAGTATTTTTTTTTTTTTTTCACCATAGCAACGGGGATTAATTGCCATTTGGGTCCCCAATATATTTGCGCGCAGCCAATTTCATCCTTTTTCTTTTTTTTTTAACTTTTCACATCCCCAATATATTTTCAAACGACCCACTTTCATCCTTTTTAAAGTGGTCGTTTGAAAAATTTTTTTGGGGATGAAAGTACTGCTAGAAAATATATTGGGGATGAAAATGGCAGCTTAAAAATATATTGGGGATGAAAGTGGCTGAAAAAAGTTTAAAGGGATGAAAGTGGCTGTTTAAAAATAAATTGATGACCGAAAAAGTTAAAAAAAAAGAAAAATGATGAAATTGGCTGCGCGTAAATATGTTGGGGACCCAAATGGCAATTAATCCTAGCAACGGTAACTCAAAAGAATGAAAAAAGGGAACAATGGGTGAGTGGAGAAAAAGTACAATTATAAAATGATAGGGCACTCAATTAGGGTTTCCTTTTCTTTTTTTTTTTTTAGGAAAATAATTTACTCCTAGAATTTTGGGGATAGAAACCCTAAATCCCCAAATTGAGGGTGTTAAATGACTATCTTATCCCCCTATTGGTATAAGGGATTCACCCAACTATAAGGGCAAAAAGGTCCGAAAAACTATTTTAGTCAATCTTTTAGCCAATAATTCTAGTAGCCTAGCAAGGTCCTTTTTTTTATTAGGTTGTTGAAAGAAATGTGGATGCCCAATTATTTTGTCGGAGTTTCAGAATTTCTATGCCTATTATTGGGCTCTCGGCTCCTATGCGGGACAGCTTTTTGTTTCACACGTGATGGACAAGCTATCAGTTATCGAATGAGATTTTTTAACGGTCTAGATCTAAAGAGAGAAATTTTTTTTTTAATATTTTAAATCCAACCGCAACTTTTCTCTCTTCATATCTGAACCGTTCAAAATTCCATCTTACTCCCTGTTCCGCATAGAAGCCGGACTGATTGCTGGTGTCTTGTGGGTTGGTCTTATTTAGTGCTACCTCCATTATACTTAATTACATGTTACAAAAATTTAAAAATTTAAAATTTAAATATTTTTTAATTAAAATATTAATATTATTTTCTCAAATAAAATTAGTGACATACAAGTCAAATTTAAGAAAGTAATAATGATATTTTAATTATAAAAATATCTGAATTTTTGTTTCATTAATTTTCGATATATGTCCTGAAAGTTTTATATTAAATAATGGAGGGAGTAGTCGTTTTATTTAAGCCCAGCACCTTCCATGTTACATTTTACTTAATTGCCATTTTGAGAATATGCATATTAAACTGGAGACATGTTTGTATTGAATTGAAATAGCAACACCAATTACACTAGCCTTCGATCTCTGCTCCAATTACATCACACGGATTCTTTGTGACATTTTTAATTTATGTTTACATATACATTTTATCGATTCAATCCTAGAGTTTACTTATTTTGGTTTAGGTTATATGAGTGAAAAATTCCGTAATTGAAATGTCTCGGAGAATGTTAAAGGAAGTGTCACAGAATATCCAAACCGCAATTACACTAGCCTTCCTTAATTGTGGTCTATAATCATGGAAAAATATATAGAATAATTCTCGATTTTTTCTGACCATGGTTCAATGCATGTGGTCAAGATTTATCCATATCAATAAAAAAAACTTGTTCTCATGATGTGGATAAATCTGAATCATATGATACATATCATAATTAACCATAATTCTCTCATGTACCTGGTTTAATAAATCTTATGGTATAAAATTGTTCACATTATTATAGAATAAAAAGATAAAAATAATCTTGTGGTGATATGAATAATTATCTACCACACATTCCATATAAACCAGGTTCATTCCATATAAACCAGGTTGATATAATAATTTTCCTTAGATATAGTAAGACTTACCTAATATTTCCTTGCCCTTGTTAGGTAACAAGCAAGTACCTAACAAGATTTTGATCTCTTTTATGGTTCATTGGCCTAGTAATTTATTATCATCTTTTTGAAGTTTGAAGGAAGGTAAAATTTAAATCCGTATAATTAAACGATCAACATGTTTATAAAAAATAATAAATAACTTAAAATGCAAAATTAACTAAGGACATATATGAAAAAAAATCGTGTAAAAAATTCATTGAAATTGTGGTGGGATAACTAATTTGGGGGAAAGTCTGGCATGGGGCGGACTCAATGGGTCTAGCCACACAATCCTCTCACATAATTTTAGACATGATCCACCGTAGGCATTCATGTCTCACAAATACCCACAAAGACCGTCCCATAGCGAATTTTCCCTAATTTGGGGATGGAGGGAGTAAATAGGGGTGAAAATCCTCTGTCCCCGTTTGTGTATGTCCCCGTGTCCCTAACCAATCAGAATTTACTATATAAATATTTGTTTTAATTATATATACACATGGTGAATTGTGATTGGCTAGGGACACGGGGACATACATTGATGGGGACAGAGGATTTTTTGCCAGTAAATAGTATGGACTTTGGAAGAACAGTAATTATATGAATAAGAAATTATTATTAATTATGACCACCAAATGGAATGATGATTTCAATAAAAATCCCAATAAGATTGACATTAATACCTCATAGATATATAATAATTTAAACAATTTTGGAAATTATAAAAAAATTAAGGGTCATAATAAAACTTATTATTTTGAACTTATTCCTTTAATTTTAATAAGGCTCCCACCTTCACGTCTTTAGAGTTAATAAAGGAGTTAAATTGGAAAATGTGCCTCAATTAGGATGCACCAGAGTTGTATGTACATCAGTAACACACAAGAGGCTAATTCCTCCATTTGGCATGAATTGAACCCCCACACTATGAGTGAAGACAAAATTAATATCACTACTCGTGTTAAATTTGTCAGCTGAGTTATGCACATAATTTTTTTTTTCCTTTAGTAATTTTCCATTTACTTATTCATAAGATGATGACTTTTGACTTTGCAAGACTTCCACATAAAGGAGTTACCTTTCTGTTATGTTTCCAATATTAGCTGTTGTTCCACCATGCTTGCAACTAAAGATTTCTTTTGAAGAAATTTCTTATATGGAACATTTTATGTGAATTTGGTTATACAGAATCAGTCACATTATTATAAGATTGTCTTTCACTTCATTATGTAATGATGTGATCCATCTTTTGATCGTACTAATAATGATTTTTAATGCATGCATTTGGTCTTTTTGAAAACACTTTATTTGATTTCTAAATGTCGGGTCTGCTTGGATTGGGTTTGGCTTGGAATTAGTTTGGGATTTGGTCTCAAAATGAGTGGGAAAATACAATTTTTGACTTAGAAAATTGGCGGGAGGATTTCAAATTCAAATTTTTTCATTCAAATATTCGTTGAAATTGAAATTTTTGAAAGAAAATTGACGGGAGCAATTCAAATTCAATTTATTTCTTTCAAAAATTTCAATTTCAACCAATATTTGAACGAAAAAATTTGAATTTGAAATCCTCCCGCCAATTTTCTAAGTCAAAATTTGTATTTTCCCACCCATTTTGAGACCAAATCGCAAACCAAACCCAATCCAAGTAGACCCGTTATTTTCAATCATGAGAGTGGCTGTCCCAGTGGGAAGCACTCGACCGGGGACCGTGAGGTCCCAGGATTCGACACCCCCTCTCCTCCCCGAAAAAAAAAATGTTATTATCATATTATTGTTCATACCAATCTCTATTATTCATAGAATGTTTGTAACTTTGTACAAATTGAGGCATATTATGCCTGTTGGTGGTGAAAGAATATTGATGTGGGCCGGTGCACGTCCCTTCATCATATGGTTCTTCGACAATTTGGCATTTCCCCCCAAAGTTTGAGCTTTTTTTTTCTTCTCGCCGCGATGTGTCCTATGACTTCGATCTTTATGACTCCGATCTTTGGGAGAGATCATACCAGATTAATCCTCTTTCACGTATGGAGTTAACACTTTAACTAGCACTTTACTCCCTTATGGTTTGGTATAATATCAAAAAAAGTTCTTTTAAAAAACGTCTTATTGACCTCTTGAATCATCTCTTTTTCTATTTTTTTTTCTTTGATATGTTTTATTATTATTTCTTATTGATAAGAATTCTCTTGTTAAAAACCATATGAATTGATTAAAACCTCATATTCATACTAGAATCACGATGATTCAATAATTTGTTTTTACGTTAAGTCAAGAATTCCCCGAGTAGGAACATTTGGACCAATTTGACATTTCCCCCAAAGTGAAAAAAGGGTTAAAAGTTTTCATCAAGTTATAAATACAAACCTTGTACAAATATATACTAGTTACTCATTTTGTATCTTAATAAGTGTACTTCTAGACTCTAATTCTTCTGCCACAATAAGTGTTGTTTTGCACTTATTGAGGAGAAATCATCGATTTTTACCCCTCATTAATAACATCATCATCTTTCCCAGTCCGGCTCCTGTGCAGAACAGCCAAAGTTCTGCACGTACGGAACAATTCCAGCTGTCGGATGGGATTTTGAACGGTCCAGATTTGGAGAGAGAAAAGTTGCGGTGACTTAAAAAATAAAAAATAAAAATTCTCTCTCCAGATCTGGACCGTTAAAAAATCTCATCCAACTGCACCGTACGGAACAAAAGCTGTTCCGCATAGGAGTCGGGAGCCATCTTTCCTGTCTTTTTTTGTTTCCCGTATGATTTTCCCTATCATATTATTTATTTATTTCTCTTTCTCTCTCTCTTTCTTCCAAAAACTCTTATGCGTTCTCATCTTCTAATTAGGTGAAAAGATAAAAGTATATTTGTTTGTAAGACATTTTAATTTTAAATATATTGACAAGTGAGATTTTTTTCATAAACTATACTTAGGGTGTACTTGGACAAGGTTTGACTTGGTTTGGTTTGGTTTGGTCTCACTTTTGAGGGGGAAATGCCCAAAATTTGACCACTTAAAATAGGTGGGAAACATTCAAATTCAAATTTTTTTTTCAAATAATCGTCCAAATCCAAATTTTGGCCTCAAAAATTTGGAATTTGAACATCTCCCGACAATTATAGAGGCCAATATTTGGAATTGAACGATTATTTGAAGAAAAAAATTTGAATTTGAATGTTTCCCGCCTATTGTAAGTGGTCAAAATTTTGGCATTTCCCCCAAAAAGTGAGACTCAAACCAAGCTAAACCTTTTCCAAGCACACCCTTATTAAAATAAGAAGGGGTACTAGAATTTAGCTCTCCAACGTTTTAGGAGAATATTCAAGTTTGACCTCATTACATGTACCCTAGATTGACCTACCAAAATCGTGTTTTTCATTAATCTTATTTCTACGTGTTTTACAGATTTAAAATAATTTTTTCCTGATTGATTATTTGTTACTATCAATTTTCTTCTCATCATTAATCAATTTTCCGTTCAAATTATATTTCTTTGCAATTCATATATTTTATTATTAGTTTGAGTCATGTCTGATCCTAATAAGGATCATGACAACGTTAAAGATTCATCAAACGAATTGCCCCAAAACGACAACATTGTTAAAAATCTAACAAATGTACAACCTAACGAGGAAGCCGCTTCAAAACCTCAACCCGATAATCAAGATCCTACGACAAATGCACCGCCATTACAACCATCACGACGGACGTCGACACCGCTGTCACCCCACCGGCCGGCTCAATTAGTACATGTACGGAGAGCGTCACAAACGCCACCACCGCGGCCGCCCCTCCTATTCCTTATGGACCTTTCATGATGCCAAATTTAAAATTTATAATAAAGTTTTTTTTAAAAAAATATTGAGGACGAATTTATTAAAAAGCGTGATAAAAAATCTAGAAAATCAATATATATGTAAAACAAATTTAGAAAATGCCAAGGGACCTTTTCTTCTTTCTCGACTCTTGGAGTTTCAAGTTTGTTTTTCTTTTTTTAATTATATAATTTGAATGATTAGTAATCAATGTATAATTTTTCACAATTGCAGGTTGTTTAACCTTTTGTTGTCCATGTGTTACCTTTGGCCAAATTACGGAGATCTTGAATGAAGGACATACACGTAAGTTTTAAAACAAATAAAATAAAATAATATTTATAATTATTTATCAACGTCTCCAAATTTACTTTATTAATCAATATTGAATGTCTTAATATTACGTACCAAAATCATAGTGTGACATGCATGTAAAATGTTTTTGTACGTTTATACATTCATTCATGCCCGTCTCAATATTTTGAAGGGTATGTCCTAAACTTTAAAATAAGTATAACTTAAAAAATGGATTTTACGTAAATATAATAAATAAATTATTACATAAAAAGTAACTACTGAACCCGGAAAGCCCAAATATAAAAATTATATATATAACAAAAAAATGGGGCTCAACCATGATGTGGAGCGTGGTAGACCTAGTGGTAACTCACCTTGTCTCTTAACCATGAGGTTAGGAGTTCGATTCATATAAAAAGGAATGAAACGCATTTCATGGACAGCTATTTATCTCTTCAGAGAGCTCTCATGACGAGAGTACTAGATACTACTGCCGGCAGTAAACTCCTTGATCTCGACAAAAAATATTTAAGGCCCAAAAAACGGTCTAGGAATCCTTTGTCCCCATTCGGTGTCCCCTTCCATGTCCCACTAATAAAAAATGACATGTATTAAATTTTTAATTAAAAAATTATAACCTAAAAGAAATAATGGGACCCACAAGGGAAAAATATACACGTGTCAAATATCTATTCGTGGGGATACATAACGGGAACATGCGATTTTTTGCCTAAAAAAATTGAAAGCCCCGTGAATCGCCCACCTCGCACTTGACCTTAGCTCAGCGTTGCGTACATAACATAATAATCATATTATGTTTTTTGAATGAAATTTTTACGATGTATATTAATTAATTAATTTTGTAATCAGCTTGGTGGGAGCATGCTGTGATTTATCTAGTGATGGATTATATCACATTATCAATTGGAACGTTCCTGTGTGCTTGGCCTTACCGTGTTAAAATGAGGTCCAAGTTCTGGTTAAGAGGCAAGCTTTTGTGGGACTTTTTCTTCACTTTCTTCTGCACCAGAGTTTCCCTTTGTCAGCAATACCGCCAACTTGGTCATCTGGGATTCGACGTTGCTCTTCGTATATTTCTAAAAATCACGTTTTGCACGTGTAGACATAATTACAATTTTGACTTTAAAAACAAAATATTATTAAAAAAAATAAATTTTTTTTAGAAGAATTTAAAAAATAAGTAACTAAACGTTTAGAAAACGTTAGAGTAGTTGTTGTGCCCGCCCCATTAATTCAATATATATGGTGACGGACTGTACTTAAAATTTTAAAAAGAGATATCATCTATAATTAGTTAAAAACTAATTTTCAATTTTTTTTCTAAATCAAAATTTTTATTCTGAGCATTTCTATTATGCATCTTGTTACTCGATCACATCTCAAAAAGTTATCGAGTAAAAAGTTACTGGATAGAGATATTCTAAATAAAAATTATTTTTGATAGAAATATAAATTTAAAAATAGTTTTTGAGTTATTATATTATTTTAAAAATGCAGTTTTTTTTTTCGTTTACGATTATAAGTTGTTCTTAGAAGTTTTATATAAATAATGTGATGTTTGGTATTATATGAATATTCAGGATGGGAAGCAAATAGGGAGAAGATGAGAATAAATGCATTGCAAAAAAATACATCAAATGCAGAATCTTCAAGTCACACCACCTAATGTGGAACAAGGGATGTATAGATGATATATGATTCTTTGTTAAATATTTGTAAACATTAATTCTTGAGATGGGTGTCAGTACAATTTGGTTCTTTAGTTATATACGTTGTCAAGTATCGTGTTGAACCTATTTTGATTGTGAGATCATGGACGATTCTAGGAGGTGGGAGCAGTCGCCCTCCGAGATTTTTAAAAATACTACTAGATTTAGTAATTTTACTTCGGAATTTTTTATCAAGTTCCCTCCCCTCCCTTCCCCCCAATTTTTTTTTATTTTTTTTTACAATTTTTATAGGTAGGTCGACGTACTGTTGCAGTTTTTCGCCCTCCAAAAGACAATTTCTGATTTCGTCCCTGTGTGAGATCGTTTAATTTGGTAACTGAAATAGTTATTAAAAACGTCCCTAAAGAACATTTTTAGAATACTGAATTAGTTAAGGAATTTTGGAAAAAGAAAAAATAAATAGTTATTGGAAAAAGAATCACAGATTGTTATTGATTCTTTTTTTTTTTAAACCCACCTGGGCGGATGCCCCATAAGGGGAGAGTAGCACCTCACAAGAGGAGGAAGAGATAACCCTAGAAAGGGAGACAATTTAAAGTATGCCCCATGCACGGGAGGATATCGAACCCACGACCTCAAGGTCGTGGGCAAGCCGTTGCCCATAAGGACCTTGTGATGTTATTGATTCTTAATACTCAATCCAAGTCTTGAAGTGAGGGCATTTGTAGAAACAACATTTTAATTAAAATTATTTAATCTAGAATAAATAAATAAATGTTTTAGTCTTGTTTTTTTAAAATTTAATTAATGAAATAAATTCAATTGGACCGTTAAGATTTAGCTACATAAAAAAGAGTTTTTTTTTAAAAATAATATTTAGACAAGTGTATTTTAGTAAATATGGTGGATTAAAGAAGTTGGGCTAACATGTCTTAAGTCTAAATTTAAACTAAATAAAGTCCATTAAACAATGGATTATTCTAACTAAGATTAAGACAACCCAACTCATAGCCAACAAGCAACTCTAAACACTAATTTTCAACGGTCTCCCCCAAGGCTTGGATCACACCTCAAGACACCAGAAACCAATTGAAGATTTCAAGACTCTCAAGATTCAAAGCTCTTCAACAGTATTCTTCAAATTCAAAGTGTTCTTCGCGGTCTTCAGAAGCGTTCGTTGCGATCTCATTCAAAGGATCACAAGAAGCTCTAAACTCACCACAATCAAGTGTTCGTCATCAAAATTTATTTTATCCGGGATCAAATTGTGAAGCCACTGAGCTAATGTGTTTCAAAAGAGAATAATCGGAGGATCCTCTTACAAATTCAGGATTTCTTCAGATATTTTGTACTTCAAAGATAAATAAATAAAATTATTTATCGCACTTTTCTTGTTTCTAATTTTGCATACCGAATAATTGTCGCATTATAATAATTACACAAGTTTTATTCATGAGAGCAATTGTCAAGGTTTGATGAAATCTATATGTGATATAATGAGGATGACCTCTCATCTATTTACCATATGATTCACTCTATCTTTTTTTACCTTTCTCTCTCTAGAGTAGAAATTCTCTCCCTTCTCTCTAGAAGATAATTCCCTCTCAGTTGTTTCTTCTGATTTGCTCTGTTTTTAGGGTTTCCATGGATATCTATAATTCAAGGTCTTGGATTTATTTAGTCTGATTGTGGTTGTGTCAGTCTCCCTTTTTTCTTCTGGGTTATTTGTCCTTGTTTAAGCTTTTCTTCTTGTCTTTAAGTGGTGGTCGTGGGTTTAATTGTTTCTTTTGTTTAGTTTTTTGCTTCTTTATTTCTTGTACTTTCTTGTGTCTTTATTATGGGTACCAATACTAATCAAACGCCTTTACTCACTGAATCTCAAGATAAGGATTTAAAGCAGTCGGGTAGTAATTTTGTTGTTAAAATTCTATCGAACAAAAAACAGAATTTGAGGGCCTTTACTACTACTATGTCTCAAGCTTGGAGTAATCCCCTAGGTTTCAAAGTTTTCTTTCTTGAAGACAACTTGTTCCACTGTATCATTGGTAATAAGGAGGATTTTTTTAGAATTGTCCAAAAGTCTCCATGGACGTTTAGGGGGAATTTATTGATTATTAAGGATTGGCCGGAGGACTGTGTTTCAGAAGAAATTGATTTCTCAAAGGCTCCTTTCTGGGTGCAGATTTACAATCTTCCCCCAAATTTGATGAATAAAGAAAATGCTGTTCAGATTGGGAATTTTGTGGGAACCTATCTATACTCGGAATTTGAAAGCCAGAATCCGGGTCTGAGAAGAAAATTTATGAGAGTTAGGGTGGATCTGTGTCTGTCGAAACCTCTCAAGACAGGATTCTACAGAGACAGAGTTGGAGCTGGAAAGGAAAAAAATTGGGTTAAATTTGTATATGAAAGGTTGGCTGATTTTTGTTATAATTGTGGTGTTATTGGCCATACGGATAAGGGGTGTGCTGAGAAGGGGAAGAGTGCAGAGATGCCGGTATACTTGGAATCTGATTACAATGCGTCTATGAGAGCAACATATGGTGGTGATTTGGGAGGGAGAGGCTTCGTTTCATATTATAAAACACAGACTGAAGCTTCAAAGCATTTAAGAATTCCGGTGGAAAAGGGGGTGGTGGTGGAGGAACGCGATGAGTCAACTGTAGGTGACGGAGTGGAGCTTATACGAAACAATCAGAGGATGGCGGTGGGAGAGGAAGACGGTGAGGCAACTGTAGGTGATGGAGTGGAGGTTGTACGGAAACCGCAGGGGATGGCGGTGGCAGAGGGGGATTTGACTCTGATGGAAATTGATAGGTCATTTCAGCCGCTAACGGCGTTAGAGGATATAGACGGTAGAAGGAATACGATTGATGGGCCTGGTCAGAATGAGAAAAATAAATCTTTAAGGTATAATCCAAATCAAGCCCATTCTCCAAATAAACCTGTCCATAATGTGGTAAACCATATTCTCTCTTTACCCAGCCCAAGCATTAAAAGACCTAATTCTTCAACCCAAATCCATACCAAAAGAATTAAGATTAGTCCAAACTTGTGTATCCCCTCAGATCAAAACATTTCCCTGGAAACCCATTGTGATTTAATATGGACAAAAGTCCACCCGGTTGAAAATTACCATTTCGGATCGGATCAAAGAAATCATTTGGATATCTCCAATATGTTCTCGAAGGTCCATATTTCAAAAATCCCTGTTGTCTTTTCTTCTTTGCTGTGTCAAGATGATAGACAGAATTCAGAGTCCTTAAGTGTAGATGGGAAAGAGGAGGTGAGCGATGAAGAACAGACAGTGGTGGAGACTGAGAAGACTGTTTGTATTCGGAGGAGAATTTTTAAGGTCAAACAGATGGCGAGGAAGGGGTCTGTTCAAAACTTTTTCAAGAAGAAGGAGGTGGATACAAGTGTTCCAACTATAGAAGAAATAGAGGATACAGTTGTTGTGGAGTCAGGTAATTCCTCTTCTTCTATAGAAGTATTAAATTCGGAAAATTCTGCTACTGTGAAAAGGGCGGGCCCCATTCTGGCCCTAAATTCCAAATGATACTGCTATCCTGGAACTGCCGGGGGATATCTCGCCCGTCGGCTTATAGAGTTCTAAGGGATATGATCAAAAAGTATAATCCTCTGTGTATTTTTCTTTGTGAATTGAAATGTCGGTCTAGTAATAAAATTAAGCACCTTTTGGATTTGTTGGGTTATCCTAATAGTGCTGTTGTCCCTTCTGTGGGGTTTGTAGGTGGGTTAGTTCTTGCGTGGAGAGTGAATGTTGTTTTGGATGTGATTGTGGAAAATGAGTTTCTTATTAATGCTATTATTTCTTCTCATCCGCCTTCTCAGAATTGGTATTTAACTTGTGTTTATGGCCCCCCTCAGTCCAGAAATAGGAGATTTTTTTGGGATAGTTTGAAGGAGATTAGTGACTCTTGTGTGGGGCCTTGGTTTATTATTGGAGATTTTAATTCCATTGCCTCTCAGAAAGACAAATTTGGAGGGAAACCTTTGTCTCGGGTAGTAATGATCTCAGGGCGCTTTTAGATTACATCGGCTTATTGACGGGGGTTTTTTTGGTCATCCTTTTACTTGGAATAACAAAAGAGGGGGTAAGGCTAATATTAGGGAAAGGTTAGACAGATGTGTGTTTAATTGTGAATGGTGTTCTCTGTTTCCTAAGGCTAAAATTACTCACTTGACTGCTTTAAAATCTGATCATAATCCTCTTTTGTTAGTTACTAACCCTAATTACTCTCAGGGTCCTAGACCATTCAGATTTGAATCTGTTTGGACTAGAGATCCTATGTCTAAAATGGTTATTGATGATGTTTGGAGTATCATGGTTTCTGGCCCTTTGCATTCTCATATTTCTCTTAAAATTGGTAATACTGTTTCTGCCCTTAAGAAGTGGAATAAGCATTCTTTTGGGAATATTCAAGGGTCTATCAAAAAGCTTATTGCTGAAATTGAATTCCTTCAAAATCTTGATCAAACCACCACTGTGTTATCCATGGAAAATTCTAAACAGGTTGAGTTGGAGGAGATGCTGAAGAGGGAAGAGATATTGTGGAGAGATAAAGCGAAAGTGCAAGGTATGGCATTAGGTGATGCTAATACTAAGTTTTTCCATATCAATACTTTGATTAGGAGAAGAATTAATAGGATTGATTTTATTCAGAGGGAGGATCTTTCTTGGGAAACTGGTTGGCATAAAATTGGTGAATTATTTCAACAATATTATGCTAACCTGTTTTCTTCCTCTTTTCCTGTTTTTCATCAGAATTTTGATAATCTTATTCATCCTTCTATTTCTTTTGCTGATAACCAATGCATTTGTGCTAGCCCTTCTGAGGAGGAAATTAAGAGTATTGTGTTTCATATGGCTGATGGTAAGAGCCCGGGGCCTGATGGGATGTCTATCTCTTTTTTTAAAACATACTGGTCTATTGTTAAGAATGAGTTCATTGCTAGTATTCAGTATTTCTTTGCTACTGGTATTCTTGAGAGTAAAGCTAATCATACTTTTATTGCCTTAAATCCCAAAAGAGAGCATCCTTCAAAAGTAGAGCAGTTTAGGCCTATCTCGCTTTGTAATGTTACTTATAAAGTCATTACTAAAATCATTTCTGCCAGGATTAAACCGCATCTGGATAAGATTGTATCCCCTTTACAGTCTGCTTTTGTTCCTGATAGGATGATTTCTGATAATTCTATTCTTAACCAAGAAGTTATGCATTATCTTAATTCTAGGAAAGGGAATTTGGGTTAGATGGCTATCAAAATAGATATGGCTAATGCTTATGATAGAGTGGAATGGGATGTTCTTAGACATATTCTTTTGTGCCATGGATTCTCTTCTTTTGCTGTGGGGCTTATTATGACTTGCATTTCTTCTTCTTCCTTTTCTGTGCTTGTCAATGGATCCCCCTATGGTAAGATTATTCCTTCGAGAGGTATTAGGCAAGGGGATCCGATGTCTCCTGCTCTTTTTGTCATTTTCTTTGATGTTCTTTCTAGAATTTTAAGTAATGCTGAACATGATGGTCTGATTCATGGGGTGAAAATTTGTAGGACTAGCTCTTCTATTTCTCACCTTATGTATGCTGATGACTTAGTGATTTATTGTAGAGCAGATGACTTTGATGCTGGGAATGTGCTTGATTGTCTTACTAGATTCTGTTCCTGGTCTGGTCAGATGGTGAATTCTAGTAAGTCTTCTATCCATTTTAGTAAAAATGTTCATAGTTCTGTTAAGATGAACATTTGTGCCAAGTTGAATATGTCCTCTTGTAATCATAATTCTAAACACTTGGGCCTTAATTTTTGTAAACCCTCCCACAAAAAAGCTTGTTTTCTCGACCTTTTGGATAGGATTTCGCTAAATTAAGTGGGTGGAAACTCAAGTGTTTGAGTCAAGCTGGTAGGGGTGTTTTGATTAAAGCTGTGCTTCAAGATTTACCTGCTTATTCTATGCAAACTCTTTCTATTCCTGTCTCTATTTGTGAGGATATTGATAAAAAAATTAGGAAGTTTTGGTGGGGTTTTAATAATGATGATAAGAGACACCTTTTTTTGAAAGCTTGGGATTCCATTTGTATGCCTAAAGAAGCTGGGGGGTTGGGGTTTAAGAGAATTTTGGATATTAATCATGCTTTTAATACTAAGTTGGCTTGGTTAATTTGTACTGAGCAGGATAAGGAGTGGGTTAATCAGTTGAAAGCTAGGTACTTAGGGCATGTGCATTTACTTAAGGCTGAGTCTTTCAAAGGGAATGCTTCCTGGGTTTGGCAGGCCATTTGGAAAAATAGAGAGTCTCTTAGGAAAGGTATGTGTTATCAGATTGGTAATGACCCTTTAATTTGCATCTGGGATGAGCCTTGGATACCTGGAATAGAGGGGTATAAGACTAGTCAGCAGATTAGGGGTTTTGGGGATCCTTTGTGGGTTAAAGATCTGATTTTAAATGATACTAATACTTGGAATGTTCATTTGATTAGGAATCTCTTTCCTTGTGAAGAAGCTAAAGCTATCTTGAAAATACAAATTCCACATACAGTGGAACCTACTGCATTTGTCTGGGCTCCCTCCAAGTCAGGGAAATTTTCTGTTAGATCGGCTTACAGATTAGACCAGCAATGGAGATATAACAATACTGATCAGGTTACTAGAAATCTTTGGAAAAGACTTTGGCAAGCTAAACTTCATCCTAGGCATAAACACTTATTATGGAGATTGTTATCTAATATTATGCCTACTAAAGTTAGACTTAGGAACTATATTCACATTGATAATCCTTGTTGTGTTATTTGCAATTCTAAGGAAGAGGATTTGGAACACTTGTTTCTGAAATGCCCTTTGGTCAAGTTAATATGGTGGAGGTCTTATTGGAATATTAGGATTGATGCTTTTCATGATCTGAATATCTTGAATTGGATAGAACTGGTTTTGCAGCCTAACTTGTATTTGCCTTTGAAGTTGGAAGATGTGAGTCTATTTATTAATTTTGCTGTGGTTGCAATGGAACAAATTTGGATGGAGAGGAACAAAATACTATTTTAGTCCAAGAAGGGAAACTGGGAGAAGATTAGTGATCAGATAAACACTACTGCAACATCTTATATAAATGCAGCTGTACAAAGAGGAGGAAAAGTGCAGGGACAACTAATCCAAGATTTCTGGGCAAGGCCTCCCCCAAAATGGTTCAAGATCAACTTTGATGCAAGCTTCTTCAATGGTTCTTACACTGCAGCAGCAATTATCAGGGATGAAAATGGGGAGTTCAGATTTGCAGCTACTTATTCAGGTGTTGTGCAAGATGCTTACACTGCTGAAGCTAAAGCTGCTTTCTTGGCAATTTCTGTGGCTATTAAGTGTAGTATGGACATAATTATTATAGAAGGAGATGCAACAAATGTGCTCTCCTCCTTGAGAGGCCAAAAAGAAAGTGAGGAATGGTTGGGCAAAGTAACCATAGATCAATGTAAAGTGAGGTTGAAGACTTTCAAGCACTGCTTCATACAGCAGGTACCTAGAAAAATCAATGGAGCTGCTCATCATTTAGCACAATGGGGAAAGTCTAACTGTAGGAATGGTATTGTTCACCTTGATATGCTTCCTAGTTCTGTATTTTGTGACCAAGACTCTTCTGGTCTGGGAGTTGAATTTCTTCCAATTTGTAACTCTGATTTAATTAATGATTAAGTGGTTTTTCATCAAAAAAAAAATATGATTCACTCTATCAAGTTATTTTTAAAGTTTCGACGTTTTTATAGATTTTGTAAGACGCTTGAGTAACTTTGTTGCCCACACTCTAGTTAGGATTGTTATAAACCGTTTCCTTTAAAATGTTTGGATATATAACACTCATTCTATATTTGTTTATGTTGTTCTAAGAGACGATGGATGCAATTCTTTTTACCTAAAACCATATGGAAAAAATTCATATATTTTTTACATAAAAAATCTAAATTTATATTTTTCAATTTTCCCAAAACCAAAAGAGAATCTCCAAGAGTCCTTAAACTACAAATATGGTCCTAGGGAAATTTTGCTTGGAGTATTAACTTTTTTTTTTGTGTTCTAAATCATTCAGTGTCAAAGACCCGACTAATTTGTATTGAATGCTGCAGATATCCAAGAAAGAGACCCTCCCAATATCAATAACCTAATACAAATGACATGATCACGGTTTAAACCTTAATTATTTTTAAAGGAGGAGAAGTTATCATCTATTCCACCAAAACCGATGTTGGTTGGAGTAACAACTTTGATCGCTCAATTGAAGGGCAAAATTGTTTTAATTAAAAATTATAACTTTACCCTCCATGTCTGTAAAAGCTAATGATGCTATTTTACATTTTTAGCCATAACTCCCAAGTTAATTACTCCACTAAATACTACTCCCTCCATTCTAAATATAAGATTTTCATTACATGCCGTGAAAATGAAGATATTTTTATAATTAAAATATCAATATTATTCTCTTAAATAAGAATTGTATACCACTAATTTTATGTGAGAGAGTAATATTAATATTTTAATTACAAAAACATATTAATTTTTACTTTCTTAATTTTCATAACAAAATATTAGGAATGGAGATTGCAGTATCCGTTATTTAAACATGACGGGATATTCAAAGGTGTCCTATCCCAATGGGGCAGGCGTCTGCCCACAAGTTTGAGGTCGTGGGTTCGATACATTCCGCCTGCGTGCGGCAAACTTTAATCTCTCTTGCGCCTGCCCACGACCGGGTTCGATACCCTCCGCGTGCGTGCGACAAGTTTTAATCTCCCTTTCTAGGGCTATCTCCTCATCCTCTGAAGCAGTTTTCTCTTCCTTATATGGGGGCAACCGCCCAATCGGATTTCAAAAAAAACATGACGGGATGTTTATGTTTCAAAAAATATATATGGATATTACGCCGTCGTTTTGTCAGTCGGTTACCCCGGACAAATAAAAGACAAAGACAAACGAGCCCTTAGGGCCAGAAAGACATTCCTCTCTTGCTTATTAGTTAGCTGGAGAACGACGAGCAACTCATTATTCTCTCCTAATTTCATCTAATCTCCTCGAATATGGTAAAATTTCGTACTCAAATAGTTTAATTTTTTGGAAGAAATTGGATTATATGCTTCTGTGTGTGTGTGTGTGTGTGTGTGTGATTTATGGCGAAGTTACTGAAAATTTTGCGTTTTTTTTATTAATTTTAATGCTATAGGGTTCAGGGAATAGTTATGCTTGTTGTAATTTGATGGAAAGCTGAAAGCTGTTTTAATTGATTTTACTTGATTATAATTTTATTTTTTATTTTACTGCTCCCTCCATCCCAAATTGAAATGTGAACATTTTACTTGCATACAAATTAAGAATAATATGTCGACCATAATAAGTTACTACTTTAGTTTGTCCCAAAATAAATTTCCAATTTCTTCAAATTGACATGTTAATATCTCTAAACTCCCGTAACTAACCTCTTATATTTAAGGGATTCAAACCCACTAACACATAGTCTCACCACTAAACTCTTTAATTAAAAAGGATTTTATGGTAATGACCTACGATCAAACGAATCTCCTTAATTTTTGTGTTAATTCAAATGTGGACATTCAAATTAGGATGGAGGCAGCACCATGCAACAATAACAATAACATAACACATTAAATCCCCAATAATTGGGGGTACGGATGGGAGATAGACATAACCTCCGCCAATAAATGCACAAAGTAGCTGAGGAACACCATAATATCCTTAAATATTGCAGGACCATATCGTAGTGGAGCTTGAATCCCTTAAATATAGAAGGTTAATTATGAGAGTTAGGAAGAAAATATATTCATTTTAAGAAAGTGGACACTCATTTTAAGAACTAATGGTGTGTATTGCGAAGTATCCACGACATACATTCTCATGTTATGTGCAATCTACCCCTCTAGGAGTTCTCGCTGCCTTTAGTGTCCTTAGTCTGGGAGGGTATCCTTAAATTTGAATCGCGGACCAGCGTTTGGCTTAGACATATTATTTCGTTTTATGTGAAGCTGTTGACTTTGTAGTAGAAACTAGTATGAGGTTAGAGAGTGAAACTAGTAAAGGTAGCGCCGTCGAAAGAGTGGTTATTATCTGTTTTTGCTCATGGATGTCTTACTTATATGTATATGCCTTTTCTATTTCTTGCTGTGTTGACCTTTTTATCATATTATGATTTATGGTTACCGGTTGAATTGATTGGTTAAGAGAGTTTATGAGTTCGAAATTAACGGTTTCATTTTTCCTTCTCCAGGCCACTCTTGCGGATTCTTTCCTAGCTGATCTTGATGAATTGTCTGATAATGAAGATGATAACCTTGTGAGTGCCTTCTCCCCTCCAGCCCTTTCTTTTCTTTTGTGCTCTTCTTGACCAGTTTGTAGAAGTTCATCAATTTTGTCCCCTTGATTCTGTAAACAATGCAAAACTTTTAGTTGAATTTTGTTTATCGGGTTTCATTTCAGTTATATGTGACCAAAACGTTTGATGGTTTATTTGCTTTTTGGTAATATGATTTTCTCAGGATGAAGATGTTGGGGATGCTGAAAAGATGGATGAAGATGTTGATGGGGACTTGGCAGACATTGAAGCACTAAATTATGATGATTTGGATAGTGTCTCCAAACTGCAGAAGAGCCAGCGCTATAATGATATTATGCAGGTTTGTAGAAAGTTTTCGTTTGCGTGTCTGTCCCATCACATTCAATTACCCTGCTGCATTTTAGTTCCATGTTTTTCTGCTGCAGTTAAGTTGCTTTTTCACTTTCATTGATTGGGACCATTGTTTTTATCTTGTAGAAAGTTGAAGATGCTCTTGAGAGGGGTTTTGAGAATCCCAATCGGGGCATCATTTTGGAAGATGATCCTGAATATCAGTTGATTGTAGACTGCAATGCATTGTCAGTTGATATTGAGAATGAAATAGTGATAATCCACAACTTCATTCGTGATAAGTATCGCTTGAAGTTTCCAGAACTTGAATCTCTTGTTCATCATCCCGTTGATTATGCTCGGGTAGTTAAAAAAATTGGAAATGAGATGGACCTGACCCTAGTTGATCTTGAAGGGCTTTTGCCTTCAGCAATCATTATGGTCGTTTCAGTTACTGCATCAACTACTAGCGGAAAGCCTCTACCAGAGGACTTCTTGCAGAAAACAACGGATGCATGTGATAGAGCTCTTGCTCTTGATTCTGCCAAGAAAAAGGTGCTTGATTTTGTTGAGAGTCGAATGGGATACATCGCACCTAATCTTTCAGCTATTGTTGGAAGTGCAGTTGCTGCTAAACTTATGGGAACTGCTGGCGGCCTTTCTGCACTGGCAAAGATGCCTGCTTGTAATGTTCAACTTTTGGGTGCCAAGAGGAAGACCTTAGCGGGATTTTCCACAGCATCTTCCCAATTCCGTGTGGGTTATATTGAGCAAACAGAAGTATTTCAAAGCACACCGCCTTCCTTGAGGATGCGTGCCTGCAGGCTCTTGGCTGGAAAATCAACACTTGCAGCACGTGTCGACTCTACTAGAGGTGATCCAACGGGGAAAACTGGAAGAATGTATCGGGAAGAGATCAGGAAAAAAATTGAAAAATGGCAAGAGCCTCCGCCTGCAAAACAGCCTAAACCTCTTCCAGTTCCTGATTCTGAGCCAAAGAAAAAGAGAGGTGGCCGCAGGCTGCGCAAGATGAAAGAAAGGTAAATCTGGATTCTTTTTATTCATGTATATATAATATTATATGCTTAGTTACCATAGGTTAGAAGTTCATGAGCTAATCAATTTGCCAATGTCTTTCAGATATGCTGTGACAGACATGCGAAAGCTGGCAAATAGGATGGCATTTGGAGTTCCTGAAGAAAGTTCTCTCGGTAATCATTATTTTTCTCAGCATCTTCGGTTGTAAATATTATCTGTCTTATACTTTGGATCTCTATATTGTTGTTATCACTCTGGGCAAATATTCATTTGGTGAACGCACTAGTGAAGCATGTTGTAGTTGTAGTTTGTTTTATGAACAGTTAAACTGTTATCCTGAAGGGCTAATAATAGTCATCTTTAATGCGAAAAAGTGGAAGTAAATCACGCTCATATGCAGTGAGGTGCATGTATGATCAAGCACTTCAGTGCTGATCAGGGATCTAGCTTTAATCATGTCTTCAGTAAAGTTTATGTACCTGAAAGTGCACCTATTTGTGAGCCTACACGTACTTAACAACATCTTCATCTATTTGCTAGTAAGTACCTATTAACACTCACATACCTAGTACCTACCAGAGTCACGTGTGTGCACCTACATACACCCGTAGATGAGCAGACATATCATACACACAGTGGAGATGGTGGATTATTTAGTTTTTACATTTTAGTAATATGTTCTTGATTCATGCTCATCTGTTTTTTTCTAGGCGATGGGCTTGGTGAAGGGTATGGAATGTTGGGTCAAGCTGGAAGCGGCAAATTGCGTGTAGCAGTTGGTCAGAGCAAGCTTGCTGCTAAAGTAGCTAAAAAGTAAGCATATCTTCGGCTGTTCTTGTTTTTCTGCTTCTATTGTTTAGAGATGCTTATCAATTACTTGCTTCTTCTCGCCTCTCTTTTTCTTTCCTCTTTTTTTTTCTTCTTTTCCTTACTTTTTTTTCTTAAAGGACCGAGATAATTCATTTAATTGATCTTTCGTAAGCATGACATAAAGACGAAATATGTTATTGGTGTATTTTTCAGGTTCAAACATACGCAATATGGAAGTGGCGGTACTACCTCTGGATTGACTTCAAGTTTGGCTTTCACTCCTGTGCAGGTTTGTTGCTTTCCTGATAAATCTACGGCCATTGTGGTAAACTTTGTATCCAAATATTTAGAAGAAACTAGCTGAAGCTTAAATCTCTTTGTAGTAGTTTAAAAACCTTTGCTACTTGCTACTTGATATTTCTATCAATTAGGAAATTGTTGTTTACTGAAAATTTATCAACAACGATATAGTGGGTTGAGGTGACACAGACAGGATTGCCTTTAGGCGTGCACTACCTACCCACACCCATACTTCTATACTTGTCCTGGAATGGTCGGTTGATGCTTATTATTATTGTGTTGCTCTTTTTCATTATGTCCGTTGGTTGATTTTGCATCCCCTTCTCTAGCGTACTTCCTTCTATCTGTTGCTACGCGTCTCTTTCACTAATCTATGATCACATATTACTGTTTCCATTCTCCAGGGGATTGAACTTAGTAATCCTCAAGCACATGCAAGCCAGCTTGGAAGTGGAATGCAAAGCACGTATTTCTCTGAAACCGGTACTTTCTCAAAGATCAAGAGAATTTGAAGCCCTCGGCGCCCCTCTGGTAAAATGCTGAATTTGTGTCCCTCCATTTGCATGAGAGTTGTTTAATGTTGCCTGGACTTTTACCTTAAAGATTAAGATAAATTTGGGAGGGATGAAACAGAAAAGGAAGGGGTTGTCAGGCTTATCGTCCGGTCGACACCAAAACAGAGATTATGTAAATTTGTAGTTAAAATATTTCTACGTGTTTTGCTTTTTGGATTTTGATTCAATGTTTTCCTCATTCTGTTGGAGGAGTTCTATGATTTTGGTGCTTAATCAAGTTTGGAGATTAAAATATGGAGATGCCTCCAGAGTTTACAAGTGTTTTGGTTGAAATTAAGGTGTTGAGAAGTACCGGGCTGAATTTGGATCGTTTAATCTGATAGTTGAGATCAAGGTTCTTAAAATCACGAGTCGGATTGCAGAATTGGACGATTGATTCTATAATCCGAAAGATATAAATCGAGTTAAATTTTATAATAAAAAAATATTGTTGTAGGAGATGATCGATGATCCGATCCGTAGAATTGTTGAATCAGATGATCTGGTGCGCGTTGATTGTTTTTGTTCAGGTTGGTTGACAGAGCGGGTCGAGGAACTGAATTAAAAGAAGATCTGGTTGAATGGAAAAAACTAATTATGACATCAGTTCCAACTCCTTAATTATCTAATGTTTTCTTCGTTGATTATTTCGATATTGATTTGGTCTGAAGATAAACTCTAATCGATTTTGGCATTAGCAGGTAGTTGGAATTCCTTGTTGATTTTGTCAGTAGATGAAATATTATTGGTATAAATTTATTATGAAATGTTATTTAAACAATTTTTGTAAGATTTTATATGCTACGATTTTCATGTTTACGTATTTTTAGACCTTTTTATATTTCGAGTTAAAATTCTAATCTTAACAACCTTAGCTATATGATTAAGGGCAAAAACACCAGACACCCTTAAACTATAACCTCAATTATTTATTTTAACACCTAAATTAATTTTTGTAGGTTTTTAACACTCAAACTTTGTAGAAATATCCATTTTAGCACTTACGTTAAATTTGACCGTTAATTGTTACGGTTGATAGTCATGTGCATGCCACATGGTCCCTATTGAAGGGTATTATTGGAAAATCAAGAAAATAAAAATCAAATAAAAATATAATTTTTTTATTGTTTTTCTCTTCTCATCATATCCTCTTTTTTAATGGCAAACCCCTCTTCTTCTTTCCCGCTAAGAAACACCTAGTTTCTTTACTATCCAAAATGCATAAATTCAACACTGCGGGATTCTTCTATTTTTTTGGTATAATTATTTTTTTCTACCTTAAGGAACATAACTGCATTTTATTCTGAAATCAAACTCAATATTATATTTGTGATATAATTCGATTTAACTGGTGAAATTCATCTTTCACACCACTATTTTTCTGTTTAAATCCAACCACAAAGGCGATAGGGTTGAGGAAAAAAGAGTCATTAATGTCTCCTACGACCATGGGGTGGGGCTGGGTCAAGTCAAAGATTGAGGGGATGCGCATGGTGATTCTACTAGATGTTCATGGTTGTTTGAGTCAATAGAGTCCAGCAGGAAAAAAAAAGTATTGAAGAACCACAAGTTACGTATGGTGGAGTTGTGATCAACTTGGCAGCAGTAGCGTTTATATGGTTAAGAAACTAGGCATTGTTTTTTAACGGGAAAGTAGAAGAGAGAATTGACACTAAAAAATAAGATAGGATGAGAAGGGGAAAAAAGGAATTAAATTATTTTATTTGATTTTTCAAGAATACCCTTTAAAAAATCACAACAATTAATTTAGGTGTTAAAATGGATAATTGAGAATAGTTTAAGGGTGTGCGGTGTTTTTTGCCCTATGATTAATTAGTTTGCACAAAAGTGGTTTCGTTTATGAGAGGGAACACTTCAAAATCTCACCTAAGATCATCTGCGTGAGCTTCAACAACATAACACCTACTGCCAACGGTCTTGTTTAAATTTAGTGTTTCTTTTGTTTACTATATGATATATGAATAAAAAAAAGACCTTGCTATGTTACTAGAATTATTGAATAGAAATTGGCTAAAATTCAAATTGGAGGGTGAATCCCTTATACCAATAGGGGGTGAATAGTGTTAATTTGGGTTTGATTCAATTTATATCCAAGAATTCTAGTAGCAAATCATTTTCCTAAAAAAATTATAATTAAAGTATCATGGGGAGTGTTATAGCGGGTCGGACTTTTTGTAACACTTTTGTAACAATCTAATAACAAATTTTTTTTTTTACTCATATAGCCTAAATTATAACTAGTAAACTTTAGGAGTGAAATGACTATAATTGAGAATTAATTATAAATGTTATTTGGAGTATTACTGAGAGATTCGAAATGGTGTCACAAGAAGTGTCGCAAGGCATTTGAACTTATATGCGCACATATATAAAATACAGTCTCAGCCTTTAGTTTTTTATCAAAGGATTAAAAAAATAATGATAAACTATTTTTCTACTTAAAAGATATTCATTTTACTTATAAAAAAAAATCAGCTGCGAAATCGACTTTTGATCTGTACGTACACAACATCTGTTGTATAATGAATTCAAAATAGACCTCCTAACAACTCCAACTCCATTTGGATAGAGGAAAGGTACCATCCATCCGCAAGGGTAACCCAGTTGGTTCGAGTGTGGTAGATTGTGTACAAGGGCTCAAGTTCTAATCTTAGCAATCGCAGTGTGGAAGTTTCAACCCTCCAATGTGGGGGTGGCTTCTTGCGGTGGGCTAAGACAAAGCCTCTCACCAATCGAACCTCTGAGTCACCTTGATTTACATCCTCCATAATGCCTGTCGGATCGAGTGGTGAGGGCCCTAAGGGCGTGGGTATCGCTTTTTTGTGTACAAGAAAATGTACCATCCCATTAACTGCTAACAATTTTGGTATGGATTGCTTAGGTAGGATTATGATAGTTATAGGTCAGCCGTCAGCTGTCTTGGATCTGATGTTGATTGAACCAACCAAAAGGGGTTATGTTCTTTGTCGTTTGGAAATTGGCCACTATATAACCACATACTCCCTTCATTTCTTATTGTAAAATTTTCAGGATAAATAGTAAAATTTAAGATATTTTATTAACTAAAATATTAATATTATTAACTTAAATAAAAAAATTTCCACTAATTATATTTAAGAGAGTAATATTGATATTCTGTTTAAAAAATATTTTAATTTTTGTTTTTTTAACTTTTATTTTTTAAATTTTCGCTACTTATCTTGAGAGTCTTATATTTATGAATGGAGGTAGTAATGTTTTTCTCGGCAAATTGAATAATGTTCGATTCTGGACGGTGGAAATGTGTACTTTACAATGGAGAAAATCATGTGTAGGTTATAGGGTCAAATTACACTATATTTTATTATAGAATTTTTTTCTCAAAAAATTAAAGATGCGGGAATGAAATTGTAGGCCAAATATAGGGGTGAGTCTGGCATGGGACTGTCTTATGTGACCGGCCCCACACTTTCTCTCACATAAAATTATTCAGGACCCACCTGCATTGTAGGTCTCCACCTGCATTTATATCTCACATGTCCCATTGGGACTGTCCCATACAAGATTTTTCCCAAATATAGAGAGGGATACATAAAAAATCTAAGAAATTCTCTGGTTAAAAAAAAACAATTGGAGGGGGAGACCTCTCTCACCCCTTTAGGTCCGTCCTTGACACTACAACGTTAAATTTTACTCCGAATTTTCTTGTAAGTACTTTATTATATTGTTTATAGGCCAATTAAAGTGCATAGAATCAGATATACCATTATTGAGTTTTTTTTTTTGAGCGCCCACCATTATTGAGAAATTAATAAACTTAGATTATTGATATAGTTATATATAATATAATTTAATTGGTGTATTAAATAATTTAATTCTATGTATAAGGAAGTCAAAATATGATCCGACATAATATCTTGTGGGCATCAAAAGAGACTATTCTTTGCGGTGGCAGATTCAGAGAGACGAGAGAGTGACGATCGTCCCTGATATTTTCAGAAATGACGAATTTTTTATAAAAATATTTTATTTTTTTGATAATTTTTTATAAATATTGTATTTCGACCTCCCAAAAAAAATTTCAATAAAAAATGATAATTTTCTTGATCTGCTTGTGGACCATCCGCAATGAGAATTTCTTGTATCTCATTCTCATGTAAGTTGTAACAAAGGAAAAGTGGGAGGTAGATCTGACTTTGTGGTCTTGACTTTACCTACCAATCAATATTTTTCAATCCAATCCAATCCAAATTTGTTAAATGAAAATGTTTTTTTTTTACTAAAATCAATTGAATAATAAAATTGGCTAACAATCCAAATTTTCCTTGAATTTCAAATCAACAGACTAATTACAATAATGCCATGGATTATTTACAATTTTGTCACTATTTAAACAATTTTAACCACGTAGCATTGTCACTTGTTGAATCGGATGGATGATTCTGTTTGGATCTTTTTTACATCATATCTAATACATTAATTAAATTATTTCGGGTAGAATACTATGATTAGTCCAAGTTTTCTCTCTTTATTCCATTTACGTTCTCATTGTATTAGAAAATATTTTAGAAGATCGAAGAGTACGATTTAATTTTTTTTGTGACGTGTAAATCTAATGATTTTTTTTTTTTAATGAATAATCTAATCATACTTTTCCCTCCTCTTGCTTCATGCATTTATTCTCCAACTCCACTATTACAGATAAAATCACACTATCCATTCAATAACCAATTCTTCCATTTCTGCTGGGAGCTCTGATTTGACTCTTTTACCCCTCAAAATTTTCCTTTATACACACACACTAGACTAGTGTTTTTTAACAGTCTTTCTTGAATTCTTGATTTTGATCTCATCAATGGCTGCTCGAAGAATCTCATCCCTCCTCTCACGTTCCCTTTCTTCTTCTTCTATTTCCTCTGTTTATCTAGGTATATTGAATTCATCTATGCATATCCAAGAACTGATCTTTTTTTTTATATATGTAAAATACATGTGATGATTAATTATGGGTTCTTTTTTCTTGGTTCTGATAATTTATTTTTTTGGTCTTTTCATGAAACTGATGATTTCTTGTAAAATTTGTGTTTGTTCTTACATATATTTGCCTGTTTAATTATGGGTTTTTCTTGGAAATGGGAAAAAAAAAGATCATTTATTTTTCATATGGGGTCCATGAAAATAGCTTAGTTTAGGTTATTCTTTGTTATCTGATTCATTGATTGAGACCCCCTGTTTAGAATTTCACAGATTTTCTTAAATTTCAAGATGTTACTGTTATTTGAAAAAAAAATGAGGAGTTGGCATTGTCAATCCTCTATTGTGTAACATGATTTGCTTTGCTTTATAATCTATTTGGATAAAAAAAGATGGCAGCTTTGCCCTGCTTTATAGAAATAATAATAAAATTATTATTGGGAAAAGATGTGTCAAATTTTACACTTATGCTTAAAAAAAATGTCTTAACCAGTGTACAAGACTCCCCCAACATGAGAGTATGGGGAAGGTTCTTATGTACGGAGCCTTACCCTTATTTTTCATTAAGAGGGAAAATTTCGAGGTTCGAACCCGTGATCTAGCGGATAGTAAGTAACACTTGATCGCGTCAAACACGACCTTCCAACTCTGAGACTTATGCTTCTGAATTGGAAATTATGCCCGAATTGCGCTAGCCTTCCTTGACAAATGCTAGAATATTCCCAGCTTGGTTATTGATGGAGCCAAAGATCTCTTCATCCTTCAGATTGTGCCCTTTATCTCATCATTTTTTTAAAAAATAAAAATAAAAATTGAACTGTTCTAAATGGCTCTAGATTTTTGTCCATAGAAGTTTATCCATGTAACATTATGAAGTAACTCTGTTTCTTTTTGGTTAGAATGTGCTAATGTCATAAGGAGTTTGTAGATTTTGTTATGTTTAATATTATATAGAGATTGTTTCTTCAGGAAAGAATTCCCTCCCAGGTAGGGGAATTTATAGGTTGAGCACTGCAGCTGCTTTAGAAGAACCGATAAAGCCGCCTGTTACGGTAGAGCATACAAAACTTCTTATCAATGGTCAATTTGTTGATGCAATCTCAGGTGGGGAGCTTTCCTTTCCTCTTTTGATTACGCGATAATTCATTTCTATGCATCTAACGCGTGTCGTTCCCATTTTGTGTTCATTATTGTGCTTGAACTAACTTTTATAGCTATGTAGGAAGGACTTTCCCGACGTTGGACCCTAGAACCGGGGAGGTGATTGCCAATGTTGCGGAAGGTGATGAGGAAGACATCAACGTAGCAGTGGAGGCTGCTCGCAAGGCTTTTGATGAAGGACCGTGGCCAAGAATGACAGCATATGTAAGTATAAGGTCTTTAAATTTTCCTAATGATTACCCGCGAAAAAAAAGAAGCAAATAATTGACTTTGGCAATGGGACGGACAGGAAAGACAAAGAATAATGCTGCGTTTTGCTGATTTGGTTGAGAAGCATAATGATGAAATTGCAGCATTAGAGACATGGGATAATGGCAAACCATATGAACAATCTGCTAACGTTGAAATACCAATGTTTGTACGTCTCATGCGATATTATGCTGGTAGGTCACAAATGGAACAAATAAATTCTGCAATTTATTCTTTCCGTAGACAGGCCAATTGTATTTTGATATTTTATAAAAAAAAAATCCTTGTGATCTTCAGGATGGGCCGATAAAATTCATGGAATGACTGTTCCTGCTGATGGACCTCATCATGTTCAGACTCTACATGAACCGATTGGTGTTGCAGGACAGATCATCCCGTGGAACTTTCCTCTTCTAATGTATGCTTGGAAGGTTGGCCCTGCATTAGCATGCGGTAATACAATAGTCCTTAAGACAGCGGAGCAGACTCCATTATCTGCTCTTTATGTGTCGAGGCTACTCCATGAGGTAATCCAACCTAGTACTTCTCTTCTTTACTGGCAGAATGAGCGTTCGTTTGAGTAATACTTGAGAATTTTGCTGATTATATCTGTCCCTAAATCTTTGGTCTTGTACAACTATGTTAGTGTGGGATTATATCTCTTACTAATATTTGTAACAGGCTGGGGTTCCTCCGGGCGTTCTAAACGTGGTTTCTGGCTTTGGTCCCACTGCTGGTGCAGCTCTTTGCAGTCACATGGATGTTGACAAGGTAACTTACATGTTTGACTTAGTTCTCTATAAATTTGTTGCAGAAAAAGGATTTTAGGATGCAGTATCGGCCTAGTCGGCGATTAGTCGCTAGTGCAGCTATTTATGCTTGTGAATGAGTATGGTAATTGTCGTTTACTTTTTCTATATGTTTACATGTTCTCTATTTTTTCTTCAGCTTGCTTTCACCGGTTCAACAGAAACTGGAAAGGTTATTCTTGAATTGGCCGCAAGAAGCAACCTTAAGCCGGTGACCCTGGAACTCGGTGGAAAATCTCCTTTCATTGTTTGTGAGGATGCTGATGTCGACAAGGCTGCGGAGCTAGCACACTTTGCGCTTTTCTTCAACCAGGTATCTTCTTCCCCACCTGTTGCGCTTGATGGAGTTGGGACATCGAAATGACTGTTTACCATGAGCATGTTTTACTGCATCTGCAGGGGCAATGTTGCTGTTCCGGCTCTAGGACATATGTTCACGAAAAGGTTTATGATGAATTTGTAGAGAAAGCTAAAGCATTGGCAATAAATCGTAGTATCGGAGATCCATTCAAGGAAGGAATGCAGCAAGGTCCTCAGGTAAATTTCTCAAAATGCAAAAATAAAAAGGTCCTCCGGTAATGATTAGGCGACATGTTTTTTTAATAGTTATTGTCAAATGTCATCGTTTTTTAAAACTCTTTTTCCGTTCTTTGTCGCATAAAGATACTCTGAGATGCTAAGCAAAATTTATATAATCTACCAGATTGATCAAGAGCAGTTTAATAAGATCTTGAAATATATCAAGTTGGGGACTCAATGTGGAGCTAACCTTGAAACGGGAGGTGAAAGATTCGGTGAAAAAGGCTACTACGTTAAGCCCACCGTCTTCTCTGGTGTTCAGGTATACCTCGAAAAAGTTACTAATTCACTTCATCAGCAGTGCAAATTTGAAACCGTGTAACATATTACGATAACTTTGCAGGACGATATGCCCATTGCGAGGGACGAGATCTTTGGTCCAGTGCAGTCGATCTTAAAATACAAGTATGTCCCAACAAATTCAATCTATATCTTCCCTTTGACGTCGTTTCCCCTTTTTACCTTATGCCGGCTTCTTTTGGCATAATGCAGGAATCTTGATGAAGTGATATATAGAGCAAACAATACGCGATTTGGTCTAGCTGCCGGAGTATTTACACAGAATATCGACACTGCCAACACCTTGACGCGAGCGTTGAGAGTTGGGACGGTATGGATTAACTGTTTCGATACATTTGATGCTGCAATTCCTTTTGGTGGATACAAAATGAGCGGTAATGGAAGAGAAAAGGGAGAGTATAGTCTCAAGAATTACTTGCAAGTTAAAGCTGTTGTTACTGCTCTAAAGAATCCAGCATGGTTGTGAATATATATCTATCAGAGCTTAATCAATAAGGTTACAAGTGATGCTCGTCTCAGTGGAGAAAGCATTTGTCGGGTTTAATATTCGGAAACGACTATTGTTACATATTTATAGAATTTTTTACTAAGTCCCTCTCTCCCAATAAATAAATAAAAAATTAAAAAAAGAAAAAAGAAAACAATGCCTGGTTTATTCAATGTAATATTTGAATTAGCAAAACTCATTGACCTCTGCGTCATTAGGCCTCAGTCTTGGCCACTAGACGAATGCCTCCTTGGCGCACTATTTTCTTTATTAGCTTGGGACATTGTCAAATGAAAAGGTAAAAGGGGAATTTAATTTAACTATGTAGTTGTAAAACAAAGAATGCATGAATAAAATGAGTACAAAGTTTGTCACATAATTTTTTTTTTCAAGCCTAAGGTTTCCAATATTTCCATTCTTACATTTCTCTTCTTTGTATTGTCAATTGAGAATACAAATAATAATAATAATAATACCCTACCCGTCCCAAATTGAATAATCAAGTTTTCTATCCATTTTAAGAAAATATATGTTTAATTTGGAACATAACTAAAAATATTTAGAGGTTAATTCTGATATGTACCATGTGGTTCAGATTAATCCACATTATGAAAGGGATAATATTTAAACTACATGATCAATGTGGATCGAAGTTTCCTTATTTAGAAGTGCATTCAGATGGAAGGACTTTGTATCTTGAAGCATCTTGGCAATAAGAATAGAACATATGTTTTCTTCTTGCCCAATCTAACCCTGTGCTCTGTTGATTTGATAACTTAGCAAATTGTTGTCCATCCACTGGGTCCACCAAACTTGAAGGGCTACTACTACTTCTAGAACATTCTACTGCTGACCCTTTTTGCTGTATTAAGCTGCAACCTTCCAATTCTACCCCTCGAATCGATGTCACGAAAGGGGCATATTTGTAATTTACAGGGTATTTTCCTCCATGAGTTGCCCATTCTGATCCATCCCATATTGTTACATACATAGACATTGGTTTTGATGGATAAATAGAATTTATGGCTGTGCTGTGAATTACTTCTCTCACTGGTATGTTGTCCACTAGGAACCTGAGGGACAAAAATGTAATTACCTAAGTAAAATAGCATTTCGGACCCTATGTAACACATTCATATAACAATATTATTAAATTATTTAGTTTCTAGACTTAATGTTGTACGGTTTACGTGATATAATTGAATATTCGGTAACAATGGCACTGGAAATTATTGCAGCCGACGCAACACTTCTAAATATTGACTATAAGTCCTGAATTTGATACTTGTATTCATCAGCAGATCTAACACCTTAGTTTAGGGCAGGTTGTACTGATACATATGTGACAATATTATATAAATTTTTAACCGGTTTGTTTGGCAAAAAATCGTAACCCCACAATTGGTGTTCTTATGTGTGTCCCAACCACTTACAATTTACCACGTGAATGTGAATAATGACCATTGAAGAAGTGAAATTGAAGAGATGTTCAAGTAACGAATTCTGAGTGGTGAGACAAGAACAGAGACATCCATTGAGGACATACATTTTTCCCCCAATTTTGAGGGGCAAAACTCAAACTTTCAAAGAGTTTTTTTCTAATTATTTTTCACTAGTGGTAAAATATGTGATATTCAAAATCTTGGAACGACTCCCCTAATTTACTTCTACTTGTACTCCCATTAAAATTTAACAAAAGAAACTCTATAATAATATATAACACCAAAAAAAAATATTACGAAAAATATTATAGAAGATTCAGACAAATAGAAAAAAGTAAAAAAGAAAAATGAAGATCTTACACTATGTGATGATAGTTCCAAAGAATGCTGTAGTCATGAAATTCAGCCGTCGGATCAAACCAGAGGTAAAATTTCTCCTCTCTTCCAGTTCTAACGCTTCCATTTCCATATAAATTTGTTTGAAGAACCCAATCTCTTCTCTTCTCATGACCAAGTAACTCAAAATCTATTTCATCATGGTTTTTTGGGTAAATGTCTGCATTCGACAACTTAACATGGGAAAATTTGTCTTCATTAGACAGCCAAACAACATTATTAAATATATATAGACAGAACCGAAAATTGCATGTTGTCGTGATAATCTCTATATAAATTTATAAAAAGATATTCAATGTAATAAATGTTACTCCCTCCGTCCCAAATTATATGTCCACGTTTTCTTTTTAATCTGTCTGAAATTATTTGTCCACTTTCTAATTAAAGTGTTCATTAATGATGATTTTTCCAATCCTACCCCTTACATTAAATGTTGGAAAGAGAAAAATATAGAGAGAAGAGAAGGTATAATTAAATTTTAACTAAAATTAAATAGGGTCATCTTTGACATTTTACCATATCCCACTATAGAATTTGATGAAACCTTAATTCCCGTGCAAAATATAAAGTGGACAAATAATTTGGGACGGAGGAAGTAGATAGTTCTTAAAGGAGTTAAAAATTAAAAAAATCAATTTTTTTAATTTTTAGACAATAAAAAATAACTCATTAAATTCCAATAATTAGGGTTATAAGCAGAGAATAGATATGAGATAAACCTAGCATTTGACAATAATAGACAAAATGACTGCTCACACAGAATATTATTGAAATAATAATTTTCTATACCATTATATTTACTACGGAATCATATCCTCAAATTAAAGTAAAAATCCATTAGATAAAGCCAACCCAATTTTTTATATATATAAAAAAAAGTATTAAACTTTTTCAAATTTTGAGGGCAACCTTCATCTCAATGAAAGTCACGATCAAATTGGATTTTGAATTGCCAAAAGATTTTTTGTGATTTGTGCAGAGAAATCCAAGAAATAGAAGAATGGTTGCATGTCTATATGTGAAAAACCTTATGTTTTTATTATATTGTATGTGATTCGAATTCAAAACATGTGGCTAGATATGTAAGAAATACTTACAAAAAAATAAGTAAGTAATATTTCTAACTAACTGAGTTATGTACGAAAAGTAAGTAAGAACTTACATAGAATGCTATTACAATCCCAGAAGTAAAGCCAGAAGGGAGCTTCATTTGAGCATTGAAGAAACCATAATAGTATTTATTCTTTGAAGCTAATCCAGACCCTATATAGAAAACAAAAAATAATAAAAATAAATGTAAGAAATTGAAATCATAGTACAATACAACATCAAATTTTTTTGGCTAAGTTAGTAAAAACTTACCTGAGGTTTTGTCCAAAATAAGATCAGCATTGGACCCATTATTTGTCAATTTGACATTTGAACCCCCAAAAAACACATTATACCCTTGATTAACTGGTATTCTTTTGAATTGATCTACAATTTTCTCCACATTTGGAGGGGTATAAATGGCACCCCCAGAAAAGACTCCGACGATTAAATTAATTAAAATAAAACTAAATAAGGGAAAAATATTCTTCTCAAGAAAAATTTCCATTGAAAATTTTGAAATAATCAATATGAAATTTGAAGGGATTGATGAGGAGGAGAATGTTTCTAGGAAAAATTGATGTATTTATTTACGCGGGAAAGAAAGAACCTTAAAAAATCTTTTTTTGCTTAGTTGTTGCAAGGCTGGCCTATATCTTTTCAAGAATCCCACAATTTTATTAAAATATTTATTTGATTTGATGTTGGCTATTGTAGTAGACAATTTGATTAGGAATTCATGTGCATATGAGTATGATATGTTTGGAAAGTTTTTGTTGGTCCATCGTTATCATTCAAGTTGAGGACAGAAAGGTCAGGAAAGTAAAAATCTTTGCAAGTTGGTTGAGTTACTGTTAGCACCGTAAAGATATATTTATATTATCGGATCGTTTGATCAGAGAGTTTGAGATTATAGTTGTTGTTGGAAGATTGTTTTTGAACAAATTTTAGCGAACTCCGTGTTGGGGCTTAAATTGTTCTAATACCACTTGTTGGGCAGTGAAAGCAACACACATTCAAATAAGGTATGGAGATGAAAAGAAGAAAATTAATCATTTTAATGTGATTCGGTCTCAATACATACATATGTTCACGGTCATGTAAAGGAAAATCCATTGTGTAATCTTTTATGGCAAAATTACAAACCGTCTAAACAAACCAAACTCGAGAACTTACCATCTGAGTTGTTGGCACCCATCGGTACAAATATTACTTAAACTAGCCGTATTTGTAAACTTTTTCCCCATCCGAATTTTCTACAATAGCAGATGAGGGATATTGTGAGAATCTCAACACTCCAATCCTAAAACGATTATAGGGGTTGTCTAATCAAGCAATTCAATAACGCATATTTATCTACACGATTGGAGGAAATATTTCGTCCCTATACAAAAGTCTTATTACTCAAAATCCGTCACGTAACAAATTTTTTTCAACTTCATATAATGTGGCAAATTTAAGTAATTGGGTTAAGAAACACGGGATTTTTTACCCTACATGATACCGACAAAAAATAAATGACAGCCCATAACCAAATTGAAATCTTTGATTGATGTGTCTATCTATATACATGACTCCTTCAATGCAATTTTTTTCCTCTATTGGTCCATCATCTCAGTCCGGTTCCTATGCGGAACAACTATTTTTTTCCACATACAGAACACTTTTTTTCCTCGAAAACAGCTGTTCTTTAATCAATCTCAACCGCCAAACTTTAATTTAACGGACGAGCTTTTGTCCCGCATGTGCGAAACAAAAGTTGTTCCGCATAGGAGCCGTGAGCCCATCATCTATGGTCCATATATTACTCAAATTTATGATTAGACGTGACGGTGTAATCAATTTGAGTCTTTATCTTAGTTGTTTGGCTCCACACAATATGCATGAGTTTTTACCAAACAACGACGACAAAATCTTGGCTAAATTGGGATTGGATATATGAATCAATAAAAAATTTATATATGGTCGTTCGTATGAATATATTTCATCCATTAACTCAGTGGCGGAGGCAGGATTGAAGTTTAGGAGAGACCGTAGTAGAAAAATTGAAAATTCTTGGGGGCCGTAGTATAAAAAAAAATTTAAACCGTTGGATATATATACCTATTGTATAAAAAATATTGAAAATTCTTGATGAATTCGATTCAAACCTTCTTCGATCTCTCCCTACTTCTTACAACATTATGCATTCATTCTTCAAGTTTCCGAATCGGAGTGTCGCTCGGTCTTTTTTTTTTTTTGGTGTCCAAACTATCACAAGCGATTTTTCCTCACATTTTCTTGAATATGTGCAACTTCTATTTTCTCTCGGATAATCTCATTTCACACTCTATCCTTTCTAGTATGCCCACACATCCATCGCATCATATGCATCTATGTTACACTCATTTTCGGGATATGACATATATTCACACTCCAACACTCTGTACCATATAACAACGCGAGTATAACATACGTTCTATAAAACTTCTCATTCAGTCTCAACGGTATGTGACGGTCGCACAACACACCTGTTGCATCCTTCCATTTCAACCTACCAACTTTAACTCGATGCGCCATAACCTATCAAGCTCTCCATCTTTCTAAATTATAAAACTCAAATACTGAATATAATCATTCTCCACGATACTTTTTCTGGATGAGTTTTACCCCCAAAAAAAATACCATATGACATGAGTCTAAATTTTATATATCTTTTAGCTCGAACTCAAATTCTAAAAATAATTTAGAGTTCGAAACATTATACTACCGAATTGGAATATTTAAATGCCTAAGTTAAAAGCTTATACAGAGATGGAAAGACTTAATAGCTATTTTGGTTACTAAATTATTTATATTTTTCAGTTTTTAATATTCAATTATGTTTTGGGATAAATATACCATCTTAATAATTACATTTGACTAAAAATAAATTGTCACAAACTTTTGTAGTGTTTTTTGGCCTAGTACAATATGTGCCGAGCATGTTACTGAAAATATAGGGATAGAACTCTAAATTTACTTGACTCCCTCTTAACCCAGAACTTGATTGTGGGTCAAAATTCGATTTGTAACCCGAATTAAGTGAGTTTATAGTGATTTTGCTTTTGTACCCTCTATTTCCACTCAAATGCTTGGTATATGTCTACTTTGGCCGAAAATCATCGTGAAAAGTAGTGAGATTTTATTTTTAACTAAACTGAAATACAATAATGATATATTTAGCTAAAAATAGTTAATTGGCAAGAATGTCAAAGCGTAAATAATTCAGTAACCAAATAGCTATCAGATACATGAAAAAGGAAAAAGAAAAGGACCAATATGATATGATTATTGTTTAACAAATAGAAACGGCGGTTGTCATTTTGTGTTCTAAAACAGCTGTTGATTGATAAGATGATTGGATCAACCATTTGCAAGTTGTCCAATTTGGTCCAAACCTACATTACCCACTCTCTCTGGGAAAGTATGGCGTGGGTACGGCCTCACACTCTTCTCACATAAAATTAGACATGATCTATCTGCAAGATAGGTCTCGCAGGTCTCCATATCTCACAGGTACCCACAAGGTCCGTCCCATATGAAATTTTTCCCACTCTCTCTCTCTCATTTCATGTCGTTCTCACCATTTTTCAAATTGAAAGTGTGGTATTTTGATTTATCTCAAAAAACAAAACAAAACAAAAAAATGTTATAACTTGTATTGGTTTCCCATTCAAAAAGTTTTGCTTTTAGAATGAAATTAATTGAATTGATTTGTAAGAAGAAATATAAGATTATTGTACTAAAAGTATACAATTCAAAGGTACATATACTTATAAAAAGAGATTTTTTTTTTTTTTTTTTGAGGCTCTATTGGGCGGTTGCCCCATATAGGGAAGAGAGAACTGCCTCAGACGAGGAGGAGATAGCCCTAGAAAAGGAGATTAAAACTTGCCGCACGCAGGCGGAGGGTATCGAACCCACGATCTCAAGGTCGTGGGCTGGCGCTTGCCCTATTGGGATAGGACACATTTGATTAAAAAGAGATTTCTAGAACTTAGAGATTAGGTGGTTCACTGTTTAAAATTTAAATGAATTATTTTTCTTTTTTTAAATGAATTATTATTTTTTTGTTTAATTCTGTTTATAATTCAAAAAATCCGGTTCAATTCTGAAGCATAAAGTATGAAGAACCAAATTAAAATAAAGAAAAATGATTAAAAACTCTTTCATGTGAAGGGGAAAAAAACCACTTCATAAGTGGGATATGTTCCTATTTGAGGAAGAAATGTTTGGTTCATCATTGAGAATATAATATTAATCATTGAATTATAAAGAATAGAAAAGGAAAAAAAATAGGTTTACCTAAATTATTGAGTGTACTTAGATTAGATCTGATTTTGGCTGATTTAGTTTGAAACTCAAATTGAGATATAAACTATTTTTGAATTTGAATTGAGTTTGACAACTAAATGTTGAAACATTAAATTATGTAGAATTTAATTTCGATTTGAGACTGGTTTGAGAACGAAACTAGAATTTTAATATGAGATTTAATCTGAGCATACCAATTATACACTTCTAGTTCCGTGGCTCATGCATGGATTGAATTGGGATTTCATCTCTCTCACAAGTCATGAAAGATCGTGCAATCTTCTTGTGATCGCCTGATTGGTATAAAATTATGGATATAATTATGCATAATAATATTTTGGTATAGTAAAAATAGTTGTAAAATAATTAATGATGGTATAGTAAAAATAGTTAGTCTAATGAAACGCGCTTCGTAATATATAATGAAAATTTTATATTTAGGAATGGAGATAGTATCAAAAAATCTTAAAATTTAAGGGCACCACATATTTTCTTTGAACATTTTTCTCAATAATTTGAAATCATTATCTACGTTTTTTTTTATTATTTAACTTCTACTTCTACTTCCATTTCAATGACAAAAAGAGATCATTGTCAAGAAGCTTTTAAAATATGGAAAACCAACAAGAAAAAGAAAAAAAAAACTGGAGAGAAGAATTTTCCACAAGTTAATAAGGCCAAAATCACAAAAAAAGTATTCCCTCCATTCCTAAATATAAGACTCTTTAGACAATTTGAGAAAATTAAAGAAGTTGTCATTTTCACCTAAACTTCCAATATTACCCCACCTTTCCTCTCTCTCACTAATACATCATAAAGAAAAGAAAGGAAAATGTTGAGGGTATAATTGAAATAAATTGTTGACAACTAATAAAAGAACCTTAAACGACAATTAATTTGGATACCTAGATATCTCCTAAACGACAATTATTAGGGAATTGTGGGAGTAGGAACCAAGTTGCAGGCAATTTATATCCTAAAAAGGTCTGCAATTGGGGTATTTATAATTATTAATGGGTTCGGCAGTTAGCAGAAAGAAAAGAGCCGGACACGTCCTTACAAAACAAATGTCGAGTGTTCAATTTCCGCTGCCGATGTGAGAGGTACTCCCTCCATTCCCTATTAATTGTTGTTTAGGAGATATCTAGGTATCCAAATTAATTGTCGTTTAAGGTTGTTTTATTAGTTGTCAACAATTTATTCCAATTATATCCTCAACATTTTCCTTTCTTTATGACAAAGAAATGAGAGAGAGGGAGGGTGGGGGATAATATTGGAAGTTTAGGTAAAAAAAAACAACTTCCTTAATTTCCTCAAATTGTCTAAAGAGTCTTATATTTAGGAATGGAGGGAGTATTATGCTTGTAAGTGACCTATGATTCATAGGATCTCGCTCGACTTTCGTCATGATGACTGAAAGTCGAACCCACCCTAAACTTTAAATTATAAAGAGCCGTGTGATGATGCCCCGAGTATGAGAAATCTTGGACTTTAATTCACTTTTAAATTTCTTATTTTTTTTTTTATAATAGATAGGTTTTAAACATTTATATTGGTGTATTCAATCCGAATTTTAAAATATTTTAACTAATTTTCAAAAGTCTATGGATTATGTTGACTCTATGGATTGTTTTAACTCTATACCGACTCTATGCAGATTCTATTAGATTGATTTATCATGATTTATTTTGGTTTATAAAGTCTATAGATTATTTGAATAACACCCAAAAATAAAGAAAATAATGATTCAGTGGTGTATTATACAGATCCAACAGTGTTGAATTTCCTGAGTCAACATATGTTTATCAATCTTTTTTATTTTGGAATCAAATCATTTTGTTAAAAATTTAAAAAGTTTGGTGGTGGGTCTTTGATTTTTTTTTTTTTGAAGATCACGAAGCTGCTGCCCTTTTTGATTTATTTGTCAATATTTGTATAATTTACCTACTGATACTTTTTCTTTGGCTTAATTAAGGTATATTTTGTGATTGGTTTTGTTTGAGTTCTTTTTTCCCTTTGATTTTCTCTTTTAGGGAAATGAAATTCATGTTTGGAAAATAGAAATTTGTGTTAGATAGAGAAGAAATTGTTTGATTTTTTAATTTCTTTTAGAAGATGACCAAGAAGAAAATTGTTTGGATATTATGAACATATATATTGTTTTGGGAAATAAACATTTCATACTGAGTTTATTAACAATGTGCAATTTTTCCTCATATATTTTGAGTTTGGACATTTTTTTTTATTTTTCTTTTAATTCTAAATAAAAGGGATCACTAAAATATTTGTAATCTTATATAAAATTATTAAAGACCTTTAATTTTAATATTAATGAGAGAAACTCAAAATCTCGAGAAAAAAGAAGAGATTTCTCAATACACATTTTGGCCTAGAATATCCATCAAAATCCTCTATTTAATGAAATCTATGAGAATTAATAGAATTTTCAATACCTCCAGATTTTAACGACTTTTTAAAATCTGAATTGAATACCTCTAGATTTTAATGGACTTTTCAAAATCTAAATTGAATACCTATAGACTCTAAAACTCCTTAAATTTTTTATAAAATCTAGATTGAATACACCCCTCTTAATTTGAGACGGGGGTAAGTAAATTGAATTTTAAAAAAAATTCTACTCAACTCTCAGAAAAATGAATTGACTCTCTACCTTGTGTGTATTACACTCATTGGCTTGAGTACAAATATTAAATTTATGAATAAGATAAAATTACTCGTGAATCATGAAGTATTACAAGTTTAGCAGTATGAATCATGAGTTGTTTATCTTGGTTTAGGAGTGGTTTAAAACTCAGTCTAAGTTACACTTTTAATAAAGAAAAAATCGTAGCACTTCATTCAGAGTATCTGAATTATGTTTTTGTTTGAGAATATTTGTATTTTAAAAGATAAAAACTAAATTGTTTGTAATAGAATATGTTGGACTAATAAATAAAAAAAAAAAAATTGTATTAGAATTTGGAATGAGGATGTAACACAAATTCACTTTTAAAAAAATGAAAAATGAAAAAAATGAAAATAAAAGAATTGAGCAGCACATAAGCTTGGCTGCTGAAACAATATATCGTATAGCTTGGTAGGGGTGTCAATCGAGTTATGTGAGCCGAGTTTGACGTAGCTCACGTTCAACTCACATAAAAATTGAAAAACTCAGCTCATGCTCAGCCCGGAAAAAGCTCACAAACCTTGAGATCACGCTCAGCTCACATTTTAATGTGAGCTCGAGCTAAGTTCACGAGACTCATGAGCTAAATTTATGTTAGCCAACAAAAAAAAATCATATATAAAGAATAATGAAATACAATGCGACTTGAGACTAACTTCTAACGAGAATCCAAATATACATAATATAATAATACTTAATTATTGTAGAAAGATAAAGTAATAAAAAGATAACCAAAGATAAACATATAAAAATGTCAAATGTTAAAAAAAAATCATAAAAAATAGACAAAAATAAATTATGTGTTTTGTCGCCAGTTTTATAGGTCTTAATTTTTTAAATAGAAACTTAGTATTATATATAATGCACATAATTCTATTATTCTTATTCGGGTGCGAGTTTTAACCGAGCTGAGTGGAGTCAAGCTCACGCTCAGTTCACATAAAATTCGAGTTTGAATATTACGCATTTTCAGCTCACGCTCACATATTTTCGAGGTATGTAGCCAGGTTCGGTCTGACACCCCTATAGCTTGGTAATCTAGCCCATTACCAAGCAGGCCAAGAGGTTATTGGATTGGGCTAAAGGGCTTGGGGGATTTGTCACTTGGAGTTATTAAAAAGCCCGATGTCTTTACGGGTAGGCCATGTGCGATGCCTGTGTAAGCTCCAAGAGGTCCCAAACAATAACCTTTTAGATTTAGTTTTTCAAGTGCTAAGCAAAAGATTAAAGGGTCATAATGATATTTGATTTTAGTTTTTATTTTTATTTTTTTCTTTTAGAATGATTTTAATGTAATTTGTTTGAAGTTTCATAATCAAGATTAAGAATTTATATTTTATTATTTTATTATTTTATTTAAGAATTTATATTTCATTATTTTATTTTTTTTATTGTGTTTAACTTGTGAAAATAAAAGGCATATTTCTTTATATTTTTAGCAGTTAAGTGATTATTTAAAGGACAACGAAGCGCAACTCAAGCGGTAAGACACTTCTCTTACAACCAGTAGGTCGGAAGTTCGAGTCACCTGGAGGGGAAGTGTGGAACTACTATTTATCCTCCGGGGAGGGGATTTTAAAAAAGCAATTATATAAATATTTTTTTGTTATATTTTTACTTTATAATCAATATATTTTGTATCTAACGCAAACCGAGCAACCGATACAAAGCGAATACATAGGTTTGAGATTTTGAATAGTTTAGATAGGTTTCAAAAAATTTAAACCGAATATTTCGGCTTGATTTGGTAAATGTGTAAAACCAAACTATGAACATCCTTAACTGATTTTATAATAATTAGGGATGTCAACGGAAAAATGTGAGCATGAGCTTAACTGAACCAAGCGTGAGCTAAATAGTCAATCTCGAATTTTATGTGAGTCAAGCGTGAGTTTGACCCCACTCAACCCTGTTAAAACTCGAATAAGAATAATATAATTATAAATATTATAAATTACAAAAACTGGCTGCAATAATAAAACAATAATTACAAAAACTGGCTGCAAAATCGTTTCCAAATTTAGTTTTGAAGGGATCCCAACTGCTGGATCAGTCGGGCGAAATCGCGATATTAAAAGGGCAGTTAATCAGGTAGTGTTGATAACCCTAGATCATCAAGTGCTTTGCCCAAGTGGGTAAGTGCTTGGCCCGGGACCGAGAGGTCCCGGGTTCGATACCCTCCGCCAGCGTTGCGGTGAGCTTTATTCTCCCTGATCTAGGGCTGTTCTCTCCCCGCTCATGGGGCTGTTCTATCTCCCCGTTCATGGGGCTCCGCCTTCGGGCGTTCAAAAAAAAAAAAAAAAAAGATAAGGCTAATTTTCTTGTTTTGCAGACTTTCGAAACAATGTAGTTTAGAGCAGAACAAAGCAGCTTAAATGTATCACTCCCTTCATTCTCATTTAATTGTCGTTTAAAAGATATATATATGTATCCAAATTAATTGTCATTTATATATCTTTTATTATGTGTCAACAATTTATTCTAATTATACCATCAACATATATTTTATTGGAAAAGTGAAAGAGAGGGAGTGAAGGGTATTATTGGAATTGTGATGAAAATATTACTATTTATTTGAATTTCTTAATTTTTTAAAAGTATTCTAAACATCATACATTGAGGAATAGAGAAAGTATTTTGACAAAATGGTACCTTAGTTAGTTATTATTATTATTATACGAACATTTAATTTTCTCTCTGCCTTTCTTCCCGAACTCTCTCTCTCTCTCTCTCTCTCTCTCTCTCCCTCTGCTCTTCTGCTGCTCCTTTTTTTTTTTCTCCGCCTTTGGTCAGATTTGGCCATTGACTCTGGCCAATGGTCGAATCTTGGCCAGTTATATGCTTTTATTCGGTTTTTATATTTCTATTTTGTACCACAGATAATATGAGACTTCTTTCAAAGTGTTTTTTTTTCAAGATTCAAGACACGGGGTTTAGATCTGTCTCAGATCTTCACAGATCTAGACTTATTGACTCTGTTCCTAGGAGAAATCTTTCAACCCGGACTTGATCTGGGCTCTTTATCAACTTTCTACATCTTCCCGAGGCAAATTGTAGTACGGTTGATACGCCCATGGTCCTATAAATTGTCGATTCCTAAGGAAGATGTTGAAATTGATTTTCTCCTGCCTCTGTGGTTCAAGGATTGCGATGGAGATGCTGCGAAGTAGAAGATTATGTATTTGTTTATCTTATTAGTTTTTATATTAGTATCTTCTTACCACCCAAGTTTTCTTGAGTGTGACTTTTGTCTGTTATCATGGTTTTTTAAATCATTGTATAACTTTTATTTTCTTGTAATTTCAGATTTTCCTTTGATTGTAATAACCTCGACTATTTTTTGATTAATAAAAAAAATTTATTCAGCAAAAAAAACATTATTACAACCTACGCGCCTCCTATATTATTATTTAATTTGATTTCAACTTCCATGTGCACCCCTAATTTCACTGTTTCAGAGTATTCAGATTTCCCGATATATTTGGAACATTATCATCATTTGATCCCACATTCAAAATATTAAGTAAGATGATTAGTTGTTTTTCGAATAATTAAATATTTATCCAGTCTATAAAAAGTAAGTATTCAAATCAACTATAAATTCAACAGTTAAGATGTGTCTTTCGCACTAGATCATAATTAAATTTCTCATAACTTAAGGATACAACTATCATGTAGAGCGTGTTTTTTCCAGTATATAAAGAAAAAAATTAGTTGTTTTGGACTATTGAACTAAAAAATCTCAAGGCCCAAGATTTTTTTTCGTAGACACCTATTGTGATTTTTAAATACATATTACGTAACACAAGTGTTACATGCCTAATGACATGTGTTTATAACGAGACAACACATATTTCAATTTTATGACATGTGTCTATAAGAGAGAATACATTCTTTATTATATTATTACATTTAACAAATGTAATAAACATGTAACATATCTCTAAAACGTATTACATATATAACAGTGTTTTACACAATACCCGTGAAGGGGAAATTTCCAAGGTAGAGTCGCCCCGTCACCACGGCTCCAGTGAGAAACGGGAAATGTTCCGCAACGGATTCTCATCCATTGGATTAAAATTTTGACGGTTGAAATTAATTTCAAAATAACATGTTCGCGCGAACAGGTTTTCTTAAACTAAAAACACATGTTGACAAAAAAAAATTGTTTCACGCGTATTGAAAAATATATGTTTCGTATAGGAGTCGGACCTCTAACATTAGTTGGGGTGGGGCATACTTTAAAGGAAAGTCCCGCCGTAACTTATGTGATAAAGCTATAAAGGTAAATCCCATTACTATAAGCGCGACTTCATACACGAGTGACCCACCTTAAGTAGAGGAAAATCTACCAATGACCCCCGTTAACCGTTACTGAACATATAAGGTATCCCTGACAGCCCAACAATATCAAATCTCACAATCCATCGGAGCCGCCACCACCACCGGAGAAAGGGGACCTTTGAGAAATCAGACTGAAGCAATCCCGACTTCCGATGGGTATATCCGGCGGAATCACCACCACCACGCCCACGGCAAGTAATGCCGGCGATGCCGAGTATGCAGAAACTTCTCTACTGATCCCCAAATCCCCATCCAAAATCCCAAAAGACTCCTTCCACTTAGCCTACATTATATACTTCACTCTAGGCTCCGGCTACCTCTTACCATGGAACGCATTCGTCACCGCCGTTGATTACTTCAGCTACCTCTACCCAGATGCCGCCGTTGACCGAGTATTCGCAATTGTTTATATGATCATTGGCTTGATTTGTTTGCTATTAATCATAGCATTTGAGCATAAATCGAGCTCGTTTGTTAGGATTAATGTTGGATTAGGGCTTTTCCTTGCGGCTTTATTAGCTGTGCCTTTGATTGATGTTTGGTATGTGAAGGGTAGAATTGGGATTTATGGTGGATTTTATGCAACTGTAGGGTTAGTTGCTCTTTGTGGAATTGCTGATGCTTTGGTTCAAGCTAGTATAATAGGGTCTGCTGGGGAATTGCCTGAAAGATATATGCAAGCTACTGTAGCTGGCACTGCTGCTTCTGGTAATTATTACTACCTCGGTCCAGAATTGATTGTCCTATTTCTTATTTGGGAAAAAAATCGCATATCCCCATTCTGTGTCTCTTTTTCTTTAACTTTGGGAATTTGATGTTAGTTGAATCATTTGGGTCATTTATTCAATTTTACTAATGTTCAATTGTAATTAGGAAGTTGGATGTTTTGAGTACTTGGAACTAGTTAATTGCAATAAGATTAGGTCTGATTTGATATAGTAGCACCTTCATTACATAATATAAGTCGTTTAGAATATGCAGCTAACATTAAGGAAACAAAAAATAAGGTAATTTGTTAGTCAAAATATAATATTGCTCTTGAAGATATACCATTTTTAGTAGAAATAACAGACAGCTCCTTTTGTTAGTTCAAGAAATTGGTAATATGAGCGATTTAATTAGGTACATTGATCTACCTGGTTTTGTTTGTTTGTTTTTTTTAAATCAAAGAGATTTATAGGTTCTGTTGTGATTGAAAATGGTGCAGCAATTCTCCAGCTATTGAAATGTAATGCAATCAATTTAAATGAAAGATTATAGGTAGGGCTCTAACCGTGAACTTCCGGCATTCAATAACAAAAGAACCCTGTGTTCATCTTTTCTCTACGAGTCGTGATGTGCAAAAATCCAATAGCTATTGCTATTGATGAGCTGAATTCTTTTTTTGTTGAATGCCCTTTGGAAACAAATAGACTTCTTTTGGAAAATCGTGTAAAACACCGCCACAACTAGGGAATCCATCTAACTCAATTTTCTTTTGCACTTTAAGTCATACACTTGTTTTTGTTCAGTGTGATTGAAATGAACCGTTCTAATTTGTGAACTGCATAAATGCAGGTGTCCTTGTTTCGGTTTTAAGAGTTTTAACAAAACTTGTGTATCCTCAAGATGTCAAGGGGCTGAGAGCAAGTGCGAATCTTTATTTCATTGTTAGCATTGCTGTGATGCTTATCTGCATTATTTTCTACAATGTGTCGCATAAGCTTCCTGTTATTAAATACTTCAACGAACTGAAAGCTCGGGCACTGAATGAGGAGAAAGAAGAGAAAGGCAGCGACTTAACTCAAAAGTTATGGAAATCGACCTTATGGGATGTTGTTGGGACTGTGAAATGGTACGGGTTTGCCATCCTGGCCATTTATGCTGTGACATTGTGCATATTTCCCGGGTTCATCACAGAGGACGTGCATTCTCAAATCCTCAAGGATTGGTACCCGATCCTGTTGATTGCCAGCTATAATTTGTTCGATCTGGTTGGAAAGTGTCTAACTTCGGTATACCTACTCGAGAATACAAAGGTTGCGATAAGTGCATCTTATGCCAGGTTACTCTTCTTGCCTCTTTACTACGCCTGCTTGCACGGCCCCAAATTCTTCAGGACAGAAATCCCGGTTACAATAGTTACCTGTCTTTTGGGGCTTACAAATGGATACTTAACTAGTGTGATAATGATGTTGGGACCGAAAAAGGTCCAGTTACAACACGCGGAGACAGCAGGGATCGTATTAGTTCTGTTTTTAGTTATCGGTCTTGCTACTGGCTCTATTATTTCTTGGTTTTGGGTGATTTAGTTCAAATCCGAAGCCATTATTGATGTCTAAAATGCTAATCAAAGCATTGTGCAAATTCATATGAGAAATTAGCTTTTGGTTGATATATTAAAGTGTTTGTAAAGACTCTTTTAAGTTGATTTCTTTATTGTATTATTAGTTTTCTGGTTGAAACCCGAACCAGATTGCATTGTATGTTGTTCTAAACTATATGGGAAGTGCATAGTCTGTTATCATTGTCACGCCCTGTGCTCGTGGGACGCAGTAGCGCGACACATGTATCTGACAGCACCCACGACCACTTAGTAACCGAAATCGCTATGCAAAAGGATATCCCAAAATGATTGAGAGTACTTAGGCTCATCTTATATACTAGCCAAACTTTCCTTACTTATCCCATATGGGATGTGGCGATTACAATCACTGTCCATTTTAATCGTCTTCAAAACTGAACTTGAAGTTGTTCTTCTTGTTTCCGTCAAAACAGGACGCACTGTTGGTGTAGTAGTTCTGACCTAATCATAGAACAACTTAGTTGGCATCACTCCTTCACCTTTCATCTCCTAGGGCTTCTTCAGGAAAGGTTACGTGTTTCAGTCACCTATAAAACAACTTAATATTGTATTACTAGATGTATCATGTTTATATCCTAATTAGATTAGTCAGGTCAATACCTAAACACGATCAATCAAAAAACTTGCACACCCTATTTGCAGAAAGACCAACTTATTATTTTACAATTTTATCTCTTTTTTGCTCCAATTAATTGCAACAAATTGCTCCACCAAGTAGTGTCAGTGTGAATTTTGCAGCAAAATGGTTGTACATACACAATTGAGCAGCTGCATTTTCACTTATAGAGCATAAATTAAAATTTGTTATATACTTATTTCATATCCTTACGCATTAATTTTGTAGTTTAGAATTCATCATCAAATATAAATAATGTAGAGAATTTCTTCTCAGGTGAGAAATATTGTGAATTATGAACCACAAAAGTTATTGAACCAAATTTATGATAAAATTGTTATAGAGTAGAAAATATTGGGCCCGAACTCTAGGAAAACAATGGTTATGGGTCAAATCAGTTTATATATGAAATAACTGAATGGCAAAGGCCCAATGATAAAATTGAATTTTAATTAGATGTTTCTTTTTCCTTTTTTTTTTTTTGGAAGCCCGATTGGGCGGTTGCCCATAGGGGAGAAAGAACTGCCTCAGACGAGGAGAAGATAGTCCTAGAAAGGGATTTTAAAACTTGTCGCACGTAGGCGGAGGGTATCGAACCCACGACCTCAAAGGTTGTGGGCAGGCGCCTGCCCCACTGGCCTAGAACACCTTTGGTTTTTTTTCCCCTTCTTGAATTGTAAGGATTTTATTTTTCTTAAAAACCCTAAATCTTTTGATTTACATGCTTTTTTGATGGATGTTTTCCCTTTTTTTTTATTTGCTTCGTACTAGAGGTACATACTCTATTACTAAATGATTAATTTAATATTTACATTTCTTTTCTTTTCTTTTTTTTATAACGAGTCATATTAAACTATTAGCTTTATATTTTTTATGCAATTTTCACTCTTACATTTCAATATTATATAATTTTTTGTGTTATTCAAAATATGGTTAGTTTTTTCTAGGACATGAACAATGCATCATGTTTCACGTTTTCTCATAAATTAAGTTTTGGTTCCACTTATAAAAGCGGGGATCTATTTCTACCAGTAAAAGAGACCGAATTTATATAAGAAGATAGTAAGCCTTAATGTATTGCATATATTCTAGGAAAACAATTCCCTTTAGAGATAACCATGATTCTTGAATAAGTTAATATAGTAAAGTTTTTTAAGTGCAGCCTAAATATTTTTCTATTTAAAAGAAAAAAAAACTAGAATATTTATCTCCTAATTTAATTTCATGGATAAAAAAAAATAAGTGGTGTTGTTGGGGTGCCATATCTTGTTAATCGTTATCTTAATATATTTACTTTAATACTTATTGATTTCATAACAAATTTTGACATTTATTTAATTTTTTTTTTGAAGTCCGATTGGGCGGTTGCCCCATATAGGGGAGAGAGAACTGCTTCAGACGAGGAGGAGATAACCCTGGAAAGGGAGATTAAAGCTTGCCGCACGTAAACGGAGGGTATCGAACCCACGACCTCAAAGTCGTGGATAGGCGCCTGCCCCACTGGATTAGAACACCTTTGATACATTTATTTTGAATACATTAAATCTCAAATAAGATAACCCCAAAGATCCTAATATTATTAACTTTAATGTTTATTTATTTGGTAACGAACTTTGATATTATTTTGGATCCATTCATTCTCTAATAAAACAACCCAACCCATTTTGTTTTTTATTTTTTTTTTCCCTGGGGTGGGTGAAATTTCTAGATAAGCATAAAAATAATGAGTTTCCTGGAAGGAAAAAAAAGAAAAAAGAAAAAGGAAAGAAGTAATGGGCTTCCTGAGTTTACTTACCAAAGGGATACCTTGGTAATTTAGCATTGGCTTTCCTAGGTTTACTATAGATGCTTTTCTAATAATGGGTAAATAAATTGAATTTTCTTATCTAGACAATTTTGTTTTTTTACCATAAAAACAAACAAGTTCAGGGTTTATGTAATAAGAGGGTGGAATTTATACAATTGAGACACACTTATAGAATAAGTGTCAAAGTTTGTTACAAAATAAGTGAGCGTTAAAGTACATACATTAGTATAACGGTTAATAAGAGAGTATAGTGAATTACTCTCCAGCTAATTGTTATCCTTGTATATTTACTTTGACATTTATTTTTGGTAACAAACTTTGACACTTATTTTGATTTTATTCATTCTCAAATATGACAATTCAATAAGCTTTTTATTTTTTAATTTTTTTGGGGGGTGGAATATCTAGATAGGCATAAAATAACGAGCTTCCTTGAAATAAAAAGAGAAAAGGAAAACAGAGAAAGAAATGATGAGTTTTAAAAAGTTACTTATCGTGAAATTTTTTATGTTGGTCAGTGAATGAAATTTATATTCAGATCAATAACTACAATAAAAGTAGGATAAAAAGTCAATTTTTTCCATGTGAATTGACATTTTTAATTTACGTGTATTGCAGTTATTGATTTGGATGTAAATTTTAAACTTATTAACTAGCCAAGATAAAACTACAGAGATAAAATTTGGTAAATGATCATTTTTACTATCGATGCTTTTCTTATAAATAAATTTGCATTTACATCGCAATGACCTTTTAGATTTTCAGTTCCATTCGTTATTCATTACTCCCAAGAACTTACCATATTTTAGACAATTTTCCATATTTTACAGGCAACAAATCGTTTGTACTCATGCATGTACCCACCACTCAAAATTCGCCACGTAAAAAGAGAAAATATATTTTCCTTACGAGTTCCACTATTTCTTTTAGGTTATAAATTTTTTAATTAAAAAATTAACACGTATCAATTTCTTATTAATTGTACATGCATGTGTACACAAATCGGGGATAAAAGATTCTTAGCCTATTGTACATTGGATTGTCATAAAAACATACAGTCAATTTCATCATTCATTGGGGGGGAAAAATTAGATAATTTTTCATATTTTACATTGGATTACCAATAAAAACACAAAGGGTCAATTTCCTCATTCATTAATCAACGATTTGCTTATTTCGACAATTTTTCATATTTTACATTGAATTACCATAAAATCATGAAATTCAATATTCAAGAGCAACATTTTCTTTTCCTTTTCTGTTTAGTAATTAAAAAAATTCCGTTTTGATATAAGAAAATAACAAAATAGTTTCATATTATATTACAATTAAAAAAAAAAAAAAAGGGATGAATTTGGACAATAATTCAGATTTTAAATTTTAGATTTAACTTTTCATACCGACTCACAAATAATTCAAAATTCAAACTATATTAACATGTTTTGCTCAATTCATTATTATTCTTTTGTCCCGTGTTTGATTTTATTACAATAAATAAATCTAACTAATATTATACCAGAATTTAGTCTTTATTTTTTTAGGGGCAACTATAATAGTATGCCTTGTTCTCCAAAGAAGCCATGTAGAACATTTTCTCCACTTAAGCTAATATCTTATTTCAAAAAAAATTATTTTTAATAAAAATTAAGATAACAATCTCAAACAGAAATTTAATTCAGATACACGACAACTTAAAAATATTGTTTTTTTTTTCCGGATGAATTTCATTTTGATCCCTGCAAATAACTCGCAATGTCAAGTTCGTTCCTGAAATTTTAGGAATGTCAATCTCGTCCCTAGAAATGACTCGCAGTGTCAAGTTCATCCATGTAAATGACTCGCAATGTCAAGTTCAAGTCTGAAATTACATAAATGTCAACCTCGTCCCTATAAATGGCCTGCAATGTCAAGTTCGTCCCTGAAATTTCATAAATGTCAACCTCCATACCAAGTGATATTGTGATATGTAGAATTTTTTGTATATATATATTTTTTTATAGTTTGATTCTGATTTCATTATAATCGATTTTGAATTTTATTTACGGGAATTTACAATTTACAATTTTCATTTAATCTTTGTTATTATATAGTTAGTCAACGACAAAAGGAACTTTTTGGAATATGAGGGCCATTTCTAGGTACGATGTTGACATTTCTGAAATTTTAGGGATGAACTTCATACTGCGAACCATTTACGGTGACCAAAATGAAATACACCATTTTTCTGAATAACTTAAAAATATTGTTTACAAGTTTGGATTTGTGTCTATAATTCTTTAAGTTATTTTTAAAAACATGTGTTAAAAGAAAAGGAAAAACAAAATAAAAAATGATAGTTCTATATGTATCTGGTTCATTGGACATTGTGATTCTGAACTTGTTGCATTATTACACGATGAAGAGATAGACAAATTTAAATAATGTGACTAATTCTCTACCACGAGTTTCATGTGAATCTAATACATATCAGAATTTTTAGCCGTAGGATTTGGATAGGATGCGTTGTCAAGAGATTGGGAGAATTGCCTTAGTATGGCATTTGTTTAGTATAATGGTCATGACATGGCAGTGAAAAAAGTGGGAGAAACAGTTATGTCCATGACGGAAGTGGGAGGCCAAGACGGAAGTCCCACTTCCGTCCTGGCTGACGTGGACAACTCCCAGACTCGCCTTGCCACGTAAGCCAGGACGAAAGTGGAACTTCCGTCTTGGCCTCAGGACGGCACTTCCGTCCTGGCCTCTCGGATTAAAATCCTCAAATCCCTTCTTCTCCCACCCACCCGCGACAGGCATTCCATAAGAGGTTTTGGGTACTTGGGCTTGGACGGCAAAAAATCCTCCGTCCTCATTCCTTTCCTCATCACTGTCCCCATCCAATCACAATTCACCATGTGTATATATAATTGGAAAAAATGTTTATATACTAAATTCTTATTGATTGGGGACAAGAATGAGGACAAGAATGGAGACATGATTTTCATCTGGTTTGGACACACATGTGGGCCCGCTCTAGTAGAATTCTGGGTGAGGAAAGAAATTTTAAATTTTAAAGTACTTTCCATGTGTGAAAGTAGGGCCCACTAAACTAACGATATATTTTGCGACGTCGATTGTAATCATCGGACACAAGGCAAGCATGCCGATGTCGATCTGACCAAAGACTAAATTTGCAAATTACGCTTTTGACCTTTACTTTTTATTTTCACATTTTTGGCACTTATGATTTATCTTCATTTGGGGCGAATTATTGTATTACTTTTCTACCCTTGTGCAATTTACACACATCTTAATTTTTGAGCTATTTAGCATGGATGAAGAATAATTTAAGATCAAATAGCTATTTATTTTATAAAAGTAGTTTCATATGCTATTTTTGTCACAGATAGTTTTTCATTGTCTTTTCTATTACAAAAATAATTTTATGTGCTATGTTTATGTCACAAATAATTTTTCGGTGTATTTTCAGCGACAAAAAATAATTTTATGTACTATTTTGTACATGGAAATTAGAAATGCTTAAGACAGGCGTCGTAATATTTTTTAATCAATTGAGTATCATATATTATATTTTGTTGATATTAAATAACTTGTACTTCTTTTTTTATTATATAGATATAAGTTGCATTTAATTTAATTTAATTTATTTTATTTCTTAATTTATTTTTAAAATAAACATGTATTGTTAATTAAAAATAAGGCGTATGTATGTTCAAGTTAGCTCTGTCATCTATTTATCTGTTTATAGATACTGGATTCACTTTTTTATAATTCAGCATCTGCTTTCAATGCTTTAATCTCGTCCCGATCAAACTTAAGAGTTGCCTAGATCTCGTATTTCCCAAATAGTTCGTCGGTCAAACCAATGATTCTCTTCTAGAGAACCGCATGATTGAGGGATTGCCGCCCCAACTCAACTTGGGTGAATACCAAGCCATAGTAAAAGGCTTTCTCGATGACACGATGACCATTGACCATTATTGTACTACGATAAATAAATAGAAAGGAATCTCTAATTCCTTAAATAATTTGCTATAGGACATATGCTACGGTAAATTCATTTAAATAAATTAGATATACAATAAAAAAAATATTTTAAATTTCTAAAGTCTTCTTGAAAAATAAGGAAAAAATCAAAGTCGCTTTAATGGCAATAAATATCATCAGATTACTCAAAGTATATAGTGATATGATTTATTAAAAAAATATAAATTAGGTTAAATCTAGAATAACTACACCTCTATTTCTACCACCGACCTACTCGACAACGCTACCTCTATTTATAATCCTATCACTACTATCACCATCAACAAGTTTTAAACAGATACTTAAAAACACCTCTACCGTTTAATCCCCTATATCGACTGCAACACTCTCGATCTGGAAGTAGAAAACTTAAGTAAAAATATTTTTTATTTGGCGCTGTGATTCCGGTCATGTCTCAAATTAAGTCATCACCAAGACCATAACAATCCACTTCCATATCCTCTGGTGGAGAGGCATTTATATCCAGAAGAGTTACACCTTCGCCTCTCCCACCTCCCCCACCGGTGCCTCCGCCTCCGCTGTTTTCAGCCCCGTCACCGCAGCAGTTTTCAAGGAGACATTTAAAACATCTCCATTGGTTAATTCCCGCCATTGACATCAGCCCTCTCGGTCGTTATTGGCTCCGACAATCGATGCACAAAATCGCCTCGCCGTTTGCGTCCCGACGGCTTCCGCCGTGGCCGTTCGCCTAGACCCCACTTGTGATCGCAACTTGCGGGACCTAGTTTCTCTGAGACAATGACAGCCTCGAAGGCTCAATTATCATTACATCGTCGTCTCTGTCAGAAGCGGCGGCAATAGCCGCCACTGTTTTGCGGGGAGACGACAAAGGTGTTTGATTCAAATCAAACACAACGCCAAACAATTTGGCATCCGGTCCATCATACAAAAACAACAAGAAGATAAAAAAAAAACAATCTTTTTTACAAGAAATTTATCCCAAGAAAGGGCATTCTAGTAAAGTACAACAAGATTGTCACAGAACCAATTAGAACAAGAAAAAAATTAAAAAAGAAGAAGAAAATTACACAGAGGGGCGACATCCAAAAAAAAAAAAAACGTTCGTCTCCTCTCTCTCGCTTCACTGTCAAAATCACAGAAAAGACAGAGAAGAGTGTTTGCTGCTTCAAAATTTGGTCTCAAGAAAAAATCGTTCTTTCTTCTCTTCTTCTTCTTCAAATCGATACAGAAGAAGAAAAACCCATTTATTTTTCTTTGGTGGGTTCAATTCTAGAATCCCCAAAAGAGCAAACCATTCAAATTATTGTTCTAATTAGTTCTTGTTGTACTTGACTAGAATGCCCTTTATTGGGATCAATTTCTTGTAAAAAAGATTGTTTTTTTTAATCTTGTTGTTGTTGTTGTATGATGGATAGGAGGCCAAAATTGTTTGGCGTTGTGTTTGATTTGAATCAAACACCTCTGTCGTCTCCGCGCGAAACGGTGGCGGTTACCGCCGCCGCTTCTGACGGAGACGACGATGTAATGATAATTGAGCCTCCGAGGCTGTCATTTCCTTGGAGGAACTGGGCCCCGCAAGTTGCGGTCACAAGTGGGGCCTGCGGAAGCCGTGGTGATGCAGACAGCGAGGTGGTTATGTGCATCGATTGCCGGAGCCAATCCCGTCCGAGAGGGCCGATGTCAATAGCGGGAATTAACCAATGGAGATGTTTTAAATGTCTCCTTGAAAACCGCGGTGGTGACAGGGCTGGAAACAGTGGAGGCGGAGGCACAGGTGGGGGCGGCGGGAGAGGTGGAGGTGTAGCTCTTCTGGATATAAATGCCTCTCCACCAGAGGATATGGACGTGGATGATTCTGGCCTTGGTGATGATTTGGCACGCCGCCGGAATAACGGCTTCAAGTATGAATTCTTTACTTTAGTTTTTTTAATGTAAAGTTCAGTTCTTGATTTAATTGGATGCCTCAATTTGTTATTGAACTTATTTGGGGGTCTTTCTGAAATGTTTAATTTGAATTGGTTGTTTGTGTAACTGTTTTTTTTTGTTTGTTTTACTTACCTTGATAATTAATATATGTTTGAATCTTTTTGGTTGAGTTAGCCCGTCTAGAGCTGCTCGAAAATTCAATCTTTTTGTAATCTGCATTTGGTATTCTTAGCTATCAAGTAGTCGCCGTGATGCATTCAGTTTTGATGATATATGGGGGAATGAGGGGAAGAGACAATTTTGTAGGCATTAAACCTTCAACCAGTGTATGAATATACATGCTTATGTAGAGGGCTTTCGGTGACTAATTGTTCGTGTTGTGTTTGTTAATGGTTTGTATTTGCATTTCTAAAACTTTTGGTATATATGCCTAGTTTTGCCTCAGATGCATACGTGTGAGAGCGTTTAGTGATGTTATTATCTTAGCCTAAAAGATGTATACAGTGGGATGACACGGATTCCAGAGGTGATACAGAGCAGCAAAAGCTCGAAAGAAAAGGTACCTGGCTAAAATCTTGAGTGAGGCTTCAACTCCCATTGCAGTCTCCCCCCAAGTACATGCACTACCATCTTGAGACGACGGCACCCCAAGATATGGATGGACAGCATTTTGACTAAAGTAACCTGCAACTACATTATCAGTGAATTAACAAAATGTTTGGTGAAAGTGATATGAGAAGGTTGATTAAATTTGAGATGTGATTATAGCAAGAAATGTAATAGAAAGATATGATATTTTTATGTGTATACAGAATGCGGACTTCGGAAAATGGGATTCATTTGGTAGCCAGTCCGGTTAATATTCTTATAGGATCATTTATAAGCATGTGTTTATAAAAAAAACCTACAAGCAGATTAACCAAAACCATTTGTAGCAGAATTATCTCGAAATCTTATTATAGCAAAAAAAAATGACTGAAACGTAAAAGCAAGTATACAACTATGAACTATGAGATGCCTTTGGTAATTTTTCTCCATATACTCAAACAACTAGGAGCAATAATGCTCGTTTCGAGTGTTTGAATTTTCTTTTCATTTTTTATTGTTTGTCCTAGTAAATTATACATGGCGGATCTTGGTCCACCGAAAGGCACGAACAATTCAAAAAAACTTTGTCGATTGACGTTGTTACTTGTATCACATGATGCATATGCACAAATACATGTGCTTTTTTATTTATTAACGGATATGATGAAAAGAGAATAGATTTTACAGATATTTGGAAGATTAAGTACTTTACACTTCTTTCTTATTTATGATATTCGGGAATAGTGAACTTATCCGTACTTGTATGTATAATTTGGATGACTTCTGGGTATAATCTGGATCTCGGGTGAATTAGGGCCCAATTTCGTTGTATGAGCAGTTTCTTACTTCCAAATTCATTTGTCTAATATTTCACTGCCTGCAATAATAATTGTGGCACTGTATGCCCTATGACATATATAGTATAAGTAGTGCACATGTAGGTTGGAAGTGTCAACTTTGTAGTTCCCCAAAAGGATTGTGCGACACTTTGCTGTCGAAAATTCTTGGGATTTCCGATTTCCTTTATTCTACCTTTGTATGCTGCTTTTGGAGGATTTGGTGCTCATAATTCCCTGCCTGGAAAGATTGTGCGGAACACTTGGCTGCTTAACCAATTTTTTGTTTTTCATTTCTGCCTTTAGAGTTGCCAACTATGTTTGTGACCCTTCCTCTTTCAGAGTAAACATGAAACTCTAATTAAATCACTTATGACAGAAAGTTCACCGGTGCATGAGCAGCTATGGCACATTAGTAATGGTTACGTAATGAGAAAATCAAATTTACGGTATCATTTTTCAGCAGCTAAGGAAAGTATTTTGAACCCGAAACATGTACAACCAGTTAACCTTTCGGACTGGCATGGTGGATATGATTGAGCAAAACAAATATGAATGACATGACTATGGACTAAACTTTTGAGAATTGATATATGCCAATCCTGACTTATGTCCACAATCCCCTCCCCTTGTATGCAAATGTGAGAAATGGAAAGAGGGAATAGGTTAAGGAACCCAAAAAGTGTGTACTTCAATGCCATTAGACATATCATCAAAAGGCATTTACCTATTGGAAGTGGAAAGAGTGTTTACTTAGACTATTATGTTGAAGATTATGTCAATTCTATGCTCATGCATGATACATATGTTTGTCACGCGCCACGTAGCAAGTGGCGCAGAATTCTCGTGGCATTTTTGGTTGGATCTAATTTAGCAATGTATATATTACGAGGAATTGCATTCACATTTTGTTACTTAGAATCTTTTGCCCTATTTTGGAGGTGTTTGGTCGCAGTTCCTTGATAAATTGTAAATTTACTCCTAATTTCGCTCTCCCCACCTTTTTTTTTGGCTTGCAAGTAGTTCTTTATGTATTTCATTTTAATTTTCTTGGGGTTTTTTGGGGGGGGGTGGGGGTCCTTTTTTGACACGTAATGCTTACGTGTCCCATCAGCATCTGTCAGTTAGATTTTTTTCCTCCATTTGGCAGTAAACCTGAATAGTTGACATCGTTGATATCAGTTCTCCTTGGATACTCTTTTCATTGAAGAACCGCTGAACAGAAGCCTCGAGATCTGATTGATTTTTATCTGCAAGGACTTTATACCTGATTTGTGGTTTTTGATCCAGTAAGGTTGCCCCAATGTATTATTTTCTTCGTAGATTTGTGCCGATTGTGATCTTCTAATCGTTTGCGCTTGTGAGGTTACTTGCTGGTTGAAATTTATTTGTCTCATGATTTATTTTTTCTGTTTCTTTCATGATTCAGTTGCATGCCGCCTAAATTCTCCTGAAGAGTCTCTGATGGTTGCAAAATCTTGCCCCCCTCCCCATCTCAAGGGTTTTGTTGTTTTTTAGATGATTGGTTTTCTGTATTTTTCGCTTACTTTGGAAGTCCGATTACTTGGAATCGTGATAAATTAAAGGTCTTGTTGCCTTGTCCGGGACCTTCTTGTTGCACCCCCCCTCTTTCTGTTTCTTTTCTTAGTCTCCTTTATTTCTTTTTCTAAGTTTCACGGACTACTAGGAGGAATTCATATGTTTTCCAAGTTTTGATGGGATTTCTATATGTTGCTTTGTTGAATCTGATGGTTTTTCCATTGACTATTTGATAGAGCCTTGTTTTAGAAATTTTAATATGTTTTGTGATCTGTAGAGTGCAGGCTGGTAACAGTTCTTCATTTTCTGGCAGTCCATTTGGTCCTTTAACTGCATTTTCGAATATGGTGTGGCCGGAGAAAGGATTTCATTTTCCGAAGCCTCCAAGTATAACGGGACCTACTCCAACTTCAGGTTCCGATGGTATAGCAAATAATAGAAGGCCATCTGAAATAAGCTCTCAACAAAGATCGAGTATTCCTAGGAACAGCAGCCACCTCAAGAGCTTATCTTCCGGTGTTGAGAGCTTGAGCGATACCCAGGTAATTATTCCTAAAGCACAATGTATTGCAGCTTTGTGGGAAGCTACTATATATATATAGAATCCAAGTTTAGTTTTCTAAATCACGATCTATTTCTTCTCTCCTGTGCCATGTATGTTGGGGGTGATTTTTCCATATATGCAGTTTGACTTCTTCTCAACTTATTCTAAACTCTCGTTTTACTCTCGTTCCAGGATGGTTTCCCAATTCAGTTTGAGGATTTCTATCTTATTTCAGCAGGCGTCGTTGATTCACGACATTCATATCGTAACACTAACCAGATATGGCCAGTAGGTTATAGGTCTGTTTGGCATGATAAAACCACTGGCTCCCTGTTTGTGTTTGATATCATGGATGGTGGTGATTCTGGGCCAAATTTTAAGGTTCAAAGATATCCATGTGTTATACAGCCAATACCAGTCGGCTCAATAGCCCTCTCTAGGCCAAAACGCGAAGACAGTGAAGGGAAAGATGACTCCACCAGATTCGGTGTAATTGATGAGGAGAGTATGTCAATTCAAATGATGCTAACGGAAAGCAGCGCACCAAGTTTGGATGATGATATTTCTTCTACAAGTATAGGAGAACCTGAGTGTGATTCTCGCGGAGGAGATCTTCCGTCATTAGATTCAGTCGCTCAAAGGTCTGGAAACTTCACTTTTGATATACTTGGGCAAAGGGATAGCATTGGTGAATTTGCTGTGGAAGGAAGATCACCATCATTCGTGTGGGAAAAAGTCTGTGAAAATTTTCTGAATGCTTGCTTTGAATCATATAATAAAAAAGGTCTCCTTCAGCTGGGCTGCAATCATTGTGAAATGTATCCAAGAGAGCTGGAAAATGTTGATTCTTTATCCAAGTTCACTCACTTGGCAGGCCCCATTAACAACCCGCGTGTGATGAGGAGCAGTGATGAGTTTCACCTCACCTGTGATCTGGTAGCGAAATGGTTACAACCGGACAGGTTTGGACTTGATGCAGAATTTGTGCAAGAAATCATCGAGCAGCTTCCAGGGGTTAGTAGCTGTTCAGGCTATACACTTCTGACTAAAAGGAAGCACCCTTCAACAACGCTACAAACTGTGGGAAGCGGGTTTTTCCAGGCCAAAAGGAAGTGTCTTGGAAATCTCGAAGTGGATTCCGATGCTTACTTTGGAATTTTGAAAGGGGCCCGAGACCATTCGAAACACTCGGAATTAAGAGGTCCCCTTCCCCCAGGCAAGCCAATTTTCTCAAGGCTCCCTGCTGATTTGATAAGTGATGCTCTGCAGGTAACATATAATATTGATTTCTGAATTAAAACGAAATTTGCAGGCAGTATATGTTATCTGATAAATCATTGTTTACCTGTCTAGGTTTGGGAGTTTTCATGCCGTTTCGGTGCGGTTTTGGGCCTGCAGATGTCTTCTTTCCAGGAATTGGAAAACGAACTAATTAATCCATGGCTAGACGGCTTAAATCCCCGGGAAACATCAGGAACTGAGATTCAGGATTCTAGAGTTATCTCCTCTGGAAGTAGCAGGGAGCTCTCTCAAGCTAGAGCTTCTTGTCGCAGTTCTTGCATATGCACTGGTATTATTTTGACCAACAGCCATGGATCCCTTCTGAAACTGCTTGTTGGTGAGCTTCTCTCAAAAGTTACTGTATATGTGGATCCTAACTTTGATGCTGGTGAGTCTAAAACGCGACGAGGCAGAAAAAAAGATGCAGAACATGGTGCTGTTCTGAAGAAAAAGAAACTTGAGATGATGCCCATGCCCGTAAATGAGCTCACTTGGCCTGAAATTGCTCGGAGATATATTTTGGCTGTATTATCCATGGAGGGTAACCTTGATTCTGCGGAGATTGCCTCTCGGGAGAGTGGGAAAGTCTTCCATCTTTTACGAGGTGACGGTGGGATACTTTGCGGGACAGAGGTAGCTGCATTAGAGGCTGATGCACTGGTAAGATCGATTTAACGTCTCGAGTTTCCATGTTCAATTTATTAATGTGCTGAATCTGAACTTTTAGAATGCTTAAATTAATTTGTGGATTCATTTGGGAGAGGAATACTTACCACATTTCTAAATCTTCTAATACATTTCGTTTTCAGCTCCTTGCAGAGGCAACAAAGAAAATATTTGGTGCGCTAATGCCTAGAAATGAGGCAGTAAGCACTGATGAGAACGATACTGATGTAGCAGCTTCTTCCCAGACTATGGACATGAATAACGGGGAGGTTCCTGAATGGGCACAAGTGCTAGAGCCTGTAAGAAAGCTTCCTACAAATGTGGGAGCCCGAATTCGGAAGTGTGTATATGAAGCTTTAGAAAAAAATCCACCCGAATGGGCTAGGAAGAGATTAGAGCATTCTATAAGCAAGGATGTCTACAAGGGAAACGCGTCAGGACCGACAAAGGTGCTTATTTTGTCTTATATGTGGGGTCTTTTCGTGTATACATTATTGGGTTTGTTCTATTGATAGAGAGTCCATTCCCTCGATTTCTTCCCTAGCATTTTTTTCTCCTACTATTGTTCTTTATTGAAAATATTTTCACATATTTATTTTCAATTATTGCGTACAGAGAGCGGTTGTAGAAGTGCTTGCAGACGTGTCTCAGGAGAAAGTGCAGCAAAAACCAGAGAAGAAAGAAAAGGCGAAGGCTGTTTACACCGTGTCCGACCTGATTATGAAACAATGTCGGATTGTGCTACGGAAGGCAGCTTCTGCAGATGAAGATAGAGTTTTTTGTAATCTTCTTTCAAGAACATATCTAAACCCTAACGACATTAATGACGATGAGGGAATCCTTGGACACCCTGCAATGGCTTCTCGTCCTCTGAATTTTAGGACTATTGATGTGAGACTGGCTAATGGAGCTTATGGTGGATCACATGAGGCCTTCCATGATGATGTCCGAGAGGTGATTCCTTTGTTCTTCTACCAATTATTTTATTTCCCTAGTTTCCTGAAATATTTTATTCTTATTGTGTAAATCTGATGTGACCTGCTAACTTTTACATTGCTCTTTACAGGTTTGGCATAATGTGCGTACTGCGTACAGTGACCAATCGGGTTTAATTGAATTAGCTGAATCTTTATCGCAGCAATTTGAAGATCTATATGAGAAAGAGGTTGGTTATAGTTTTTTCTCTTACTCGTTTAGTTTCTGTTTTGTTCGACTATTGATCCGGGGAACCTGTACTGAAGGGTGGTTATTGTACTTATAATGATCAATAATTGGTTTGCTTATTTGTTGTGCTTTTGACTTGCTCGGTTTGGAAGTGATTCAACATGCTTCTGTCCTGTGATATGGTTCGTTATAGCATGATTTTCAGTGACCTATTCATAAAACGTCTTTCTGATCAGTTCGTACATTCCTTTTATTTTCTTAATTTTAGTAGTTTTCTGTTTTTCAGGTTATTACGTTTGTCCAGAAAGCCATTGGGGCTGTCTCAAGTAGTGAATCCGAGAAAGAGAGAGACGATATGCTCGCTCATGTAAATGATAGCTCAGTTCCAAAAGCCCCTTGGGAGGACGGTATCTGCAGAGTCTGTGGCATGGATAAAGATGATGACAATGTTTTATTATGTGATACTTGTGATGATGGGTATCATAGATATTGCCTAAATCCTCCACTTTCAGGAGTTCCAGCCGGAAACTGGTATTGCCCTTCTTGTGTTGCTGCTAAGTCGTCGTCTGAAATTGCAACCTCTGGTAATCAGATTTTAAATCAGCGTGGGAAAAGACGATATCAGAGGAAGCATATAGATGATATTCTTGAAGGGCTTGCTCAATTGGCCGACAAGATGGAACTAAAAGAGTATTGGGAGTTAACAGTTGAGCAGGTTTGTTTTTTCGATTCCTTTGAACACGTGGCCTATGCATTCGTCTATGCAATGTGTTTAATTATGTTATTTTCCCCTTTTTTATGGGATAAATTGCTCCTAATTTCCAAACTCCGGTACTTGAAGAGTTGTATGTGTCCAGAGATTACATTTTTTTTGTTTTGTTTTTTTTTGTATTGATAATCTGTTATTTCTTCGCTTCCTGCAGAGAATTTCCCTTATCAAATTTCTGTGCGACGAGGCAATGAATTCACCAATTATCCATGACCACATAGATCAATGTGCCTCTAAGTGTATTGATTTGCAGCAAAAACTGCGCTCCCTCAACTATGAGCATAAAATACTGAAACTGAAGGGAGAAAGTTTAGCTGCAAATATGGCAAAGACGAGGGGCAATGCGCATAGTGGTGGTGGAGATTTTCCGTTGAATGGGCTGACATCTGTGCTTGCTGCTGAGGCACAGTTGCCTGGTGATACCAACGTTTCACCATTCTCTGGTGGCTTAGTAAAGATGGAGGACGGTCCTCGTCCCATGGATCGTGATGATCTTGATGATCAATCTTGCCGCTACTCGAGAAACCATGATAGTAGTAACAGTCAGAATTCTAATCAAACCAATACGAGGTCATTGCAAGAGTACAATGCTGAATTGGGAAAACTTCAGCAGGAGATCTCTTGTGTGCAGGAGTCAATTAGTAATGCAGAATCGGAACTTCTTAACGTATCTTTTCGGAAGGAATTTTTGGGAAGGGACTCTTACGGCAGACTCTTCTGGGTTTTCGCAAGGCATGATGCTAATCCATGGATAGTAGCAAACGGGAGTTTGAATTCAGAAATTGAGTTTGGACTGGACAACCTCTTTCCTAAATCCACTTCATGGATGTATTATGATACTGTTAGTGAAATTGAAGAACTTGTGAATTGGCTGGATGAATGCGATATGAGAGAGAGAGAATTGAAAGAAGCTATTTTACAGTGGCTAAGTAATAAATCTCTAAACGCCGATTGCAAGAGCAAGGATCTCCTAAAAGGAAAACCCGTCTCTTGTACAATCCCCAGTGGACAAAGAGATGCGGACCTTGATTTTCCCGTGTCAAATGCGGTTAGAGCATTGGAAAAGAAATTTGGTCCTGGATTGGAGATATGGGCTAATCACATCAAGAGTCTGGATCGTGACAGTGAAATGATTTACCAAGGCAGAATGTGCAGGTGTGAGTGTCTAGAATTATTCTGGCCTTCTCGACTTCATTGCTTTTCGTGTCACAAGACTTTCTCCACCAGCGTGGAATTCAACCAACATGTTGAGAAATGTAGAACGGTGGCTAGAGGTCCCGGGAGTAGCCAGTTGGCTGCAGGGTCACCGAAGCAGAAAAAGATAGCGAAGAATCAAGGAGTCAGAATATGCTCTGGTAGTTCAAACCTTCCCCCGCCTTTTGTGAATGAGAAGCATGATACTCAATCTAGTTCTTTCAACCATCCGCCAGAACCAGATTTTCCATTTAATTTTGAGGAGGTTTTGTCAAAATTCAAAATCGAGACCTCACTTAAGGAAGTGATAAAGGAGATAGGATTAATTGGTACTAATGGTGTTGTACCCTTTCTTCCAAACAGAACGCCTTGTCTTGATGACCCTTCCCTGACCTTGGTTCGATCAAGAGATAATGACATCAGCAAGAGAGGTCAGACTTCAGTTCCCAAGAGTCGGCAGCAGTTGTATGAATCCGACAAGGGTGAAGTATCTGGAGTTGAGCGCGTGAAGTCCCGAGTCCTGAGTGAAAGGATCCAACTTTCTTCAATAAAGGGTAGAAGTTCACTTAGCATAGGAAGTTTGGTACGGGAATCATCTTTGAGACCGAAGGTAGGCAGAGCTTCTGAAGTTCTTCGGTTTCTAAAGATTAACTTGCTTGATATCGATGCTGCTCTCCCTGAAGCTTCTTTAAGGGCATCAAGATCTCGCCTAGACAGACGATGTGCTTGGCGTACATTCGTGAAATCTGCAAATACCTTATATGAGGTCAGTGATATGCCCTTTTGCTTTATTATTGATCATCTTATTTTCATGATTAGCTATACACGCTAAGACGAAACAATAAGGTCTCAGATTGACCTCATCTTTTGATTTATTTGTTTATGTTTCTTCTATGGGAAAAAAAAATTAACTTTGAAGGGGATGAGGTGAATATCCTTCAAAATTATTAGCATAAGTGATTTTCTCTAATCCGTGTCGCTTTACTTTTATATGGGACCTTTCTAAATACCTTCTGGTTTTGAGAAGCTCCCTTTTTTTTTTTCTCTTTCCAGATGGTGCTAGCACTTATCATACTTGAGGACACAATTAGAACCGATTACTTGAAAAACGACTGGTGGTATTGGTCATCTCCTTCTGGGGCAGCTAATATCTCTACCCTCTCCGCACTTGCTTTTCGGATATACACCCTGGATTCCGCCATCTTTTATGTGAAACCTTCGACTGATGACACTGCTGGAACTTCGGTGCAAGATGGAAAACCAGACATGGAAGTTTCCCCAAGTGCCGTCCCAACTAATAACCCTAAGTCTGCTGATCAGCCAACGCAATCAGATTCCGGTGAGACTTCAAGACCAAGGACGCGAATGAGCAGGAGTAGGAAAGATTCAAGTGGTTGAATTCCCAAGATACCCCCTCCACCTTCATTCGAAGTGAAGGTTTTTACAACCCAATTTATCCCCCTGAGTCAGGGGCATCATCTCAGTCCGAACTCTTTAAACTGGGCATACATGCCAAGTTGCTTTCTTCAGCTAAATACAATAGTTTTGGACAAAAAAGAAGGGCCTTCATGAATATGAACCCCACCCCGTCCCCGCCCATCGGTCTGGCCTTGGCCCTGGCCCCACTCCTTCCTCTAATATTTTTGACGGGTTGTGAGATGAGCGTGGGTCCAGGATTAACGTAGCATGTCTTGAATAAAGTTTCCCCAACAAACCGATAAAGTCATAAGGCATAGATAGCTAGCCAATGTGCAATGTTGTACATATGAGCAGGTGTTGTTTTGTGCTGAGTATATAATAGGAGATTATGTTAGTTCATAGATGAGATATTGTTGTTAGTCTAATTGTCAATGTACTATAATTGTTTTAGCTGGGAATTGATCATAAGGAAGCAGTGACGAAGACACGGGACAGATATAGTAAATTTTATATGTAGTTTGGAATACTGTTGCAGATTTTTTTGCAGTTTTTTATATGTAGTTCGATATACTGTTTTCGGATACTATATGTGAAACCCCAGCCTCATATGGGAAAAGTTTCCATATTGGATAAAAATGAAAGTTGTGATTGATATATGAGGTGGGCCTAAGTACCCACTGTCATCTCGGGATATCCCTTTTGGCTTGGCGAGTTTGGTTGCCAAGTAGATGATCGTGGGTGCTGTCAGGCTCATGTGTCGTATTGCGGGCCCGCGGGCACGGGGACGTGACATTTTATGGTATTAGAGCCGGTGACCAGGTGGACGTGTGGGAACTAAGTGCTACGGCGTAAGCGTTGGGGGGCCATCTCTAGAATCCCGAGGGAACTTAGTGCCACGGCGTAAGCAGTGGGGGCCACCTCTAGAATCCTGCACACCTGGTTGGTCCTGAGCTAAGTATGTGTGGGATCTCATATTGGATAAGAATGAAAGTTGTGATTGATATATAAGGTGGGCCTAAGTACCCAGTATAATCTCGGGATATCTTTTTGGCATAGCGAGTTCGGTTGCCAAGTAGATGATCGTGGGTGCTATCAGGCATGTGTCGCGCGGGCATGGGGCGTGACACTGTAACTCTTTCCATGCCCTGCTGGAATGGCTCTTGTAAATCTTCTCAGGTTTTGGCAATTGGTCTGTTCAGGAACGTAGTTGGATTAACATTTTCGGAGCGATGTTCTAGGGTAAAATTTTAAAAAAAGGAGATCCATCTGATAATTAATTGTAACATGATTAATTACTCGAAAGGTACCAAGGACAAAGTTTGTTTGTCACTTCAGAAATCGGGATTATACTGAACCCATATGTATGGAATTTTTGGGCCGTCTTAGTTTGGACTATAACTAGAACTGTTACAGTTATTGTTAGTTAGTCGTGACTAGATGATTGAGCTCAATCGTGAGAATTGTGTCATAGTGATAACCATGTTCGTAATGTCTAAGCAATTATAATGGTGTGTTCCGTATGAGCAAAGCATGATTCTTGTAGTGCATTTAGTTGTGTAAGTGCTTAGACATGAAGATTATGGTTGTTTAGTTTACTTCTTGTAGCTGGTTACTTAATTGTTCTTGTTTTTGTCATATTTGTTGTTTGGTCAAGTCTAAAATGTGTCATTTTGGGTTGGGAGTGTTAGATTGCAGAATTGAAACTTTTACATGTCATTTTGTACATGAAAAATCGATTTCTGTAGGTTGCGGATGATCTCTTTGTCCTACCTTTCGTCCGGCAAACTACTAGGAGCTACTGTCTAGCTGCGGACGACACCGCGAACGATCTGCTATGCAGGAAGTGGATTTCATCTTCAAAATCTCTAGCATGTACCTATCCTCATACTTGGGGGCCAAAAACTATGAATCGCCAAAGAAAACTATAAGCTGGATTAACAAAAGCCATGGACACTAGCATTTTGGATAAAATAGGTGAAGTTTCCCCAAGAGAAGCTTAACAAGGGCATAATCGGATAATGTTTAATTGGTTCAAGTCCCGATATTCACTATGGACCAATGATATTAATACACGTGGAGTAATATCATTGGTGTATTAGAGAATGTACTAGAAGATTCGAGGTCGTTTGAACCAGATAGCAACTGCCAGCCTGGTTTACTAAGAAAAAGAGTACACTCTAAATTCAGCCACAACATACTATTATAGTTAAATGTTAAATAGATTGATTACAAAACTGTGCAAATTGACCTTTCTTTTTCGCTCGAATATGTACCAAGAAACTGATTAGTATTAGACAAAAAAATGATAGAAGTTCCCTTGAAGTTTCAAGCACCAGTAACTAAACAGCAAAAGACATTGTTTTCCAAGAATATCAACTTAACCACATAGTAAATGAGGCGAGATATATATCTAATACAACAGACCATCTCAAAAGTAACAAAAAGTTTAGGCAGCTTAGCTCGATTCAGATCATGTCTTAGTCGTCGTAGCTAGACCGGTTTCTACTCTCTTGATTTCAAAGATTAGCATTCTCCACATCTTCAGCACGAACATTTCAGCTTCCTCGTCCAGTATACCTTGGAGCCTGTCCAGCATCTCCGTTGCCTTTACATGTTCTCGCGTACTGGACATTATGTAGTCCACCAGTGTGGCCTCTTCCTCTCCAAGAAACTCTGTAATTTTCTTTGAGATCCAAGGCTTCATCCGTTCATGTAATGAATTCTATCAAATGAATCCAGAAAACAATGAATCAGAAATGCTGTTGAATAACAGAATAGAATGAAAACAATGAAAACCACGTGAAGCCTTGCCTTGTCATACGTTTCCCAGTTAACCTCATACGAGAACAACTCCTCTTTAGTTTTGGGAATCATATCAATCAACTGTTTTGCATCCAATAGCTTCTTATTTTCAGCTGCCTTCACTTTGTCAACTACATGTTCTCGGTTCCTGTCTCGATCAAAATTTTCCTTTCTATCATCTCTAGAGCGAATGGGTTCATCACTGTTCCGATCCCTATCCCGGTGGCTATATCGATCATGGGACCTTCTGCTTCTGCCCCTTTCTCCATCGGGCTTCTCTTCTTTGACAGTAGAACTAGATATACGTTTTGCAAATTCAGCTGCTGCAACTATATTAGAAGGCGGTGTTTCAGTAACTGTGGACTGGATGGTCTGCTGTTCCTCTGTTGAATAATCAATTGGAACAAGGGGTCTCATCTTCTTGTCCTTGTGCATATCCTCATCCTCATCTTGCTTAAATACAGAAGGAACAGCAGTTCGTTTTCCTGAACCAAGCAGACCAAACCCCAATTTCTTAGCCGGAGCATTAGTATTGTGCTGTGCATCTGGGGCAGCAACAGAAGCTCCAACTGATTCATCGCCAACACCATTTTGGATAATTCCCTCACCTGAAATTTTGGCATCAATAGATATTAAGCAACAAGAATGTGAGAATGTATCAAATATCAAGAACTTTTACAGAACTTAGCTAATGGAATTACCCATATGGTTGACCACACCGGCATATGGATCAGAAGTCTGCTGAAGAGGTTTCATCTTTGCTTCCAATATTTGTTTCATCAGGAATAACCGAGCCACTCCCATTTACTGGTTGTCCAGATAACAATTTTAATTCATCCTCTTGCTGTTTCTTCTTTAACTCTTCTTCAGCCTGTCTCTTATCCTCAGCAGCTTCTTCTTCTTCTCTTAATCTATCAGCCACATCCTCTTCTTTTTCCCTTTGCCTCCTCCTCCTGTCCTCATCGTTGTTCCTATGTTTCCTCTTCTTTGAGTAAGTATCATCACTCTCTTGATTTGTTACCTCCCACTTCCGCTCCTGTGTCCTCTCTTTCTCACTATCTTTTTCGCGCTTCCGCCAATGCTCTTTCTCTTTTTCTCTAGTTTCCCACTCCTTTTCACGTGCCTTGTATCTGCGTTCATCTTCTCGACTCCTGTATTCCCTCTCCTTTTCTCTCTTGGCTCTTTCTTGCTCACGTTCTCTCTCATACCTTTCCAGTTCTCTCTCTCGCTTTATATCCCGATCTCGGTCTTTGCCTCTCCTATCAACTCTTCTATCAGGTGAAACTGTTTCAGATCTATCATGCTCACCTGAAGTTTTACTTTCACTGAGCATCTCATTATCTTTATCTTCTGCAACATCTACAAAGTGAATTTAAAGCATGTCAAACACAAAAACACGTACAAGCTCAGAGTAACGGAGTGTTCAATCAGGAATATAAACTGAATGACCTTTTGTTGTACCGACGTCCGATTCCCCAACCTTCGATCTAGAAGGAATTCCAGAGCTGGAGTTGGTGGAACCATCAGGCGTCGCCGGGGGAGGTGGCGGAGGTAAAGGTTTGTTTTTCCACCTCTCTTCTAACATAGAAGTAAGCTTCTCCAAAGCCTCTTGATCAGCTTGCCTATCTTCATCAGTTACAAGGCCAAAGGTAGCAGTATCAACATTTTCTTTATTCTCTGTGTCCTCGTTGTCATCTTTCTCATTTTCCTCTGGCTTTGGAAATTCTGCAGAAGCATTTGACGTTACAATCTTTTTATCACCTGAGGCATCTCCTTCATCTTGGTTTGTGTTTTCAGCTTCAGTTTCTTTCAGATTCTTTGAGTTTTCTTCCTTCTTTTTGACATAGCCCAACAAATATTCTCTAGTTGCTTGTTTAACATTTAACTATAAGCACAACACACTACCAAAATCAGCAACAAACAATGGAGACGGAAATAAGTGAAGTAATAAGTAATAAGTATTAAGTACATTTATACCCTCCAGAGCAATTGAACAATATGTTTAAGGGAAAAGTTGAAATATGATACACTAAAACAAAAAAGCAAGGAACATGTCAGATAGAGTATGTGTTATGTATCACCTGCAGAATAAAAAGAAACAAGCAATGCAATGTATTAAAGTGGATAAAGTGTTGACAGAGGTTCTCTGAGGTAAAACATGTTCATGTTGGGACTTTCCAAGCTACCAAGCATACCATTAAAATGGAATGGAGGGAACCCATTTCCTATTAACAAGAAAATTAAGAGAACCCAAACTTATGTACACATATAGGCTCATAGTTGTGCAATTGAAACAAGAATAATGCATAATTGTAAGGTTCAATAAGCAACTTAAGATACTCGTGATATCAACGATCGCATCATCAAGGTAACATTTGTAAACAGTCTCATCTATTTCTTTTCTGAAAAAGACTCTTACCATTAACTCCTGGCCATCAATGCTTAATTTGGTCAGAAGGCGTAGGGCGCGTAGGATCCCTTCTGCAGACTCAAATTCACAAAATCCAAAACCTGTTAAAGCTCCACTAGTGGGAACTTGAGCACGTTTCCAACTCTTCACAGGTCCACATAGCTAGAGAAATTGAAGAAATATCATAACTCAATGAGAGTCAGCCAGTCAGACTGATTATAAAAGAATATAAGTTATGCATATTTTTAAACATAATAGGAAAATAATCAACCCCAGAGTAACTTACTTGCAGAAGGGAGAGCATGAAATCATTCTCCACCGTTGATGCAATTTTGCCAACGTAGACTGTTGTCTGGGGTTTCTCTGCCAGAATGACAGTTGGAATAACAGGCCTAACGACTGGAGGAATGACTGGAGGACGAAAACCAGCCAATGGAGGACGAGATAGCGGAGGCGGCACCATAGCAACTGCTCCTGGCCGTTGAGGATATGGTGGCCGAAACATTGGTGGATATGGAGAGGGATAACGAAGAATACCTGCACACATGGATAAATCGACTATGCCAATCTATTAGAGCAAGCTCTATTTAAAATAGCTACATTATGTAATATATATCTGCAAAGAACAAATTCACAAATAAAACCAAATTTTGTTACCAAACATTACAATCAATAAGAGTGGCAGCACAGGCACGAAAAAATCACCAGCTGAACAGAAAACCTGAAGGAGAATAAAAGAAATAATCGAAATTTTTATAAATTATGAATGTGTAAACTGGCCTTGCCTTATGCTTCCACTTAGAAGACAGTGACCTACTCAAATTATTCCCTGAGGCAACTATGGAAATTATAACTGAGTACCAAGAGACTACCCACGTCTCAGTTGCACAAATCCAATTGTAGACACAAAATCAAATTCCAATATTTAATAATCTTTTAATACCACAGCCATTATTGTTCTCATACGGAATATAAGAAATGCTGAAAATGAAATCCAGATCATATAATTGGAGAGATTGTGATACCTTGGTATCCTTAGGCAAGGAGAAATCAGTTGTTAACATGGTCTGCTGCTGGCAATTCATGAACCAAAATCCCATGAAAAGAAATAAAGTATCCTTATGCCTAGAAGATTACAGCCTACTATAATATGGACAACCAAACATCATAAACACGTCATATTTGGAGCATCACAATCTTTTCATCACATTTAATTCGGAAAGAAAAACGATTTTTTTTTCTTGAGTTCATAAAAGTAATGTTCTAAGCAACTTGAATCAAAGAAACCAAGCAAATGTGGCATACCAAAAAAGTAGTTGAAGAGTGTTGTCAGTACTCTCTATACAACAGCATGTGAAGCCTTGCAACCTTTTCTCACCGTAATCATTCAATACACTGTAGGAGAAAACATCCCGTCATCGGTACCCCTCATCCAACTAACTATAATCCCATCGAAAGTCTTCTCCCCCATTTCAGTTCCTCTTTCAATTAAACCCTTAACTTTCCAAAGTATAAACTAAACATTACAAAAACAGTATGCAACAAAATATCTCCAACTTATTGAACAAGGTAAAAAATTGTAACTATTACTCCCTCCGTCCCAAATTATCTGTCCACTTTGTGTTTTGCACGGGAATTAACTTTTCATCAAATTCTATAGTAGGATATGGTAATATGTCAAACATGACACTATTTAATTTTACTCTCAATTTAATTCTACCTTCTTTTCTCTCCATTCTTCTCTTTCCAACATAGGATTAAGATTGAAAAAATCATCTCTTTTATTTAGAAAGTGGACAGTTAATTTGTAACAGATTCAAATGGAAGTGTGGACAGATAATTTGGGACGGAGGGAGTAATCTTATTTTCTTTTACTCTGATTGTAATCTACTCATTTATTCAGGCACGAAAAACCAAGCAGAATCAATAGCCAATTATAGATTATTTTGATATCCATGGGCTAAAAGAAATCATTAAATATTAAATCTTTATGAAGAAACTATCTGCAGACAAGTAAATTTAAAGAGAATGAGGAACCCACCGGGAGGCATCGGCATATAGGGCGGCCGAAAAGGCTGACCAGGAATCTGACCAGCTCCACTCACCGGAGACGGCTGCATCATTACCGGCGGCGGCTGAGGCAAAGCACTCACACCCGGCGGAGGCACTCCACCACCACCACCTGGTGTCTGATAAGTTGATGGCGGTTGGGGAAAATTAGAGTTGGACAGAGGAAGAGGTGAAAATTGAGGCATTAACGGCCGAAAAGATGGAGGAGCGGCAGCATAAGACTGGATTAAAGGCGGAGGTATCAGTGAATTTGGAAGTGGTGGTGTACTAGGGTTAGGGTTTAGAAGTGGAGCGGATGACGGCTGTGGTGGCTCTGCCGCTGATGGTGGTGGCGGCGGCGGCGTCTGAGAATTATTACTCTGATTCGGGTTATCGGGTTCGGGCTTGATTGAATTTGATTCTTCCGGTGCTTCTGCTGCTGCAGGCGAGGTTGAAGAAGATGGTTCCGCCATTGATACAGAAGAAAGAAAGATCCAATTTTTCTGAAAAAAAATCCAATCTTTAAATCCTATTGAAAACTGGAGAAAAATATGCAATAGTATTTTTTTTTTTTTTAATTTACTAATAGATAGAAATTCCTTTACCTTAACATAAACTAATACTCCCTCCATTCCTAAATATAAGACTCTTTAGACAATTTGAGAAAATTAAGGAAGTTGTCATTTTCACCTAAACTTCCAATATTATCACCCCCATCCCCTCTCTCTCTCTCACTTCTTTATCATAAAGAAAGGAAAATGTTGAGTGTATAATTGGAATAAATTGTTGACAACTAATAAAACAACCTTAAACGATAATTAATTTGAATACCTAGATATCTCCTAAACGACAATTAATAGGAATGGAGGGAGTACTGTATATATATTATATATATACTGAATATAGGCTTTATTGCATCTTACCACCTCTAGATTAGGAGGGATTTGCACTTTAGTCTTAAATTTTATTAAAAAAATAACTTCAAAAAGTAACAAAATTGGAATTCGTACGGAATTTTGTGCTGAATATTGAACCAGATAATGAATGCACACCTACATTTAAGTTTAGCTTTAGAATGGCTATGAATTTATATAATGGGCTAATCATGACATCACAAATTTGGGGAGAAATTATTTTAGTAAGAACGAGATTTGCCAAATTCGTCCTGCATTTGAGACTGATTTTTCAAATCCGTCATGGTTTGACATGGCAGACTTGTTGGGAGTCTGGCCACGTCAGCCCACGACAAATTTGAAAAAAGAAGTCCCCAATTTAGGATGGATTTGGAAAATTCGTCATTGCCAAAAATATTTCTCCCACAAATTTTGGATGTCATGGTTGACCTATTATGCAAATCGTGGGTTAGTCTGAGGTGAAACCCCCTATATTTGTATGTGTGTATTTAGACAACATTTTTACACTCCAACTTTTACAAATATCAGTAAATATGAAATCGTTAAAAGAACGTGCATGAATAATAAATACTGGAGTTAACGGTGGCAGATAATAACTTGCTTTCACGATAATAACTTTTTCTATTGTGAGTGGTACGCTACAGGTTTGTGTACCCTCATATTCTTTTTTTCTAAGTAGGATTAATATTGGGCATTGCATTAGACTGACACTCGTTGGGCAAAATGGTCATACCATGATATGATTTTTTTTTGTAAGAACATTTACGTCTCCCAAGACGGAGTCCCAGGTCGACGTGTCGACGTGGCGTCTCAGGGACACGCCAGCGCGTCAGCCCAGGACGGAAGTAGGGACTCCGTCTTGGCCCCAGACTTTCGTCATCAACCTCCAGGCCTAAAATAGAAATCAGCCTCTTCCTTCCCCTTATCACGATTAAAAGCAAAAAAAAACCTAAGGCAAGAAAAAAAAAACTTTCCCCACTGCCTCTGCCGCCTTTCCCTTCCGTCGCTGCTCTCTCTCTCAATCTCTCAATTTTAAAGGTATAAACTTAGATTTTTTTTGGGAAATTTAACTTTATTTGTTGAATTTAACTATAAATTTTGAGAATTAAGTTTATAAATAATAGTGAATTTGGGAATTTGTGAGTAATTTGTTGAATTTGTTAATTTTGGGCATTTGTGAATTTAGGACATTTGTGAATTTGGTACCATTGTGAATTTGGTGAATTGTGAATTTAGGGCATTTTTTAATTTACTGATATAACATGTGTTTTTTCTGATAAATTGTATGTCTATTATTTTTTTGTATAGATGTTTACACCTACTTATCTTCAGCCCGGTACCATTTCATAGATATTTAAGAATATGACACGGGGATGAGTCACTAAACAATCCATTAAAGATTATTAGAAGCGAATGTCAGTTTTATGACGCATACAAAAGAGAAACCAATACTGTCTTAATTAACCTAATAGACCAATTAGGTTTTGGGGGATGTTGTAGGTTGGGAACATATGAAGGTAGATCACGCTCTAGTGACTTCTTTAGTAGAGAGATGGCGCCCGAAAACACATGCGTTTCACTTACGTTGCGGTGAGGCGGCCATTACTCTAGATGACGTAGGATGTCTTCTAGGACTACCTACTAGGGGTCACGTAGTGTCATGGGATGCATACTACAATTTGAGCAAAGCTCAGTGGGTTGATCGCGTGTTCGATATATTAGGATTCCGACCCGCAGAGGATTCAATTAGGGGAAACACTCTCCAGCTGTTCGAGGTTTATGCCCACATTAGTGAGCCCCTAGGCTATGATGTTAATGAATTGGCGATACAGCAGGGCTAGGGCTTTGGTTTTCATCTTGATGGTTACTTTTCTTTTTCCCGATAAGTCGGGGTCCCGGGGAAACATGCGTTATCTACTCACCATCAGTGGTCAGCTCGAGCATGACACGATTTCCTGGGCTAGCGGTGTACTTGCACATTTTTCCGCCAAATGTGCATCTCCTGCATGGCTGATTCCCAGGACATGATCGGCTGTTGTTTGCTCATTCAGGTTTGTTTAATTTATTTAACGTTTTATGTTTAATATGTAATTTGAATATTTAATAATCGATGATGTTTGTTTTGACCTGGTTGTGGGTGTTGGAGCGCATTTCTTGTCTCCGTCCGGCGAACCGAGGCGAGATTCCAAATGAGATCCCCGTTGACGGTAGACCTCACGGAGTAAGATGGAATACAGGTCGGAGTTTCCGCAACGCGCCGAAAAACCAATTGTTGGTGTTTCGTGATCAGCTAGATTCGATCACAGAGACATAAATGGGTAAGTTAATTTTGATATTCTCGTAAATTTTTTATTTTAATTAAATAAAATGTTTTATATTAACTTGATTTTATTTTGCAGTTTATGTGGAGACCGTACCCTGATGCGGTAATTGCAGATAGAGTGACTAGGGAGTGGGACTTCGTGTCAACTGTGCTTCGAGATAGTGGAGTACCACCTGCCTGACAGGGTTGCGAGGCAATTTGGCTTCCACTAGGTGGTACCAATGCCGGTAGGGACAGAGGGTATTGTTGAGGGTCAGGACCTCCACACGGTGAACGAGGGCCCGACAAAAAAATGGGAGAACGTGCACCGCTAATATATAAAATTGTGGGACGACTGCGTTGATGCACTGGCGGGTGCTACTCTCGTTCTCGGTAATGTTATTGCACCAACCCGCGAGTACATGGATTTGTACAATAATATTACCGTTCACCATCTCACGAACTCGAGAAATAGAGATCCATGCCACTCCCGATGGGGTTGCAACGCTATAACTGGAGATATTTTGGTAAGTTTTATTCTTTTTGTTGTCAACATAAATTTTTTTTTATTTTGAATTTAGTAATTTTAATATTTATGTTACAAACGGAGTCAAACAGGTTGATACTGGCTGAATTCGAGAAGCCTGCTCCTAGAAATATGAGCCAGTATAGAAGTCTCATCACCTGGGCTACCAAAGCCCTCAAAGACGCCTTGGATGCAGCTGGGAAGATAGCTTGCAGATCGCGCGCTGCCGACATAATAAAAGTTGTCATTCAGCAACTGACAATACAATCGAGGCAGACTGTTGAATGTAGGACGTGGGAGGCCGGGTATTCGTAGGAATCGGCATGCTACTTAGGAGCATCATGTCAAGATACGGCGCACTAGGCAACGCGGCAGGAACGTCTCAACCGCTGGAAGACCAGATTCAGTCTTAGACACAGACTCAATCTCAGACTCAGGCTGATATACCTTCCCAATTCAACTACCAATTTTTTTAGCATCAACACTCTTTCTCCGGGTAGTCAAATGGGGGGCATGCTGGTACGGGTCCCTCTACATCGGGACATGCAGAACTCTTTTTTGGTGCGTCTCTCTCGTACAACCTACACCTGAACCAGACGCAGACACAGACGCAACAACATACTCCACTGCTCCAACCATATTCACCTGAGGAGTCGATTTATATCGACCACGAAGGCACGAAAGTCATTTATACGGAGCATGGTAGTGCCTCTGTGAACTAGGGACGGTCACACATACTATTTACGGAAGAACCCGAAAACAACCGTTAGATACACACCTTCGGGAGCAGTAAATATGATTTAGTTTCTTTTACTTACATTTGTTTAATTGTTGTTACATACAATTTGTTTAATTTATGTTATATACAATTTGTTTATTTTTTAAGTTGTTCGTTTTTTATTAATAAAGGAATTTTTGTCAAAGTAATTTTTGTACACCATTTTTGGCAAAAAACAAAAAATTAAGTGTTTCAGGCACAAAATTTTTGCCAGGCGAGAACGGAATGAAAAAAATCAAGTTTTTTGACCAACTTTCTGCCAAGTGAGCCGTGGCGACATAAATGTTCTTCAACAAAAAAATCATGCCATGGTATGACCATTCTGCCCAACGAGTGTCAGTCTAATGCAATGCCCCATTAATATTAGTAGTAGTTTTCCACTTCTCATCCATCTTGATTCGAACTCTCACTAACCAATTAGAAATAAAGCGTCTTACCACTTGGAAATGCGCTTATCGTTCACCATCTTATTTATTGACACTTGCTCACATTCCAATATACACCATTCTTTAAATCTTGCTCTTCTCATTTTATATCTTACAAAAAAAAATGAGAAAAAATGAAGAAGTTAAAAGAAAAACGGCTATATTATTTCACCTTATTTTGCAATCTGAATCCTATTTTAGTACGTACGAAACGTTTTAGAACAATTGTCTATAGAAAAAAAAAATTGGATAAGTGATGATAGGTGTGTAAAATCATAAAATGTGTTTATTTTAAATCAATTTTAACCGTCAAATTTCAATCGGACAGAAGTAGCAATGGCAAACGGGTTAACACGGCGAGTTCGGGGAGAGTCAGTGAACAGTGGAAGGGCGATGCGGGGCGGGGTTGACCAGTCAACGGGTCAAGGCGGGTTGGGTCCAAAACTAAATATGACGGACCCACCTTGCGTCAAAAGTGGGTCCGAGTCACTGGTTAACCCGGTGAATTGGGCGGGTCGGTTGGGTCTGGCGAGTTTGGCGGGTTGGGATTTTTTTGTAATTAATTTTTTTTGATAAGTATAAGTTAGACACAAATAAGTATAAGTTAGACAATAGACATAAATATAGATAAAACCACCTTGTAGTGGCGGGGTTTGGCATGGACCCCCACTGGTTTTATTAATAACAAAAATAGTGTTACATAGGAGGGGGACTTATGGCCTAAACCTCCCACATGAAATTACATTACACTATCTAATATTACTATGTAGTAAACTTAAATGAAAAATACATAATAAAATAAATATTAAAATGAAAAACTGAAAAACTTCAACATGTGTGTGCAATTTATATTCTCTAACGGATTCATTCAGCAAAAAAATAAAAAATAAACGAATATGTATGTAGCAGTATCAATATGTGTGTGCAGCTTGGGGAGAGGGGATTCGATTGGGTACGTAAACTAATGGGTAGGTACTAGTAGCCTAGTAGGAGTAGGCAGTAGGGCTGTAGGGTTGTAGCATACATAATAGGGTCAGTAGGGTTGGGTGGGTTAATATGGGTTAAGTGGGTTGGGGTGGGGTAATATAAGTTTAAATGGTGCGGGTTTAAACGGGTTGGAGAAACGAGGCAGGGCAGGTTGTGGATTTTTGACGGGGCGATGCGGGTTGGGTCGATTTTCTTGGATGTACAATCCACTCGCCTCGTTTATAAAACCCACTTAATCCGTAAGTTATAACGGGTTTAGACAAGTCCAAATGTGAGACGAGTTAAACGGAACGGAACGGAACGGAATGGGGCGGGGCGGGGCGGGACGTGGGTGGGCAAACCCTCTTGCCATTGCTAGAGAAGTTTCACAAAGGTACGGAACTTTAACCACATTCCGCACCAGAGCTGCAACGTTATTTCCCCTCCTTCACATGTATTTGTCCCCCTGCCCCTCCTCCACTACATACTCCAACAGACCAGCCTATGATATAATTTTCAATAGTCACAGATTACTATAAATAGATTGCAATGGAAGAAGAAAGGAGAAATAGCAGAAATGGTATACAACTGGATTGGAACCGACTTCTCGGTGAAGAAGGCGGTGGTAGTCAGGATGAGCCACTGCAATTTGAGCTGGTTGTGGAGAATCCGCCGCCATCCGCGGCGGTGGAAAAATTTGATGATGATGATAAAGATCAATCGCGGAGTAATCACGAGTTTAGAGTTTTGACAGATAGGGAATTACGTGAGAGAATTGCAAGTTCTAAGAATACATTGAGAAATACTGGAGCGAAATTGAAGGACGGTGGTGTGAAATTGAAGAATCTAATTAAGGACTGTGAGGATGAATTGGAGCGCCGCAGTAGTCTGCTTGTTCAAAAGGTTGATTTTTTTTGTGATATTTAATTTATTTCCTAAATTATATAACTTGAGTAGAAGTATAATGGAATTTTTGAAATGCATGTAATGTAATACAGTTAATGTAGATTTTTATGTGAAAGGATGAAGTCATGTAATTGAAGGTTCATGATTCACGAAGCTGATCATTTTTTTTTTTGGAATATTTGGTTAATTCATGCTTCCAGAAATACTGTCTGTCCAAAAGATTGAATTTTTGTTTTTATATTTAATTTATTTCCTAAATTTCCCAACTAGAACATAACTACAATGTGGAAATTGTGGTGCATGGCCGTTCTGAGTTGGTGGAGCGATTTGTCTGGTTAATTCCATTAATGAACGAGACTTCAGTCTGCTAGCTAGCTATGCAGAGGAACCCCGTCACAGCTAGCTTCATGTATCGCGTCACCCTTCCCCTTGCTCCGAAAAGGCGCGGGGACATGAGGGAGAGCGGATATTGACCTCCCGTGCCCAGTGTGTGGCTGGCCTAAACGCCGGTCCCTCGCCTCGGACGTCACGGCAAGTGTTGGTTGAACGACGCTCTCAACGAAATCGTGCCGGAACCGTGGACGGGGAGACAGTATGAATGCATGTAAAATGGTCATTTAATGTAGATTTTTATGTGAAAGCATGAATTCATGTACTCTGGAAGGTCTCTGGAGCTGATGATATTTTTGGAATTTTAGGCTAATTCTTAAAGAATTAATGGTACAGAAAACTGTTGTAGTGTTGTTCTTTAATCTTATTATGTGAAATCATGAGTGCATGTACTGGAAAGTTCATGAAGCTGATATTTTTTGGAATCTTTGAAGAATTCTTAACGAGTTAATGGTACCAGAAAACTGTTCTTAGGAGGATTTTATTGAACTTTAAGGGGCTTCAAGTTGATTCATTTCCTAATTTGGATATAACGTTTATGGTTTTGGTGGGACTTATGCAATGAACTCTTGGCTAGCTTTTAAATGTTCTGCATATGCTATGGAAAATTTATGCTTGTTGCTTAACTAGTTAAGACTTTTATGTCGCGATTTCATAAGCTCTTTAAGGGTGATCATTGCCTTCTTGGAATCTTTATGATATTGCTACCAGTAAGGACTTTTCCCAAACCAACAATTTACACCAGATTGTGAATAGAAAGTTATCAACAATTATGATATAATCTTTTTTGAGTTCCAAGAATCATCATGCATAGCATTTCTTTCCTGATCATTTGAGAAAAGATTCATTCTCTTCATAAAATTTAGGAGGTAGATTTTGAAACTTTATCATAAACAACTCCCTATTGATTAACAAAAAAATCATCTGATCCAATGAGCAAAAGTTTATCCTTTTCCCTCCTTTTTTGGGGTTTTTTTATTACTGCAAGAGAGAAGGAATAGGAATTAGAACGCCAAACCATCCGATGTTTACTTCTACGCTTCGCATGATATTCAGTTATCTGTTGCTGTTACCTCAAGCCTTCATTAAAGTTGTGAAGAAATTTTTGGCGCGGTTATGTAAACTCGTTTGATGCATTTTTCCCCCCTTTTGGTGGGGGGGGGGTTGTGATGCTTGTCTTAATAGAAAAATGTTTGGAGTTTCGTAAAGCAAGTATATTTTCATGATATTGAAGATTGTATCTTATTTTTTTGACAGTTCAGTAGAATTTTTTTTCCCTAAAAAACAAATTCTCTCATTTTGGGTTCCCAAAAATTAGTTTTGGACTTATTTCAACTCTGTAGTGTTTACTTATTTTCAAACACGCTTTACCTATCAGATTCATATCTTCTGTTCTTAAGAAGAAAAAGAGGTTCATACTTTTTTAATTCTCCTTAACAAGTGGAAAAGATGATCTTGAAAGCATAACATTTCTTGATACCATATGGACATATAAAAACACAACATGCTAAATTGAATATCTGGAGGGGGTCATACCTCTCTGGGGTGTGTGGGTGTGTGTGGGGTGGGGGGGGGGATGGGGTGGAGAATATGTTTGGTTCTATTTAGTTATATTTTTCTATGGTGTAAGCTTGAAGTATTTGACTAATAAAGCTACTTTCTCATTTTCTCCTATGATTTACACCTGTTTAAGCAAGAAGCTTCTAACCTAATTTTTCATGATTTGGTGGTAGGAGGATGATGATGGATGCAAGAAGCCCACTAAAGTACAGAGAACAAATTCTTTCAGTAAGGTTTCTTTTCTATTTTTTTGCCTAGACCTAGGTTTCTAGTTTCAACCTGTTTAATCTTTCAATTTTTTTTCCATAAGTCTCTGTCTCTTAAATCATCCTGCATAATATTTCCCTTAAGCTTGAAAGAACAGCCGTAAATATTTGAACTATATTGTTTACGGAAAAATCATACAATTTACAGAACTTTAAGAATAGATGCGTTTTCAATAAGAAGGCTCCTTAAATCTTGGGCTTCCTGTGTTTTGTTTACTTTCAATTTCATTGTGTGTCAAGCCTACGACTGCAGAGTATCGTAGCTCTCACTGCTTTGGTAATATTACGCACTTTCATATTGAATAAAGAGAGCCAAGTTTAGACATTCTTTGTTATGCTTGTACAATATCAGCTCACTCACTCCTGTAGTTCGATTTCATGATATCTTGCTGTATAGTGTACTGTTAATTGTTGCTTAAATATTGCATCAGTCGCTTGCAGAACTGCCTCCAGGGTAAAGAGAAAGGGAAGGGGACCCTTTTGGATGCATAAGTTTTTACGTTGCCCAGTTTATACTCTATGAAACTATCCAACTCTTTTCTTATCTAATAGAATGGTGTCAAGTTCAGTCTCACAACGTTCATTTGCTGCATTAAGCGTCCAATTTCTTTTGCCTTTCCTATATAGATGATATATTTTTTCTTTCAGAAGGTATGAGTTGAAGCTTAATTTCTTTCAATAGATATATATAATGATTTCAGAGAAGGGGATCCAACAACACTACCGTCTTCAAAGTCTTCCAAGTTTGCCACAAGTTTTTGCAGCAAAATGGATCGAAATGTATGGTTAATGCAACTGCTTCTTTTCACTGATTTAATATATGAATGCATGTGAACACGTATGCATTCCAATTCTTTTGATTAATTGGTATCATCGGCTGATTGAACAGAGAACTACCAGATTAATGTTTGATTGGCATTTCATTTATATCTTACCCTGCTACTTTATCCAGCAGGAACGGCACACTCTAAAACACTCTGACAGTTTTAAAAAGATACCTTGGACTCGGAGAGGTAGAAATAACAGAGGGAATTCTTCTAGAGAAACACCTGTTCCATCCCCTGGCAATTTGTTTGTAGATGTTCACCAACAAACTCTGTCAAATGGTGATAAAAGGGATGGTCATTTTGCTTCTTGTTCTCCTCGTAGTCCCGAAGAAGATTTGCTTGGGTTGTCTGCAAATAAGAGGTGGCTATTTCTTTTTTTTTTTCTGTCTATAAATCTTCATTGTTTCTTTTGAGAATCCTGTAAAGTCATCTTCTTTTTTTTATTGTTACTGTTGCTAGGAGCCTAGGATTAGTTCTACTTATGTCTGCCACTACAGCTGCTATCACCACTGTCCATGCCTCTTCTTTTCTCTCTAGTTGTAGCTTTGATGGTACTCTGTGATGGTACTTGTGAATCTGTGTTTCACATTATTATGCTTCTGCTCATTTCAGTGTTGTCAAATGGCGCATTGGCGTGGCGGTTTTTGCAGCCACCGATATACGCAATGGCACCGCCATGGCACTATGACTTTTGAGTTATTTGTTTGATTCATTTTTTTTTTTGCTTTTTATTATATTATGCAGTGTTTTATACATATTTTGCATTATTTTATTGTGTCCGCTATAAGGCGTTATGGTGTCCGCCAATAACGTCTATAACGTTATGGCATTTTATTGGCTTGCCGCCATGATCCGCCATCCGTGATTGACAACACTGGCTCATTTCGACAGTTACTTCTTTCTTTCTCTTTGCCTCCCCCTGTGATGTTGAACTCCTGTTCAACAAATGTGGTAGTGGCTCGTACAATATGTTCTATCTTGTCATTTAATTTTGCAGTAGTCCATACTTTCTCTAGTAAGTCCTCTGCATGAAAAGTATCTTAAATGTATCCCGTGTAAACTATCAAATTTTGCATTTAGTTGTTTCATTGTTTATTGGAAGAGAAAGATATTAAGGTGTTTCAATTCTGAGCAGGCAGTAGATACTTGCTAAATAAGATAATAGTTTCCTATTCCCCTTGACTTAGCAAAAAGAAAAAAGAAAAAAACTTTCTATTTCCCTTTTCCACTTTGGCGGTTCTTAAAAACAATTCTGGTTGAATTCTTCTTTAATGCTTGTGGTGGTGGGGTGTGTGTGTGTGTGGGTGGGGGGGGGGTATGTGATGTTTAAACCCTCAAATGAATCTAATATTGTATCCTCTAGTTTATTACTTTATTATGTGTTGTGAACTGGTTTAAGAAGTTTCTTCTTCTTTCTTTTCCCCCTTTTTTTTTTACATTGAATGTAGTTTATGCTTTATTCTCTGCAAGATTTGACATATTTAGTTTCTACTTTGTTCATCAACTCTATTAGATCTTAAGCAACGAAGTTTATTGAGCAAATTATTTTAGTTTCATGCTTGTATAGCTAGAATAGATGTTTTGTTCACTAAAAACTGAAAAGATAATCGCTTAAAACTTAAAAGCGCTTGAGAATTATAAGGTTTCAAATGCATGTTTTTCTTTGTTTTCCATTTAAAACAATAACATCTGATTCACCAATCATTAGGTTGATGATTGATCTACTTATTGCTTGTTCGTTTCAGCTCATGTTGTTTTAGATGATTACTAGATAAGTGTTGTTTTGGTCTCTTTTGGAGCTATTTATGTATTTCTCTGTGTTTTCCCTTTTTTAGTCTATATTGAAGTAACTTTGTTCGTCAAATTTCTTAAAGAAGTATTATAGGGGAAGTATATGCTGTATTGAACCACACGTTTCTATTTTTTAGGCTGAGCACTTCTTGCATTCGACCTTTAAGAAATCAGCTAAGGTACAGCAAGGTTAGTTATTCTTATTTTTGTGGTTTCCTTTCGAAGGGATTCTTTTCTGTTCAGTAGTCAGCACTCGTTGTTGCTATTGCATTAGTTTTTGAGAGTGGGTCATCCCTCGTTGAACTTTTCTTTTGGTTCCAGTTTTATCGGGCATTTATATATTCTGTACACAGTGTTCAAGCAAAGTAGAGGAGCAATTCAAAACTTAAATGGATCATAAATTTGATAGATAACACTCCTCCCCCCCGCCCCAACTTGTAGCTTGGGGAAGGATTAACTGGACTTACAATCTGCAAAGTGGTTCCTGGAATAGAAAAATGTTCCAAATGCATGGAAGCGGGAATGATTCTAGGAAAATGAAAATGAAAATTTGCTGCAACTATTGATTTAATGGAGATCTTCAACTTCAACCTGATTCTACACCACTTCTGAGATAATATCTCATATTTACAGACCCTTTGGGTTTAGAATTTGTGTTATAAGATACACTTAACGTGAAATACGAATATAATGAAGATAATATGAAGAAGGTTACATATATCTCTAAGGATAGAGTTTGAATACAGGTACTTCCGTAGCACTGCCATAGACTTTTGAATTTGATATTCCTGTTGAATAAGGGACTCTTTCTCATTCCTTTTCTATTGTCAGTTCAAATTGCTGAAACTATATTAGATAATTGCAATTATTAGGGTTTTAAATATTTGAATTCTAATGTAAAAGTTTGTGCTTAGTTGGGGAAAGTTATCTATCACCTGAAGACAAGTGAAAGGTTTCAAAGCTATGAAGCATGCCAGACTGACAGAGCTACTATATATGTATTTCATCATTTGGTCCGGAATTTCTGAGTATTCCAATTCTTCAATTTCTAGTATGTCATTCATAGCATGCTAAAGGCAATTTTTCTTTGCTTGGTGATGGTGACCAATCTCTCAAAATATGCTTACTTCTTATTTTATTAGTGTACTCTTATAGACCAGTCCTGAATATGCATTAAGATTTTGAAGCATTAGTTATAAGTAGTAGTACATAAATATTTCAGGAAGAAGAAACTTAAAAGGATAACCGCTGTAATTCCGATTCTCTCTGAAATTAATGTATTTCTGTTAAAAACCTATATTGTGATGTTCTTTGTACAGGGGGAGCCCGTTGTACTAGATGATGAAGATGAAATTGAGGTTAAAGAGATAACTCCACAGGCAGATGAAGTTGATGAATGGTGATAATTTCTTGAACTTTATATATGTTAGAATTACCTTAGCTTACAATTTATTGCTGTTAGTCACAATTACTGAATCTGTTTCTCAAACTTTCAGCTCAAACACCAGTATTTATTTTCCTTCAAGGTAAAACTTCCAAAACTGTAGTCTGAATTTAGCTGCATTATATACTGAAGAACACGTGTACTTTTTTTTAATTTGTTTTGGTAATGCGTTTTCTTGCTTGAAAACAGGGATGAGCCTGACGCGGTTGAAATTTGTTATACAGACATGAAGTGCCTTGCTCCTGAAGGATACTTAACATCAACCATAATGAACTTTTACATCCGGTAGGATACTTAACATCAACCATAATGAACTTTTACATCCGGTAGGATACTTAACATCAACCATAATGAACTTTTACATCCGGTAAGCTAGTAGCTATATTTGATGGTTGTATGCAAATTCAATGCTATAGGAATAAAATTTGGATAACTTGGGTCTGAATTTAAAGAACTTTGCATGATCTTGATATTCTCCTTCCACGGTGGTTTGGAGACAACCCCCATCTATGTTACTCGGACTCTCCAGTTAGTCATGCCATACCCGTGTCCACCGGGTATGACGTTGGTATTGGTATGGCAAACGTACCTGACATGGTCAATTCCATATGGGTACTTTGACCATGGCTGCCGGCTGTGAATTTGGGCGGATTTTGGTGGTTGAACAAAATTGCAGCAATGATTGAAGGGAACATGTAATAGAGAAGACTCTTAAGATGAGATTTGAAATTGGCATGTTTTGAATTTTTTTTGTGGCTGCAATTGTTAGAAAAAGGAAGAGAATGAATTAAGGTTGGTGGAGTCATGGAGAGGAGACGATGGGGAACAGGGGAAGAGAGGTTGAAGACAGCTTTTATTATTATTATTATTATTATTATTATTTAGGAATACGTTGGAACTTGGAAGGCAGTTGTATCCCCGTACCCGTGTCCGAATTTGGAGAAGTGTCCCCGTATCCTTTATTTTAGATGTTTAAGTACCGGACACCTAAATACATACCCGTACCCGACAACCGTACCCGTGTCTGAGTAACATAGACCCCCATATCATCTTCTCTTACAAATTCTATCAATGTCCCTTTGTCCGAGACTTGGGGGAAAATGGGCAATAGATTTATCTCTGGCTAATGCAAGAATTACCTTAGGCGCAAGTATGATCTAGGACTTATTTATAATTTTCAGTAAATTATTAATATTGTTTATTTTATTTTGTGTGGTTGTCATCAGATACCTGCAGGGCCTAATGTTTCCAACAGACAGGGAAAGACATAACTACCACTTCTTCAATACTTACTTTTATGAGAAACTGAAAGAGGCTGTAACGAAAAAGGTGCTTTTTTGGCCTTCTTCATCAGAATATTTTGAGTTTATTTAACCTCCAGAACATCTTATGGTCGTCTGAAACTCATGAAACTACGTATTTGCTTTGTGTATGCTGCTCTGCATCTGAATAGTAACCCTTACAAGTATATGAATTTATTTTTTCTACTTATTTTTATTTTTTGGTAGTTTCTGATTTAAACCATTCACTAATTGGGACTAAGGCTTTGTTGTTGTAAAACCGTTCACTTAAAATGGATATTTGACATGTACCCCTTACTGTTAATGGTGGCTTGTCGAAAGGAAATTGTGTGCAATTTTGTATTTTCTATTTTTTTTCCTGTTTGCGTGTTAGCTGATGCAAAAGAGTTTCTTGTACTAAGCTATTGATCATTACACTGAGGATTTGGGAGAAATAAGCTAGAGTCTAATTGGTTTCTGTTTTCTAGTTTGACCTCTTTCAGCCTAAACTTTCTGTGCCATGGAATTTTAATGCTTGAGAATTGGTACTAAGATGTAATTCTCCCTAATCAGTTCTCACTTCTCATACATTAGGTGTGTATCTGTGGTGGTTTGATTATGTGTAAATCTGTTTTGTCTGAGCACTAGTAGATGCCTTTGTAATCTTGTGAATACTCTTGTGAATATTCTTGTTTCTCCATCAATAAAAGTTTCAGTACAAAAAGAATAAAATATTTCTGCAGGTCAAAATACAACTCCCTGTGGTAGCTCTTTTTAGCTATTTATACTGTTAATATGGGAATGAACCCTCTTTTTAATTTTTATTGATCGTCTTCAGGGAGCCTCCATATAGCCAAACACGTCGTGAAAAGACATCATAAATAAAATGAATGTTTACCACTATACTTTTGCACTGAATTCTAATGCATGTAATTCATCTATTACTGATTTTGTGTAACTTCTCTCCTCACATATATAAAGCAGAGCAGTATGCAAACTTCATTTGCCAAGTTCAGACGGTGGTGGAAAGGTGTTCATATATTTGAGAAAGCCTATATACTTTTGCCAATAAATGAATAGTAAGTTAACATCTTTTCTTCTGTTTGGTTAAAAAATCCTTAGATAGTTATGTTTGAAGATCTGAAACGGGACATCTTGTACGCTGTTTTGGTTAAAAGATTTTTCTTCGGTTTTATTGTGTTTTCTTTCTCTGTTTTCCCCCTCCTATTAGTGCAGTATGCATCCTTTTACTAGGGATTAAATGAAAATATATGCCAGTGAGTAGCAAACCAAATAGATAAACTAGACCATGGCTATAATGGAGTTGAGTTACTTTAGAAGTCATAGTCTAGACCAAAATAAGTTTGCCTTTCATTTGGTAATATTCGCAAGCAGATGCTGTTAAGGAAATTCTTTTAATTTGTTTTATTTCTAAAATTTATATCCCTAACTAAACTTTTACTTATCGGGGGACCTTTTTTCTGAAACTCTAACATGTTAATTTTCATGATAAAATTCATGACTTTAGATGCTTTCTTAAATAATGTATAAAACTTACTAGATATTTGCAACTATGCTTTGACCGAATTGACATTCTGCAGAGTCTTTTCCCCCTACTCTAGTTTCATTAGCTAGTTGCTCTCCAGTTGGGTGCATTTTGTCCACCTTTTGTATATTTCTTTTTAGTTTGCTTCTTCCAATATTCTTGAGTTGTTATTGTACTTCCTTCCAGCAATTATTCATGCCTTCTTTGTTACGACCTGTTCATTTTCCTCGGGCTAGCTCTAATGTTCTTTTCGGGTTCTGTTATATTTTCTCTCTGCAGTTCTCACTGGAGCTTGGCGATAATTTGCATACCAGATAAGAACGATCGTTCAGGACCCATCGTTCTTCATTTAGATTCACTAGGGATTCACTGTAGCAAGTCAATTTTTAATAACATAAAGAGGTAAAAGTTCTTTTCAATTTGACTGGGTAGCTCTTTCCATACTTCAACTTATTTCCGCTTTGTTCTTGAAAAAAGCTAGTCCTAATTAATGTTATTGTTGAAGATTGTTGCCTGATGATAATAAACAACATTGCACATGCATCCAACTTATTTTTTTATGATTCCATATACTGCTAAAGTTATTAAGTTGCTGATATACATATTTTACCCAAGTAATTTATGATAATTGGCGATGCCATTAGGACAGGCTGATGCATAGTAGATTTTGGTTTCTATAGAATTTTATCCGGTCTGGTCAAAGTTGAAGATTGTGCGCCTAATTCTTCCATAGTCTGCTGTAATTTTATATGTATGCATTTAAGATGTCTGACTATTACTTGGTGCATATCATGATCCATGATTGCCGGAGGATTACTAATGGTCTAAACTACCAAGGTGGAGAGCTAATCTCTCTAACTTCTAACTTCCTCCCTCTAGTCTATAAGCAAGTGAGCTATCACGATAGCAGCAAAACAAACCATTACATTCTAAGAAAATCAAGTAAAATCATGCTAAGTCATTTTCCCACCTCCTCGGAAAATGGGTGTCTACTGCTGTCACTTGGGCATTTCCCCGTAGTTACTATAGGGAAGGCAGCAAACTTGGTCATTTGGGTGGTCGTCGGCTTTGGGTCCCTGCACACACAGTCCGTCGGCTTCGGTGTCCCAAAAAAGCAAGAAAAATTATGGCAAAAAATTTCCCACCTCGGAAAAATCTGGTAACTGCTGTCAATTGGGCAAATTCCCCCATAGCTACTATAGGGGAGGGAAGCAACTGTGGACATTTCCGGGGCCGTCGGCTTGAGGCTCCTGCACACGGCTATAACTATCAAGTGGTTTTGCTCTCTTGCTATCAACTGTGGGCATTTTCAATGCAGTATTATTTCTGAGAGTAGTGACAGAGAGCTAATGTCACTCTGTAACCATCCAAACTGTTTGCTTAACAGGTTTTTGATAGAGGAGTGGGAATTTTTAACGGAAAGAGAAGTCCAGTTAGATCGACATATGGAAGATGCAATATGGGAAAGGCTTCCACGGAGAATACAGGAAAAAGTACTCGAGGTAAATACTGTTCTTGGATCTGAAGTTTGGTAATTAAACTCGTTCCATTAACTTCTCTAATACACTGCTTGCAGTAATAGTATAATGGTCAGCGATTCATGAATTTCTGTCTTCTGATTCCTCATTACAGGTCCCTCAACAAAGAAACGAGTATGATTGTGGTCTTTTTGTTCTTTACTTCATCAAACGTTTCATTGAGGAGGCTCCAGAAAGGCTGAAAAAGAACGACCCTTCTAATATTCTGTCCAAGGTACCTTTGATATTTCTTTCTTTGATCGCACGTGTTCCGTTCTATGTTATCATGTGATGCAATTTCATACTCGTCTAATGTTCTTCATTTTTGCAGTTTGGAAAGAGGTGGTTCAGCCCAGTAGAAGCCTCGGGTCTGAGGCAGGAAATTAGTGGTATATTAAAACAAGAATTCAGGGACGCGAGTAGGCATTTGGATCCCTAGCTTCTGCTCTAATTAAATTGCAACTTCATTACTCATATGGAACCTGCTTTTTGTATAGGGAAAACGGAAAAAAAAAGAAAAAAAAAAAGAATCTTTTTAACATCCTTATCAGATTCTATTAATTAGAATAGTTCATATATTGACCATTTGGTGAATTGAAAAGCAATTAGTTAAAGAGGTCCAGTCATTGTAAAGGAGGAGAGGCTGGAGGGTAATTTCTTAATAAGTAGGAATAAACTCCTGCAATTTTATGTTGTAAAATGTTCATCATGAAAATGAAATGCTATTTGGTACAGTTATAAACAAGGCAGCTTTCACTTTGATTCTTGCCTAATGTTTTTTTTTTTTTTTTTGTTGTTGTTGTTGTTGTGTGTGTGTGTGGGTGGGGGGATGTGCCTCAGTTAAAGTCGGTCCGGCTATGATGCTGAACACTAACAATTCAGTAGATACTGAATATTTTCTGGCTGCCAGATAAAAACCCGACGGTTCAATTTTTTTTGGAGCGAACATGTGTTGTGATTTTGTAACAACTTATGCGTAAAACATGTCTTGCATGGCTTAGGACATGCGTTAACCAAGAGAGAACACATATTACATACGCCCTCCATTCTTCAATATAGGTAGTTTAGGACACTTTGAAAAAATTAAGGAACTCAAACAAACAATAATATTTTCACCACAATTCCAATAATATTCTTTTCTCCATCTCTTTAACTTTTTCAACAAAAGATATGTTGAGGGTATAATTGGAATAAATTGTTGACACCTAATAAAATATATCATTAATTTGGATACATATATATCTCTTAAATAACAATTAAATGGAAATGAAGGAAGTAATATGTAACACATATCTAAAAATACTAGGAAATTTACAGTTCTTCGCATTAACTAATAATCCGAAGACTCGAAATGCTATATTGTCATATTCACAACTATAAATTAATTTTACTTTGTCATTAGCTAATTCTTTATATAATCTTCAGTCTGTACATTTAGTATTCCGGTTGCTTGAGAAAACAAAAACAACCTTTCATTCGACTCCGGAAACGTTTCTTATCATTTCTTGCAATGACTTCTAGCATATCTATTACCTCTTTCATCTCAGGTCTTCTTGTAGGATCTCTGTCCCAGCATTGCTTCATCACATTTGCTAGAACGGTCGGACAATGCTCAGGAATTTCAGGCCTTCGATTCTACAATTCTCACAAATAATGTCAATGTGCACGATCTTAATATTTGTCAAGTTAAACAGTATTTTAGTCTGTTGTTCAATATAATAACAAAATGATGCATATGGAATCACACAATTAATATAAACCCACATTTCATTTATATACTAGTTAGGTAAGATCTCGAGCACGAATATCTAACTATGACTAACCTCATCGATGAGAGCTGAAGTTTTCTGCAACCGATTCATATTACAAAAAGGCATCGCACAACAGTATATTTCCCACAGGCAAATTCCAAAACTGTACACATCACATTTATGATCGTATGCACTGCCACTGAGAACCTGAAAAGAGAAATGTAGCACTGCAAAAGTTATACCTCGTGAGCCATGTAAACGAAACCAAACTGGATACAACAAAAAGGTTTTTGATTGTTCTAATAAAATATATACCTCAGGAGCCATGTAACCTAAAGTGCCCGTTTGTCCAGTCATCTCAGTGGGATTTAAAGATTCAAATCTTGAAACTCCAAAATCAGTAATCTTTACTCGTTTTAACTCGTTAAGAAGCATATTTTCAGTCTTCACATCTCTGTGGACGATCTTATGAGAATGAAGATAACTTAACCTATCAAAAGAGAAAAAGAATCAATTATCATTTCTACCTCTAGACCTTATATCAATTAAAAAGAAAAAGAAAAAGACAAACGAACTAAGATGATCAAGCATGCCAAGCAAAAAAAAAGGAAAAAAAAAAGTTTTTACCCTTTTGCAATATCTAGTGCAAGTTGGATGACAAGATTGAAAGGAAGCCTTTTAACCCGATTCTTTATGAGGTATGATTTCAGAGTACCACCTGCAATATATTCAACCACAAGACACCAAGCATTTCTTGGCATTTCTATATCGCATCCCACAATAATACTTACATCTGATATGCCCCTTCTTGCTCCAATAAACTGGAGAAATTGAAGGGTTCATATCAAGAACTAAGATAATATAATCTTCAAACACGTTCATATATATAGCTAGAAACATGCATACATTTTGAATAAGAGAAATTGAACATAACTGTCTCTCAACTACTTTTCCTACCTAGTAAAATATCTCCAAATTTAAACCGTCTGTTATTATCCAGTGTTTTAGTGATAGAATCATTTATAAAAGTCACTCTCAATAAATTATTTATTATAGTTTTATAATATTCTATTTACGCTTAAAAAAATTTAGTTTATCTTTTATTTGTGCTTGAAACCTCTTAGTATTCAATTAATTCATTGAATGAATTAACAATCAATTTTGATTTACAATATTTGTTTTGCTTAAAAAGCCAATCAATATAGTAACTTCTAAAGTATATATCTTCAAAGTTACAAAAGTAATAAAACATTCCTTAAGTTTCATTAAACTCTTATTTAAGATATTAAAATTTCCAGTGTCTTACCTCATAGATACATGACATATATCATAAACATTGTTGTTTCAGTCGCTTAAAACTATCTATGTCTCTATAATAAGATAAACAGTTGAAGGATATAAAAATAAAAATAAACTTTTGAAGCATTTTATGAAGTAGAAAAATAGTTTGAGGATATAGCTAATTTCCCTTTTGCTGAATATCAAATCTCATTAACTAAATGCTGACTCATGAACATAGTAGTGTTAACTTCAGAATTAAATCAAAAGAAAGAAGGGAAAATAACATGAACTTACAATAAGTAGTAAGGATTTAAATCATAATATACAAGAAAGAAGAACAAGGGTTACCTTAGTTATATTAGGGTGATCTAGTTTGTTCCAAACTGATATTTCTTGCTGGAAAATTTTCCTTAATGTTGCTTTTTTGCTTTCATTCCCCAAGTTCAACACTTTAACTGACAAGTTTTATATATGATTAAAAAAAATGATTATGTGAGTAAAATTTCATTCAAAACAAGTTTAGTGTGTACTAATATATGTGGTTTTAAGGAAAACAAGAATGCTAAGAAAATCATGAACAATGCATAGCAAGGCTTCTAAATACCAGCTAGTTAAACAAGAAAATCCCACCCCACCCCCCACACACACAAACAACATCAGATACTAACTAAACTCCATGCTTTAATGTCTTTTTTCCCTTTAAATGAAAATGTAAATATATATTGATCAAACAGTAATTAATTAAAGATACATAGGACCAATAGTAGAATAAAAAGAAGTGACTTCACCCACATAAGGTCTCATGCTGAACATCTAGAGCTTCAAAATATAAGGATACAACGCAAAAGTAACTCTATATATACACTTATTTCAATCTTACAAGCTAGTTTCAGACACTATTTAGTATGTTCCCGAATTTTCTCTCTCACAAACATAGGTTGAATATAGTATAAACTAAAAAAAATATAAGTACCTGCAACATCTTGTCCATTATAAATGCCTTTATAAACGGATCCAAAACCTCCATTAGCAATGAAATTCTTGATCAATAATTTACTACAATCAATTTCCCAATCTTCTTTAACTTCTTCTATTTGATCATCATAATGATTACTCTGTTGTGACATCCAAGCTTTATCAAAATGCCTTTGTAACTCTTGATCCATTCTTTCCATATCAATCCTAATTTTCCCTTTCATCTCTTTCGATAATAATTCCTTATTCTCCATTAATTTTAAAATGGATCCAATAATATATCCAAAAAAAGAACCCACAATCGAAAAAGACAAAAAAGAAAAAGAAAAAAGAAGAACTCTTCCTACAAATTCTTGATCTTTTTTTTTCGTTGCAAGAATTTATACTGTACTAGTCTTGATTTGGATTTATATAGTTTTGTATAATAATTAAATTAATAATGTTGTTTTTGGAGAAAAATAATAATTTTAGTATTACCTGATCCATAATCAAGATGGTTTATTATTCTTTCTCAGAAGATGTCTATAAGAAAAAAAAGTGGAAGATTGACATGAGTTGGATTTGAATTTGTCATATATGTTTTATTTGACTAAGTTATATTTGGAATATAATATTGGTTTTTATTTCAAACATGTATGAGACTAACGTGACATGTTAGGTTTCTTGTTTGTACAGGGTAGCTATGAATATATTTGATTTTCTTTCAAAATCAAATATGAAAAAACATATAACAAACTTGTTGTGATTACTTGAGGTGTTGATCTATATTTTATTTGACAAATAAATATTTTATATAAATAAGTAAAAATAAGTAAATATCTATTCAAATTAAGTAACTGTTTTTAGTTGTTGAATTGAAAATTATTAATCGAAATTACTGTATCAGTAGTTAAAAAGAAGAAGATGTCAACACCATAACCATATCGGTTCCAAACATATGGTTTCATCGTTCAAAGGGTTATCTAATTAAATTTTGCTTCAAATACTAACCTTTTTGTTGGTGAATTATTTTAGATGTCTCCTAATAAAAACCTTCACTTTTACCTTTTCTTTTATTTGACTAGGTAATAAAATCCCAACTTCTTTCTATTGATCCGTTAGTCTTTTTTTCATATCCATATGTTCTCACCCTCTCAAACAGTAAAAATATCATGTTTTGTTTGCAAAGTTTTACTCAATTCATAGATGGATAATTAGGATAATTGAAGATATGTACTTTTATTTTCTTTTACTCGTACCTCACGTTTGGTACTAAGGAATAACATAAAATGAAATTTTTTTCTAGGAAGAATCATTTTCCACACTGAATAATTAAACTCGGAATCATCTTTTCATTCCAGTGCATGGAAGACAAAGGAAGAATGGAACGTTGATTATTTTTCAATGTTTAACAAAATTAATTTTTAATGTCAGAATGAAATAGATTTAAAGATAATTATTTTTCATTCCAGTGACCGATGATTTATAATGTATCAACCGCGAACATCTTGTTACTTACGGTGAACTACTCTTGTAGTTCTCCATTTTGATCATATATACAGTAAAACCTCTATACATTAATACTCTCGGGATCGGAGAAAAATATTACTATAGGAGGTTATTCTTAAATATAGGCCTACATACAAAAAAAATATAATTTAACAAATAAGTAATATACATTATACGACATTTCAAATTGTGTACCTTCATATTTTAAAAAACATGAACTTAAATTATATATAAGATTTATGGGTTTTAAAAAAACAAATGTACGTACATTACAACTTTATATAAATATTTCATATCATTTTAAGTTTAATGTAACATAGTTAAATAATTGTGAATATTTTATAAAGATATATAAATATATTTAAAATTTAATGTTATTTTATTACTATATGAAGGTAAATTTATTAAGGATGGTCATAAAAAAACATGGAATATTACAATGTAGAGTTTATTCTTATTTATAATTGCTCCCTAGTTGGGACCATAATTTTGTATTACTATAAGGAGGTTATTCTTATATAGAGTATTACTATCTAGAGATTTTATTGTACATTTACCCTTTGATAAAAAGAAAGATAATAAGACCGAATGTCCTAATAGCATAAACTGGCAATAAGACATAATTAAATAAATCATTCACAAAATCTTACTTGAATAGTGCTCGTATTATCACTCCAAAAATATATCTTAATCATGAATACGATTTATACATAAATGTCCATATAGTTATAAAAATAACTTTGTCATGGTAAAAAATAAATAATGAAAAAGTACTTTTAATAAGAACTAAATATTTATAAAATTGCCATCTATGAAATTCTGGTTAGAAAAATAATATTTATAACGTTATGATTAATCAAAAGAAGAGTGAGTATAATCGTTAATTAATCTTTATTTACAATTCATGCCTCTCATGAAAAGATAATTTCATAGATTTTAGTATGGCATGACTATTCTCACTTTTTTCTCGAGCTTTTTCATGGAATGCTATTTTCTACTTTAAACTTTAGTTTGACATACCAAATACTGAAATGAAAAAAAAAAACTGAAAAACTGATTCTATTATACTACATGGAACCATGAAAGATAAAAGAAAAATTACATTTATTTGAGAGCCAAGGATAGTAGCAAGTTACAATAAGTGCCTTGAATAGAACTAAAGATATTTTATGTTTGGATTTCAAAAAATAATGGACAAGAAAGATTTGTAGAAGCATCATAATTTGTCTCTATATATATGGAGGAGCTAACGATATGAAGCTTCTTCTCTAAGCAGTAAATCGAAATTTAAATCGTACTGAAAAAAAATAAAAAAAATTATTATTGATCATTTTTGAAAGAAAAAAAAGAAGAAAATAGAGGAATATACAATGTTGAGATCGGTAAAAAAGAGTTAGATATGAAAAACCATGGGGCATTTTCTCCCAAACTGATCGGAGTCGAACCCACCCAAACTTTTTTCTACAAAAAAAAATGGGGCATTTTCTCCCATTTAACACTTTGAAATGACCACCAATATAAATGATCACACTTATTTCATTTCATAATCTTTTTTTTAAGTTGTTAGAGTTTTTTAAATTATTAATAAGACATTCGACCACCTAATTATTACATAAATAGCTAATTTCATAATTTTTGTTTATATACCATTAACAAAAGTATAGAAAACAAAAACAAAAAAAGGGCTACTCCTCTCATTGTCGTCTTCGCCTCCGTTCAGATATTGGCCAAAATTTTCATTTTTCGTACTTATTTTAGTGTTCACGTAATTTTTTTGGGGCGTAAATTATGATAGAGTTCTTTTTAGGTGTTTTTTTTTCAAGTTGCAAGACTTAGAGACAAGATATATCTCTAATACTTTTAGATCGGAGCGTTCGTTGGCGCTCCTTGAAAGATTTGCCCAATCCGAATTGATCTGAGCCTCTCAGCTTTTTATATTTTTTTCGAGACAATCTATAAGAGAGTTAATACACCAATTATCTTAAAGAAGATTGATTTCTACGAAAGATGTTGAAAATGGGTCTCTCTTGCTGATAGTGTCCATGAATCAGGAGAGAGATGCAGTGAAGATCTCTGTTATGTTTTTTAATTTTTCTTCTAGTATTAGTAATTTTTCTCCTGTCTCGGAATGTGATACTTTATCTATTATCATTATTTTTTAAAACACTTGTATAACTTTTATTTTATACTTATATGAATGTGATATTTTATCTATTATCATTATTTTTTAAAACACTTGTATAACTTTTATTTTATACTTATATGTTATCTCTTGATTGTAATGATTTCGACTAATTTGTGATTAATGATTAACTTTTTAATTAGCTAAAACAAAAACAAAAAGGGGTAATATACAGCTGGCAGACGGCCAATCCTATTGCATTATAGAAGCACAATATTGTTGGTCCAAGGACCACCTAATTGTTACGACAAATCTTTGTTTATACACGTGAATTATATCGTCTGCTTCTATAGGGCATGTGGGACTAACCCTACCCCCTACCCCGTCTTTTATCCTTGGTGTATATATTGAGTCTAGTTTAAAGTTTGATTTGAAACTTAGAGCGAGATTCGATCTCTTCTTTGAATTTAGTCTGTGTACGAAGCAATAAATATTGAGTTATTTAAAAATTGAGTTTAGTTTGATACTAGTTTAAATTGAAAACAAAATATTTAAGACTGGTTCAATGTGATGAGACCCCATATTTTCTTAGTCTCAATCTGGATCCTATGCAGAATAGTTTTTTTTTTCAATACGTACGGAATGTCTCAGGACAGGTGTTCTGAAGCTAAAAAACACGACGAGATTTTTGAGGTTCAGAGCATGTGTCCATTTTAAATCAATCTTAACCGTCAAATTTTTTATTCAACGGACGAGAGAAGTTTCGTACATGCAGAATTATCTCGTTCCGCACTGAAGCCAACTGTGAAACCCGTAACTTTTGCTTACGTGTTATTTTACATTTAATTTATTTTTATGGGATTTATTGCGTAGGCGTAATTTATTTTGCGCGATTATGTGTTTACGTGTCTAATTATTTTATAACATGTCGCGTGTTACTTTTTGGGTACGTTTGTGGAGGGTGTTTCGTACACGTATCTTAATTAAGGGATCTAATAGTAATTCACTTAGAGAAGTAATTAGTTGGAATTGGAATATAAAAATATATAGAAAAAAAATGAAAATGAAAAGCAAAACGTGTGTGTGTGGGTGAGGGGTTCTCGGGATATCGTGCAAGGCGGTTCGTGGGATGAGAAGAGAAAGGAAACAGTGGGATTTTCGTGGGTTTTGGGAAACGTGGGTGTGTTATATGATATATATAATAGGATTACCAAACAAAACTAAAGAAAACTGTAGCTATATATATCCTGGCATATCACAATACTAACAGGAATTGAGGAAGCAGCCATCAAGTCTTTATATATAGGGGAGCTTCTCTCCCACTGGCGAGAGACAAAAATAAAAACAGTAAGGATTTTTGGTTTGAGTTTAATATATCTAGCAACTTTGAGTGAATTTTTGAGTGAGTAATTCTTATCGGATTTCGGCGAAGCTTATATGTAAATTGATCACGACGAAACAAGCTACGAAGGCGTGGAAGAGGATTCACATTTCGAATTCGGAGTTGGAAGATATCTCACCAGGAACGGGGGAAGATTTTGTGAGTTTTAGATTTCTGTCAAGAACTTTGAGAGATCACCGAGGGAGCGTTATTTGTCCGTTTTCAACCTATTATATACCGATTCGAAGGTAATCGAATAAGCTTCGAGTGAGCGCAGACGGAACGCCATTCCGAGTCTCGTGCAGAAAGTTATAGCTCCGCGAGTAGGACTGGGCAGTGCTGCCTCGGATTTTCTATTTATCAATTGTCTTCGTAAGAGGTAGGGATCCCTACGTCATTTAATTTACGCATTTATTTTTGCACAGTAAAAGAGGATAAATTATTCTATTTACAAAATATTTGCACGAATTATGTTTATTGCTTTCGTTATTATATAAATTGTTTTGGGCATTATTTAAATTCATTATAATCTGATTCGTAAGTTGATTAATGCGTTCTTGTTATTGCCTTATGTAAATTATCATAATTAATTGATAATTGTGAATCTTGGATTAATTGGGTTTATATTGAACTTGCATAATTGTTACCGCTTTGGTCGTCATATTTAGGAGTCATTGATTTTAGTCATATGTGGTTTTGGTCGACCGAGTCGTCGCCCCTACTGAGCTCTTGTCTAGGAACGACTAATTAACGTGGATTTGTTCGCCATCGCATTCGATCATCGATTCACGTGACCTGAGTGGTCTTCTGATATACGCGTCTCTGAACCCTCACCTGATGAGGTTATCATTGGGACGGTAATGGCTTTGTTGAGTCCACTGTGGTGGGTAATGACACAATAAAAGAATGGATCCTTAAACCCTGGGCCCGTCATTTGGGGGACCGTACCAAACCCGCTGCCGCATTTTCCCGAAAGTCGTCCCTAGCTCGGATAATAGCTAGGGCCATTACCGCGTATTGTTGATTGGGAGTGAATAGATGAGTCGACTCATGTGGCGGGATTGTGTGTCATAGCGGTAGTGATGTTCTTAGTGTTTAAACGGTGTTGTAATCGAGTGTAGTGTATGAGCAATGCGTGGTGCTTGTTGTGCACTCGGTTATGTAAGCGTTTAGATGCGACGTAATATGTCTACTTAGCTTATTTGTTTTCTCATGCTTGTTCGCTCTTTTTATTGGTCCCCTACCGAGCACCAGTAGCTCGATCCCATCCTCTTTTACCTGTGCAGGATGATTTAGGTGACGAGCAGAGACTACGAGAATGATGGTATCTCGGGATGGGGATTACGAAGAGTGATTCTAACCTAGCTTAGTTAATGAACTTTGTTTTCCTTTCTAGTTATTTATGTTGGAAGTTTAGTTTTCCTTTTAGTTGTAGTACTTAGAAATAATTTCCCTTTTTAGTAAATTCTTCCGCTAGTACATTTATGGATTTTATGGATTTATATAATTGAATTTCCCTTTAGTAACTCTGTTTGTCAGCTTTGGTGTTTCATTAACCAATGAGACACTGCCATGTCATCGACCCTGGTTACGGGATGTGACACCAACGTCATATTTTCTTGTTTTTTTGGGGTTTAAATTTCTATATCCAACAATAATAAATATAGTGCGATTCCTCAACTGTTTTCCAATGAACTACTCCTACTATTCCATTCCTCAATGCATTCTTTGTCAGCACTATTGTATGACTTTACTTCATCAAATGAATTCAACTCTTCTACACAAAAAGCGGTACCTATGATCCCTATATTTCGATCCGACAGAATGGTTGGAGGATGTTATCAAAATTAATTCAACTCAAAACGACCCAGTAGTCCGACCAAAATGAATTCAACTGCATATCTACCATCAATCATCTTCATAAATGATCACTGCATAACTTTTTTTTATGAAAGTACCACCCAAAACTAAAAAGAGAAAAAAAAGCAGTCTTTGCTTTGTCTTGTAATTTGAAAACCAGGTTTTTTATACTCCCTCCTTCCCAAATTATCTGTCCACATTTCCTTTTTAATATGTCCCAAATTATTTGTCCACTTTCTAAATAAAGGATTCATTAATGGTGATTTTTCCAATACTACCCTTACATTAAATGTTGGAGAGAGAAGAATATAGAGAGAAGAGAAGGTAGAATTAAATTGTGATTAAAATTAAGTAGGGTCATGTTTGACATTTTACCATTTTCCACTATAGAATTTGATGAAACCTTAATCTCCGTGCAAAACACAAAGTGGACAGATAATTTGGGACGGAGGGAGTATGTAGGATAGAGCTATTTTTATTGTCAGAGTGATAACTCTTTGAGAGAGAACATATCTATTACAAAAAATAAAAAATTTAAGAAATTGGAAGGGAATTCGAACTCATTACTTCTACGTCATGATGTCTCATCATTGACCATTAAATCAATATCTCGTTGGAGGGTGACAACTCAGTGAGGCACCAACTGCACTTTCGATTGGTGGCGTCTCAAACTCAACACAGACCGATGGCAAAAAAGATTGCCTTAACCGCCCAATTAAAAAAGGAAAATGGAACGAATTTTCAGGTAGGGTTAAAAAACAAAATCATTTATTCGAAAATATTGTTTCAAATTTCGTGGGGAAAAAATAAATAACAATTAGTTATTTTTGTTACAAAAGTAATTTCATGTGGTATTTCTGATACAAATAGTTTTTCGGTGTCTTTTTTGCCATAAAAGTAATTTTGTGTGCTATTCTACCACAAATATTTTTCTGTGACTTTTCTACCACAAAAAATGTCACGTGCTATATGTGTCATAATGTGACATATCCAATTTATACCCAACCCGACTCGACCATTGATCTGACAATCTCTTCCCTATTGCATTCTAATTCAATGATAAAATTGACAAACTATCAAATTCTAAACAATTCTCTCAGCCCTGACCCGACCATTAACCCGTCATACAAATATCAGGTTAATATTCGAGTCGGGTCGATGCCGACATTTATGATATTTGTATGTCATGTTAATGGTCAGGTCAAATCGATTTGAATGAATTGTTTAGAATTAGATGTTTTTGCCAATTTTATCTCTGAATTAGAATGCAGTGGATAAGATAATATTGAGTTGACCGAAACTAAATTGGATAGGTCATATTATGCTACATATAACACGCACAATTTTTTTTTGGATAAAAATAATACATAAAACTACTTTTATGACATAAATAATTATTTGCTCAAAAACAAAATCAAGATAAAAGCCTTAACAAGTAAAATGTTATAAAGAACTCGAAAAGTATCAATTAAATTGATGACATGTTACTTGTTAAGGCTTGACCAAAAGACAAAAAGTAACTTGATAAACAACTAATAATTTTTTTTTTCCAAAGTAAGGATAATTTCCAACATATAATATAAAATAATTTAAAATTAATCTAATTAACATAAAGGGCCAACCCAGGGGTTAACATTTGGCAACACACCTGGTTCATGGGTCTCATTAATTAAAATTTAATTTACTCAATAATAATCAAAATTTTAATCAGCAGTTGTCCAAGTCATATCATTCTCAAAGATCCAGTGGCACACCTCAATTTTACCGGGTACGGATCCGAGTGCTATGAATGCTCCATGGGTCGGGCTCCAAGCCGATGTGTCTATGTGACAGATGGAAACACCATGGTTTATCTTGGCCTTGGATATCGGGTCAAGTATATCCGCTTCGTAGACCCGAACCGAAGGAACCGAATGGCAGTAATAGAGCAAGTATGGGAACAGGCTTTGGTGACAAGACACTGATTTGGTGACTTTTCCACCGTTGATTCCTTTAACTAATCCAATCATGATATTTCCTTTTGAGCCCTCGGTGCTTTCCGTCGTCCTAACGACGACGTTTCTGCCAAGCACCGAGGTCGAAAAGTCGATCATGTCTTCGACCGAGGTGATACAACGCTTTGTCTCGCCTTGGCTCGGCGCTCTCTCGCAATCTGCGAGAGAATCTTTCATCATATCTTCCATTTTCGAATCGTCTTCGGCGTGGAAGATTTTCTTTAGCTCTTGAATTTTGCTAGTGGAAAATGGTAATTTCGTTACGATCGCCCGGGGCAAAAACGACCTTTTGGGCATTTTATCTCGAACGTCTGGCATTGGCATTACTGTCCCCGTCTTTAACATCTCTTCCCTGAAGAATTTCCCGGGCTCCACCCACTTGTTGTTTACCTTTTTGCCCCTGGCCTTCACTGCAGAAGCCAGAGTGGAAGAAGTTCCATTGAGGTAGTTAGCGAAGCTGGGGCGGCTTTTCCCGTACTCCTTGAAAGTGTTGTTGATGCCATAAGTTTTGAAGTCAACCTGCAAGAGCGGAATTAGAAGTTATAAATTTTCGAAGAATTATGGGAAAAAAAAAAATCTCAACTTAGATATTCATTCATTATTTCAGATTTTCATAGTACAATTTTATGAATTGTCTCGTGTCTCAATAAATACAATAAATAAGCATTCGCACTTATTTATCTTTAAAGAAAAAAAATGAAGGTGTAAATGGGATAACATAAAGTTAATAAGTGTGGTCCGACTATGATAAAAAAAAAAAAAAAAAAATCAAAATTCAGTATATACTAAACAAATTTGTCCACAATGAGCCTTTGAATTAAAATTTTTAACAATCCAATATATATTTTTTTTTGCAGGAACACTTGTTGTGATTTGCAGGCACTTATTACGTAAGACATGTATTATAACATTAATGATGTGTGTTCATCTGGATAAACTACATGTTACAGCTTTTAGATAAATGTCCATTAACAAAAGAACAAATGTTGCATATGATTTAACACATGTTAAAAATCATTTACCACATATTTAACAAGTGTTTCATCTGAACTAAATTTAATACGTTCAGCATTATAGTGAGGAACAAAATGGGCAGTTCGGCTCTTATGCAGAACAAGTTTTTTTTTCGAGTATATACAGAAATACTCAAAACATGTGTTTTTAACTTAAAAATAAATATTTTTATCTAAAAAAACAGGTATTCAGGCAAACAGATGCTATGTAAAACTAAATGCAAAAAATCACAATAGACATAGAACTAAGTATATGCAACATTTGGAATTAAAAAATTAATAATAATATAGAAAATCTAGAATTTAAAAAAATATTAGGAGGCGGCGGTACCTCTTGGTTGGCGGCGTCTTTTCCATAACCGGTGAATTTATCGGTGCCTTCATTGAAAGATTGGCCGTAATTTGAAAAACTAACGTTAGCAGAATTGGATCCTTTAGCATAAGAATCAAAAGAATCATCTCCGACGTTCGATTGATCTCGATAACTCTTGAACGTTTCAGTAGCGGCATTGCCGCCGGCGCCGTAATTTTTGAAATTATTTTTCCGGTACATTTCCGTTGGCGCCATACGAAGTGAATTTATCATCGGCTCCGTTCGCCATTTCGCCGTAATTTTTGAAATTGGAGCCGACGACATTGGAACTGTTACCGTAGCTCGTGAATCCGTTTACTGCTCCGTTTGAATTTTTGCCGTAGCTAACGAAACTCTCGTCTCCAGCGTTGGCATTATCGGAGTAGCTTTTAAATTCCTGTTTCCGGCCGTTTCCGTCGTCGGAATAGGAGGTGAATTTGAGACCTGGAATATTCACATCATTGTTGTAATTAGTAAAATCTCCTTTACCACCTGTGGCGCTAGTGCCGTAAGTATTGAACCTTTCGTCATTTACATTTGAATCAGGGGCATATTTGGAAAATTTATCATCATGACCGATAGAATCGCGGCTGTAGCGGCGGAAAGTGTCGACGACGACGTTTTGGTCATCGGAATATTTCTTAAACGAGTCGCGTCCACCGGTTCGACTCGTTCCGTAATTTGTGAAATTCTGGAAATCGTACGACGCGAAATTGACATCTTGGCCGTGTTTTTCGAGACTCGGCGATAAATCGGGAAAACAAAGAAGATTGGCCTTTGAGCAAAAGGTTGGGAGTTGTGTAGACAAAGAGTTTTGATCGGCGAGTTTTGAAAAAATGGCCAATTGCACTGCGTCCAATGGTGAAGCTTTGTTTAATAGAAACCATGGTTTTGGTAAGTCATTTGAGATCTGCTTTTTCCAGTATCTAATTACAGATGCTTTCGCCGTAAAAGGATTTTCTCCGGCTAACTTCCGGCCACTAGTTATTTTAGCCTCCCCTACCTGCATTATGTTAGAAATACAAGACCGTCGTATCAGACAAATTCAGCAGAATTTAATATGAACTTAATCCCACATAAGTCACTAACATATATTACCTTCATTTCATAATATATATCGTTTATTATATACAGTGAAAATTAAAAAAGTAAAAAAATTATTTTTCAAGTTAAAATATTAATATTATTTTTCTTAAATATAATTTGTATACAATTAATTCTATTTAAAAGAGTAATATTAATATTTCGATTAAAAAAATAAATTTTTTTGCTTTTCTTAATTTTTCGATATATGTCTTAAACGACTTATATTATAGCAATAGAATGGAATGAGTAGCAATTATCAGACATTATACCCACACAAAAAAAAAAAAAAATATTGGCAATACTTATTAGCTAATGCAAATAGATTATTACAAGTTTTTTTTTAAAAAAAATTTTAACAAAGATTGGAGCAAGAGATTTAAGACTTACATTGAAGGATGAAGTGAAGGAGGAGAAAAAGAGGAAGAGGAGGAGAGGAGGAGGGAGAGTGAGGTTGAGCATTGTTTTTTAGTTAGAGAGAGAGAATGGGAGAGGAGTGAGAATGTTGGTGGGCTGGTTTGGTTTGTGGCATTTTTATACTGAGTTTTAGAGAGGTAAAGAAAGAAAGGGGAGGAGAAGGGGCGAGGAGATTGAGGTGGGGGGGGGGGGGGGGTGGTACATGAATGAGTTTTAGATATGGGAAAATTTTCAACGGATTAATTACAATAACATTGCGAATTATTTACAATTTTATCACAGTTTATCAAATTGATTTTAATTATCTAATATTGTCCTTAGATATATACACACTCTTTCTCATGAGTGTTCACATTTAATTTGTATAAAAATTAAGAAAATTAGTTTGACCATTATTAAGTTATTATAAAATCATTAAATAGAAAATGACTCACATGGTGGTGGAGGTTGCATATCTTAAGCGTGTGTGGTTAGATATAGAAATTTAGGGAGAAAACATATCCAATTAAAAAAAAGTGGACATTCATTATAAGACAAACTAAAATAGAGAGTGGACATTCATTTTGGGACGGAATGAGAATTTTTTTTTTTTTAAAATTTATTTAGGGGGAGGGGTGGATTGGCAGGAGGAGGGAGGGGAAATTTGTTTCTAGGACATGTGTATTGCACAATGACTTACTTTACTCTCACATAAAATGGCAAAATTGTCAATTTGGTCATTTTCGTATTTTGAGTTTGCCGATAAGATACCATTCGTTTTATTTTTACTTTTAATATCCTAATCGATTTTATATTCTGCCATTTAAGGACTTCCGTCCAAAAATCCGTCTTCTCAATATTTGTCCAGTCAATCGGTCAAACAGCCTAATTTAACTCGGGGGTACTTTTGTCTTTCCAGTTAAATTATAAATACTCAATTAAAAATAACTAAAAACTCTAAATCCATTTCATCCCCTCACCCTCCCCCTCTGCCACCACCATAGGAATGTGGACAAGCATCAAAATCACAAAAGAATGATTAAAAATGGTAAAAAAATGCTAAAATGCACCGGTGAATATCCTAAAATACGTAGTGGGAATATTAATGGAAGTTTGTTCATCCATTAATTTGGAACTCAATGGAGGTTTTGGGTACTCAATGATGAAACTCAAACTCAAATCAAGAAGATAGAGCCAGGAAATAACGCTCCCATATTGGATTATTCAATTCTATAATTGAATCATCAAAACCCACAAAATTTCCTTCAAAAACAATTATCTCCGATTGAATTAAGATTAAAAAACCCACAAAAATTTCAATTCCAAATGAATCCCAGAATTTGATTGGTTGGTTTTTTGGGTTCATATGATATGATGATGCTCTGTTTTGGGGCCGTTTGCATCTGCAAATTTTGCCTTTTGACAATGACTTCTTTTATTTGCTTTTTTACACTGAAGCTTGGAAATCAGTTAATGGTAGACCTCTTGCATTAACCTACACTGAAAATCTAATGATTAAGACTTCAATAATTTTCTCTTGCTCACCAATTCAAATCCACCGAATTCTCTTACCAATGGTGTGCAAACAAAAAACCCAACAAAAAAATTGCGGGGAAAGTGACATTGTTATAAATTTGTCAAGATTCTCTTTTATTGGGTGGTGTTTGTTGTTGGTAGTGATGGAGAAGGAGGAGGGGATGAAGATGTAGGGGATAGATTGTTTATTTCCAATTTTAAGCGAAATTAACTAAAGTATAGATGTGGACAGGGAAGACGGAAATTTTAGCATATTCACCGATGCATTTTAGCATTTTTTAGCATTTTTAATCAATCTTTTTGAACCTTTGTTGCTTGTCCATATTCATATGGTGGTGGTAGTGGTGGAGAAGGGTGAGGGAATGAAGATGTAGGGGATGAAGTGGTTTAGAGTTTTTTAGTTATTTTTAATTGAGTATTATAGTTATTTTTTTTTAACAATTGAGTACCCAAGTACAACCATAGTTTTAAAGGTAGCTGGAAAGACAAAAATACCCCCGGGTTAAGTTAGGCTCTTTGACCGATTGACTGGACCAACGATGAGAAGACGGATTTCTGAACGAAAGTCCTTAAATGGCATAACGTAAAATCGATTATGACCTTAAAAGTAAAAATAAAACGAATGATATCTTATCAGCAAACTCAAAATACGAAAAGGACTAAATTGGCAATTTTGCCCACATAAAATCAACCTCTTACAATTAAATATGGGTCTCACTTTTATAAGCGTGACCAAAATAAAAGTTAGGTAAAAAAATAATGAGTCATTATTATACATCACACATGTCCTAGGAATAGACATTTCAATTGGACTCAAAAGTACAGATTTAGACTCATAAGACCCAATTTAGATATAGATAAAGCTTTTCTATGCTCAAATTTAGATTGAGTCTGAACTCATATGAGTAGGATCCAAGCCTAGTATGGGACCTAAGAGTTGAGTCTAAATTATAATTGTATAGACCCAAGAGACCAATGGACCCAAAGACCCAACTAAGATTTTTTTATTTTATTTTGTTTTATAAGAATCCAAAGATATGATGACAATGTTAATGAACGGTGCTTATTTTTTCACAAAATATTTCGCTAATAATTGTTATTTATTTTATTTAAAAAAATATTCACGTTTCGATCGATAAAATTGAGTATCAATAAAATTATAAGTAAAATTAATGAGCGGACCCAAATTAGATTCAAAACCCAATATAAGTGAGTCCGAACTTTAGTTGAAAAGATCTGAACCCAATCCAATAAAAATTTAACTTGGATGTCAATTTAGTGGACTTGAGTCTGGACCTAATATTTTAGACTCAATAGGCTCAATTAACAAACCTACCTAGGAGCAAGTTTTCCGAGAAGAAGATAGGTACTTGCCTTGTGAGCATAGCAGTCAAACTCGCGAGTTGACTCATAGGATCGTACGATCCTACGAGTTTAAAGGGGTCTTCCGAGTTAGATCCTACGTAGAATCGGTAATCCGGTAGGATCGGTATAGAAGCGTAGGATCGGTACGATCCTACCGATCTTACGAGTTCACTCAAAACTAAAAAATTTTAATTTTTTAATTTTTTTTGCTGAAACACTTTAGCTTTTTTCAAATTTTTTTTTGTATCATTTCTTATACTTAGAACTGATACTTTAAGATGTATACAAATTTATATATTTCAGGAGATATTTGAATCTTAATTAAAAATATAAATTACGCACATTTTATCAATTAAATTAACTCCGGTTGACTATTTTGCTGAATACTTAGTCATTAAAAATGAAGTTTCACCATTTGAATCATGTTTCAGCAACATGTAAATTCTTTACTTAGTCATTCACTCCGGTAATTGACTGTTTCAATTCTCACATTTTCTTTGAAAAATTTAGTTGTTTCACAATAATTTCAGCTATTTTTACAGAATCTTTTTACATTGCCTTTATTTAATTTTGTTAACTTCAAATTAAATTTAATAGACATGTTTAATTTTAGTACATGATATTTGTACTTTTATCTTTATAATTAATAAACATGCTAATAACTTGAATGATTTATTTTGAGTATTTGATTATCTCTTTTTTCTTTAAGACACTTTAAATTTGTGATTGAAATGTTTTTCTAAGAGTACATATATATTTTCAAATAATTTTTTAAAGTAAGTAGAATCTACGATCCGAGTTACGATTCTACGATCCTACGATCCTCATATGCCCTTCCGATCTTACGTAGGATCGCGAGATTGACTGCCTTGCTTGTGAGCATAACATTCATGATCTGGTAACAAATACTTCATGGGCATCGTGAACTGTGAATATAACATTCATGATCTCTTGGATTAATAAGAAGTACTTTATCATCTAAACTATTGTCTTGACTCGGCTCTTTAAATAATTGCAACCTCAATCATATATATATATATATATATAAGGAAATATTTGAATCTTAATTAAAAATAGAATTTATGCACATTTTATCAATTAAATTAATTCCGATTGACTTTTTTGCTAAATATTTGGTCATTAAAAATAAAATTTCGCCATTCGAGTCATGTTTCAGCAAAAGGTAAATTCTTTTTTTTTCCTAAGTAACATGTAAATTCTTTGCTTCCAAACAAAAAGTTATTTAATGTCAAATTTGGGGAAAGGTTGTTGCAAAGAGCAGAAATGTAAAAAGGACAGCAAGGTGAGAAATTTTCGGTGTATTTCATTAAATAGAATGCAGTACAAGATGCCCTATTTATAGATGAAATCCTAACTGCTATCTTGCTAACTTTACATGGTAGTGTACACTATTTATATACATTCATATGTACAAATGAAACCGGTCTAAGTAGCTTTCATCCTTATTCTGTGTTGCCTGTGTGCATTTTAGCATCCAGTTGAATTAGCCTGCAACTTGCATAACTGAATGTCTTCCTCTACAATTTTAGCCAGCTGTCAAGGTTGCAAGTTGCAGATTGCTATGTTTACTAGTTGTTGTATGCATTGCATTACTGTGTTGATGGCCTTGTTGCTTCCGTGTTCCTGCAATCCATCTTAGGATATGAAAGAACTCATTTCAACACCCCCTTAAGCTGGATTAGGTTGATATATGGATTTTATTCCCAAGTCCTTCAATAGATAGTGAAATTGCGATGGATGAAAGAACTTAGTGAAAATATCAGCTAACTGGTTGTTAGTGGAAATAGACAAAGGTTTTATGATCCCTGCTTGGAACTTATCTCTGATAAAGTGACAATCCATTTCTATGTGTTTTGTCCTTTCATGTTAAACATAATTTTCATTTATATAGATAGTTGATTGGTTGTCACAGAACAATGGTATAGGTTTAGGATGCTTGATATGTAGATCATTAAGCAAATATGATCAGAAGCACCTGAATCAAGCATCCTAAACCTATACCATTGTTCTGTGACAAGCAATCAACTATCTATATAGTTGAAAATCATGTTTATCATGAAAGGACAAAACACATAGAAGTGGATTGTCACTTTATCAGAGATAAGTTCCAAGCAGGGATCATAAAACCTTAGCCTATTTCCACTAACAACCAGTTAGCTGATATTTTCACTAAGCCCTTACATCATTCGCAATTTCACTATCTATTGAAGGACTTATGGATAAAATCCATATATCAACCTAATCCAGCTTAGGGGGAGGGGAGGGGGTTGAAATGAGTTCTTTCATATCCTAAGCTGTTTTGGCAAGAACACGGAAGCAACAAGGCCATCAACACAGTAATGCAATGCATACAACAACTAGTACACATAGCATGAAAATATCTGCAAGTTGCATTTGCATGCAGATGCAACTTGCAACCTTGACAGCTGGCTGAATTTGTGGAGGAAGCCGTTCAGTTATGCAAGTTGCATGCTAATTCAACTGGATGCTATAATGCACACAGACAACACAAAATAATGATGAAAGCTACTTAGATTAGTTTCATTTGTACATATGAATATATATAAATAGTGTACACTACCATGTAAAGTTAGCAAGATAGCAATTAGGATTTCATCTATAAATAGGACATCTTTTACTACATTCTATTTAATGAAATACACAGAAAATTTCTCCCCTTGCTGTCTTCTTCACATTTCTGCTCTTCGCAACAACCTTTCCCCAAATTCTAGGGTTTTGTCAAATGATCAACTTTATCCAACATATATTCCATTTGATAGTGACTTAATGTCAAATGATCAGGTTTATCCAGCATATATTCCATCTGATAGTTAGTAGATACTCTGATACACATCAAGAAGGCGGTCCGTCAAAGTAGAATCTATTACTTCTCAAAAAAAGAAAAGAAAAAGCTCCACAGGTATTAGGGACTCAAGATATTCCGGTACACTCTCTAGTAACTTTCAGGGTACACTAATGATATTATTTTACGTGTATTATCATCATTGATACAAAATGAATTTAAAGACTTGAATCAATTACATTGATGATTGAACAATGTGTAATGATATAATTAATGTACTAAATAGATATAAGAGAGTGTACTAGAAAATAGGGAGTCAGATAACCTAAAAATGCCGCGTAGAATTACAAGTGGCGTAGTGCGGTTTATCAGACATCTTTCCTTTGAAATTATATGGAAGAAAACGAAGGCTTGTGACACTTTATGTGATCCCACTAACTCATGAGTAGTGCTTCTCTATCTCAAATACTACAAAACTCAAAATTGCATTATATTTTTTTGTGGTTTTATAGAATGTGATGAATGAAGATAAACTTTGGTGTTGTACATTTTGGCCACAGACAAAAAACCCGTGACAATTGTAACCTATGTAATTTGTCATTCTATCCTATGTTTGTTGGGTAGACACGTTATTTGATTATTGTATATTCTAAGTTATCATCGTCCTATAAAATTACTTACAAAACAACAGATGTCATATGCGCAGGGTAGATCCAGTATGGTGATAGAAGTGTTAAATGACTTCACTGGGAAAAAAAATAGTATATAGGGTATATTTTGCTCAAAGTTAGATGATAAATGTATAAATAACTTCACACAAATTATTGTGTGCCCCAGCATTCTTTGTTTCTGGATTCGCCACTACATATGCATGGACAAAAACAAAAGGAAAAAATAAAAACTAGCTTTTTTTCCACATATACTACAATATAATAATTCATAATATAGCAATGCATCACATACTGCTAATTTATAATCCAAATGGCAAAGACGTTTTTGTATGCACATCACAAACACCATTATATTCCTAGTCCTTTATCATATGATAATGTTCACTAAATTTCTTCACCAGACAATGAAGTTTCCATTGCTATATGTATTACCACTGCCGTATACACATGGGAAGTTTAGCTATGTGGTACAAATTGTTTAGGGTGTATTTGGATTGGGGTCTAATTTGGGTTTGAGACTCAAACTGATACTCAAACGTTTTTTGATTGAGTCTGAAAATAAAACCTCAAGTACCAACCTATTAAGAATTTGGTTTAGGTTTGAGATTAACCTGAGACTGAGACCATAAATATCATATTGAGACTTAATCCAATCATACCCTTACTGTAACTTTGACATTGATTCACAGAGAAATCATGTGTCTATCTTTAAAAAAAAATCTATAACTTAAAAAAATGCAGGAAACTCTTAAGAAAAAAAGTGAGACACGTGACAGTTATCTACAAATTAAAAAAAAAGTAGACACATTAATAAGTATCATAGTTCAACATTTTAATTAAATCTTCCTAAGCTGCAGAATCTAACGTTAGTACAAGAATTAGCTGATAAAATTTGCAGTGGACAAAAAAATGGTTAGTGGCCCATTTCTTTAATTCTTCCACGACTAAGGACTGCCAATTCTGGACAATGAAACAACTCTATAAATCGCAATATTATCCACCTCACACAGACGCACACATGTTGCTCCTTTGATAACATGTGCGGCTCCAGTGTAGAATGTGATTAAATTCCGTACGTGCGGGACTTAATCTTGTTCGCCAAATTTAAATTTTGATTGTCAATATTAAATTAAAATGGACATCTGTCAAAATTTTACGACATCCACTGTGTTTTTTAAGGACAATTGTCCTATTTTTTTGTATCTAAAAATATTTATCCTGAGACGTTCCTCATCTATTGAATTTTGATTGTTCTGCATAGGATCGAACTGGTTCATAAATGTGTTCATACAAAGTGTTCAAAACATTAAACAGATGGCAATTCTAAAATATTAATCGCTAAATTTTTTGATGTGACGGTAAAAAAAAAAGTATGCACGTGTAAAAAACTTTATCGTTCTGCACTGAAATTAGGTTCCGATCTATGTGCATTTGTGCACAATGCTCGACATATTCTTCAATATAAATTCTTACCTTAGGTCCAACATATTTTCTTATAACCAATTTACTAGCTCCAAAACTGATTTTCTTAAATAAAAAACCAATCTAAATACACATCAAAAGTTACATGCTGATTAACTGATGAGTGATTCCCACAACTTAGGTGGAGATGCTTTTGAGTTGCTTTATTTAGTTGTATGTTATGTTGATTCATTATCAACTGTATAATTAATTTAATCCGACTCTTAGATTTAAAAAGAAGAAAATAAGTATTTTTAACTGTTGGACAATTGAGTTTGCATTAGCACTATCAACTTAGTAACAGGGGTCTCTAAATAAATAAGTTCGTAGAGTTCACTTATATTGTGATTACTCTCTTATTGTGATCTAGCTGCATTCGTTTTTTAAGACTCTTTAGTTTATTCTTATCTAGAAAGAAGGAAAAAAAACAACCAAACCTGAATATGCACAAAGTTTATTACTCCCCCGTCCCAAATTATCTGTCTACATTTTGTTTTTAATCTGTTCCAAATTATCTGTCCACTTTCTAAATAAAGTGCTTATTAATGATGGTTTTTCCAATCACACCCCTCACAATAACTGTTGGAGAGAGAAGAATATAGAGAGAATAAGAGGTAAAATTAAATTGTGAGTAATATTAAATAGGGCCATATTTGACATTTTACCATATCCCACTATAAAATTTGATAAAACCCTAACTCCTGTACAAATTATAAAGTGGACATATAATTTGGAACGGAGGGAGTATATTATAAAGGTTGAATATTAATTTGATGGTGTTGGATATATTATTAGCGTTGAGCTCTGTCTTCCTCTACCAAACATATAAAGAAAGAAGTTAATTCAACCTTGTCTTCCACATTGACCATGATATGTTAGAATGGAGAATAAACATTATTATTATTATTATTATTAGAAAGTTTTGAATATGCTATTTCTTTAACCTTTGGGCCATAGTTTCCTACCTGTAAATCATTTCTACAAAAGAATTTATAGTATTTTTCATGTGATCTTATCTGTAATAGTGGAATGAGAGATTAGGTTCTGATTATCCCTAAAACTTGTTCTTATCTTACTAAAACTTGTTAAAAATGGGCTTAGGACCTAACTCAATTCCTCAAAAGGTACCTCAAGAGGGTGATGATTATATTATAAATATACACACAAATTAATCGATATGAGATCTTTAACACACCCTCTCATAATCAGGACTGGACATCTGGACCGTGAACAATAACAGGGTCCAACTTCAAACTATATGACTCTGATAACATATTAGAAATATGAGGTTCAGTTAACACAACCCCATCCCAAAAGGAAAAAAAAATAGGGATTTTGTTCTTGCATTACTACTCAATTTTACCGTTCGGATCTTTTGTCAGATGTATCCAGCTCCTATATATTCTGTTAATAACAAATTGTCACGTGTCCATTTTTCTTTTCGAATAAATTTATAATTTACGAAAAATAGTTAAATACTAATAAGAAAAGTGTAACACATATATAATATATGACAGTTATCTATAAGTAGAATATGAGTGAAAATTCTCGTCCCTATTCTTGTTCTCAACCAATCAGAATTTAATATATAAATATATTTTTTAATTATATATACACATGATAAATTGTGATTGACTGGGATAAGGATGAAGAGAGAAACGTGACAGAGGATTTTTTGCCATAGAATATATAGATGATGTGGCTGAAATGATTCAGATGATCCTAAACTCATTAGTATCACATCTCATCCTCTGGCCCAACCTTAAAATACTGCTACGTGTTCCACATGTTTTCTTAAGGGAAAATTCTGATATAGACCTGGCCTACCACTTGGTCCAGAATTAACCACATCACCTCTTTTGATTAAAAAAAATAAATTTCTCATAAGTCCCCACCTGTTTTTATTATTTTAATCAAACCTCGATGATGCTACTGAATGCGACTGCCAGTGGTAAGCAGTCCCATATCGAATTATTCTTTCTTAAGAGCCATTTTGTTTAAGTTTTTTCTCTCTCAATTGAGGTTTCTTCTTTCTTTCTATAGGTTATATATTTTAATTAATACAAATTACTTAGCAAAAAAAAATGTATTTTAATAAATAAAAAGATTAATTTTTTGTATCCCAATTCTCATTAAGTTGACCATTGCTTGTCTATTCATCAATGTAGACAATATAAAAACTCTGTCACAGATAAATTAATGTACAATTAAGTATAGTACATACTCATGATCTTCATAGTCATGAATGTTTTTATGCCATATATACTACTAACTCCATTCCAAAATATAATACTCTCATTATATATTGCGAAAATTAAAAAAGTAAAAATTAAGATATTTTTATAATCAAAATATTAATATTACTCTCTTAACTAGAATTAGTGGTATACAAGTCATATTTAAAAAAAGTAATATTGATATTTTAATTATAAAAAGTACATTTTAGTTTTTACTTTCTTAATTTTCGCAACATTTAATGAAAGTTTTATATTTAAGAATATAGGGAGTAGAAAACTAAACAAATTTATTCAGACAATTCTGGTGAATCACACATGGTTATCCTTCATCGGTCAGAAACTAGACAAAATCATTATAATAGCTTCTAGTTGTGTTAATGCAGAATATATATATATATATATATATATATATATATATATATATATATATATATATATATATATATATATATATATATATATATATATATAGCAGTGAGATTGTAAATAATATGACTAATGCCCACAATACTATTGCCTTGCACGAGGAAGAGAGCTAGAGACATAGACAAAGACTCAAAGAATATACTGTTAGTATTTTTCTGGTTTTACTGAAATATTTTTGCTATTATTTTTAACCTTATAACAGAAAATAATGAAATAAAACAGTGCAAAAAAATAAACAAGACAATGCTATTGATTTTTTATTTCAGAAAAAAACAAAGCAGTAAAACAATTCCAGAAAAGTTACTGATTAATTTACAGAATTATACAGTAAAACAGTAAAAAAATGTAACTCAGAACCTTAATCGATTTTGGATTTAAATCTTGGGACGAGGCATGCAGCTTACTCGCTTTCTCCCTAAGCTTCAATATGTTCGCCTTTTATCGCTTTCGAGCATCCTGAATACTCGAACTCCCTAAGTGCAACGCCCACACACTGTTAATTGGAAGCAGCAGTAACAACAACTTCGAATCCTTTTGAACAGTAGAACTCTTAGATATAAATGCTCTTTAAAATATGCAGAAAAGAATGGTGTAACATATATATTTGCAATTTGTTTCAAGAATCCATAATATATAATTGGATATTTGGCTCTTCTCCAATGTAGTAGACCTTTCACGCAATTCGATCGTGGAGATTATATCAGTACGTTATAAAATTTTAGAATGATAGTATTGGTCATTCTCCAGCATGATAAAGTCATTTAGCAAAATATCTACAATTTCATATTGGAGGATTATCTAGAGCATTTAGTCACTCGAGTGTATTCAAACCCTAAATCACTTTATGTTAGATAAGTTTCAATTACTATTCATGCACTCACATGACGAAACTCATTTAGTCAGAAGTAACATGTCGTATCCCCTTACCAGGTGATAGTACATTATGCACATCTCGTCTCCTAAATATATAAGAAAAATTACTATTCGCAAAGCGCTATGTTTAAACATAAAAAACAAGAGTTTCAAACATTTCCAAACGAATTTGATAATTAATGTGGCACAATAGGAAAACAAATAATCCATTAAATTATCTTTAGAGAAAAATGATGAGTAAAGTAAGTACTAGAGAAGAGAAAAATAATGTCATTATCTAAATATATAATAATCTACCTGCTTTACTTGGTTCCAAGAAGAGATGATGTTTGCATTGATCAATTTTATTACTAAGAAACTAAGCTATGGAAATTGACAGGTCCAAAGTGTAGATACATAGTGCTTGGTTTTGGTAACACATCAAAATCAAATTACTATAATAATGTAAATGAACAATAACCAATTGCAAATTCACATTTCCCCCACTATAGGAATCAATGCTATATTCATGAATCATCATATATTCACAAGACTCCAAAACTAAATTGAACTTGGAGAATCATTTTTCACTTGGTTTTGTTATATGTTAACCACATTGTAAATCCCCGTCTCACCTGAGATAAGTATGCGAAGATGAGTTGCCATATAATTAGAGACTTAAATGCTCATACCATTTTAGAATATTCATTTTGGCATAACAAATTTATTTGTGTACCAAATAGGTGATTGTATATACTGTCAGACTTATGAGTCGCATTTCGAGCCCACAAAGACGGGACATGACACATATAGCGTGCACATGTAAATGGAAGTGTTAAAATAAAAAACAACTAACGTCATTATCCCAACGTTCACTTGTTTTTTTTCTCACTTATTGGTACATGTGTTTGAAGTTAAATATCACGAAGTTAAATAATGCCATTATCTAAATAAGGCAATGGCCAATGCAATAATGCAAATAATGTACTGTATATTTGCATTAAGTTTATTTATTTTTCCTTTTTGATGAAAAATATTTGCATTATTTTTACTTCAACTAGCTTATTGAAATTTAATGGTCATGGTCTATTATAGGTTTTCCTTGGGGGACATGTTGAAGTTGAAATAACAGAGATTCAATAAATGAGCTTGGTTTCTCATTGGTGTATGGTCATTTTTTTTAGATATTTCATTTACAAAGTCGAGTAGCAGAATATCACACAAATCATGAAATTAAATACTATTCAGTGGTGTGCTTGGACAAGGTTTGGCTTGAGACTGGTTTGGTTTGGTCTCACTTTTGGAGGGAAATGCCCAAAATTTGACCACTTAAAATAGGCGGGAAACATTCAAATTCAAATTTTTTTTTCAAATAATCGTCCCAAATTCAAATTTTGGCCTCAAAAATTTGGAATTTGAACATCTCCCTGACAATTTTAGAGAAAAAATTTAGAATTGAACGATTATTTCGAAGAAAAAAATTTGAATTTGAATGTTTCCGCTCTATTTTAAGTGGTCAAATTTTGGGCATTTCGCTCCAAAAGTGAGACCAAACCAAACCAGTCTCAAGCCAAACCTTTTCCAAGCACAATTTATAATTCTGAATTGATTGATGTTCTGTATCAAATCGACTAATTTCAATAAATAAGCAAAATTAAGTTGCTCTCACTCGTAATTATTTATTGGACAAACTTGAAAAATAAAAAAATGAGACCAGATAAACTCAGCCCGCTTATCTTTAGTTTACACTTCTTGCATGTTTCTAAAAGTCTTATATATTAAGGGAGGGAGGGAGTATGTTGTAAGCATTACACAGGGTGCGTCTCAATCATTTTGGAGGCCCTGTGCTAAATTAAAAAATGAGGCCCTACATAACCGGAGAATAGTGACTTTTAGGTAAATATAACAAAAAAATCATTACAATTGTATCATAATTTTTTTTCTCCAAAATGTACAAAGCATTTTAAACAAAATTTTAAAAATATAAATACTGACAAACTTTCTTAATTTGAAAATAACGATCATTCTAGATTTCTTTGAAGCAAAATAATCAATTAAATCTTCATATTTGATTTTCTCCAAAAGACCATTCTCAATTGCTATCGTCGCTAATCCATTGAGTCTTTCCTAAGACGTTGTAGAACGCATGTATGACTTCAACAACTTCAATTTTGAAAAACTAATTTTCGCAAATGCAACAGTAACCAAAAAAGTCAACAAAAATTGTATGCAATTATTGTGTTAGGAAAACAATCTACACACTTAAAAAACTATCAAAATATCAATAGGTCCCATCTTTTCATTAGGCAAGAATTCTCTACGCAACTTAAGCTCTACATTCAAATCATTTCCATCGATATCAGATTGTCCACTATTCATAAAGGTGTTTCTATCGACTTAATTTGTTATGAAGATGGAGGATTGAAAGAATTGTATTATTGTAATTGACTAATTACCGATGTCGAAAAATCTTGGTAAGGAGTCAACAAGATCACAAACTAAATATATATAATTGTAAATCAGAGAATAGAAACTAGAACATATAAAATTAAAAAAAAAAATCGTGAATGAACTTGAAGAGTAAAGAGAACAACTCGTTAATATATATATATATATATATATATATATATATATATATATATATATATATATATATATATATATATATATATATATATATATATAAAGTAAAGAAGAATGATAACCAATTTCACGTTTCTGGGTTTTAACCTGTAAATAGAGTGGACTGATTTGTCCAAAAAGAAGGATAACAATATTTAATGGTACTTATAAACATAAAAAACCAACTAATTAGAATTTTTATTATTCTTCAACAAAATACAAATATACACCACACACATATATAAACTAACATAAAATTGGGCCCCCCAATTATTTGGAGGACCTGTGCAGTCGTTCACCTCAAACACCCTCTTAGCAGTCCTTGATATTACATATTAGGAGCCATTTCTAACGAATTAAAATAAAAAGTGGGGAAAATCTCTTTATTTAATTATTAAACTTTCTTTTTGGGTTTTATTATTTTTATTCCTATATCCTAATTAAATTTTCTCTAATGCCTTTTTTTGGTGCTCTTTTGCCTTTTTATTATGAATATGTCTGCATTAAGGTGATCCATTGAATATGTTTGTAGGACATATAATTGTAGGAGCCTCCCTTTTTAGTTTATGATGATCAATCCTTAACAATTACAATAATATTAACATAACCCATTAAATTCTTAATAATTAAGATATAAACATGAGATGAATAGGAGAGAAACTTAACCTTTAGCAGTAAATCCATCTATTTCTTTACAATTAAAAACAGAAAAAGAATAAAAGAATAAGAAATAATGTAATTTAGGTGCCGGTAGGGATATAATATATTGTAAAATCTCATCCAATTATACAATGTTACAGATACTAATGGAGCCAATCAGGGAGCCAATCAAGACAATAATCAAGGGAGCAAATCTCTCATTTAATTGATTGTAATTAGTATTGTAATTAATGTAGATTTATTTCCTTCCATTTTATTCATATGTAAAGATGTATATAAAGGTGATGTATTGTAAACATTTTTCACAATCAATGAAAGACATTCTTTCTTTTACATAATTTCTTCTTTATTCATATTTCTTCATGGTATCAGAGCGGGCCCTTAGGCGGGATGATAGGCTCATAATGCCCAAAGTGGGCTCTAATGGTCACCGTACGACCCAAGAAGGGCGGCGGGCCTTAAATTGACTCTCACCTCGATGTGAGGGGGAGTGTTGAAATATGAAGTCCCACATCGAGTGTCTAAGGAAGATCCAAATAACATATAAGCTCATGGGTTAACACAGCTCCTTGACAATTGGTTTTGAGAGGATATGGAGGCACATGAGCTAATTACTCCTATGAATTCCTCATACCACTCCTCTAAGGATGATTCACCGCTCCTTTCTGACAACAATCTCTACCGGAGTCTTATTGGCAAGTTTTTATACCTTACTCATACACGACCAGATATTTCTCATGTCGTCCAACAACTTTCCCAGTTTCTAGATCATCCCATAGAATTACATCTCAAGGCTGCTCACCGTATCCTACGGTATCTGAAATGCTCTCCAGCCAAAGGTCTTTTTTTTCTCTTCCTCATCACCATTAAAGCTTAGTGCTTTCTCTGATTCTGATTGGGTCGGTTGTTCCGACACCAGGCGCTCTACCACTAGTTATTGTGTCTTTCTTGGTTCCTCTCTTGTCTCTTGGAAATTTAAAAAACAACTCACCGTTTCTCGAAGTTCCTCTGAGGCAGAATATCGAGCTCTTGCCACCACCACTTATGAGTTACAATGGCTAAAGTACCTCCTCAATGACCTACTTATACCTCATTCTCATGCTATACCATTATTTTGCGACAACCAAAGCGCTTTATACCTCACAACCAATCCCGCCTTTCACAAAAGAACCAAACACATCGAAATTGATTGCCATATAGTCCGTGAAAAAACGCAAACTGATCTTGTTAAACCTTTACCCATTTCGACCCACTTTCAATTGCCTGACATTTTCACCAAAAATCTTGCCTCTTCTCGATTCACTGCCTAATTGACATCTTTTCTCCCAAGTCCAGTTTGAGGGGGCCTGTTACAGATACTAATGGAGCCAATCAAGGAGCCAATCAAGATCATAATCAAGGGAGCAAATCTCTCATTTAATTGATTGTAATTAGTATTGTAATTAATATAGATTTATTTCCTTCCATTTTATTCATATGTAAAGATGTATATATAGGTAATGTATTGTAAACATTTTTCACAATCAATGAAAGACATTCTTTCTTTTACATAATTTCTTCTTTATTCATATTTCTTCATACTAAGTTTGAACTTACTTTGCATGATTTTTAAGTTTTAATTTCGCCGCAACAATTCTTTTATATGCATATGGATACAGTGACAGATTCAGAAGGGAATGCGGAGGTGGTAACAACCCTGACACTTTAAAAAAGCGATAAAATTTTAATAATTTTTTTTTAATTTTTTCGTGAGATTTTTTTCGTAATATTGTACCAAAAAAATTTAGTAAAACATTCACCCAATAAAAAATTTATGACTCCGCCCTTGTATAGACATAATAAATACATTATTAACACTATTTTAGTGTGATGTGGTGAGATAAGGTCCAAATTTTAGTGTGTTTGGTTTCCAGAATCTCTAGACATCATTTGGAAGCTTCATCCAATGGATAAAATGAAAAAAAAAAAATTAAAAAGACAGGAAAAGTTGTCAGACAAATCTTTGGATAATAGAAATCCACCTTGGCTCAGGTGCTGAACAAGAAAATTCAGTATATACGGGACATGCTGTCAGCCATTGGATTTTGTACTTTTGTACTTTTTGATCCAACGGTTGTATAAAAAACAGGGGTATTTTAGAGATAAACTTTGAGCTCTTTTTCTCTTTTTTACTTTTAACTGAGTGTTCAATAATCAAGAACATGCATTCACTAATAAAAAACATGCGTTCTTTGACAGAGAACGTGCGTTCACTAATAAAAAACATGCGTTCTTTGACAGAGAACATGCGTTCACTAATAAAAAATGTGCGTTCTCTAATAAAAAAATGTGTTCATCTGACGAGAACGTCGTTCTCTAATAGAGAACTTGCGTTCTCTATCAAAAAAAATGTGTTTTCTAATAAAGAAGCGTCGTTTTTCAACAAAAAATGTGTTCATAATATACAAGAACGTGTGTTCTCTAACGGGAGAACATGCGTTCTTGTAGAAATATACCTATTTTACTTTTCACCATGTAACTTTTCTCTCTCCTGGTAACTCCACCTTTTTGACTTTTCAGCCCGCAACTTTTCTCTCACCTCTAATAAAATTACATATATATCCTTTTACCTTTCTCTCACCTCTCTTTTTAAATCTCAACCATTGATCCTCTTAAAAAATGAAATCAACTACCACTTGTTATGCACGCACGCGCATGGATTTAAGGCTGCTCACGACTGGAGCCTTACCGAAATCACAATAAAGCAAAAGCTAAGTCGAAACTTTTCTTTGTCATGATTTGTTTAAGGATGATCATGGCATCCATATTTTTATTACCTTTATTTATAAAAACTAATAATTAGACAAGAATTATATTATTTGACAAGATTATAGAATTTACTTTGAAGATGCAAGAAGGGACGAAGGTAGGAATTTGGTGTTGGGGGGCGAAAATGCAACAATATATAGAATTACAGAGCTCAAGTGATAAAAAACGATAAAAAAATTCTTGGGGTCAAGAAAAAGGGCAAAAAAAATTCATGTCGTGTCGGTATTGACCAGATCCGGTAAGTATCTCATACCATATCCTGTCGTGTCGACACGGATACAACATGTATAAATGAAGGGTACGAATAACAACAAATAATTGTTTGTATCCGTATATGTTCTTATTTATGTGTTCAACCACTCACAATTCACCATGTGTATATATAATTAGAAAAAATGTCCACATTATGAATTCTGAGTGGTTGAGCACATAAATAAGAATATACACGGGTTACAGACAATTTTCACCTCGATAACATATTTTCAACTCCCCGAAACATTTCATCGATTACTATGCCTTTCCTCGTCTCTGAGTGCTTAAGTATCCACCGCAAGTCTTTTCTCGTTCGAACATCGTCCTTCACTTTTATTTTATTTATTTATATTTTAACCACTCATAGGCTTTCTATTGATGTTATTTCTCAAAGATTGTTCAATAGAGAGCAAGTGATTATCCTATGCCAAAACAATATTAGCTACAAGCCCAAAGCCTCCCAAGCAGCAGCGAGGGCGAAACCTCAGGAAGAATGGAAAGGTAATAACTCGGGCTTTGCGAATAGGAAAGTAAACAAAACCACCAACCCCCAACCAACCCAATGGATGTGGTCCGACTATAATGCTAAACATATAAAATTCAGTACATAATTAACAATTTTTTGCCGGCAAATAAAAAATTAGACGGTCCAAATTTTGTTGGAGCGAACAAATTTTGTGATTTTTGTCTTAAGACGAGTGTTAATCAGAAGAAAATGCCTATTACATAGAATGTAACACATGTCTATTGTCTGTAACACCTGCAAAAAAAAGTTCAGTATGTATTGAATTTTTTGTGTTCTGCATTATATTCGTGGCCCAATGGATGTAGCTTGTACTGGTATTCTGGTATGCATCCTTCCCTCTTGGATTTAGAAAGTAGACTTTAAAGAAAGGCATTGCATACATCATAGGTTAAACAAAACTATGGCAAAAAATACCAGAGAGAATCAAGCTAAGAAGCAGATTTTCAAGAACATTTCAATACTAGCATAAATATTTCAAAACATAGTTAACACAGAAATATAAATTTAAGCAAATCTAACTTGGCAACGTTCTGTCACTAGTAGTAGCCACGAGATTCGCAACCAAACCGAGGTTGAACCAGCAGTTTGTTCAAGGGAGAAGATAAAAACATTATGAAGTAAAACTGCCGAAACTTCTCTTAAAACAGGTATTTGATGTATGATGCAAATGGCCGATAAGCCAGTTATAATCTGCCTAGACGATTTTGTTTATGCTAGCGCTGCAAATAGAAGTTAAGCTTTACCGAGTTGTTGATTTTACTCTTCCACGACATTCACCAGTTCAAACTCGATGAGAGAAAGATTGCTGTCTTCTTTAACGGTAAAGTCAGCAGGTTCGGTGACTTCAACCCTTCCCCATTTGTCGACCGCAAGTCTCATTGACCCCTTGAACATGTCAATCTTCGCGTTTCGCAGGATCGCGGTAGTTCCCTCTTTCATCAAATCAACTACACATAAGAATCAATCTTGTTAGGAACATGAGAAATGAGCAAGGAAAAATTATAGATCCAGCCATCTCAGTGAGTACAGACTGGACTAAATAAAATCATAATAAAAGAGAATCATTATTTAACAGGATACTGTTTACTAATGCCCGATGTTCCTATTAATTACATATCACGTCGAATGCACTGCAGTAAGGAATGGATGCAAGTGTTTCCATTTGAACATTGCTGAAAAAGGATAGAAGTCTCCTGGAAATAATTTTCGACATATTTCTGGACTTTGATAGGACCATCGACAAACTCGGATAAATAGATAAACAACAACAAAAGCTTGGAACATTGCGGAAATTGCTTCTATGACTTAATAATTCTTCAAGATTAATCATAAAAAGTCATGATTGCACTGTCCATTGGTAACAAATTTTCCGTTACCATATCGATCTTGACATGAATGCTTAAACATCCCCATTTTAAATTTCTGTCTTCCACATATAAATAAGCCCCCCACCCCTCTCTCTCTCTCAATCCTACAAATTTCTCAACCGCTTCCTGTGCCGCCAAAAGCTTGCGTCTTTTCAACTTACAACTACCAAATGACAGCTACTTACAGTGTTTTATCGATTAAATTTGGGGATTCAACAAATTGCCCCGACAAAACTACTTTCAATTAAAGAACAGCAAGCCAACCCATTGACCTGGAACTGTCTGGAGTCTAGTCGTCTCTACATGAAGTAGATATGCAACAACCTAACAGACTGTCAAAATCTACTCCTTAAGGAAGTCTTTATTCACCTTCTATTGCTCATCTATCTTGCTTTCCGAGCGTAAATGGTAAATATGCAAAGTTTACGCCTTTAAGCTTTTCCTATCTAATTGATGGAGAATTGCTCAAGGAAACCACCATAATCCTAAAACAAGAATCCACATACAAATGCAAGAATGAGACACTTAAAAGAGAGGGGAAAGCAACACCTTGATCATTTCGAGCAGTAAAAATGATCATTCCAGTCTCGTCCCCAACTAAGCATTCAGCAAGACGCATCTGGCGACCCTGACCCCCTCTTTGAGCTATAGTTTTAGAGCTAATAACCTTAACAGTGAGATTGAGCCCTGCCGCCATCGGGCGAAGCTGATCAACCTTAGTGAAAACTGGTTGCTTCTTCTTTTCTTCAGCCATTTCCTAATTCAAAAACGCAAAAAGATCACATCTTTACACCCACCCACCAATCAATCAATCAAGCATAATCTAATTGATTTAAGAGTAATTCAATAATAAAATTGAAAACACAAGATCGCCAATTAATGCATACAAAATTCATTTAATTGTAAAGAAAAAAAGATGGGGTTTTTGGGGATTCAAGAACTAATCCAAATCTAGAAACTTAAACCCTTAAATCAGAACAAACAAGCTGGATTTTAGGTAAAAGGGTGCGTATAATTTGGATCATTCATAGCAAATAGAATTGAAATCTTGAACAATGAAAAAAAACTTTGTAATTATCAATTGATAGAATGGTTCTGGAAATAGATTCAGATCAATTGAGCTATGCATATTAAAGAATTGAATTGAAGTGAAATTACCAGAGAATTGAAGATGGAGGATTGATGATGCAGATCCGAGATTGAATTTGGGAGGAGGGGGCTCCGACTTTCGATACGTTTGAAACACACGAGGGTATACACTGTTGGTTCCTTAAATACGTCGAAACAAACAAAGTGGATACAGTAGTAGATATTTTACAGAATTTTCCCGGAAACCACCACAAAAAAAAAGTAATAACGGATTATTTTTAGGCACACGTAAATATTATTCCTTCCGTACCAAATTATGTTTTTGATGTTTTTTTATAGTAAAATATAAACAAAAGTTTAAGATACTCCTCATTAATTTTATTAAAGCAAAATTGGTGAATTTCATCTCTTAGCAATTTGCGATTCGTGGTTTTGGTCTCTGATATATATATTTTTTTTGTTTTTAGGACCTTAAATAATTTGCATTTGGTGACAATGGTCATTCCATCCCCAACTGCTATATTCAACCTTCAGTCAATAAAAATTTAAATGAAAAACACAAAAATTGAAAGGCATTTTGGGAATTTTCTTATTTCTTATTCATCCAACTTCTACACCATCATCTCCTTCTTTCTTCTTCTTCCCCCTCCCCTTAATTTCCCAACATCCCAAAATTACACATTTTCATCATCACCACCTAATTTTGACAAACTCAAATATTATAAAAAATAATTACCCCCAAAAAAAACCCACATTTCCCAACAAATGATCAAATTGAAAATCCTAATATCTTATCTCTATTGCATATATCATTTTGCAACCCCATGAATTCATTGTGTCTTTTAGCTATTTGTGATGAAGGGTCTTTGAAATTCAGCTATAAAGATTTCAAATTTGATTGAGGTTTGCTAATAATTGAGGTGAATTACCCAAATTAACTCCGGTATTTTGAATTTTTTTAAAAAAATAAAATAAAATAAATTATTTTCGTCACAATTGTGGATGGAAGGATCATTGTCACCAAACAAAAATTGTTTAATGTTCTAAAAACAAAAAAAAAAAAATCGAAACAGGGACCAAAATCACCAATCGCAAATTGTTAAAGGACGAAATTCACCAATCTTCCTTTTATTAATCTCATTTAAAATTTATGTCTTTATCTCTCATTCCTCTCACGCAACATCCAACTACCTCTTAGATATGTGTTGGAAAGTGATGATTTTAATTATTCAATGAGGAGTTGGGAGAATGATAAAATTGGTAAAATTATTATTAATACATACTTGATTTAGAAACTGCACAGTTAATTTGGGACAAAAAAAAATGTGGATAGTTAATTTGAAACGGAAGAAGTATAATACTATAATTAGCTAAAAAATAGTTAAGTGTCAAAACAGTACTAAATAACTATTTACTCTACGTTAATAATACTCTTTAAAGAAAAGAAGACTAGGCTTAGTTAGTCTCGCATCTGATCTCCAAAAAGCAAGCTCATAATAAAGTTAGGGGTTCGAGTGAAATTAATACCATATACTTAGGCTAGATTAGTTGGAAGAGTCGAATAGTAATTCACCAAAAAAATATAAGTAAAGTAATATCTTGGAGGTTTGAGATTATAAGAAATAATCAAACAAAGACAATCTTATATCAACTAGAATTTGTCAACATAAACCTTAATAATCATGGGAATCGGGTAGCCCAAGTGGTAAGGCTACTCGAACACGGGGCGGAGGTCCCGTGCTCGATTCCTATATCTCCCCATAATGGGGTAAATAATTCTCCTCCTTATGAGGCTTATCTTCCCTCCCAGGCATGGGGAATGCTTCAATCTTCCCTATCTAGGGTACTCTCCGCTCTTCGCCTTCGGGCGCTCAAAAAAAAAAAAAAAACTTAATAATCAACTAAACCCTGTTTTATGCCTCCGAGATTGAGATACACTCAATTTAAAAATCAATAATGATAGTTGGATAAAAAAATTGGGATCCAATAAGGATCAAAGAGTATAAAATGAGAATGATAATTGGAATTTGATAAAACTTATGCCTTCTTGATCGTTATTTGATCCAAAAATTTTTGATCCAATAATCACTATCCTTTAAAAATAAGATTTTTCTGATATGGACAAGATCCACATGTACCTTGTAATCCAGAATTAGTCACGTCGTTACAGAATTATTTGTCGTAATGTGTCCAATTCTGATCTACATGATCCAACGAACCTAATCCATATCAGAATTATATTTAAAAATAGGTGAAATACAAAACCTAGATGGCTAAGAAATTGTTTCCAAATAATGTAGGAAATTGACTCCAAAATCCATATAGGAAAAGGCCCTTTTTTTTAATAAAATAAAAAGCCCAAATATTACAGTGCTTAGAAATTGATTCCAAATAATGTAGGAATTTGACTCTAATAAAGATAGGAAAGCACTAAATAAGACTAGCCTGTCTCGTGTCAAAGAAGACTATTGTAATTGCGCAACTCTAATACTACTCTAAAAAAAAGAAGCTTATATATAATAGCAAAAGAGATAATTGAAAATAGAGTTCCATTCAAGAACATGGAAGGCCGAGTAGTGGTAGTTGTCTTTAGTTGAAGACTTCTTGTTTACACGTTCTTGTTTAGATCACTTGTCACTCTACATTTCTACTCCCATGAATGGGTAAGAATCTCTTGCGGAATAGATTTTTCATGTGATAAGAGAGGTCTTTAAGTAAGACTGAATAGTTATTTTTGAAATTATTAAATTTTTATTTAATGTGTTATTTATTTTTGTTAATGCGGAATAAATACAAATTTGTCATATAATGTTAAATTGTTGTATAGTAGTACTAAAAAAGAAATATAAACAGATAAATTGAGTCAGAGAAAATACTATTTTATTCCCTATATGGAATGAACCCCATTACCCAGAGCTAGGGGTGTTCATTGGTGCGGTTTGGTGAAAACCGATTTATTAATGCGGTTTTTATACGATTTTTTAATATATTTTCTAAATCCATACCGCACCATTTTGACTTCCAAACCGAATTTCACCAAACCGTAATTATTTTGGTTTGGTGAAAACCGATCTAAAAAACTTATAAAATTATTTAAATATCTTATGAGTGTGAGAATAAGAGAATCAGATCCTAACCCTAATTTAAATCTAATAAAATAACTAATTGTAATTAAATTAAATTTAGTAAAGCGTAATTATGTAAATCTACCATATTTTCTTTAAAAAAAAATAAAAATTAGTTAGGTACATAATGCGGTTTGCGGCGCGATATAACTTAAAATTTTCTAAACCGCGACCGCAACGAAAAATAATTTGCTACAACTAAAATCGTATTTAGTCGCATCCTAATTGACCAAACACTGCACCGTACACCAAAATTAAATTTAGTGCGGTACCGTTTTCGATTAAAACCGATTAATGAACACCCCCTACCACAGCCCCACCTTACTCTTTTATTTCCTATTATTGTTAGAAAATCAAGCACGCTTTGGGACCTAACTATTTCCTTTACAATATTTAATCCACATTTTTTTAACACCCTCAAAGTCCACATTAATATTTATTCTTTTATAAATATGAGTTATATACCAAACTTGGTCCAAGTCAAAAAGCCAAGAAAAATATTCATTTCTAGATCCAATGCTCACACTCAAAATTTATAAGACGTCTAAGAATCAATCTAGAGTGAATAGCAACTGATGGACTTTAACAATTTATACTTTTCTTTTTTTAGACATAAACAATTTTTTTGTACATTCTTAAACCTTAACTTTTTACGGGTGTTCAGAAATAAAAAAAATTGAAAATCCGGCGAAAAATCTCCCGTTGTGTTAAACGCGGTCGTTTTATTAAGGGTATTATTGTCTTTTTACAACCTATTTTCAGTGTAACCCATGGACACCTATTTGATAACCATATTTTGTAACCCATTGACACCTATTTATGACTTCCGGACCCAACCGAACTCCTACCTCCGGCAACCTCCCACAACCACCGCAGCACACCTCTCCCTCTCCCCCTCCCCAACCACCACAATCACTACCACCACCACCAATAAACCCCAATTTTTGTTGTGCATTGTCAGTCCCTTCTTCTTCAATTTTTGTCTCTTTCTTCATCTATAGATTTGTGGTGTTTGATGAAAAATGATGTTTGACGAAATGGGTTTTTGCCAATTTGATGAGTTGATATTAGTAGTACTGTTCTGCTTCAGATTTAGCTGATGGGTTTTGGAGAAATTTGTGTAATTTGTAGAGTTTGGGTTGTTTTATTTCATCTTCCAAATTGATGGCGTTTGAAATTTTTAGTGATGATGATGAATGGCCTTATAGCTTAAACACTTGTTTTCTTGAGAGATGAATTGAAAAAATTGAGGGAGATTTGAGGGGAATTTTGTGTTTTTTGGAGGATTTGGAGTAAAAACTATGGTGCAAGTTGCAGGTGGGTTTTTTACTTAGCAAAAAAAAAGTTGCAGGTGGGTTTTGGATTGGGGGAAGAAGAAGATGAGAGGCCAGGTTGGGGTGCGGGTGGGTGGGTTGGTTTGCATCGGGTGGGTCGGGTTCTTTGTTTTGCTCCAAGTTATTTCATTTCTGAGGTGGAGGTGGACGGGATGTGGTATATGGGGCGAAGCTGGAGGAGCTTGGTAGTGGTGGTGGCCGGAAAAAATGGTGACATTGCAATGTTGAAAGAAGAGTTGGAGAAGATGAAGTTTGGTTCATGGGTTTTATTTCGGGTAGGTTTTAGATGTAAAACGGGTTCCCATTTGCTGCTCCGAATTACAAACAATGGGTCAAATTTTTACATTGTTGAAAAGACAATAATACCCTTAATAAAACGACACCGTTTTACTCAACGGGTGATTTTTGGCCGGATTTTCAATTTTTTTTTATTTCGAGTGCTCAGTAAAAGATTAGGTCCAAGAATGTACAAAAAAATTGTTTATGTCTAAAAAAAGAAAAGCAAAAATTGTTAAAGTCCATCTATAGCTATTCACTCATCAATCTACCACAATTGTAGGGTGAATAAAATAATAATATTTATGTTCGTTTTATAATGCATGTCTAGTTCATTTTGTTTCAACTTTCTAATTCTATGTACAATTGAAGAAGATGGTTTTTTTCTTTCTTTCTTTCCTTACCCTTTTCAACAATCTTATCTATGTTATCCTTTTAATTGTCTTTTTCAAAAAAAAAATTAATAACTATATAATTAAAGATTGTTTTAAATGTTTTTCCTTCTAACAAAAAGGGGATGAAAATCCTATGTCCCCATTTCTATCCCCATCCCTATCCCTAACCAATCAAAATTTACTATATAAGGAACGGGGATAAAGGATTTTTTGCCCAAAAAGGGAAACAACTTTAATTAAGTTCACCTTCATTATATACGTGCTTCTCTCACAGACGGTTATCTTGTTAAGAAGATGAAATTATTCGCAATGCAAAATACTTTTTGTATTGTCAAATAAATACATTCAACAACTCATATAAGATAACTATTTTGAATTGTCGAATGAATGAATCTGACATTTCGAAATTTTCAAAATTAAGCACTGACTAATTAAAAAATTTCTTAATTGTCTTTCCTTCTAACAAAAAGAGAAACAATTTTTATGTGGTTCACCTTGATTACAAACACTCCTCTCTCTCCCTCTTTGACGGTCGTGTGAGGGGATGAAATTATTTTTTTCACAGTGCATAATATTTTTTGAATTATCGAATAAATGAATCTGACAATTTCAAATATCTATCTTATATGAGTCGTCAAATATGTTTATCCGAAAAATTTACTGCACTGCGAAAAATTTCATCCACTTTTTTCACATAAAAGAAAATCCTCCCTTCCCACTAAGACACCTACTCTTCTTCTCTTCCAAAAAGTTGCCGAACTGTGATGTGTGCCACTCATCTAATTAATTCCCGCCCTCTAATTTTAGTATAAACCATAACCTTAGTTGTTACTTTCCTTAACCATGGTTAATTCATCCTCTATATAAACCTCACTTTATTACAGTATCCCCACTTTTCCATTTATGTTTCCTGCTACCTATTCAAGAACAGAGAAGCCATTACCAGCTTAACATAAGGTAATTGAAATCTTCCATTTAAAATTCAACCAAAAAAATTAAATCTCTTCCTTCATTTATATTCTTCCAGATTCATTTGATGTTTTTTTAAAAAAGTTTTTATTATCGGAAAAGAATTCAAAAAAATTGTTGCTAGTCAGAATTATTGTTCTAATTTCGCTCACAGACGGTAAATAAATATATTTTGACGGTTAATTTCTGAATATTTTTTGGGTTCATCTTCATCGAAATGATCCGAAATTTATCAGAAAAATATTTGATCGAAGAGATCATATTTTTTTTCAAGTGATCGTTGTGATTGATAACGGAAAATTTCATGTTTTTGAATTATTAAAATTTTGTTTGATTTCTTTCATTTGCAGAGAGAAGAAGGAATGGCGAGTGGATATGAGGAAGCCATTGAAGGACTTAAGAAGCTTCTCAGGTAACGTTTTGTACGAATACTATTTTATTTTTATTTTTTGGTTATTTCAAGTTTCCGAGATTCTGTTTATTTTAGGTTTACGAATACTTTTTCAGCCAGTGACGTAATTATCTTTAATTTTTTAACCAAACACAAATTGATTTATTTGATAAGGATTATACATTTTTTCTTAGAGATTATATGTTTGAATCTCACTGTTAATGTGAGAATAGTGTTGGTGAAACCTTAGTAAACAACATTATATGATTTCGAAAGTATGTCTTCATTCGGAGTCGAACTCATTCAAAAATTTTATTGACCAAAACTAAACTTAAGAAAATAAATATTCACAATTTATGTAGTAAAAGAAAATATTCATAAATAATTATTTGATTCATTTAATTAGTTAGAAGTCAAGTTTTTACATCTTTTTATGCACTTGTACTTTGCAAAGAAAATACGTCTAAGCGCTATAAATTTTAATTTCAATACTGACAACTGTTATACTAGTATTATTTGCAACTATTTTAATTATAAAATAAAATAATTAGACAGATCAAAATTTGGTTATCTAATTCATTACGCTATGATACTGATAGGATAATAGTTGTAAATTGAAACGGAACTTTTGCCTTTTTTTCTTTGAAAGGAAAATTTTAGCTATAAATGACATGTCTCGAACCGAATTAAACGCCACAAATTGGTCTTCCGTTCCTACCACGTTACTTCCGTTGTCCACATGTTTTCTATTCCCAAAATGGGCCCCAACACTTTGCCGCCCTGAATTTCTGATTAACCGTTTCCGTTATTTTGGGATTTTTTATGTAGCGATAAAAGTGATACTCCTATTGAGAATGTCGCGGCGGCCAAGATTAGGGAGTTAACGGCCTATCTCCAAGCCGCCACTGAAAACTCCACCGATGCCGTCCAGAGGATCAAAACCGGGTTCTCACACTTCAAGAAAGAAAATTATGAGTAAGTACCGTTTTTACGATTTATTTATTTGTTTTTATACCAAATCTAAGCATTCCGTTTAATTAAATGATATTTTAATTAATTTGTAGAAATGATTTAAATAATATATGTGATAATAGTTGCTCCTAATTAAAACGAATTTAGGAGGGAATGAGTGGTGCCCGTCTCCAACTTTGAAGATTATGTAATTTACTTTTTGAAAAAAGAAAATTCAAAATTCAAAATTCAATTAAAATATTAATATTTCACTACCTTCGTTCTATTGTTCTATAATATAAGTCGTTTAGTATACGTAGCAAAAGTAAAAAAAGCAAACAACAAGGTAGCTGGTTAGTTAAAATGTTGATATTTTGACTAATAAAAAATATTGTGTGTTGTGCTTATTTGATTTTCGATATATGTTATAAACGACTTATAAATTGAATGGAGAGAATACCTCCCAAGAATTATTATAAAGTTTTTTTTAGTAATTCGATACTATTACTTTCTCTGTTTTAAATTGAACGTTTAATTTTTTTTATTGACTTTACATAGAAAAACTGAATATTTAATTTGGGACAAAATAAATATATATTTTTGTACAATTTGTTTATCGGTACAAAGTTTTCGGATCCATCGCTACTTTGAGTATGAAATCCGAGATGTATGATCTGGGGTCAATAGCTTCCCCTATTACTTAAACAAACGTAGTTACTTGAAAGATATGTGTTATTTTCTTTCTAATCTGGATCATGAAAAAAAAGAGTGGTACTCTTTGTGTCGCACATAAAAAGGAAAACGGAATTATGTAGTTTGTAGTAAGTAATATTGCTTTTACTTTTAAGATATCCATCCATGATCCACCTACCTACTGGAATATGTGGGATTCTTGGATATGTTCATTTTGTCTATTGAAATGACTAGAACACCCTTCTCTTTGTGGTTGAGGCTTTGAGAAGTGGAATCTTGAAAGGGTAGCTTTATTGAGATATTTCTTTAATGTTGATAAAAAAAAGTTGTTCCACAAGAAATGGAGAGGAATAATGTATTACTGTTGCTGATTTGTATTCCAATAAGCTTAGATTTCTAGTGGATTAATTAATTAAACTAACTGAAATCTACTTATGAATAAATAAGCTAGATAATTATTCATAATGTAAGTCGTGATCTTGGGAATTATTAATTCAGGCTACATTTTCAGCATGGCCTTCATATGAAAATTTTAACAGGTTGAAATTAAAACATTCATTGATCTTTACTTAACAATTGTTAGATAAAAATGTCGCCAACGCATGATGTTAGTTAAGAGCCTAACATGTGTTTTATGCTTTAGAGACATATTTTGTCAAATACGTATTGAAAAAAGATCAATTGGTATTTTTATCTTAAAATCAATTTCAATCGTCAAATTTTTATATTCAACAGTAAAATATTTATCGTGCACATACTAAATAAGAAGTGTTAATCACTGAAGATGTGACAGTGCTTCACTGCTGGCATAATTAAAAGAGTGCCAAGCAAGTCATTGATTAATGGAGTCCTTATGCACAGTTTCGATGCATTCAAGGCCATAAAAGTTGAGAAATTCTGGAAACTATTTGGATTGGATTTTCCTTTTTCCCTTTGAAAACTTTTCATTTATTTTTTTGTAGGGGATGAATTTGTTATTGTAAGAGAATAATTCTCTTATATCATTTTAGAATACAATTTCTTGTTGCGTCAAAAATAAATTTTGTTAAAATCATTAGCAAAAACTATACAGTAATTATGTTATACATTCGAGTATTTGACAGCTCAAAATAAAAAAACTTGATTTATTCTCATAACCTAAAACTTTCAACAAAATAGTTATATATAAACAATGATCATGAACAAGTACATAAATATACTCTGAGAGATAAGTGAATACAAAAATATTTATAAGTCCAGAGTTAACTTTTAAAAATGAAAAAAATAAGAATTTTAAGTGTCCCCCAATATCTGAATTTGTTGATAAGAGTTGCTTCTGAGTTTTGATTGCAAAAAGAATCAGTCTAACTAACATAGTGTTTCCATTTATGTTTTCTTGATCAAACAATAATTACTTGGCCTGCAATTTGCAGGATGAACACTGATTTGTATGGGAAACTTGCCAAAGGACAAAGTCCTAAGGTTATTCATATGTTTATAGTTTTCACATCTTTGTTTACTACTCCCTCCATCCTATAATATAAGTAGTTTAGAACATGTAGTGAAAATTAAGAAAGAAAAAAAGTAAAAGTACGTTGTTAGTCAAAATATCAATATTACTCTATTAAATATGACTTGTATACCTCTAATTCTATTTAAAGAGTAATATTGATATTTTGACTAATGAACTACCTTGTTTTTTTTCTTTATTAATTTTTACTATATCTCCTAAACTACTTATGTTATGTAATGAAATGAAGATACTCCTTCCATTCCTAAATATAAGACTTTCATTAAATGTTGCGAAAAATTAAGAAAGTAAAATTTAAAATGTTTTTGTTATCAAAATACCAATATTATTCTCTTAAATATGACTTGTATTCCACTAATTCTATTTAAGAGAGTAATATTAATATTTTGATTATAAAAACATTTCAATTTTTTTAAATTTAATTTTCGTAACATTTAATAAAAGTCTTATATTTAGGAATGGAGGTAGTAGTAATTAATAAACATATTTTGAATCAAAAAAAAAAAAAAAAAGTAATTAATAAACATATTTGTTCAGAACATACATTTGATGATGCCCTCCTTTTTGTTGCTGAATTATGTGCAGTTCATGGTATTTGCTTGTTCCGACTCTCGAGTCTGTCCATCCCACGTCCTTAACTTTCAACCAGGGGAGGCGTTTATGGTCCGAAACATCGCCAACATGGTCCCGCCTTATGACCAGGTGCTGATTAGCTAAACGGCTACACCCTGTTACAACTTTTCATGTCCAGCTATAGTGTTGAATAAAAAAAATTCAGTATACATTTGATATTTTTTGACCTTTGTATAAAAAAAAGAATTAATTGTCCAAATTTTTTTGGAGTGAACTATTTCTGTGATTTTGTAATACTTGTTGCGTAAAACATGTGTTAAATTCTTTAGGACCTATGTTAATCAGGAGAAAATAAATATTACATCGAATGTAACCTTGTAACACCTACTAAAAAATGTTATGTATATACTAAATTTTTAGTGTTCTATATTATAGCCACTACCCAACTTTTCTTACAAAGGACAAATTAATTTTATATTATTGACCATTTTATATTGTTCGAAGAATACCATAATTCATATACTTATAACAGCTAGCATATATATAATACACAAACACAACTGTCTTTCCATGTCTCTTTTGGACTTTGTATTCGGCACCTACTACATTTTATAAATTAATTAAAGAGACAAAAGATAAGACATGTTATGTAGAGCATAAAAGTTCTCCAAAATAACAAAACCAAATACTAAAAGATAATTTGTTTTGTTTGTGTCTTAATTTTTCTGGAAGCAGCAATTTTGTTAATTTATTGTCTAAAATTAAGTATGTCTTCTATTTATTTTCCGCTCATACCCTAATTATTATAAATTTGATCGGTTATGTTATTGTTGTTATGTTTTAATTTTCATAATTATTCATTTTCTTGGTAAAATTGACCTTTGTGGCTGACTGGCTTTTATTATTATTGGTGTTGCAGTCGAAGTATTGTAGTACAGGTGCTGCCATTGAATATGCAGTCTTGCATTTGAAGGTAAACATATTACTTAGTCAACTCTTACTTTGAGTTTTACACGGCTACTTTTTCCACTGCCCTAAATTTTTTTGAGAATTGCATATTTTATTCTTAGATTTTTTTGGAGGTCAAAACATTACTTTAAAATATTAAATTTCGCCGACAGATTAATACTCCCTCCATTCCTAAATATAAGACTCTTTAGACAATTTGAGAAAATTAAGGAAGTTGTCATTTTCACCTAAAAGCTTCGATATTATCCCCACCCTCCCTCTCTCTCTCTCTCTCTCACTTCTTTATCATAAAGAAAGGAAAATGTTGAGGGTATAATTGGAATAAATTGTTGATAACTAATAAAACAACCTTAAACGACAATTAATTTGGATACCTAAATATCTCCTAAACGACAATTAATAGGGAATGGAGGGAGTATTATTGAATTTTTTATATAATTTTTAATATATGTTTTAATACAACTTGCTACTGTGGATCCCTTCCCTGTAAAGGGAGATTTCTTTGTTGTTGGCAACCTGTGAACTCATTTCCATGTATAATTAAACTAAAAATTTGACTGTAATTTCAGGTGGAGAATATTCTGGTTATTGGCCATAGCTGTTGTGGAGGGATTAAAGGACTCATGTCCCTCCCTGATGATGGATCCACTTCTAGGTAAATCAATATTACCCCTTTTTTCTTAGTTTATTTTTATGATTTTCAATTTTAGCTGTCACGATGTTTTAAGGGAAACATACATTAAATGAAAATATAATATAATGTCTTAATTCTTAGAGGAGGGGGAGGGGCTTAATGTATTATTTCAAAATGCTTTTCTAAAAAAGTTTTGATTATTCCAAAATAAAATTATGGAATTTCTTACTACAATTTACTTTTACCCGCCCCACTTTTTTTTATATATATATATATATATATATATATATATATATATATATATATATATATATATATATATATATATATATATATATATTATAGTTCAGTCCTTAAAGATTTAAATCCTGCATTTCCCCTGCTAAAAGTGATATTTAAGTTGGCATAGATAGTTAGGATTCTGGATCTTTTAGTCCAGTGTCTACTACACTAATAAAATTGCTCTATATGTAATTGGGCCAAAGTGGATTAGTGAGCTTGGACTAATCACACCGTTCCACTTGTAATAATTTCATTGATATAGTAGAGAGTGTATTGATCTCAAGTCGATAATTAATTTACTTGTAGTATTTGACTGTATTGGTCTGACTAACTTTCGCGGTAATTTTTTTTCAAAAAAATTGGTAGTGATTTTATTGAAGATTGGGTAAAACTATGTTTAGCTGCGAAGGCCAAGGTTAAATCAGCATGTTCTCAGATGGACATTTCAGAGCAGTGCTTAGCCTTAGAGAAAGAAGCTGTGAACATATCATTAGGGAATTTATTGACATATCCATTTGTAAGAGAGGCCGTTACAAAGAAAGCGCTTTCACTGAAAGGAGGACATTACGACTTTGTTAAAGGAGCCTTTGAGCTTTGGGATCTCGAATTCACTCTCACGCCTTCTTTGGCATTGCAATAAAAGCGCTGTTATTTTGACTTTGGGTTTCCACACGTTTTCTTTCCCCCTTCAAATGTTTGTAAATTTTACATGGAAAAGAACTTTTATTTTTTGTCCCCCCTTCACATATTGGACTGTTTTGGTATTCTGGGACTGTAATGGACAAAATAAAGGGAAAAGGAAAAGACCTTTCTACCCTCATATAAAAGACTATTTTGGTTGTTTTGTGGAATAATAATCGAAAGTATGTTTACTTCTTTGTCCATAATATACTTTTTTTAGGCAAACCAAAGGGATTCAATTTCATGACTTTTACGTCATGATTCTCAGTCTTAACTGCTAGATCAACATTTCATCTGTTAAATAATTTATTATTAACTTACTGACTCGAGAATCAAGATAATAGTTGAATTAGAAAAACATTTTTTTATCAGAAGCTGTTAGTTATCTCCTTCTATCCCCCTCTGTCTTCTGAAGTGTAGTGGCATGTGGATAGAATATAAAAAAAAAGGGCCAAAAAAGACAAAGTGCAATGTCAAGAAAAGCCACACAAAGGGAAAACTTCAATTTGTTTCCATTGTTCATTAGGATGTCCAAATATGAAGTTTCTGATTATGTCAAACTAAAATCTTGTTTTGAAAAAAAGTTTTCTTGTAGCTCCTCATGGAATTGGATAAATTACTACCTTCCCTGTAGCTCTATTTGTTTCAAGATAAGAGAATGCTTCCACAAGCTCAGTGAATTTGAATGGTCCTTTGGGATCAACCACTGGTTTCAATTTCCCACTTTCTATGTAGGGTTTCAGTTTCTTCAGAACTTCTCCATTGGAAGTGACCACAAATCTGAATCCGGGAGGCGTTACTGCTCCGGTTAACACCACCACGCTTCCCCCTTCTTTCACTACCTTGACCGCTTTTTCGCCCTGCCCTGTTAATTTTTTAGGGGAAAAACAAAAGAAGGGTGAAAGTGTCAAATTTGTGCAGAATTTCAAGTTAAATATGTGCAAGAAGGCAAGGACATAGAGTCTAGCAACTTTGTGTTGGGGAGACGAGTTGTACAAAAATGTAAATCAAATAACTATATAAAAAAATTCAATAATTCGGGGACAGAGGAGAGAGGGGGATCTAGACTTCAGGGTAACATACGACTTTTCAAAATCTTGGGGCGACAAACACATCCCCATCCCCCAAAATACCGGGACAAGGATCGAATGAGGAATGGAAAGAGAGATCTAAAGCTGAGATGCGACATGTATTTAGGTTTATAATAAAGACATTTGACAATCGAGAACCTATGTTCTGAATTAGAAGAGTCTGCGCTAGCTTTCTTTGATCCCATCTTTAACGAAGATTTGATGTATATTAGGTTAGTTCAAAATACTATGATTGTTTTCCTTACCAACTGCATCATAGACCACATCATATTTATCAGGTAAGTCTTCAAAGTTCTCCTTTGTATAGTCAATGGCCAAATCAGCACCCAAACTTTTCAGCAATTCTAGTTTTCCAGTGCTGGAAGTAGCTGCTACTTTTGAAGCACCAAATACATGTTTTGCCAACTGCCTCACATACAAGTTCAAAGAAACTTGTTAGGATACTCTCCGTCTCAGATTAAACGTCCACCTTTTTTGTTACCTCCGTCCTAGACTGAATGTTAACTTTTCTATGTTGAGAACATTGAATCTGGGACGGTGAATAGAAAAGTGGATATTCAACCTCGGAAGGAGGGAGTAATAATAATATGGCATGATGGTATAAATAACGATTTCGTTAGGGGGTTGATGCATGTTTTTTTTGTCAGCACGTGCATTATGAGTAATTCGACAACAGAGTTTGAAAATAATAACATATAGATATTCTAATAAGAAGAATAACTATTTTCAACCATTTGACCGAAGAGTAACGTGCATCATCACCGTACTGAGAAAAACATGCATGAGTACTTTAACCAGATCCAATAACGATAAAGAGCAAATGCCTATAAAAATATGCAGCAATAAGAGTTTGGTTTTCCAGACCTGAATGACAAGGGATCCAACACCACCGGCGCCTCCCAAGACGAGGATGGATTTACCGGTAGAAAATCCGGCCCTTTCGAGACCTTCATAAGCAGTTTCAATGGCAAGAGGGAGACTAGCAGCCTGCGCGAAATCGATGTTCTCGGGCTTAAGTGCTAATAGTTTCTCCTCAACAGCAGTGTATTCAGCTAGTGAACCAAATTGTTTAGGTCCTTTCCAATGCTTTCTCATTTATGTCCCCATATACTTCATCTCCTTCTTTTAGGCCTTTTACTTGACTACCCACTTTTACTACAACTCCTGCTACATCATACCCTGGAACAGTCTACAAATGACCACAAAAGAGAGTATAAAAATTAGTCTTGGTGATAAGAACATTTAAATCCCAATTGCAAAATGTTTAATATTGTTGGTAGCAGGAACATGCAGTGGCGGATCCAAGGGGGCGGGGTGGCGACCGCCCCCAACATTTTCAACACCTGTTTTTTATAGTGTCAAAAAAATATTTTGCCCCCTCCCTGCTCTCTCCCGCAAAGTGCACATGCTGGATCAGGCCCCGGTGATATAGATGTGTACCCTTGTGTTGCAAAATTGGAGTTGGGTCTAACAACAACCGAAAAGCACCTCAACAGCGGGAGGATTATAAGAAATTTGAAGAGAGTAGCTAATGTGGGATAATAAACTCAATACAACCCCGTCATGCTCACGCCCTCAAGGACCACGACACTAGATATCTGAAGGGTGAAGTTTGCAGCACATATCTATAGGTGACCCAACATGACCACACGATTGTGATACCATGTTGAAAAACTGGACTTAAACATAACCCCGGCTCTAAAGGTGCTTCCAGAGGGAAATGATTGTGCGAGTCTTGTAAATAAGAAATTTGCATACAAACTAGCTAATGTAAAATAATAACCTTAATAATTTTAATAAGTAATCAAAGTTTGTTCAAAATCATACGTTGACTAGCTTGTGAACAGACTTATTCCTTTTAAGACTTGATCAATCCTTCCTTCTTGAGATACCTGTTTTAACATTGTAATGTAGCCGCCTAGTCCAATGTTGAGTTACTTGCCGATGTAAGTCCTGAAAGCCCCACCACACTCTAAAGGTCCAGTCTAGGTCGTCAGGGGCGTATTGAGAATTTCATTTTAACTAGCTTTTGAGCAAATTTATTCATTATAACGGCTTAGACAATTCTCTCTTCTTGAGTACTTTTAGGTTAGAATTAGACCTAAGTCATTTTTTTACTGCAAGTATATGAATCATCAAGTTTTTACCCTCCATTTCATCAAAATCAATACTAATGTCTGAATTATACCCCACCACCTTGCTGTAAATTTCAATAATTCCATAACTTCATAATCACAAAATTTAGGGTATAACATTACTACTGAAACTACTGGGAATCAAAATCAGCCACAACACAAGAATTCAAATACAATGTACTCCCTCCATTTCATAATACAAACATGTAGCGAAAATTAAGGAAGTAAAAAAAAAAGGTACTTTGTTGGTCAAAATGTCTTAAATAACACTTGTATACCACTAATTTTATTTCAGAGAGTAATATTGATATTTTGACTAATAAAGTACATTGTTTTTTGCTTCCTTAATTTTCACTACATATATTAAATGACTTATATTATGGAATGGAGATAGTAACTACCTAAAAGGGATAGTTTTAGTTTATTTACCGGAAGAGGAGAATCAGTGGCCTTAAATTTACCCAATCTCCTCTTGAAATCAACAGGATTAAGAGCAGCTGCAGAAACTTTAATCAAGACTTGATCATCTTTAATTTGAGGAACATTAACATTATCATCAATCTTTAAAACTTCAACTCCTCCATATTCATTATAAACCCAACCCTTCATTGAAGAAGGTATAGATGAAGAAACAGGGGCAGCTTGGGAAGAAGAACTAGCCAAGATTCTGAAAGGCAAAACAGGGAAAGATTTGATTTTTTGGATTTGAGAAATGGGTTTTCTGCTAAATTTGAATCTGAATGAAGAGGAAACAAAATGGGATTCCTTGGAGAAAAGGAGTTGTGGTGGTTTGATTCTTAGTTGAAGAGTTGTGGAAGAGAGGAGAGCTTCCATGGCTTCTTCTAACTGCTTATCTCTTGTGCTACATCCGTAAGTTTCCTTTTTATCTGACATTTTGGTTACCTGGTAACCATACAATTTTTTTTTTTTTTTTTTGCAGAATAAAATTTTAATTGTTGAATATAAGATTTGACGTATTAGTTTTTTCTTTAGGAGAAAATAATACTTATTCTTACTTGAGAACACGTAAAGAGAGTGAACATTAAAAAAGTTGACGACTGAAATTTGTTTTACACGTACGGAACAAATGCCTTTTTAAATCAGAGTTGGACTGCAGTTTTTGGATTTTGTTTGTCGGGTTAGAGCATCTGGTATTTCTAACTAAGTAAGATCAGTTGCGACTCAAGTTGTGCCTCTCACTCTTATTAATAAAAGACTTGATTTAGCTCTTTCAATAAAACGCTACAAATAAGTTAACTCTTTCAATATAACGTTAGAAATAAAAGTCAAAACGCTTATCTCATTTAACATTAACATTAGTCGTTCGCTTACTAATTTTCTCTAAAATTAATGGGGAAGGGCCGGAGGTGAAGGAAAAAATCTTTGAATTTGGTGGCTCCAAAATTTCCTCAATTTTCCATTTTTTTTAGTTCAAGGCTTTAGACAGAATTCTGGATTTCACCATCCCCCAAAGATTTGCCACTTTTTCAACGTACTAGTTTTTTCAATAAAAAGACATTGCTAGACGCTGGTTACAATGCGGAATGGGAGTTTAATTCAGCACGTGCAAAATTTATCTCGTTCGTTTGATTAAAATTTTGACGGTTAAGATTTATTTAAAACGAACATTTGTACTGTTTTTACAGTGCAGAACACATGTTCTGAAAAATTCTATCTATACTAAAAAAAATTATTCCGCATAGAATCCGAACCGATTGAGCTATGTATTTGAACATTTTCTAATTCCAATACAGAAGATTTTAGATTTATGTGTGTGTGTGTGTGTATTTACGTAGTTTTTCAATAAAAATATGTTGATCTATGTATTTGGATAAATATAGCTTGTAGTAAGATTTTAAATTTAAAAGGCACATCTTTTGGCGCTATCAATTATATTTAACATTAACAACTACGGCATGTTCTTTTAATGGGTGCAATAAAAATTTTGATAATTTTATCCTTTAAACAATCATTAAATATTTCTCTAGTCTCTACTCCCATTCTTCACTTAAACACTAATCTATTCTACCAAAATTAATAGTAAGAGTTGATGAATGACTCAGTTTTTACCGCTAGAGTAAAAATTAAAATTAAACATTATTTACCCTCCAACAATAAAGTTACGAAAAAGATGAATAAAATTAAAAGAAATGACAAAAAGTAATGAAAAATATGGTTTTGTGGTAATTTTATGCAGTACATTGTTCTTACACATCTTCTTCTCAATGCCTATCTTTCTTTAATATCACTTACTCCTTTCACATCCCCTGGCAGCGATATTCTCCGGAACCGGTCTTTCCGGAGCTTCGTCCGGGACTTCACCGCCACCGAATCCCTTAATTCTTGCAGCTTCAGCAAGCAAATCATTGATAAGCATCTCAGTAGTTCTTGTTGTGATTCCTCTAAGATACCAAGAAATCGGCGGAGGTGGAACAATTGAGGGTTGTATTAGCTGATCCAAGCTCACTCTTGAAGCTATCCTTCCTTTGCCTTCGCTACATGTCATATAATCCTTCAAAGTTTTTGGTTTGAATCGATCACATAATTTTTCGTCGATAAATAGAGGCTCGACTCTCCAGCAGCCCTCGAATCTTTCCATGAATCCTGTTTTCACTTGTTTGAACTTCATCTAGTAATATCATGGAAATCAAGAAGGAGATTTCGATTAGAAGACCGTGATATTATAATTCAAACGCGAGTAATGGAGTAAAGCTTCAACGTTCAACAAGCATGCATATGTAGTATGACATAAAAAATATATCTTTGTGTCCCGGTGAGAATTTTAGGACCGAGTACTAGGGAAATCGTATGTTGTTGTATATTAAGTAAGCAGATGGACTGATTTTTCAAGAATACACTCCAACGTACTCCACACGAACGGAAAACAATACCATTCTCATGAGTAAAAGAAAACAAGTTGTAATCTCTCCATGCTTCTCATTCTTTAAACCAAGACAAATAGTAAATTGGAAGACGATAGGAATTGGTAAGGACCGGCTTTTAGGTTTAGTTGTTCACGAAGATCAATCCGTTCAGACATCTTTTAAGTTGAACTGCCATAGAGATATTTATAATCCTATTTAACACGAAAACTAAGAAACTCAATTCACAAGTATAAAGCTGTCCTTACCGAGTGATCTGCTCTGTTCTGATCCACTAAAACATGAACTGAAAGAGTTCCGGACCACCAGAGAAACCTCCATATTGCTGATTGCTCCAATTCAACTACTTGCCTTAATCCTTCATCAACCAAGACTTTCCTCGATAGTACTTCCTGATAAAATATATCATAATCTGTAATATTCGTATGAATTTAATACGAGAAAGAGAAATCCCGAGGAAGCAGACTTTGACTCAATTTTCAGAGAGCCCCTATAGCTTGAATTGAAATAGCTAACAAACCTTAATATTCTTGAAGACTCTTCTATTATCAGGATCGATAACAATGTTATATATGGCATCAGGGGGTAGCCCAACATCGACTGTAACGTTCAGGTTGCAAAGGGAACCTTTAGGTACACTCACCTACATGATTTTCAGCCACGAGTTGAGAGTTTAATTTCATCAAAGATCTTTTCTTTATTGATCAACATAGCGTAATACAAAATACAATGCGATAACAAAAGCACACCGCAATTGGGCATAGATATGATACAAGCTACCAAAATATTGATACGTTAAAGAACCTGATTAATACCCTTCACTTAGAAAGATAAAAAGTCCTCCAAAAAGAAATTTTATTTTCAACATTCATCTAAAGGCAAGACAGAAATCGGGCTCGGGTAAGTCATGTGTGATAAATTGATCTACATCATATTTACAATTCAAAATAAACGTCTAACCAAATTTATTCATGCCAACTCTTTCTTACCTTTATCGTTGGGGAAGGATCAACCCAAACTGGATTCTCTTTCCAAGCTTGCAGTTGCTTGTCAAGATTGACATGAAAGGCAGTTGATGAATCTTTGTTATCCGAACCATTGATCGTGGTATTGCCATCTTTCTTCAAGTTTTTAAAACGCAACTAGTTGCATAAAGAGGATCAATTGTCGGTCACTCGTAGTGATATACACGAGCTTTCGAACAGATACTTAAATGTATTCATAAAGGGCGGTGAAGATTTACCTCAACATAATTCTGCACTTTCTTTGAGAAGTTCCCAAAAAAGCTATGAATTTTCGAACCAGTCAAAGCCGGATTTCCAGTTCTCTTACTCTCTGGGGTATCACTTTCTGGTTTAGTCATTTTTATCTCGCGTCCTCGACCATACAAGAGAATACCATCTACAAAATAATTAAGATAAAGAAACAACGCCTCAGATTAACTGTGTTTTTACCAGACATATTGATCTTACACAGAATTTAACAGCTCTTGGTCCATACAAATTCTTAGGAAACTGTCTCCCTTTGCAAAATTGCCCTCTACTTCCAAACCTAACACATCATTACTCTCAGACAGAATTTGCTAAATTAATGAGTCAACTTTGGGGCAGATAATATTAATATACTCCCGTCATTCCTATATATAAGACGTTTAGGACATGTAGGGAAAATGAAAATTAAGGAAGCAAAAAGTAAAGTATTTTTTTAGTCAAAATATCAATAGTACTCTTTTAAATAGAATTAGTGGAATACAAGTCTTATCTAAAGGGAGTAATATTGATATTTTGACTAACAAATTACTCCCTCTGTCCCAAATTATCTGTTCACTCGTATTTTGCACGGGAATTAAGGTTTCATCAAATTCTATAGTAGAATATAATAAAATGTCAAACATGACCCTATTTAATGTTGTTTTCAATTTAATTCTACTTTCTTTTCTCTCTTTCTTCTTCTCTCTCCAACATTTAATGTAAGGGGTAAGATTGGAAAAATCATCATTAATGAACACTTTATTTAGAGAGTGGACAATTAATTGGGGACATATTAAAAAGAAAATATGGCCAGAAAATTTAGGGACGGAGAGAGTACCTTATTTATTTTTGCTTACTTAATTTTCGCTACCTGTATTAGACGAGTTATATTATGGAATGGAGGGAGTAGTAAATTTATATCAATGACATACATAATCTCAATATTATGATCCAATTTAGCAAAAGGGCTCTTATCTTTAAAGAGGAAATAAACAGATACCCAAACTTTACATTAATTTAAAAATAAAATAAAAATGAACACCCCATAAGCATATCAGGGGGAAAAAAATCTTCAAGTAAAGAAAATAATCAATTGCATCTTCTGCTGAAAAGAATTACAAGAATCCATAATCCAAGCATTAGAACAGATAATATTCTTCCATTAAAACCCAAGTTTTAGCAAGAAATCAAGACAGAAGAACTGAATTGAACTTACCAAGCATAATTTGCAAAGAAATTGAGAAAAAAAAAATTACAAAAGAAGCTGAAGGGATTATTTACCAGAGATTTTACCAGAAATTCTTGAAATGAGAAGGAAATTATTCGAACTCAAGATTTTTTGGGTGTGAAAAAATGAAAAAAATTAGGAGACTTGGGATTGGGATGTTATTGGAAGAATGAAGAAGATGGCTCCTTTTTTTGCTTTCCTTTCTACCTTTGCTCCGGCTGTTGGGGGACATCATCTTAAGCACATGGTTCAAACTATATCCATCTATCCGGTCCTACTATAATGGTCAACGCAAAATATTTAGTATATACGGATTACTTTTTTACGATTGTTTAAAAAATTTATTGGAGTAATTTTTTTTGGAACGAACATTTATTTTAATTTTCAATATCTATTACGTACATGTGTTATATATCTTAAGGCATATGTTTACCAAGAAAGTCTCTAACACTTGTGTAAAAGACGGCAACTCCTACAACAAAATATTTATATATATTGACACTTTTTTTATTCTGCAACAGTGGCACCCCTATCATACACGTTTCTTAAAATTGACTTTTAAAGGTTTTTTCTTTTTCTTTTTTTCCCCATTTTCTATTCAAAACCATATGGGGTTTAATAACCAAACTCAAGCTTAGAATGTTTAATTAATTGGATTATGATCTTGTCACTTAAAGATTGAAAGATTAATACTGGCCAATAGTTATTTTCCAAACAACTCTTAACTTTATTGAAAACGTGTAGTCTGATTCTGGTACTAACAGTGTTTTTCGTCAACACCATGCTGACAGATATTAGTAGTTAAGTGATTTAATCAGAAAGATTAATAATACAAGAAATTATTCATAACATAAAAGTTATTTTGAACAACTAATCTCGAAGGTATAATCAAACGACTCAATGTCCTTGGGTTCAAGTTTAATCTCGGAGCATATGATGTAACCTTTTCAAATTTAATTTAGAAAAAATAAAAACTAGTAAAAATTTACTAATCTAAGCCCCAACAAAAACTTCATTAAAACAGAAGATTGAAGAACCACAAGATCACTACACACATCAAGAACAAAACACTAACATTTTCCCACAAGATCCCATTATTTCTAGTCACATAGGAGATCATATTTAATAAATACATATCAAACTCAAGAAATACGGTTTTATGGGGAAAGCAAATACATATCAAACTCAAGAAATACAGTCTCGAGTCGAAAGTGCTGCACTAGTAACCTTCCTCGACTTCTCACGCTTTACGGCAAACATCTCCATCACATATGTATCCCTCTTTAACCTTTCCAGGTTCTTCTCCAGCATTCTTCAAAGCACATTTAGGATGCAAATCAAAATCACACTCCTTGCATTGGTAAGACCATCCATGTCCCATTTCATTGCAACCATCACAACAATATCCCGTGCAACGCCTAAGTTTAAGCTCGTGTTCGGGATGAAGTTCATGTTTCACTTTCTCAGGCCACCCTTTTGCGATTTCTTCAAGATGTTCGTTGAGCTGTTTAATACGTTCTTCGGTAAATGGAAATGCATCAGCCCCGTGTGCTTGTATTTGTTGCCTGACTTCAGTGCTAATTGTTCGGCCATTTGGTCCGATTGCAACGACTGCTGGAATGCCTCTTATTTTGAACTTTCGCTGCAGGGTTGGCTTCCTTTCATCACCAAAAGGAAGTGCTAACCAAGGCATGGTTGAAAAGAAGTCATCGAATGATGGTTGATCGCGATCACTTGAGATGAATATTACTTCTAACGTGTCATTGTTCTTTGCCTTGATTTCGTTGTATATAGAGATAAATTGAGGTAGGAAAGCACGGCAGGGTGGACACCAGTGAGCTGAAAAATATAGCAAAACATGCTTTCCAACAAGTTCAGACACCGGAACCTAAGATAGGAACAAAGCAGATTTCCATGATTAGGTAACGTTTACAGAAAGAATGTTATAGAGAATCTGGATCGCGGAAATCATTACCTGAGAACCATCTTTTGAGATGACGTAATCTTTATCATCAGAAATCAGAATAGATTCAAGTGTTTGTGATTCAAGTTTAGCCTTTTCTATCTCAGCAAGCACAGCGAATTTCTCCGGAGTAAAAGGATAGGCTTCTTCACCATGTTCTTCAATTGATTCGACTACATTTGCATGTAACGTTTTCCCATCAGGGCCGATCGCGACCAGTGTAGGAATGCCTCGGAGTTCAAAGTACCTAGTAAGCCTATCACAAATCTTGTCCTTAAAAGGTAGGGCTAACCATGGCATAGTCCCAAAATTGTCACTAAATTCTTGTTCATCATCGTCCAAAGATATTAGCACAACTTCAAATTTTTCTTCCTTTTCCTTGAGCTTTTTGTATATTTCTGTGAGCTTTTTGGTAAAAAGTTCACATCCTCCATGTGATGCCACTGAGAAATAGAGGCAAACTGTTTTTCCCTCGAGCTCCGATACCGGAACCTAACAATGAGAAGTTTGAACCAAATTAAAAGGACACCATCTCAGTAAATGTCTGTTTTTCTATTCATTTTATACAGAATAGCGAATATGCAAATCCAGACAAAGGAAGTATTGTAAAGAAGATTAAGCTAGAAACATGTCTTTCCCTCGAGCTCGGATACAAGAATCTAACAATTGAGCAGTTTGAACCAAATTAAAAGGAGACCATCTCAATTAGCGTGCACTTTCCTATTCATTTTTGTACCCGAATAGTGAATATTCAATTTGCAAACAGAGGAGTTATTATAGAGAGGATTCAACTAGAAACATGTTTTTACCTCAAGCTCCTATGCAGGAATCTAACCACGAGCAGTTTAGGCAAAACTAAAAGGAGATCATCTTAGTTAATGCTTTCATATTCATTTTGTACAGAAAAGTGAATATACAATTCCACACAGACGAAGTATTATAAAAAATTTACCTGGCTTCCGTCATTTGAAATCAAGAAGTCCCGGGAGCCATAAACCAAAACAGACCTTAAAGATTGTTCCCTCCTGGCTCTCTCTTCTTCCTCTCGTAACTCATCGAGTTTTCCAGGCGTAAACGGATAGGCATTGGCACCGTATTCATAGACAACTCGAACGCCTTGATCAGTAGAAACCTTGCTGGCCTTATCAAGGATCACAAGAAATGGAATTCCCCTCACTTTGAATAAATCTTTGAGGCTTTTACGTGTCTCCAAATCAGTGTATGGAACAGCAAGCCATGGCATCTTTTCGAAGTAGCTATTGAAAGATTCTTCATCTCTATCAGATGAAATGAAAACCACTTCAAAGTCACCATTTTTTGACACTTCTTCATACACTTCAGTTAATTTGGGAGTGAAACCTCGGCAAGGACCGCACCATGATCCCGAGAAATATAATCCCACAATTTTCTCAGACAGAGAATTGATCTTTACCTATAACAAGAATCAGCAGGCTACCTTTGAGATACTAACTACTACAAGACATGATAGATATGCAATAGTGTAGTATATAACATTAACATAGCAAATAGAAGCTATAATGTTAGTTCCTCTCCAAGCAGAGGTCTCGTTCGTTAACGGAATTAACCAAGGACGGAGCTAGGAGGACCACGCAGTGGCCATTTTTCTTGAGTGTTCTATATGTATTAGTTTTTTTAAGCCTTTAACTGCTTATTCTTTATATTCACTCCTTCAACCAGTCTCTCAAAACCCATTTTTCAATTCTCATCCCGAAGTCAATGTAACCCTGTCAATGAAATTAACACGCAAATCATTGCGTCCACTAAGACGGGCACGTTGTGAGGCAAATTAGGCCGGCCTCTAACGAAATTAAACAGACAAATCGCTTCCCCGACTAAGATCTGTTACTATTTCCAAAAAAAAAAGACTAAGAACTGTCGTTATATCTGCACCTGGTAAGTTTTCCGCGTTTGCCAAAATAAGCTACAGGCTCCACTCCGCGTGTTACCCTTTTGTCAATCCCTTTAAAGTTTCAGTCTTGCGACTATACTCCGCATCAAGATCAGACCAAAGTGGGTATTTGGGGGCTTTGTCCCACAATTTTTTTTAAACTGATGGTTGTCTAGAGTTTTTTATATACTCATTTTCTCTATTTTATCTATAATTTTACTCTGGCCTCTTCACTAAATTTTACACTAACATACCATATAGTTTGACCTCTTAACTTATACTTCTGGTTCGACCACCAGATCTCCCAAAAAACTTTGATTTTTTCATTAAGGTATAATTCTAAATCTTGTTCCACTAATCAAGAACTAAGAAGTTAATTTAGATTATAATTAATCAATTTTGATAAAAAGATAGAAACTTTAAAAGAAAATGCTATGAGTTAAGGGAAAAAAAGTCAATAGTAATACCTGATCACCATTGTTTCGGATGAGAAAATCTCTTCCCTCTGAAGAAAGAAGAGAAACAATCCCATCATCGATCTTGTTGGTATCAGCCATTTGTTCTTGTTCTTGTTCTTGTTCTTGGTTTTGCAATTCTTGAGGGTTTATATATATTTATTCTATAGAGAAAGGTATAAATAAATTAATGAAACGTAACTTCGATGAACTTACCCAGTCCGGCTCCTATGCGGAACAGACAAAGTTCCGCACGTGCGAAACAATTTAAGCCGTCGGATGATATTTTTAACGGTCCAGATCTGGAGAGAGAAAAGTTGCGGCTGACTTAAAAATAATAAAAAAATTCTCTCTAAATCTGAACCGTTAAAAAATATCATCCGACAGCTGAAAACATGTCCCGCACCGTGCGGAACAAAAGGTGTCCTGCATAGGAACCGGGAGCGTAAATTACCAAGAAAGACCAAAAAGCAAAAATTCAATAAGAAAAGACCTTCGCGACTAAGGAAGCATTTTTTAGTCAACGTCAACAAGGAAAAAATGGGCGTGAATGAACCGGTTGACGGACTTTGTTTGGCAATTGCTTATCCTAAGGGCTAATTAGGATGAACGGATGCGATGTACGGTTATAGTGTTGAATGTTTTTTTCCAAGACATATAAAATATCTTTTAGATAGGTATTGCGTTTTTTTAAACAATTGTTAAATCTCATTTAACAAGCGTTTTCTTGATACATACACGTGTACTTAAGCATGTAACACTTGTTTTGCACCATAGACATACACGTGTACTTAGGTATTGCGTAATATGTATCTAAAAATCACAAGAGGTGTCTCTGCAAAAAATCTTAGACCGTTGAATTTTTTTTTATCCAACAGCCGAAATGATTCCTTATTTGCTAAAAACAACGTGTTTTGCACCATAGACGTACTCCATCCTAACCCACATTGTTTATAGATATGGATTCTGCTTTTATAAATTGGGGTCAAAACTGATTTTATGTAACTGAATTTATATGAGAGGGGAGAGTGAAAAATCTAATTTTGATAGTCAAGTTCATTTGATCTGATGACTAAGACAACTATTCAGAATAATTTTGTAATTGAAGATCTATTCCTGTATAATTATTTAAAACTATACGAAAAAACAACTTGAAGACCAATATTAATTCGCCACAATGATGATGTCGTTAGCACCGGAACCAAAATGAAGTTTTGTCAAATTATTACTTTTTCTAAACCAGCCAATGAAATTAATCACAGATTCACCCCAAAAATTCACCTCAAAACTATGGCAAAAAATCTTCTGTCCTCATGTATGTCCCTAACCAATCACAATTCACCATGTGTATATATAATTGGAAAAAATATTTATATAATAAATTCTAATTGGTTGGGGACAGGATTAATAACAGGAATGAGCACAGACGATTTTCACCCAAAACTATCTAAAGCACTAGTTAAACTAATGTAAAGCCCAAGAAAATGAACAAGTAAATCTCTTTCCTCACCAGGCAAAGAACATCACAAAATATCGATAAAAATGTCGTTTTACAAATTACGCGTATATTTATAACCATTAAAACGCACAGGAAACCACCGCGATCTTGTTTAAATATCGCTAATAAAGATTAATCTCGAGCTTTATAACAAACTTCTCCGTCACAAACCCATCCATCTTTAGGTTCCGCAACTTCTGCATTAGTACCATTTTCTGTATCCTCCTTGAGTTTCTCCAAAGCACACTTTGGATGGAGATAAATATTGCATTCTTCGCAACTGAATGACCAGACCTGACCATCCTCGTAACAGCTATCGCATGTATAAAACTCGCCCTTAGTGAGCAGAAGCTCGTGTTCCTCATGAAGCGAATGCTTTACCTTCTGAGGCCAACCCTTTGCCATCTCCTCGTACTCTGCCTCAATCTCCTCCAACCGCTCATTGGTGAAGGGATAGGCATCGGCACCATGAAACAGGAGAAGGTTTTTGGCTTCAGTTGAAACGGTCTTACCAGTTGGTCCGATTGCAACTAACATTGGTATGCCTTGAACCTTGAATATCCGACTCAGAGATTCTTTCCGCTCATCACCAAAAGGGATAGCCAACCATGGCATCTTTGAAAAGAATTCATCAAAGGAGGATTGATCCCTGTCAGAGGAGATGAAGATCACTTCGAAAGTATCATCCTTAGCTTTGATCTTGTGGTAAGCATCAATAAGTTTTGGTAGAAAAGCACGGCATGGAGGACACCAGTGAGCGGAGAAATAAAGGAGTATGTTTTTGCCAACAAGATCAGACACTCGAATCTACAAAGGGAAATTTCAATGAGCTCTTGAAACAGGTTAACAACAACAGAGTGACATGATAATCTGCCACTCCCTCCCCGTCCCAGAATAAGAGTAACATTTAGACTTTTCATCTTTTTTTCTCAAAATAAGTGCTACTTTCGCAATATCAAGGGCATTTAATGAACTTTTGCCACATTTACCCTTCTCCTAAGTTCTACCACTATCCCAATTTCCAATGAGGATATATTAGTCTTTTTGCTAGAAATCTTATCATTTTTAGGGACTCCATTTGTGCGAAAGTCTAAATGTAGCTCTTATTTTGGGACGTGGGAGTATCAAATAAGAACATAAGCTAAACGAGTACTTCGAACTACCGAGTAGAGAACATATATTCAATCAACAAGCAACTAATTTTAAGACAAGATTAGGATTACTAAAAAGCATGCTGATGGTATTCTTTAAGTAAAAGATATCATACCTTGGCTCCAGCTTTTCCAATTACGAAATCTTGCTCTCCTAATATGAGGATGGACTCAAGTGTTTGTGCTTCCCGCTTTGCCTTTTCCATCTCCTCAAGTTCAGCAAACTTTTCATGCGTGAAAGGAAACGCTTGGACACCATGTTCTTCTATGGCCTCTGCAACATTAGAATGAAGAGTCTTTCCATCTGGACCAATTATCACCAAAGTGGGCAAAGTAAAGAGCTCGAAGTATCGTAATAACTTCTCACAGTTCTTGTCCTTGATGGGAAGTGAATACCAAGGCATGTCCTTAAATACAAGATTAAATGATTCTTCGTCGTCATCATCATCAAGGGGTATCATCACAATCTCAAATTTCTCTCCTTTCTCTTTCAGCTTCTCATAAATTTGAATCAGTTTTGGAGTAAAAGCCGTAGATCCATAGAATGTCGATAAATAGAAATACAAGCCTATAGTCTTCCCTTCAAATTCAGTCACAGAAACCTTATACACCAAGGTAAAAGTCAATATCAGGATCATAGAACTCAGTATAGCAAATCAAGACTAATTGATTCAAGTTACAAGTATACCTTGTTCCCATCAGAAGCAACTACATAATCACGGGAATTCGAGGTTAAGAGGGATTTGAGAGACTGCTCTCTCCTACCCACTTCTTCATGTTCTTTAAGCACTTTTATCCGTTCAACGGAGAAAGGAAATCCTTCAGCTCCATATTCTCGAATGATCTTGACCCCATCGTCTGTCAGGACCTTTCCATTTTCATCAATGATCACAAGATGGGGTATTCCCCTGACGCTGAATAATTCATCCAAACGGTCACGTGTTTCAGAATCAGAGAACGGGACTGCCAACCACGGCATCTTAGAGAAATAACTATCGAAAGACTCGCCGTCTTCATCACCGGACACGAACACAACCTCAAATTCACCTTCCGGAAGGAGTTCATTGTAAGTATCCACCAACTTTGGTGTGAATTTCTGACACGGTCCACACCATGATGCCGAAAAGTATAAACCTAATTTCTTTCCCCTCAGATTCTCCACCTTAACCTATCAAATTTCCAATTCGAATAAATAAAAAACAAATTAAGTGAAGGCAACAAAGAGTACTAAAGTAAAGTTAAAAACTTCACTAATATGTTTTTTGTTGCACTAAAGTAAAAGCTTCACTAATATTCAAAAACTAGTTTTAACCATTTGTCACTTGTTTTCCTCTGATTCCACTATTTCAGCAAGAGGGTATAGCACACTGAATCCTCGGTAACACCCATTGCAAGATTCCTAATTGTAGTCTGGTTTATACGGTTTATCTTGTTTATTTTACGATATATGAATGAATATTTCCATAATTTAGAGTATTACACAGAGTTTCACATAGGACTCGAACCGAGAAATGTAGCAAGATTACAGAATCATCCTTTTATTATAACCTGAATTATTTAAAAGCAAAGCAAAAACCAGTAAACACTTCAATTTAGTCATATCAAGCTTGCATTCTACTGTTCTTGAAGTTATGATTTCATTATTGATAAATTTTCTATCCTCGAATAAAGAAGCAATTTCTATCCTTCACAAAATCCTGAAGTTAGCTCAATTCAACCTGAAAAATCACAAAGTTCCAAACTTTCTGATAGAATCCCAGAATTGAAGAGAGCCCACCAATTATCATAATCAAAATTTCACAAAAATTTCAATTATTTATGTCCCAAGTTCACTCAAATTTCTAGCATATATATATATATAACAATAAAATATCTCCGGGCTAACAAATACTTCCTCCATTCCATAATATAAAGTCGTTGATGACATATGACGAAAATTAAAGAAGCAAAAAATAAAATGTTTTTTCGTAATCAAAATATAAATATTATTTTCTTAAATAAAACTAGTGGTATACAAGTCATATTCAATAGCATAATATTAATATTTTAACTAACAAAGTACCTTATTTTTTAATTTCCTTAATTTTTGCTACATACTGATATTATACTCCCAATTCTATAATATAAATAATATAAATCGTTTATGAAAATCAATAAAGCAAAAATAAATAAGGAGTTTTTTTAATTAAAATATCAATATTACTCTCTTAAGTAGAATTAGTGGTATACATATTCCATTCAAGATATTAATAATATTGATATTTTGACTAACAAAATATTTTTTTTTCTTCTTATTTTTTGCTACATGTCCCGAACAACATATGTTAAAGAACGGAGGTATTCACAAGCAGCAGCAAACAGGTAGGGAAAAAAAAACTCGAAACTTAAATAAACACATAGAAATACAAGCAAGAAGAATGATTTAGGAAGATGGTTTTTTTTTTTTTTTTAGATTAATGAACTTTTAAAACAGAGAGAATAATTGAGACCTGGTCGCCATTGTTTCGAACAAGAAAATCTCTGTCGGAGGAACTGAGAATAGAGTTAAGGTTGTTTATTATTACTTCTGTTGATAAAACACTGTTTTCTAATTGGTCAGACATTAGAGAGTGAACTGAATTAATCACCAATTATCCAATGATTTGGTCGGAAGGAAGAAGGGGAAGAGCTAAGTTCTTATATTTCTATATTGTTCTTGGTCTGGGTAGCGTACTAACTACAAAGAATCTAATAAGAGCCATTTTTGTCACTTTTAGAGAAATTTATCTTTTTGGGTCACCAATTAATTTATAACCCGTCAAACTAGTCATTCCGTCCAAAACTTGGATTAAATCTGTCAAAATGCATGCGTGGCCATAACGGCTCAATTGACACACTCTCTCTTCGAAGGGCATTATTGGAAATACAACAAATGGTCTCTAATTTGACCCACATAGACCCGTCATTACAACAAATTAATCAAACCCCAAATTCTGAAATATCTCAAATCCAGGAGTGGCGATTCACTCTAGGGTTTATACAAATCAAAGACCCACCATTAAATTCAACATGTTTATCATCAGTAATCGAAGTTAGAAGTGGAATCAAGCAAGGGTATTCAAAAAAGAGTTGAAGAAAATGATTCAGAGGGGACCAAACGACAAAGCTCCTAATTACTGTAAGTATTCTTTGTATTTTAATCTATTTTAGTGTCATTTTTAATTGTACTTTGAGGATAAAGATATTTTGTCTGTCTTACTGGCACTTTGTGTAAGGTTTCGATAAAGAATAATGGTCCCTCCTTCTGTTTTTTGTTTCTCAAGAACATTTTTTAATAGCTTTGTGAAAGTTGGGTCTGCAAAACTATCTTAAATGAGTTGTGATTTTTTAAGAGTTGGTTTGTTTTATTTGCAGTAAATGATCTAAAACAAAAGTCTGACTATTTTACCATAATAGTCAGACATAGGGGTAAGTTTGTTAAGACTGAAGAAAATAAATTTTATGAGGGAGACTGCACAGATATATTTGACTACTGTACCAGTGAAGAAATGTCAATAGTAGAGTTAGATAAAATGGTATACATGTTAGGCTATAATGAGTATGCTGAGTTTTGGTGGAAATGGTCATTTGTTCAAAGATTTAGTGTGTGGAAATTTTTGCAAACAGATGATGATGTAGTAGGCTAATTTTGAGTCTTCTGGAATTCAGACTGGACAAGCTTCTAATGCTAATGTTGTACCAAATTGTCCAACATCCCAGATTTGTTCGTATTTTTGTCTAACAAGGATTCCTTCAATTGCTCACATCTTGTTTGAACTTGTCATTTGATTATAATGGTTGATTTTTCTGTCTTGCAAGGCTCCAAGCAGGTCTAGGAGACCAATCAAATGTGGAAATTGTAGACAAGTTGGACATAACAAGACAACGTGCCCAAAACCTCCACAAAATTCATTGCTAGGACAAAAAAGTGAATGGAGATCATTGGAATGACTAAATGGATTTCATTCCATTTCTTAATTTTTTTCTATGTAACTTTAAAACTCAATCATTTTGTTGCTTTGTAATGCATGGTATATGCACATTTTGTAAGCAAGGCATTTACAATGTTACTCTCTTTTTGGAATCAATTATTGACATTTTAACAATAGTTGTTTGGATAATATATTGTTAGAGCAATTTGGGGCTGTCACTTTGACAACAACAACAACAACAACAACAACAACAACAATAATAATACTAATTAAGTGAATACCGAAAAATTTGGGTAAAATTGGTGAATTTGCATACTAAATTTAAAGAATTGGGTCAAATGATGAAAATGGGCAAGGTTTCATCAATTGGGTTGCTCCAATCGGGTAAGGGTCAATTTAGAGACCCTTATTTGGTTATTATGAAAATACCCTTCAAAAAAATTCATATGAGATTTCTGTCGTTATGGCCACGTATGCATTTTGACAGAATTAATCCAAGTTTTGGACGGAATGACTAGTTTGGCGGGGCCGTAAATTGATTGGTGACCCAAAAAGATAAATTTATCTAAAAGTGACAAAAATGGTTAGGCGGAAATAACTTGATGACATAAATGGCTATTAATTCGATTTGTCTTGGTAAAACAAAATGGACTGCTAATTTTGGAAAGTTTTTTTTATTCTTTCTAAATTATCTATCCACATTGTATTTTGTACAGAAATTAAATTTTCATCAAATTTTATAATAGTATATGGTAAAATGTCAAACATAATTCTATTAATTTACTCGCAAATTAATTTTACCTCATTTTCTCTCTATATTCTTCTCTCTCCATTTTACCTCATTTTTTATTTTTTTGTGAACTTCTAGCACTATAATAGAGAGAAAATTAAATATTGGGTGTGAATATATTTGGAAAGAAAATATTGGAGAGATCATGAGCTGAATTTTGAGATAATAGAGATAAAATTAGAGATTAAGTATGAATAGAATATGGAAGAAAATATTGAAGAGATAAATTAATGGAAAGAGTTTAATGTTGATCAAAAGGGTAATTTTGTCATTTGAAAATAAATTGCCTTGGCAGGAGAAAATCCGCCTTCACAATATCACTAGACTTCTACATAACATGCTTGGTTTAATAATTCCAAAATCTTACTCCTTAATTAGTGACTTAATTTCATGTGATATTGATATAAAGGAGCCAAAATCTTACTTTCTCTCCATATAAAGCAACAACAATAACAAACATTTCTTACCCTTCTTCCTCGGTAAAGGACATAGTACTTATAATATCCTTACCCCAATTTTTTTTTACTTTCAATACTGTGCATCGAGATTACAGTTGTTTCTGATCGATCGATTGTGACAACATAGTACTAAAAACATGTATAATCAATTACAACCAGTTGATGTTTATCCTAGCCCTAATGTGTTCCAACCTCAACAACAACAAAATTCATCTCATCTATCAATTGGATCATATGTTATAGCTATTATTGTCGTAGTAGTAATAGTTGTTTTAGGTATTATTGCCTGTTTTCTTCCTCGGCTGTGCCGCCGCGGCAGCAACAAATGGGAGCAGCCTCATCATGGTGGTCAAGGAGGAGGAGAGAAAGAGGCAGATAATTTAGAAGCGAATTAAAATATATATGTTGAAGTCAAATTATAAATAAAATGACATATATATGTAATAAAATCTTTAAAAAATTGAAAATGAACGAAATGTAATATTTACAAATATATTGTAGAAAAAAATTATTTCTTATGCAAAAAATATTCATTTTGAAAAATATTGAGGCCCAGCTCCAACGGTCTTAAGATTAGTTTTATGTGCTTAATGTTTTTGTGACGTTGGGTTTGATTATTTCAGGGCTTCACAAGATGTGACCTAGAAATACCCGATGGTCGGTGCAACAAGTGCTTAGAGAGTAATTTTTTTTTTTTTATAAATTCATAAAAATGAATGTGCAAGTGATGGTTATCAACACTCTGTGTTACTCTATGTTCGTGCTTAAACATTAGACAAAGATGAAAATTTTACCCTTTTTGGAGTTCAGATATTGATAAAACTGAGAATTTGGATCTTCACTGGTGCAGTTAATCTTCCAATTTAAATTAGATAACAGATATATTGTCAATTAGTGTTAAAAAAAATTGCTAGACTCTAAATTGGCAAACTCTCTCATCTAAGTTGCATTAGATTCATTTCTTATATTTTAGGTACGGAAGAGAAGAGTCAAACTTTTTTATCCCCATTAATATAGCTTCTAACTGGCATTGCATTCTTGACTATAAAAACTTTTCTTCACAAATCCTACATTATATAAATAAACTTTTAAATTTACAAAAGAAGTCTTAAATTTCATAATTAGGATTGTTAAATGCAATCAGCTGGTTTGCCCGAGTGGTTAAGGGGGAAGACTTAAGATCTTCTGCACATAAGTGCGCATGGGTTCGAACCCCATAGCCAGCATAATTAATTTATGTTAAAAAAATGATTGTTAAATGCAGTGTTTCATGGACTGGTATAGAAAGTCTTGAGTGCACTTCTATTGTTTTAATCTTAACTCACGTGTGTCAAAAGTTCTTTGACCAGATAAATTTTAAATCGAGAGATGCTAATTGTTCTTGAATCATGCCCAGAATTGGGGAAAGACTGTCTTCAGGGCCGGCCCGAGCATTGATGCAGGTGGTGCAACCGCACAGGGCCCCCTCTCTCAAAGGGGCCCCAAAATTTTCAAGTATAACATGTTTATATGTTAAGCTCAACCCAAATATTCAAGCTATCATATAGCCATCCATGTCCATTACTTCAATAGTCCAACTATTATTGACGATTTTACCTCCACTGATGCTCGAAGAAAGCATATTTTGTAGTTTTATAATGTCATATTTCGTTTATTTTAAAATTGTAACAAGTTGAAAATGTTAATGTTCATACGAAAGGCCCCATTTTTAGTTTTCGTACAGGGCCCCCAAAATATCAGGACCGGCCCTGACTGTCTTGCCTTTCTGTGGAAATAGCTCACAAACCTCCATGTTCTCTTAAAACAGCTGGCAATGAGTGCACTTCTATTGTTTTAATCTTAACTCACATGTGTCAAAGGTTCTTTGACCAGATAAATTTTAAACCGAGAGATGCTAATTGTTCTTGAATCATGCCCAGAATTGGGGAAAGACTGTCTTGCCTTCCTGTGAAAATAGCTCACAAACCTCCATGTTCTCTTAAAACAACTAGCAATGAGAGGTATTAAATAATGAGCTTATAAGTGATTCAGATATTCCTTAGGCCGTCGATGTGAGACTTTATATTAAACACCCACCTCACATCAAGGTGTGATCAATTTCAACACTCATTCACCTCAATGTGAGAGTTAATACAAAGTCTATCTCTCTTCTTGGTCACACATGAACAATTCAAGGTTCACCGCTCTACTTGAGTCATGCAGGGACATTCAGAGCCTACGACCGCCAAAAAAACCTAATTCAAGATTCGCCGCCTTATTTGGGTCACACGGAGGGACATTCAGAGCTCACATCAGACTAAAGAACATAACTCTTATATCATATGAAAATAATTTATAGGCCTCTATGTCCTTCCAAAATCGATTGAGAAATTTTAACCTATGAGTTATATAAGTGATTCGAACATTCCTTTCATTGGACTTTATATTCAACGACATTTTGGGCTTGCTCTCCAAAGGAGTATATCAATTGTCATGGGCTCAGCCCCAAATACAGCATTGGTACTTCTGATCTAAAATTGTGTGTTCATTTCGAATTAAAGCTGCAAGATTGGTTTATTTGACTTTCGTTAAAAAAAATAAGTATGATTACAGTGAAAATTTTCCATTAACTTTGAATTAAGAACCAAGTCCAAATATTCTATGGAAAAAAAAAAAAAGTTGATGGAGAATGGTAACTTATGACTATGGAAGAAATTTCATGTTTAAAAGGTATCCCGGCAGCTGTGGATATTATGTTAGACTCTTGTGGTTAAGCATGGTGCTCAGCACAAAAAACTTTCAATACATATTGAATTTTTTTTTTTGACGTTAAATAAAAAATTCGACGGTCTACATTTTTTTTTGAGCGAATATGTGTTGTTATTTTGTAACACTAGTTGTGTAAAACATGTCTTAGAATAAGTGTTAATCAAGAGAGAACAACTATTATATAGAATGTAATACTTGTCTAAAAATCTATAACAATTATTTAAAAAGTATATATATATATATATAGTGACACCTTTTTGTTCAACACTATAATCGTGGTTATACTCATGTAGTATAATTAACTCATGATATTAATTCCTAATGTTTGGTTAATCATTGAGTAGAATCAAGTATAAAGTGTGATGGGAATGACATATTCTTTTCTTTGCCGAGAGTATATAAACTAAGAAATCGACAACTTGGGTCACTCACTTTCCAACTAATCTCTTGATTCCATATAGTACTAAATTCTAGCCCCAACAAGTAAATATCAATAAGACTTGGCAAAAAAAAAGTAAATATCAATAAGGAAAGTGATAAAGGGACATAATAATTTACGTGATTTGATTATCTGATATACATCCACTAATAAGGCATGCGCATAATTTCACTATAATGAAAAAATAAGAATATTATAAAGATTTCTCCAACTCATTAGCTCTCCCTTGCCTTACTACTCCAAACAATATAAAGACACGTACAGTGGCGGAGTTACGATGGGTTCCAATTTTTTTTTTTTTTTTTTATAGTTTTAGTTTTGTTTTTGTAACACCTCGTCCCTTGAGCATTTGTTAGTGTACCCATTTTGAATCATTTTTCGATTTAAAATTAGATTTTTTTAGTTCGTAAATTATAGAAACAACACCACTTATACCTTAATAAATTTGGTTAAAATTTTAACATATTTAAGTGTGCAAGATACTATAATATTTATTTAATAAATAAAAAAAACTTAAAGACAAGCGATGTAGAAAAGGCTTACCAAACACAAGTACACAACCTATGACTCTCTAAGTCTAGTCTACCTACCAGTACCACAACCACAAATCTTACCAGTCCGGCTCCTATGCGGAACAGGATTGTTCCGGACGTCCGGAACAATCCTAGCCGTGTGATGGGATTTTGAACAGCCTAAATTTGGAAAGAGAAAAATTGCGACTGAATTTAAAATATTAAAAAAAATTCTCTCCAGATCTGGACCGTTAAAAAATCTCATCCGACGGCTAGTAACTTGTCCCGCACGTGCGGAACAAAAAGCTATCCCGCATAGGAGCCGGGAGCAAATCTTACTCAATTGATCAAAATATCTAATCGGCTCATTCCATACTCAATAATGTCGAAAAGCATTTCTCTCTGCAGTCCGGTTCCTATGCGGAACAGCCAAAGTTTCGCACGTGCGAAACAATCTCAGCCGTCGGATGAGATTTTGAACGGTCCAGATCTGGAGAGAGAAAAGTTGCGGCGGACTTAAAAAATAATTTAAAAAAATTCTCTCTCCATATCTGGACCGTTAAAAAATCTCATCTGACGGCTGAGAGCGTGTCCCGCACCGTACGAAACAAAAGCTGTTCCGCATAGGAGCCGGGACCTTCTCTCTGGCTCTGGGTTTCTCACTGATCCTCAAATTCAATCATCAATCCCCATCATCCTTCATTATTTGAATTAAACAGGTAACTCTCTTTAATGTTTTTTTAATCTTTCAATTTTTGTTTTGTGAATGTTTCTCACTTAATTTTATCATTTAGTTTCTGGATTATGAATAAATTCTTTGCGAAATACATATGATTCATGATATTTAAGTACACTTTTTTTTTTTTTTTTTGCACAGTTATGGATAAATTCGTTATTAAAGGTAAATTTACGTTTTGTTCGGAACAAACTAGTGAAAGGGGGTGTTAGGGATAAAAGGGTTGAGATTGGAGATGAAAATGATATTGAAATTTATACATAAGTGAAAGCATTTCCGATGTGCAAATGTTGGATTTAACGAGTACGGTTTATGTCTTACTTGTTTATATGTTGGCATTGTCATTCATATGTTCATATGCATCAAAATTGGTCATTTTGGGGTTGGGATTCGGATTGTCCAGAAATGCACTTTTCCTTCACAAATTTTCCCTAAAAATGATCTGTTCTCTCCTGAACAAACTACTGGGTCTTCTGGACAAATTTCTGAAGGACTCCGGTTGACCTAACCCACCTCCGACCTACCTGACCTTAGCTCCGGTCTATCTGACCACAGATCAATTTTTGAAACGTCTCTGTTTTGATCCATTTTAACTTCTGCTTGATCCGATTTCAAAGTCAAGTCTTTTATAAGTTATGTGAGGTGTATTCTAGTGTTTTAAAGGTTATTTAAAGCTATGTAAAGTTGTGTTATATTTTCATTGATTTCGAGAAGTCGGGAAACGATTTTTGAGTCTTATTTGATATTCATCCCAAGGGTGTTGATGCTTACTGGGCTTCGCAGCTCATGTTTTTACTTTTCTTATTTGCAGATGAACAGGTATTTGATGCTGATTATGTGGAGCAATGGGATGGTGACGGTTTTGAGTGATTCATAACCTATCTTGTAATGGATAGCTTTCCTTTATAATACTTGAGCTTTGGCTTGTAATAATTAGTACCAATGTTGCAGAAGTCGCTAGTCGGTCGGCAGACAGGGGACTAGCGACTAGTCGGCCTAGTTGGGGAGTAGTCGGCGACCCTAAGTATTAAATATATTTTATTTTAATCATTTTCGGAAATGTTTTCTTTTATATTTTTGGTCTAATTAAATATTAAAAATATAAAGTAGGCCATTTAGAACTTGTTTGTAACATAAGTGTTTTATGGGATTTTATGTGCTAATATTTTAATTGCACTTTTAGCCCTGACTATATAAATACTCTTATCTAGGAAGAAAACCCTAAACATTTACTTCCTCCTTTTTTTTTCCTCCTCAGAGGCGGCATTCTGAAAGAAAACCCTAAACTTTGTCGCTGTGGAGAAGATTTCTGTAGATGCTGCCACCACCGTTTCTTCTTCTTCTCCAACAACCGCCACAGTCTCTCTCCCATTTCTTCCTCTTTCTTCTCTCTCATTTCTTCCTCTTCTCTCTCCTCTCCCTCTTCTTCTTTCTCCGTTCTCCCCTTCCTCAACCGCGAACACCTCACCGCTCCTCCCGTCGCTGCTCCTTCCCGTCACCGCCACCGCCGCCCGATCATGGTTGCTGCAGGTACGTGTCTTTCCTTCTTTCTTTGTCTTTTCCCCCGATTTTTGACCGACTAGATCGGACTTTTGACCGACTTTTTCAAAGACCCGATTTTTTGCCCCATTTTTGGATTTCTAGGCGGCCGCTGGCCGACTACCGACTAGTCCCCGACTAATCGGCCGACCAGGCCGAGTTTTACAACACTGATTAGTACTACACACTTTACTTTCTGTTGGTTTGTATAACTCTGATAATTAATGTAGTTATTAATGCTTCCGCTAATAATAGTATAACGGACTTTACTATATCTGCTTTGGTTCTGTGCCTCATTGGCATATGAGGTACAGCCAGGTCATCACCCGGTTTCGGGGTGTGACAACATGAACAAGAGGTGATGCATTTATTTTACTGGAGTTGATGTTAAAGTTTGAATTTGTATTTAATCTACATCTCATGAAGAAGATCTTGGGAATTTCAAATGAATTGTCGAAAGCATTACAAAGGAAAGATCAAGATATTGTCAATGCTATGAAATTGGTGAGGTACTGTAAATTGCAGCTCCAAACATTGAGGGATGATGGATGGGATTCTTTTATTGAGATTATTTCGTCGTTTTGTGGATCTCATAGTATCAATGTTCCCGACATGGAAAAAATGTTTAGGCCTATAGGTCGTTCAATGTTTGAAAAAGTGACAAATTTACATCAATATCGTGTTGAAATATTTTATGTTATCATTGATATGCAACTTCAAGAATTGAATAATCGTTTTTTGGAGGTGAAGAGTGACCTATTAATTTGCGTTGCGTGCTTGTGTCCAAATAGATCATTTGCTGATTTTGACGAGAACAAATTGATTCGACTATGTGGATACTATCCATTGGATTTTGATGCAGGACATATCTTAGCACTTGATAATCAACTTGATACACATATTCTTGACATGCGTATGAGTGAAGAGTTTCAAGGATTGCAGGGTCTTAGTGAGCTTTCACAGAGGTTATTTGCAAAAAACAAGCATCAGGTTTACCCATTAGTTTACTAGCTTTTGACATTGGCTCTAATTCTACCGGTGGCTACTGCTTCAGCCGAGAGAGTATTTTCTGCAATGACTTTTGTCAAGAGTCGTCTACGCAATCGAATTGAGATCAATGGTTGAATGATAGTTTAATTGCATTTGTTGAGAAATATGTGTTTGATACTATCGAGAATGATGTAATTATAGAATATTATCAAAGTATGAAAACGCGTAGGGAATAATTGTAATGAAATATTATATATGCTTTGTGATACCCGTAACTTTTACTTACGTGATTTCTAACATGTAATTAATCTTTTGCGAGTAACTGTGTAGGCGTAATTTATTTCGTGTGATTACGTGTTTACGTGTCCATTTAATTTTATATTATGTTACATGTTCTATTATGTCCACGTTTTATTGAGGGGCTTTTGCACACGTATTATAATTAGGGGACTTAAATTGTGTTTCACATACTTCTCCACTTACAAAAGTTTCGTCCTTGAAACTTGCACTCACTACCACGTGTTATTTGAATATCAATAGAGCCTTGTCCATCTAGAGGGAAGTGTTAGTATGCACGTGGTAGTGAGTGCAAATTTCGAGGACGAAACTTTTGTAAGTGGGGAAGTATGTGAAACACAATTTAAGTCCCCTAATTATAATACGTGTGCGAAACGCCCCTCAATAAAACGTGGACATAATAGAACATGTAACATAATATAAAATTAAATGGACACGTAAACACGTAATCACACGAAATAAATTACGCCTACACAGTTACTCGCAAAAGATTAATTACACGTTAGAAATCACGTAAGTAAAAGTTACGAGTATCACATGCTTTTATAATTTTATTTTGTCAATGTTAATTGTGCCCCCTGTTTGTGAAGTCTGCGTCCGCCACTGGACACGCATATATAGGAGTAGTAAATCTTTAGCTAAAAGGATTAGGAATTCACTTAATTATTAATTCTTAACTACTTAGTATCCAATTAGGAATCCACATAATTAGTAATTTACCTAATTACTAATTCTTACTAATTAATATCTAATTAGTAATACAGTGAAAATATGAGCCAAAATCCAACAATTTCAACCCTGGCATGTATTCACCCAATATCCAAGTAGTACGCTCCACGTCCCATATGCTGCATGTCTCATATGCCCCTACGCACAACCCATTGCTCTACACTTGAACCTTCAAATCATCACGTTGAATTAACGAGAATTGACTAAGCTAGAATTAGTCAACTTCCATCGGTCAAACACGACAACACCAATAACGGAACAAACTGTTCAACGTTCAAAGTCCACCCAACCCACTATGGTTTATGACACTCGATGCATCTCTGGTGTCCATTCACTCGAAACATACCGGATCAATCATCAACCCTTCCAATCCAAACATCTAGATTTACTCCTTTTAATTTGCTTGACTCTTGTACACCAAACACACTAGATTTTTATCTCTTCCAGCAACACATCTTCTCTGCCAAACTTCCAAGTGTGCTCCAACCCCAATGAATATCTCTTCCATCTTCAATGGATCTCTCTTCCATCTTTGAAGGACAAACATAAAAATATTTCCATCTGTGTTAACGGTTTCTGGTGACGATGCCTAAAATTATACGGAACTCTGGAGTTGACAATTGGCCGATCTTTCACTATAAAGTAACGTCAAATTATGGTACGTTCCCACATTGACTTAACCACTTTCGATTATATCCACACTTTCCTCTAATATCTGGCGAAACTGATGAACCAAAACAACTCATCTTTGGTTCTGAACATCGCTCTGATACCAGTTGTTAGGAAATTAATCCTCTTTAATTCTAGCCACCAAGCAAATATGAATGAGGAAAGCAATAAAGGGACACAATGATTTACGTTGTTCAATCAATTGACCTACATATATGGGTAAGGCGAGCACATAATTTTACTATAATGGAGAAACGGAATACAATGGAGATTCCTCCAACCCATTAGCTCCCCCTCACCTTACTATTCCAAACAATATAGAAGACACGTATATATAGGAGTAGTAAACATTTAGTTACAAGGATTAGAAATTCACATAATTACTAATTCTTAACCTAATTAGTATCCAATTAGTAGTTCACCTAATTAGTAATTTATCTAAAATTATTAATCTAATTAATATCTAATTAGTAATATAGTGAATATGATCAAAACACAACTAACATATATAGCATAAAAATCGAGTCAAAACAGTAATTCAATTGGTAAAATATTTGTTATAGATTGAAAGGTTTCAGATTCAACGTTCATTATAACGTATATGCATCTCCATTCCCCCTTCCCACCCCCAAAAAAAAATTATTTTAAAAATAAACGTAGCATAAACATTTTATAGTTTTACTTGAATGAAGACCTATTTTGAAATTTTTTATTTCTTTCTTTTTTTAATTTGAGGTTAATCTGAGACGAACCCAATATAATTAGACTTGTGTAAGTGGATTGAATGTGGTTCAAAATCAAACTCCTCGAACTTTGTAAAATCGCAATTGTTTGTGAAAGTAGATATAAAATTTGCAAGTGGAAATTTTGAGTTCAGTTTAAAATAAACTCAATCCAAATGCATATTTTTAGAGTTTAAAATTTTCTATCTCATTCATTTTCTATTTCTTTACTTCATTTATATGTCTTTTGTTTAACTCACTTTTCCCTCATAAGTTCTACCAATTCTTTTAAATTAAAGTAGATTTTTAACAAGAGAAATAAACACTGTCAACTTGTTAAAAATAGGACACGAAAGAAACGAATGACTTAATCACACGATTAATCGTAGCAGGCGAAAGGAAATATTTATTTCCTTTTTTTTATCTTGGAAACTTCTTTTTTAAAACCTCCAAGAAGGTGATAATCCAATTATTAATTTTTTAGCCTCATAGGAGGAGGAGGTGGACTCCTAGGAAAGGAGAATTATTTAGCCCTACACACCATGTAGGCAGTGGCGGAGGATACAAGGGGCAGGGCCCCCCAAGAATTTTCAATTTTTTTATATACTAGGTATATATATCCAACTGTTCAGAAAAAAATAAATTTTTTTTCTACTACTACCTCCCCAAGAATTTTATGATACACACCGAAATATACCATTTAGAAATTTTTACAATCGTTTGGTCCACCAATGTTGAAGATTAGTAGAAGAAATGAAGATCAGTGAAGTTCTTTCAAGTTGCAAAGTGTAAAGATCAAGCAAAAGAGAATAAAAAAGAGTCGCAAAAATGCTAAGGAAAAGGAAGAATGGACTTGTGATGTGGGAGTGAAGATTTACGCATTGGGCCAAAAAAGAATTAAGTAAAATAGGTCCACTTCTCCTCGTAAATAAAATAGCTCGATTATGTATGTTAAGCGATTTAGGGTTAAAATCGGGGTAAAAAACTCATTCGATGAGCTGATGAAGAATAAAAAAAAATTTAAAGGGCGCGCCCTTGACTCCCCTCTTCGCTAACCTAAGACTTTGTATATGTCGTTTAAATTCAACTTTTCTAAAAAAATATATAATTCTACCTCAAATATATCATTTTACACCGTAAGCAATATTTTAGTTCGGCCCCCCCTAAATTCAAATCCTGGCTCCGCCACTGTATGTAGGGGAAGGGTGTCGAACCTACAACCTCATGATCGTGGGTAGAGATCAGCCGCACTGAGCTGTGTCACTCTTGATTTTTTTCTTGGAAACTTGAGATTCAAGATGACCATAATAACGTAGAAGAAAGTTATAGAACCACTTACACATTTTTTCTGGCCAAACAAAACATTTTCATGCAAAATGCGCCACTAAATCTTATAGGTGTGAAAAAATAGTATGGATCTCGTGTCACATTTTTTATTTTTTTTATTCATCAAAAAAAAGAGAAGTTGATATGTGTCAATTTTTTAATTAAAATATTTTTAACTTAAGAAATTGTGAAATCTTTTTGAAAAAGTAAATACGTGATAATCATCTATTAGTGGCACAATAAATAAGAGATGAATTCGACATTGATTTTTTCCTGTTTTTTATGAATGCTTTCTCTAATTTCTAGTAATTTGATCAAACACAAATCTTTGACCCGGGGACGAAGTTATGAATTGTACGTTGAGGGCGAAAAACTGTAACAGTATGTCGAATTATATATAAAAATTTTATAAAAAAAATTGAGGGCGAACTTGATCAAATATTTCGAATTACATATAAAATTTACAATATGTAATAGAATTTTTAAAAATTTCAGGACGACTCCCCACCCCTATAATAGTCCCATGCTTGACCCAAAAAAAGCTTTTCTCATTGTAGTGCGTGTACTAAAAGCATTCAAATCCAGATTCCCATGTATCCCATAATCCATGAGAACGCTCCAAAAGTAACTATATCATGCCTTTCTTTAAATTGAGTCTTAAATTAAGTCTAGAAATTAAATATAATGCATTAAATCATTTAAATTTTTGGTTTGAGTTTATAATCTTCAAAGACTGAGATGAGAATTTCATACTAAATACAATCAAGAGCAAACCCTATAATTGCCTTTCGTGATTTTGGAATAATTTCAGATTATAATCAAAATTAATTTATGTGAATTTGTGAATCCCACTGTGGATTGTCTCCTCATGAGTACATGTAAGAGTGATGCTAATATATATTACGATAAGATCCTTATAATTGGCAAAATTTTATGTTACTTACTACCTTAAATTAAGACTTTCATTACATATTAAGAAAATTAAAGAAGAAAAAATTAAAAGTTTTTTTTAATTAAAATATTAATATTATTCTTTTAAATAAAATTAGTAGTATACAAGTCGCTATTTTTAAGAGAATAATAATTGTATTTGAACTAACAAAGTATCTTTTTTTTTCGCTACAACAAAAAAAGAATTTGATTGGATTGAGTCTCAGTCTGAGATTCTGTTCTCAGTTTCAGACCAATTTCTAACTCAAACTAAATTTTAGGTAATTTAATACTCCATGTTTCATTTTAAATTCAATTTAAAGAGAGTTTTGACCTATGTCTCAAACTCAAATTCATGTCAGTTACAATTCAAACAAACCCTTCTTTCCACAAAAAATGACAAAGGAATATCTTTAGTTGTCTCTCTTTAATAAAGAAAATCTCCCGTTTTTGAATTCAAAAATCCCCCTCATTATAATCCTTTTATTAGAACCATAGTTTTTGCATACCCTAACCTCTTCTCACAAGGCAAATAATCTTCCTTTCTTCTTCCATTCACCTAATTATTCCTTTCTTTACACTCAAAGAACCCTCTCCCAACTTCAAAACCTTAATATCCTTGGGCAAAACAAAAATTCTAAAAACAACTGTCGAGATTACAATTGTTCCTGATCAACTGTCGAAAGTAAGTAGTACTAAAAAACATGTCTAATCAAGTACAACCACTTGATGTTTATCCTAGTCCTAATGTAATCCAACCCCAACAACAACAACAAAATTCATCACATCACTCAAATGGATCTTTTGGACCAGCTTACATTGTCTTGGGAATAATATTTGTATTAGCTATTATCGCCACTATTCTTGGCCGGATATGTAGCCGCCGCGGCAACGGTAGCAAGGCGGCGGAGCAGCCTCATCACGGTGGTCATGGAGGAGGTAAGAATAAAAAGGCGGGAAAATCGACTGCTAGACCACATGATCATAAGGTTCAATCAGGGCCAGAAGGTGACATTGAATTTGGATTTCATGAAAAAAGAATTCCAAAAACTTCTAAAGTTGGTCATGATAATAATAATAATATTGGAGATCATAGTAGAGGACCTAAGCTGCCATTATCATATGGTGGTGAACATAAAGGACGTGCGAAATTTGCTGATGATCATATTGAATTTAGGCCTGGTCATTGAAGAAAAAACAACTGAGGAATTAATTTCCTTGTGTTTTTTTTTCATTTTAGTAATGGTTGTTTTAAATTTTTTATGGTGATTACTTTTTTTTCATTAATTTATTGTTATATATACTCCCTTTTGTCCCAAATTATCTGTCTACAATTTCTTTTTAATTTGTTTCTAAAATAATTGTCTATTTTTTAAATAAATGCCTCATTAATGATATTTTTTTTTTCCAATTCTACCCTTACATTGAATTTTGAAGAGAAAAGGAAGTAGAATTAAATTGGGAGTAATATTAATTAGAGTCTTTAATTATTGACATTTTAATATATATATATATATATATATATATATATATATATATATATATATATATATATATATAATTTGATTAAATCTTAATTTCCGTGCAAAATACAAAGTGGATAGATGATTTGTCACATAGAGAATATATTGCTAAGCCATGTGGAGGATTATTACATGACAATACTAATAAGCATGGAAATTGTGACATGTACTATTTTCTTAGTAGTTCTTTAATGAATGATTTGGAACTACCAATGGTTAGCTTTTTGAAGTCCGATTGGGCGATTGCCTTATGTAAGGGAGAGAGATGTCTCACAAGAGGAGGATGGTAGCCCTAGAAATGGAAATTTAAAAGCTTGCCCCATGTAAAGGAAGGGTATCGAACCCACGATCTCATGATCGTGGACAAACCTTTACCCCAGTGGGCTAAGGAACTTGTGATCAATGGTTAGCCTTTAATGAATGATTTCCTGTTCAAGTTCCTTTTTCAATTTCCCTTCCCGTCCTAAAGTTCTTGACAAGTATGTTAGCCGAAGTGCATTAACAACTGTTATGTGGTATTATCATTTTTGTTTTACTTTTTGTTAACACGACATTAACACAATACTAACAGTTCGACACAAAATTTGACAGATATTTTAACATGATATGTTAACACAACATTGACACAACACTTGACAATTACTTTAACTCAGACTGTTAACGCGAACACAAAATTTGACAGATACTTTAACATGATATGTTAACAAAACATTGACACAACAATTGACAATTACTTTAACTCAGACTGTTAACACGAAGTTGTTAATTGGATAGCATATTTAGTAATAAAGTCTAACTACTTAATGTAATTACGTTTATTATTTAACCTAGTTAGTTTACATGGGGATCAAGTGGTCCAGTGAAAGGCTGCCCAACAACGCTGGCTTGTGGTCTTGTGTTCGATCCCCATATCCCCTCCCCCACCTCTCCCCCTAAAAAAAAAAAACCTAGTTAGTTGACACGTCAATTGTCATAGTAGAAGCTCGATAAATAGGTACACCTAACTTTGTATACACAAAATAGATTTAAGATTCCATTTCGGTCGAATAATTAGTTTACTTTCCTTTTAACTTAATTGATTAAAAATATTTGTTACTATTCCGTCCAAAATTATCTGTCAACTTTGACAAATACATATATATTAAAGTTTTGGTAAAATATAAGCAAAAGTAAAAAAATCCCCTCATTAATTTTATTAATCTCATTTAAAATTTATATCTTTCTCTCTCCTTACTCTCACACAACAACAACCAACCACCTCTTAAATATTCGTTGGAAAGTGATAATTTTAATTAAGTAATATTATTCAATGAAAAGTTGGAAGAAGGGTAAAATGAAAAAATTTATCATTTATACATATTTTATTTAAAAAATTGACAGTTAATTTAGGACAAATAAAAAATAAAATGTGAACAGTTAATTTGGCCATTACAACAATATCTCCACATCTTGACACTAAATAGTACTGCATCCCAAAGGTCCCTATCTTCACATCTGGATTATGGAGAAAAACTATGTAAAAGACATCAAGGATCGAAATCAATATGAGTAGATATATACATATTTAGCCATACACTTGTTTTCTTCCCAAATTAAAATAATTATTATGATCGGGCAAGGCTATTAACTTTATACTCCATCTATTCTATAATATAATATAAAACTTTTATAAAATGTAACGAAAATTAATGAAGTAAAAAGCAGAGCATTGTTAGTCAAAATATCAATATTACACTCTTAAATAGGACTAGTATATCACTAATTCTATTTAAAAAAATAATATTAATATTTTGACTAAAAAAGTATCTTAAATTTTGTTTTTTTAATTTTCGCTATATGTACTAAACGACTTATATTATGGAAGGGAGGGTCTTATGTTTTTGTTCATGTGTAAGAGGAAATTACAAGTATCGAAGGCATGGTAGCCCAGTGGGTAACATCCACCGCTCTGGGATCGAGAGGTCCTGTGTTCGATACTGACTAAAGCGCTCAGCTAGCCTAACACCCCCCCACCTAACCACCAAAAAAAAAAGAAAAAAAAAGAAGAGGAAATTACAAGTGTCGAGTATATATACTTTTTTTTATTTCTAAAGGTATATTTTATATTAATAACGATTGTTGGATTAAATTTTTTGGATCAAAGAATATAAAATGAAAATTATTGTTATAATTTAATGTGACATTATACCTTATTAATCCAAATTTGATCCCAACTTTTTGATCCAATAATCACTACCCATTTTATATATCTACCTTCATTTTATAGTATAAGTCGTCATACCCGTCTCGAACAATACCGAGGCTTTGTGCTAATTACCAAAGTTAGGCCCCTCAATTTTTTTTAGAAGTATAAATTATAAAAAATGTCAAAACATAATTATAGACTCAAGTTTAAAGAGTGCAACAATCGTAATATTTATCTTTATTTAAAAAGGGTCACCCTTCTAACACTCTTTGAAGCAAAATCGATTTTTTCTTCTTTAAAATACGATTTTTTTTTCTTTCTCAATATTACATTTTTGGAGATATGGTGATTAATATGTTAAGTGATTTTAAAAAAATTGGGTCCCCATAAAATGAGAGGCCCGATTCTGTATGACATCCTGGGCTTGTACAAAGCCGTGTCTGTAAGTCGTTTAGTACACATAGTGAAAATCAAGGAAGAAAAAAATAAGGTATTTTGTTAATCAAAATATCTTTTGAAATATGAAGTCCCACATCGAGTGTTTAAAAAAAAATCCAAATAACTTATAAGCTCATTGGTTAACACCATTCATAGCCAATTGATTTTGAGAGAACATGGAGGCACGTGAGTTAATTTTCACAAGGTATCAGAGCAGGCTTTTATGCGAGATGTGTGGGCTCATAATGCCCAAAGTGGACTCTGATTGTCCTCGTACGACCCAAGTAGGGGCGACGAGCCTTCATCTGTTCCCGTGTGACCCAAGAAGGGCGGCAGGTCTTGAATTTGACTCTCACCTCGATGTGAGGGGGAGTGTTGAAATAGGAAGTCTCATAGCCAACTGGTTTTGAGAGGATATGGGAGGCTCATGAACTAATTTTCACAATATAAATATTACTATTTAAAATAAAATTAGTGGTATACAAATCATATTTAAGAGAGTAATATTGATATTTTAACTAACAAAGTAGCTTACTTATTACTTATTTAATTTTTATTTTATGTATTAAATATTTTATTAAATAATTTATATTATGAAATCGAACACCCAAAGTTTTGGAGTTTATAGGTTGTTACATACTTTACATTCATAGTTGCTTATTGTGGCTAGTGTGGTCGTTGGAATGACGCCCATCTTTTCTTCCCTCTGAGCCAATAGAAAAATTCTGATATAGACTCTACGCATAAGTTGTGACATGCAAACCACTTGATCCACAATCAACCACATCCCCTCTTTTAATTAAAAACAATAAAAACGCCTCAAACAATGCACTAAAAGGGGAATATTTTTTATTATTTTAATCAAAAACCGTGATGTGGCTTAAATGTGATCGAGTGACCCATGTCCCACTTGTAGAGCTTTCAGTCCCATGACAGAATTGATCGAGCCAATAATATGCTTTCAACAATACATTCTCAGTTTTGAATTGAATATGCATATTTGCGTTTTTCTATAAAAAAAATATTTTATCATGAAAATTTGTACGAATTATTATATCAAAACTTAGTCATTTTCTGGCAAATGCTAAAATTTTCTTACAGACGAACACTAAAGAAAGAATAATCATAGTTGAATTACCTTGTTAAACAAAATAATTATATAAATTTGATTTTTAAATAAATTATGTGAGTTACATACAGGGGCGAAGACAGGGGGCCGGTGCCACTCCGAAAATTTTAAAAATATTACTATTTATCGAAATTTTAGGTGTATTTTGAAAAACTTTAAAAAAAATTATCAGTTTCGCCCCCCAAGAATTTTTTTTTTGCCTTTTTTATTGTCCCCAAGAATTTTATCAATTTCGCCCTCCCCCTCCAACACCAAATTCCTTTCTTCGTCCATGGTTACATATTTGTACTATTTCCGAAAGTATATTATTTAACACAAAAGATACAAGGTTTTTGTGTAATACACGGACTTATATAAGTAATTTTCTTCTTTTTGTTTTTACTCATGTGTTCTCTATTTTGTAGATTAATCTGGATTCAGTCGACAAAATGCCCGCAAAGGTTGGTTTTTACTCGGTGATAAAATTAGACATTTAAACTCTTTTTACGGTATTCTCAACTGAGATAAATATTGAGAATCGAAATTCAATACCCCACAGTCTGCTACCAACTGCGACAACTTATATAAGATAGCAAAAACCAATCACATGTACATTCTAGAAGAAATGCAATAAATAAAAACTTGGATAGTGTATAACCTACTTCCAACCTTATCACACAAGTAAAAAATTTACATCATAGGTACCTCCATTCCTTAAATATAAGACTTTCAATATATATTGGGAAAATTAAGATAACAAAAATTAAGATGTTTTGTAATTAAAATATCAATATTACTGTCTTAAATAGAATTAGTGGTATACAATTCATATTTAACAGAGTAATATTAATATTTTAATTACAAAAATATATTAATTTTTGTTTCTTTAATTTTCGTAATATGTAATAAAAATATTATATTTAGGAATTGAGGTAGAAGTTAGTTTAGCTTCTTACCTTCTTTATTCCTTAATTTATACAACCACGTTTTTTTTCCACTTAATTTAATTAACATTATATGATCCTACTTTAAAAAATAAGGACACGCCAAGCTTAGCAGAATATGTTGACTTACTAGTATTATCATTTTTAATGAAGTCATCAATCATGTGCTCATTCAGCAAAAACAAAAACAAAATTAAAAAAGGAAGAAAAAGATTCGATCAACCCAACGGATAAAATTTGTTGTATATTTTTTATCAGCATGTATTAATTTAAGGTATTATTAAATAAAAAATAATTTCAATAAAAAGTAATTATTTTCAACATCATAATAGTATTAAGTTTTTTCAATAGTACGTTTGAGTCAAAATTAATGAATTCATATTATATCAAACATTGTATTGATCTATTTAGATAATATCTCACGGGTAGTGATAATGCCAGAGTAAGAATCTTCCTGCAAGAGCGATTTACGTGCATGTGACAAAATTACCCCTCTAACATATTAATTAAAAAATTTAATTATTTTTTCTATTTTCTCTCCCAATATTTTCTCTCTATCCTGGCATGATCTTTCTCTCTCCCATAGATTCTTTCCTTATTTTTCTCTCAATCTCTCGTGATTTTTGTTTCTATATCTGTTTTTTTTTCTTTTTTTCCTCTCTCTCTCTGTTTTTTTTTTCATTTTTTTCTTCTCTCCATCTCCAAGTGATTTTGTTTTCTTCTCTGTTTTTTATTCTCAATTTCCTCACTGAATATACCATTTTCTTGGATTGAATCATTCAACAACAATATAAAATTGAAAGCTCAATAAAAATAATAAAATTTACCTCTTTTACCGAAAGTAGTTGAAAATTATCTGGACATATATATATATATATATATATATATATATATATATATATATATATATATATATATATATATATATATATATATATAGAAAAAAAATTCAAAGTTAGACAAAAGAGCAAGAAGAGATAATGAAAGAGAAGAATAGAGAAGAAAACAAAATCACTTGGAGATGGAGAGAAGAAAAAAACGAAGAAAAAAAACAGAGAGAGGAAAAACGAAAAAAACAACATATATGGAAACAAAAATCATATGAAAATAGAGAGATTGAGAGAAAAATAAGAAAAGAATCTAGGGGAGAGAGAAAGATCAGGCCAAGATAGAGAGAGAAAATAGAAAAAAATAATTAAAAGATTTAGTTAATATGTTAGAGGGGTAATTTTGTCACATGCACGTAAATTGCTCTTGCAGGAGGATTTTTGCTCTAACATTATCACTACCCAATATCTCACATTTCACATTTTAGAATTTGGCCTTATAATTCTCTCACAAATATTTTAGCTTTTTCAAAATTCGAGGCAAAATTTCAATTTGAAACTCTATCGCATTAATACTGGGATCGAGTATGATGACACATCAGAATTTCTGTAACACTCTTTATAGCATTGCATGTGACATTCCTAATTATAATCGCATTCACATGTAAAATTAAATCCGAAAACTATTGTTTTGAGTCAGAATTATTGCGTTAACCACGCCGCCTTCATTTCTGACTCAGATCAAGCAGTAAGAAATGAAACATATATTTGTTAAAGAAATTACTTTTGCCAACAATTTGTTGTAGTTTATAGGATGTATTGTTTTTTAAGTTTAAGTGGAATTTTCATTTAAAAATCTTCTCAAAGCCTGAGGTAATAATTTTGTTGGTTATTTATCACTAGTTCCTCTGCCTTAAAAAGAATACATGAAGATATTGCAATATACTCTTATTGTGACAATTGTTTTTATCTGAAGCATGTTGTGAACACATTACTAAAAATATTGATTATGTGCAATTAAATGCAAACCTTATATCTTTTCTCATATCATAATCGAAACATCCACCAAAATCAACTTTGATTAGGTATTGCTACTCCATGCACAAAATGAGGCATTATAGACAACGAAGCGCAGCTCATGCGGTTAGATGCTTCACTTCTAACCGATAAGTCGGGAGTTCAAATCCTGTTAGAGAGAAAGTCGGAAATCATTAATTGCTCCTCCTAAACAAAATGAGGCATTATATATATATATATATATATATATATATATATATATATATATATATATATATATATATATATATATATATATTCTTTTTCTTTTTTCTTTTTTTATCGCGCCATATTTGAACAGTCACTCATTCACTGTAGTTAATGATGACCAGTCACTAAATATTTACTATTTCTTGTACAATAATCAATTCAATGTACAAGGTTTGAGAAATAGTTAGCTACTCACAGTAGTTGTTATTCTGTGCAAAACACAAGGCATAGTTTTTTTGGTCGTTCCATGCTTGATGAGTCACTCATCAATTGTACTCCCTTCATTTTCTTAAATATAAGACTCTTCTTAAATCATTTTTGAAAATTAAATAATTTGTCATTTTCATCAAAAATTCAAATATTACCCTCTCTCTCACTTCTTAAATCATTTTTTGAAAATTAAATAATTTGTCATTTTCATCAAAAATTTAAATATTACCCTCTCTCTCACTTTTGTAGCATAAGAAAATAAAGGAAAAAATAGGGATGATAGATACGGTAAATAAAAGAAAAATATTGAGTGTATAATTAGAATAAATTGTTAACAATTAATAAAAAAAATTAAATGATAATTAATTTGGATATTTATAAATCTCCTAAACGATAATTAATTAGGAATGGAGGGAGTAGTTGGTATGGATGTTGAATTTTGTGACCTTTCACACACAAATTAAGACAACAAGAGCAACCTTAAAACTGTCCTATGCTATTTTCAAAATTAGCCATATTTAAAGAAACCATAAGTGGTGTTATAAATGTGACTTATATGCACAGATTTTTATTTATTTTCTTATGGACACCCTTAATTCGACCATCCATGATCCAAAACAACAACCTCAATGAGCAAGAACGTGACACACTCACAATTTATGACAAATAAACATCTTGGAGACCATTCATCTTTTTCTATAGACTAATTAATCCACTCGCTCACAAGAGAGTTCTTTTTTAAAAAAGGGACGGAACCTTAATATTTTAAAAGATATTTCTGACTTTTTAAAATAAAATTTATGAAATATAGTAAAATCTCTATACATTAATACTTTATACAAGAATAACTTCCTTATAATAATAATAAATTTTGGTCCCAATTTGGGACTAGTTATAAATAAGAATAAACTCTATACTGTAATATTCCATGTTTTTTTAGAACCATACTTAAAAAAATTTACCTCCATATAGTAATAAAATAACATTAAATTTTAAATATATATTTATATATTTATATAAAATAACAACTTAAGCTTTTGGGTACTTTTAACCATTTTGCAAGATATTTTTGCTTCCAATCTGGATTGGTTTCTTTTATTTTGCTGCAACTCGACATGAATACTTTCAGTGATTTGAGTCCGTTTGGTTTTAGGTATCATAGCTTGTTTGAAGTAGAAAATGTACGATTTGAAATGATAATGAAATTTATGATTATGCTAGCATTTATATATGTATAATAAAAAGAAAATAAACGAAAATACAACATACAAGAGTGAATATTTTAAATCCATACATGATGTACATATTTTTTTTTTTTTTTTTTTACATTTTCTAGATACTATATGTATATGAATGAATCTTCTAAATCTAATATACACAATGTACATGCATGATGTTCGTACATTTATTTTTTTTAAACTCGTGAATTTTATATATCTTTTAAATTCATATTTTTAAAATATGAAGGGACACATTTTCAAGTGTCGTATGATATGTAAGTCTCTATTTAAGAATAACCTCCCCATAATAATATTTTTTCTTCGATCCCGAGAGTATTACTGTATAGAGATTTTATGTACTTTCAAAATATTGAGGCTCATAGATCTTCCAATGTGCAAAGCAAATCTATTTACCGATAAAATATTTGATTATTTTCTGTAATGAAAATTGTAGTGATTTTTCTCTGTAGAATTATTTCTACCAATAAGCATGTTACAACATTTGTCTAGAAGGGTTGACAGTGACGGAGGCAGAAATTTATTATTGGGAAGGCGAATTTCTTACTGAAATTTTTTAGGGGTGGCGAAATACAATATTTATAAGGAATATCACAAAAAATAATTTATTTTTATAAAAAATTCGTCATTTCTGAAAATGTTGGAGTGCGCCCCCTCCCGCCCCTGGCTCTGCCACTGCGGGTTGAGTATTAATATTGTGATTTTTCTCGTTCTCGTTTACTCTTTTTACCTTCAATTCTCGTAATGAAAATTTCTAATTTAATCTTATTTATAAAAGAATAATAAAACTAGAATCAATCCTACACTTTGGTTATTAAGAGCAATTAAGTAATCCAAAAGAAGAGAAATAATTAATGATTTGAGATATTTAAGAGAGAATTAATGTCATAAATTGCATAATTTTCTACTTTCTACTAAACGAATCTCAGTACTTTTTTTTTGAGCAATCGAATCTCAATACTTATTATAACATCTTAACTGGATTAATCAGATTAAATATTTAAGAATCGGACACAAAAGAAAATGAAGAGAATATGTCTTTGGAAGCCCAAGTCCCACATGGTGTAATTTTCAAATAACAGGTAGGGAATAGTTGTAGCGTGTTATTCGTCAAATCCAATTGAGAGGTCAAAGAAAGAAAACGAAACACAAAAACAAATTGAATAAAAACAATTAAGCAAATATTAAATATTTGTTGACGTCAAATTAAAAAAATTAATTTTTTTATCAAACACTTATTATAATTTTTAATATATGTTACATTAACATTATTCATCAGAAAGAATAATTATTACCTAAAATGTAATACATATTTAAAATTTATAATACATATAAAAAAATATCAATAATATAATGACATCCTAATTGAGTTATAGAGACTAAGAGTGTACAGAGAAAAGCGAAACCGATCAAATCAAATCGATCCAAAACAATTGAAATTAATTTTTTTGATTTTAACGGTGTATTGGACTGATTTCGATTTGATTTTAAAAAAAATTCTAATACAACCCGAATATATATTATTTTTATCAAATTGGAGCGTCAAATTTTATTCTTTTATTTAGTTTAATTTTATTTATAAAATAATAATAATAAAACTAGAACAAATCCTAAAATATTTGGACAATTAATTTTTTTTTATTAAACAACTAAAAATATTCAGTATATATTAAATTTCAAATTTTTAACACCGTAATCGGACCCCACAAGCTACAACTACCCATATATATATCTCTCTTACTTGTCATGCCATCCCAAAAACCTCATTCTTTCTTCTCTCTGCAAAAACAACCATTTACTTATTTACACAACCAAAACCTTCAAGTTATATCAATCTTTGAATTATTATTAAGAGATGGACGAGACAAGTCCTAACGAGGAAACCATGTCGGAAATCACCCAAGATCTTGATTTGAAGCTGAAATTTGCTGAGGAATTCAATGAATTCCAGGAAGAACATGAGGAAGTTGATGACAACAATGAGGAAGAAGAAGAGTTTTCTTTTGATTTTTCTGAGGAAGCTTTTGATAATGGTCAGATCAAGCCAGTTTTTCCATTATTTAACAGAGATCTTCTATTAGATGAAGAAGAGTTTGAGAAATTGAAGTTCAATGATCGTTTGCCCAATGTGAAGAAAGTGTTTATCGAAGCAAATGATAATACGACGCCGTCAGGAAAGGATGATTACTGCGAATGGTCAAAGAAGTCGGCGTTTGAGGTGGTGGATGTGGTGCCGCCGCCGCCGGAGGGGTGTAAGAAGAGCAATTCAACTGGGTTTTCTAAGATTTGGAGATTTAAAGATTTTATGCATAGAAGCAATAGTGACGGCAGAGATGCGTTTGTTTTTCTAAACAATACGACGCCGTCTGGTGAGTCTACAACTAAGGAGAAAAATGAAGTGTTGCCGGAAAATAAAGTCAACGGCGACGGAGAAGGGGAAGTGAAGAAGGTTAAAAAGGTAATTATTAAGGGTAAAAAGGCAGTACTTTCTCCTCATGAGGTGTATTTGAGAAGTAAAGCTAAAGAAGGCGGCCGGCGGTCGTACCTTCCTTACCGGCCGGAGCTGGTTGGTTTCTTTACCAACGTCAACGGCGGTGGTTTGACCAGAAATGTCCACCCCTTCTAGAAGACTTTTCTCTCTCTCTCTCTTTTTTTTCAAACCGTCGGCAGTAGTGAATAATCCATCACTCCCCTCGTCATGGAAACTCTCTGAAGATCAATTTGCATCATGGGATAGAGCTTTGCAAAGTGAGACATAGATCACTTAGTCCCACATTCAAATCATCATCACGCTTTTGATTAAAATAATAAAAAATATTCCCCACTGTCGCATTGTTTGAGCGTTTTTATTGCTTTTTTAATCAAAAGATGGACGGCGATATGTGTACTGTCGATCTATGTCCCCCACTCAGAAAGCCATGCGCCTATATCGAAATTTTTCTCTCTGAAGATGTAAATGACGGTTCATGAACTGGCTTTATTCCCATAGAAGATTTTTCTCTTTTATCTCTGCTTTTTTTTGGGGTGTGATTTGAAATTACTCATATTTGATTATTTGTTTTTAGAATTTTACTTTTTGTTTTCTTTTTTGGAAATATTATTAGTAAGATATAATTTTATTATTTTTTAGGGGTTAGATTTTCAACTTCTTGATTTTGCCCCAGTTGATGTAAATCTTGGGTTCTTGCCCTTATGGGGAAAAAAGAAAGAAAGATAAAAAGAAAAATTAGCTTTGGCTATGTTGTAAATTAGATATGGAATTAAATAAAGATGCCAGCATTTTTTAAATTTACATGACTGGTGTTTTTTTATACTTTGAAGACAATCTTTGGCGTGCTTATAATTTTTTGGAAACGACATCTTATTTTTTAAATTATTTCTCAAATAATCGATTTATTTTTTATTTGATCCTAAATGTTATTAGCGCTTTTTAATCGGTCACAATATCTTTTTTTTTTGGTGAATAAATATTTAATTTATATTAATTTTAGATATGGAATTAAATAAAGATGCCAGCATTTTTTAATTTTACATGACTGGTGTTTTTTTTTTTACTTTGAAGACAATCTTTGGCGTGCTTATAATTTTTTGGAAACGACATCTTATTCTTTAAACTATTTCTCAAATAATCGATTTATTTTTTATTTGATCCTAAATGTTATTAGCGCTTTCTAATCGGTCACAATATCTTTTTTTTTTGGTGAATAAGTATTTAATTTATATTAATTTTAGATATGGAATTAAATAAATATGCCAGCATTTTTTAATTTTACATGACTGGTGTTTTTTTTTACTTTGAAGACAATCTTTGGCGTGCTTATAATTTTTTGGAAACGACATCTTATTCTTTAAACTATTTCTCAAATAATCAATTTATTTTTTATTTGATCCTAAATGTTATTAGCGTTTTCTAATCGGTCACACTATCTTTTTTTTTTTTGGTGAATAAGTATTTAATTTATATTAATTTCAGAAGATATTACAGTATGAATAACAACATCAAAATCAGTCCTAGAGGACTCTTCCACCCCATTATCAGAGCTAACAAAAATACTAGGGGGAATAAAGGATGGGCAAAGATAACCTATGAAAGAATTGTCCTTAGCCCACTTTGCTAGATTATGAGCCAAAGTATTACAATTCCTAGTGACAAAGGAGCATTTCCATTCCTTGAACTTCTTCAAATATGATTTCCCTTTAGTAAAAGTGGCGCCTTTGTTGATTTCCGGCCAATCATTGACATGCTTCAGTCACGTGACCAATATTGAAGGACAAAATAGTTCAAACCTTTCATCCTCTAAAATCCATTGCAACAACCACCAACCCCAATTCGAGTTGACCCCTTCTTCTTCATCAGTATTTCAAGTTGCTATTTAGAATTACCTAATTAACTAGGAAATACCTAATTAATTAGGAAGTGTCTAATTAGTATTTATGAAATATACTTAATTAGTTTATACCTAATGCATAGTACTTACATAAATAGTGTGTAGTATGGTATAATTGTTAGTTAACTAATGTAGTGTGGTAACACGTATATAAATACTCGTGTACTAATTCTTTATTTTGCAAGAGTGAAATATATATTTTCCCTTCAATTCTTTTATGGTATCAGCGTACAAATGATCCTAAGAGAAAACGAGGGAGGTTAGAAAAACCAGCCACCATATAGCGCAGAAAATCATCGACAAAGGATCACCTCCATTATAGTGAACTCCTCCAGCCTTTTACTAAATTCCAAAAAATCATCAACATTTATCTCCTATACCAATATGTCAGAAATAATCAGTGTCGTTGACACCGCCGCACACTGCACAAGCTACTCAAGACTAGCGCACTGCGCGGCCTATTCGGTGCAACAAATAGCTACCACATCTTTGGACAAAGTGCAATTGAGGGAACTTGCTCAGGAAATAGCTGGAATACTCCAAGTAAATAAGATTGTTTATGAGGAGAAACGTGGTGAGATCGAAACTAAAACTTCATTTTTTTTTTTGGGTTTGGGATTGAAAAGCAAATACAAATTGGTGTCTGAACAGAAATGTATAAATTTCACTAGTAAAAAATGCTGGATTCAGTTGTGTAAATATATATTCTAAAATTTACAAAAATATATATGATCAAAGCAACGATGAGTTGCCGTATCCTAATTTTTCCACGTGTATTAGACTCATTCGTTTGTAAATAACAACTTTTAAAATGTGTATAAATTACTCGGTAACCATAATAAAAAATAATACTCCATCCTAACGACTAACACGGACGCTACATTGTATACAGTCATTTCCATTGAGATCAGATATTATTGAACTATTTGGAAGTTGATCTACTAAATGATGGCTCATCAACTCAGCAAGACCCTCTTTCTCATAGTTCATGAATGCTCCCAATGCTCCCAGAAACCCCTCGTGTCGAAGAAACATCGCCTTCGCCTCGCCCTTTGACCTGCAGAAGAAGAAACAAGCCACATTACACTATGGAATGTGTTTAGCTTTAAGATCCGGGGCGAGCCACTCGTTTTCCGGAATGCAAGATTTTCTATAAGGGAGAAATTCATCTTTTATTTGAAATTTTATAGAAAATATTACATCCCGACCCAAACATACAAGTTCTAGTTGCGCAATGTTTAAGATGGTAATATAATGACTTAAAGATTTAGGTTATCAAACGATGACTTAAAGATTTCGCCAGAATTGTTAAATTTGCAGAGAAATCAGTTTCAGATGTTAATGTTAAAATAAAAGTAGAAACTTTACCAGAAATGAACAGCAACGGATATCGTGTCCATTGTATAAGCATGTTCGCGGATGAAAAATCCTCCAAATATTATTCTCTTCAGTCCAAAACGAAGAGCGTTTAAGTATGCGATCTGAAAGGGAGAGAGATATTTAGAAGAATCAGAATCTTACTCTGGAAAACAAAAAATTGACAGTCTTTTACAAAGATCTAGAGTTACAAAATGCTCGGTCCTAAATGGAGTATTCGACAGCCGAAACGTACACGTAAAGATATTTTGTAATGCCATACACCGAAAATTAGCTCAGAACTAGACATAAGGTATTTTCATTATTTGAACATTAAAAGAAAAAGGTGAACCACGGCATTTTCTGTGGACTTGTTTCTTTTTTCTACATAAATCTAAATCTATAGACGGTCTTCTATTGAAAAGATAAAAAGAAATATCAGTCAGGGAAATTGAGATGCGGGGTCTTTGATAAAGAATACAAAAACTTAATAAAGAAACTGCACGGAGAATGCAAACCTTAAAATAAAGTTCGGAGGAGCCTTTGCAGATTTTCCGTAACTTACCTGTCCAATATTATTTGAGATCATTCTTAAGAGGGACCGAGCCATGTCTTCAGGCCTGTAGTCAACAAGTTCTTTATTTTCGGAAACCGCCTTTCCAAAGCTAGAAGCAATTGTTGTAGATGTAAGTCCAATCTATAACCATGATAGAGACCGTAGATTAGCAAAATTATTTTCTCGTACCATATATAACATGAAATTCATAGATTAGCCCCTTAAACTTTGGCCTAATCATGAAAAGTAAAATTTTATGCATGAACAGCCTTAGAATTTGGCGAACTTTACAAGTTATGCCATCTCTGTAGGCTCCAACTTGCAATAAATCTTTTCAAACTAAACTAGTATAGTTTGATATCTCTATAACCAGGGTGGAACTAAAGGGGTGGCGGCCGCAGACGAGCCATGGCATTTTCCAAAATACTAGATTTTCTATAGAAAAAACAAATCTTTTGTATTATATACTAGTAAATATTACATCTCGCCCCCTAAAGATTCTTAAATTTTACTGCAAAATATGTCCCTTTATAATTCCCGAAAAATATATATTTCTAGATTCGCCCCTATTTATAACCAATGTTGCTTCTGGCAAGAAAAGTATAAATTAGATAGTGGATCAATACCTTCGAATAGTCGGTTCCACCATAGATGTCCCCAACAAGCATATCAATCACTCTGTTGTTTCCGCCATGACTCAACTCCAATAGTTCATCAAAACTATAAATAAATTAAAAAAAGTGCTTTTCATGAAAGTTAACAGAAAACCTTGGAAACTAAACGTAGGAGGAAAAAAAAAAAGATACGGGGGATAACCTTTTGCACTTGGTCAAAAGTTTTCCAAGCCCCCAAAATGTGCCACCTCCGACACTAGTTCCACTTACACGCTCAAACTTGCCATCTCCATCGACCTATTAAAGATGCGGATCTAAAACATCAAACGGCTAAAGGCAAATAAAAATGTTTAATTAGTTATTATTTGTGAAGAACTAAAAAAAAAATTCTCATAAGTCCGTCTTATTCCACACAATCTAAACTCTACCACTGATGCACAATAATACAACAGAAGAAGTAGATATGTATGATTTCTCTTTCACAGATTCATGGCATGTATAACAGTTCAAAAATCTATCTGCCAAAAAGTGTGTATATATATATGATGATGAAGTTACTACCTTAATCATGCTAACCCCAGATCCGATATTAACAAGGAGGTAAGGATACAAATCATTATGGTCAATCTGTAAATAGTCCTTCTGTCCATCCATGTACGTAAATGCTTCGGATTTGACTGCCTACTCAAGAGAAGAGAACAAGTTCAATTAAGCCTGACATTCTTATTTACTATTACAAAATCATTATCCAATAAAACAAACAAATAAAGATTGTTCCGTGTAATGCTAGTCAAGGAAGAGAGGGGGGTAACAGAGAAGGCGGGCGGCAAATGTTAAAAGTAGAAGATTGTGACGGTAACAATGAATGTATTCTTGAGCAGTCCACAAGGACTAAAAATACCGGAATATGCATAGAGTGGATAAACAGGAGACCAATGCTGGATGGAAACTACAACCAGGGTATGAATCCTGCCATGCGGCATTTAGTTTACGGACTTTCAAGAAGAAATCTGCATCTAGTTCGGATCCCTGATATGAGTTTGGACCAAAATATGTGATAAAATTCCAGGGAAGAAGCCCAGAAAACAAAGCGACAGCGGAACAGGAAATTTTTTCTTCTTTTTGCCCAATACAAATAAAGTTGCTGAATTACCGAAACCTTGTGAATGAAAATGCACGAGGAGTGATTTTTTTTTCTTTTTTTCTGGAGGGGTTGGGAACGGGAGCGGGGAATTAGGCGAATTTGCTGATTTTATTAGAAAATAAAGAGTATAGGCGGAAATACAAGAACCCACCTTGAGCAAAAAATTTGCCCCAGCAACAAGAGAATCCATTTCATCTACCTTATCGAGAGTAATTCCAAGCTTTTGTTTAAATAGATCGGCAAATCTGAATGCACCACCTCCAGTTGCCTTTACAGGATCAAACCTTGTTAGCACATTATCATAAATAAAAAGAGTCCAATTTTTATGTCATAATACAGAAAATTGTGCCTTTGTAGGCCTCAAATATTGTTATACACAATAAATTCGATCAATATCAAATACTTATACCTCTATTATAAGCTTGGTCAACATTCAATATTTATACCTTTATGATATGCCTGTCACTTGAGTAATCCTCATTATACGAACCATCTGAGATCACATCCATTTATCAGATTCTTGATCTTAAAACCCCGAGGTAAAATTGCTACAATATATTACTTGAATTACCAAGATAGTAAAAATTACAACTTCCGAGCAACACGCATATAAAATTACTTGATAAAATAATATTAAATATAGCATCATTTCCGAGAAACCTTGAGCTTCCGCCAAAGTAATTTATTTGTTGGATACCATGAAGATAAAATGACCTCTACCTGTCATAGCACAGTAAGTATTTTCCAGAGAAAATATGATATGAAGTCCAATTTTTCCCACAAATATGATTTGTTTCCTTCATATTCTTTAACGGAATAGATATATATATATATAAACAGCATGACAGCAGCCCACAAGTACTTTACTAATATTACCATATATAAGGAAGTAGTGATGTCCGAACATTTGATTGGACTCCCATTTTAAGGCTAGCGTTAACGATCAAGGTTGTGAATCTCCTTTCCGTCATAAATGTTTTACTATTACTATATGGAAGTGACTTCTAGAAGATGTTTCTAACACTTGTGGGATTAAACCATCTTTATACTATATGGAACCCCACAATTACGATGAAAAAGCATTTCTCCATTCAAAACTAAGAGAAATTGGAAAGAAATTCAAAATAACTTAATATCATAAGTTTAGCAGCTAAACCACTAAGGTAATCAAGATGAAACACGTACCACGATATTGAAATTGCTTGGAAGATAAGAACTCTATGCAGTCATTAATCTTGGTTGTTTCGAATTTTACAAAATGAAACTTCCCTTTCAAGACACAGTAGTTCCCCTTTCCATTAGAAACTTCCTGTTTTCCTTTCGACTTGGATGTTTCCTGTTCTTCAAATGCGCCGTTATAGTTGCCAGAGAAATACACCATCTTGATCAGAGATCCTTTTCATACAGAGAAAGGAGAAATGAGTTTTGGGAGTTGATCAATTAAACAGAAAGCACTATATTCAAAAGGGATGTCATCTACAAGAACAAATAATCCAAGAAATATTTCAGAAGTAACAAGTGACTTTGCAATCAAAATGTGAGGTTCAAGAGTTTAATAAACATTTTTTGTTCATTTAGATTCATTCTCCACACAAACTCTCATACAATATTTTCAATTTGGATTTGTAGCTTCTCTGTATGCTGAATGAAAGAAGCATGATAATGTGCACGTAAATCAAAATGGTTCTTGGGTTTGCCCTCTCTGGTGCCTTTTGGCGACTACTGTTTCAGTGGTATTATGTGAGCAGTCACTTTGTGCATTCATTGCCAAAAGTTAGGTTAGTCTCCAATTCATTTGTTCAGTGGTATTATGTGAGCAGTCACTTTGTACATTTATTGATAGATGTTAGGTTGTCTCCTATCCATCCCCACCCATCCCGCTCATACCTCAATTATTGGGACTTAATGAGTTATATTATTATTGTTGTTGTATCCGTAGCTTCTCTCACAAACAATTCACTTTCAAACTCTGAGACAAAAATTCTGAAACTAAAAATAAATCCAAAAACCAAAACTTTATGATATTTCATCCAAAACCCAATTAAAAATCAAACTTTATGACATTTCAACTAAATGCAGAAAACTGGAGTATGAAACAGTAAACAAATTAAAACCCTTGATTTGTTATATGCATAATCAAACAAAACCACCCCAGAAAGAATTCAAATTTGATCAAGAACACAACTTTCACATAAAATTGAAAGAAAATGGGGGAAAATAAAAGGTAATTTTTTAAAAATTTACCTCCAATATCAAGAGCTACATGTTGAACTTCATCAGCAAATTCCTTCAATTCTCCTCCATTTACTCTTTCATTTTCCATTTTTTCTTGAATTTACAAATTCCTTTTTTTCACCCCAAGAAATCCCTTTTCTTGATCTACCCAGCAGAAGTAATTCAATTCCCTCTTTTTCTCTTTCTCTTACTCTTATGTGGAAATCATGTGTACAAATAGGAAAGAAAATCTGCTCTGATGGGATGAACAACCCATAAATCACCTAACTCCATTATATATTAAAAAATACAAGAAAAAGGAATTGAATAATTGCTTTGATTTTGAGACTTTGACCCACCCACAAGCTATACCATAATTCATCAATTTTGGAGGCTTTAACTTTACCTTCATAATTACTTAGCAAAAAAAAAAACTTTACCTTCATAATATTTCACTCTTTTTTCTTTTCCTTTTCATTTTGCTGAATAAAATATTCCCAATAATGAGTTAGTTTTTATTTAAACATACCAGATCATGACAAGTGTAATTTCGGATAGAAACATTGGTGACTCCTCCATTTTATTATAGTCTATTTACGTACATGGGATCAGGGTCCCATCGGATCATATCTGGCTCAGATTTGGTCACATCACTGCATTTCTTCTCTCTCCTCATTCTGCAGGGATGTGGCCAAATCTGAACCACATGGTCCACATGGACCCGGTCCATATCAGATATTTCCTTTTATTATAGTCCGGCGGCTATGATGCGGAATACACAATATTCAGTAAAACTTCTACACAATAATACTTTTGGAATCAGAAAAAAATATTATTATAGGGAGATTATTCTTAAATAGAGGCTTACATATAAAAATAACTAATATACATCATACGACACTTGAAAATGTGTCCCTTCATATTTTAAAAACATGAATTTAAAAGATATATAAGATTTATAATTTTAAAAAAAACAAATGTACATACATCATAAATGTAAGTACATCATGTATATTAGATTTAAAAGATTCATTCATATACATACAGTATCTAGGAAATGTAAAAAAAAAAAAAAGTATGTATATCATGTATGCATTTAAAATATTTACTCATGTATATTGTATTTTCGAAACATTTTTTCGTTTATTTTCTTTTTATTATACATATATAAATGCTAGTATAATTATAAATTTCATTATAATTTTAAATAATACATTTTCTACTTCAAGCAAGTCATGATACATAAACACAAACGAACTCAAATCACTGAAAGTATTTGTGTCGAGTTGCTCAAAATGAAAGACACCAACCCAAATTGGAAGCAAAAAATATCTTGCAAAATGGTTAAAAGATACACATAAGCTTAAGTTGTTATTTTACATATATATAAATATATTTAAAATTTAATTTAATTTTATTACTATATGTAGGTAAATTTCCTAAGGATGTTCCTAAAAAAACATGGTATATTACAATGTAGAGTTTTTTTTTATTTATAACTAGTCCCGAGTTGGAATCAATATTTTTTATTACTATAAGGAGGTTATTCTTATATAGGGTATTACTATATAGAGGTTTTACTGTATATTGAATATTTATTGATAATTGAATAAAAAAATTGATAATCCAAATTTTATTTGAGCAAACAAGTGTTGTGAATTGTAACACGTGTGATGTAAAACATGTATTACATGCCTTAGAAAATATGTTAATTAAGAAATAATGTATATTACATAGAATGTAACAAATATACCGGAACATATTCTCTTCTCATCCTATGTTTGCACTTATTCATGATTGCAGGGTTTTCTTGGGGAAGATACCGGAACACAGGCTATCTCATGTCTACAGGGAAGCTAACGCTTGTGCTGACAAGCTAGAAAAAATTGGAGCTTATTTTGTTTCTCCTACTTTCATTAATTTTCAATCTAGTCCCTCTTTTATAAGCCAATTAATGGCAGGGGATGCCCATGAAGCCTATTTTGTGAGATTGGTTTGTAATGATACTATGAGAGATGCTTGACTTGTTTATCTTTTATATATATGCTACTGTTTCTTACCAAAAAAAACAAATATATAAAAACTTATAACATCTGTAAAAATAATATTTATATATACTGACAATTTTTTTTTGTTCTGAGCTATAATTATACTCGTTTTATAACAAGGAATTTCGAACATTTTTTTTTATGGGGGGTTAGGGATATTTTGGGCATTGCCTCAATGTTCGAACCCAGGTCAATACCTTGGGCAGAGACCTTTTGCCGGAAAAGTCTGGCATGAGGCGGTCCTTGTGGATACGGTCCCACACTCCTCTCAAATAAATTTAGACAGGACCCATCTGCAGGGTAAGTTCCGCAGGCCTCCATGTCTCACAGGTACCCACAAGGTCCGTCCCATAGGGAATTTTTCCCTTTTTGCCCTACTCGGCCGAGGCTCTTAGACAAGGTCTTTCGAACATGTTATTATAGATTAAAGAACGGAGAAAGCAAAAAGGTAATATTTTTTAAAAGTCGGACCCTTTTCGAATAAAGCTCTCATAGAGTATTTTTTATTTACAATATTAGAATTCGACGAGACCTTATTCTTATTTAAAGGTACAAAGTTCTTTCCACACTTGAGTTTACACATGTTTGCTTTTGATTAATGACTTTGGGTTGACATGTAGAATACCTTTTTTTATTAATAATTGATACTTCATTATCTATTCTAATTTTTTTATATATAAATAATTCAGAACGAAATGAATTTATAAAATTCAAATTATCAAATATGAATAAGTTATTTTGATCACTAACTATATTTACTAAAGTAAGAAATAGATAAATTATTACATTTAAAGTTATTTTTTTGCTAAATAAAGATTTACTCATTAATCATAAAATAGTTAATGCCATTACAATTAAAAGATAAAACGCAAATATAAGAAAAATAAAAGTTATACAATAGTGTAAACACCATGATAATAGATAAAAGTTCACACCCGAACTATTACATTACATTTAAAGTTGATTTCTATAAAAGTACGAACTTTTCAGTTCCCCCTTGGCCCTTAGCAACTTTTCCCTTTGCCCTCAGTTGATACTTCTTTTTTGGTATATAAGGACAACAAAAACATGTTTTAAAACATGTTGAGAGAGGCACTTGGGGGTGTACTTTAACATTTTCTATTATTTATTGAGGCATTTTTCCTATTTATTTTTATTTTTATGAACGCACTCTTAATTTTAAGTTTGACATTAATTCATTGAAGGACGATCATGAAATTCGATATCAATTATTGAGTTAAATTTGACATTTGATAGGTAGTGTTTAATTAACGTAATTATTTTTAAACTATAGCCCCCTCCCCCTTGGCGATTGGCGAAAAGAAAATAATCATTATGTTGTAAGTGGGTCTTCTAAATCAGGAATTGTAAAATGTTGTACTTATTAGAACATACAACTTTCAGTATACTACATAATACAACATATTGAAATTTTTGGTCCACAAAGATCCAGTTAACATAATTTTAAAAAGAAAAAAGTACTAGATTGAGCTTTGCTAACATAATTAGCTCAAATGGCAATCCTAATTAAATTATAATAGTCACAACGATACGAGGAAAGTAAATAAGTATCATAATCATATAATCATACAGGATATAACCCCGAGCTCTGAGGCAGCTTGTTGGAGCTATTATATGCCTCACCGTTGACGAGTGTTCGATTCTCTCGGGGAGCGACTCTCGTGGGAATTTTCCGCAGTGGTAGAGCTCTGTTTACAAAGAGTATGAGTCAGACCCTCCCCCGCTAGCGGTCACGCTACGGGCCAAACCACAGGTCGAGCCCGAATTAGTCACCACGTGGTAGACACCAGGTACCCCTTGGGGTGAACCAAAAAAATAATCATACAAGATATATTACAAGATATTCTTCATATATAGTATTTTCTATTTTGTACATGTCCTAATACCCCCTCAAGTTGGTGACTGAATGTCTAGAATTCTCAACTTATCAATTAAGTAATTAAACTTTCATGGACTTAAAGGTTTAGTTAGCACGTCAGCGAGTTGCTATTTGGTTGCAACATAGCGCGTGGCAATTTCATTGGACTGGATTTTCTCACGCACAAAAGGCAGTCGATCTCAATATGTTTATTTCTCTCATAAAAATATAATTAGCAGCTATGTGAAGAGCGAACTGACTATCACAATACAGTAGTGTTATGCCCATGGATAAACCAAAAAAACTTCTAAGCCAAACTAACTCACCAATGGTATTAGCAATAGATCTATATTCAGCTTCTGTAGAGGAACGAGAAACCACTTGCTATTTCTTAGACTTTCAAGAGATAAATGCATTATCCAAGATGAATATCTTATAACTGACTGTCTAGTCATATGGAAAACAACCCAACCTGAATCAGAGATGGTCATGAGGGATGCAAAAAGACTTTTAGTCTTTGACCATTAAATAATTTTATCAATAGTAGTAATAGAGTAGCCTCAAACTCAAATCTTTGTGGAGTTAATAGATATGGCAAGAGTACAATATGAGTTTATTTTGTTGAAAAGGTTGTTTTGAGTAATAACTCAAATCATATATAAGAAACCTTAGCCATAATATTTTCAAAGACTAGTGTCATACCTCTATATTCAACTTTAGCACTAGAGAGACTAACTACATTTTGCTTCTTACTTCTTCGTATAACAAGATTACCACCAGAAAATAAAAAACGTATTACACTAATCAATTTTATTTTGAAAATTTTGAAGTTAGCTCGACCCAATCCAAATAAACCCGAATTCAAAGTAACCCTGTCCACAAAGAAGGGGGATTGCATGGGCCTGCCCCAGCTTTTCCATATCAGTCATGACATGGCACCCGAAAAAGGGGGACAAACATTTTTGTCCCCTGGATGACATGGCGGTTTCCACGACGCGCCTTGCCACGTCATCGAGGACGGAAGTCCTCAACCCCACTTCCGTCCTCATCCTGCAGAAAAAAACCATACAAAAACCCTAACTTGGTCCCGTGACTTTGAGGACGGAATTGCCACTTCCGTCCTCAAGTTGCAGGCAATTTGCAGCGTCTAGTCACTTCTCACTTTTGCTTTTTTGACCATGCAAATTTTCTGAACGGTTTTTGCACGTTCGTTCTCATTTCTGACCGATTTTCAGAGACTTGTCCAATTCGAAAATTAATTTTAAAATTTCCCACTACATCTATAAATACCCCTCAAAACCTCTCCACAATCTACCACATTCTCAAACCCATAAAAACCCTATCCTCTTCACAAATCCTTTTGTTCCAGATTTATTTCTACAAAAACCCTATCCTCCCTAATATTATTTCAAAATGAATAGCGAAATGGATCCCGCCCTGGAAGAGTATTTCAGACACCAATTTAGAATTGCTGATCGGAAATATAACCGATGGAAAAATGGTAGTATTCTATTTAGTACTAGAGTACATTTTTCTTGTATGAAATTTGTTTAGCTATCTAACTCATCATTTTCGATTTGTAGCGTCTTCCATCAAAGTACACAAGGTGGTTGGAGCAAACTGGTCTCGGGTTAGCTAGTTGTGTCTACCTAAAGGATGACCATGGGAATCAATGGTGCGTCTATGTAACCAAAACAGATGGCCCTTAGCAACTTTTCCCTTGGCCCTCAGTTGATACTTCTTTTTTGGTATATAAGGACAACAAAAACATGTTTTAAAACATGTTGAGAGAGGCACTTGGGGGTGTACTTTAACATTTTCTATTATTTGGTGAGGCATTTTTCCTATTTATTTTTATTTTTATGAATGCACTCTTAATTTTAAGGTTGACATTAATTTATTGAAGGACGATCATGAAATTCGAATTTATAACTTATTAAAAAAAAATCGATATCAATTATTGAGTTAAATTTGACATTTGATAGGTAGTGTTTAATTAACGTAATTATTTTCAAACTATAGCCCTCTCTCCCTTGACGATTGGCGAAAAGAAAATAATCATTATGTTGTAAATGGGTCTTCTAAATCAGCAATTGTAAAATGTTGTACTTTTTAGAACATACAACTTTCAGTATACTACGTAATACAACATATTGAAATTTTTGGTCTACAAAGATCCAGTTAACATAATTTTAAAAAGAAAAAAAGTACTAGATTGAGCTTTGCAAGAAACGATGAATTCGATATGTTTCATTCATAATTAGCTCAAATGGAAATCCTAATTAAATTATAATAGTCACAACTATACAAGGAAAGTAAATAAGTATCATAATCATATAATCATACAAGATATAATCCCGAGCTCTGAGGCAATTGGTTGGAGTTATTATATGTCTCGCCATTGACGAGTGTTCGATTCTCTCGGGGAACGACTCTCGTGGGAATTTTCCGCAGTGGTAGAGCTCTGTTTACAAAGAGTATGAGTCAGACCCTCCCAGCTAGCGGTCATGTTACGGACCAAACCGCAAGTCGAGCCCGGATTAGTCACCACGTAGTAGACACCAGGTACCCATTGGGGTGAACCAAAAAAATAATCATACAAGATATATTACAAGATATTCTTCATATATAGTATTTGTTATTTTGTACATGTCCTAATACCCCTCAAGTTGGCGACTGAATGTCTAGAATTCTCAACTTATCAATTAAGTAATTAAACGGTCATGGACTTAAAGGTTTAGTTAGCACGTCAGCGAAGTTGCTATTTGGTTGCAACATAGCGCGTGGCAATTTCATTGGACTGGATTTTCTCACGCACAAAAGGCAGTCGATCTCAATATGTTTGTTTCTCTCATAAAAAACATAATTAGCAGCTAAGTGAAGAGCGAACTGACTATCACAATACATTAGTGTTAGGCCCATGGATATACTAAGAAAACTTCTAAGCCAAACTAACTCACCAATGGTATTAGTATAGATCTATATTCAGCTTCTGCAGAGAAACGAGAAATCACTTGCTATTTCTTAGACTTTTAAGAGATAGATGCATTACCCAAAATGAACATCTTGTAATTGACTGTCTAGTCATATGGCAAACAACCCAACCTGAACCACAGATGGTCATGAGGGAAGCAAAAAGACTTCCAGTCTTTGACCATTAAATAATTTTATCAGTAGTAGTAATAGAGTAGCCTCAAACTCAAATCTTTGCGAAATTAATAGATATGCTAGAAGTACAATATGAGTTTATTTTGTTGAAAAGCTTGTTTTGAGGAATAACTCAAATCATATATAAGAAACCTTAGTCATATATTTTCAAAGACTAGAGCGATTAACCACATTTTGCTTCTTACTTCTTCATGTAATAAGATTACCACACAGAAAATAAAACGCATTACACTTATCAATTTTATTTTGAAAATTTTGAAGTTAGCTCGATCCAATTCAAATAAACCCGAATTCGAAGTAACCCTGCCCACAAAGAAGTGCATAGCCTTTTTCATTTTTGCAAGTAAGAAGCCCATAACTTAAGGAAGCCCAATTAAGTTATGGGCTTTATTCTTTCATTTTTTGAATATTTTTTATTTATTTATTTATATAAACTGAGTACAAATATTACAGATTGGCGCGAACAACAACAACAAAAGAAGCTCGAAGCTCGAAGTAATGGAGTTCTCCTCAGCTCTCGATCTCTGCAAACACGTTAGTCACAATCTAACTTTTAAATTCTTCTTCTGAATCTAACTTTTTGATTATCTTATCTTCTTCGATTACATATTTTTGTGTTCATTTCATCATAATTTTAGTTTTTTTTTGTTTTGTTTTTTGGCAGTTAATTTTCTGCGCAATTCAACGATGCCGAATCTCCGATGAACTTTGCAGATTATCCGTCGTTCTCAAGAAATTTCCTGAAGTTGATAATCCTCTTGTTCGAATCTCAGGCATTAATCTCTTTCTCTAAATCGTGTTTTTATTTTTAATTTTGTAATTTTCCGGCTTGCATAATTTGTTTCTAGAATCGAGCATTTTCTGGATTAATTATGACTTGATGCTTTGAATTTGAGGTTTTCTACATGCAAATGAGTGCTCGAATCGCAGGCATCAATCTATTTCTCTCTATTGCTTGAATTTTGTTTTCCGGATTGTATATTTGCTTTTAGAATCAAAGCATTCTATGTATTATTGTGACTTGATATTTTGAATTTGAGACTTTTCACTTGCAAATAAATACGGTTAAATCTGTATGGAGTCTGAATTGAGTTTAGTAGTTTAAGATTACGGTCAAGTGAAAAAAATGACCAGATTTTGGTATGAAACTTGTTAATGTTGAAATTAGTTGTGATGTTAACAGTTTCTGATACTGGCACTGGAAGCAACCTGGAAGAGTTTCTAAGTTTAAGATGTTCCACAAATCCAATTTTGGCCAATAAATGGGGTGAGCAATCAAAACCACGCGCTTCCCATATTTTCTCTTCTCTATTTTTTGTTTCTTCATTAATTTTTTCCGCAAGAATAATAGATGTGTTGAAACGATCACCTTTGCTTACTTCTCTTGCTAATCAGTTTAAGATAAGTCATAAAATGTTCTCCCATTGCTTACAAATCCACCTTTTTCTAATGCAGATGGCGTAATTTCCATAACAACGACCTGTAAGTTCCATTCATTGTTTACGTTTCTGTATTTTCAGTTAACGAGGACTAGGTGAAATCATTTATATAATTTTAGCAGAACTGATATTTTTCCTCATTAAAGTTGAGTAGTAGTCTGACTTTCATGTTGAGAATCTAGAATTTACCATTTTAATTTAAAGGACTTGTAAAGTTGCTTCTCAAATAGCTCCATGATTCTAATAATTATGGTTACAACTTACAAGAACTAAACTCCGTGATATAAATATTCTCTGTGCTAGATTAGACTACTACTGCTTCTGCAGTCCACAATCCTATGGGAATTGGAGTTCATATGAGGCTAGAGATATCCAACTCTCTGGTCTAGCATATCATATTGATGAGATTATTGATAATTTATACTTTTTATAAGTTCCATTTTTCATGAAAGATATCTTAGCAAAGTTTGTAAGTTGTCTCCACTGGAACTCAACAAAGATCTTATCAGAAATGAGTTTTACAAGTGGATAACATTTCAACCATTTCGATGCTCTCTAGTAAGTCAAACTCAAACAACATGTTAAATTTGTCATTTAAGGAGGTTTAGTTCTTCATAGCCTTCCTTTTAGTTAGAATTAAGAATATTTTGTAAGAGTAGAAGTTGGAAAAGAACTGTAAATTAGCATAGAAGATGAAATGTCTTATCTCTAAAGTTAAGTCCCATAAAATAATTCTAAAATCAAAATGGCTACTTGCATTGATGATCAAGATTTTTGGGCATCTCTTATTCAATGCATGTCACTTCTGCAGCTATTTCTGAAAATGAGATAAATCACTTCAGTATTAACTTAAGAGAAATAGAATCGTCAAGAAGGTTAACAAAGCTACCTTCAATCATGAAACATGGTGCCAAATTCAGGCATGTTATCCGTTATTCATTTGTCTAATTTACTTGCAACGTGAAAGTACTTTGTCGCCAATTCATCTCTCCTTGTTGTTCTTTTTAACGTCCAGTGGAACTGAAGCTTCATTATCCACAACTGACAGCATTGATGACCTACTGTTGCACATGACCTTATTCCTCCAGAAGGTTGACTTCTTTATTTCTAGTGATACTCAAACTACTTGTCCTCTTTTTCGAAGAATGGATTATCTGAGCTGAATATATATCTTTACCAGTTACTTATTTGCATTTTCTTATGATTTGTTCTACAGATGTGCATTTTGAAGATTCCTGTAAGTTCAACTGACTTTTTGGTTGTCATTTACTTGAGTATGAATTGCACTTCTGAATACTTGGTGAATCAGAGGAAGAGAGGTTCCTGTTCATCTTATCCGACTTTGCTATCATTCTCATATACATATCTGATTTGGTTCCCATATTGTGCATCCTAAGATGAAACAGAAACAGAAACTTATCTTATTTGTTAGAGGATGTAAATGGCTGAATTGTTTATCTAGTAAATTATTGATTTATGACACTAGATAAATCAATCAGTATAAGTAAAAGAATCCATCAAATCACTATTCGCAATTATCAAACTTTTGCAGCTAGCATGAGCTATTGTATCTACCTCAAGCTTGACTATCATGATCGTTCATTGAGACTTACAAAATTTCTACTTGCTTGTTTGGGGAATTTCTTTATTGAATTTTGCAGGCCTAAACTTGGTCAGGAAAATGTTAACTTGATGAATTTTCTGGAATTTATGAACTTTGTGATACCTGGCTGAGAATACTTCTCACCCCGGAGTTATGCTTGTGGAGTTCTCTTAGAAGCTTAAAGTTTCCTTTAAAACATATTACAATGTTCAACATAGATATGAGAATTCAATCATGGTATTCAACTTGCAGCTTTGGTTGCAAAATAACTTATGCTGTTAAACTTTCAGTTGTTTCTGCTCTTACTCTCTTGTAGTGGGATTTGAAACATCTCACCGGCTTTGTTTATAGTTCTTAAATAACATGTATTCTAGGTTCTAGCTAAGGTTGATGCGGCTGACAACTTAACTTGGTGATTTCCTCTACAGAAAGTTGCAGTTGAACTATTGATAGACAATCATGGGGTGCCAGGATCACAAGGAAACTGTGTACTTGCAGTCGACTGCAGTCCTTTGCCTTTTTCAGCAACAAATGTTGAACGTCTGAAGTCAGGACTTGAAGAATATGCACTTAAGCATGGCAGTACACTGCAAGACTTCTGCTCCTTGTGCTTCTCAACTAAGTCGGTCTTACATTTCCATTTATGACATGGTTTTGTTCATATTCATTTCATGCCAATTGCAAAGAATGAAACAATTGTCTCCTTTTATTTAGGGGACTATGTATGAATTTTATGGCAATAATGTTGAATAATGCATATTTGGAAGTCAGTTTTGGTATGCAGTAGATCATCATGTATGCATGTCATCTGTTTTAGGGAACATCTAAAGGTTGGTGCTGGTTCGGCAAGCAGATCAGGAAAACTTCGAAGTAATGTACAAATGATTGAAGCCGTGGTTGTTATTAGCGAAATATCAGAGCAGGCTACTCCTTCCTGTTACGGGGCTTCTGGTTCGATGACAGAGGTACCTTTCTCCTTGATGAAATGTATTTCTGCTCCAACTAAAAAGAAAAAAAATGTATTTCTACATGAAATGCTAAAATTCTGAATGTAGAATACCATTTGATGTTGGTATAACTTTTTTCCCTTTATGCCTAACTGAACCTGTACTGTGCTTTCCAATATATATATATATATATATATATATATATATATATATATATATATAGGTGCCGTCTCCTATCATTTTAAATTTCTTTCTTCAGGTCTTATGTTTCAAGGATTTCACACCTGGCTCAGTTACACAATCATCTTTGGATGCATTGACGAGCATCAAGTGGAAAGATTACGGGCTTTCTCTCAAAAGCATTGCTGACCGAGAGGGTTGTGCATTTCTGGAGTGGGATGGCCTGCCACCATGTGTTCACATTGATCTTGTCCTCCATTCTTATTGCAAACAATATCCTACCTGGTCTGCTATTAGATGCAGCGACTGATTATTGAACATAGTAATAAGCAATTAACTGGTTCACTCTTTGGAAAATATGTTAAAAAATGTGTCTATTTCTTAACATGTTAGAAAAGCTGTGATTGTTCCTGATGCAGGGAAAAGCCAGGTAGACCGAGTACTAACAAGAAAAGCTCTAAATTATGCGCTCTTTGAATTGAAAGAGAAGAATGCCGGGGCTCTTCTAAGTGCTCATGCACTAAAGGTACAGTCCAATGCGTAGCCTTTGCCCACTCTAATAGGAGGGCAAGTGTCTGATAAGTTTCTGCTGTTAGAGATCTTTCATTATATAATGCTCTTAGGATTTTTTGACCATGTAGATTTCCTATGCAGGTAAAGTTGCACGACCATGTCTTTTACAAGTTTGTACATAGAACGTATTAGATGTTAACATTTTCAATTGATTTGCAAAATAATTTGCCATTTCTAAAAATCATCACCAACAACTAAAATGTATAACTTACAAGCCAATATTTTAATTGTTCCTGGTATAGGCTTGCCTCAAGAAATGGCATTGCTTATCCATCTAGGCAGAAAATGGTATAGTAGATTACATCTACCATGAATAATTACTCAATTTAAAGAAGTTTTGCCTGGAAGACATGTTTTCGATATATCTGTCTACACTATGTGGGACTCTTACACCTACTGTTTGTTTAGATAATGATCGAAGAAATATCGTATTTTCTTTCCAGCAGCTTTATGTTGATGAATTGAGGTCATACCGTCATACTAGTGGTCTTTTATATTGATTTTCATTAAAAAATTCCTAGATGTTTTTTAGCTGAACTTCGAGTTTTATGTTTTCTTTGCAGATCCAAGATTATGCACCTGACCTTGCCAAAACCATTGCTGGCCTGATCTTGTCTTCCAATGATTTGAACTTCAAAGAAGAATGTTGTTCTCTTCTCGGCTTACAATTTCAGAACAGCGAAGGAAACATCATCGAAGATCACATAAAGGACAGGTTAATCTCAGTCATAAGCATAAATGACAGAAATCCAAAGAGGAAAAGGGAGCCTAACGCCCTTCTTTTTGAAGATCGCTTCTTCCCTTTAGACTTATTTGATGGGGAGAACGAAGAAGGTGGTGAATTGCTGAACTCCCTTGATTTATAGTATTTGTCAACTGTTCTAGGTCCAAAAAATGATTTGAGCAGATATACGGACCAAAAAATATAAAAAATAAAAAATAAAAATCTGAGTTAGTTTCAGAAGAACTTTGCGTATGACAATTCGTGCTAGTTTTGTAGATTGAGTGGCCTTATAAATGAAATGACATTGAAATGTTGCCAAAAGTTCTCGGATCAAACTCCCTTTTATGAGCAAAGAGTTTAGATATGTTTTGGGCCTTGAATTCATTGCTCCAACTTAAGTTATTATTCTTTGCTTTTTTGTCAAAGGAAAAGTATTAATCATAAGTTGGCCGCATCAATGATAACATGATAAAGCCAATACACACTAGTATTTCCGCATTTGACATGTCAGCAAAAGATGGATTCCTGAAATCCGTCTTTGCTGAAAGAAGGATTTATGGAATCTGTTCTTGCCAAAAAAATCTCTCCAGCAGAGAATGCAAGTGGATGGAGGAGAAAATAGAAAAAGGATCATGGGTGTTAGCAAGCGGTCCGATCCAAATCCAACCTTATGAATTAATAATCAATCAACAAAATGTTCTAAAATATATAAAATAAAATAAAATAAAATCATACAAGTATTAAAAAGAATACAAGCCATTGAGAAACAAAGGTGCATAACAGCTTAAAATCTCTGTTTAAAATAATACTACCAGCAATAAAATCCAACCTTCTGGCATTATATTAAAAAACCTAGACAAACACATTGCAATTACATAAAACCGAGTACTTCTAACCGGTTAAAATATATATAATAGTGACTAAAATTTAAATCCATAATACCATAACAGGAAAATTCTAGATAAAAAGGAGCCTGCATCCAGTGTCAATCCATCAAAATATTTCCTGTCTTGCTTTATGCCTGTTGTATCATTCATAGTAACAAAATCAGGGGCAGGAGGAGAATAATCCATCTAGGATTAACTAGTCACATAAAAGCAAGAGGCTAAGCCATATTAGACATTCGTACCTTATTAGCAATGTTGTTAGAAAGCCAATCCAGTCCCTCGTATAGTCCTTCTCCAGAAGTTGCGCAAGTGCTCTGGATATACCTGCAAAGGAAGAGCAAGTTAATTTCAATATATTGACAGGGAACGAAAGGATTGATCAAAAGGTCTCTGCATACCAGTGGCGCTGCCGGAGGGAGTGCAGACCAAGCTTATCGGTTATTTCAGCTGCATTCATTGCATTAGGAAGATCTTGTTTGTTGGCAAATACAAGCAACACTGCATCACGAAGCTCATCCTGCAACAAGACATCAACATATTCAAGTCCTTGCACAATTATTTTTCGTGCACAAAATTGACTTCAAAATTCAAATCCACGATAATCAGTATCAAACCCTTGAAATGAATTTCTATAATATAGAGAATTCTAACTTCTTCGAAAACCCTTTTCAGATCACAAACAAAAAACAAGAATTCCCTTTTTTTTTCTTTAAAAAAAAACGCAGCTAAAATGCAAGCTTTATACCACCTCCAACATGAATTCCATAAAGTAATCATTCATTTGATTGATAAGTGATGCAAGGATCATATGATTACTAGGACGACGACTATTATGAATTGCTTCCAGTCCTTTCCCCTTCAGGACTTTAAAAAAAAGGATATTTTGAAAAGCCGTCAAACATAAAATGTTTAGAGAAGGTTAGTACCTCATTCAACATCCTATGCAACTCATCCCTGGCTTCCACAACACGGTCTCTGTCATTGCTATCCACCACAAAAATAAGACCTTGTGTGTTTTGAAAGTAGTGCCTCCACAAGGGACGGATCTGTCAAAAGCCAACAAAAGGGTCAAGACGTTGCAAAAAGAAGAATGCAAGAAAACCCTTCGCATGCCAGTTGATTTGGGGGGAGTGAGAAATGAGATGCAATATAGATACATGGAAACATGATCAAAATCCAAGAATTTCAAGATAGCACAACAAAAACAAATTAAAAAGTACCTTGTCCTGACCCCCAACATCCCAAACAGTGAAGCTAATGTTCTTGTACTCGACAGTCTCAACATTAAAACCTGCAAATCATAGGATGTAGACTTCAGCTTGGCACCATTACAAGTAGACAGATTGACGAATACAAGTAAAAAGTGTTATTTAAGATTGCAAAACTACAAAATTTTAAAACCACAAAGATCTTTAAAAATATATTTCTCAGAAGTAAAACAATACATTCTGTATCCCTGAGAGAAATGTACAAATATAAGACAAGAGAATGTGCCACAAGAGTGAACTATAGCAATAATTCCTATAGCTATCTATCTTTGATTTTGAATGGCCTGAATCGTCAATGTTAATTGCAATGTGGAGTAAAGAAGACCAAAGAAGTTATAACAATTTGCAGTGATAGATGTCATACCAATAGTGGGAATCGTGGTGACAATTTCTCCGAGCTTGAGCTTGTACAATATGGTAGTCTTACCAGCTGCATCAAGACCTACCATCAGAATTCGCATCTCCTTCTTGGCAAAGAGCCGGCTAAAGAGCTTGGTGAACGTCAATCCCATATTGCTTTCTTATGGATGATACCTGCACACATATACGTTATATTACATAATTTAGACATATAGCAAAGTAAAACATGTAGTTTCTATTCCCAAGATGAGCACAGACAAGCAAATCAGGAATAATCTATAGTGGAAAGTTTTTAAAAATAGCATTACATCGATCGAGATCAAAGGAAAATGATATCATCAAACAAACAAAGCCATAGCTAATCTGTTTTTCCTCAACACTCAACACCAACTCGAATCATTTATTTTAGTTGGCAAAAAAAAAAACTCGAATCATTTATTTGTCATAATATAAACACATCAGAACCTGAACTAATAACATTCTCACAGAAGAAATATCACAAATTTTTGGTTTAATCGAACGTATCTATAGATCTAGACTTGTTTCACAATAAAATCACCAGATCAGGTCGTATCGTATCAAGTTGAAACACAAACCAAAGTTGAAAAATCAACCAAATCTAAAGCCAAACTGATCCAAGCCGATACTTCCATAGCTCAAATCACATTAAATTCAACTCAGTGCTACAAACTACAAATATTATTAAAACAAAACGCATAATAAAATTCAATTAGAATCGAAAAAACAGACGACATCGGATGCATCAAGCACGAGACATCAAATCGAATCATCATCATCATAACATAAACCGATTACTGATCAAATGCGACACTTTCATAGCTTGAATCACATTAAATTCAGCTCCAAATATTATTAAAACAAAATTCATAGTAAAATTCAATTACACTCGGAAAACATACGATATCCGACTAATCGATCACGAAACATCAAATCAACATAACATAACCCGATTTCTAATAATCATACTAAACTGAACAGAAACTCAAAGTTGCGAGGCAATTTCCATGCTAACGAATCAAACGATTGATGTGAAGAATAATGAGAGAGACCTGGATTTACCTGAGATTGGCTTCGAGAGAGAGAGAGATATTGAAAGCCTGAGGCCAACTGGAGGTGATAAATAAAGAGGGGATAGAAATTAGGGCATATGGCTTTTATAATATTATTAAATTGTCATTTGCTTTATGGGAGAATAGCGGTGTCACCCCTTATTGCCTATTGGTTATTATTTTTTTATTTTTTATTTTTATTTTTTTGATGAAAACCTATTGGTTATTATAGATCTTCTAGTTCCGGTGCAAAACTCATTTTTTTTGTTTAACATTATATTGACACGTCTCGTCGATTGGATAATTTGATCAACATTTGAGAGATTATTCTAGATTCATTATGTTGTTCTTTGAAAACGAAATTTTTTTTATTGTCTAATTAAATAACTTGACTATCGAGTATCTGAAAGCAAAATGCTAAAAAGAATTATTGGAAACACAATAATTAGACACGATTCTCCACATATTTTTCTTAATACATGCTCATGTAATATCAATCATTGATTATTTATTCGGGGGTTGAAAATAGTCATTCTAATACGACTATTATTCTTATTAGAAATTACTATATGATTGAATTGATTCAACGACTCATAATAAATCAACATGTATGAGCACCTTAACATGCGCCTTATCGGAACTAACACTTTCGTTGCTTAACCATATAGCTGTGGTTGTATCGTGGAAGTTTGCGCTCAAGGTTATAGTGTTAAATGTTATTTTTTTCAATACATATAGAACACGTTTGGGACAGGTATTGTATACTTTTGGACATATGTTAAATCCCATGCAACATGTGTTCTCTCGTTACAAACGTTTGTCCTAAAACTGCAAGAGGTGTTCTATTGATATAAATGCATGTCCTTAAGCATGTAACACGTGTCTTATGTAACATGTGTTTGGAAATTACAATATGTATCCCTCAAAAAAACTATTGAATTGTTGAATTTTTTTATCCAACAACCCAAAACGATCAAAATTATTCCTTACATAAGGGAAAAAAATGTGTTTTGCACACCATAGTCTTACTCCAAGTTTGCATCTTGTTGTAAATGGTTTTACATTTGACAAGTTGTTCAATGCAATCAGGTGTTGACACGTCAGATTCCAGGAACAGGTTAAAATGAAGGCAATCTTAAGGGATACTTTTCAAAGGAAAGAAAAATCTTTAGAAAGATGGAAAATTTTGAGGATCTCAGATTCTCATTTCAGGTCAAAGGAGCCCAGTGAGGGTGCAAGAGGGATCTCGTTACAGTAAATATTTATTCCTTTTTTTTTTCTTTTTTAAATTTAGCCACATTAAATTAATTTAACAATCCGAGTAGGTAAGTAAGTACGTATTAATAAAAAACATGTTAATGTAACACTAAAATTTTTATACACGTAACAACGTGAACAAAATTTTTAAATTTTTCTTACTAAATAATATAGTTGCACATGGAGCGGAAAAATATTTTTTTAGCAAATAAAGCAATTTTATTTATGAATATAAAAAGACAGCACGATTTGCGTGAAGATATATTCAGATTGAATTTTCATTTGAAATTATTATATTCACAATACAATTATTTATAAAAAAAAAAAAAAAAAAAAAAAAATAGCTGCTATTCATCAGAAAAAAATAGAAAATTATGAGCTGCAGATGATTTCGGTATTCTCTCCTTCTAGAAGGAAGTACTGCCTTGACCTCCATGACACCTACTGGGTCAAATCTACACAGTAAGATTTATAAAAAGAGCTGAATCTTAGTCTTAGCTACTCAACAAACATTGCTCGTCCCGTCTCAAACTAAATGTAATATTTATAATTTGCACTCACATTAAAAAATTCGTAAAAAATAATAAAATCAGAAGAAAAAAATACTTGTGCAATGGAAAAAAAAGTGCAAATATAACACTTATTTTGGGACAGCAGGAGTAGCTCTTTAGTTAGAGAGCATCTTTGAAGTTCCCAATGGTAGAGATGCAATGTATACAGTGACAGACAGGGCGGGGCCCCAAAATTTTTAAAAATATTATTAGATATAATAAATTTTATATGTATTTCGAAATATTTGATCAAATTCGCTTCAACATTTTGTGCGACATACTGTTGCAGTTTTTCCCCCTCCAAACCTAAAAGTTCTAGCATACTGCAAAAAAAAAGGGATCAATGAGTAAAAAACTTCTCCAGTCCTGAGCCGGAAACTCTGGTGGGATTGGAATAAAAGGAAGTTGCACCTAGAATACTGCATTTGTAACAATCAAAGACAAATATATATAATTTTGATAAAATTTTGATACATAAGCATGTATATAATACATATTGAAGAAAGATATGAACCAACATCTTGGCTAAAACCAAACTTAAAAAGAATCTCAAACATATGTTATGTTATGTACAAACATATAACTTGGGAATAGCATCAGAGTTTGATCACCGCCAGTACTGAGCCCATCGGTGAATGGTCTCAACCATTTGAGGGAATAACGCGCTGACACTCTCGTTGATCAGATCCTGGAAAAAGTGTATACATTCTTCGTCATCCAAGTCCAGCCGAAACTTCTCTTGAAGCTACATTGATAATAGAAACTATGTCAAGACCGAGAAAGAAAGAAAGAAACAAATGGACGGGCATTAGTTTTGGTAAAAAGAGTATTTCAAGGACGAACAGACCTTAAGAATGCCCTTTTCAGGATCGGAAGCTATGTCGGGAATATTGGATCCAGCCATCAGATGAAACAGGTTGAGTATAAGGTTGCTAGATTTACGGAGAATGTTGTATGCTTCGCAACAATATGATTTGAATCTCGTATAATATTGACTGCAAAAGAGGAGAGAGTGAAAAATTTTGCTCACAAGCATTTAGGCGCGTGAATGGAACATAAAATGTCAGACTAAAAGGAAAAGTTTAACAAGCAAGAAATATGGAGAATACCTTTCTGCTCCACCCATGGCTTCCACCATTTCTTTGCAAAGTTTCATAGGTGGTGGAAAGGGTTTTGGATCTCGACCCAGAATAAATCCAAAATCAACATGGAAGAGGGCGCCATCATCTCTAAGCAGAAGATTGTCCAGGTGCCTATTAACCAAAAAGATTCATTATATGCGGAATGAAGTTCGACACTAGGAAAATAATCATCATCTTGCATTGTGATATCTTCTCTCGAAATAAGGAACAAATAAGATAGGTGATCAAAACAGGATTTTTCCCCATCCATTCGAAGATAAAAATGTAAATACATGCATTGAATCGACAGTTACATGTTACTCTCGGATTTCCCCTTGGCCAAATTAAATATAAATGAAAAGTTTACTTGTAGACTGCAATTGAGAGAAGATGAAACAGATACTAAAACAGTTGCTTCATGGTGCTCAAACTATCGGCTGAACGGTATTGAAATTGCTTTAAACAATAAAGACAAATTTCTGACAACTATTATAAAACAGGGAAGTGATAGAAATCTCTCTGTGTTTCCTGAACCTATGAATAACTTGATAAAGAAAATTATCGTGCACAAATTATTGAAAAAAGATATGCAGCAAGTCAAAATCACCTGTCTCCGATGCCGAGGATGTACGTAATGACAGAGTAACCAGCACAACTTTTTATGAAAGTTTCAAGACACGTGGCAGTAATCCCAAATGGTCCATCTGGATCTGGGTGGAACTTCTGCAGATAGCTTACAATACTCCGATGCTCTGAGAGAATCTGGAATCAAGGAAAATTAACTTCCCAAATCACACACAGCGGTAATCACTACCAAATATAAGCAGGTAAATGCAACAAATTTTGAAACTCACAATGCACATCTGTAAATTTAAGAAAAATTGGAAAGAAATACGAAACAATTCAAAATTCTAGAACTTGAGGCGGAAGAATAAATGACATGCATACAACTATTTCAAAATGGAGTCAATCAGATGGCAGAACTTAAGCATCAAAGGTGAAGCCAATATTACATTCTAGACAGAGGTCCAATCGTCTTTATCAATCTCAAAAGTTTCCTACGAAATATTAGCATGCCGCAAACTCTACGCAAATGATCATTAAGCATGTAGGTGCAGAACAAAAAGAACAACAGAATGCGAAAAAATACTATGGTTGACAATCAATATTCACCTAATCTGAAACATGCATAAGAATCTTACTAAACAAAGAACTTCACGAGTTGGACTGATTTAGAACAGGACACCAGCTACGATTATTAAGAGGTAAATAGCACATAATACTCAAAACTTCTGAGGTATATTAGTTTAAAGAAAGAAGCCCGAGTGACTCAGATTATTCCCTTTTCACAGAAAATCAAACAAATTTTATTACAATTTATGCTATTTGACTACTAGTAAACACCATGCAAGAAGTAGGAGGATTTGAGTGAGTGATCTGTGGAGTCACCCCTTGTATGAAATATTCAAATACCTGAGCCAACGATTTCGATGGTATGAATTCCAGCATGCCTTCATCATGACCAGTTGCTAATACTCTATATGGAGTCAAATGTAAATCGAGATTCTCCAGCTTGAGTAGACGATCCATAAGTGTTACCATTTGGATAACCTACAGAAACCGATTTCAATTTAATCCAATTACCGCATCTCCTCCAATTGGATTTTTGAGGGCCAGGGGAAAATGAAAAAAATACTGCAGTAGCAAATGGAATTGAATGAAATTGAATATTTACCAACTGGTCTTGCCGAAGGTCATCTCCTTTCTTGAATATAATCTTGCAATTTCCACCATTTTCTGTTCGAAAAGCCAGCCTCAGAGGATGCAATGCACTTTTGAAAATTGATGATTCTGATGGGATGATCCCTGTGATGAGGACCCCAGGAGCTAGGGGTGATCGTATTGGCTGTAAGTGTGAAAAGGCAACTAATATAAATTAAGCTATACATGCTTAAGATAACCTAGTCTGTCTTCTATAGCAGACTAGATGCACCACAAACATACTGATTGAAGTCGTCAATGAAAAAGAATCATCGACCTACTGTTTGAATAACAAAAGTTACCTCGTCAAAGTAAGTGAGTTCACTAAGAAGGCCAGACAAGAGATGTCTTAGCTTTTCAATCTTCTTCTGTGTTCCACCACGGACATTTCTAACATCTCTCATTATAGAACACAACTGTGCAGTCAATTCTGTCTGGCGAACCAAGCTCTGCCACAATTTGTAGCCATCCTCATCTCCAGTTGAACCAACTCTCAACTGACAATGCAAACATGATATTTAGCTGGTGACATCCTAATTACAATATAACCTATATGTTCCTTACCGACCTCCATAAAAAGGTGAAATTAATAGCAAGACTTAAAATTTTAAATAAAAAAGAAAAAAGGAAAAGATAATTGGTTATACAATTAAACCATTGAATTTATTCTACAATCACACACCTTGAGCATATTTTCTTCTACAGTCTCGTAGGTGCAATAAAAGCGTTTTGCATACGCAGGATCATGAAGTTCCACAGCAACATACCAGCGGAGAAAGCTAGCCAACTCAATATTACGCAATGCTGCCAAAATCCAAAATGCCTTAGTGTAAGACTACAGCTGTGTTTACAATAAGGAATGCATATACTGCTAGAAGAATTTTATGTATATTACAAATTTATAACAAGCATACAACGCTGTACAAGGAAGTGACAAAGGCGAGATTTATCAGAGCGTTCAAACCGAAGAGCTTGAACCAGCTGCAGCAGGTAACACTGGAGCTCTTCATCATCAGCCCTTTCAAGAACACTGACAGCATATGCACGGACCTGAAAAAGAATCAAAGTTAAGCAACACCACACTACAAGAACTTAAACACAACATTTCACATACAAAGTATTGCTTTTTTAATAATCTACAGTCCTCCTTACTCAACCATCAGCTCATCACAGGGCATAAAATATGCAACAGATTCAACCTATGAACAGATAGTCTAGCCTGCCCTTATATCTTGATTTTGTGCCAACAACTTGAATAAAATTTGCTCACACGAATTTTCAGAACTGTCCATGCAGCATGCACATACAAATGAATGGATACATGAACTGACCTCTTCACTTTCAAAGAGAGGAGACAGAAGCTCCAGTGCATCACAAACATCAATTGGTTCCCACTTCCCCATCAGTTCTACTGCTTGCTTCGCTTCCTGCAAATACAAGAGAACACTATCTTAAGAGTTACTCAAAACTCTATCATGCTTTCAGAAGTACTCAACAATGAAAAGCTGAGTGGAACAAGACCAATAAATCTTCTAGACTCACTCAGCCTATTTCTTTTGCTTCCTACTTTTACATTTCTTATTATCAAAGATGTTGACTTAAACTCAGTACCCTACTTGCTCATCCAATTAATTTGATTTCTAATAATGTTACATTCACTGTAGCTACTTCCTCTTTGCAGAGAGAGTCACCATCTGAAGCAGTTGGGAAGCGGTAGGAGAGAACATCTAGAAGAAATCTAAGCAAATTATGGACAGGGACGATGCAGAAGAATGTAGATAGATATTACCTGAACATCACTCCACTCAACACATCGGAGGAACTTTGTTAGAGCTCTCTTTTCAGATATTAAGTAAAAACGAAATTTCCAGAGCAGCTGTCTCTCATCTCCACTCAAACTCCTTGTAGGCGGGTACTTAAGTATTCTTTGTATTGACCTAAAAACAAAAGTTTGCAAGCTTGCTTAACAACAATCAAAGAACATGAATGAAGAGAAATGATGATGATGCAAAAATGTCACGGAATGTATTAAAAGAACGAGATAATTGTTTCTAATCAATGACAAACTATAACAACCAAACAATATTGCAACAACTGAAGTTCAAAAGTGGTGCGGTGGTGACTGGACTGATATAATGCTGTAGACTAAAGAGAGAACCAGGTATGACTTGAACCTCAAAATAAGATGCTATCCCTGCTTTTAGCAAATGAGTGTCATAGTTGCTATGGCATTAGTAATTACTGCAGCAAATAAATTAATCAACTACTCCCTCCGTCCCAAATTACTTGTCACGCTTGACGGTCTCACGGTGATTAAGAAAGACATTAAATTTGTCATTTTGTCTTATTTTTCAGGTTTAAGGACTAAAAATCCATCTTTAAACTTGAAAACATAATTCATGGTAGTTTTGGTGGATTACTAAAGTAAGGTTAAGAATGGAAAAAAAAGTCAATAAACACTTTCTTGATTTGACAAATTGGCAAGTATTTTGGGACAAAGAAAGGGTTAAAAAGCGATAAGTAATTTGAGACGGAGGTAGTACATAAATTGGTGGAAAATACTGGACAAGAAAGAATACAAAATCAGTAAGAAAGATCAATTAAACAGTTCATCAAAGAAGAAACACAAATCGGGACCGCTTATCTAGAAAACAGATAGTTTAATTCATAGTAATTTTTACTGCCACTGTTGAAAGCTCAAGATCCTAACGGCCAACACTTTTAAACCTACAAGACTGCCACAGAGCCGCCTTCCAATACTATTTAGGAACCTTTCTACAATAGGCTTCCGGCAGCTTTATCTGGTGGCCACAAAGTTGCTAGCAATATCACTCTACTAAGAAGACAGAGAACAAACTTTGGGATCTTTTACCAAGTATTATTTGTACGCAAAACCGAGTTCATGCAAAGATTTCGAAGAAGAAATGGGAAAAAAAGAGTCCATGGGGCTTCTATTCTTTTCATTCCATGAATGCAACCAATCTGAATCTAGATTTGGTTGATTGTGTAAAATCCGGCCACTTGTTATGAACAAGAAAGACAAACATAAGCAGAAGACAGGTCCTAATATATCTGTTTTAACATAACGCCAAGAGAAAATTCTGAAGATATTGCAGAAAATCAAAGAAATTTTTTTTTTTGCCAAAATAAAATCAAAGAATAGGGTTTCATAAGAGCTCACTTCCTCTCAGTGGAGCTTGGTTTTAGATCCCTGTCAATAATGCCACGATTTAAACTTCTTGCAAGTTTTAGTTGCTTGTGTTCAGAGGGATTAAATTTTCCAACTTCAGGATCCCAAACTGTTACCAGTTCATTTGTGGAAGCTATGGGAGATGGCATAAGAAAATTCGCTCCTGATTCCTACACATCAATGGAGCAAGAATTACATATAGCAAAATTAATGACAAAAAGCATGAACTTAATCAGCCTCTATAAAAGAGTACAGAATAGTACTTGGACTAATTTTGATGGGTTTTTTTTTCTCTTTATGAGTTTTGACAGCAAATCATTCTCCAATTTGTTTTAACTTTAAATCAGGCACAACAGATGAAATTTATTTCTGGATTAAGATCTCGAGCTTCCGATGGATAAATACGCGTTTATTAAAATACCCTCATATCTCTCATAATCCTTAATTACATGATATATGGAAAGCATTCAAAGGGAAAGGGTGTCTAGTCTGGGCTGAAAGAAAAGAAGTCAAGTTATTGCAAGTTCAAGTAATAAAAATGATAAGAAATTTATTGAACAGGTGTAACTTGCAGCTTCAGTAGAAAAGGAAAAAAAGGGAAAACTATTTAGGACTGAAAGACTACCTGGAAAACAACTCGGTGTTCAAAACTGCAAAAATCAACTACCAAATATATGTGAGAGCTTCCATTTTTACTGTTCTGATATTCTTTGATTTTCTCCATAGACTTAAATGCTAGCCTGTCGAGCCAATCAACCCGTTGAATCTGTCCTCTCTCATACTTATTAACTAGCTTTTCCAATCGTTCCAACTCTCCACGTTCCTCCTTAGGTACCTTTCAAAAACAAAGCCAACATGAACATATAAGACAATCAAGAACCCTCAAGGGAAAATAAGCACAAATTAACAGAAAGGGAAGTTCCTATTTCTCAAAAAAAATGTTCTTAAACTAAAGGGGAACAGGAAAACCTTTCCCGGGGTGGTTGTATTGATAGATCCGTCTGCCTCTTTGCCTGGCCATAGCCTAAGCTTATGCTTCCCTGTCTTGAGTTGTTTTTTCATGTTAAAGAGATGAACAGTAGCCCCCCCAATCACCCCCTCGGTTTTTCTACAGGAAACATCCCAAACCTGCACTTACAGGTATATTACCTTAGAGAATCAGGACAGAATTACCTAAATATTAGGACAATAAATTATGTAGTAAACTAAATTGCAAAACCATCTTCGAGGGCAAGTCTTTCACACTTGATGACACAGCACATTTACTACCTCTTACTTAATATGACAAATTTAAAACCAAACTTGTATAAAGTATGAATCTCGGAGAAATAATATAAATGTACATGGTTCCATGTCACGCTAAATTTTTAACAGATGGGATAAGAATGACATATTCAGCTTTCTTTCAGAATACTGAAAGTTCAGATTGATAAACCTCTAGAAATTAATAAACGGAAGGACAAAGCAAAAGATACGCATAAAGTATTTGCCGATTCAAAATGAAAAAATACAGGGAAAAAAAGAGTTAAAAGAATTGCAAACTTACTGTAAATGCAAGTTGAGAGTTGGCAGTTAAGTCCCTATATTTTGTGCTCAACGTTATGAGTTCATTCCAGCAATATGATTGACCTTTTGTTTCTAATCTGTCAGGTAAAAAATGTTCAGAAAATTGAAAAGATATAGAAAGAAGCAAGCACATATAGAAATCCAATACTGAAAGAGAAGAAATTCACAAGAACACACAAGGATCAATAAAATGTTATAAAACCTTGTTCTCATAGGAAGCCCAAATGGAGCACCATCAAGGTACAATGTGCATTCTACATACAGCTCTGCCTTTCTCTCCTCCAAAGTCGAATCAACATCAACATCAGCTGAAAATAAAAAAATAAAAATTGACGGATCACATTTAATCGGTGCAGATAAATGCTCTGGATACTGAATGAAATAAGTATGCTAATGTGCACATAAATCAAAAATGGTTCTTGAGTCTGCCTTCTCTGATGCCTTTTGACTTTGATTTGAGGGCATGATTCCGTAGCAAATGTGACGGTACAGGGGACTACTGTTTCAGTGTTATTCTGTGAGGGGCCTTTTAGTGCATTCATTGCCAAATGTTAGGGCAGTCGCCAATACATTTATTCCCGTGGTATTTTGGGAGCAATCACTTTGTGCATTTATTGTCAAAGGTTAGGTCTGTCTACTATCCATCCCCGCTCACCCCCAATTATTGGGGATTTAATGGTTTATGTTATTGTTGTTGTTGTAAGGATGACATTTAAACCAATCCCATAAAGAAAGACAAGCAGCTATGCCTACATTGTACAAACATGGTAATATAGGAAAAGATAATGCTTTTCGGCTAAACAAAATTGGCTAAAATGGGCTAAACCCTCAAATTAACTACTATTTACTCATGTTAGTATAATGGATTTCACGGATTTTTTTACCATTTTACTCCAATTTAGCCAATCAATTGGCTAAGTGCTTAGCTCCCTAGCACTACTCCGAAAGGAAATCTATATACCAGTAGAAAAATTTATACTTGTGTCGAGCATTTTTAAAACTTTGTTCCAAACTTAGTTACTTCTATATATTATAATTCCAGCTATAAAATCCTAAAAAAATAAACTTTAGTTTCTTTAGAACTAGTCTTTGCAAGAAAAATTGAATCTTTTTTCAAGGGCAAACACATGGTACCAAAAAAACAATTTTTAACACTTTATTCCAAACATATTTACTCCTATATCATTATAATTCCAGCAATAAAATCATAAAATCAACTTTACGTGATTTAGAACTAGTCTTTGCAAGCAAAATTAACCTATTTTTAAGAAGAAGAAATAAAAATAAAAATTGTATACCTGAATTAGGAGGATTTGAAGGAGGTAATTTTCCTTCAAGCCGTTCAATTCGAAATGTGGCCGGAAGATTGATATCGCATGATAAGAAGAATCGAAATTCGTTTCCACTCATTGTTGTTTCTTTCTACAAAATAAATTAAATATTAACAATAATTGAACAAACCAGCTGTGGGAAAAACTCGAATTCAAAATTATTCCTCCGGGAAAACGATCAAGAAAAGCAATTACGAAAAACTCAACTGAAGTTTACATGAAGGAAGAAAATTACTCAGTTCTTGCAAAATTTGATCGCGAAGAACCCTAATTGGGATTGATAAATTGAAGTATTTAGGAGTACTGTTCTAAATTATTATTTAAAAAAAGGGAAAATGACCTGAATGGTCCTCAAAGTATTTACCAATACAAGCTAAGGTCCCTAAAGTATTTCGACTTCCCATAAGGTCCTGAAACTATTTACGCAGCTTTTAAGTAATCCTACCACCACTTTGAATGGTGGTTTCCGGCCAAGCATCATCAGGCCCAGGGGCAAAATCGTCCCAAAAAAATCAGACTTGTTGAAACTTCTCAAAACCTCAATTAAGTATTCAAACTGAACTAAATAACAGAAATCAAAGAGCAATTAACAAAGTCAACAAAGAAAAAGCTCCTCAAAAGAACACATAAATTAAACCCGTTCTTCCAAAAACCAAAACTCCAAATTACACAAACTTTTCCCAAACTCATCAGCCAAATCTGGAGCAGAAACAACAGTATAGGCAGCAAATCATCAAATTGATCAAAACCCATTTCTTAATTCATGATTTCTTTCTCAAAAACCAAATCAGTCAAAACCCACAACTCCAAATTGCATAATTTTTTCCCAAAAACCCATTACCCAAAGCTGAAGCAGAAAAATAATAGGTGCAGCAAATCATCAAATTAGCCGAAACCCATTTGTAATAGCTTTAAAGATGATGAATACATTTTTTGGGACGATTGTGCCCCTGGGCCTGATGATGCTTGGCCGGAAACCACCGTCCAAAGTGGTGGTAGGATTACTTAAAAGCTGCGCAAATAGTTTCAGGACCTTATGGGAAGTCGAAATACTTTGGGCACCTTAGCTTGTATTGGTAAATACTTTGAGGACCATTCAGGTCATTTTCCCCTTAAAAAAACAAAAGAAAAACCCGTGACGAAGTAATGATGTGCTGTTATTAGGTCGGAGTAATTTATTATAATATAGAGTTTGTTTATAATATTTTTTAGCAAAAAAAAAAATTTATTATAATATAGAGTTTGTTTATATTTATAATTACTCGTAAGTTGTGATCCACTTTTTATTATTATAAATATTTTATTTATTTACATAGTATTCTTATAAGGAGTTTTAGTGTGTATATAGTAGTATAACATTCGGCAAAAAAAAAAAGGTATAATACTAATATAACTTATATGGATTAATATGGCACAGATGAGGTGTGGTGAAAAGCTTCCTCGCTTGTCGAGTTCACAACCAAGTCAACATACTAGATGAGGTGGGGCAGTAGGGACGATGATCGTTGCTCGGTTTGCGGTGCCGATATAGAGACAAAACTGTATGTTTTTAGGGCTGCCTATTTGCATCTATCCTTTGGAGAACCTTTCTCCATCCTGATCGTCAGGTTTGCTTTTTTTTTTGCGGAGGCGGATGTGGTTCGATGGGTTGATAATGGTACAAGCGGAGTATGGTGCAAGAATTTTGAGGAGTTAGATTGGCGCTTATTTTTAGAGAAAATAATAATTTTCTCCGATCCCAACTTAAGTTAATATAAAAATTAATAATTTTCATAAACTAGTAGGATAATATGACAACTTGGGTCTTTATAATAATGACAATTTAGTAAAATATGAATATATTGTTTTTGTTTTTTTCTTGAAATTTAAGGCACAATTTTGGACAAGTTTTTTTTGTTAAAAACATTTCAACTTTTGTTTGTCGTGAGTTTCACAGTTTCTCTCATAAAAATTACCACACACAAAAAAATTATTTTTCACTCCAAAAAGAAAATCTATCCAAATTTAGCATAAATTTTTATATATTTCATCTCGAACTTTTCTCATCTCGTTTTAAAGCTTTGCACTAATTTTCTTAAACTATAATAAAAAAATTATGAAGAGCTCTCGTCGCTATGAGTGATTCATGATTGTTTGTTAGCTAATATCTTAATATACACAATTCAATATCTAATCTACATTAATTTTAAAATTTACAGAATGATTGTTGCACATATAAGTCTCCCATTTTGTTATTATAAAAGGATAATTCCTAGGTGTATGGACAAGGTACACCATAATTTTCCATTGACCCTTCACCATATTTTCTTTTGAATGACATATTTTACATTTTGACTCTTAGAAGATAACTTATGTGTGTGTCATGTGATATATTTTTTTATTGAAAAACATTATAGTTTTGGATAGAAGGACGATTTGGGCAATCCGTAAATATATTGGGGAAAAATAGTTAAAAACGGATCAATGATAAACGTGACTAACCGAAAATTATTTGGGGACCATTCTAGCTAATTATCCTATTATAAAATCATAATTTAATTATAGATTTTTCATAAAAGTTGTCAAATATTTCAAGGCCTTTTCTAAAACATCTTTAATCATTTAATCGAACGTAAAAATCCAAATAGTTGTAATATGCAAAAACTTTCATCTGGCTTTTGTATTTGAGATTGATAATCCTACTTTTCTTTCTTTCTTTTTTTTTTTGGTATAAAAGCATATATATATATAAAGAACAGACTAGGAATTAGCCATGATCATCATTCATTACACCAGAGGTAAATGGAACTAGTCTAGCACAAAAAGCCCCATGGGCATCCCTCGCCAGCAGTTGGCTAACAAATAAGGGAACAAAATGAAACAAAACAGTCAAAGTAGAAGGTGTGATTCCTCCCTCCTTCGCAAGACCATCAGCAACCATGTTGGCCTCCCTGTAGATATGACGCAATCTAGTTTCCGGGATCCTCCTGAGTAATACCCTGCAATCATAAATAATGGGAGAATACTGATGAGTAGTAATATCCGCATTCAGAATTAAATGCAACATAGCTTTGGCGTCAATTTCAATTTGGTTTCTTATGAATTTGATTTAGGAATTTTGTAAAAAATTTAAATAATCCACTCAAACTATAGTTACAACATAAAAATCCAAAGAGTATATAATTCATTTCCCATATCTTTATTTACATTACATGTTTCCTTACAAACCATCATAAGAGAAGCAATCTGGGATTACAACAAATAGACAGATATATTATATAACATTAATACAATTTTAATCAATTTCTTATATATATATATATATATATATATATATATATATATATATATATCGTAGAAAATCCAGGGACGAAGCCAGGAATTTGGTGTTGGGGGCGAAACTGATAAATTTTTTCAAAATACACATAAAATTTCGATAAATAACAGTATTTTTTAAAATCGTGGGGCGCCTGTCTTCGCCCATGAGAAAATCATCAAGCATTCAAGGCAGCCGTGGAAATTTTGAGAAATCCGGTTTTCGATGTTGCAGATATGCAGTCTTTCCCTCATTGCCTTCCTCAGTTCCATAAAATAAGAGGGTTGCATCTCCTCCAAGTCCCTGTTACAGAGGTTCCAACTTTAAGAATTGATAGATTATGAGTTAATAAAGATTACCAAAATATCATTTTTTAATTTTTTAATTTATTTTTTTATGAATGAATGTGAAAAAAGATTTGCATTTCAAAACTGAATAAAAGGGACTCGAATAAAAATAAATAACAACTCGTATACTAATTTCAAATAATTCAAATGTGGGACGCAGTATGTATTACATAACGAGTATTTAGCTTTTCGAATGTAAGGTTTGGATATACCTGAAGTCCAGCATGACCATCATCAACTGCATTAAGAGCCGATTTAAGAACTCGAATTGCAGTCGGGCTGTTCCTAAGAATCTCTCGACACCATTTAACCGTTTCTTGTTCCAATTTTTCTAGCTGGAAATAAAGATTTTATTACAACATAACACCAGATGCTCAAACATGGTATAAGTATATAATATTTACATATAATTAAAGAATTTATAGGTTTTATGCAGCATTTAAGTGCTGAAATATTGAAGATCATGCCACTAAAAAACCTGCTAAAGAACTTACTGGGACGACCGTGTTTACGAGTCCCATTTTATCGGCCTCAGCAGCTGTATAGAATCTAGTCATGAACCACATTTCCCTTGCCTTTTTAGGTCCAACCTATCGCGCCATAAAAAATAAAAGAAAACACTTATAAAATCAGTGAAAATATGTACGTAGTTAGACATGTCGTATCCTATTTCTTTTCGTGTTTCTTAGCAAATCCTCGATGCAATACAACTCGAATTTTGGAAAAGTTTTGACTTGAAAACTCACCAAACGAGACATTATGGAACTTCCATAGCCGGCATCAAAGCTTCCAACCTGCAATTTGCTTAAATGTTTAAACAAAAATGATGAAAAAACACTATTGAGACGGGGCTAATGTTAAAGTCGGCTTTTTTTTTTTCTCTTACCTATAATATCGAAATGTGAGATAAAATGAAAATGCTAAAAACTCGTAAATGGACATTATAATCTGAAGTTTGTGCCGCGCTAATGATTAAGTGTATAATACAGTTGCTACAACCTTAAATTTATCAAACTATATGAGATTTGATTTATATGAAGAGAAGTAAGTACCTTTGGACCTGTCTGACCAAAAATAGCGTTATCTGCTGCAATTGTTAGATCACAGACCATATGCAAAATATGTCCTCCACCAATAGCATATCCAGCAACCTTGTTTTAGGATGATCAGATCATACAAATTTTACAAAATGAACTAAACGCGAATGTACAAAAAAAGAGCGAGAAATCAGAAAAAAAGTAATGCTTACCATTGCAATTACTGGCTTTGGCAGACGACGAATTTGAACCTGTGACAAGATATGCAAAGATTTATCAATTTCCGGTGTTCTTCATTTAAACAAATTTAAATCATCTCAAGACTTTCCTGAAGATCTAAAACATTGAGTCGGCCAAACTTGTCGTAATCAGCATAACCATCTTTGCCTCTCACTGCTTGATCTCCGCCACTACAGAACGCCTTAGTACCCTACAAGAAATACTCGAGGAAGTCACTTCCCGGGGCATATTAGATCATGTTTAAGCCTTTACTTAAAATAAAGCAAGTTCAAGTTTAGCTCCCAACAACAAAATTACCTTTCCTGTGAGAATAATCACTCCTACTGATATATCGTCCCTAGCATCATTAAATGCGCGCATAAGTTCTTTAATTGTTTGTGGTCGAAAGGCGTTTCTCCTCTCCGGCCTGTTTATCGTTATCTGATAGTTAAGATTGAAGTTAGCTAACTAGAGAAAATATAACTATGTAGAAAATGAAACTTGTATGAAGGAAAAAACAAGAAAGTATAATCAAGAAGTACAAATACAATATGTAGATTATCTATTTTCGTCTTTCACAACGACTAACTCATATCTCACAGAAACACACACAAAAATAATACTAATAAAAAGGAATTTCCAAAAGAAAACCAATACATGTTCATAGTCCTAACTCCTACAATATTATACAACCCACTATTTGAAAATCGTCCTCGCTATGTGCTAAAATGAATATCACCCCATGTTCTTATACACTTTGCACTTTCTACACATATCTCATACAGGACTGCTATCAATGCTAAAGCAACTCATGTGCTTGACAGTATATATATTATAGTCAACTACCTGATAATTGTCCTCACCATATGACAAGATGAATATAACAAGTGAAAATGCATATAATCTATGCACTTATATATACACTTCACACTTTTTTACGCATATCTCATGTGGGACGTAAATAAAAAAGAAGTCGTGCTCCAGTAGATAAGGCTCCCACATAAGCAAGAGGTCCGATATACGCAGCTTTTACTCTTATTTTGCATAAATAGACTGCTTCCAGGGATCGAACCCGTAACTTAATTGATATTAAGTAAATACTTGACCATGGAGCCAAACACTTTTTACAGTATTAAAACAAATAAACATATGAGATTTTTTTATTTTATTTTATTTTATGGACAAACCTTAGCAATGCCTTCTCCAACAGCTTTTTCATATATGATATCAGTAAACTCCTTGCAAGATTCATCATCAACAGCAATAATCCTCCATTGAGGTTCATGAGTTGGGACTTCACCATTAACTTTATGGAAACTATCATTCATTGAAGAAGAACTGCAATTTGATAACCCAATTGGACTAATTTCAGTAGAAGGTATGAAATGGTTAGCAACAGTGTCCATTCTTCTTCTCATTGAATCAAGATCTTTTGCAGAAAATTCAGCCATTTTTTTCTTGGTGAAAAAAAAAGATTTAAAATTTTGCAATAAAAATGAAGTATTTGATTGATAATTTAAAGGGGTTTGGAGTTCAAGTAAGTTGGCATTTTCAGACAATTTCATACGACTTTTTTTTCTTCTTGAATTTACTAGTTTCTTACGATTTTTATTACATGTTAGAATATCGTTATCTTATTCACATGAAATTATGGGATCCTCGGATAAGATAAGGTGATGATTGGGTTTTTTTTTTTTTTTTTGGTTGGGAGGGGTAATATGGACTTTATTGAGTTGGAAATTTGGGATACAAGGGAAGCCCATGAGTTAGTCATCTTGGGCCTAGTATTGGCAAAGTGGAATAATGAAAATAAAAGCGGAGATATAAGCCGGCAAAAAATTTTCTGTACCCATACTTGTCACAGTCAATCACAATTCACTTATGTATATATAATTAAAAAAAATATTTATATAATAAATTTTAATTGGTTGGGGATAGAGATGGGGACAAGAATGGGGACAGATGATTTTCACCCATATAACCCTACCCATGGAACTGGTTATTTATTTCTTTAGAGAGCATTCACGGTTGGGGGAAACTTGTTCCTAGGATTTGCATTGTATATTGACTTATATTTTAGAATTGTGAGTGTCGAAAAGATGTATTTTTCCTAAAGCAATTTCTCATAAAAAAGAAAATTTCCCGTAGAAAATGTGGGCGCTCTGAAAAACGCCTTTGTCCTTAAAGAAAGCATTAGTCACTGCTGTTATCAATGTACAATTGTGTCGACCAAAAATTTAAACTAATGAATTTAGAGCCGTGAATAATCATGAGACTCAAACTTTTCAAATGTTGGGACACGGTGAATAATCTCGATTTTATTCTATTTCAGACAAAATGGTTTATTAAATATCACAGACTTGAGGTTACCGAGCTCGGGTTTTTTAACTGCTTCGACCAGGTGAATAATCATCATTTTGGTCAAGTTCTGACAAAATCGTGTACTAACCATTGCAACTTAAAAGTCGCCGCGCTTAGATTGTTAAATTGTCGTGACTAGTGAATAATTATATTTTTTGTCAAGTTCTGACAAAATCGTGTACAAACCATCACATATTTAGGGGCCGTCGAACCGGTGAATAATTGTAATTTTTGTCTAAGTTCTCCCAATTAAGTATCGCGGATATAACATTTGACAGCTACTAAAATAAATGAAAAATCATCATGCCAAGAATATCCAAAATATTTGTCTATATAATAGTCAATCTTCTTTAAATTCATATCAAAATCAATACAACAACAACAACAATAGCATAACCCATTAAGTCCCCAATAATTGGGAGTATGGGCGGGGATGGACGAGATACTGGGGACCTAACCTTCATCAAACAAAGTGCTAATCCCAGATACCACTCAAATGCAGATGTATTGAGACTAACCTAACATTTGGCGAACAAATGCACAAAGTGGTTGCTCATATAATACACATGTAACAATGGTCCCCTATGCCGTCGCGTTTGCTATAGAATCATGCCCTCAAATCAAAGCCAAACGGCATCAGAGAAGGCAAACCCAAGAACCATTTTGATTTATGTGCACATCACCATGCTTCTTTCATTCAGCATCCAGAGCATTAGTGGTGCACAAGCTACAATAAAAACTACAATAAAATTTTGCAATTAGTCTACTGGTATACCTTATATTCTGAATCTAACATGACTCAGATGAAAATAACAATAAAACTAAATCCTCAACAGTTGAATAAAAACAAAATTAACCAATATACATAAAATGTAGTTAAATAAAATTATAGCTCTGTATGAATAAGGTGATCTTCTTCCTTCTGGATGTTAATAATTTCTTTGTCTGAAGAAGTAAGACATGCTTCTACTGAAGGTTGCACGACTCCGTATCCAAATCCTATCGCGGAGTTGCAATAGGCCTCAGCCGCGCCATCTTTCCTTCCTAAGTTTACGTTGTTTAGCACGATGCTACTGCAAGGGACGCTGTCACTGCACGCGAATTTCATAGCCTCTCGGCTTTTTGATGTCCCGCTAATGTTCTTGTACACGATTTCACTAATTGCCACTGCAGATGTCTAGGAGATAAAAAATGGATGTAATGTCATTAGTCATTTATCATTTGTTTTTTTTGGGTACGCGAATAGAAGTATTAAAAGCGCGGTTAATAATAATACCTGATTCTGGCAAGATGTTGGCGAATCGCAGTAGAACTGATCGATGATTATAGGATAAGAAACATTTTCCATCCTAACGTTTTGGTATCGTACTGATTGAACGTGACCTGATCCTCCCTGCATAATAATCCGTCTTAAGAAAATTTAGGAGTAGATTGCGTATTCTGTTATTATCGCGAGGAATGGCCTTTGAATTTAAGGAGGTAAGAGTTATTTATACCTGCCAAGTCTTGATTCGGAGGCCATTTGTAGTACCGCGAAGAAAAGCGTTATCGACTACTACCTCTGTCACTATGCCAACAGAGTTGTCCTTCCCAAGACTTCCTATGCTGGAATATCAAGACATACAACAAAATCAGTACACGAGGTTATTCAGAACTATAATACTCCGCCCGTTTCATAATATAAGTCGGTTTTTCTATTTTGTAAATAAAATGGTAAATGTCCGTTTTACCTGATTCCGTGACCAGGACCACAATATATTGCCTTCATCTTGATATTGGAGCTAGCATTCACAATCGAAATGCAGTCATCGCCTAATCAAATTTCAACCAAAACCAAAACATGTTAACACCATGCCTCGGAAACATTATCTAAGGTAAGAGAACGGCAAGTTTTAGTCGCGAACTAGAAAAAAAACGGGGGATAGATTTGATTGACCTGTTCCTATTTTGCAGTTCTGTAAAACGACATTTGTTGATTCGGTGATGTGAATTCCATCAGTGTTTGGACTGTCTTCAGGGAGCAGATACTTTAACATCAATTACGCGTACAGAGTTCGACTTTGTAATGACAAAATGCATCTGTTGGCTATTCTGAATTGTAAGGCCTTTCACCCTCACAGCAGTGCTTGAAGATATGGTTAATGCCTACATTTGAATTGTGGCAAAAAAAACGTTATTATCGAAGTTAATATCGCGTTACAACACCAAAATAGGGGCACGAGATTCTTACCGAAGGTGCTCCTTTGCAAGGCTGCGAACAACGACAAAAAAAAAAGAAACTGATAAAACAGAATGAACCAAAAAAGAAAAATCAAGAAAAGAAGAATGCGTACGAGTAAGAGATGATGTTTACATTAGACTTGTTCTTTTTGCAAGAAGCTGCCCACCATTTGCTTCCTGATCCATCAATTACTCCATTACCTTGAAAACTAACGCTAGTGATGTTCGAAAAATCAAGCCAGTTTCGTGGGAGTTTTGGATCCCAGGTTTTAGGATCCTCGGGTGCTACAATCGCTCCATCAATCTGTACCCCCATCGCATAATAAACATAACATCAACTAGAGCAAGACGCTAATCTAAATTATCGAAGGCATATATCGAAAGAAAGTAGAAAGAATTTATGTACAAGTTTTGTTCGTAAGATACCTGAACTATTAACTTGCCTGCACAAGGCCCTCCAAATCTCGTGGCATTGACAAGATACAGGCGTCCTTGGGGTACCAAAAGAACTGATTTTGGCGTCGAACAAGCTTGTTTCCATGCATCCACAAAGGCCTAATGACAAGTGAAAACAAAAGAAAAGTTTGCAGGAGTCGAGGAATTCTAATGCAGTTAATACAACACTTTTGAAATCGAAACTAACGTCCTTAGTTTCGACACGCCTTACCTTGGTATCATCAGAAACTCCATCTCCAAGAGCACCAAAGCTATCCACATTGACAAGAACTTTGCTACCCTTTTGACTTCTCCATTCTGATCCCAATTCATGAACATCAATTTCATCATATTCTTCTTCTTCTATGTCGAAATCTTCGAGTTCTCTTAAAATGTTATACTTGTCAGAAAACCTTTGCTCTGCTGCTCTGGCTGCTATAATAATAAGCAAAATAAATATGAAAATGAAAAGTATCTTGGCCATGGTTTAATGGGATTAATGGGGGGGGTACTTTTCTAGATTGATTTGATCTGCATAAGATCTAATGAACCCTTTACACGGTATTAATTTATATGCATAGATTAGTGATGAAAAATGGATAATTTTGTTGTAATGCTTATAAGGCTTGGCTTGAAAGTAGATGAACACTTTCCGCATGCCTACACTTGAAGTGAAAGGTTGAATGTTTTTTTTCTCTTTGGAGACCTTTGCTTTACTCTTCAACCAGTGGTCCATTTCATCAGTCAAAACCTTAGATTCTGTCTTTCCTCCTGTGAAAGTGATGGGATACAAATAGAAAACGAGTACGGATATGGCGCAAAACACGTTTTTTTCAGTATATAAGGAACAATTTTGGTTGATTTGTGCAGTTGGATAAAAAAGTTCGACAGTCCAAGATCAAGATTTTTTTTCGAGAACACCTATCACGTAAGACATGTATTACAAGTACGGCTATGACGCAAAACACGTTTTTTCAGTACATAAGGAACAATTTTGGCTGATCTATGCAGTTGGATAAAAAAATTCAACGGTCCAAGATCAAGATTTTTTTCCGAGGGACACCTGTTGTGATTTTCAAACACCTGTTACGTAAGACATGTATTACATACCTAAAGGCATGTGTTTATAACGAGTGAACTCAAGACGGGATGTTTGTAACGAGAGAACACATGTTACATTAGATTTAACACATGTCCAAAAAGTGTTTCATATATACTGAGAAAAAAAAAACGTTCAACACTATAGGCATGAGCATAGAGAGGCCAATCCTAAATATTTTTTTATGGATTCTGGACAACCATTATCAGATAGTCGCAGACGGGTACTGAATCATTGTAAGAAACGGTGATCACTTGCCTTTTCAATGTATGGGATGAACTCCCCCAAATACCCGAGAGAGCGCCTCGTGGGTCTTGTAGTACTCACGACAAACTACTGTGCCATAATGGATACATCACGAGTTAATAATGAATGCGTAAGCCAATACTCATACAACATTCGATAAACTCGGACATTTCAAAAGTAGGATGGGTATCAGAATGAAATCTCAACTGAAATATAAAATGTCATCTGAAGTTCGAAGCTTGGATCGAGAATCATCCTTAGACCATAAGTCCCCATTTAACTTGCTGTAATAATTATCATTATTCAATAACACAAGGTACATTAAGGATATTGTCACATCAAGACAGATAATTTCACATTCAAGAGAGCGGTATTAAAAAACCGATCCAACAGCTTCAAGAAGAGATAATATGAACTGCATTTGCATTTCCTCATCGATTCTAGAAAAGAGAGGAACATGGACAAAGAGAGACTTGTGACCTTTTTCCTCTGCAAGCCGGAGAGAATGATAATAAACGTAATTGCACACGAATCGGCCTGCATCATCAGATATTACCACGTCGTGACCCTTGTTCTTCAAGTGCCGTAGGATTGCATCAACAGAGCAAGATGTCTTCATCAAACAAACGGTTCATATGTTAGGATAAAGAAAGGGATGCACTTTGAAAGCAAAGAAGCTAACGGGATATGCAATGCAAACCAAAAGCGACAAAAGCAACCCCTCTGGTAGAACAAAATTTATTTACTAGATGCTCCAAACAATAGTTGACGGACATATAGCACTTTTCGTTTAACTTTTATTACTCTTCATACGGCACAGAATAAACTAAGAGTACGTTCCAACTAAAAATCTATTTTTCAAGAAAAAGAAACTACCAATAACTATCTGGTGAAGGTCTGAAGGCGATTTTTCAGGCAACTGCGATACTATAGCTTAATCTTCTGTCCAAGTCTTCCAAAACTTCCATGGGAATAAAAGTTTTACAGATGAATCTTGTCACAATTCAAAATCTTGGTGGTTCCAATTTTCTCTTAGTTCTCAACATGTTCAACCACATGAATAACATCGACAAAAACAAATTAAACCAGCCCAAACATCTCTTCTAGACACCGATGGATTTAGCGGCGAGGAAAACTAAGATTGTGTAAATGACAATACTATATCGCTACCATCCATCTTGTGCAGATTAGTTATTGGTATTACAAACCCATCTAAGAGGTAAAGACCGTCTAAAGAAAAGTTTTGAACAGATAAACGAAGGGGAAAAAATACCTTTCTTGCTTGAGTTAGTCCGCCATCCCCAGGAATAATGGGCCTTTGCTGGAAGAAAATATGTGACTTCAGACTCAATGAATTTTAAGCTTATTTCGTTCAAATGCAAGAGTAAATAAATACCGACCTGAGGTTGCCAACCAAGCTCATCAGGACAACGAAAAGTGGCCTCATTAAGTGCCTGCCTTTCAATGGCAAATTTGAGCGCTCCACTATTTACCCCGAGATGAAGCTAAGAGAGACAAAGGGCAAGACCCTCACAGTCACAAACTACACAAACAAATATAAATCGGGAAGTAAAGGAACACACTAGGGGAAAGAAGAATCAGACTACCCATATGACCCGGTCATCATTCAAGCTGTTTTCTGCAGGGGTCCCCGACTCCAAGACCTTGTAAAGCATAGGAAGTGCACCGTCTCCAGCAGTTTCAAGAACCACGCAACTTCCCAATTGGACACTAGGCGGCAATCCTCTCTTCTCAACATATTTCTTTAAATTGATAATGATGACCTCGGTAGGATTCTCAGCGACTCCTTGAAATTTCTTGAATCCTGTCACGTGAATTGTCACAGGTTTTGGCCCCTCAGATCCCATTTTTTAGGAAATTAATGCAATTCTTTACCACTGAAACTTGAATGAGGATACCGATTGCTACCTGCTCATAAACAACAACCTTATCGGTTATCACAACCAAATACCATTCAATAAAGAAAGAAACATGAGAAAGTAATGGTCTTTACCAAAAATAATAACAGACGGAAGTGCTTAAGAAACTAAAAGAATCAATTATTTACAAGCAAATAACAATCAAACACCGCGTATTTAGGAAATGAATGCAATTTTCTACTCCTGAAACTTAAAGGAGTCTCACAATGGCTACATGCTTATAAACAACCTTATCAGTTACCACAACCCAATAGCATTCATTAAAGACGGAAATACGAAAAAGTAGTGATCTTTAGGGGTTAAGGGTATTTTTTTTTGACGCCACGATAGGCGATTGCCCCACATTAGAGAGAGAGAACACTCTAGATAAGGTAGAATAAAGCTTACCGCACGCGGGCGGAGGGTATCGAACCCGGGACCTCTCGGTCATGGCCGACCAATGCCCCACTGGGCTATTGACCTCTTCGATCACAAAGAAGTGTTTTGAGAGACTAAAGAATCAATTATTTACAAACAATTAACAAAAATTCAATATATGAAATCAGCCTCTACCAATAACTACTGAATCATCACTGGCAACAAAAATTCTTTCACATAACAAAAATCCCACATGATAAGCTTCAAGAAACCTGCTTTGAAAAACTGATTTCACTTAAATTTTATCAAAATTCAGCATAACAATGCATAACAGAAACTGAAATTAAGCTTTATACAAAGTCATAAACACCTCAATTTCATCCAGCTAATACATGAATATAAAAAAAATCTTTCAAAATAACGGAATCCCAGATGATAAACTGAAACAAGAAATTAAAAAAACAGTACCCCAAAACAAAGAAAAAAAAGAAAAAAGATCAGACCTTTGGGAGACTGTGGCCCTGTTGCCCGAAGAAGGAGAAAATGGAGAAGAAGTTGATGGGGCTCTTCTTGTTCTTTATTGGTAGGCGTAGCTGAACGGCAAAATTAGGGGGAAAATGGGCATTATTTTAATATAAAATTACAACTGTGCCACAAATTTTTTGTCTGTTACTCTCTCTATAAAGATCAACATCACAAAAATTAGATGGAAATAATTTTTTTGAAAGATGAACCAGAGCAGATGGCTACGTCACCTTCATGATGGAGACAAAGGAGCAGTCGGCTCACTCCATATTTTTTTTTTGGGAAATGATTAACATCTCAAATAGTGGGATATAATTGGTTATAAAACAAAGGAACTTGCTAAGCTACTAGAATTATTGGCTAAAAGATTGACTAAAATAGTTTTTCGAACCTTTTTGTCCTTATAGTTGGGTGAATCCCTTATACCAGCAGGGGGTGAGATAGTCATTTAACACCCACAATTTGGGGTTTAGAGTTTCTATCCTCAAAATTTTAGGAGTAAATCATTTTCCTAAAACAAAATATTATTGATCTCTTAATTTTTTAGGAAAATGATTTGCTACTAAAATTATTGGATAGGAATTGACTAAAACACAAATTAAGACTATTCACCCCTGTTGGTATAAGGGATTCAACCCCCCTCCCCCCAACCCCCAATTTGGGTTTTAACCAATTTCTATCCAATAATTTTAGTAGTCTAACAATGTCCATTTTTTTTTAAAGGATTTTACCGTATTTTTCACATTTACACTATAATATGCTATAAAATACCCTTAACCCCTATTTTTATAAAAAGAAATTCACGGTATTTTATACTTTTACCCCAAATTATAACCAATTAATTGGCTATATTTGAGCCGCCTAGCACTATCCCATTTTTTTTTTTTTGAACGAATATTGTAATTTGTACATGTTTCATTAAAATAGTTCGTAAGGACATATGTTCACCAAGAAAGAACATTCATTCAAACAATGTAATATCTGTGTATAAACATGTTACACTTGTTAAAAAAAAAAAAACATAACATTCGTTCGACTGTATTTTGTATGTGTAAAATTTTGGGTGTTTCGTATTCAAACAACTGTCATTAAGGACGAAGACAAAGGGCGGGTGCCAGCCTCCACTAAAAATTTTAAAACACTTTATTTGTACCGTATAAAGTTTATCTATGAAGATTATTGGTTAAATTTGTTTCTCCCTGAAGAATTAAGCAAAAAATCTTTTTCACCCCAAAGTAAATTTCTCGACTTCGTCAATTCACTCAATTGGTAAGGATTTGACACGTCCTTACAAATGTCAAGTATTTAATTCCCGTTGCCGACGTGAGGGTTGTATTGGTGGGTGATCTATAAGTACCCTTGTAAGCGACCTATGATCCCTATGGCCTGACCTGACCCTGTAGTGGTGACCGGAGCCGAACACACCCAAACTTCTATTTTACCAAAAAAATGAGAGTTGTGGTGCAATTGGTTGTTGGCTACCTAAACTTGTGACTTTCAGGATATACTCAAGTTAAGGTTACAAGTTTTTTTTGGTAAAATAAAAGTTTGGATGAGTTTGGCTCCGATCACCACCACGGGTTATGGTAGGCCCTAGGGACCATAGAACACTTAAAGGATTGTGGTGCAATTGGTTGTTGGCTACCTAAACTTGTGACTTTCAGGATATACTCAAGTTAAGGTTACAAGTTTCAATTAGAGTTAATAGCTATTTTGTTCACTAAATTATTTACGTTTTGTGATTTTTGTTACTCAATTATTATTTTGGTTAAATATATCCCATTAGTATTTATATTCGACTAAAAATAAACTACACCACTTTTTGCGGTGGTTTTCAACTCATTTGGATATGTACCGATCAATCGACTGAAAATAGAAGGGTAAAAAGTAAAATCACTCTAAACTCACTTAATCTGAATTACAAATCGAATTTTTACACACAAATAAGTTCTGGGTTAAGAGGGAGTTAAGTAAGTTTAGATTTTTTTGAACCACCACTTGTTGTGATTTTTACATGTTACACTAAAATATGTATTACATTCCTAATGACATGTGTTCACTATAAGAGAACGCTTTTTCAAAAGGATACAACATGTGTATAAATATGTAACATTTGTTCATGGGAAACGGTTGCCCCAGTGGAAAAGGCACCACATCCCAGGGGTAAGACCCTGCAATCGATTCTCATATCCCCCCAAAAAAAAATGTAACATTTGTTCAAAGAGACATAACACTCGTTCGACTATGTTTCATATATGCAAAATTTCGGTCATTCCACATCGAAGCCACCGTCATCAAGGACGAAGACAATGGTGGCAGGGCGGCTGCCCCAAGATTTTCAAAGCACTTTTTTTGTGCCCTATCAAATTTGTCCATTTTAAGAATATTATTGGTAAGATTTGCTTCTCCCTAAGAATTAAGCACAAAATCCTTTTTGCTCCCAAAATAAACTTCTTGACTTCGTCTATGACCTTCACAAAGGAGATAGTTGTGGTGCAATTGGTTGTTGGCTGCCTAAGTTTGTGACTCTCTGGACATACTCGGGATAAGGTTATGAATTTCAATTATATTGGAGGTGGTTTCATATTGCGGATATCTCTACATCGCTTCTCTAACTGAATTATTCGGGTCAAGTACATGAACACTAGGATACAATAGAGAGTTCGGCGTCATGAGCTTGGGTTAAAAATGTCATTTTCAATTTGGTAGAAGAAGAGGGATTTAGCATGAAAACCCAACCCCGAAGAAAAGCTAAGAAGCAGAAGAATCCAATGAAGAATTCTTGCCTCCTTCAATATTATTTTTGGGGTCAAATGTAGGCAAGACTTGAGAGAGAGAGAGAGAGAGATACTAGAGACAATGTTGTATTAATGCAGTTGTTATACTAATACCCCATCTACCAAAAAGAATAATATTATGTTGTACCCGATCCCCTTATATGTATGTCTCTAGAGTTCATTCTCTATCTCGTCTCATAATGCAATCTTATTATCTTTTTTATATTTTTTAAAATATAGGGGTGTGACTTCGTCATTTTTTAAAGATATACTTACATTACAGTTTTTATGGTTATAATAGGAAAAAATATAATTTTGTAGACGTTTCAAGCTCATAAAATACAGACCATTAATGTAGACGTTTCTAGCTTATAAAATACTACTAACTTCAACCTACATGGGGAGTTTCTTTATTTAATCTTTCAATTTGTATTTATTTTTATTTTTATGTATTTATTTTCAAGACAGGTAAACCTTGACGGTAGCCGTGGTCATCAAATGACATACAGGGCAAACATTGACTAAACCTTCACAATCTTTACACAAGCAGAGATGCCTACAAGGCATAAACAGTATCGATGCCTCCTTTGCCTTACATGTTCTGCAAACCATTTTACCTCTACCAGATACTGACTTCCCAGGCCCGCTTGGAACGCTGCTGAGGTAATTGTTCGGGTCTATACACGAGGCAGCATCATCGTTATCAGTATCTCCAAACCCTTCTTTCCGTTGATCAGCAGCGCCTTGCATTGCTTCTTGTAGGTTGGCTTTCAAAAGATTAACAACGGATTCGTTGTACTTGGCCCTATAGCACCACTGCTGAGCCTCTACTGAAACTTGCTTCATTCTCTCGGCTAGTTCCCTGTTCTTGCGATTTATGTTTTCTAACTCGAGATCTTTCTCGTGTATCTTCTTACCAACACCTTTCTCTATGGCTGTTAAAAAGGAAGCCATGTGCCTCTTCTTCATTTCCCGTACTCCTTTCATCAAATTCTCTTCCTGTTTGAAAAGAATCATAAATCATTGAAATGACTGAAAAGTAAATTCTCAATTTTAACCCGCGTGGGTAAATTCTTAGTTTCTTGTCACCCCACTAGTTTATCGGGAAACTTCTACTTTTTGCGATCAAATGATACAGATTAACTAAAAAACTTCACCTAATGTGTGAAAGAATGAAGCATAATTGCCTGGTAGGGTGCTAAAACCATCTAAATCTTTTCAGAATCTCTAGTAAATGATGAATCTGGAGTACAGAGGCCGTACCTGATTTTTAATATATTGATCAAATTCTTCTTTCTGCCTATCAAGTTCACCTCCGATGTTATCATTAAATGACCACATAATGGATGCAGGCGCAGTCATACTTCCACTTGTAGAAGTGACAGATGAGTTGCGTTCCTCGTCCTCATATGAGAGCTTTAAACCAGTTGATACAGGAGTGTGGTTAGGGAAGCTTGCTGTTCGATCAACTTCATCATTATAAATTTTGCTATTCAGAGAAATTTGAAGCTTCTGCTGATTTGTAATTGCTTCTGCTTCCCTGCCTCGCTTATTAGGCCGAAGGATAAGATTGCTCTCATTTCCAAAATAATTTACAGGATCGGCACTAAATCCATATGACACTGAAAAGTAAACTGGATAACTGAAGTGTCCAACCAAAATTACCAAGAATTAACTAAGTAACAATTCAAGAAACAATAAACTCAGCCATCAACAGTACAAGCAAGAGGTGTATCAGATTTTGAAAACACTGGATCCCCATATATAAAGAAAGTTAACTGCAGTTTCTTCTTATGTATTCACATAGGAATATCTTCCTAGATGTAGACTTATCCAAACCGCGATGATAAATATAACCAGGTTACGACCAAAGGTTTATTAGTCGTCATATATGTCTCAGGACAGATAAAATTTCTTGCTTCTATTAAATTGGGTTCAAATTTTCAAGTTGCTGTCTGCATGACCTTTCACATATCAAGAGAAAGCCCTCCCCTGGTTAAAGAAAAACCATATTGACACATTGAAACGTGCAAGCTATAGCTCTCCATTCTAGTGTTAACGTGGCGCGGGAATTGTTCAACTGGTGGAACTCTATTTTCTCGATTCTGTTATATTGAACATAAGAAAGATAGAACCAATGGTGATCAAGAAAGTAGAGTCCCAGTTAAACGCGTCCTTGCACCATGTTTACACTAGCAAGGAAGTAGGAAAAAACAAACTTGTAAAACATCTAAGCAAAAAAATGAACTTACAGTTTCCAAACAACTGTAGCTGATTAGAAGCATTGCCGGGGTACTGGAACCTGTTCTCATCCAGGGAAACAGGCAGTGCACCGTTACCATTATTATCTCCCAACATTCTCTTTGAGATGGAAACAACTTATTTCCGGGGAAGGGACTCTAGAATAAATAAAGTATGATGACCAGCAACGAACTACCTGCAAAAGAATCCACGGGTTAATAAAACAAGAATAACATTGATGGATAATCGAATCCCTTAGGATCGTAAAGTTAGTGTCTTTTTTACGACCAGGCCAACTCCAGATCTCCCTGTCATGGCCTCTACGCATGTAAAGATAGAAACTTTTTAACCGGATATACACCGCATGAAAAAAATCAAATTCACAGAAAAAAAATTTCTAAAAAATTACTCCCTCCATTCCTTAATATATGTCGTTTAGAACATGTAGCGAAAATTAAAAAAGCTACAGATATTTTTTAATCAAATTATCAATATGACTCATTAGTGGCATACAAGTCTTATTTAGAGATATTTTGACTAACTAAGTACCTTGCATTTTGCTTATTTGATTTTCGATACATGTCCTAATGAACGGAGGTAGTACAAAAGGATGCAACTACACCTAGATATTCCGTGAGATTATAAAACAGAATCAGCAGGTTAAAAATAAAAATAAAAAACCTATTTTTTTCAGTTCCAGCAAAATAAAACAAGCCTAAAAAGAAGAAAAAAATGAAAAAAAATTTACCTGGTGAAATAGCCAGAGGTATAATAAGATTTAACTGACTCTCAAAATCAAAATCGATCCTACAGATTAATATACAATACAATTAATAATCTCATTAAGTTAATTGTCATATACGAACGCTCCGTTACCTATTATGGAAACCGCAAACACAATCAAGGAAATTTTTAAAAATAAATAAAAATAACAAGCATTTATGCATTTCTCTATATATAAATTAGAAGGAAAAAAAAAACATACCTTAGATCGGAGGTGGTCGAGGAAAAACGGAAATCGGAGAAGTATGAATATTTATGTATGTATACAGAAAAAATAAAGGAATTCGAAGAGGATGAAGATGAAGAGACAGGCAGGCAGACGGGGTTATGAATCTGAGCGATGGAAAATAAAAAGAATAAAATTATGTGATGCGGTGTAGGAGGTGGTGCCTGTTGACGTATTATTATTATTTTTTTATGAATGGCAATGGTAGCCCAGTTGGTTGTGGGTGTTAGGTTAGATTGTGCACAAGGACACAATATCGAATCTTGTGGTGGGCTAAGATAAGTCTTCCTACCTGGTCAGGCCATTGGGTCACCTTGATTTACATCAGAAGAGGATGAAACAAGCGTTTTAGGAGGATGGGACTCCACGACTTTGGCTTCGATGTGGAATAAGTGTATTGTTCGTAAAAGCATAATATATTTAAGTCGGAGGATGAGTTGATTTGATAAATTAATTTTTTACTAGATCAACAGTAATTATATACACAATAATTATATTGTTCGTAAATAGTAAATGCATAACATATCTGAGTTAACGGATGAGTTGATCAGATAAATTAATTTGTTATAAGATGAACACTAATTGTATACACACTAATGGGAATCGGGTAGCCCAAGTAGTAAGGCTATCCGAACACGGGGCGGATGTCCCGTGTTCGATTCCTATATCTCCCCATAATGGGGCAAATAATTTTTCCTCCTTATGAGGCTTATCTTCCCTCCCCAGATATGGGGCATGCTTCAATCTTCCCTATCTAGGGTACTCTTCTCTCTTCCCCTTCGGGGGCAATCGCCTTCGGGCGCTCAAAAAAAATAAAAATTGTATACACACTATACTCGTATTTAGAGGCGGATTTAAAATTGCAATATAGTAGGTTTTACAAATAAAATTTTCTATAAGATAGCACCAATTTTATTCCTACAAAACTTGTGATTTAGAGACGAATTTACAATTTTTTTTCTTGGGGACAATGTAATAAGTATTTTAAAATGTTAAAAAAGGAAAAAAAATTCCTATAAAAATTGTAACGTTTTTTTAAGGGGAGCAGTCTCCTCTTAATTAGACTAATTTAATCGGATGTTGCGCGAAAATTCTACAATTTTGTAACTCTAGTCACTCATAAAATATCTTGAATAAAATTGTCACTTGATAGTGTGTTTGTAGTTGACAAGATTGAATTTGTTCCCTACCCTAAAAGAATATTGTATTTTACAAAGTTTTTTTTATATGACTAATTTAGTTGAAATCAAATAAAATTATAACCGTATTCAGGCTTAATAGGGTTGAACTCTCAAATATTTATAAACGGTGAATTCTTTTATGAATACCAGATTCAAAATCTAAAGGTCTAATAGAAATTTTTTATTGACATAAAAGTGTTAATGGTAGAATAGTTATCTCACTAGTGTTAGATACTAATTGTATTTTCTTCTTTTTGTTATTAATTTCACTAGACTTTTGCTGTTTTTTATATATGTTTTCTCTACTAATTTCTCAACTTTTTTTTTTTTGAATAGATTACTATTTTCTTAACTTATTCATAGTAAATGAAAGCATCTTAGAGCATTCCAATCCGCCTCGTGCGGAACAATCTCAGCCGTCGGATGTGATTTTGAACGGCCCAGATTTGAAGAGAGAAAAGTTGCGACTGGACTTAAAATATATAAAAAAAATTCTCTCTTCAGATCTGAACCGTTAAAAATCTCATCTGACAGCTGGTAATTTATCCCGCACGTGCGGAACAAAAAGCTGTCCTGCGTAGGAACCGGGAGCAGAGCATTCACAATGGAATTACCTGGGTGACGACTTTACTGATCGAGCGTCCCCTCCAAACAACCTCATTGTGTGCATTTGCTTCGTTCGAGGCGTAGCTCAAATAGTAGAGGAAGAATTAGTAATGGAGTGTATGAATGCGGAAAAGATGTTGCGAAGAAGAAGATTATTTATTTGTTTAGTTTATTAATTTTTATCTTAGTATTTTCTAATCATTTAAGTTTATTGGGAGTGATTTTTGTCTGTTATCATGAATTTTTAAATCATTGTATAACTTTTATTTTTCTTGTATTTTCAGATTATCCTTTGATTGTAATAGTTTCGACTATTTTGTGATTAATGAAAAATTTCTTATTTAGCAAAAAAAAAAAAAAAAGACTTTACTTCAAAATTTGATGTGACATTCTGATTCTCGTAGAGTATTTCAAGCATCCTCCTTTAGAGGCTCACGGCTCCTATGCGAAACAGGTTTTTGTTCCGCATGTGCGGGACAAAATATTGACCGTCAGATGAGATTTTTAACGGTCCAGATCAGGAGAGAGAAAAGTTGCGGCTGATTAAAAAAAAAAAAATTTAAGTCTCTCCTGATCTGGACCGTTCAAAATCTCATCCGACGGCTCCAGTTGTTCCGTACATGCGGAAAAAAAGCTGTTCCGCATAGGAACCGGACTGCCTTTAGAGTGCATTTGGACAGTCAAATTTTAAAATTGACCTTATATCTATATTTACAAAGAAGTCAGCTTTCACAAAATCTCAAATAAAAAATGGTATCCAATGCAAAATCAATAACTATCAATGTTGATACACTTTAATACTACCTACATTCTTTAATATAAGACTTTCATCACATGTGAAAATCAAAGAAGTAAAAATTAAGATGTTTTTTTAATCAGAATATCAATATTACTCTTTTACATAAAATTAGTGGTATACAAGTTATATTTAGAAGAATAATATTTGTATTTTAACTAACAAAGTATCTTATTTTTTGTTTTTTTTTTAATTTTCACAATATATAATGAAAGTCTTATATTAAGGAATGGAGGAAGTATATAATTGGAGTTGATTTTTTCAGAACAACAAATTGCACTTTCGACCATCAAGATTATTACATGTACAAGAATATTTTCTTATTATATGATTTCATATTTAGTGATAATATAATTCAAAAATTAAAAAAAGAAAAAAAAGTTGGTATCCAAACAATAATTTTGTTTGAAGCCATTGCTTGAGGTGGAGGGCAATATTGGGACATGAATTTGGAGGTGGTGGGTTTTTTTTTTGGCTAAGTAATTTGGAGGTGGTGGTGGTGGGTTGATTGTTGAAAAGAATGAACATTGAAGCAATAATTGAATATGTGAACGAAGGGTCGGGGTAAAAATTTAATATACAATAATACTATCGGGATCGGAGAAAAATATTACTATAGAGATCAGTGGCGGAGGATACCCCCCAAGAATTTTCAATTTTTTTATATACTAGGTATATATATCCAACTGTTCAGAAAAAAATAGATTTTTTTCTACTACGGCCCCCCCAAGAATTTTATGATACACACCGAAATATACCATTTAAAATTTTTTACAATCGTTTGGTCCACCAATGTTGAAGATTAGTAGAAGAAATGAAGATCAAGCTGAAGTTCTTTCAAGTTGCAAGCAAAAGAGAATAAAAAGAGCTGCAAAAATACTAAGGAAAAGGAATAATGGACTTGTGATGTGGGCTGAAGATTTACGCATTGGGCCAAAAAAGAATTAAGTAAAATAGGTTCACTTCTCCTTGTAAATAAAATAGCTCGGTTATATATGTTAAGCGATTTATGGTTAAAATCGGGGCAGAAAACTCATTCGATGAGTTGATGAAGAATCAAAAAAAAATTTCCGGGGGCGGCTCTTCCGCTAACCTAAGACTTTGTATATGTCGTTTAAATTCAATTTTCCTAATAAAATATATAATTCTACCTTAAATATATCATTTTACACCGTAAGCAAAAATTTAGTTCGGCCCCCCCTAAATTCAAATCCTGGCTCAGCCACTGATAGAGATGTTATTCTTAAATAGAGAATTACATATAAAAATTATAATTTAAAAAAAAAAATAACTTATATATATTATACGACACTTGAAAATGTGTCCCTTCGTATTTTAAAAATATATAATATTCATGAGTTTTAAAAAAACAAATGTACATACATAATGTATTTACATGGGGTATATATTGGATTTGGAAGATTCACTCATGTATATACAGTATATAGGAAATGTAAAAAAATGTAAGTGCTTCATGTATGCATTTAAAATATTAATCATGTATGTTACTATGAACGCGCAAGTTAAAAGATACGGTATTTATATTTAAAATTTAATTTAATTTAATTATTATATGGAGGTAAATTTCTAAATGATGGTTCTAAAAAAACATGGAATATTACAAAGTAGAGTTTATTCTTATTTATAATAGGTACCGAGTTGGGACTATAATTTTTTATTACTATAAAGAGGTTATTCTTATATAGAGTATTAATGTATAGAAGTTTTACTCTATATTGAATATTTTTTTAAAGGTGTGTGATAGATTTTTAGATAAGTGTTATTTTTTATGTAATAAATATTCTCTCATAATTAACATATGTTTTTAGACATATAATCTTAATTTTACGTAATATATGCTACAAAATTACAATATTAGTATAATCTAAAAAAATATTCATTAATTATTGAATTTTAAATGTTCTACTGAACCCGGAAACGAAGTAGGAAACGGAAGCCAAAGCCAGGCCTGGCGGGCTGGGGTTGAGACTTTAGCGGAAGATGGGCCCCACCCCACCCGCCTCTTGTTTGTTGGCGGGAAATTTTTGGCGGTCGAACAAAACGACGAAGTGTTGACTCCGTTATTTACGAAAGAAATCAGCTGATTGCTAAACACGGACCACAAGGCAGTAAATAATTATATTTTTTCCTTTCCTTTTGTATCTTGCAAGATTAGCAAAATAATGTTATGATTTTTATAATTATTATCTTTTTTTTTTTTTAAACCGGTATGGGTGAAATTTAATTAATAAATCAGGCGATCAGAGGTAATCGCAGACATTACATCAGGGGGAAATTGAGAATTCCAAATCCTGGAAGAAAAATTATGGTCATGACGAGGGCAGACAGTGAGTTACGTTGTTCCCTTCTCGCTCAACAAACGATAGGGATACATAATCAAATGATGTAATGATAGACTTAGCATAATCAAATATTGGTCCTAGCTACGAAAAATCATTTTTCTGGGCAGCCAAGCCGTGTGACGGTGTCGAGGCTATCACATTCCAAGAATACAACTCGCAGACCAAGAGCTCGGCGAGCTTCAACCCCTCAATAATCGCCAAGAGTTCGCTGTGTCCGGGGCTGGAACAACGGACAAGCTTCCCACATGACGCCACCACTGGTCTTCCTTGATGATCTCGAGCAAGACAACCAAAAGAAGTCGAGCCCTCGGACCATGAACCATCTGTATTAATCTTGATGTTGGAACCGGGGAGACCAAACAGAAAGCAGGGGCCTTGCCGCTGGTTCATCAGTATGGAAGTCCACAAGCAGCTGACCATATTCCTTTGCCGCAGAAATAGCATCACTAAATACCATAGTTGAGATCCTGCGATACAATTCAAAAACAAGGATATTGCGATCCTTCCAAATGTACTGGCTAAATAGGCAAATTCCGCAATATCTTCCTTTGATCCATGTTGTACGATAAAGGAGAGTGTCTCCTTGAATCTGCTCAAATTCATTCCCAGCCACTGTGACTTCTTACTCCACAAAGACCATATTCGAATCGCAAAAGGACATTGGAGGAGATAATGAACAACGGACTCCCGCTGTTCGAAGCATGATGAACACACTTGCGGCACAGAAATACGTTTTGCCAAGTTTACCGCCAGCACGCCACAAGAAGTGCTGCAGCCGTGGGGGGACTGGGAGCTGTCACGGATCGGTCATGACTTTGCATAGGAGACAACAACGATGCCTCCCTGTGCACCCGAGTTTGCCTAAGCCGTGTGGCCAAAGGCACCCGAGTATGCCAATCATGCAATGCGCGCCTCGTCGTCGCAACGTGACCCGCACGCCCGTGTGTCAAGCGTGCCCCATTGCCTCGCCCAACTCGTGTGCACAGAGGCGGCACCGTCCAATATTCAACTCCCGAGACAGTGCACAACGTTGGGCAGAAAACACTGTTCATCCGCCCCAAAGTTGTGCACGACGCATGGCAGCCACGCCCCAATTGCGTGCCCATGCATGGCAGCCATGCCCCAAAGCTGTGCAGAGAACACTGTTCACCCGCCCCAACCAGCCGCACATGATGGCGCTCGACTGCCAGCAAAGACACCCTGCGCAGCACCGTAGCTAGCGCCCTCAATCGCCAACCGACTTAGCACGTGCCGCTTTTTGCATCCAAATGAAGTCCGATTGGGCCCAAATTTTTGCAGAGTCATCCTTATATGACATTTTGAAGATAATGCTCAAGTAGATTGTAATTATCATTTGTATAGCATAGGTAACTTGTTTTCCCACCTCCTCGGAAAAAAGTGCTACACTCCTGTCACAAGGGCCAATGCTTTTTAAGCACCTATAGGGGGAACAAAAATTTCAACAAACAAGCAAAAACCAAACTTCTAGCATTTGTAATAGGCATTCAAGCGACTCTCCCCCTCGTCGTTTTGAACTCTTTTGATGTAAATTTTCATACTTGTAATGATGTTATATTTTAATGAGAAAAGCCGAGTTTTCGCGCAAGTGACCCGTTTTCGTTTTTAAGTGTTGCCTATCTTCTTGTCCCGAGATTGTGAACTAAGAGAAAGCTTGCCGGGAGTAACTTAGGAGCTATTTGAGCTAGAGTTACTCGGCATCGCGGGCGTCTCAAGTGCTGAAACTTGTGACCCGTGACACTTGGTATCAGAGCTTTGTTTGGGAACGACGATGGCTAGTAAAACGAGAGGCGGTGTAGCAGCGGATGAGAGTGCTATGAGAGCACGTCTCGAAGTGTTGGAAGCGTCGGTCGGTAAAGTCCATACCTTCTGCTACGGAGCTAGCGAGGATGATGGTAACTCCATGGAGCGTCGGGCGATGCTAATGGAGAACGATGTTGCCTATCAAAGTAAGGAGCTAGAGGAATTGAGCTCCGCTACTAGGGAACTTTTTCAGAGTGTCCAATCCAATGAGGAAATGATTGTGGCGAGCGATGCGGCGATTGCTGAAATTCGCGCATCCGTGGCAAAGAACACCGAAGCGTTGACGGAACTTCGGTCTGTGATGGACGAGGTAAGGTGTGAGCTGAGGGTGCTGTCTTTGGCCGTTGGTCATGCAGCTGGAGCACAGACTGGGCCACGTGTTGTCGCTCCCAACACTCCTAAGGTAAAGGTTAGAGAACCGAAGGCTTACACAGGAGCTAGGGATGCAAAGGAGATTGACAACTTCTTCTTCGACTTGTCCCAATATTTCAAGACTGTAGGCATTGTGGATGAGGCCATGAAGGTTGATACTGCCACTACCTATCTAGAGGATGATGCTAAGCTATGGTGGAGGGTGGCAGCCCACGATATCGAAGCGGGTCGGTTAGTTATCAATACTTGGGAGCTACTGAAAAGTGCTATGAAGAAACAATTCTTCCCAATGAATGCTTCATACGATGCTCGCCGCAAGCTTAGGGAACTAAGGCATACGGGTGGCTGTTCGGGAGTATGTGAAGAATTTTTCTACCTATATGCTACAGATTGAGGACATGTCAGAGATGGACAAGCTCTTTGCCTTTGTCGAAGGGTTGAAACCGTGGGCAAGGCAAGAGTTGAACAGACAGAAGGTCGAGACAGTGGCGGAAGCCATGTCAGCGGCGGAGAGCTTGGAGGACTATGGGATGGAACCTCAGAGAGACCGAAGAGTGGAAGACTTGAGGGGATCTAGTGGAGGGAACTTCATCTCCCCCAAGCCGAAACAGACTTTTAGTGGAGCGGATCGTCCAGCCTACAGACAGAGCTCTAGTGGGGGAGATGCCGGCTCAACTTCAAGAGCGGGAGGCAACGGTTACTCGTGCTTCTCGTGTGGGAAATCGGGACACCTTCAAAGGTTCTGTCCCGATAAGATGGTGCCTAGTGGGTCGGTGAACGCAATAAGGTCCGATCCAGAGGTGATTGAGAGTGTGCTAGCAGCGATACATGCTGTATCTGCTAGCAAGGAAAAGACCCAAGAGCGAGAAATCGCTGGCGGGGGAGACGAGGGTTACCGAGCTGCCCATCTGAAGAGGGGAGTTACTTGGGAAGCCTTCGAACTTTTGAACAGCAAGAATATCCTGAGGAAGTAGGATATTTGGGAAGCTTTCGCACGGTTGAAGATCAAGGCCTTGCTAGAGCCTTGGGGTCTAAAGAGGAGATCGTTGCAGTGAAAACGGACGATGCTCTAGACATGAAACCTGGGATCGTTGCAGTGAAAACGGACGATGCTCAAGACATGAAGCCCGGACTTTTGTATGTGGACCTGAAGATCAACGGGAGAGCTGTCTCGGCTGTTGTGGATTGTGGAGCAACGGAGAACTATATTGCTTGCTCCGAGATTGATCAGCTGGGCATAACACTATCAAAGAGTGTGGGTCGTGTTGTGAAGTCGGTTAACTCGTGTGCTAAGTCTTTTGTGGGCATGGCCCATAGTGTGAAGGTGGAAATGAGACCGTTGAAGAAACTGACTTCCTTCGCGGTTGTAAATATGGATGACTACCGGATTGTTCTTGGCATCACGTTTTTGCGAAAAAATAAAGTAGCAATAGGCCCCTGGGCTAATTCACTAATGGTGATGGGGAATAAACCTACCTTGGTCCCTTTGAGAAATAATGTTGAGTCCTCAGAGAATACATCGCTACTGGCCACCATGTATTCGATGAGAGCTCCCATGAAGGGAAAGGAACAATGCGGCACGAAGATTAAAGGATGCAGAACCCCGGGAACGGATTATGCTAGCCTAACCTTGAACTCTTGCAGGAAACACATTCGCCTTGGCGTGCAAAAAGGTGAAAGGACTCCGATTCCGAATATCTTAAAGAAAGTGTTGCTTGAGCCCGATCTGAAGCGGAGTTGCTGCCAGAGACCGTGTTTTGACGAACCTTATCAGGCTCGCCGTGGATTTAAAGAGTGCTCAGATGAAGAAGGCGCCGAGGACGTCGCCTAAATCAAGTGGGGGAGTATGTCACGGGTCGGTCGTGACTTCGCATAGGAGACAACAACGATGCCTCCCTGTGCGCCCGAGTTTGCCTAAGCCGTGTGGCCAAAGGCACCCGAGTATGCCGATCATACAATGCGCGCCTCGTCGTCGCAACGTGACCCGCACGCCCGTGTGTCAAGCGTGCCCCATTGCCTCGCCCAACTCGTGTGCACAGAGGCGGCACCGTCCAATATTCAACTCCCGAGACAGTGCACAACGTTGGGCAGAAAACACTGTTCATCCGCCCCAAAGTTGTGCACGACGCATGGCAGCCACGCCCCAATTGCGTGCCCATGCATGGCAGCCATGCCCCCCAAAGCATGCAGAGAACACTGCTCACCCGCCCCTAACCAGCCGCACATGAGCGCCTCAGCTGCCAGCGAGCACCTACTGCAGCGCCTGTAGCATGCGCCCTCAACTGCCAACCGACTTAGCACGTGCCGTTTTGCATCCAAATGAAGTCCGATTGGGCCCAAATTTTGCAGGTCATCCTTATATGACATTTTGAAGATAATGCTCGAAGTAGATTGTAATTATCATTTGTATAGCATAGGTAACTTGTTTTCCCACCTCCTCGGAAAAAAGTGCTACACTCCTGTCACAAGGGCCAATGCTTTTTAAGCACCTATAGGGGGAACAAAAATTTCAACAAACAAGCAAAAACCAAACTTCTAGCATTTGTAATAGGCATTCAAGCGACTCTCCCCCTCGTCGTTTTGAACTCTTTTGATGTAAATTTTCATACTTGTAATGATGTTATATTTTAATGAGAAAAGCCGAGTTTTCGCGCAAGTGACCCGTTTTCGTTTTTAAGTGTTGTCTATCTTCTTGTCCCGAGATTGTGAACTAAGAGAAAGCTTGCCGGGAGTAACTTAGGAGCTATTTGAGCTAGAGTTACTCGGCATCGCGGGCGTCTCAAGTGCTGAAACTTGCGACCCGTGACAGAGCCCCCACAAATCTGACCAATTTCGCTTCCAATGCCGAGGAGGACGACTCAGAACTGTTAGCCAATCTAGTCTGTTCCGCCATCGCAATGTGATAACCCGAACGGACAATATACACACCATTGCGAGTATAATGCCACACCAACAGATCAGTAACGGGAAGCTCGCCTAGGGGTATCTCACGGATGATGTCTGCTTCAGAAGGCCAAAAAAGAGTATCAAGAAGCTCTTCATTCCATCGGCGCGGGGATGGTAGAATAAGATCACTCACCTTACCCTCTAGGAAGATAGCCTCATTATATAGAGAAGGCCGAAAGGTGATAGGCCTAGGAAGCCATGGATCTTGCCAAATACTAACCATATTTCCGCTGCCAATTCTCCAACGCAGTTCCAGTTTAAGCAATTCCCGCCCCTTAAGGAGACTCTGCCACACATGATGAGCGAGAACCCATTGCTGCATTAAGAAAAGTCCCCCGACTAAAGTACTTTGCGCTCAAAATTGTTCCAAGAAGAGAAGAAGGATGCTGAATCAATCTCCAACCTTGTTTCGCTAGCAGCGCCAAATTAAATTGGTGCATGTCTCTAAGTCGACCTTCCGCGAGACTTAGGCATACACAACTTGTCCCAAGAAAACCAAAGGATCCCGTTGGCGTCTCCACTTTTGTCCCATATGAATTTGCGTATCATAACCATAATATCATTAAAGACAGAACGAGTGATGTAAAAACTTTGCATGATATAAGTTGGGATAGCTTGTATGACCGATTTAATGAGGATTTCTTTACCAGCCGAGGACAAATATTTTTTCTTCCATCCTTTCAATTTTTTCCAGACACGGTCCTTAATGTATGAAAAAATCTCCCGCCTATTCCGACCAATCATAAAGGGAAGGCCCAAATATTTTCCATCACCTTGACCAACTCGAACTCCCAAGAAAGTGCGAATGTCCATCGCCATTTTGAGTATTAAAGTCATTGCTGTAAAAAATGGAAGATTTTTCATAATTGATTGACTGACCTAAGAAGGCTTCGTACTCCAACAGAATGTGCTCAACTGTATGTGCATTCTCCATAGTACCCTTAAGAAATAATAGTGAGTCATCGGCAAACAAGAGATGCGATAAAGAAGGCCCTGTTCGACCAAATTGAAGACCCCGAATCAGCGATGAACTCTCAGCTCTACGGATCATGGCAGAAAATCCTTCGGCACACAAGATGAAAAAGAAGGGGGATAATGGATCCCCTTGACGCAGACCTCGCGTGGGCATGATCGAGCCCGATGGTTTACCATTTATGAGAACTTTGCAGCTAACAGATTGTACACATGTCATAATAAGAGTACGGAAGCGGGGCGGAAACGCCATTGACTCCATCATAAGTTCCAAATAACGCCACTCCACACGGTCAAAGGCCTTTTTCATATCCAGCTTTAGAGCACAATGTTGATTTTCTCCGGGAAGGCCTGATTGCATGCTATGAAAGGCCTCAAACGCCGAGATAGAATTATCATTTATAAGCCTGCCTTTAAGAAAGGCACTTTGGGAAGGGTCAATAACAGATGGGAGAGCACACTTCAAGATATTAACCAGGATTCTAGAAATAGGTTTATAAACAGAGTTGCACAAATTAATGGGGTGAAATTCCGTCATACATAAAGGTTTTTTCACTTTGGGGATCAAAACGATAAATGTATTATTTAACCCCTTAATATTCCGATAACCGTTAAGAAATCCAAGCACAAAGGAAGTAATTTCAGAACCCATAATAAACTAATTTTTTTTAAGAAATATGATTTGCATACCGTATAGGCCAGGGGCCTTCTTGGGAGGGAGTTGCTTTAAGGCATTTGTAACTTCCAAGGCAGTGAATGGCGCAGCAAGTTTATTCACGGCATCAGGTGCAAGGTTTCGGACCGAGAGATCAGTGAGAGTTGAGGGAGGCGTTCCATTGCTGCTATATCGAGTTTCAAAGTAATCACATGCTATATCCTCCAAATCCGCCTCATAAATATAAAACAAAGAGAGGTTGAGAATAACAAACTACTACTACTACTACTACTACTACTACTTTCTTTTTCCATAATTTGAGATAAATGAAGTAGGGAATCAAAATTCGTCAATTTATGATTTGATTCGATTGTGTTGAGTTTGAAATTTTGGATTCAGTCTCAGATTAATTTCAAACCCAAAATGAGACACTACATAATCGTATAAAAGTAATTTTCATATAAATATAACAAAAAAAAGTAAATCATTACAATTGTATCATAATTTTTTTTCTCTAAAATCTTTTAACATAATTTTAAAAATATAAATACTGACAAACTTTTTTCACTTGAAAATAACAATTCTTCTAGCGTTATTTGAAGCAAAATCATCAACTAAATATTCATAATTTATTTGCTCCAAAAGACTATTCTCAATTGCTATCATCGCTAATACATCGAGCCTTTCTCGAGACATAGTAGAACACATGTATGACTTCAACAACATCAATTTTGAACACACATTTATGCAGATGCAACATTAACCGATTGGGGCCCTCAAATTTTAGATGCTCTATTCTATCGAGCACTTTGAATACTCTCTTAGCCGCCCTAGTTTCATCACAAACACATAATTTATCGTGCCTTCAAAACCTAATTCATTGTTATTTGCGTTACGGAAGCATAATTTATACTCCCTCCATTCCTAAATATAAGACTCTTTAGACAATTTGAGAAAAATAAGGAAGTTGTCATTTTCACCTAAACTTCCAATATTATCCCCCACCCACCCTCCCTCTCTCTCACTTCTTTGTCATGAAGAAAGGAAAATGTTGAGGGTATAATTGGAATAAATTGTTGACAACTAATAAAACAACCTTAAGCGACAATTAATTTGGATATCTAGATATCTCCTAAACGACAATTAATAGGGAATGAAGGGAGTATTATATTAGTTGAAGTTGGCTGGATAAATAAAAATTAATTAATGTATTACTTAACCCTTAAGGCAAAGAAAGTTTAAGATACTAATAGTTTTTCAATTAATTTAAAAAACTGTTTATAGATTTTACATTTTTTTTCTTAAACTACTGCCTATCTATTGGTCTGTGCATGTGTATTATACTCATTTATCAGAATTGAACCACTTATTTTATATATAAAATAAATAAATAAATAAAAAGTGAATATTTTTTATTTTATTTTTTTTGGCCTCACCAGAGGAGGAGGTAGTCTCACCAGAGAAAGAGAATTTATTGCCCAATGTATGGGGAGAGTGTTGAACCCGGGGACCTCTCGAACACGGATAGAGACTTGTCCCAATAAATTGCAGCCTTCTTGACAAAATGGTGAATATTTAATTTCAAATAACAAGAGTATTATAAACCAAACCTATGGTCAGATCTTCTTCACTTATAGGCGCCCATAACTTGCTTTCCTACCTCACATTTCACCCATGACTGTCATATTCTTCGGAGGTGTGGGAGTCATGGGAAAATTCTGTTGTGGACCTGTACTATATGTGGGGTCATGGATCACTTGGTTCACATTGAGATACATCACCTCTTTTGATAATAAAAAAAAATCCCCATCTTTACTTGCACTATTTAATCTAAAATGGGGAGTGTTTTTATTTTTTTAATAAAAAAGAATAATGTACCTCAATATTAATTAAGTGATTCATGACCCATCATATAATACAGTTCCACAACAAAATTATTCAAAGTCATGGGGCAAGATTGGTAGTGTTATGACTTCCTGCCTATTTTCGGGCTATCTAGCTAATCATATGGAAAATTACGATATGGGATCAGGGTCCATGTAGGGCTAAATGTGGTCAGATTTAGCTGCATCCCTCGCAGAATGAGGGAGAGAGGAAATGCGGTGATGTGGCAGAATCTGGGCCAGTATGGTCCCAGATGGGACGATCCCATATCAGAATAATCCTAATCATATTGATACGACTTTCCCCTGGGTTGTCCTTGTCCCCTCAACCACAATCTGGCTCCTATGCGAAATAGGAAAAATTCCGCACAGTGCAAAACAATTTCAGCCGTCGGATGATAGTTTGAACGGTTCAAATTTGAAGAGGGAAAAATTACAACTGGACTTAAAAAATTAAAAAAAAACTTTTATTTCTTCAAATTTGGATCGTTCAAAGATATCATCCGTGCAGAACAGCCGGGAGCCCTCAACCGAAGTATTTTTAAGTTTCAACACTACTTGCACACCAGAGACCATTCTATGGTCACCTAGAGGAGTAATATTATGTTAGTGGAGAAAGTCGCTGTTATTTTTATGTCTTCATTATTTCCACTACTTATTACTGGCCATAAATACTTGGTCACCCAGTAATGGATTTATCTTGTTATCTACAAATACTCAAGTGTAGGACAAGTTTAAGTGGCTAAACTTTAATTGCCTTTTGTGGGATAATGGAATTGTGAGTTCTACACTCTTTTTGTAATATTCTCTTGTTTAGTGAAATACATTTTCGCCTTCGCCTGTGATTGTGAAAATAAACTTTTAACTGAACCACGTTAATTATCGTGTTTATATATTTTATTCATCTCTTTTGTCTCCAATTTTTTTTTACTTATATACTCTTACTGAATTAATTTAAGTTGAGAATTATTTTTCCTTGTCGTATTGAGAAACCTATTTTGGATCATATACACGAACTAATTATTTCTTAAAATCTTACTAAATCATGGTTCCACATAGTAGCAATTTTTTTATTAGGCAAATCATGACTTAAAATATCAGCTATGTACAACAAAGTTCATTCAATCATACCTCAAAATATTTTCCTTCACCATATGTTCTACGTACGTACGTCATGTTTTAAAGTATCTAATAAATATTTATTTTCTATAAATAATATTATCTCTGTTTTTTAATACTAAAAATGGCTCTTGTTTTCTCTTTCCTAAATCTATGTTAAATTATCTAGAAAATTTTAATTGAGAAATTCCTCGTCTCCACCTTCCGTAATGGCTATTATAGAAAAATATCCTTAAAAATTAAATATATATATATTTGAAAAAGAGGTAAAAGACTAAAAAGTCTATATTAAAAAATGGATGGAGTACTTCATTCTTCAATTGATAGAAAGTTTTGAATCCTTTTTCTACCAAAGACTATTATTAATGCTTGAATGGCGTTACTCTATTTTCATTCTTTTACCTAGGGGTGTTCATTGGTGCGGTTTGGTGAAAATTGATTTATTAATGCGGTTTTTATACGATTTTTTAATATATTTTCTAAAACCATACCGTACCTATTTGACTTCCAAACTGAATTTCACCAAACCGTAATTATTTTGGTTTGGTGAAATTAGGTGCGGTAAAAATCGATCTAAAAAACTTATAAAATTATTTAAATATCTTATGAGTGTGAGAATAAGAGAATCAAATCCTAACCCTAATTTAAATCTAATAAAATAACTAATTGTAATTAAATTAAATTTAGTAAAACATAATTATGTAAATATACCATTTTTTCTTTAAAATAAAAAACAAAAAATTAGTTAGGTACATAATGCGGTTTGCGGTGCGATATAACTTAAAATTTTCTAAATCGCGACCGCACCGATATTGAAAAAATAATTTGTGGCAACTAAAATCGTATTTAGCAGCACCATGATTGACCAAACACCGCACCGTATACCAAAATTAAATTTGGTGCGGTGCGATTTTCGATTAAAACCGATTAATGAACACCCCTACTTTTACCTCAATAAAATATTGTTCTTATTTTTCTTTCTTTTAAAGCCGTTAGAGTATGACCTAAGCTGCTAAATTATGAGTCTTTTTTTTTTTTTTTTTTTTGATGGATTGCTAAATTATGAGTCAGGTACATACAATTTATTACCTGGTCTACAATGATATTCTTATTTTTTCCATTTCCCTTTGATGTATGAAGTACATGTTAATTTGATTCATATCCCTATTATTTTAATGTATAAAGTACGAGTTAAATATTATTTTTCATTCGAACAACAACAAAGCATTAATTATAAATAATTGGAACATTAATATATCCCCTCATTTTCTTCTATCAAACACTATAATCTCATATCAAAGGTGTTCTACCCTAGTGGGGCAGGCGCCTACCCTCCGCCTGCGTGCGGCAAGCTTTAATCTCCCTTTCTAGGACTATCTTCTCCTCGTCTATGGCAGTTCTCTCTCCCCTATATCGGGCAACTGCCCAATCGGGCTTAAAAAAACACTATAATCTCATCCAATCCTAACAAATCCATATCCTTCTTGAAAATTTCGATCCAAACCTCCTCTCCTACCTCTTACAACCCGCATGTCTCCATCCTTCAAGTTTTCGACCGAGAGTGTCACCCGGTCTTTTTTTTATTTGTTCAAACCACCGCACGCAATTTTTCCCTCATCTTGTACTCAATAAGTGCAACTCCTATTTTATCTTGGATAATTTCATTGTTTTTTCATAAAAAAATAATTATATTATTTCTTATTAAAAGAAAAAAAGGATAACTATAAAGTCCACATTCTCCTAGAAAAACAAAAACTATAAAGTCCACAGAATTGAACGGAATGCTGCCTCTTTTTCTAATTTTCTTCAACTATTTTTTTAAAAATAACATGCTACCTTTTACGGCAAATTTCCATTAATATTTAATTATGCGCTAAATAGAACAAGTCAAATTTCCTTATTAGGTTTACCTGTCCTCTTTTACCTGAACCTTCGGAATTCGGATGTAGAACAAGCCAATTTTGTTGCTGTTAAATATTAATTAGGATCTTCCAATATATATTAAATACTTTACTTAATACACTAATGAAATTACTCCACGTACATTAATATTATTTAACTAAAATTAATTTATGAATTTCGACTAACTATTCGCTTTAAGTTATTACTTGCAATAATTTAATTAACTAATGTACTAAATAATGTATTAAAGAATACTTTTACTAAAAGATCCGAACTAATATAAAAGGCAAATCCACCCAATTGTGTTGGGATAAGACATGAAGATAAACATGTATGAAATGACTATATCCTCCCTAAATCTGCTACTAATTAATACTTTAAGTTGGTTTAAGATCATGTCATTTTCTTTATTCCATCATTTGTTTTATTTGTAGATAAATGTTTTATTTGTTTCATTTATCATGCATAAACGTAATAAATCAAAGACGAATCTAATAACTTTATATTGATTGGCAATTTGTTCAAAAAATATATAAAAAATAAATATATAAAAAAAATTCAATGATTTAAGGAGAACCAAACTCAATATTTTAAAGGGAATAAAGATAATAAACATATTTTCCAAAATCTTGCTTCTTCTTCTAGTAATGAAGGTCACCCCATATAACCAAAACTTTTTTTTTATTAAGTATTTGTTCTTTTAAGTTTTTAATCATTTATTCCTTGAATTTTGCCTCCTAATACTTTTTAAAACTTTTTAAAGCATTATCTTCTACAAATACAAAATTCTAGTTCTGTCTATAAAAAAAAAGAGTTTAATAAGGAATATCAATAAATAAGTAGGTGAGATATTTGTTTATGTGGCTTATGTGGTGAATTGGTTAATGAAACCTGACAAGAACAACCTGTGATAGATATCCATATTTTTTCAAGTTTTTGTGGTTCTTCTTTTGCCTTATTCATTTCAACTGCCAATTTCCACATCTTATTAACACTTCAATTGGTCCCAATTCAAATTCTTCTTCATAGTTTCTCATTCAATTGGCCCTTATATATATATATAAGCATTCAATCAGAGAAATTGGGACCACAAAAATCATACATGTGGAAGTTCAGTCACTAGTAAGGCGGATTCAGAAATTTTATGATGGGATAATGTAGTTAGCTTCGAAAAAATTCAATTTCATAACCGTCTTTGTAGAAAGTGCGCATGACTTCTACGCATGAATTGAGCGAAACTGCTTTGCGGATATAAGGTTCGCTCAATTAATGTGAGGACTGTGGGGCTAATTTATAAATACGGTTATAGAATTGAGTGACCCGTTGGCTTGATTGCTAGTTTGCTACTACCTTACCTAGAGCGGGAAATGATCTATATAGATGCCATACTTAGACATGTCCAGCATTTACTTCATGAATCTAAGAAGTCATCAATTATATTAAGTCATTATAATTAGGTCTAATTAAGCTAAAGCGGGTTACTTTTAAAAAAATTGGAGAAAGATATTCGATTCTCCAATATACGGATCAAATATCACACCACGTTGTCAAATAAAATAAATTGGGAAAGAAAAATTAGATCTCGCAGCACGCGGGTCAATAACACACCACTTATTCAGCTACTTTGGCAGGAATTAACAAGCGGCCTAATTGGATAGAAGCGTCTAACAAACAATTATAGGATTTTTGGGTTGAGTCAAATATGAACTTTAATTATCTCCCTTATCAAATAAAAGATTTCAAATCATCATTAATCATCCTAGCTAATTATAGTAGGGGAAGTCATTAATGTAGTGTAACCCAACTGCCGGCCGTCTAAATGCATGCCAGCTTCGATAAGAGCTTAGCCTATATATGCAACAAATGGAGCAAATTATGTCTCTCCAATAGTAGAAATGAGCCAGAAATGAGGGAAAATTCAATTATAAAACCATTTTTCGTTGATTAACATCAAAATATTTTTTATAATAATTAGGCGGAATTCACTTGCAGATATGAGTTCCGCTAAATTAATGTAAAAGAACTACAAAATCAATCTCACAAAAATGATTCTATAATTGAGTAATTCAGAAAGATATACGATAAAAAAACAATAATTAACCATGTCACCTTCACAATAACATTATGTTTCCCCAATTCAACTTTAGGAGTTTAACCTTTTCTGCTACTACATCACTTGTGACTCGCATGAATTAGAAACAAACCCTCAATTGGTCCTCCTATCTAAATACAAAATGTATAAATTTAAAGTGAAAATTTATATTTAAAATTATGAATTAAACCTATCTAAATATACTCACAAAAAGAGTAGTGTACATTAGTGACGCGTTTGATACACTGAATTGGAATAAAAATTCAGTCTCTAATCTTAAGTAACTATAAAACTGGTCATTATTAACAATTATAAACTCATCAATCACAGGTTATCAACACAAGATCACGTTATACACCGCACTATTTTATTTTGTTTTTGTTTTTTGGCTCTTTGTTTTTTGTGAAATACTATTCACGCCTAAATAGATAAAGATAAAATTGAATGTTGTTATATTTAATACCTAAAATCATCAATTACATACAACCCCCCGATTAGAGTGCAGAACATTTGATCAATTACATACAACTCGATTATGTTTCTGCACCGTGCAGAATATTTGGTGGCATTCAGATCAAGAATCTGACGATTGAGATCATTTTTGGCTTAAAACTTTTTTCATATCAGCTGCTAGATTTTTAATTCAACGTCACCAAATGTTGTTAGATTTTTAATTCAACGTCACCAAATGTTGTTAGATTTTTAATTCAACGTCACCAAATGTTCCGAAATGTTCTTCTGCACTGTAGCCAAATTGCAATTAAATACAAAACAAGATGACGTCATACACCACGCTATTTATTATGTCTTCTTTAGTAGAATACTATTCTATTCACAAGTAGTATTTTGAAAATCTTTCCCATCCCCTTGAGCTACTCTATAAATTATTGCAATCTCACTTGAAAAATTCTTCATATCCTCTCATTCTACTTTTGCCTTCCCTTTGCAATTTGAGTTTTCGAACTTTACAAGAAATGGCTAGCACCAACACTGTATCATTAGAAGCTCCAATTCCAATTCATGGAGATATACTAGAGCAAATATTCTCTCATGTGCCACTTATCGGCCTCATGCCAGCTTTGCACGTGTCAAACACCTGGAAAAACGCCGTTTTTTCCTCCCTCCAAAACGTTAATCCGCCCAAGCCCTGGCTGTTCCTCCACCGTCAATCCACTCGTTCGCCTTATGCCTCCGCCACGCGTGCGTACGATCCCCGTTCGCACGTGTGGATCGAGATATCTCAGCCGTCGATAAAGTACATATCCACACTCAAATCCTCCCATTCAAATTTTCTCTACATGCTCTCGCCTTCGAAATTCTCCTTCTCATTCGACTCACTCAATCTGACGTGGCACCACGTGGAGGCTCCGTTGGTGTGGCGCTCCGACCCTATTGTTGCCAACGTAGGCGACTCAATCGTCGTAGCTGGTGGCGCGTGTGACTTCGAGGACGATCGTTTGGCCGTCGAAATATACGACATGAAGAATAGCAGTTGGCGCGTGTGCGAATCAATGCCGGAGATTTTAAGAGACTGCGCGGCCTCAACTTGGCTATCCGTCGCTACAACATCGGATAAACTCTTTGTGATGGAGAAACAATCAGGTGTGATGCACTTTTTTGACGTGGAATCTAGTAATTGGTCCGGACCATATGATCTTCGCGTAGACCCAAATTGTTTTTACTCGGCGATTGGATGTGTAAACGACCGTTTAATCCTTGTGGGATTAATTGGGAACGTGGACAAAGTTGAGAAAGTGGAGATTTGGGAATTTGGAATCAAGGATATTTCCGGTAAATTGATCGGAGAGATGCCGGGGGAATTGGCGGAGAAATTGAAGAGCGAAACATTCGGGACTTGTTCGGTGGATATAAGATTAGCGGTTAATTTTGTGTATATTTTTAATCCGGCGGTGGTGACGGAGGAGGAGGTGGTGGTTTGTGAGGTGGTGAACGGCGGCTGTCGGTGGAGCAATTTGAAGATGGGAGGAAAGGATGGTTGTGGTGGTGGTGGGTTGGAGAATGCGGTGGTTACTTGTGCAGCGGTTGGAATTGAGGATTTGGAGTTTGCTATGAAAATGAAGTGGGGCCGGAGGTACAATGTCGTCAGCATTTAAGTGGGTTGACACAAGACTGAGACGAAGTTAGAACATTTAGTTTGAGGGTCAAAATATTGTAATAGTATATCGAACTATATATAAAAAATGCTAAAAAATGTGGGGAAAATTTGATTAAATATTCCAAACTATTTATAAAATTTACTATATCTAATAGAATTTTAAAAAGGACATTGATAGGGAGCTAAAATTTAACCAATTAATTGGCTAAATTGGTGGCAAAATGGTAAATAATTGTCAAAGAGATCGTAGCTCAGTGGGACAATCCTCTACCCGTGACCAAGAGGTCCCAGGTTCGATAGCCTCCCCCTACGTGGGGCAATAAAATTCTCCTCCTCTGGTGAGGGAAAGAATTAAGGTTGCTGACAAAAAAAGAAAAAAAAAAGTTGGGTGAATCCATTATACCAACAATGGGTGAATAATCAAAGGTGTCCTAACCCAGTGGGGCGGGCACCTGCCCACGACCGTGAGGTCGCGGGTTCAATACCCTCCTCTTACGTGAGGCAAGCTTTAAAATCTCCCTTTCTAGGGCAACCATTCTCCTCATGTGAGGCACCTCTCTCCCCTACATGGGGCAACCGCCCAGTCGGACTTAAAAAAAAAAAAGGATGAATAATGTTTAATTTGGGTTTTTAATCAATTTTGCTTAGTCGAAAAGCATTATCTTTTTAAAAATATCGGGGAGTGCGTTCTCCGTCCCTGACTCAAGAGTGTACTGTCAAATGAGCTGAGCCGACTCGCCTTGCCGCTAATTCAAAATCGAATCGGATCGAATTTTTTTTTCCCAGGGGTGATCGGATCGGATTTAATATCCAACTATGAATAAAATGATTGTTTGAATTTATGGTGATAAATAGTTGATAAAAAAAAAAGTATGTTACTTCTAGAAAGATGATACATATGGACACAAAATTTAAATAGTATATTCAACAAATAATAGAGTCTCAAAGCTCAATACAAATCACTTTATTGATGTATAACCAAATTTGATTCCTAATGTGTTATAGTATCTCTTATTCTCTCCATTTCTAAATATAAGACTCTTTAAACAATTTTAAAAAATTAAGAAATTTATCATTTTCACTAAAAGTTTTAATATTATCCCTCTCTCTCACTTCTATAGCATAAGAAAAGAAAGGAAAAAATAGGGATGACAGATACCGCAAATAAAAAAAATGTCGAGGGTATAATCAGAATAAATTGTTGACAACTAATAAATGAGACGACAATTAATTTGGATACCTATAGATCTCCTTAATGACAATTAAATGGGAATGGAGGGAGTATCATTTTAGAAAGATTTTTAATGAAAATCAATAAAAATGAAAATCTATCACTAGATACTATCTATTTATAACTTGTAAGCCAAAGTGAAAGACTTCACCAAAAGAAGCTAATAGATAGAAAGTAGGGTAAAAAGCGCTGACGCTCCCTAAACTATTCAGTTTTTTGGTTTTTGACCCTTAACTAAAAACGGTCAAGTTTTACCCCCTAAACTATTTCGGTTTTTGGGTTTTGACCTTCCATCGATATTCTTCGTTACATCATAACGGAAGTCCAAAAAATGGAGGCATTTTGGGAAAATCATATCATTCATAATAAATAGAATTAAATTTAAGGGGGAAAATGGCCTTTTAAGATTTTTTTAGAGGTTGGAATTTACAGTTGGTGGTTGGAGAAGAGGAGTGGTACCCGGCTTCTGGCTTCTTCTGTCACTGTTCTCACCGACGACTTCTTCTTTATCGTCAAAATAATAAGTTTTTTTTATTATAAAAACAAAAATTTTAGGGTCATATACAGATTGCCCAAAAATGCCCCCATTTTTGGGACTTCCGTTATGATGTAACGGATAATATGGATGGAAGGTCAAAAACCAAAAACCGAAATAGTTTAAGGGGTAAAACTTGACCGTTTTTAGTTGAGGGTCAAAAACCAAAAAATGAAATAGTTTAGGGGGCGTCAGCGCTTTTTACCCTAGAAAGTATATCTAGATTAGGGATGGCAATTTGGCCCGTGCCCCGCCGTCTTGTGTCGCCCCTATTCATATTTGGGGCAGTCCCGTCTCACCCCGTATTGAGAACGGGACGAGATGGGGTTGGGTTGTGGACAGAACGGATCGGATTTGGATATGATGTTTGCCCCGCCCCGTCCCTTTCTGACCCGTTTGAAAACAATAATATATATATAACTTTCTTATATATGGTAATTATACTTAGAAAAATAAAATATATGCTAATTATATTACTTTTGAAAAATAGGACGGGACGGGGCGGGGTGTGTTGCCCAGTTACGGGTCACAGAGCGGGGCGGGGCGGCAGATCAATAGCGTGGGACGGATTTAAATATTTAGAAATCCGATCCAACCCGCCTCGTTGCCATCCCTAATCTAGATTAGCCAGTCATTGAACGAATTTTGGAATAGAGTTCCAAGTGAATAAAAGCACGATTTGTTAAGCCGTATGACTAATCTGGTTGAACTATATACGTTATAAATTTGATTCATAATTTGATAATGAATCGTAACGTCGTTTTCTAAATAATTTGAATTTGTGACTTTATCGTGGATAAACTGTTAAAGATCAAAGATGAGGCCAAGTAAACTGAATTCTCTCGTCGAATAAAATCAAGTTTATCGTGGGAAATTCTTACAAGAATCGTTCCTCAAGAGAATGGAACACTCGTCAACGGTAAAGTATGTAACAACTCTAACTAGCTGCCCCAGAGCTTGGAGTTGAGGACTAAACATTTTCTCCTTCGGGTTCTTCTTATTCTGATTGATCAAAGGATTTAACATATGAGGCTGGGTCCGTCTATGATATGGGCTTTGAACATTTTCTCTGCGGAAACCCAACTGCAACTCGATGAAATAGATTAGTCCAACAAGAAGGACCAAAAGTCCCTTATTATTATTTTTTTTTAATAGGACCAAAAGTCCCTACTCCAATTTTTCATCAGCCGTTGTCTTATTATTATTTATTATTGGGGGGTTTTCTAACGCGTCCACTTAGGATACGAGATAATTCGGATAGAATATATAATAAAGGGCAACTATAGAGAGGGACGAAGTAAGAAATTTAGTGTTGGGGTGAAAAACTACAATAATATGTCAAATTATATATAAAAATTACAAAAAAATATTATGGCGAATTTGATCAACTATTCCGAATTACATATAAAATTTACCATATCTAGTGATATTTTTAGAACCCGCACATATCTTCGTCTCTGACTATAGTCATCTCAAATCTTGTAGAATTGACAAAAACCGATCTTAGAATTAATAATCAATAGTCGCTTTCATTTGATGTACTTGGTACCTGTTCGGCAAATTTATACTCACTCCATTCCTAAATATAAGACTCTTTAAAGAATTTTAAAAAATTAAGAAACTTGTCATTTTACACTAAAATTTCCAATATTAGTCATCTCTCTCACTTCTACAACATAAGAAAATAAAAGAAAAAATAAGGATTACAGAGGCAGCAAATAAAAGAAATATCGAGGATATAATTGAAATAAATTGTGAACAACTAATAAAAGAGAATTAAACGACAATTAATTTGGATACCTATAAATCTCATAAACGACAATTAAATGGGAATGCAGGGAGTAATAAATTTCAATGTCCTCTAAGCTTCAAAACAAAAGGGTTTGAATGAGAATATATGCTAAAAATATTAATAATTAAGCTCTATTGCATTCCATATATCGGTCTGGTTTCACTTTATAAAGCAATTATAGGAATTTTGTATCTAATAGTTGAACACTAAATGAGTTGCACTAGCAATTTAGTAAATTGATTTTTTTTTCAAAGAAGTTGATGCATAATCGAGTCTACTGTAAATAATATTCCTCTCAGGAATTGAGTCAATTTTTTTAGTATAGAAAAAATAGAAATCCAACTATGAATAAAATGATTGTTTGAATTTATGGTGATAAATAGTTGACAAAAAAAAAAGTATGCTACTTCTAGAAAGATGATACATATGGACACAAAATTTAAATAGTATATTCAACAAATAATAGAGCCTCAAAGCTCAATACAAATCACTTTATTGATGTATAACCAAATTTGATGCCTAATGTGTTATAGTATCTCCTACTCCCTCCATTTCTAAATATAAGACTCTTTATACAATTTTAAAAAATTAAGAAACTTATCATTTTCACTAAAAGTTCCAATATTATCCCTCTCTCTCACTTCTATAGCTAAGAAAAGAAAGGAAAAATTAGGGATGGCAGATGCCGCAAATAAAAAAAATGTCAAGGGTATAATTGGAATAAATTGTTGACAACTAATAAAAGAGCCTTAAACGACAATTAATTTGGATACATATAGATCTTCTTAATGACAATTAAATGAGAATGGAGGGAGTATCATTTTAGAAAGATTTTTAATGAAAATCAATAAAAATGAAAATCTATCACTAGATACTATATAACTTGTAAGCCAAAGTGAAAGAATTCACCAAAAGAAGCTAATAGATAGAAAGTATATCTAGATTAGGGATGGCAATTTGGCCCGTGCCCCGCTGCCTTGCCCCACCCCGTTCATGTTTGGGGCAGCTCCTCCCCTTCCTGTACTGAGGACGGGACGGGACGAGGCGGGGCGGGGTTGGTTTGTGAACATAACGGATTGGGTTTGGATATGATGTTTGCCCCGCCCCGCCCCGTTCTGACCCGTTTGAAAACAATAATATATATAATTTTTTAATATATGGTAATTATACTTAAAAAAAATAAAATATATGATAATTATATTATTTTTGAAAAATAGGATAGGGCGGGGAGGGACAGGTTTGGATATTTAGATATCCGCCCCAACCCGCCTCGTTGCCATCCGTAATCTAGATTAGCCAGTCATTGAAGGAATTTTGGAATAGAGTTCCAAGTGAATAAAATCATGATTTGGTAAGCCGTATGACTAATCTGGTTGAACTATATACATTATAAATTTGATAATGAATCGTAAAGTTGTTTTCTAAATAATTTAAACTTGTAACTTTATCGTGAATAAACTGTTAAAGATCAAAGATGAGGCCAAGTAAACTGAATTCTCTCGTCGAATAAAAGCAAGTTAAAAAAGAAAAAAAAGAGGATAACATGTTAGTTGTTAAGAAGTAATAATCAATTGCTTCAAACTTAGTTAAATGAGTCACCTTCATTTATATCATTCACAATTCTTGTAGAATCGGGAGGTGAGGTCTGTCACGGGTCGCAAGTTTTAGCACTTGAGACTCCCGCGATGCCGAATAACTCTCATTGTTGTTGTCTCCTGTGCAAAGTCACGACCGACTCGAGACAGGTCCCTGTGAACGTGGATATCGCCTTTTTGTGTAAGAGTTAAAGGAGTCACCATTAGTTGAACAATATTCACAATAAACAAAGAAGCAAGTGTACCTTATATAGCATTGTCAAACGGGCCAACCCGGTCCGGTCCGTCGCGGATTACCCTAAAACGGACTGGAGCGGATTTTGACCAATTTTTGCGGACCAAGAAAATTCTAGTCCACACCCGTCCATAAGAAATCCGCGGGTTAACGGACCGATCCGCGGACCAAATTAATTTTAAAAAAAGAAAATAAATCTTAAAAATGACTTTTTTTATTTTTATTTTTAAAAATTGAAAAGAACAATTGAAAAAAAAGAATATAAAGCTTAAAAATTAAGTTTTGTTGTTTATTTTTGAAAACATTTGTAAAACAAATTGAAAAAAATGAGAAGTAAAACTTTAAAAAATATATTTTTTTATATTAATTTTTGGTCCGGGTCCGATCCGGTCCGGTCCACCTTGGTCCGTGGTCCAAACGGAGCGGGCTAAAATGGCCCGCATTTAAACGGGCCATGAATAGCTTGGTCCAAATCCGTCCAAAAAATGCGGACCACGGACCGATCCGTGGGCTAGTGGCCCGTTTGACAGTGCTAACCTTATACATAATGCAAAGTTGCTTGTTACTAAATCACTTGGCCCACCTTCCAACCCTCTTCCCCTCTCTCTCTCTCTCTCTCTCTCTCTCTCTTTTTCTCTTATTCTTTCTCTTGAAGCTTCTTCATTTTTTTGACTTCCATGGCTAATTGGATCTAGCCATCATTCTTCAACTTTTGGTGTGTTCACCCCCTTCTTTTGCCGTAAAATTTGATGAATTTTTTTCAAAGCAGTATTATTCAAGATTCAAGACTCAGATGCAAGACCAACTTCAGATCTGGAGTTTATCTCTAAACTCGGAGTTGTTCTGGGCCCTTTCTTAGTTTTCTTCATCTTTTCGAGACAATCTATGGGATGGTTGATACGCCCATGGTCTCGTAGATTGTTGATTTCTAAGAAAGGTGATGAAACTGAGTTTGCTACTGCTGTTCTAGGATCTCGGAGAAGCTGCTGCGAAGAATTTTATCATGTATTTATTTATTTTTACTATTTTTTGTGTTGTTTACCTGGTTCGGGGTGTGAAATTTTATCTGTTATCATGGTGTTTACACCATTGTATAATTTTTATTTTTCTTCTATTTACATTTTATCTTTTGATTGTAATGGCTTTAGCTATTTTATTAGTAATGAGTAAATTTTTATTTAGCAAAAAAAAAAAAAAAAAAACACTTGACCCATGTATACTATATACAATCTTTGATTTGGGCCTACATGCCCAACTAATTTACATCTGTTAAATCTAGGGACCATAGGGAATCATTCCCACATCATATCTCGCACCCAGGGGCGGATCCAGGATTCAAACACGGAGTATTCATTTCATAATCCAAAAAAAAAAAAAATATATAATTAACGAAAATAAGAAGACTAAATTATTAAAAGCTACCAATATTAAATAATGAAAAGTAACGACCATTGAACCTACAACTTTATCGTCATTCTTCTTTCTTTCATTGCTTGAAACCGGTTAATAATATCTCGATCATCAACGATGCTGAACACTTCTTTCTCTACATAAGTCACAAGCAATCATTAAGCTAACCATTACTCATTTTGCTTCTTAAGTCATCCTTCACGTAATTCATTCCAGAGAATACTCTTTCAACACTTGCAGTTGATATTGGTAAAGTCAAAGCCATCTTCACAAGCTTGTACACAAATCTAAAGGTCTTGTGTTTCTTTGTTCGTACAAGAGTCTTACAAAGATCCGAGAGGCCTTTCAAGTTGGAAAAATTAGCATCTGTCCGAACACAACGAATATAAACTTCAAGTTGGGCAACCAACTCTTCATCTTCAACATCAGCAAAATCCTTTGGATATAATCTCGCCATACTCACAAGTGATTTGGTATCAAAAGCTTCAAATGAGGAAAAAGGACTCAAGCATGCAACACATTGCAACAACTCAGTGCTATCAGGAGTAAAACGTTCATTCAGCTCCAAATATATCCCATTTTGATTAGGAGTAAAACGTTCATTTACCTCATCTTGATCATTTGGATGGTACTGAATAATTTGTTTTCTTTTTGCTGGATCAGACTCCAAATATATCCCATTTTGATTAGTTTCATTTGGAATTGAAGGTGGAATTAGAGGTGGAATCGGAGCTTCGTGTGGTGGCTCGGATTGTGCATTACTTCTTGAACTATCAATTACACTTGAATCCCCGAATCTCGGTTTCGGCTTGAAAAATATGTGCATTCTAAATAAGAAAAAAGTTATCTAATTAGGGAGTGTGAGAAAGGGATTTGATAATTTAGGGATTTGGATTTGATAATTTAGGGATTAGATAAACAAACCTGAGCCAAAGTGAAGCTTTGTCGCGCCTTTTCCTCTCACTGTAAGTCCACTCCACAGGCAAAATCTTTGATCTTTTTCCAACCCCTTGTAATCGTGAAATGGGGGAAATAAATTTCCATCAAAAAGAAATGGGGGAAATAAACATACCTGAGCCAAAGTGAAACTTTGCCTATATCGCGCCTTCTCCTCTCACTGTAAGTCCACAGGCAAAGGCTTTGATCTTTTTCCAACCCGGGAAATAAATTTTCTATCAAAAAATAAAAAGAAATGGGGAAATAAACAAACTTGAGCCAAAAAAATAAAATGGTGCAGCTAGAGAGAATTGAACCCTGGACCTCTAGCTTATAAGAGGAAGTACTATACCATCTCTACTATTTTTGTTTCATGTTTAGGGTATTCATTGAATACCATGAACACCCTTTGGATCCGCCCCTGCTCGCACCTCACAGATATAGTGATGATCATTGTTTTTCGGGGGTGAAAATCGTCTGTAAGTGTCTGATAACTCGTAAATTTATTTATATTTTCTTCTACTTTAATAGTAAGTTTGAGCTTCAAAAAGTATTTACATATCGAGTTTTTAGCTTAGAATGGTATAATCCTCACTTTTATGTGTTTGCATTTGTAGGGGCAAAATAGTCTTTTGAAGGGTAAAAGTGAACCAAACTTGCACAACAAGAAAGAAGCTGCTAGAATTGGAGATATATCTTTTACGGACCAGAAGAATTTTGGTGTATTTCTACTACCTTAAATAATCTTGAAGAGTTGTATTTTATGTCAACTACTTTAGAAGAGTAAGAGAGTTTTGATCTATGTCAATTACCTTAAGCTAGGAGATAAATACTCTTTACTAGTCTTAGGAAAAGATATTGAGTCATTATTAGATTATTCTAGGTTTTGATTTGTTATTGATTTTTTCTCTAGTATGAGCTAAACATTTATTCTAAGGCCATGATGTAGCTAGATTAATTTTATATATTATTCTTGTGATTTTGTTATTCGATGAGTGTTGTGGAATTAATTTCTTATTATTGTTCTTAATGCTTTTGTGTGATTAGCTACCACTCAAATTGTCTTTACATTAACTTGGAAGATTTGCGACAGCTGACCTTGTTAATTAGGTTAAATAATCTGAACATAAATTGCATGCAAGATAGACATATACTTGTATGGTTTGTGCGATTTTTATGATTTCATATGTTTAATGCATTTTTATGGGTTGAAATCAACATCGACATATAGTTAGTTTATTCGTGAGAATATGTTTGATAAGACTGGAAAGAAGTTATTAGATATAATTGAAAATCGATCGATTAATGAAACCCACTATAGAATAACATATCGTTAGGATAATATATTGGTTAATTTAGTGAATTCATGTGCCTTAGATCTTTCTCTTATCAAACTTCTTGTTTAAGTTATTTGTTTATGTTAGTTAATTAATTTAGTTTAATTTAATCATCATCAACCGTCGGATTTATTTTACTTGCTTTTGATCATTGTAGAATTATTTACATAGGAATTAATTAATCATTATTCTATGTGGGATCGACCTTGACTACTACAACATCGACCTAGTATACTTGCTAGTATAGATTTTGCGTATCAGTGTCTGTGTATCTAATGATATGCACAATCAATAAGAATTTATCATGTGATTATTATTTTTTAATTATATATACACATGATAAATTTTTATTGATTGGGGATAGAAATGAGTACACAGATGAGTACATACGATTATTTTCCGTTTGTCAGTACATACAGAAATTTTATGGACATGCATTATATTTTTTGGATAAGTATTAAATTAATGCAGTATGTATTCTCTCATTATAGGAATCCATCATAAGGATGCAACAGGTCTTCGGTCGTTATAAACATATATCCTTAAACATATAAAATTTGTTTTACGTAATACATATTCAAACACAACAGATGTTCCTGAATAAAAATCTTGGATCATTAAATTTTTTTATCTAACAGTTCAGATTAATCAAAATTATTCGTAATATACTAAAAAAAATGTATTTTGCACCATAGTCATTCTCATATTTCCCTAACCAAAAGAAGAAAAAAAATGGAGTTGTATGAAGAGTCAAATAATTCATTCCATCTTTAACTCACTAACACAATATTTCAAGGATTAATTCCAACAACTCCTCCACCCTTTTACTCAAAAATAGAAATTTTACATCATGATGATTTAAAATTTACATGTGATTTTCCTCTTTTTCTTCTTTTTTTTCTTCTTTACTCATGGGGTAAAGTTTGAAAATGTGTCATTATCTCATGAGAATGCACATCACACACTATTCTTTTCATATCAAGCACTTGACTAGTCCATGTTCCATGTAGAAATTTTTAATCAACTTTGTAACCTAACTTTATATATTATGTTAGCCTGTGCTGGACCCTATTTTTTTGCCTCTAAAATAGGCGGGAGATATTCAAATTCAATTTTTTTTTTTAAATAATCGTCCAAATCCAAATTTTGGCCTCAAAAATTTGGAATTTGAACATCTCCCGACAATTTTAGAGCCCAAAATTTGGAATTGAACGATTATTTGAAGAAAAAAAATTTGAATTTGAATATCTCCCGCCTATTTTAGAGGCAAAAAAAGTGGGCATTTCCCGCCAAAAGTGAGACCAAACCAAACCAATCTCAAGCCAAACCCAATCCAAATAGACCCTATGCTTCATGACCTTTTTGGCATTTTAATAGTTGATTTTTTTTATTATTTAAGTGAGGTGGTAATGTTTATTACTTTACTTCGATGGGATACATTACAGTATACAAATTTACATAACAGAACGTGTAATATGAAATTTTTGGAGGTATTGTGTTATCCATTTACTTCTTTGATTACTTGAATAATGATGATTAAATATAAAATTGGGTTACTATCGTTGCGATACATATTTTATTTATGTCTATTACGTTTTTAAATTTTTAACTAGTAAAATTATTTTTGTCTAGAGGAGTCAAAATTTTGATTTTTATTCTTCTGCTGAGAAATACTGCAAAATTAAAGGATTAATTTTTCACTCAAACATTCTTTAAGGGAATTAGTGGAATTTGTTGCATTTAAGGGAAAAACAGATCTAGGGGTTGGGCTTGATATATAATTCATATCATCATGCTTCTTGAAAACCTAAATTTAATATGAAATTTATAGATGAGAAATAGAATTGGGAATTTGAAATTATAATTTAATAGTAAAAGAATCATGGCAAAAACTTAAAAAATAAGTTAATGGAGATTAGGCAATCAGCAAATTATAATTTGTTGGTGACTAAAATATCCCTCCCTAGTTTCATGCCGAGGAGATTTTCTAGGCCTTCATCGAAATCTTTTGCAGTCCGTTGGAAGGAGGACAACCGGTTACCAAATATCATCTTGAATGTGGATGGGGCTTCTCGAGGCAACCCGGGATTATCCGGAGTGGATGTGATACTGCGATCGAGTCGAGGGAACTTTCCTAGCGGCTAGATATGTTTACTTGGGAGATGATAAGACAAATTCATGGGCGGAAATAGCAGCAATGATCCACGGCCTGGAGTTGGCAAGGTCACTAGGTTATAGTGTTTCTTGGATCCAAACTGACTCTAAATTCTTGGCTAAGGCACTTCAGCAAGGTAAGGTTAGTTCATGGTCACTAGATGCCATATTTCATAATCTAAAGGCTTTACGCGGGGAAATACAAGTCAAACACATATACCGTGAAGCTAATAAGGTGGCGGATTGGCTAGCAAATCAAGCATGTGATGAACTCACTTCTCATACTTTTACTGATTTTGTTGATCTACCTCGTTCGGCTCGAGGCTTATGTAATTTGGATAGGCAGGGGATGCCTTATGTTAGAGTGCTACCCTGAATGTGTTTTTTGAGCTGCTTGGCAGCATCTCCCTTTACTGTAATTCTTGCTCTTGGAGCACATCTATAAAGGGATCATCTTTATTAAAAAGTAAAGAGTAGAGAATATTCAGCATTCCCAAAGCGACAAAAATACCCTGAGGGGCATAGGGTTCTACAATTTTGAGCACATTAGTATTAAAATACATGCCCACTATTTAGGCACCCCCACCTTGCCTTTTTAACACCCCTCATTCCCCATAAATTTTTTTTTTCTCTCTCCCTCTTAAATTTCTCTAACTTCTCTCCAAATTAAAATTCTGCCGCCGCCCGTCGCTGCCGCCGGAGCACCAATCGGACCACCTTTCACCGGATTTCGGCCATTTTTTTTTTTTTTTTGGTTTTTCGAACTTATTGGACTAGATCCACCACAAAATATCAATTTCAAAAATTTTGGAGGATTTTTTTTTTTTTTTTTTTTAAATAGGCGCGTGTAAGTGTGCATGTGGGTTTAGGGTTTTCCGCGTGTAAATCTGCATGCGGGGGTTTATAAATAGGCGCGTGTAAGTTTGCATGCGGGTTTAGGGTTTTCCGCGTGTAAATCTGCATGCGGGTTTTTTTAAATAGGCCCGTGTAAGTTTGCATGCGGGTTTAGGGTTTTTCGAGTGTAAATCTGCATGCGGGTTTTTTTTTAAATAGGCGCGTGTAAGTGTGCATGCGGGTTTAGGGTTTTCCGCGTGTAAATCTGCATGCGGGTAAATAGGCGCGTGTAAGTTTGCATGCGAGTTTAGGGTTTTCCGCGTGTAAATCTGCATGAGGGGTTTTTTTTTTTTTTTTTTTTTGAATTTGGTGAAAGGTGGTCCGGTTGGTGTTCCGGCAGCGGCGGCAGAATTTTTTTTTGGAGAGAAGTTAGAGAAATCTAAGAGGGAGAGAGAAAAATAAAAATTTATGGGAAGGGGGGTGTTAACAAGGCAAATATAGGGTGGGTGCAAACTTTGACCCTTAAAATATTGCAATTACCCCAACAAAAGTTAAACACAAAAACTGTTTTTTGACTGACTTGTTGTACTAGCTAGATATCTTCTTTTATTCGTTTGGTATCATTCTACTAACTAAGAAATTTATGTGTTAATTTTTTAATAAAAAAATTATAATATAAAAAAAAATAGAAATTGTAAGAAAAAATGTGAACACGTGACAAATATTTAATCGTTTTACAAAAAAACATAATATAGAATAGAGATTGATTTTTTGTCCTTTTTTTGGCCGTTGTACTAGTACTACCATATTACCTGGTTAGGAATCTTCTTTCCTCATTCGGTGTCCTTTCTCTATTCCACCAATAAAAAAATGACATGTATTAAAATTTTAATTAAGAAATTATAACTTAAAAAAAATAATGGAACCCACATAAACAAAATATACACGTGAAAAATATCTATTCGTGGGGACATAGAACGAGTAAAGACAAATTTTTCCCATAATACCTAATGGTTAATCTCTCTATCTAATTTGGACAAATTTACCCTTCAAAAAAATTCTCAAAATGTTCGGAAGGATGTCAAAGTAGAATTATAAGAAAAATATAGGGAGAGAATACATTTTTTTTTTAAAACTCAAATGGGTTCATTGCATTAATTAATCAAAAGACGATCATTAGAGATCATAGACATTACACAGGGAGGATAATTCTTATCCCATACCATGGAGAAATAGTGATGACCCAATTGTGCTAAATAATGAGCGACCTGTTTATCATACCGCTTCACAAACTGAACCGAAGCAGATTCAAAGGAACTAATAACTAATTTAGCAAATTCATAAATCGAGCCAAGGTGAGAATAGTCGAAGTCCCCTGCACAAGCTGTACAGATAGGAGACACGCTGATCCGCTTGTTTGGAATAAGTCTGGTCTGAGTTTGAGTTTGAGACTGTGATCAAAACTCTTTCTTGATTGAGTGTGAAAATGAAACATAAAAATTAAATTATTAAAAATTTGATTTCGATTTGAGACTAATTTGAAATTGAGAGTAGAATCTCAAATTGAGATAAAATCCAAACAAACCCATGAACGTATGGGGATCAGGTGGCCCAGTGGAAGGCTGCCCAACAACGCTGGCCTGTGGTCTTGTGTTCGATCCCCATACCCCCTCCCCCACCCATGAACGTGTTATGTGGTGATTAAAGCGTTAACTATTTGACACAAATGCTAGTACAGTAAAACCTCTATACAGTAATACTCTTGGGACTGGACAAAAATATTACTATTGTGAGGTTATTCTTAAATAGAGCCTTACATATAAAAATTATATATTTTTAAAAGTAACTAATATAAATTATACGACACTTAGAAATGTGTTCCTTATATTTTAAAAACATGTGTTCCTACACTATATTAGTTAAATACCAATTAAACGATACTACACAATATTAGGCAACTACTATACATGGTTTATAGATGTGAAGCCACATACAATTGAAAACTGCTTCAAGCACTGCAAAATTCGAACAGATAGTGCCGATGACGAGTTACTACGAACGCGCAAGTTTAAGGATGCGATATTAACCCAAAAAATTAAGTCATTGTCACAGGCAATTTTAGACAAATATTTCATATCATCTTAAGTTTAATGTAAAATTGTTAAATAATTATGGATGTTTTACATAGATATATAAATATATTTAAAATTTTATTTTATTTTATTACTATATGGAGGTAAATTTCTTAAGGAGGGTCCTAAAAAAACATGGAATATTACAATGTAGAGTTTATTCTTATTTATAACTGGTCACGAGTTGGGACCATAATTTTTTATTATTATAAGGAGTTTATTCTTATATAGAGTATTCTTATATAGATGTTTGACTGTACTACTACAACTAAACTGTAGTATACTTATGAATGACTTCCCCATCCACTGTTATTAGGGAATTGCATTAGATTAACATGGGTTTAGCAGAATGATCATAACATTGCAGTCAAAAAATTGGGAGAAACATTTTTAGCCAGAAGCCAAGACGGAAGTCCCACTTCCGTTTTGGCTGACGTGGCACTCTCCCAGACGCGCTTTGCCACGTCAGTCAGAACGGAAGTGGGACTTCCGTCTTGGCCCCAAAACGGAAGTCCCACTTCCGTTCTGAATTGACAGTGAGTTGTGCCAAAAACACTTAGTTTTTTTTTGTTGGCTGCAATTTCCTGAGTTGGTATTCTTACAAAATAAAAAATCACTAAAACAAATTATTTACCAAAATTTGAGTAAGAAAATGAATAAATTGTTTATTAATAAAAAAAGAACAACGTAAAAATAAAAAAAAATCTTATATAACATAAATACGTCAAATTATACGTAACAGTAATGAAACAAATGTAAGCAAAAACAAATTAATGCTATCTACCGCCCCGATGGTGTGTATCTATCGGGGTTTCTCCGCTCTTCTCGGAGATAGTACGTGTGACCATCTTTCGTTCGCACGGCGCTTTCACGATCCGTTGCGATGACTTCTACACCTTTGAGGTCGATAAATATCGGCTCCTCGGGGTAAACTAGCTGCAGCAGTGGAGTGTGATGCTGCGTCTGAGTAATGTCGAGGCTATACGATGGCGATCCACCAGAATAGACACCCGGCTGTGCCGATGTAGAGGGCCCCGCTCCAGGATGCACCCCCGCATGAAGACCCTGAGAATAAGTACCGATGTTCAGAAATTGGTATTCAAATGGGGTGCGTACATCGGCCTGAATGGGTAACTGAGTCTGGGCCTGAGACTGCGTCGGATCTTCCTCTGGTTGAAACGGTTCCGGTGCACCTCTACGTTGCCGAAGTCGCCTTACGGCCTGTCGATTCCTGCGAGTACCTTGCCTCCCAACCAGAGACCTTCCTGGAACATGCTCCCTCGGCCGTGTGACCGGTTGGAGAACTGCAGCTTTTGCTACATCGGCGACACACAATCTGCATGACACTGTCTTCCCAGCCGTTGTGAATGCCTCTTTTATAGTTTTGGCAGCCCAGGCAATGAGAGTCTTGTACTGACTATTTGTTCGAGAGGCAGGCTTCTCGAATTCTTCGAGCATCACTATGTTAGATTCCTCCTGCAACATAAATATTCAAATTAGTATATTTTAAATAAAAAGAATAATGTTGACAACGGAACAAATAAAACTTACAAAAATAGCCTCAGATGTAGCGATGGGTTGAATGCCCATCGGAAGTGGCCCGGGAATCCCTATTTTGTGGGTTCGTCAAAAGGTGGACGGTAATGCAGTTGTACCAATCCATGTACTCACAGGTAGGTACAATAACATTAACAGGAACGGGAGCAGCGTCCGCCAGTGCATCGACGCGGGCTTCCCACAAAGCTATGTATGTGCCGTGTTGGGCTTCCCAATTCCGAGCTGCTCCCGCCTTGAATGAGTGGAGGTCAATACCCTCTTGAGTACCCTCTGCTACCGCCGGGATTGGTACCACCTGCTGGAAGCCAAATTTCCTAGCAACCCTGTCAGGCATGTGGTACTCAATCATCTCGAAGCAAACGAGTAGCGTACGGGCTCGACAGGTCGCTTGGAAGCCGTCATCCCGAGCCGCTCTCTTGACAATTACTCAATCAGGGTACGGTCTCCACATCAACTGCAAAAATAAATTCTAGTTATTGTAAAACACTTTATCTAATTTAAATAAAAAATGCGAGATTACCGAAAATTACTTACCCCTTGTGCGTCTGTCAGCATATCTAGGTGATCACGAAATACCGTCAGCTGCGATTTCGGGGCGTTGCGGAAACTCCGGCTGTATTCCACCGTGACCCGTAAGCTCTCCCTCACCGGGAATATCATGTTGAATCGGGCCTCGGTTCTCAGGACGGAGACATGATATTCGCTCCCACACCCACAACTGGTAAAAACAAACAATGGAGCATTTATTAAATATTCGAATTACATATTAACCATAAAACAATATACAATTTAGACAAACCTGAATTAGCAACAGTCAGAAATGTCCTTCGAAATAGCCTGTGAAGAGGTGCACATCTGGCGGTACAAATGTGCAAGGACACTGCTAGCCCAAGAATGTTGGTCGTTTTCGAGGATACCATCGCTGATTGTGAGGAGATAACGCATGTTCTCCCGGGACTCGGACTTATTTGGAAAATGAAAAGTAGACATCAAGAGGAAAATCAAAGCCCTAGCCCTCTGCTCTATCGCCAACTCAGTAGCATCATCGCCTAGGGCACACTAATGTGGGCATTCACCTCTAACAGTTCGATGGTGTTACCCATAATTGAAGCCGGTGGGGGTCGAAATCCTAGGAGGTCGAACATGCGGTCAATCCACTGATTTTTAGTGATGTTGTAGTCCTGATGCAATGACACTACGTGACCCCTAGTAGGTAGTCCTAGAAGGCATCCAACGTCCTCTAGTTTAATGGTCACCTCACCGCAACGTAGGTGAAAAATATGGGTCTCAAGGCGCTATCTCTCTACTAATGCAGTGACTAAAGCGTGATCTATCTTGATTTTTCCAATTCTACAACAACCCCCAAAACCTATATGGTCTATCAGCTGAATCACTCACTGGTTGGTTTCATTTCGGTACGCATAAAAAAATTACCATAGTTATTAATAATCTTTAATTTTGTGTTAAGTTGAACATCCCCGCCCCATATTCTTAGAGATCTATGCACTGTATGTTTGTTTAAAACACTAGCATCATATGGACCGGGCAGAAGATGGGCAGGAACAGACATCTATACAAAAAACAAAAAACATACAATTTATTAGAAAAAACACATGTTATATCACCAAATTAAAAAATGCCATAAGTATAAAGTCACAAATTAACAATTCACAATTCACAAAAACCCTCAATTCACAAAAATCTTAAATTGATAAATGCCTTAAATTCACAAATACAAAAACTTTAAAAAATGAACAAATTACTCTAATTTACAAAATTCACAACTATTTATAAACATAATTTGTAGATTTGAAGTTAAATTTAAAAAAAAAGTTTATACCTTTGAGATTGAGAGAATGAGAGCAAGGTGGTGGAGATTGGTGGCGGCAGCAGCAACGATTGCGGAGGTGGAGGTCGGCGGCGGCGTGGGAGAGACACATGAGGCAGGGAGGGTTGCCTTAGGGATTTTGTGGGTCGCGTGAAAGGGAGAAGAAGAGGAATTGAGGTTTTTAATCTGCCAGTTGAGAACGAAAGTGACTTCCGTTCTCGGGCCAAGACGAAAGTCCCACTTCCATTCTAACTAACATGGCAAGGCGCGTCTGGGAGAGTGCCACGCCAGAACGGAAGTGGGATTTCCGTCTTGGCCCCAAAACGGAAGCCCATTTCCGTTCTGGCAAAAAATGTTTCTCCCAATTTTTTGGCTGCCATGTTATGACCATTATGCTAAACCCATGTTAGTCTAATGCTAAACAGACTGTTATTATTTTTTTGAGAAAAAAATGATTGTCCTGGATTGATGTTTTCGTGTATGTTTTAATCACTTAGAACTCGTTACGTGAATATTTTTTTCAATTTCAAGTTTTTAACAATTATTATTTATATTCACATGACGAATTATAAGTGTTTGAGACATGTATAAATACACCAGTTGAGAACAAACAATTCATTTTGCCTTTTTTTTTTAGTAAGTGACTTCCTCATTCATTAAAGGTATATTAGCCTAAGATAAATTATCACAATGGTGAATTAAACCCAAAAAAAAAGGGAAAAAATAGTAGAGTTTTTTTTGAAGCCGGCTGGGCGGTTGCCCCACGAAGGGAAAAGAAATGCCTCAGAAGAGGAGGAAGTAGCCCCATGTACAACTAAAAAAGAATGTTCCACGCCGCAAAAATGCACAACACCGTACAAATCGCGTCAAACCGCAAAGTACAGTTTGAGGTTTTAATTAGTTTAATGCAATTTCAATTTTTTCTAAACCGTCAAAATGCGGCGTGCTTTGAAAATTGGATAAAACCGCACCACATACACCATACTAGCGAAAACACAGGACCTTAAGGGCTGAATGTAAAACCCCATTCCACATAGCTTGTTTGAGACGCCTATCAAGGACGCTATGTACTTAAAGGGGTGAATGTTATACCACATCTCACATGATGAGATACGTTTGAAATGTTTGGTTGCTACATGAGTATGGACCAAAGTTGTTAATAGCGTTTCGCGGTCCGTCGCGGGGAGGCTTCAAAAGTTATAGCGGTGTTGCGGTGTCGCGAAGCGGTACTTTTTCGGAGTTTCTGATATGACATATTTATATAGATATATGACACAAAATTAATAATACTTGTAAACATTTAGTTAAATTCTTCCATGTTTATAACATCAAAGAACATTCAACAATAATTCGAAAGGCAAATAAATATACAAAGTAGATCTTGTAGGACTTTTTTGTAATTTAAGAATTAAATAGGACTTTATGTGCTAAAACTTTAATTGCACATTTAGTCCCGATTATATAAGCTCTACTAGGAGAGAATTCCTAACCACTAATTTCATTTCCCTCTTCTTCTTCATGGTAGAGGCCGCCGCCTCCGTCCCTTTCTCACTCTACCCAGCCGCCGCCGCCGCCATGCCTCTTTCTCTCTCTCCTTCTTCTCCTTACTCCCTCATTTCTCTCTTTTCTTCTCTTACTCTTCTCCTCCCTCCTTTCTGCCGCGCTTCTTCTCTTCTCCTTCCTCCATTTCTGCGCGGCCCACCACCATCTTGGTTGCGGGAGGATCGATTTACTTTAAAGGAATTGGGGGAAAAAAATTACAAAAAGGGGACTACCAATTTTCATAAAGCTCGCTACGCGAGGCCGCTATAGCGGTAAATAGCGGCGAAAAATCGGAATTCTTCGTAGTCGACCGCGACGCGATGCTCCACCGCGGTACACCTCCGCGACGCGCCGCGAAGCCGCGAAATCGCCGCTAAACGCCGCTATTGATAACTTTGGTATGGACCTAAGCATTCATAATCACCTCGGAATATCCATTTTGGCATATCAAGTTTCGTTGGCAAATAACGGCCAGACTTACAAGTCACGCTTTCGCCTGCGGTGTGAAAACATAGAAGCTATATCTATGGCCCAATGGTAGGAATTAATGTTATAATTCACTCTTTTTAGGGCCGGGAAAAGTGGTGAGAATTACACTAATATACTTGCAGCCTCAACATAATTCAAGGAGACAAATCAATTGAGAATTTATATTTCCTTGGCAAAAAATCTCTTGCTATATTATATAACAACGTAATAAATCACATTCAAAATTCAATTAATGCAAAAGAAAATTATCAACATTTGTTGTGATGTAGAGACAATTTCTGAGGTATCACCTGGGATAGAATGTAGTGTGTGACATGCTAGCATTGGAAGCCAAATCGTCACATTTAGTTGGGTCGCTCAATCCACCTAGTCCGATGTTCAGCTCATCCCCGTCTATGTATGGAGGAAGAGTGGGAGGTGGTAGATGTTCATCCTTCCTTGATAGCATTTGGAGTGCCGTAGACATGGTTGGTCGTAGCCCGGGCAACTTTTGAGTACATAAAAGTCCTACATGAACCACTCTTAACATTTCGTCCTCAATGTTGTCATCCAAACTTAAATTCTTGTCAAACAGCTCTTGCACTCGTCCTTGCTGGAAATGCTTCCACATCTATTGTCAACCGGATTAACATAATCAGCTAAAGTTACGCGCAATGTTGCAAAGATAATAGAAGGAAGAATTTAAGGTTTAGAAACTTACCATTGTGACAAGACTTTCAGAGTATTCTAAGGTTGTATTCCTGTTGTTTTGTCTTCCTGTGACTATCTCCAACAAAAGCACCCCAAAACTATATACATCGGCCTTCTCTGTTAGCTGTCCGTGACCTATATATTCCGGAGCCATATATCCACTGAAAATTTGGAATAAGTATCATGCTATCAAACACTTGTTTATAATATATATGACTCGAGAAAAGTTGTAGTGAATGAGAGCATAAAAGCTTACAGCGTTCCTGCAATGGCGGTGCTTATGTGACTCTTGTCTCCTTCGAAAGACCTGGCCAATCCAAAGTCGGCAATTTTGACCTGAAGCTTTGAGTCCAACAGGATATTGCTTGCTTTTATATCGCGGTGAACTATACGAGTCTCTGTATTTCCGTGAAGGTAAACCAAGCCTTCAGCAGTCCCTATAATTATGTTGAATCTCTTCGCCCAGTCCAACTCTTTTCCCTTTTTCGGATCTGTCAATTCAAATGTTAGATTTTGTTTTCTGTTTCCAAAATTCGTAAATATACCAATGTGTTGCTATGGTATGTACTAACCAAAGATGAAGCGTTCAAGACTCCCATTTGGTAGTAATTCATATACAAGAAGGCTTTCAGGTCCGGAACCACTGCATCCAAGCAATCTGACCAAATTTTTATGTCGGATGCTGCTAATAATTCTCACTTCATTGTAGAAATCAGCTGCTTTGTGTTGAACGTTAAAGAAAAGCCTCTTGACCGCAACTTCTTTTCCATCAGGCAAGATTCCCTACCATAGTAGTCCAATCCTTAATTTAGTCTGGTTTAACATTTATGAGATCTACAAAGAAAATATAGTAGTCACGAAAGTGAACCTTATAAACAGTGCCGAATCCACCCTGTCCAAGCTTGTTGGCATCATCAAAAGAACCAGTGGCTTTCTTGAGTGTGGAATATTTGCATTCCAAGCCGCCATCACGAAGGGCCATTGCTAATTTCTGATCCTCATTTACTCCTGCTAAGTTGGAGACAGGCAAGGTAATTTCAGAATGTCACGAGGGGTATCGAAATGTCACACTTATTCATAAATTACCTATTCACCATGACATATTGAATTCCTGATTTTAGCTAGTAGAGAAGAAATAACAAGCAAACCAAGCAGTCATTACCTTTTCTCTTCCGTAGTTTCCTGCGCTTCCATATGCAATATCCAATAACAGCTCCAAGTACCAAAACAACCGAACAAACCACAGCAACAATGATAATCAATTCGTTCCCTGCAAAATTTGAAAGGATAGCATTGGGGTAAAATCGTCCGAGCTTCAGCATAGCACAAAAGACTACCTGTAACACTCTAATTTTTATTCACATGTGCTTTAAACTAAACAAGATAAACGTTTAGTTAAACGACATATGTGAACTAGATTATAAATAGGAATGCTACAGAAGATCCGATGTGTGCTGTAATAGTTGGTAAGACTTGGGACAAAATCCTATTGGAAACTGATTATCATTGGATCTGAAAACACCATCTCTGAAGGCAATTTCATAACCATTAAGACTAACAAAACTTATATGGTTCCAGAAGTAAATTCCAATGATTCCTCAGATAACCAGAACTAATCACCGCAACAACTATAATTATCGCGGTCCCTGCGCGAGTGGTCATTCAGAAATCAGGATCTAATAGCTCAAAACAATTCCAGGGTACGAATTCTTATCAATAGACAATGTTCAATGTTCAAGAAACCAGGTCAAACTCGGTAAACAAGAAAAAAAACAGGAAATGAAAATAGAGTTAAGAAGGAACATTACCCCTAGAACTGCTTTGTTCCCGACTTTCAAACCGGTGTTCCAGTGTATCGGATTAAGAAAAATTTGTGTCCGAATATCTCATGAAGCATCCCAGTGTTCAATGCCCCGCCTTGAGACCAAGGCAAGCAACCCGATATCGAAGCGGATGCATTTTCCAGACACGATTTACAGGAGTAGTTGCTAATTGTCTTCCAGCAGTTTGCCAATACATAAGCTGATGCATTTGCTGCCCCCAACACCGGCAACTCAGCACGTGCGTAGCCACTGTTGTTTGGTGCAAGAGAAACTACTTGAGATACAGCCCGCCTGGCTGTCTGTTCGAATACTGAATCTTTTCTAGTTCTATTCCCACATACAGCATGGTCCCATGACCCTGTATACTCCTGAAAGAAACTGTAATTCTCGGTTCTCATGAAGCAGCCGTCAAGAAATATCCGTCCCCCATTGGATGGGAAGCATTGAGGAAGGGTAGTGCGCGCTTCAGCATAGCAGAATGAACAATCAAGCAGGGAAAGATCACCGTAGCATTGGGACAGACCATAATTAGTATCAGCTCCCGAACCTCTCACATACATTCCCCAACCTTGCATTCTCATTTGATCACTTATGCTTTCCATTGACTCAATAAAGTTTGAAATAGAAAGTGTCGTGTTGTACAAGAGTTGATTTTTTACACATAATTTCAATTATTTGAGCTCTTGGTTCTCCCATTAGTGTACTCGGTAACACCTGCAATAACGATAAGAAAGACGAGAGCAGATGCCATTGGAATTGACTTGAGAGATCTCAACATATCTGGGATGACACGGAGCATGTTCCCCAACTCTAAAACTGGTAGTCGGCCTGTTTGATGAAGAACAAACTATAAATTATTACTCAAATACTTCGTAGCCAACCTAGGCGAATAACTAGATCTTGGTACCATAATATATTAATGCTCAAACGAATACAAGTTTTACGACTAATAGATGAGCAAAAAGGACTTTTTGAGCCAAGGCAGTAACCACTCCTTACTTGACTGAAAGCTCTCGAGTTCGATACTCACTGTACGCATTCTCATTCCCTTCCCCGATCCCTACCCAACCCCAACCCCAACCCCAACCCCAAAAGGAAAAAAAAAAACTTTTCACCATGAGGATCATTCTCATTGATTACTTTCTTGCATTATCTTAAACAACCTCCAAAAAGTTGCTCCATTACTGTTAAGATTTATTTAGATTAAAGTATCCAAGGATGGAACGGGCATTCTTGGATTCTTCATTTTCTTCTTTAGCACAGAAACTACATAGCTAGACAGACTAAATAACCAAAGTAAGACAAGGGTGTGAAAAGACAAAAAGCCACAAAGGGAAGTAGGCTGGATGACTTCAAATGAAAGTGTTGTTTCAACATGTTACATGACAAATTGACAGCATTATGATAAAGACCTCATAAAACATGAAGTAAAATTAAAGTTCATTTACTAAAACTCAGTTCTCACATTAACCATAGGATGCATACCATCATTGATATGCAGCAAAATGTACCAAAGAAATTAATAACGAACGATTCTAGTCGAGTTAATGTACAATTAGCTAATGAATAAAGAAGAAAAGTTCGGAACAATAAGTACCAGGAATCTTAAAACTTAAAAGCAGGGATGAAGTCAGAAATTTAGCGTTGGGTGAAACTGCAGCAGTATGTCGAACTATATATAAAAACGGAAAAAAATAATAATTTTGGGGGCAAAACTGATAAAATATTCCGAACTACATATAAAATTTACTATACCTAGTAGTATGAGGTGACATCTAGTATTAGAACAATAAGATTTTGGAATGGTTACGATGACGGATAAGTTTGAATTGTAGTCTGCAAGCTTAAATACATTAATTAAGCTTGAACATGGTGTGACATCTTCGTATAAACCTGAAGTTTGATTTAGTTGTACCATAAGTTTGAATATAAATCCTAAGTTTGATTTATGATGTACAATAGGCTTGAATAACATTTTGAACTTCGAGGACGAAATTCTTTTTTAAGGGGGTGCGATTGTAACACCCCGCTCCATAAACATTTTAACATATATTCATTTGAGCTAGTAATTTTTATAAGAGAGAAGGGTAAAATAGACATTTTACAATATATAAAAAAAGAAAGAGAAAAAAGGTACTTGGTGAGGGGAGAAAATCCTCTGTCCCCAACCAATCAAAATTTACTATATAAACATTTTTTCCAATTACATATACATAGGGTGAATTGTGATTGACTGGGGATACGAACGGGGACATGGGATTTTTTTGCCCTTGGGGAGCAAGACTGCTTGGGGACAAAGGAAAACAATACATATAAATTATAGAAATGCCATTCAAATTCTCTATAAATATAAGTCCAGTAGCCTTTTTGGTTCTCTCTTCTCATTCTTGCTTCAACTTCACGGCATTTCATTCAGGTAAGACTTCTTTCTTTTTTATTTAATTAATTTATTCTTTTATCCATTCTGATGGTATTAATTGGCACATGAGATCAAAATTGTATGAATTATTTCCTTTTATTTAAATACGTGGTGGATTTAGTTCCACGAAGTATATTTATATTCATTCTTCAACTCCATGAAATCTTTTGTTTATGTTTCTTCTTAATGGCAAATAATCCTCTGTCCCGTATGTGTCCCCACCCAATCACAATTTACAATGTATACATATAATTAGAAAAAATGTTTATATAATAAATTCTGATTGGTTGGGGACATAATTAAGGATAGGAATGAGGACAGAGGATTTTCACCCCTTCTTAATGACTATATCACTAATCAATTAACTCAATTATAGGCTTTAAAGGTCTTTCTCTATTTCTCCTTGTTGTTTATTCTTATGTGGAAATTACAAAGTTGAAGGGAGACTTTTAATTTCTTGGAGACTATTTGGTCTTAGGATGTTCAATATTTGGGATCACAAGGCTATATAGACAGTTTATTAGGTGAGTGGCCTACTCATTTGCAAAATTATATATGTATTATGTGTGTACACTTGTTTCATTGCACTCATGATCTGGATCCACTCATGACATGCATTGTAGCAGCATAAAATCTATAATATATAAAGTTAGGGCAAGTTGAGGTAGAAGTTTGAGGGAGTGACATGTGGCATATTGTGAGATGTGGCCCAATAAAAAACTTACATGTGGCAATGTAAGATCTCTAAAATGCAAAAGATGTTGTGTTCCATTAGGTAATAACTTAAAATAAAGTCTTAAATTGCTATTGAGATAAAATAAGAAATAAGAAATTTTAGCTCTATATGTACACACACAATCTATAAATGAGTATTAATTATAACATACAACTAATGATATAACTCATGTATTAATTTTAATTGGAATTGGAAAAGTTTGAACTATAATGAATTATGTTGTTTCAAGTGACTTTTGGAGTTCTTATTCATGTAAGAGAATTTTAAAAGGCATGTATTAATGTTAATTGGAATTGGAAAACTTTAACTATTGTTAGTTATGATGTTTCAAGTGACTTTTGGAGTTCTCATTCATGCAAGGAAAAATCTAAAAGAGTTAATTATAAATTATAACACATGTATTACTGTTATATGGAATTGCAAAAGCTTGAATTATAATTATTTATAATGTTTGTAATCTATTGCTAAAGGCTATAATTAAATATTTACAAAGTTAAGATTTCTATAGCCAATGGCTACAATTACATATTTATAAACTTCATTAGTTATATTAATGAATGAAGTAGAAGAGTTTTGTAACTTTTATTATAGTAATTATATTTATTTAGTTCATTAGTTATATTAATGAAAGTTAGTTCAAGTTGAGGTAGAAGTTTCATAATGTGACATGTGGCATTTTGTGGGATGTGGACCAATTATATACTTCCATGTATAATAAATAAGTAGAATACATTAGTTGAATTTCATAGTAAATAAGTTATAAATCTATTAAGTGTGCTAAATACGTGAATATTAAAGTTTTTAATTAATATTGTAATAATTAGTATTAATCTTTACAACTATATATAGGTACTCATTTACATAGAAGAAACTTCTATTATATAACTAATAATAATTAACAACAAAATGAATAATAGCTAAAACAATAAACTAAAGTAGTATACTTTAAAGCTAAATCCGACAAATATTAGTTGTCGAGTTTTCTACAATATTAATAGATTATCAAAGTCGTGATGCAAATCTCAATATATCGTCATTTCATTAAAAAAAAAAAATCAAGATACTGTGCAAAAGAAGTTCAATAGTTTTTTCCAGCTTAACCATCAAGCAAAAAAATAAAAATGTATAGGCAGGAATTTAAGCAGATCAAATGATGATAATAAAAAGTTTTAAAAGGCTTGGAATTTAAAGAGTCAAAAGAGAAGGAAATTAAATCTCGGAATAAATACTTAGTCAAAGTAATTTATTATAACTTTTTTTAACAATTGATAACACGAATAATTATATTAAAATATACATGTATCTATAATAATTATATTCAATAATGTATCTCTTTTATCAGTTTGCTAAATAGATTCATTAATTATAAATAACATTGTAAATCCATATTAAAAGTACATATTATTAATTACATTTATGGAGATTAAGAATTGAAGAGTAGTTTTGAGTATATTAAAATCTCCACCAATAAATAAAGAACATAATTATACTACATGGTATATGTATTGATGATAATTAAATTGAAATGTATAAAATTTATAACCAACACTTCATATTTTTTAACACTTCATCTTCTTTAATGCTATTAAATTATTAATTTATTATTACTAATATCATTACATAAAAAATAGGATTATATAATCTAACAAAAAAACTTATGTCTTTTCATAATAGAGGTTAGAGAAATCGAGATATAAAAAAATCGAAAAACATATGAAAATACACTGGAATTCAAAGAGTTAATTGACCAAAAACTAAGACAATTGAAAACTCGATGGAAATCAAAGAGACAACTAACCTAAATAAAGAAAAAGTTGAAAATCCAATAGAAACCTAAGAGTCAACTCAAAAAGCATAAATAGCACAATACATAAAATGTGTGACACCACCTCATTTCTTCGCTCTTTGGACCTCCAATCATCAAATAATGCAAATTCCAACATGAAAGCGTGCAATTTGCATTATAATACTTTGTTGGATGACTCTAGCTAAAATTGTTGTAAATATTAGAGTAGATGTTTTTTAAAATTGTAGACCGTATTTACTCATTGATGTTTTGAATGCAGGAGCTTTGGATTTTTTCCCTTATTATTATTCAATCTACTATTACAAGAGTATTTCAAGATTTCAGCACCAAGTATCAATAGATTTACTTTTTGATTTTTACTCAATAAATTTATGCGTATACAAAATTAATGATTTTTTAATTTTAGATCAGATTTGAGGACTTCGTCAGAGTATCGTGGATTCACGGAAGTTTTGGAACAAATAAATTGCATAACAAAGCATATTAACACATGAGAAAGCTTCTCAAATGCTCCAAATATTTGGTCCAATAATCTAGGATGAGAATAAGGTAGAATTTATATACTGAATTTCTATTTGTTTATAAGAATGGAGTGGATTGATCATACCTTTCTAATGTACACATGAAAATAATATTGATAATTTCTCGGAATCCTTTGACATGAGTCATGTGTTGTAATTGTATGTATTATTCTGGCAAATGAACATGTTTTTATATTTTTTTCTAACTTAACAATACGACTTTTGTTTTGTTTTGTTTTAGTCCACTGAAAATCCTTCCCAAATAAATGTCTACAATTGCAAAATAGGAAAAGGTAAAAAAAAATGGAGAGATGTAGACAAATTTCTTATACTAAGAATATGCATTTAAAAGGAAAACAGAATAATAAATGATTTTATAATGTGAAAGATTTTATCAATTCATTAAAATAAAAGGGATCATGTATATTGTCTTGAAATTAAAATTTCATTAATTTTCTATATTGATTTTCTGTCATATATACCATTTGTTGTTGATAAAAAATCATATTACTTATTCAACAAAAAGAACTCTTATTTTATTGTGACTAAAAATAGTATTATTTCGAATAACAATTAGAAAATGTTCCCGTGCAACACACGGGGTCTATAACCCAGTATCTTTCTGAATTGGGGCATTGCTTAGAGATATTATTGTATTGCATTGAAAATGATAAGTTTGACTAAATCTATACGGACTCGTCCGGTGAATATTGACATGACATGATAAGGCTATGAGCCTATTGAGTCGAGCCCAATGGTTTGATTTGAAGGACCTAAGTGCTGCACCAAAACGTGTGAGCCACATCTAGATTCCTAAATTTGATATGTGCATTTGGGACCCGTATGAAATGTGATATGATGTTATTGTGAGGCCTTGTCAATTTCACTTCGACAGTCCCATACAATTATTTTCGAATCAGGCCCCTTATTATACGAGTATAAATATGATTTTCTCATTTTGCGAACTATTTTACGGATATAAAGTACTTTGAAAGGAAAATGGTTTTAAAGACACTTGCACCACTTGCACGGCCCTCACTGAGTTTCGACTCACGTTTTTAAAATGTTTTCCCCCTCCACAGGTATTTGAAGTTGGTGCGATATTTTGGTATCAGAGTGTGCAACGAGAGCTTTGGATAAGCAATTTGTATTTATGGATTCTAGTCTTGTATCATATTAGATTATTTGTAATAAACTTGTGGAGATTATTACTTCTAGTTTTGGGTTAATAGAATGTTTGTTTAGAATGTTTCGTCCCCGTCCGGGCAGGGGGCGGCTCGGAGCGTTACATTTGGTATCAGAGCGATAAAATTCTGGAGTGGGTAGTGTCCATTAAACTTGAAGCTGGCGTGAACATACACTAAGATTTTAGAGTCGATACGATTGTTCTTAAGTTTAAATCCTAGACCTAAGTTTGAATATATCAATAATATTGAACATGTGTGGTTTTTAAATCTTAAGTTTAAATTGAATACTATCATAGGCTTAAATATGATTTTCACAAAGCTTGAAAATGATTGACGAGTATGTGGTGACATCTAGTATTAGAACAATAAGATTTTGGAATGGTAACGATGACTTATAAGTTTGAATTGTAGTCTGTAAGTTTGAATACATTAATTAAGTTTGAACATGGTGTAACATCTTCTTATAAACCTGAAGTTTGATTTAGTTGTACCATAAGTTTGAATATAAATACTAAGACCCTATTAGTCCCTAAAACCCTTTCATAACCCTAACAAACCCTAATAAACCTAAAACCCTAACAAACCCTATTAGTCCCCATATTACGTGCTCGATATGTGATTTTGATGAATTTATTTTGTTCGATATGTGATTTTGAACAATTTATTTTTTCATCACATATTACGTGCTATATTTGATTAACGTTTTGTTGAGGGGCGTTTCACTCGCGTATCGTAATCGGGGTATAGTTGTAAATGACGTAGATGAATAAGTTAATTAGATGTGGGATTGGTATTAGAATTAATTAGTATTTTATTTGGATTAGGAAAGTTAGTATAATATAAATAACATATATAGAAAATCACATCAATTTAATAAGGGGGTTAGTTAATAAAATAATATAAGAAATAAAGTAGAAAATTAAAAAGGAAAGGAGCCGTGGATACGACTCAATTTTTTGTTTTTTTCTTTAAAATGTCAATCTCATTTTAGTGTATATTAGTGTATACTAGAATACATTATCTAATATATTATTAAAATTATTGTATATGTAGTAGTGATATTGGAGTAAAATCAATTAATGTGTTTAAAATAATCATATTACTACATCAAATAATGTCTAAAGGATTCAGAGTTTTTTCGACTCGCAATTGTAGAAAAATAATTTATATATATATATATATATATTAAATTTAACATAAAAAAAAAAGAAACCAAAAGAAAAGGAAACAAAAAGAAAAAAGAAAAAAGGAAAAAGAAAACGGTATAACACCTTCATATGACAAAAAAAGAAAAAAAAGGCTGCGGGGACTTGCCACTTCCGTCCTCCGCTGATGTGGCGAGGCGCGTCTGGGGAAGTCCCACTTTCGTCCTCGCCAAAAATGTTGCTTCCCCAAATTCGGGTGTCATGTCATGACCGATTGAGAAAAAGTGGGCCAGGCCCATGCAATTCCCCATAAATTAACAGCGAACGATTCTAGTCGAGTTAATGTACAATTAGCTATTACTAGAAACATAAAAAAAACGTGACGGGACCAAAATCAAGAAAAATATGCCTCATATATAATCAATACTATGGGGCCAGAAGAAAATAAATTGGAAAAGAAGAAGATTGGCACTTTGATAGTGAATTAGGGACATCACAACGCCATAGGCGACCCACATTTGCAATTCTATACTAGAAGCCAAAGCACACACAAGCTTGGCTCCAGCCAATTTTAGTTCTAACTAAAAGATGAATTCCAACCAATATACCATCATACGTATGTGGTATGACCTCAAAACTCTCTCAATTTCTTCACATTTCTTTAAGATTTTGGGGGTGAAACTGATAAAATATTCTGAACTACATATAAAATTTACTATACTTAGTAGTATGTGGTGACATCTAGTATTAGAACAATAAGATTTTGGAATGGTTACGACGACGTGGTGTGGCATATTCGTATAAACCTGAAGTTTGATTTAGTTGTACCATAAATTTGAATATAAATCCTAAGTTTGATTTATGATGTACAATAGGCTTGAATAACATTTTGAATTTCGAGGACGAAATTCTTTTTAAGGGGGTGAGATTGTAACACCCCGCTCCGTAAACATTTTAACATATATTCATTTGAGCTAGTAATTTTTATAAGAAAGAAGTCTTACCTGAATGAAATGCCGTGAAGCAAGAATGAGAAAAGAGAACCAAAAAGGCTACTGGACTTATATTTATAGAGAATTTGAATGGCATTTCTGTAATTTATATGTATTGTTTTCCTTTGTCCCCAAGTACTCTAGCTCACCAAGTTTGCCCTTCTATCTTCGTCCCTGCTTAAAAGTACCATTATTGCACATTCCAACGAAAGAAATGTAATTAATTTTGTTTCAAAAGGGGGCAAATGAAAGAAGAAATAATTTTTTTTCCAAGTAGAAACATTTCTGCGATACCCTATGCTACATGGGATAAATCTGGAATGTCTGACTGAGCCTAATACTCCTTGAGATATCCATTTTGGAAAGGGTTGCCAAATAGGTGGTTAGACCCTTGTGTCGCGTTCCGGGTCCAGGGGCATGACAACTTTAGTATCAAGTATCGATTATAAATAACAGCAGTGATCAAGAAAGCTCTGAATCATTATTAGCCTCAAATTATAAAGAATTCTGATACAAACCCAGAATTCTAAACAAAGAAATCCCAACTTTAGGATGAAATTCTTGAAAAAAATTGGACTTTATCGATCCTAAGCTAGAAGTCAACATATAATTCTGTATCAACTCAGGTAAAATCAAATCCACAACTTTCCTAATATGATTATCTTGCATGCCAAGGCACCAAAAGGAGAAAAATAAATTATAAATAAATAAATCCCAGAATTATTAACTGCACAAAATGCAAAATTTAAGCACAAATTAACAGACCAAAAGCATACATAAAAAATCTTGATTTTTTTTTTTGGATTTTTACCTCTTTTTGTCTACATGAACTAGCTGCAGTGGCTGATGCAGTGTCCCCTACTGGGGTAAAATGCCCCGAATAACGATACTTTTTTAGTAAATATAGCGTATTCTTCCTCTAGATGATAAGTTAACTAGTGACATCATACAAAGCAAATAAAGGTGAATCTGCGAGTGACCCACTACTCTCAGGTACTGAATCCGTACTGACTCGCTGGAAACTGATCAAGAACAGAGGAAGAAGAATTCTGAAGCTGAGAAGACATGAAGATGGGTTTAGCTGTATATAATAGAGAAGTCAAAATGAAGAATTTCTGGGATTAGATTTTGGATTTTTTGGTTTTAATTTTTTGGGATTAGAATTTCTCAGCTCTCCAGTTTTGACTCCTGCGCCAATTCTGAAATTTGGAGTTGTGCTAAGATTTACCATTTTACCCTTCTCATTTTGAACATGCAAAAAACTAGACGTAATATTGATAGTTTGATATGTAATAAACATTATTGTTCAGAATTGACAATATTATTATAGAACGAGAGGAGACACCATAATGTGGTGATGTGAATAATTATGAGGTACGAGATTCATGTGGATCTGATCGGTTTCACAAGTCTTTTAAGATATAAAGAAGACCGAACCATTTATTGGTTTCACAAGAATGACAAATGTATAAAATAACACAGCATACTGAAAATAATTAAACTTTTTAGAAATTATAAAAAATAAGACACAAATTAGGAGTAGAATAAAATGACATATATTCTGAAAATGCAAAACAAAAAAAATGACAAAAAGTTACGAACTCGGAGTTAAGAACTTTGACTACCTGCTGAATTTCTAGTGGTCTAAGAAATTGACGGAGAATAGGAAATTTTGTAGACTCGGTAGAAACGTACGTTTTTACGATCCGATTCTACTCCGTTTATACTAGATTGCGATTCTACTCCCGATTCAACACATTTTGCTTCTATAGAATCGTGTGATTCTACGAGTTAACTCGCGATTTTAATGACATTAGTTCGACATACTATTGCAGTTTCGCCCCTCAACGCCAAATTCCTGACTTCGTCCATGGCCGCCACCACCGTCTTCTTCTGTTATCTAATTCAATGATGAACATATTGTTTGTTAGTTTCAATTTTAACTTAGTTAATTCTGAAGCCTCGATTGTGGATTGCCCAATTGGGATTATGGGTTTCTTGAAGTTATTGAAAACTTCAATTGAGTTCAAGTCATTGGTTCAAGAAAACTTCAAATGTAGTAAAAAGTTCTTATATCAATTCACTGAGTTTCTTGAAGTTTTTGAGCTAATTTCTTGATTGTTGATTACATCCACCTATGGGAAACCCAGTAAATAAACTAGTGTAATATGATTTGTAGTTGAATTATCATAGGAGGGGGAAGAGGTTGCGTCGGAGAAGAAAGAGGGGGAATGGGTGTGCCGACGCCGGGGAAGAAGGAGGGGGGAAGGGATGGGTTTTATTTTTTAGTTTTATAATTACGTATTTATATTTAGGTATCTTTACAATTGAATCCAAGTGGTATTGAATATCTTAAAAATATGTGAAGTTTCTATTTTACCCCTGATCACTTAATCAACTTTTATTGAACAGAAGTTTGATTTAAAAAAAAACAAAAAAAGAAGACGGAATGGCCAATTTTCTGATCCGTAAATTGAATGAGGACCTAAAAAACTGAAAACAATCATTGAGAACCTTGTATATACCAAACGAAAATTGTTTCAGGACTAAATATATCAATTGACCTTAAAAAAATTAAAAATTATTAAATTAGGGCCGAACCCGGCTCACATAGCTCGAAAAAAAGGTGAGCGTGAGCCTAATATTCAAGCTCAAATTTTATGTGAGCTGAGAGTGAGCTTGACCCTACTCAGCCCGAAAAAAATTTGAACTCGAATAACAATAATATAATTAAAATATTATATATGTATATATATAATACTAATTAAAAAAAAAAAGACCTGTAAATTGGGATTCATTGAAGAATTCCTTACATTTAGTGAGGAGGAATAAGTGATGCATTGTAAGAGTGAACTAGATGTTTATTTGGAGGAGGAACTTTGCCCAATAAAGAGTGATAGTGTTAATGAAGACTTTATTATCTTTTATTGTTGGAAAGTAAATGCTCTTAAATTTCCTATTTTTTCTATGATGGCAAGATATCTATTAGCAATTCATGTAAGTTCGACAGGATCTGAGAGTGCTTTTAGCACCGGGGGTCGTGTCTTAAATGAATTTTGCAGTACACTACTTCTCTATATAGTTGAATGATTAGTTTGCACTAAAGATTGGATTAGGAGTTCACCAAAAATGAGTGATTATGAGGAAGAGTTTGATTATACTTTTCTAGGTTAGTTTTTACTTAGTTTTTCTGTTTTACTTGTATGAATTATTTTTTCTTCATAACTGCTTCTTACCTTACTACTTATATTTCATTTTTCTTTTGTAGATTTGAATCACAATAAAAAGTGAAATATTGTAGAAGAATTCAATAGGATTGCCGAAATTGGATTTGGCACCAACAATGGAATTAAATCACTCTTTTGCAATTTGCAATTTCATCATTTGTTAAATTTTAAGTGGATGAGTTCTCTTATTTTTTAATAAAAGACTCATTTATTAGCATAACAAACAATCATGGAACTTCCACTTCTCTTGTTTTTCTATATAAGGCTTTTACGACTTCCGTTTCTTTTGTTTTTTTCAATATAAAGATTTTTTTCAACGTTGTATGTAGATTCTTTAACCTTTGACCTTACTATGTATTTATCTTTTGTTATCTTTTTATTAGTTTATTTGCATTCTTGACAGAATTTAGTTTCAATACTCATTGTATTATACTATTCTTACTACATGAATTTTGTTTTTTTCATAATATAAATTTTTAGCTCACATTAAAATGTTTGTGAGTTTTTCCGAGCTGAGCGTAAACTGAAATTTTCAATTTTTATGTGAGTTGAACGTAAACTAAGCTGAGCCACATAACTCGATTGACACTCCAGTGAAAATATCATAGTAAGACTTTATCACATATTAACAAGATCATCACGGTGGAATTGCATTAGAAAATCTATCACACTAGAAATGAGCTACGAAATGGTACTAATTTAAAAATTGTGTAGGTGTAAAAAGGTTCAATCATTAGATGGTCATTGAAAAAGAAATAGGAGAAAATTTGGCAATAGATGATGAAGTATAGACTACGATGAAGGTTCTAAATTCCATAGAAAAAGTGTGACAAGAACATGAAAGACTTTATTGCCTCTTTTTTCTATTCTTGCATTTTATGACTATTAATTTAGAATAATTTTCAATTTAGTCCCTTCAAAATTAGTTTGTTTTTATTTGCATTTTATTTTTAAGTCACAAATTTAAATTCTCCATAGGGATAAAAATACAAGGAAATGTTTTCATCGAGTACTTGTGTGTTTCACCTTATTCTTCTTTAGAAACTCTAACTACTATCATTATATTCGCCCATATATACAGACATTGTATATAGTACAACAACAACAACAAAGCATTAATCCCAAGTAATTGGGGTCTGTTACATGAATCAATATAGTATTTCTGCGTGGTCGTTCATTCTATCAAACACCATACCCTCATCTAAGTCTAACAAATCCATATCATTCTTGATGACTTCGGTCCAAACCTTCTTCAGTCTCCCACTACCTCTTACAACATCATGCCTCCATCATTCAAGTTTTCGAACTGGAGCGTCACTCGATCTTCTTTTTATGTGTCTAAACCACAACAAGCGATTTTCCCTCATTTTCTCTTCAATAGGTGCAACTCCTATTTTCTCTCGGATAATCTCATTTCTCACTATATCCTTTCTAGTATGTCCACACATTCACCGCAACATACGCATCTTTGTTACACTTATTTTCTAGATATGACATCTTTTCACGGCCCAATACTCTGTACCATACAACAACGTGAGTCTAACAGCTGTTCTATAAAACTTCCCTTTTAGTCCAAACGGTATATTACGGTCGCATAAGACACCCGTTGCACCTTTCCATTTCAACCAACAAACTTTAACTCGATGCGCCACATCCCATCAAGCTCCACATCTTTCTAAATGATAGAACCATTCACCACGATACTTTTGTCATCCAAACTAATTACACCCTACTCTCTACTTCGACTGGAACTAAACTTACACTCCAAATACTCATTTTTACTTCTACTAATTCTAAAGCCTTTAGATTCCAATGCTTGTCTTCGTACCTCCAACTTAGCATTAAAACTACTATAGTCTCATCGATAAGAACAATATCGTCAGCAAGTAACATGCACCATGATACAGAGACTTGTATATGACGAGGCACTTCATCCATAACCAACGCAAAGAGAAACGGACTAAGTGATGAGCCTTGATGTACTCAAATTGTAATAGGAAACTCATCTGTCGTCCCGGAACAAATCCTAACGTTCGTATTGCCTCCCGTATACATATCCTTAACAATGTCAATATACTTACGGGATATACCTATTTTAGTCATCGCCCACTACAGTACTTCTCGAGACACCTTTTTATAAGCGTCCTCCAAATTAATGAACATCATGGGAAAATCCTTATTTCTCTCTCTGTAATGCTCAATCATTTGGTTTAGTAGGTGAATTGTCTCCATGGTTGAGCCCTCAGATAGGGGTGTTCATGGTTCGGTTTGATTCGGTTTTATACATTTTTCATACCAAACTGAAATATTCAGTTTGGAAATTTTGAAACCAATCCAAACCATTTAAAATCTCAAACCGATGCATTCGGTTTGGTTTGGTTGCTCGGTTTTGCGAGACACAAAAATATTGATTATAAAGTTTTAAAAAAAACTTTATTTAATTAGTTAGTTGCTAAAAATATTTTTAAAAAAATATGCCTATTATTTTCTCAAGGTAAACACAATAAAGAAAACAAAATAATAAAACATAAATTCTTGGTCTTGATCTTTGCACTTTAAACAAATTACTTCAAAATCATCCTACAAGAAAAAAGAAAAACACAAAAATTACATAATTATTAGTTCAAAATACTGAAATACAATAAAATCTTTTGGTAAATCTAAAATCGCATACCAAATGATGACTTTTTAATCTCTTGGTTTAACACTTGAAGAACTTGCACTTGAAAATTCTAGAATGAGATACAAAAGTTAGCAATTATACTAGAAATCATTTTAAGAAAAAATATATTTTATTGCAAAAAATCCTTTAATGTATATTATATTATATATTATATATATTCGGTTTGGTTCGGCTTGGTTTATAATTTTTTTTAAACCAAACCAAAAATTCGGTTTTAATTTAGCACAAACCGAAACCAGTCCAATGCACCGCTCAAACCGAAAATTCGGTTTGGATCGGTTTGGATTGGTCGGTTTCGGTTTTTCTTGAACACCCCTACCCTCAGGCATAAAACTAAATTGGTTATTTGAAATACACACAATTTTTATCAAGCTATATTCAATCACTCTTTCGCAAAGTTTCATAGCATGACTCGTAAGTTTAATGTCATAATAGTTAGAACAGTCTTGAACATCCCTTTTATTCTTGTACAACGGGACCAAAGTACATTGTATAAAGTAACAAGCAAAAAATATTACCACTACCTCATTAACTACAAGGGTCTGATGAATGACAATGACAAAGGAAAGATCTGCAAAACATGAAAACTGAGCCATAATTAATTTAGAATAAATAAAGTATAGTAGTAGCAATAGACTTATTTGTGAACATAATTAATGGTTAGAAAATTAGAACATTGCCCATAGAAGTTAGAAAATTACCATCCCAATCCAACTTTCTAAAGAATCTCTTCCACGGATTACGCCTTTTAATTGTGTTCGACAGGTACCAAGGCAACAAATCAACCATTTTCCAATTAGATAATTTCACTTGCACATTAGTAAAGTAAAAATTAAACAGTATTCAAGGGTTTAGTGCAAGGACGAAGTTAGGAATTTGGTGTTGGGGGTGAAAACTATAACAGTATGCCGAACTACATATAAAAATTGCAAAAAAAAATGTGGGGAAGGGGAGAATTTGATAAAATATTCCGAACTATATATAAAATTTACTATATCTAGTAGTATTTTTAGAAATCTCGGGAGGATGACTGCCACCCCCGCCCCCTTGTCTTCGTCCCTGCTTATGGTCTTAATTTTGCGTATCTTGTGATACTACTTGATGAAGTGTTACTCTATGTACTGTTTTTTCTCTCTCCAGATTATGTCCATGGACCATGGTAAAGAAACTTCACCAAGACGGGAAACTGGACCTACTGGTAGATAAAGATCTACGCGACAATTTTGACAGGTTAGAGTTGGAAGAAATGGTTCAAGTCGCGCTTCTTTGTACACAGTTCAATCCTTCTAATCGTCCTAAAATGTCAGAAGTATTAAGAATGTTGGAAGGCGATGATGGTTTAGCCGAGAAATGGGAAGCGTCCCAGAAAGTAGAGACAATTTGATTATAACATCCCTCCACAAAGACACTCAGATTTCATAGAAGAATCTTCATTAGTTGTTGAAGCAATAGAGCTTTCTGGTCCAAGGTGACATTTGTCATTTCACATTCTTCCAACGATTTACGCGGTAAGTTGCCACTGTTGTTAACAAGGAAAAATGAAATGGTTAAAAGGTATAGATTTGGTGTTGACATAATTGCCCTTTGGAAGAGTATATTCATTTGTAAAAAGAAAGGAAAGTAATGTATTATTATTATTATCATTATTACTAGTTCTTGTCTAGAAATAGGAGATGGAATTTGTAGAGCTTTGGCTAAAGAATTTTCAGATTTCTTGTAATTATAATCACCATTTTTGTGTATCAGAAGATAGTGTACTTTGCAAGGTTGTTAAAATCGCGATTCTACGTAGACTCGGAGGAGGGGTGAAAAATCGTAAACTCGTGAATCGTAAAATAAATCGTAAAAGCGTACCGAAAAATTAAAATATATATTTTACATATAAATAAAAATAATTAACATATAAATCATATAATTTGATCCAAAAATATGGAGAAAAAAAATTCATTAAACATAGTTTCACAAGTTTTTTTAAAAGATAATAACGCAACAAAGTTTATAATAAAGAACTTACAAGTTTTTCAAAATATAAAAATGTGACTACTCATAATTATTAACTTATAAGTTTCAAAAAATCAAAATAAAATAAAGTACGTAATAAGTTTATGATCTTTTAATCAAAATAACCAACTAAATATTCCATCTTGTTAGTAATAAAAATAAGAACAAAAAAGCCAGTAAAACACAAAAATATGCAGATTCTTTCTTGATAAAAAAAACTTCTACAGAAGCTAGAAAATTTGAATAAAGACCAACTTTTTCAGCCAAAGAATCAAAACCAGTTTGCCCAGCAATTTCTTGAATATTCTCCAAAGGCTTATGAACTCTTTCTGCAATAACTCTACAAACAATCAAAGCCTTTCTTATAGATGGATCATCATCACCATCATTGTTTCCATAGATTTCAATTGAGCATTTCTTTCTTTGAAGAGAACCCATTTCAGATTATTCTACAAACACAACATCTTTCGGAGATACAAAGGTTAGAAGATCCAAAACAAAATCACATGTGGTGAAGAATCTTCGATGGAGACCAAACTGGAGTAGAATCGGTAGAATCTGTAGAAACGTACGATTTTACGATACGATTCTACTCTGTTTCTACCAGATTGCGATTCTATCACCGATTCAACACGTTTTGCCTCCGTAGAATCATAGAATCGTACGATTCTGCGTGTTGACTCGCGATTTTAACAACAATGGTACTTTGTCCGATGGAATTAGGTAAAGAGTATAGTACTACTTCTATTCCATAATATAAGTCGTTTAAAACATGTAGCGAAAATTAATGAATCAAAACACGAGGTATTTTTTTAGTCAAAATATTAATATTACTCTCTTAAATAAAATTTGTAGTATACAAGTCTTATTTAAGAGTAATATTGATATTTTAACTAATAAAGTATATTACTTTTATTTTCTTAACTTTATATTATGGAATGTAGAATGGAGGGAGCAAAGGGAACCAAAGGAATAAAGTGATATATGTTTTGTTTCGCTTCCCGAGGCAATTTGTACATCTTCCTGAGGCAATTTGTAGGACGGTTGATACGCCCATGGTCCTATAAATTGTCGACCCCTAAGGAAGATGTTGAAAGTGATATTCTCCTGTCCCCGTGGTTCAAGAATGACGATGAAGATGCTTTGAAGAAGAAGATTATGTATTTGTTTATTTGTCTAGTTTTTCTAGTTTTTTTCCTAACCATCCAAGTTTTCTTGGATGTGTCTTTTGTCTGTTATCGTGATTTTTTAAATCATGTATAACTTTTACTTTCTGTACTTTCAGATTTTCTATTGATTGTAATGGCCTCGGCTATTTGTGATTAATGAAATCAGAATTTATTTAGCAAAAAAAAAAATATATATGTTTTGTTTCGCTGGAGGAAACTACCCGCTAGGAACTAAACATTCGAGTTGAATACGCAGAGTAATAATTGTCTATGTTTGTAGAAATTTTTGCGAAATTGTCAGAAATGCCTTTCAAATTCTAATTAAATTAGCCGACTCAATAATTCCCGGTAATAAGAAACACATGAGCGTGAATTTCTTGGATAGCACTCAACAAGTCTCCGTAGTTAACAACAAAGGTTATTTTTTTTTTTAAAGTCACCTGTTATGGTGGGGGTTTGGCATAGACCCCTACCCGTTTATTGATAAGGCCAGGAATAGGAAAAATATATATGGAGGGGGACTAGGCCAAAGACCTCCAGATAGGTGAAAATAAATCCACTTCTACATATAAGACAGCTATGCAAAAAATGCAACATTGGCCATTTATAATATGACCAAGGATGATACAAAATTACCCGTGCTAGCATGAGAAACACAAGAGAAAGCAAATGACATATAAAAATGCCCCCAACAAACAAATATAATAAAGAAATGCCAAAAACTATTTATCACCAACAATCCGCAGATAAGGCGTGCGCCGGCGATCATGTACCAGCACTCCTTGGATGTCGATAGGTAAAATGCTAACCTCCCCAAAACTAATGGTGGAACGTGTTAGGCGGGCATGATTAGGCAGCGCATCAGCAACTGAATTAACTTCGTGATACACATGCACAACCCTGCAAGCATTAAGTAGAAAAAGAATTTGCCGAAAAAGATAGTCAAGTTTCCAAGATAATACCATACCTTTTGAAATTGCATTAACCAATATTGCAGAATCCGTCTGAATCAGATAATCCGTGACTCCCTGTGCAGCCGCCATTTGAATGCCTTCCAAGAGTGCATCCAATTCTGCTTCCACACTTGTACGATTGGTGCCAATAAACTTAGAAAAAGCGGAAATAAAATCCCCATTTCTTAGCCGCAAAACTCCACCAATTCCACTAATCCCTGGGTTTCCTTTAGAGGCTCCTTCAATATTCAAAATGACACTTGCATCACCAATATCCAAACCCCATTTCAGAATTAAAGTCTTCCGCAATTGAAAATGTGAAGAAAAGACAATTCCCTTGGCATGTTTCAAAGTGTTAATATATTCCCTAAATTGTGCCAAGATACTCGTTTGAGATGTCACTTTTGCCTCATACACAAAACGACATATGGATTTCCATATGATCCAACAAGCTGAACAGAGTAAGAGCAAAAGTAACTGTCTGTTATCAGTTGTGCCAGCAAAACACCACAAAGTGATCATCTCCCGAATTCGTTCAATACGCCGACTTCCCAATAAAAGTCCCCCTTGTGCTGTCGCTTCAATCCAAATAGTCTTCGCTAAAGGACAACGCAAAAACACATGATCATATGTCTCTACACTTCCCAAACAGACACATCGAGAAGCTAAAGGTACCCCAAACCCCATCCGGTCCTCATCCAAGGCAAGAAAATGATTCAGCAATCTCCACATAAAAATAGAAACAAAAAGAGGAATTACCTTGTTCCAGATGCATTCTCTCGTAAATTGTGAATTATTGTGAACGCGAAGAAGAGACATGATTGATCGCATAGTGAAGCTCCCATTATCCGAAGGCTCCAAACTAGTCAAAGTAATGCTGGGTAAATTTTGAATAAAAGTGCAAGGAACCAAACCTTGTAAGGCTGTTTTATTCCATCCATCCGATCCACACTAATCCTTTACCAACGCCCCAATCAGAGATGTATCAGGATGAGGGAGAGATTCTGAGAGAGCACACAAGAGATTATAATTATCATATAAGATGCTAGAATTGCCCCCTCGCACTAAAACACCAATATTAGATTCCACATTTCCCTTGACTGAAACCAGCAGCCGCCAAGTTGGTGAACAACCCGCAAGAAGAGTCGCTTTACTATCATGTGCCACATCCTTGCAATATTGAGCTCGAATGAAATCTGTCCAGAGAAACTTGCAAGTTCTGAATCGCCACCACAATTTCCAAGAGAAAGCCTCATAAAAATTAACAATCGATTGCACCCCCCACACCATTACAATGAACCTCTCTCGTCATCTTTTGCCAAGACATCCAGTGTTTACGCTCTCCTACTTCCGATTGTCCCCCATATAAAAAGACTGAATGCCTTCTCGATGCATTGCAAGACTGATTTTGGTACAATACAAGAAGCAAGAACATGTAACGTCATATAATTGAGGACAGATCTTACCAAAATTAATCGTGCCCCCATGATTAAAAATTGCTGCTGCCATCCTTCAATCCGAGATGCAATGGACTCCAGAAGACTATTATAATGCTGAGCTTTTGGTCGTCCCGGAAACAAAAGACAACCAAGATATTTCATAGGAAAATCACCTTCTACAAAGCCGGTAGTCTCTTAAATCACAGATTTTTTTAGGGATGAAGTCTTTGCCGAAGCATAGAAGGAAGATTTTCCAATATTGACTCGTTGACCTGAAATACTCACATATTTTCTCAAAAATTCAACAAAAAATGTGAGATTTCTCCTATTACCATTAGTGAAAATGACAATATCATCAGCAAAAGAAATGCGGGAAACAATAAAAGACTGGCGAGGGATAAAATAAGGAGCAAATAGACCATTTATGGAAAGCTTATCCAAACCTCTTGAAAAAACTTCAGCAGCAATAACAAAAATAAGAGGCGAAAGAGGATCACCTTGTTTAACGCCCCGCTTAGCATTACAATACCCATAAGAGACCTTATTAACCAACACGGAAAACCAATTAGAAGACAGAACATTCTTAATCAAATTAACAAAGTGCATGCCAAACCCAAACCGCTGCAAAACCTTAATAAGAAAAGTGTGGGAAACCCGATCAAAAGCCTTCATCATATCAAGCTTAATAATCAGATTCCCACCCCACACCTTATGATTAATAGCATGCACAAGCTCCATAACTAATAAGACATTATCAGATATAGACCTGTCCTGAACAAACCCAGTTTGATTCGGGGAGATAATTAAAGGCAAAAAAGTTGCAAGTCGAGTAGCCATTACCTTTGTAATTACCTTATTAGAGAAGTTACACAGAGAGATTGGCCGAAAGTCCTTAAGATGAAGGGGCTTTGGACCTTGGGAATTAAGACAATCAAAGTACTTGACAGTGCTTTTGGTAATGGCAAACCAGACCAAAAGTCACAGACAACCTGGAAAACATCATTCCCCACAATATCCCAACAATCCTGAAAAAATCCACCCGAGTAACCGTCTGGTCCGGAAGCACTATTCTTATCGAGAGAGAAAACCGCTTCTTTTACTTCCATAATAGTTGGTAAAACTGAAAGGAAAATATTATTATCAAAATTAGTAAGACAAGGAATATTATCAAGAAGTACCTCATACTGGGGCGAGTACAGCTCGACATCAAATAAGGATGAATAAAATCGTTCAGCCTCATTGCCAATCTCTTTCTTATCCCGACATCATTTTGCAATTTAGAGATATACATCTTACGTCTCTTATTTTTACACAAGGCATGGAAATATTTCGTGTTAGCCTCGCTATCTTGCAGCCATTTAATACAGGATTTCTGTCTCTAAAAGGTCTCATCCACCTCCAAATAGAAAGTATAGTTCCTCTTAGCAACCATTAATTTGTCTAGCAACTCACTACCTGGGCTAGCGTCATAATCATATTCGGCTTGTGATACAGCTGCCTCGGATTGCCGAAGTCTTGTTGCTACATTACCGAACCTATTTTTATTCCATTCCCGAAGAATACTCTTGAGCTATTTCAGCTTCTGCATTAATATCAGCAAACCATTTCCTTCTTCCCTACTCGAGTGGCAACGATCCGAAACAATATCTCAAAAATCTGAATGCTTAGACCACATATTTTGGTAACGGAAAGAAGAGGAAGATACCTGCCTTTCACGGCCAACACGGAGCAACAAAGGACAATGATCTGAAACTGTGCGATGAAGGTGTTCAAGGGATGTTCTTGCAAAAAAATCGTTCCATTTAGAATTCACCATAACTCTATCAAGTCTTCGCAAATTTTTTTTGAAGGGGGGGGGGTGCATTACTCCTACACCAAGTGTACGGACTCCCAACAAATTGTATATCCATCAGTCCACTATCGCCAATAGCATCCACAAATTCAGAAATAGGTAAAGACGCCGGAATAGAGCTAAAGTTTTCTGAAACATTCATAACCACATTAAAATCCCCACCTACCAGCCAAGAGACATCATGGCGAGAGCTGAAAGTACGCAACTCATCCCATAACATCCTTCGCTGAGTGTAGGCGCACTTAGCATAAACAAACCAGCAATAAACAGGATTACCAGCAAAATTATTAACCATAATGGTCACCATTTGATCCGTATCCCCAACAACAGCAATATCCAAACTACCATTCCACATAACCCAAATTTTACCAGTCACATTACCAAAGGCATTATCAAATCCAAGGTGCCGAACATAAGTAAGTAACTCATCATTACCTAGCATAGGCTCCATAATAGCACATAGGGAAATATGATTGTTATTTTTAAGTTGACGAAGCCTAGCTAATGAATCAAAATTTCCTAATCCCCGAATATTCCAAATCACATAATTCAACATATTCATAATAAAAGGATAGGTAAAAGAAACAATACCTAATTAGAGGGATTGTCCCTTGGACTTCTCCACCAGTCTCGTGGATTTTCGATATACAATCACTGGCTTCTCCTTTTTGGTGTGCTTAGCATGAGTGTCCGTATTGTGCTCGCCAATAATTGGAATATCCATGGAGATAGAACGTCCCAAAATGGAGGACTGTCCTCCCCGCGGTGGAGCCACGCCTAGCCAAGCCTTGATCATCCGGATCAACCAGTCCTTCCAAACCATGGCTCGTGCACCATTTCTCACTAAGCCGAGACATAGCTTCTGCCCGACCAGCCGGGTCACACCCCTCTTCGTCAACAAAGTTTGTAACCAGGCCTTGCAAGCCCCCTTCATCTACGGGCTCATTTGGCTGGGTCGCAACCTCACCCGAGTTCTGATTCGGATCGACCCACGGTCTAAGCTCTACTGCAAAAGCCCGAAGTTGCTCCAAAATATCCAATTCCGGGTTGCTCTTCTCACGGGTACTACCTGCAGATTTGAAAAACATGGGGATAACCATTTGTGTGTGACACCCGACCCGAATATTGTCCAATGATGATGGAGCTAGGGTGATGGGCGAAACCTCATCGCCCTCGGACATCAGTCGTTGTATCAAAGGCGGTGGGCTTGCCGCCTATTCATCGACTGAGATGGTGGTAGTCATTTTCAAATTTGCTTGATTGTCCTTTGGGTCAATAATTGTGGGGATTTCCGAAGTCATTGGAGGGATTTCCGAAATCAATGGGGGCAAAGTAGCATCCACCAGGATCTCCGCTGCATTATTATCCGCGTTCAAAGACGGCAATTGGGTAGCAACCGAATTGTTCAATGCCGGAGCAGGTTGGATAAAATCTTTAATCAGGGCAGCGGTACTGGATGAACCCGGGTCCTTACGGGTCGGATTCCTGGCCTCAACCCAGATTTGGCTTGGAGCCGAAGAAACCACCAAACCTGATTTCAAAGTTTTTTTTAACGGAAGGGGGCGTCGGTTGTTTCTGGTTTTGCTTTAATTTTTCCGGCGGCTTCACTCCCACTACATTCTTACCACATTCAGTTTGATCGTGACCAATTCTCATACAATGAAGGCAATATTCGGGTAATTCATCATAAACAACAGATTGCCAAAAACCCTTACCAATTTTCGCGTGAGTAATCCAAATTCGCTTTGGTAATTCTGATAAAAGATCAACCTCCACACATACCTTCGCGATACTTGATCTTGTGGTGGCAACGGTTGGGGCATCAAGAGCAAGATGTTGTCCCCCGCACGTGCCAAAGAAAAAAGATTTGCCTTGTTAGACAAATGAATTGGCAATCCTTAAAAACCAATCCAATCAGGGACAATTGTAGGTTCTTCATTAACATTGAAATCATAAGTCCATTTGAAGACTCTCATAGACAAACCATAAAAATTTCAAATACCTTGTCTCCATAATCTGCATTAGTCTTTTTCAAGATCAAAACGAATCAAAACATGGCGAGGATCCATTCTTCCAATCCAAGGATTAATTCCCTACCAAAGAAAATCTCCAAGGATTAATTAGTGCATCGTGTTCATCTTCCGAGATGATCAGATTTGGTTCTCCCTTATAAACATCAAGCGGAGTGATAGGCAAATTAGCCGCCGCACAAAAGATTTGTTCTTCCAAGGAGTCGGGGCAGCCGCGGGGACTGCCACAGCCGGCTGGCCAGCGGCGGCCATGAGAGCCGCTCAAAGCAAGTGGTGGTGATTGAAGATCGTTATAATTAAGAAAAGAAATAAAGATGAATATTGAGAGAATATTTTTTACACAAAGGTTGTAGTTAATGACTCTAGATCTTTTATTATATTGTCCAGTATATTATGGTATTAGAACACGGACGTGCGGGGAACTAAGTGCTTACACTGTACGGGATGAGAGCCACATTTAGAATCTTGCACACTTAGTTTGCCACGAGTGAAGTTTATTTGAGCACCTAGGGAGTGGGGGTGTTCAAGAAAATTCAAACCGCACCAACCATACTACACCAGTTATGCGTTTTTTATTTTTAATTGATTTGATTGCGGTTTGAGATATTTTCAAACCGCAAATTTGATGCATTTTGATTTTATTTTAAAAAAAAAAATTAAACTGCACATCATTTAGAAGTAACATTAATACAAATGTGAGACTTATTTTCTATGAGCAAAATTGTTAAGATTAAGCAGTCTATATGTCTCTATCTTCACTCTTCATCTTTGTGATTGATTTATAACACTTTATTTTTTTTGTAATTACTTTTAAATTATTAACTTTGTGCATACAAAATAAGAAAAATACAATAAAATGTGCATTTTTTCGAGACTTCTCATGATCTACTTATCAATAAACACTATGTGCTAGGTTTGTATTTTAATGGATCATTACATAATTTCAACTAATAGCTTATTGATTTGTCATGATCGCCAATATACTAATATCTTGTGCTACTTAGCGATTTTTTTGGGAAAAAAGAATGTTCCACGCAGCAAAAATGCACAACACCGTACAAATCGCGCCAAACTGCAAACTACAGTTTGAGGTTTTAATTAGTTTAATGCAATTTCAATTTTTTCTAAACCGTCAAAATGCGGTGTGCTTTGAAAATTGGATAAAACCGCACCACATACACCCATACTGGAGAAGACACTAGGACCTTAAGGCTGAATGTAATAACCCCATTCCGCATGGTTTGTTTGAGACGCCTAGCGAGAACGATAGAGACTTAAGGGGTGAATGTGATACCACATCCCACATGGATACGTTTGAAATGTTTGATTGCTATATGATCATGAACCTAAGCATTCATTATCACCTCGGGATATCCATTTTGGTATGACAAGTTCGATTGACAAGTAAGTAATCGTAAATATGGCTAGACTTATGAGTCACGCTTTGGCCGTGAAAACATGGAAGCTATATCTATAGCCCAATGGTAGGAATTAATGTTATAATTCACTCTTTTTAGGGCTGGGAAAAGTGGTGAGAATTACACTAATATACTTGCAGCCTCAACATAATTCAAGGAGACAAATCAATTGAGAATTTATATTTCCTTGGCAAAAAATCTCTTGCTATATTATATAACAACGTAATAAATCACATTCAAAATTCAATTAATGCAAAAGAAAATTATCAACATTTGTTGTGATGTAGAGATAATTTCTGAGGTATCACCTGGGATAGAATGTAGTGTGTGACATGCTAGCATTTGAAGCCAAATCGTCACATTTAGTTGGGTCGCTCAATCCACCTAGTCCGATGTTCAGCTCATCCCCGTCTATGTATGGAGGAAGAGTGGGTGGTGGTAGATGTTCATCCTTCCTTGATAGCATTTGGAGTGCCGTAGACATGGTTGGTCGTAGCCCGGGCAACTTTTGAGTACATAAAAGTCCTACATGAACCACTCTTAACATTTCGTCCTCAATGTTGTCATCCAAACTTAAATTCTTGTCAAACAGCTCTTGCACTCGTCCTTGCTGGAAAAGCTTCCACATCTATTGTCAACCGGATTAACATAATCAGCTAAAGTTACGCGCAATGTTGCAAAGAAAATAGAACCACGAGGAAGAATTTAAGGTTTAGAAACTTACCATTGTGACAAGACTTTCCGAGTATTCTAAGGTTGTATTCCTGTTGTTTTGTCTTCCTGTGACTATCTCCAACAAAAGCACCCCAAAACTATATACATCGGCCTTCTCTGTTAGCTGTCCCTGACCTATATATTCCGGAGCCATATATCCACTGAAAATTTGGAATAAGTATCATGCTATCAAATACTCGTTTATAATATATCAGACTCGAGAAAAGTTGTAGTGAATGAGAGCATAAAAGCTTACAGCGTTCCTGCAATGGCGGTGCTTATGTGACTCTTGTCTCCTTCGAAAGACCTGGCCAATCCAAAGTCGGCAATTTTGACCTGAAGCTTTGAGTCCAACAGGATATTGCTTGCTTTTATATCGCGGTGAACTATACGAGTCTCTGTATTTCCGTGAAGGTAAACCAAGCCTTCAGCAGTCCCTATAATTATGTTGAATCTCTTCGCCCAGTCCAACTCTTTTCCCTTTTTCGGATCTGTCAATTCAAATGTTAGATTTTGTTTTCTGTTTCCTAAATTCCGAACAATAAGTCATCTCGATCTAAATATACCAATGGGTTGCTATGGTATGTACTAACCAAAGATGAAGCGTTCAAGACTCCCATTTGGTAGTAATTCATATACAAGAAGGCTTTCAGGTCCGGAACCACTGCATCCAAGCAATCTGACCAAATTTTTATGTCGGATGCTGCTAATAATTCTCACTTCATTGTAGAAATCAGCTGCTTTGTGTTGAACGTTAAAGAAAAGCCTCTTGACCGCAACTTCTTTTCCATCAGGCAAGATTCCCTACCAAAGAAGTCCAATTCTTAATTTAGTCTGGTTTAACATTTAAGAGATCTACAAAGAAAATATAGTAGTCACGAAAGTGAACCTTATAAACGGTGCCGAATCCACCCTGTCCAAGCTTGTTGGCATCATCAAAAGAACCAGTGGCTTTCTTGAGTGTGGAATATTTGCATTCCAAGCCTCCATCACGAAGGGCCATTGCTAATTTCTGATCCTCATTTACTCCTGCTAAGTTGGAGACAGGCAAGGCAATTTCAGAATGTCACGAGGGGTATCGAAATGTCACACTTATTCATAAATTACCTATTCACCATAACATATTGAATTCCTGATTTTAGCTAGTAGAGAAGAAATAACAAGCAAACCAAGCAGTCATTACCTTTTCTCTTCCGTAGTTTCCTGCGCTTCCATATGCAATATCCAATAACAGCTCCAAGTACCAAAACAACCGAACAAACCACAGCAACAATGATAATAAATTCGTTCCCTGAAAAATTTGGAAGGATAGCATTGGGGTAAAATCGTCCGAGCTTCAGCATAGCACAAAAGACTCCCTGTAACACTCTACTTATGGAATTTTTATTCACTTGTGCTTTAAACTAAACAAGATAAACGTTTAGTTAAACGACATATGTGAACTAGACTATAAATAGGAATGCTACAGAAGATCCGATGTGTGCTGTAATAGTTGGTAAGACTTGGGATAAAATCCTATTGGAAACTGATTATCATTGGATCTGAAAACACCATCTCTGAAGGCAATTTCATAACCATTAAGACTAACAAAACTTATATGGTTCCAGAAGTAAATTCCAATGATTCCTCAGATAACCAGAACTAATCACCGCAACAACTATAATTATCGCGGTCCCTGCGCGAGTGGTCTTTCAGAAATCAGGATCTAATAGCTCAAAACAATTCCAGGGTTCGAATTCTTATCAATAGATAATGTTCAATATTCAAGAAACCAGGTCAAACTCGGTAAACAAGGAAAAAAAACAGGAAATGAAAATAGAGTTAAGAAGGAACATTACCCCTAGAACTGCTGTTCCCAGGTATCGGATTAAGAAAATTTGTGTCTGAATATCTCATGAAGCATCCCGTGTTCAATGCCCTGCCTTCAGACCAAGGCAAGCAACCCAATATCGAAGCAGATGCATTTTCCAGACACGATTTACAAGAGTAGTTGCTAATTGTCTTCCAGCAGTTTGCCAATACATAAGCTGATGCATTTGCTGCCCCCAACACCGGCAACTCAGCACGTGCATAGCCACTGTTGTTTGGTGCAAGAGAAACTGCTTGAGATACAGCCCGCCTGGCTATCTGTTCGAATACTGAATCTTTTCTAGTTCTATTCCCACATACAGCATGGTCCCATGACCCTGTATACTCCTGAAAGAAACTGTAATTCTCGGTTCTCATGAAACAGCCGTCAAAAAATATCCGTCCCCCATTGGATGGGAAGCATTCAGGAAGGGTAGTGCGCGCTTCAGCATAGCATAATGCACAATCAAGCAGGGAAAGATCACCGTAGCATTGGGACAGACCATAATTAGTATCAGCTCCCGAACCTCTCACATACATTCCCCAACCTTGCATTCTCATTTGATCACTTATGCTTTCCATTGACTCAATAAAGTTTGAAATAGAAAGTGTCGTGTTGTACAAGAGTTGGTTTTTACACATAATTTCAATTATTTGAGCTCTTGGTTCTCCCATTAGTGTACCTGGTAACACTGCAATAACGATAAGAAAGACGAGAACAGATGCCATTGGTATTGACTTGAGAGTTCTCAACATATCTGGGATGACACGGAGCATGTTCCCCAACTCTAAAACTGGTAGTCGGCCTGTTTGATGAAGAACAAACTATAAATTATTACTCAAATACTTCGTAGCCAACCTAGGCGAATAACTAGATCTTGGTACCATAATATATTAATGCTCAAATGAATACAAGTTTTACGACTAATAGATGAGCAAAAAGGACTTTTTGAGCCAAGGCAGTAACCACTCCTTACTTGACTGAAAGCTCTTGAGTTCGATACTCACTGTGCGCATTCTCATCCCCTTCCCCGGTCCCTACCCACCCCCACCCCCAACCCCAACCCCAACCCCAAAAGAAAAACAAAACTTTCACTATGAGGATCATTCTCATTGATTACTTTCTTGCATTATCTTAAACAACCTCCAAAAAGTTGCTCCATTACTGTTAAGATTTATTTAGATTAAAGTATCCAAGGATGGAACGGGCATTCTTGGATTCTTCATTTTCTTCTTTAGCACAGAAACTACATAGCTAGACAGACTAATACCTACTGAAATAACCAAAGTAAGACAAGGGTGTGAAAAGACAAAAAAGCCACAATGTGAAATAGGCTGGATGACTTCAAATAAAAGTGTTGTTTGCTAGTCGAACTCATTTAAGAAATTAATAACGAACGATTCTAGTCGAGTTAATGTACAATTAGCTATTACTAGAAACATAACAAAAACGTGACGGGACCAAAATCAAGAAAAATATGCCTCATATATAATCAATACTATGGGGCCAGAAGAAAATAAATTGGAAAAGAAGAAGATTGGCACTTTGATAGTGAATTAGGGACATCACAACGCCATAGGCGACCCACATTTGCAATTCTATACTAGAAGCCAAAGCACACACAAGCCTGGCTCCAGCCAATTTTAGTTCTAACTAAAAGATGAATTCCAACCAATATACCACCATACGTATGTGGTATGACCTCAAAAATTTCTCTCAATTTCTTCACATTTCTTTAGGAATTTGGGGGGCGAAACTGATAAAATATTCTGAACTACATATAAAATTTACTATACTTAGTAGTATGTGGTGACAAACAATAAGATTTTGGAATGGTTACGATGACGTGGTGTGGCATATTCGTATAAACCTGAAGTTTGATTTAGTTGTACCATAAATTTGAATATAAATCCTAAGTTTGATTTATGATGTACAATAGGCTTGAATAACATTTTGAATTTCGAGGACGAAATTCTTTTTAAGGGGGTGAGATTGTAACACCCCGCTCCGTAAACATTTTAACATATATCCATTTGAGCTAGTAATTTTTATAAGAAAGAAGTCTTACCTGAATGAAATGCCGTGAAGCAAGAATGAGAAAAGAGAACCAAAAAGGCTACTGGACTTATATTTATAGAGAATTTGAATGGCATTTCTGTAATTTATATGTATTGTTTTCGTTTGTCCCCAAGTACTCTAGCTCACCAAGTATGCCCCTCTATCTTCGTCCCTGCTTAAAAGTACCATTATTGCACATCCAACGAAAGAAATGTAATTAATTTAGTTTCAAAAGGGGGCAAATGAAAGAAGAAATAATTTTTTTTCCAAGTAGAAACATTTCTGCGATACCCTATGCTACATGGGATAAATCTGGAATGTCTGACTGAGCCTAATACTCCTTGAGATATCCATTTTGGAAAGGGTTGCCAAATAGGTGGTTAGACCCTTGTGTCGCGTTCCGGGTCCAGGGGCATAACAACTTTAGTATCAAGTATCGATTATAAATAACAGTGATCAAGAAAGCTTTGAATTATGATTAGCCTCAAATTATAAAAAATTCTGATACAAACCTAGAATTCTAAACAGAGAAACCCTAGAAACATTTCTGCGATACCCTATCCTACATGGGATAAATCTGGAATGTCTGACTGAGCGTAATACTCCTTGAGATATCCATTTTGGAAACGGTTGCCAAATAGGAGGTTAGTTAGACCCTTGTGTCGCGTTCTGGGTCCCGGGGGCATGACAACTTTAGTATCAAGTATCGATAATAAATAACAACAGTGATCAAGAAAGCTCTGAATCATTATTAGCCTCAAATTATAAAGAATTCTGATACAAACCCAGAATTCTAAACAAAGAAATCCCAACTTTAGGGTGAATTTCTTGAAAAAAATTGGACTTTATCGATCCTAAGCTAGAAGTCAACATATAATTCTGTATCAACTCAGGTAAAATCAAATCCACAACTTTCCTAATATGATTATCTTGCATGCCAAGGCACCAAAAGGAGAAAAATAAATTAAAACCCAGAATTATTAACGGCACAAAATGCAAAATTTAAGCACAAATTAACAGACCAAAAGCATACATAAAAAATCTTGATTTTTTTTTTTGGATTTTTACCTCTTTTTTTCTACATGAACTAGCTGCAGTGGCTGATGCAGTGTCCCCTACTGTGGTAAAATGCCCTGAATAACGATACTTTTTTAGTAAATATAGCGTATTCTTCCTCTAGATGATAAGTTAACTAGTGACACCATATAAAGCAAATAAAGGTGAATTTGCGAGTGACCCACTACTCTTAGGTACTGAATCCGTACTGAGTCGCTGGAAACTGATCAAGAACAGAGGAAGAAGAATTCTGAAGCTGAGAAGACATGAAGATGGGTTTAGCTGTATATAATAGAGAAGTCAAAATGAAGAATTTCTGGGATTATATTTTGGATTTTTTGGTTTTAATTTTCAAAAGAGAGAAGGAAGACTTGCATGAATCAGTGAAATAGACCTTGAAGTTGAAGTATATAAAGGTTTGTGGGGTCTCTCAGCTCTCCAGTTTTGACTCCTGCGCCAATTCTGAAATTTGGAGTTGTGCTAAGATTTACCATTTTACCCTTCTCATTTTGAACATGCAAAAAACTAGACGTAATATTGATAGTTTGATATGTAATAAACATTATTGTTCAGAATTGACAATATTATTATAGAACGAGAGGAGACACCATAATGTGGTGATGTGAATAATTATGAGTTACGAGATTTATGTGGATCTGATCGGTTTCACAAGTCTTTTAAGATATAAAGAAGACCGAACCATTTATCGGTTTTACAAGACTGACAAATGTATGAAGTAACACAGCATACTGAAAACAATTAAACTTTTTAAGAATTATAAAAAATAAGACACACAAATCAGGAGTAGAATAAAATGACATATATTCTGAAAATGCAAAACAAAAAAAATGACAAAAAGTTACGAACTCAGAGTTAAGAACTTTGACTACCTGCTGGATTTCTAGTGGTCTAAGAAATTGACGGAGAATAGGAAATTTTGTAGACTCGATTCTACTCCGTTTATACCAGATTGCGATTCTACTCCGTTTATACCAGATTGCGATTTCTACTCCCGATTCAACACATTTTGCTTCTATAGAATCGTGTGATTCTACGAGTTAACTCGCGATTTTAATGACATTAGTTCGACATACTATTGCAGTTTCGCCCCTCAACGCCAAATTCCTGACTTCGTCCATGGCCGCCACCACCGTCTTCTTCTGTTATGTAATTCAATGATGAACATATTGTTTGTTAGTTTCAATTTTAACTTAGTTAATTCTGAAGCCTCGATTGTGGATTGCCCAATTGGGATTATGGGTTTCTTGAAGTTATTGAAAACTTCAAATGAGTTCAAGTTATTGGTTCAAGAAAACTTCAAATGTAGTAAAAAGTTCTTATATCAATTCACTGAGTTTCTTGAAGTTTTTGAGCTAATTTCTTGATTGTTGATTACATCCACCTATGGGAAACCCAGTAAATAAACTAGTGTAATATGATTTGTAGTTGAATTATCATAGGAGGGGGAAGAGGTTGCGTCGGAGAAGAAAGAGGGGGAATGGGTGTGCCGACGCCGGGGAAGAAGGAGGGGGGAAGGGATGGGTTTTATTTTTTAAGTTTTATAATTACGTATTTATATTTAGGTATCTTTACAATTGAGTCCAAGTGGTATCAAATATCTTAAAAATATGTGAAGTTTCTATTTTACCCCTGATCACTTAATCAACTTTTATTGAACAGAAGTTTGATTTAAAAAAAAAAAACAAAAAAAGAAGACGGAATGACCAATTTTCTGATGCGTAAATTGAATGAGAACCTAAAAACTGAAAACAATCATTGAGAACCTTGTATATACTAAACGAAAATTGTTTCAGGACTAAATATATCAATTGACCTTAAAAAAATTAAAAATTATTAAATTAGGGCCGAACCCGGCTCACATAGCTCGAAAAAAGGTGAGCGTGAGCCCTATATTCAAGCTCAAATTTTATGTGAGCTGAGAGTGAGCTTGACCCTACTCAGCCCGAAAAAAACTCGAACTCGAATAACAATAATATAATTAAAATATTATATATGTATATATATAATACTAATTAAAAAGAAAAAGACCTATAAATTGGGATTCATTGAAGAATTCCTTACATTTAGTGAGGAGGAATAAGTGATGCATTGTAAGAGTGAACTAGATGTTTATTTGGAGGAGGAACTTTGCCCAATAAAGAGTGGTAGTGTTAATGAAGACGTTATTATCTTTTATTATTGGAAAGTAAATGCTCGTAAATTTCCTATTTTTTCTATGATGGCAAGATATCTATTAGCAATTCATGTAAGTTCGACATGATTTGAGAGTGCTTTTAGCACCGGGGGTCGTGTCTTAAATGAATTTCGCAGTTCACTACTTCCCTATATAGTTGAATGATTAGTTTGTAGTAAAGATTGGATTAGGAGTTCACCAAAAAGAGTGATTATGAGGAAGAGTTTGATTATACTTTTCTAGGTTATTTCTTACTTAGTTTTTCTATTTTACTTGTATGAATTATTTTTTCTTCATCACTGCTTCTTACCTTACTACTTATATTTCATTTTTCTTTTGTAGATTTGAATCACAATAAAAAGTGAAATATTGTAGAAGAATTCAATAGGATTGCCGAAATTGGATTTGGCACCAACAATGGAATTAAATCACTCTTTTGCAATTTGCATTTTCATCATTTATTAGAATTTTAAGTGCATGAGTTCTCTTATTTTTTAATAAAAGACTCATTTATTAGCATAACAAACAATCATGGAACTTCTACTTCTCTTGTTTTCTATATAAGGCTTTTACGACTTACGTTTCTTTTGTTTTAGTCTATATAAAGAGTTTTGTCTATGTTGTATGTAGATTCTTTAACCTTTGACCTTACTATTATTTATCTTTTGTTATCTTTTTATTAGTTTATTTCGCTTCAAAAAATAAGTATCATTGTATTATATATATATTTGCATTCTTGACAGAATTTAGTTTCAATACTCATTGTATTATACTATTCTTACTACATGAATTTTGTTTTTTTCATAATATAAATTTTTAGCTCACATTAAAATGTTTGTGAGTTTTTCCGAGCTGAGCGTAAACTGAGTTTTTCAATTTTTATGTGAGTTGAGCGTAAAATAAGCTGAGCCACATAACTCGATTGACACTCCTAGTGAAAATATCATAGTAAGACTTTATCACATATTAACAAGATCATCACGGTGGAATTGCATTAGAAAATCTATCACACTAGAAATGAGCTACGAAATGGTACTAATTTGAAAATTGTGTAGGTGTAAAAAGGTTCAATCATTAGATGGTCATTGAAAAAGAAATAGGAGAAAATTTGGCAATAGATGATGAAGTAGACTACGATGAAGGTTCTAAATTCCATAGAAAAAGTGTGACAAGAACATGAAAGACTTTATTGCCTCTTTTTTCTATTCTTGCATTTTATGACTATTAATTTAGAATAATTTTCAATTTAGTCCCTTCAAAATTTGTTTGTTTTTATTTGCATTTTATTTTTAAGTCACAAATTTAAATTTTCCATAGGGATAAAAATACAAGGAAATGTTTTCATCGAGTACTAGTGTTTCACCTTATTCTTCTTTAGAAACTCTAACTACTATCATTATATTCACCCATACATTGTATATAGTACAACAACAACAACAACAAAGCATTAATCCCAAGTAATTGGAGTCTGTTACATGAATCAATATAGTATTTCTGCGTGGTCGTTCATTCTATCAAACACCATACACTCATCTAAGTCGTACAAATCCATATCATTCTTGATGACTTCGGTCCAAACCTTCTTCAGTCTCCCACTACCTCTTACAACATCATGCCTCCATCATTCAAGTTTTCGAACTGGAGCGTCACTCGATCTTCTTTTTATGTGTCTAAACCACAACAAGCGATTTTCCCTCATTTTCTCTTCAATAGGTGCAACTCCTATTTTCTCTCGGATAATCTCATTTCTCACTATATCCTTTCTAGTATGTCCACACATTCACCGCAACATACGCATCTTTGTTACACTTATTTTCTGGATATGACATTTTTTCACGGCACAATACTCTGTACCATACAACAACGCGAATCTAACATCTGTTCTATAAAACTTCCCCTTCAGTCTAAACGGTATATTACGGTCGCATAAGACACCCGTTGCACCCTTCCATTTCAACCAACAAACTTTAATTCGATGCGCTTCTGAATGATAGAACCATTCACCACGATACTTTTGTCATCCAAACTAATTACACCCTACTCTCTACTTCGACCGGAACTAAACTTACACTCCAAATACTCATTTTTACTTCTACTAATTCTAAAGCCTTTAGATTCCAATGCTTGTCTTCGTACCTCCAACTTAGCGTTAAAACTACTATAGTCTCATCGATAAGAACAATATCGTCAGCAAGTAACATGCACCATGATACAGAGACTTGTATATGACGAGGCACTTCATCCATAACCAACGCAAAGAGAAACGAACTAAGTGATGAGCCTTGATGTACTCCAATTGTAATAGGAAACTCATCTGTCCTCCCGGAACAAATCCTAACGTTCGTATTGCCTCCCTTATACATATCCTTAACAATGTCAATATACTTACGGGATATACCTATTTGTCATCGCCCACCATAGTACTTCTCGAGACACCTTTTCATAAGCTTCCTCCAAATTAATGAACATCATGGGGCAAATCCTTATTTCTCTCTCTATAATGCTCGATCATTTGGTTTAGTAGGTGAATTGTCTCCATGGTTGAGCGCTCAGGCATAAAACCAAATTGATTATTTGAAATACACAATTTTTGTCAACCTATATTCAATCAGTCCTGCAATGGCGGTGCTTATGTGACTCTTGTCTCCTTCGAAAGACCTGGCCAATCCAAAGTCCGCAATTTTGACCTGAAGGTTCGAGTCCAACAGGATATTGCTTGCTTTTATATCGCGGTGAACTATACGAGTCTCTGTATTTCCGTGAAGGTAAACCAAGCCTTCAGCAGTCCCTATAATTATGTTGAATCTCTTCGCCCAGTCCAACTCTTTTCCCTTTTTCGGATCTGTCAATTCAAATGTTAGATTTTGTTTTCTGTTTCCTAAATTCCTAAATATACCAATGTGTTGCTATGGTATGTACTAACCAAAGATGAAGCGTTCAAGACTCCCATTTGGTAGTAATTCATATACAAGAAGGCTTTCAGGTCCGGAACCACTGCATCCAAGCAATCTGACCAAATTTTTATGTCGGATGCTGCTAATAATTCTCACTTCATTGTAGAAATCAGCTGCTTTGTGTTGAACGTTAAAGAAAAGCCTCTTGACCGCAACTTCTTTTCCATCAGGCAAGATTCCCTGCCATAGAAGTCCAATTCTTAATTTAGTCTGGTTTAACATTTAAGAGATCTACAAAGAAAATATAGTAGTCACGAAAGTGAACCTTATAAACGGTGCCGAATCCACCCTGTCCAAGCTTGTTGGCATCATCAAAAGAACCGGTAGCTTTCTTGAGTGTGGAATATTTGCATTCCAAGCCGCTATCACGAAGGGCCATTGCTAATTTCTGATCCTCATTTACTCCAGCTAAGTTGGAGACAGGCCAGGTAATTTCAGAATGTCAAGAGGGGTATTGAAATGTCACACTAATTCATAAATTACCTATTCACATAACATCTTGAATTCCTAATTCTAGTAGAGAAGAAATAACGAGCAAACCAAGCAGTCATTACCTTTTCTCTTCCGTAGTTTTATGAGCTTACATATGCAATATCCAATAAGAGCTCCAAGTACCAAAACAACCGAACAAACCACAATAACAATGATAATAAATTTGTTCCCTGCAAAAATTGGAAGGATAGCATTGGGGTAAAATCGTCCGAGCTTCAGACATAGCACAAAAGACAGTCGGATGAGGATACGTTGCTATAGCATTGTGCTAAATCAAAAGTATCATCAGGTATGCCAGGTCCTGAACTTGTAACCGCTACTGCAAAACCTGATGATCGGAGTTGTTGACACATGTTCTCTAACGTACTGAACAAAATTTGGGACGAAATTGGTAGCATTGTGCATCATCTGGCTACCATATTTACAACAAATTAGCTCAGTGATTGTTTGGCCAGGCTAAACCATCCGGGAGTAACACGCTGATGATGACAAAGGGAGGAATATATAAAAATGGGAACGTTTGCATCCCTTGATTTTAGGCTAGACCACTTGCACTGTTTGTCAATTTCTTCTTGCCTAAGAGTGATTCAATTGGAATTATTATCACAATCAGCAAATTACTATTGAGAAATAACGAATTTGAGCATTCTAGCTCTAACCACAACTAGGGAATATAGCTACGAATACTAGGAAACTATTTGCCTATTGCACAAAATATCCATGAACTACTCTTTTCCACTATTTACAAACTTCAACTATTCATCCCCCCCTCCCTCCTCCTCCTCTTAAAAAAAAATAATAATTCAACTATTTTAGACTCTTTCAAAATAACCTGGCACCACCACTGACGGAAGTTTCCGGCAGAAAAGATGCATACTGCAATAACTGTTCAGATCCTCTGTGACACTCCCTGTAACACTCTACTTATGGAATTTTTATTCACATGTCCATTAAACTAATCAAGATAAACGTTTAGTTAAACACTATATGTGAACTAGACTATAAATAGGAATGTTACAGAAGATCCGATGTGTGCTGTAATAGTTGGTAAGACTTGGGACAACATCCAATTGGAAATTGATTATCATTGGATATGAAAACACCATCTCTGAAGGAAATTTCATAACCATTAAGACTAACAAAACTTATATGGTTCCGGGAGTAAATTCCAATGATTCGTCCGATAACCAGAACTAATCACCGCAACAACTATAATTATCGTGGTCCCTGCGCAAGTGATCTTTCAGAAATCAGGATCTAATAGCTCAAAACAATTTCAGGGTTTGAATTCTTTTCAATAGATAATGTTCAATATTCAAGAAACCAGGTCAAACTCGGTAAACAAGAACAAAAACAGGAAATGAAAATAGAGTTAAGAAGGAACATTACCCCTAGAACTGCTGTTCCCAACCCTAGAACTGCTGTTCCCAGGTATCGGATTAAGAAAATTTGTGTCCGAATATCTCATGAAGCATCCCGTGTTCAATACCCTGCCTTCAGACCAAGGCAAGCAACCCAATATCGAAGCAGATGCATTTTCCAGACACGATTTACAAGAGTAGGCACTAATTGTCTTCCAGCAGTTTGCCAATACATAAGCTGATGCATTTGCTTCCCCCAACACCGGCAACTCAGCACGTGCATAGCCACTGTTGTTTGGTGCAAGAGAAACTGCTTGAGATACAGCCCGCCTGGCTGTCTGTTCGAATACTGAATCTTTTCTAGTTCTATTCCCACATACAGCATGGTCCCATGACCCTTTATACTCCAGAATGAAACTGTAATTCTCGGATCTCATAAAGCAGCCGTCAAGAAATACCCGTCCCCCATTGAAAGGGAAGCATTGAGGAAGGACAGTGCGCGCTTCAGCATAGCATAATACACAATCAAGCAGGGAAAGATCACCGTAGCATTGGGCCAGACCATAATTAGTATCAGCTCCCGAACCTCTCACATACATTCCCCAACCTTGCATTCTCATTTGATCACTTATGCTTTCAATTGACTCAACAAAGTTTGGAACAGAAAGTGTCGTGTTGTACCCTAGTGGGTTTCCACACATAATTTTAATTATTTGAGATCTTGGTTCTCCCATTAATGTATCTGGTAACACTGCAATAATGATAAGAAGGGCGAGAACAGATGCCATTGGAATTGACTTGAGAGATCTCAACATATGTGGGATGATACGGAGCATGTTCCCCAACTCTAAAACTGGTAGTCAGCCTGTTTGATGAAGCACAAACTATAAATTATTCCTCAAATACTTCATAGCCAACCTAGGCGAATAACTAGATTTTGGTACCATAATATATTAATGCTCAAACAAATACAAGTTTTACGACTAATAGATGAGCAAAAAGGACTTTTCGAGCCAAGGCAGTAACCACTCCTTACTTGACCGAGAGCTCTCGAGTTCGATACTCACTGTGCGCATTCTCATCCCCTTCCCCTTCCCCAATCCCTACCTACCCCCAACCCCAACCCTAAAAGAAAAAAAAACTTTTCACTATGAGGATCATTCTCATTGATTACTTTCTTGCATTATCTTAAACAAACTCCGAAAAGTTGCTCCATTACTATTAAGATTTATTTAGATTGAAGTATCCAAGGATGGAACGGGCATTCTTGGATTCTTCAATTTCTTCTTTAGCACAAAAACTACATAGCTAGACAGACTAATAGCTACTGGAATAACCAAAGTAAGACAAGGGTGTGAAAAACCAAAAAGCCACAAAGGAAAACGTGACGGGACCAAAATCAAGAAAAATATGATAAAGTGTTGTTTCAACATGTTACATGACAGCATTATGATAAAGACCTCATAAAACATGAAGTCAAATTAAAGCTGATTTACAAAAACTCAGTTCTCACATTAACCATTGGATGCATACCATCATTGATATGCAGCAAAATGTACCAAAGAAATTAACAACGAACGATTCTAGTCGAGTTAATGTATAATTATCATTACTAGAAACATAACAAAAACGTGACGGGACCAAAATCAAGAAAAATATGGCTCATATATAACCAATATACCATCATACGTATGAGCAAAACTCTCTCAATTTCTTCACATTTCTTTAAGATTTTGCAAAATGAACGGAAACTTAGTGACATGTTCTAAGATGTATAGTGCAATTGCTGATAAAAGGAAAATTGCAAGTTCTATAAACTAATGAATAAAGAAGAAAAGTCAGAAATAATAAGTACCAGAAATCTTAAAACTTAAAAGTACCATTATTGCACATTCCAACGAAAGAAATGTAATTAATTTAGTTTCAAAAGGGGGCAAATGAAAGAAGAAATAATTTTTTTTTCAAGTAGAAACATTCTGCATGGGATAAATCTGAAATGTCTGACTGAGCCTAATACTCCTTGGGATATCCATTTTGGAAACGGTTGCCAAATAGGTGGTTAGTTAGACCCTTGTGTCCCGTTCTTGGTCCCAGGGGCATGACAACTTTAGTATCAAGTATCGATTATAAATAACAGCAGTGATCAATAAAGCTCTGAATCATTATTAGCCTCAAATTATAAAGAATTCTGATACAAACCCAGAATTCTAAACAGAGAAATCCCAACTTTAGAATTGGACTTTATCGATCCTAAGCTAGAAGTCAACATATAATTCTGTATCAACTCAGGTAAAATCAAATCCACAGCTTTCCTAATATGATTATCTTGCATGCCATGGCACCAAAAGGAGAAAAATAAATTAAAAAAATAAAAACCCAGAATTATTAACGGCACAAAATGCAAAATTTAAGCAGAAATTAACAGACGAAAAACATACATAAAATTTTTTGAATGATTTTTACCTCTTTTTTCTACATGAACTAGCGCTGCAGTGGCGATGAAGTTGTCCCCTACCGGGGGAAAATGGCCCCGAATAAGGATATTTTTTAGTAAATATCACTATTCTTGCTCTAGATGATAAATTTATAAATGACGCACACAAAATAAATAAAGGTGAATCTGTGAGTGACCCACTACTCTCAGGTACTGAATCCGTACTGACTCACTGGAAACTGATCAAGAACAGAGGAAGAATATTTCTGAAGCTGAGAAGAGATGAAGATGGGTTTAGCTGTATATAATAGAGAAGTCAAAATGAAGAATTTCTGGGATTAGATTTTGGATTTTTGGGTTTTAATTTTTAAAAGAGAAAAGGAAGACTCGCATGAATCAGTGAAATAGACTTTGAAGTTGAAGTTGAAGTATGAAGGTTTGTGGGGTCTCTCAACTCTTCCGTTACAAATAAAATTGTTCAACAATACTAATAATAAAATTATTTCAAATCAAAATAAGTAAATGAAATAAACTAAGTTCTTTAATTAAAGTCGGTTATGAGTCACTCATCATGGTCTCCTTCCCATGCTTCAACAATATCATTAAATTGTTCATCCTCACCTACACAGTAAAGCGGATGGACTGAGCTCCGGTGCTAAGTAGGGGCCGACAATCACAAGTATCAAATAGGACAAGAACAGCTAGTTAAGATAACAAATAAACTAAATAACCATACTCTTCATTTCCAAACACTTATACAACCGAATATACGAAGGGCACCGTACTCTGTCCAAACGGTACGCACGATTGTATACTTGCTAAGACACTACGAGTATAACTACCGTTGTGACACAACTTCCCACAATTCAAACTCAGGTATCTAGTCACGATTATACGACAATAACTGTAACGGTTCTACCACTTTGCCTTGTTAGGAAGACCCCAAGACCCTTTATTTCCTATATTTATTTTATTTATTTAAGTAACTTTCTTACTCCAAATTAAATTCCTAAGTAATCCAATTCCAATTCCAATTACAATTAACTTATTCGTCTAAGTGAATTACTACTAGGTCCCTCAAATACGATATAAGTACGAAATGCTTCTCAATGAAACGTACCAAAAATGTAACACGCAACATGTTATAAAAATTAATAGCCGCTTAAACACATAATCGTACAAAATAAATTACGACTACACACTAAGTCACACAAAAATAAATTTCACGTAAAATAACACGTAAGCAAAAGTTAAGAGTATTACACAAATCCAAAATTCTAAACAGAGAAACCCCAACTTTAGAATGAAATTCTTAAAAAACAATTGGACTTTATCGATCCTAAGCTAGAAGTCAACATATAATTCTGTATCGACTCAGGTAAAATCAAATCCACAACTTTCCTAATATGATTATCTTGCATGCCAAGACACCAAAAGGAGAAAAATAAATGAAAAAAAATAAAAACCCAGAATTATTAACGGCACAAAATGCAAAATTTAAGCACAAATTAACAGACCAAAAACATACATAAAAAATCTTGAATTTTTTTTTGGATTTTTACCTCTTTTTTTTCTACATGAACTAGCTGCGGTGGCTGATGCAGTGTCCCCTACCGGGGTAAAATGCCCCGAATAATGATATTTTTTTAGTAAATATAGCATATTCTTGCTCTAGATGATAAGTTAACAAGTGACACCATACAAAGCAAATAAAGGTAACTCTGCGAGTGACCCACTACTCTCAGGTTCTGAATCCGTACTGATTCGCTGGAAGTGGACAACTGATCAAGAACAGAGGAAGAAGATTTCTGAAGCTGAGAAGAGATGAAGATGGTTTTAGTTGTATATAATAGAAAAGTAAAAATGAAGAATTTCTGGGATTAGATTTTGGATTTTTGGGTTTTAATTTTCAAAAGAGAAAGGGAAGACTCGCATGAATCAGTGAAATAGACTTTGAAGTTGAAGTATAATGGTTAGCTCTCCAGTTCTGACTCCTGTGCCAACTCTGAAATTTGGAGTTGTGCTAAGATTTACCATTTTACCCTTCTCATTTTGATCATGTAAAAAAAACTAGACGTAATATTGATAGTTTGATATGTAATTAACATTTTTGTTCAGAGTTGACAACATTATTATAGATCGAGAGGAAACACCATAATATGGTGATGTGAATAATTATGAATTACGAGATTCATGTGGATCTAATCGGCTACGCCTTGAGTCAACCGAAACTTCCTTGAGTCAACTCTCTAGTTTTGACTATGTGCAGCTACGCCAATTCTAAAATTTGGAGTTAGCTACGAATCAAACTAGAAACTTGGTCTAATAGAATGGTAGTAATTTTTAAATAATTTTTTTGGGACACGATGATCTTTTTAATAAAATTTTAAAATTTTATAAATATTAATAAATATTAGTTTTAAAATCTTGGGAGTGATCACTCGCCACCCTCTCTCCCTAACTCAGTCATTGGTTTTGAATTTGACTCATCTACAGTGACTTGCATGGAAGGATTAGCCCGTTTAAATATAATGGTAGAAATTTTATTAGCCGTTAAAAAAGGCCAATTATTTAATTCTGAAACAATTTTCACTTGGCAGAGAAGGTCTCTAATGATTGTTTGCAAATTTTTACATCCCAAATCAATTTATGAATTGGTCCTTCTGAGTTCTGTCTCTGTTTTGAAATATTGAACGTTAGTCAACAACTAATTAAGTGTTGTAGGCAAAATTGAAATTTCACATATTTTTTAGATAATTAATATCACATGGACTTAATTGTAAATATACTTAAAATAAAATGCCTAATTGTAAAAATAAACATAAAACTCATCTCCTGCTTCCAGATCTTCCTCCTCCTCGTTGCCGCCACTGTCTTCTTCTGCTATTAATCATCAGAAAATGCACATTTCCTTATCGCCGCCACCGTCTTCTTCTGTTATGTAATTCAATGATGAACATATTGGGTGTGTTTGGATTGAGTCTGGTTTGACACTCAAACTCAGACCCAAACCAGCTTTGTTTGTTAGTTTCAATTTTAACTTTGTTAATTCTGAAGTCTCGATTGTGGATTGCCCAATTGGGATTATGGGTTTCTTGAAGTTATTGAAAACTTCAAATGGGTTCAAGTTACTGGTTCAAGAAAACTTCAAATGTAGTAGCAAGTTCTTATATCAATTCACTGGGTTTCTTGAAGTTTTTGAGCTAATTTCTTGATTGTTGATTACATTCACCTATGGGAAACCCAGTAAATAAACTAGTGTAATATGATTTGTAGTTGAATTATCATAGGAGGGGTAAGAGGTTTGCTTCGGGGAAGCAAGAGGGGGGAATGGGTGAGCCGACGCCGGGGAAGAAGGAGGGGGAAGAGAGTAGGTGGAAATGACTTGAACTCACCCTAATTTTTCTCAGCTCATGCCTCAACTCAAGTTTGATGTGAGCTGATTTTCTCAGCTCAAGCTCAGCTATCAGTAGCTCACGAGCAACTCATTTATCTAGAAATATTTTAGAAAAAACATAATGATTATAATATTAGTTTAATATATAACTGATACAAAATAAATCAAGAGATTTTTTTTTATCACAATGACATATAATAGAAATTTAATATCTCTCTACTAATAATATGTAAAGACTATGAAAAAGGAAAACAAAAAATCTTTACAAAATATAAAATTATACCAATATAAACCAACCAATACTACCAAAAACTATAATCATTATTAATTAAAAGTAAAAAGTCTCTGAAACTTTCTTATATAAGAAATTTAATTATGTGGAATATTTTTTTAGCTGAAAAGATTAAACTATAGTATTGTAAAAAAAAAAAAAAAAAATGTTGTAAACTAATAAATTGTGATCATTATTAACAAAAGACAAGTAGTAATATCTCATGGATTTCTTCTTAATGACATAAGTGTCTCGAAATCAATCTACTCCACAAGTCAATGCTTGAACTATTTTATAGGGGTTTCTTGTTTTTTCCTTGTGAAGATGTGCGTCTACTTTTTGTTGAGGGGTATTTTTTTTTTGTTTTGTCAGCAACCTTAATTCTGCCTCACCAGGAGGAGAATTTTATTGCCCCATGTATGGGGAGGGTGTCGAACCCAGGATCTCTTGGTCATGGGTAGAGGCTTGCCCCACTGGGCTACAGCCTCCTTGACCGTTGAGGGGTATATATTGAGCCAACTCATTAGCCAAATGAGTCGAACTCTATCTAGCTCAAACTCGACTCATATTCTAGATGAGTCAAAAATCTTAGTTCATGTATCGTTCGTTTAGCTCATGAGCTGAGCTTATCGAGCAGAATATCGAATCGAATCGTGAGCTACTCATGTGCCGGCTCAACTCACTTTCACCCCTAGAGATAGGTATTATTTTTTAGTTTTATGATTAAGTATTTATATTTAGGTATCTTTACAATTGAGTTCAAGTGGTATCAATTATCTTAAAAATATGTGAAGTTTCTATTTTACCCCGTTCACATGATCAATTTTTATTGAACAAACGTTTAATTTTTCAAGAAGACGGAATGACCAATTTGGGCTTAAAAAAATTATTCTTGTAGTGAAAATATCATAGTAAGACTTTATCACATATTAACAAGATCATCACGGTGGAATTGCATTAGAAAATCCATCACACTAGAAATGAGCTACGAAATGGTACTAATTTGAAAATTGTGTAGGCGTAAAAGGGTTCAATCAGTAACAGGGAGCGTCTCAAATATTTTGGGGTCCTGTGTTAAATTTTAAAATGAAAATTTACATAACCGGAAAAAAAATAATTTTCATATAAATATAACAAAAAAAAATCATTACAATTATATCATAAGTTTTGTTCTCCAAAATATACTAAAATATTTTAAACATAATTTTAAAAATACAAATATTTTTTATCATTCATCAACAAAATACAAATATACACATACACACACATATATAAACCATAAAATTTAGTCTTGTGCGGTCAAACACCTGAACACTCTCTTAGCCGCCCCTAATCAACAGATGGTCATTGAAAAAGAAATAGGAGAAAATTTTGCCGTGTTGTAGACGAACACGGCACAAATACGGAGCCACATAAATTGCCTGGTGAGGAAGACATAGAAGAAATGGAAAGGCAAGAATTTGGGGATATAAATGATTCAACCTCTTATTATTAAGTGCATGAGGCAATAGAGGAAAAATCTGGGGTGGAACGGTTTCGACTGGGCCTCGCTCACTCCCCTCTCACATAAAAGTGAAGGTCCCCACCCTGAACGACTTCATGAACGACTTCACGAATCTACCCCTGTAAGTCGGCCCCTATCTAATTTTATGTGAGAGAGTCATGCGCCGGGACTCATCGGCCCGCCCTCATGCCAGACTTACCCCGGCAATAGATGATGAAGTAGACTACGATGAAGGTTCTAAATTCCATGGAAAAAGTGTGACAAGAACATGAAAGACTTTATTGCATTTTTTTCTATTCTTGCATTTTATGATTATTAATTTAGAATATTTTTCAATTTAATCCCTTCAAAATTAGTTTGTTTTTATTTTTTAAGTCACAAAATTAAATTTTCCATAGGGATAAAAATAAAGGAAATGTTTTTCATCCTGTGCTGGTTCACTACTTCACTATATAGTTGAATGATTAGTTTGTAGTCAAGATTGGATTAAGAGTTCACCAAAAGGGAGTGATTATGAGGAAGAGTTTGATTATTCTTTTTTAGGTTATTCTTTACTTAGTTTTTCTATTTTACTTGTCTGGATTATTTTTTCTTCATCACTGCTTCTTACTTTATTACTTATATTTTCTTTTCTTTTTTTGTAGATTTGAATCACAATAAAAAGTGAAATATTATAGAATAATTTAATAGGATTGCCGAAATTAGATTTGACACCAACAATGAAATTAAATTATTCTTGTAGTGAAAATATCATAGTAAAACTTTATCACATATTAACAAGATCATCACGGTGGAATTGCATTAGAAAATCTATCACACTAGAAATGAGCTACGAAATGGTACTAATTTAAAATTTATGTAGGCGTAAAAGGGTTCAATCAGTAGCAGGGGCGTCTCAAACATTTTGGGGTCCTGTGTTAAATTTTAAAATGAGAATTTATATAATTAGAAAAAAAAATGAATTTCATATAAATATAACAAAAAAAAATCATTACAATTATATCATAAGTTTTGTTCTCCAAAATGTACTAAAATATTTTAAACATAATTTTAAAAATACAAACATTTTTTATCATTCTTCAACAAAATACAAATACACACATACACACATATATAAAACATAAAATTTGGCCTTGTGCGGAACACTCTCTTAGCCGCCTCTAATCAGCAGATGGTCATTGAAAAAGAAATAGGAGAAAATTTGGCCGTGTTGTAGACGAACACGGCACAAATACGGAGCCACATAAATTGTCTGGTGAGGACGACATAGAAGAAATGGAAAGGCAAGAAGAATTTGGGGATATAAATGATTCAACCTCTTATTATTAGGGGATTGCATGGGCATGGCCCAGCTTTTCCCTAATGGTCATGACATGGCACCCAAAAGTTGGGGAGAAACATTTGTGTTCATGACGGAAGTCCCATTTCCGTCCTAGCTGACGTGGTTGTTTCCCCGACGCGCCTTGCCACGTCAACCAGGATGGTCAACTGGCCGAAAAATTGTCCCAAAACCCTATCTTGGCCCGTGACCTGAGGACGGAATTGCCACTTCCGTCCTCAAATTGCAGGCTTTTTGCAATGTCTAGTCTTTTCTCACTTTTGCTTTTTTGACCATGAATTATTGAATGGAAATATCTAAACGGTTTTGGCACTTTCGTTCACATTTCTGACCGATTTTCAGACTTGTCCAATTCAAATTTTCAAAAGTTTAATTTTCGAATTTCCCATTACATCTATGAATAACCCCTCAAAACCTCTCCACAATCTACAACATTCTCAACTCTCAAACCCATAAAAACCATATCCTCTTCACAATTCCTTTTTTCAAAATATATTACCACAAAAACCCTATCTTCCCTAATGGCAAACTTTCAAAAAAATTATTCAAAAGGAAATGCGTAACAATTTCAGGGATGTTGATTTTACCAGAGAATGGCATGCAGAATACGAGGAGATTTTAATAGAAATTTGTTACGATTTTAGTACACTGGGTTACCCTGGTGAAAAACGTTGGTCCGATTAGTACAATGAAATTACGACACACTGTATTAATTCAATGTTTTCATAACTTACATGTTTGGTTTATATAACTCTGCATTAGGCTAATCCAAGGGCTAAGCGGTACCGAAGGAAAGGCGAATTTTTCTTTATCGTTCTCTGCCATATTTTTGGGTACGAAGGAAGAGGATTTGTGGACGAAGTCGGTCAGTGTTCAAGATCACCTGAAGAGATAACTGTGGAGGCTCCCCCCGACTACCCGATGTCGGATGCATCGTGCATCAACACTTCCTCATGGAAAACGATTGAACATAAATTTCGAAAGGATTAGGGTTTGAATAATCGGGACTTTGAATATTTATATGTTCAATGTAATTTTGTTTCTATGAATCGAATGTAATTCTTAGTTTTATGATATTTGAAAGTTCCGAAACGAGTAATATTTTAAAAAAAAAACCCTACAACACACTAAAAATAATAAAATAATAATAATAATGTTAACATCCAGGGAAAAGATTTCGGCCCCTTGAGGCAGTTTGAGGACGGAAGTCCACTTCCGTCCTCAAGGGGCCGAAATTTTTTTCCCCAGTAGACATTTGTGGCCTGATTTGTTAGGGATAGAAAATCCTATCCATTCACTACCAAAATATCTATAAAATCCAATAACCTTCCCTCCATTTTTCTTACCTCAAACAACATCCTCCAATCAATTTGTTCCTAGCAAACCCAACTTTCCTCAAGTTCAAAATTTGTGTAAAAAAAAATGGCACTTGAATGTCCTATGAGATTATATTTGCATTTCGACCACAATGTAGTGTACTAAAATGGTGGTTATCCCCGTTTTGCAGAGCCAAGTGAAAGAAGTATGGAAGTTATACAAAAACTTTCATTCCGACAACTTTACCAAAGAATATGTCGGCGCAAAGGAGTTGAGCTTTCTAGTGTCACTGTTCGTCTAATAATGATTCGTCCATTCTTCATGCTGACGTTCAACATGGTGATGTACGATGTTGTACACCTAAAAGACGAAGAAGATTTAGACAATTTGTGGGGTCCAAACGGATTTCAAACTACAAGGGATTCATGTTGGTGCTCTGTTAGAACATGTGCATAGACATGTAGATAGCTTTGTAATCCCTACAACAGAATTTTCGCCACAGGCACAATTTGTTCTGGAACCATATTATTCGAAGTCAACTCCCATACCAACTATGCCCTCACCGTCTAGTTACGAACCCTGTACAGATAATTCGGTCATGGATTCCTTTGGTCCAATATCAGACATTGACGATGTTCCTGAAACGGAAGACGACTTCGCCGACGATAGTGCTGGAGAACACGAGGACGACGGGGTCGAGGAAGATGAAGAGGCGGTAGCGGAAGATGCCATCCCTGAAATCCAACAGCAAACCGTTGGACCGAGTAATGAAGATGCGGTCCAAGAGCCTGAACCAACTCCATTTACCTCCGCCCCGGCAATTCCAGAATGGAATATGTCATCATACGGTAACTATGCTAATTTTGCCTGTTGGAATGATATGGGTTCCATGGAACCTGTCCATGAACTGACATACGGGGAAGAAACAATAAAAATATGGAATTCCAATTTTCCCGAAATATGTTTGGGGATGCAATTCAAGGATAAATGTGAGGCAATGTTGGCAGTTAACGTGTGGCATGACAAGGTGACCTTGAGGGAATGTAAAAGAGATAGGAGCAACAGACAATGGTTCAGCGGGGTGTGTAGAAACTCAACCGAAAAAAGCCGATGCAGTTGGTACATTCGCGTTAACCATAGCAGGGTGGATGGAATGTGGAAGGTTACCAAGCTTAACCAGGCCCACTACTGCTTGATGGACCATAACAAAAAACGCAACATGTCCTTCAGCTACATCGAGGTAAAAATTCTACACCTTGTACAGGCTGATCCTGAAATTTCTGTTAAATTGATTAGGGCTGCTTGTGAAAATAATATGAGTTTGACTTGTACCTATAGAAAAGCTTGGTATGCCCGCCGAAATGCAATAGAAACACTTTTTGGTACTTGGAAATCAACTTTACATGTACTGCCACAGTATATGCGGGCACTAAATGATTCTAACCCGGGTGCTTTAGTCAAATTTCTTTACCACCCACGAGAAACTGTTAATGGCCCTAAGGTGTTCAGGTCATTGTTCTGGACTTTTAAACCGTTAGTTGACGGTTACAAGTGGTGCCGGCCTATAATTTCAATTGATGGGACACACCTTAGGGGGAATTATAAATGGGCACTCTTGGTTGCAAGCACTCTGGATGCTAACAATCAAATTTTACCCCTTTCTTTTGCGTTGGTCGAATCAGAGGCAACTTCCACTTGGTCATGGTTCCTTAAGAACTTAAGGGAACATGTTGTGAAAGACCTACAAGTTTGTCTTGTTAGCGATCGTCATGCCGACATTCTTAGTACCGTGGCTAGCGTCCCCGGATGGCAACCCCCAATGGCAGTGCACCGATACTTCCTTAGGCATTTCAGGTCCAATTTCCACACTCATGCAAAAAACAAAGAATTGAAAGATTATGTGTGGATTGCTGCAACACAAAAGAAAAAAAGTAAGTGCGATTTTTTTCTTGAGCGTATTAAACAAAAAGATGAGGATGCATTTAACTGGTTGATGCAGCAACCCAAAGAGTTGTGGAATTTGGCATACGATGGGGGAATGCGTTTCGGTTGCATGACAACAAACATGTCCGAGGTGCTTAACAGCGTTCTGAAGCAGTCTAGAGCGCTGCCTTTGAAAGCTCTTGTGGATATGATTTTTTTCAAGCTTGTACATTATTTTGACACACATCGGGAAGACGCTAATAGTTGTCAAACGCCTTTCCCTAAAAGGATATGGGAGTAGTACTTCGCGTACGAAGAAAAAGCAACAAGTATGACTGTGCAACGACACCACAAAGACCAAGGTATCTATAGGGTCATGTCCCGACATAGAGGACCTGGCGAAGGTGGAAAAATATACACGGTCAACTTATCAGTTCGTGCGTGTAACTGTGATAAGTGGTCTACTTATTCAACTTCATGCTCCCATGTCATTGTTGTGTCCAAATCCATCAGGGAGGATGCTTCTAAATATATCCACCATGTCTATTCTCTCGATCATTATAGGAATACGTACAAGTCCATTTTATATCCTGTACTTGATCCCATTCATTGGAGACCTCCTCCTTTTGATATGACACATCACCCTCCTAACATGAAAGGTACGCATGTGGGTCGACCTCAAAGGCGGAGATTTCAAATGCCTATGGACACAAAGAACAGAGGCACTCAAAGAGAAAAGAAGTGCGGCCACTGTAAGCGAGTCGGTCACAACCGGAAGACTTGCCCCATGTTAGCACATCTTCACCAAGCACCTCCTCCACAGTAATTGTATTTCAATTTTACTAAATTGTAATAGTTTAAATGTATAACTTAACATTTTGGATAGCAATCGTATAAAGTTGTTTTAAATGTGTTCAATTTTTTTCATTCAATATCCGAAAATTGCTGAGATTACAAATACCTATTATTAAAGTTGACGTAATAAATTGGCAAAATCATCATTCTCGACCCTATAATCAAGGATATTGTAAGGGGCTGGATGAATTTGTACATGGTCACCGGGGTGTAATCTTGAAAACACAACAAACTCATCCCACCCAAAAAAAAAGTAATCGTCTCCGCCTCCGTCTCTAGTCACTTGGAGTGTCAATTTGTTCCTGTGAAGATTGCGCATGTGTAGTACTTCGGGGATTCCAAGCTGCGTTCTAACACGCCATTGCATGTACTTTCTACATATCCACTGTACCCGGGAAACAACATTACAACACATAATTGTAAAATGAAAGAATTTATTACTAAAATTTAAATATTACTAAACGTACCGGTTTGGAAAGTGCTGAATAGGTTTTGTCAATGTCTATTCGAAAACTCTGCCGAAAAAATGCCCCATCTGAGGGATACGATAATTCGCCCTTAAGGTAACCTATCCCGAGCCCACCCTTAACATAAATATCTAATACATTCATTGGAGAGGGTATAAAATGAACTTTATCTGTGGGACGAAGATTGTTGTCACGCAAAAATCGTTGCAATCCTCCGTCTATGTAGTACGTATCATCTATTTTGGTTACATAAATGCACCATTGATTCCCAAAGTCGTCCTTCAGGTAGACAGAACTTGCTAACCCGAGGCCAGTTTGCTCCAACCAACTTGTGTACTTTGATGGAAGACGCTACAAAAAAATAATGAGCTAGATAGCTAAACACACTTCATAAAAGAAAAACTTACACAGTACAAAATAAAATACTACCATTTTTCCATCGGTTTGATTTCCGACCGCAATTCTAAATTGGTGTCTGAAATACTCTTCCAGGGCGGGATCCATTTCGCTATTCATTTTGAAATAATATTAAGGAAGATAGGGTTTTTGTAAAAATAAATTTGGAAAAAATGAATTGGGAAGAGGATAGGGTTTTTATGGGTTTGAGAGTTGAGAATGTTGTAGATTGTGGAGAGGTTTTGAGGGGTTATTTATAGATGTAATGGGAAATTCAAAAATTAAATTTTTGAATTTTTGAATCGGACCAGTCTCTGAAAATCGGTCAGAAATGTGAACGAATGTGCCAAAACCGTTCAGATATTTCCGTTCAATAATGCATGGTCAAAAAAGTAAAAGTGAGAAAAGACTAGACACTGCAAAAAGCCTGCAATTTGAGGACGGAAGTGGCAATTCCGTCCTCAGGTCACGAGCCAAGTTAGGATTTTTGGCACAATTTTTCTGCCAGTTGAGGACGGCAGGACGGAAGTCCCACTTCCGTACTCAACTGGCCGAAAAACTGTGCTAAAAACACCTACTTTTTTAAGCAGCTTGCAGTTGATGTAGTTTTTTTCTCTCATTTTTTGGTATTCAAACAACATATAAATATCCCTAAACACATTTTCTATCAATATAAAACGGACAACGGAATAATCGAAAAAATATTTTATAACGAAAAATTGTCAAATAGTTCGTAACAACAATTAATAAATGTAAACAAAATAACATAAAAAACTATCTACGGCCCCGAAGGTGTGTAGCGGTCGGGGCTTCTCGGGCCTTGCCGCAGATAGTAAATGCGGCCAACTCTCGCTCGCATCGCGCTACCGAGATTAGTTGCGATCATTTTCGCCCCCTTCGGGGTCGATGAATATGGGCTCCTCGGGGTAAAAGGGCAACGACAACGGAGTCTGATGCTGCGTCTGATAGATTTTGAGGCTATACGAGGGAGACCCACCCGAAAAAAAATCCCGGCTGTGCCGATGTCGAGGGCCCTGCACCCGGATGCCCCCCGGTCTAAATATCCGGGGAATAAGTACCCATGCTCAGATATTGGTATTCAAACCGGGTTGGTACCTCGGCTGGACTGGGGAACTGACTCTGGGCAGGAGACTGAGTCAGATCTTCTTCGGGTTGTGCCGGGTCCGGTGCCCCGCCACAGTGCCGAAGCCGCCTAGCTGCCAACTCCTCCTGGGTGGCCTGCCGGTTTCTCCTAGTGCCTTGCCTCCCAATCTGAGATCTTCCCGGGATAGGCTCCCTTGGATGTGTAACCGGTTGAATAACAGCAACCTCTGCTACATCCGCTGCCCGAGATCGGCACGAAACACTCTTCCCAACTGCCACAAATGCATCATTTATTGTCCTGGCGGCCCAGGAGATGAGAGGCTTGTACTGGCTGTTGATTCGGGAGGCAGGCTTCTCGAATTCTTCGAGCATGACTCGATTCGATTCCTCATGCGATGCAAATATTCATATTAGTATACTTTAAATAAAATTAAAAATGTTAACAACAAAAATAGTGAAACTTATAAAAATCGCCTCGGACGTAGCGATAGGTTGAATGCCCTTCGGGAGTGGACCGGGATCCCTATTCTGGGGATTGGTCAGAAGGTGGACGGTAATATGATTGTACCACTCCATGTACTCAGGGGTAGGTACAATAACATTACCGGGGACGGGAACGGCGTCCGCCAGTGCATCCTTGCTTGTTTCCCACATAGTTATGTAGGTGGCGTGTTCGGTTTCCCAATTCTTTGCTGGTCCCGCTTTGAACGAGTGAATGTCAACACCCGCTTTATTTCCCTCTTCCTCCGCCGGGATTGGTATCCCCTGCTGGAACCCGAATTGCCTGGCAACCCTGTCAGGCATGTGGTACTCAACCATCTCGAAGCAAACGAGAGGCGTGCGTGCCCGACAGGTCGCCTGGAAGCCTTCATCCCGGCCGCCCTCTCGGCAAGCACCCAATAAGGGTATGCCTCCACATAAACTGCATAAATAAATTGGACTTAGTGTAAAACAGATGATATAATTTCAACATAAAATACGAAATGACCGAAATATACTAACCCCTTGGGCACCCGTCAGTATATCCAGCTGATCTCGAAATACCGACAGCTGCTATTTGGGCGCGTCGCGGCAACTCCGACCCGTATTCCACCGCGACCCATAAGCTCTCCCGTCACCGGTAATATCATGCAGAATGGGCCACCGGTTCGCGGGCCGGAGACACGATATTCGCTCCCACTCCCACAACTGGTACAGAAAAAACATGAAATAGTCAGCAAATAATAAAAATACATACTAGCAATAAAAATGTATAAATTTGTAAACAAACCTGAATTAATAGGCAACAACCAGCTATGTCCTTAGAGACGGCCTGTGCAGAGGTGCACATCTGGCAGTACAGATGTGCAAGGACACCGTTAGCCCATGAATGCTGGTCCTCAGCTAGGATTCCGTTTCTGATTAGAAGGAGATACCGCATGTTTCCCCGCGACCCAGATTTGTTTGGAAAGGGGAAAGTGGACATCAGGAGGAAAATCAGAGCCTTGGCCCGCTGGTATACTACCGCGTCAGTAGCATCATCGCCTAGGGCCTCACTGATGTAGGCATACACCTCTATGAGCGCGAGGTATTACCCTAATAGACTCGAGTGGGGGTCGGAATCCTAGGCTCTCGTGCACGCGCTCAATCCACTGAGTTTTGCTGAGGTTAAAGTCCTCAGGCCAACTCACCACGTGGCCCCCGGTGGGCAGTCCTAGAAGGCATCCTACGTCCTCTAGGGTAATACTAACCTCACCACATCGGAGGTGAAATGAATGTGTCTCCGGGCGCCACCGCTCTACTAATGCGGTGACCAAAACATGGTCTATCTTTATTTTTCCTATCCGACAGCAACCCCCAAAACCTAGGTGGTCGATTAGCTGAATCACTCTTTGATTGGTCTCGTTTTGGTAGGCATCAAAAAAATTGCCGTCGGAACTAATAATTTTCAAACTACGATTAAGTTCTACATCCCCGCCCCATATTCTAAGAGCTCTATGTGATGCGTGTTTGTTTAAAACACTAACATCGTAAGGACGGGCAAAAGATGTGCAGGAACAGACATCTATACAAAAAACAATAGCATACAATTCATTAGAAAGTACACATTTTATATCGCCAAATTTAAAATTCCCCCAAGTAAAAATTTACAATCCTCAATTCACAAAAATCATCAATTCAAAAATCGCCCAACTAGATAATTTCCCTAAATTGATAAATGCCCTAATTTTTTAATTGACCTGAAATCACAAAATCAAACACAAATTCACACATATACAACTTCAAATAGGGAACAATTTACTCTAACTAACCAAAATCTCAACAATTTAAAGTTCAATTGAAAGCATATATGTTAATTTGCTCAAAACAAATTCAAAACAAAAAAATGAAGGTTTTATACCTTTTAGTTTAAGAGATGAGTGAGAAATGTGGAGTTGGTTGGTGGCGGCGAAGGCGGCAGGGGGTCGTTGGAGATGGGGGGACACCGGAGATTAGGGGTGAGCATCGATTTCGAAATCGGTAAATCGGTAGTTTGAAATCGGTTTTTTTGGTAATTTGATTTTTGAAAATACCGACCTATTTCGAACCGAATTACCGAATTCGAATTCTTTTTTTTTTTTTTTTTTTGCTAAATAAATTCTGTTTCCATTAATCACAAATAGCCGAGGCCATTACAATCAACAGAAAATCTGAAAATACAGAAAGTGTGGTTATACAATGATTTAAAAAATCACGATAACAGACAAAAGACACATCCAAGAAAACTTGGATGGTTAGGAAAAACAACTAGAAAAACTAGACAACTAAACAAATACATAATCTTCTTCTTCAAAGCATCTTCATCGCCATTCTTGAACCACAGGGACAGGAGAATATCACTTTCAACATCTTCCTTAGGGGTCGACAATTTATAGGACCATGGGCGTATCAACCGTCCTACAAATTGCCTCGGGAAAATGTAGAAAGTTGATAAAGGGCCCAGATCAAGTCCGGGTTGAACGAATCCTCCTAGAAAAATAGAAAAAAAGTCTAGATCTGTGAAGATCTGAGACTCATCTAACCACTGTGTCTTGAATCTTGAAGAAAAAAACTCTGAAAAAGGTTTCATATGATTCGTAGTACAAAATGGAGTAATATAAACGGAACAAAAGGACCAAGATTTGACCATTGGCCGGAGCAGCAGCAGGGGGAAGAACAGGAGGAAGAGAGAGAAGAGAGAGAAAAAGGGAGAAAAAAGGAAAAAGAGGTAAAGTTTTTCATTACCGAATTCGAATTCAATTCGGTATGAATTCGGAATTCGGTATATTTACCAAATTACCGATTTCAAAACTTCAAGAAAACAATTTACCTGTAATTCATGTTCAAAATCCATTAATGATTCATATCTTAAGTTCAAAATATCAGTCCAAAGTACATACATGTAATCAAGTTAGAGTTTAAAGTTCAATTTACAAAATTAAAGTCCAAAATACATGAATGATTCAAATCATAAAACCGAGTACAAGTAGAATCCTGTTCATCCAAATCATAAAACCGAGTACATGTAGAATCCAAAGAGAAGTAAAAGCGAGTACCTGTAGAATCCAAAGAACCAAACTTTTTAATAAACTTTTTCGGATATTTTTTTTTATTTTTTTTAAAAATAAAAAATTACAAATCTTATCTAGATTTTTTTTCTTGTTTCAACTATTTGAAGCTTTTTAATAAAGTATCTGTAGATCGGAGACGGACTTGGTCTGGTTGTAGATCGGAGACGGACTTCGTCGGTTAGAATTTTCAAAACTCGGGGTAAGGGAGAGACTAGGGGTTAGCCGGTTAGGGATTTTGGAGGTAAGGGATTTTGGGGGTAAGGTAAGAGATTTGGGGGTAAGGGAGACTGGAAGTTGGAACTTTTTAGACAAAGGGAAAAGTTGGAATTTTGAGAGAAAGGGAACTCTTTGGATTCTACAGAGGCAGCGCAGCTGCGCTTGGAGACTGGGGGTAGGGTTAGATTTTTTAGGGTTTAGTTATGAGCCTATTTATAGTATATTTTTTTGTATTTTTTAACCATGTTTTTTATTAAAACATTTTTTTAAAATTGAATATAAAAATGATTATATATATATTCAAATAATATTTTAATATGAAATTGAATTCGAATTCGAATTCGGTAATACCATCAGAAATACCGAATTCAATTCGAAATCGGTATACCGATTTCATTAAAATTCAATACCGTATTCGAACCAATTTCGAAATTTTCGAATTCGATATAATCCGAATGACCGAATTACCGAATTCGATTTACCAATTTCAAATCGAATTCGGTCGGTAAATCGGTTTTTACCGAATTTGCACACCCCTACCGGAGATGGGGGGTCGTCGGGGGTGGGAGGAGCTTCACGCGGGGGGAGGGGAGTTTTTTTTTGCTTTGGGAAAGATGAGGGTTTGACGATTTGGGGGAGAAGAAAAGAGTTTTTTTTTTTTAAGTCTGTGAGGTGAAGACGGAAGTGGGACTTCCGTCCCGGGCGTCCTCGCTGACGTGGCAAGGCGCGTCGGGAAAAACAGCCACTCAGCCAGGACGAAAGTGGGGACTTCCGTCCCGGGCCTAGGACGGAAGTCACATAAATATTTCTCCCTAACTTTTGGGTGCCATGTCATGACCAATAGAGAAAAGCTAGGCCATGCCCATGCAATCCCCTTATTATTAAGTGGATGAGGCAATAAATGATGAAGTAGACTACGATGAAGGTTCTAAATTCCATGGAAAATGGTCATTTTTCAACTGTTACTACCGGTGAATAATAGTCATTTTTTTTTTGAAGTTATGACAAAATTGTGTATTAATCATCACATATTTGGGCCGTCTGACTCTTTTTTTTAATTGTTACAACCGATGAATAATCTCGATTTTAGTCAAATTCACACAAAATCGTGTTATATTCATCACGGATTTTGATCGTCGGGATCAAAATTTTCAATTGTTTCGACCAGTGAATAATCTATATTTTATGAGAATTCAGAAAAAACGTGAATCTATCATCACAGATTTGGGGTCGTCGGGCTCAAATTTTTCATCTGTTGCGACCGATGAAGAATCTCGACTTTAGTCAAGTTCTGACAATATTGTCACGTATTTTGGGTCGTCAGTCTCGAATTTATTAACTGTTGCGACCGCTGAAGATCTTGAATTCAGTAATGTTTTGACAAAATCGTGTAATAACCATCAATGATTTGGGTCGACGGGCTCAGATATTTCAAATGTTGTGACCGATGATTAATCGTAATTTTATTAAGTTCATACAAATCGCGTACTAACTATCACATATTTGGAGTCGTCGAACTCTGAATTTTATACTAATGCGACCTTGAAATAATCCCGATTTTAATCAAGTTTAGAAAATAATCGTTTATTAACCATTACGGATATAGGGACGTCATACACGAAATTTTCAACCGTTACAACTAGTTAATAATCTTGATTTTAGTTAAATTTTGACAATGTCATTTGTTAACCATCACGGATTTGGAGTCGTCAAACTTGATTTTTTCATTTGTTTCGACTGATGAATAATCTCGATTTTAGTCAAGTTTAGACAATATTGTGTAATAACCATCACTGATTTGAGGTCGTTAGACTCAAATTTTTAATTGTTTCAGCAGGTGAATAAACTTGATTTTAGTAAAGTCCATATAATATTGCGTACGTTATCACCTATTTTGGGTCGTCGGACTCGTTTTTAGTAAATTTCAAACAAAATTGTGTAATAATCATCACGGATTTAGAGCCACCGAGTTCGGATTTTTCAACTATTTTGAGTGGTGAATAATCACAGTTTTAGTCAAATTCGAACAATATCGTGCACTAACACCATCACGGATTTGGGGACGCCGGACTCGGAATTTTCAACTATTGCAAGTTACAAAAAAAATCTCGATTTTAATCAAGTTCAGACAAAATCGTGTACTAACCATCACGAATTTTGGGTCGTCGGACTCGATTTTTTTTCAACCTTAGCAATCAGTGAATAATCTCGATAAAGTTCTAACAACATCGTGTACTAACCATCACGAATTTTGGGTTGTTGGACTCGAATTTTTCAACTGTTTAACGAATGAATAATTTCGATTTTAGTAAATTTCTGACAGAATCATGTATTAACCGACACATATTTAGGTGTTACAGAATTTTAGACAAGTGTTACATTATATGCAATACGTGTTTTCTCTTAATGAACACATGCCTTAAGACATATAACTCTTGTTTTCCGCAACATATGATACAAAATTATAATACATGTTCGTTAAAAAAAAATTAAAAAATCAAATTTTTTTATTAAACTCTAAAAAATATTCAGTATAATATTGAAATTTTATATTCTGCACTATAGCCGTTTCGTTCCTTTAGGCCTCTTCTATTCCTCCCTGTTAACTTTGGATTAGTTGTCAAGGCATGGTGCAATGACCGCCCCCAAGATTTTTAAAAATACTACTATTTATCGAAATTTTATGTGTATTTTGGAAAATTTTATCAATTTCGCTCCCCCCCCCCAGAATTTTTTTTTGCCATTTTTATCGCCCTCCAAGAATTTTTTACAAGTTCGCCCCTCCCCCTCCCTCCCCCCCACCCCAACACCAACTTCCTGGCTTCGTCCCTGGCATGGTGAGCTGAATGTTCTTAAGTCCCAAATATTTGGGCCTTTACGGTAATCTCATAGGTTCCTTGTCATTCAAGCTAATGTCTCTGGACCTTCTTTTTCGGGCCCTGAAATATTTTGCCTTCTTCCTTCTTTTCTGCTGTCATGGTGTAGATTGGCCCAGCATCATGAATGGTGATGAAATCTGCTTCAAGGTTTTTAAAATCATGAATTTTATTTTTTACTTTTCATTTTTACCAGTTCATATTTCTCTCTAAAATTTCTCTTCCTAAATTCTTTCAAGAACAAGGAATTCATCACCATTCGAGATTAATACTTACATCTCTTACTTATTTTCTTAAAAACAAAAAAATGGTTTTGTTTTAAAAAAAAATGGACTAAATTTGAGATTTTTTTTTATTTTATAAAATGGACCATATTTGGGGGAAAAAAAGTTGGCTGCATTTCTGAAAATTGTACGTGGCCCATTACGCGGATTATTTGCAAGGTTTTGAAACCCGATCCGGACCGACATGCTTTGTGGTCCAATTTGGCCTAAAAACTAGTAAGGATAAAAAACATGTTTCCTTTGTTCAATACGATAAAACCTAGAGGTCGGACCAGAAAACTAAATCAGGTTTAGTATAACCGACCGAGTCTAATATGTTGTAATTTTTTTTTAAAAAGGAAAAAATTGGTTATTCTATTTGAGATTGTTATTGTCTTGTTGGATTGCCTATGATTTATATTTATTATTTAATTTTGTTTGGAGACTTTATTGGTTATTTAGAGTTTTATTACAATGACCTATGAGTTGTGACTGAATATACATAATATTTTGTTAATTTTCAAGTTTATATTAAGAGGGTGTTTTAAGCTTTAAATTTGTGCATTTCATATTAGTTGGAAAATTTCACATTTATTTCATTTTAAATAATAATTATATATAATATTTATTTATAATATTTATGACATCACTGGATCAATTAACGGGTCGATGACGGTCCGTCCACCGATCCGACCAGTGACCCGTAACCCAATAATTTTTTCGGGTCCCCCTGCATTTCTGAAAATTTGCATACGACTCCCTAGCATTTCATATGTCTTTTTTCATTTTTAATTTATTTTGGTTATACTAGGTCTAGTTGTTTGATGCACGTTGTGTGCGTTATATATTGCGAATTGATATGTTTTTAAATTTGAGTGAAAATAAAATATGAAAATGTGAGGATGAAATATGTCCAAAAAAAAAAAATATATGAGTATCAAAATAGTCCACACTTCAAAATTTGGTAAGGAATTCTATTTCATAATCATCAAATAATTAATTAAGTTTTTTTTTTTAGCTCAGAGCACATGATATGATCGCAACTAATGAGACTAATCTAGATTGCGTCTGAACCAAACCATGCTAACTTAAGATAAGACCTGAAACAGAGCTCTTTAACTTAGGTATGTGTCAATGAGGCATTAGTCTAATGACCAAAACTGAGACTTCGTGAAGGGATCATGAGTTCAAATTACCTCACTGCTTCTTAAACCCCTATTTTTTGAAAAAAAAACTTAGGTATGTTATAAGTATCTCCTTCTTCTATACAAAGTATTGGAGACATTACAAGTGACTGTTTTTTATAAAAGGGATATAGGATGTGGTAAATGATAGAATATGTACATGATTCTAATTAATCTATATTAAGTACTTCTATTAGAAAGATAAAACACATAATATCTCAAGTACAATGAATTTATGTCTCATTTTTTTTTTTGTCTAATCTCTGTCTCATTTGTAAATCATTGTTGGGTATCACAGTTTTCTCTCAGACTCCGCATTTTTCTTTAGTAATGTTTTATATTTTAGATTTTTTTGAAAAGAAAACTAATACTTAACAAGATGTTATTAGTCGGTAAGAATCGCCTAACCCCATTATGTGTCTCCTTTTATGTTTTATTAATAAGAAATTGTCATGTATTAATTTTTTTAATTAAAAAAATATAACCTAAAAGAAATATTGAAACTCTCAAAAGAAAAATTAACACATTGATACTTTTTTATTAATGAGATAAAGAATGACGAAATATAAAATGAAGATAAATTATTTTTTGTGGTTATTAGTTGGATAAGAGATGAAACAAAAAAAAAATGAGCAAAACAGATTGGACGGTACATCCATAAATTATGGCCCACGGCGTGCAAGAAGAAAACAGAATGCAACTCAAGATGAAGAGTAAGAACCCATACAAATTCCCACATTACGTGTGATCCACTACTTCCTTAATCCTCTCATTTTTCCACATAAAAGTTCTCACTCGTGGAAAGACCATGTTTGGGGTCCTTCATGTGACTACTCTCTACTAACTAAATAAACTGTCATTCACTCTTTTTTGGACTGATTAGTTTTATCATTGTACACAAAAAAAAAAAAAGCGATACCCACGCTCCCAGGGCCTCCATCTCCCGATCTGACAGAAATTGTGGAGGATTTAATCAAAGTGGCCCAGCGGCTCGATTGGTGGGAGGTCTAGTCTTAGCTCACCACAATAAGCCACCCTCACATTGGAGGGTTGAAACTTCCACACTGCGGCTGCCAAGATTCGAACCTGCGCCCTTATACACAATCTGCTATCCCCAAACCAACTGGGCTACCCTTGCGAACATGAGTAGTTTTATCCTGATGGTAGAGTAAGTTATCATTATCTTAAAACTTGCTCTCGTGTTAATAAGTGTAATATAATAACAACAATAAAGCTTTAATCCTAACTAATTGGGGTCGGCTACATTAATCAATATAATATTTCTGTGTGGTCGTTCGCATTAATATTTTTCATCTATTTCCTTCTATCAAACACATACCCTCATTCAAGTCCAACAAATCAATATCATTCTTGATGATTTCGGTTCAAACCTTCTTCGGTCTCCCATACCTCTTACAACCTTATATCTCCACCATTCAAGTTTTCGAATCGGAGCGTCACTCGGCCTTCTTTTCATGTGTCCAAACCGCAAGCGATTCCCCCTATATTTTCTTAAGGCAAATTCGCAAAAATAGTCATACAACAATTTACGACTGGCAGCTTAGGTACTTTATCTAGATCACACAACAATTTACGACTTGCAACATAGGTACTTCCGTCACTTTTTCCGTCAGTCAACGGTTAGTCAACAATTTTTCAATTTTTCAGTACGTGCAAAACGCCTTAAGACAGGTGTTTTGAGGCAAAAAAACAGGACAGGTGTCCTTCAAAACATGACAGACGTCTTACAAATCAAGACATGTGTTCGTTTTGAATCAATTTTGCGATGAAAATTTTGAAAAATTGTTGACTAACCGTTGACTGACGGAAAGACCTAACTTGCAAGTCGTAAATTGTTGTGTGACTTAAAAAAAAGAAAAAAAGATAAAGTACCTAAGCAGCCAGTCGTAAATTGTTGTATGACCATTTTTGCAATTTTGCCTTTTCTTAAATATGTGCAAAAAATTTAATTTAAAGAAGAGAGAAATGGGTTAAGTTGACAATTTTTTATCTACGTGTATTGTATTTATTGGTTTGAGAGCAAATTGTAGGTTGATGTTAACTTACTCTCGGATCAAGATAAAGTTTCTCAAACAAGAATGACTTTGAAGGCAATGAATTTGGATCCCAATCCTAATAAATTTTGTGTCTGCACATGTGAAATATATTTCAGCCATCAGATGAGGTGATTTAATGGTTGAACTTTTTCTTTTTTGTCTATACACGTACAGTACGGTTCATAATGATATGAAAGAACTATACTTTTAACTATAAAATAAAAAATCATCGACCGAACGAGTGTTTTACATGTGTGAAAAATATTTGTTCCGCCATGAATTTGGATTGGACCTCCTTGCTTTCTCCACACATAATATTCATGATTGCCTCATTGCTCAACTTTCATTTGTTTGGAACTGAAAACCTAGGCCACCAACTAACTATATATTATGTCTTACCTAAATTCCAGCTGCTAGATGTTTCTGTGGATAATGTGTATAAAGGAAACTAATAAAGAATCTTGTAATTTGATAAGGTGGAAACGATAATTTCTTTTAAAAAAGAAAGACTTAAAAGTCTTATTAATATTCCAGAAATTAAAAAGTAAGTTTTAGGGAGTTATTTAGGGAATGATGATGATGGATTTTCCTTAATTAATTGCACTAAGTGGATGTTTGCTAAGTAAGATTCCATTTCAGTTATTCTATGGCTTGCTGCATGCATGCCCTGGTAGTGGTAGTTTTCATAATATAAAGCTTTGAACATTTTTTTTTGAAATATTTTGTGAACTTAATTTAAAAGATTATATTTTTAAAATAACTCGTATAACCTATTATATGGCTGTAGATTAGAAACGACGAATTTTCTATAACAAAAAATTATTTTTGTAATATTTTCTTATAAATTGTATATGAATTTACAATTTATAGTCGATATTTAAAGGTGTGCACTAATAAGCCCTTTTCATAATATAGTATCCTAGTTAACAAAGTGGACGGTAATTCAAAGGGAGCATAGACTAAGTTATCTTGAGGCAGGCAGCATATAATAGAACCCAAGACAGCAATGGACTATCCAATGATGAGCCGACACCAACGAGGACAGTGTCTGCAAGGGATAATGGAACATTAGTTTACTAATTTGAGAGGAAATAATTAATTAGTTCTTAAAAAAAGTACAATGTGGTTTTTTTCTTCTAAAAAATAGGTAGGTTTTATTTAGGACCAAGGTTAAGAATTTGTTATTGAAAGGCGAATGTTTTACTGAAAAATGTTTGAAGGGTAAGATACAATATTTATAAAAATAAAAATTTTAAAAATAATAAAAATTTAGTATAGAAAATTTGTCGTTTCTAAAAATGTTTGAAGCGGTCGCCACCCTCCGCACTTCTGAATCCGTCACTGGGTCTGCCTCCAATTGATCAAAATTCAAAGTTTTTCTCACACCATGTGAAGGTGTTTCCACACACTATAAAACTCTAACTCCTTATTTAAGGAGTAATACAAGAATAACTTTGATAACAAACTAACGAGTAAGGTTGTCAAAATCACGAGTTGGATCCTAAAATCGTACGATTCTACGATCCTAAGGGTATAAATCGAGTTAAATCGTATTAAAAATCGCTGGAGGATTGAATCGTAGAGGATCGTCGATCTAGATCGTAGAATCGTACGATCTGGTGCGATTCAATATTGCCACTAAATCTTACCTCTTTTCAACTGGGTCGGTAACGGGTTATCTCAAATAAAAAAAATATCTGCTTGTATTCAAGCCAACATCTCAACTCTCTCAAATCTTAGACTCCTTAGCTTCATCTCTCATCATCGATGTGAGTGGAGGTAGAGATTAAATGGAGGATAATAATAACGCCATGAATGGTTTGCTAGATTAGAATATTATAAAGATAGACTTGTTGTTATGAAATTTGTTGGAGTAAAAGACCTTATGATCGCGTTGTTAGTTCTATTGGTATTCTTGAATTGTTGGTTTGTTTTCGAAGTTTATCATTTGTTAGTATGTGATTTAATTTCAGTTTGTTAGTTCTATTGGTATTCTTATTTTTCACGTTGAAGCATTGTTATATATATATTTTTGCTCAATTGCATATAAAATGATGTCTTATAGACATAAATTTATCATGAAATATTTTAATAATTTTGTCGGATCTTCCGAACCGTACTACGATCCTTGCGTTTATGATTTTTTAAACCCCTTCCGTTCCGAATCAAATTTGCGATTTTGACAACCTTGTTAACTAGTCAAATCCAAACAATCATGACCCTCTGGATTCTCTACCCCGCTCCCTCCCACCAAAATTACGTACGTATCCCTGCAATATCATCACTTACACACATTAAAAAACTCTCTGAAACTCTCATCATCACAGATTGAATATTCACTTAATTTATATCTATTTTAAGCAAGACATGAAACATTTAATTTGCAAAAGATTGTGTAACATAGAATAATGATCAATGATGAACCACCATGCAATTCCCAAGCATGCAACTATATATATACACTACAACTTCACCATCTAATCTTTTGTATACCTTCAAATTCAACAACAAAAATTCTTATAGAAAACTTTTTTTCCCTTGGCCCCAAATAGAAAAAAAAATCCACAAAGATCATGGAGATAACAATAAAAAAAGACCACAAAACTTCTACTTATTTCCTCAATATTCTTCTTTTTGTTATTATTATATTCATTATTTTTCATACTATACCACCTATTGAGGCTAGAAAATCTCACGGCAAGAAGAGGATGGCCGCCGCGCGCGCGGCACCACCGCCTAGTGGTGGTTATCGGACGGCTGATGGTTCAACCACCTTTGATTTAATGTCATTTGGAGCCAAAGGTGATGGAGTTACTGATGATTCTAAAGCACTTTTAGCTGCATGGAAAGCTGCATGTAAGGTTACTGGAGCTACTATAAAGATTCCATCAGAGTTCAAGTTTCTTATTAAACCAGTTACTCTTCAAGGCCCTTGTATGCCTCACCTAAATCTTCAGGTTTGTATTTTATTTTAGTTTCTTCTGTAACTAAATTATTTTTGAACGTCTGCTTTTATCAAATTAATGTAAAACTAGTGGTTAATTTCTGGTCACTTTTAATCACCTTTTATGCACATATTTCCAGTGTTAAAGAATTAAATTGACCTAAATGCCATTAAAATTGACTAACATGGGTTTAAAAATGACCAAAAATTTTTTTTGTTACAAGTAGTAGTTCAAAATTAGTTTAAATGTAGAAATATGTTAAATAAAAGTTTACAGATAAAAAAAAGAAAAACAAAACTAATTATGTACAAATATAGTGTTTTTCTCTATTTTTTCGTATTCAACTACTTTTTTTTTTCCCATTGAAAGAAACCACCACATACATTAGGAAAATGGTATTGTAATCGTAGACATGATCTATTAGTCGTGGTCCTGCATATTCTTTACATTTTTTCGACGGCTCTACCTGTACAAGTAGACCAATCAATAAATAAAAAATTATCGTCGTAAAAAAAGCGTGAATCCAGAATCAACAGTTCATGTTTTCTTCAATACATGTTTTTTTAATAATTTGTTACTAATATATAATTCTAATTCAGACTCTGCATATATAGTAGTTAATGATATAGAAAATGAAACAGATTGACGGGACTCTGTTAGCTCCAAGGAGAGGAGGGTCATGGCAAAAATTCAGCTTGTGGCAATGGATAAATTTCAAATGGGTCCATAATTTTACAATTCAAGGAACTGGCATTGTTGACGGACAAGGTTTTGACTGGTGGAGTACCTCTGAGTTAGATATTAAGCTCCAGGTTCGTATAATTAAAGTTAAATCAAAATAATCCATAACGGAAAAAGGTGTGACAGTCACCTCCAACATTTTTTTCTTAGACTTTTCTATTAGTATTAATTTTGTAAACTTTGAATAATGCGTAATATTTTTATATCCAAAGTCAAAAAAATTCTGCTTTCATATTTGCTTATCACAATAACAAAAATAGTTTACCGGTCTCAAAATTTTAAAAGACTAGTAACACATTATCTCTTGCACTTTAAACGTTATGTAAAATCATATTTTCTCTCATTAAATTGAATTTCTAGCTCCGTCTATACTTTACCGAGCTTTTTTCCCCCAAGTTACTTATACTTCTAATCATATACAGAAGAAGAAATTCAAGAGCACTCCAAGTATGAAACCAACGGTAAGAATTCTACTTTTTGAATTTATTTTGTAAAGGTTTTTAATTAGTATATTCCAAATAGTTTAAATTTTTTATTTAATTTTGTGTTTTATTTCGAGACAGGCGTTGAGATTTTATGCCGGGAATAATGTGACAGTTCGTGACATAAGAATAATAAATAGTCCACAGTGTCATTTGAAATTCGACGACTCGAAAGGAGTGAAAGTGGACAATATCACAATTTCTTCACCAGAAACCAGCTTAAATACTGATGGGATTCACCTCCAGAATACCCAAAACGTTGTCATCCAGAACTCTAACGTTGGATGTGGTCAGTTCCATTTTTCTTTTAATTTTTTATTAATATTTGGGCAAGAGTACGGTCGAATTCAGACATATTTTTTCGAGTCAGGAATGCTAAATTAACTACGCTAACTTCCTTAACTCCGTCCATTTATATTTACTAAAAGTTTAGTGACGAAGTTTTTGTGTGAAAAAGATAGATTTATCCTTTTCTCTTTCTCTCTCAAACCTTCCCGTCTAATGGGTATAATAGTCATTTGTAATAATAAAAAATTATTTTCGCACATATCTCATCTCAATTAAATACTTCGCTTCCACCCTACTAAAAAAAAATAGAAGTATACTCCCTCCATTCCCATTTAATTGTCGTTTAGGAGATTTATAGGTATCCAAATTAATTGTCGTTTAAGACTCTTTTATTAGTTGTCAACAATTTATTCCAATTATACCCTCGTATTTGCCTCCTCTACCATCCCTATTTTTCCTTTATTTTCTTATGCTATAGAAGTGAGAGAGGGGTAATATTGAAACTTTCGGTGAAAATGACAAATTTCTTAATTTTCTAAAATTATCTAAAAAATCTTATATTTAGAAATGGAGGGAGTATCATTTACTTCCACCAAGGAAAGTAAATGGTGCCACTACCCCTTCTCGTTCCCCTCTCTCCCCCCACCCACCTTGAAACCCAAACAAAGCCTTAAAAACCTTCCGCATGTTCCACTTTTTATGAAGAGTTCCTTGTTTTTATAGGTTTTTAGAAGAACTGGTTGAAATGTAGCAATTTGATAATAATTCGACATAGAATTAGACATAAAATATAACAGAAGATTCGATCTCATGTTTGAATGTCCAAATTGCATCTTTTTTTCCTTCTTTTCTTCTATCATCATTGAGAATTTCAATAGTGCTATATATTAATATATTCCCTCCTCTCTAAAATATAAGGTCTTTCGACACTTTTTTAAATTTTTTAAAATTACCCTTACTCATAAAATTAGTTTTCTTTTATCTCTATTATGTTAATTGTTCTTCCTTAACCAAAAAATATCTTATATTTTGAAAATGAGTATGTGAGATCAAATTGTTTCATTAATATGGGCAAACATTAATTTCTAAATTTGCTTATCTTTTTTCCATATATTTGACAGGTGATGATTGTGTCTCGATACAAACTGGTTGCACCAACGTTGTTATCCAACACATCAATTGTGGTCCTGGCCACGGTATAAGGTAAACCATTAGTTTATCAATAAAACTTGATTTGTTTTTTTTCTATAAGTAAGAAATCTTCAAAAATGGACCAATGAGAAAAATATTTTTAATTTGCATTCAAATTTCAATTACAGCTTAGGTGGACTAGGAAAAGATAGAACTGTTGCTTGTGTCTCCAACATTATAATTGACAACATCGTCATGGACAACACCATGTACGGGGCTCGGATCAAGACATGGCAGGTTTGTTCTCTCGTTATAAATTATCTGTCTCATTTTTTACAGTCCATTCATAAAATATTATCACGTATCTTGCTTTTCCTTAAAATTCCTCATCTTATATAAATATCGTATGGCAACTTGATTATAATATTGGAATAGATAATTAGACAAAAAATCCCAACCCTCTTAAATCCGGCTTGATTATGACACAAAATCGATCGTAAATTTTTAATTTCGCGATTGATAAAAAGAATAGCTATTCTTCTAGTTTGAAGAGTTATTCAAGAAAAGCTATACATTCAGCTATTTAAAATTTAAATGTTGGATCAAATTGATGTAACTAACTAATAATGTGTTAGCACATGCTGACAAAAGTAAGGTTGTTTTTGTAGGGTGGACTTGGATCAGTAAAGAATGTGACATTTTCCAACATTCAAATGAACAATGTTAGGGTCCCAATAATGATTGATCAATATTATTGTGACAAAGGTTTATGCAAGAATCAAACACAAGCAGTGGCAATTTATAGTGTCAAATTTGATCAAATTATTGGGACTTATTCTTCTCAACCAATTCACATAGCTTGTAGTTCTTCAATTCCTTGTACAAATGTGGATTTAATGTCTATTCAATTGCAAAAATCAACTGGTAATATTAATCAAGGAATTGAAGAGGGCTTATGTTTGAACTCTTATGGAAGAACACAAGGACCACTTTTTCCAACAAGTATGGATTTTTGCTTAAGAAAGGCTAATGGGATTCTTCAGAGGATACCAAAATCTCATGAAAAAGGTTGCTGGTTATGATCAAGAATTTGTTACATTTTTCATGTGAAAAGTTTGGTGTAAAGGCAAAAAATCGTCTGTTGCCAACTGGTATTCTCATTCTTGTTCCAATCATTCACAATTCGTCATGTGAATGTGAATGATGACTACTGAAGAAATAAAATTAGAGGAACATCTACGTGACAAATTCTAAGTGGTTGGGACGGGTATGATAACATCAGTTAGAACATACGGTTTTTTTTTTTATCGTTTTTTGTGCTTTGTGAATGATTCCTTCCTCACTGAATTTTTAGGTGTTGGAAGGAAAGTGAGAATTTTTTTATCTTGGTAGGCTACTAAGTTTATAAGTTACATCCAAACCAATGAGTGCAGTACACATAGGAAAGAGAATTGATATAAGTTCAATTCTCTTTCCTACGTGTACTGTATTGATTGGCTTGAATGTAAGTTTTAAACTTAGTAGCCTACCAATATAAAACTACTCGGAAAGTGAGGGGTTTAGTTTGGTTTAATAAGGAAAATAACTTGTAATTTGTGTAAATATTTGATGGAGATCAGTATTGAATGTTTGATTTGGCCAAAAATAAAATAATTTATCTCGTTTTTTTTTTAGTTTATATATTTTCCTATCTTGATTGAATTGAGACACAAAGTATACATATAGTTTAGATTTCGAAATATATATGGTGTAAATGTTAAGTTATGTTGATTTTTATGTAGTTGATCCAAACTATATTCTGCGACTCAATCATAAAGTAGCTTGACTGAAAAGAGATTATTAGTGGAAACTTTAGTTTCCAAAGCATAATTTATATTTCCCAAAGCGGTAGGGATTTGTCCTTGGTAAGAGTTTATCATTATATTTTCTATTCTTATTTTTCAAAAAATATTTTTTTGGGAGGAAAAATTATTTATTATAAAAAATAAGTGTATTTAAGCAGTTGGGAATTTGAATTAAAAAACCTTGATTACCTAAGGCTCTCAAGTCTCAACATTAATCAATAAGCCAATTTATTTTTTTAAAAAAAATCCATATAAATAAAAAAGCTCAAATACTTTATTCTTATATTGAACCACGTAAATTTTATTGATGTCTCTTAAAGGGGTAAAGTAAATATTCATTGATGATATTCAAGAGTTACAAAGGAGTGAAGGAAATCAAGATAATATTCTAGCCATTTGTTAAAGGACTAGTCCTTATGGCCATATCACTACAACAAATATCGTAAAAAATTACTGACGACGCAGACAAATGCGACGTTCAAGCGACATTTGTAATGAATGTTAATATAAATTTATGTCGACATTTTTTTTTATCTTATTACATTATATGACAAATATCGCAATAGACATTTTTTATTGTAATATATAAAGCCAACTTGTGAGTCTACACATTATATTTTTTAGAGATATAAAATATGCTAGTGCAGGAGCTACCAAGAACCCTTAAGGATATAATTAACAGTTTAATGTCACATTATTATTATTTTTTTGGGTTAGGGGCGGTGAGTAGTCTGGGTGCTATGGCCCGATGTCAAACTCAGGACCTCTCGGTCGTGAGCGAAGGGGAGCTTAGTAAGTTTCCTAGAGCTCTTCAAAAAGGGGAAAGGCCTCAAGGCGGTCCACATAGCCTCTTATAAGACAAGTTTTAAATCGAGCGATGTACATGGATTGTAAAAATATGTAAGTGAAAGTCAACAGTATATATGTGATTTGAAATTACTCTAAATGTGATTTGAACTTTTATTATTGAAAATCTCTCCCCATGCATCACCTCAAATTTTATCAGCTCGTCTATGTAGTGGGACTTTTCTAGTGCTCTTTCATATGTCATATACATGAACGAACACACAACAAAAGGCTTGGGGAGGTTGGTGGTAGTGGTGAATTTTTTTTTATTTTTTTTAATTTTTTTTATTATAAAAAGTGCAATTTCCACCACCGTCCATTGTATTTTTTGGTTGCACGCCTGCTAAGAAAAGGTTTAACACAAAAGTATTGGTTTTCGGTAGTATAAAGTTTAAAGCTGCTTCGAAACTTATAGTATCCATTTCATATTTTCATTCCCTGCCTCACAATTATGATTAATTATCCAACTGTCATATGTTACAATTTGTTCACCCAGAAGAAACTGGTTGGCCTATAATGTGGTTCACCACATATCATACCACACGTTTATAGATGCAGAATACTATTTTTTCACTACATATAAAATACATTTTGCATAGGTGTTACATGTTCTTGGACAGGTGTTAAATCTAATGCAATAGGCAGTGGCGAAAATAGGGCGGGTAGGGCCAGTGGGCCCCCCGAGATTTTTAAATATATTACTAGATATAGTAAATTTTATATGTAATTCGGAATATTTGATCAAATTTCAAATATTCGCTACACGTAATAATTTTAACTTTCTTAATTTTCGCTACATGTAGTAAACGACTTATATTATGAAATACAAGTTATTATTAGTGGAAAAGAGAATGAGACACACACACACACACACACACACACACACACATATATATATATATATATATATATATATATATATATATATATAACAGAAGATATTAAGTGCTAATTAATTACTATTTTGATATGTCTCCGATTCAAATTCGCCCTTTGTGAACTTTTTTTTGCCTATGGGTTAGGGTTCACAACTACAACTTAAGGCTCTAGCGTATTAGGATTAGGTTAGTATATTGATACATTAGACATCACGCCTCGTTTCGCGGGATCCTGAAACGTGACTTATGAGTCTTGTAACATCTACGACAATTTACTTAACAAACGTCTTCGCTATACCAAATTAACATCCCGAACCCATATTAAATACTAGTCAGACATTTCAGATTTTTCAGTATGAAACTGGGGGATTCACATAGATTCGTCTACCATTGCTGGGATAAGATTTTAAAAATGAATTTCAAAATAAAAAATATTCTTTATGTTCGAAATTAAAATTCATGGTAAAATAATGAACATTCATTTTTCGGACATAATGTAACGGATATCCTATCTCCAAGGCTATGAAAATGGATCATTGGCAAACCATAAGAAATTCAGGACTTTGTTATGAACCATAGAGTTTTTATCGCGTTTATATGAACCAAAGAAAGTAGGAAAACATTGTCATCCACAGTCTTTCAAACAACTATTTAACAATCATATATTCCTTTATAAATAATTTTGTATTAATATCGCATCAAAATAAAAGATAAAGAAATAAAGAAAAAAAAACAAAAAAAAAGAATAACAGCCTGTGAGAAGAACTCCAAAAATTAACAAATGGCAATTTCTTCTTCACAGGTGTTCGTCGCCGTCGGGATCCTAATAATTATGGCCGGCGGCGGAGGCGTTGCAAACGCCACCGGCGGCGATGTATGTGGGGCCACCAAACCAGGACCAGAAAGGGACCTTTGCACAAAGCTGATAAAGGGAGCACATAAGTGGGATCAAGCAATGATAAATGTGGTAAAGTCCATTATGGCAGAAACAAAGAAATCAAAGCCTTTAGTATATGGGCTTCCAAGTCATCTACCTGCAACACTTAAGCCCATTAGTAAAGATTCAATGGTGGAAACTTGCAAAGAATCATATGATAATGTCATGGATAATTTGAAGAAAGTTCTTCAAAATGTTAAAAATGGTGATCCAATGGGCTCAATTCCAGTTGAACTTTCTGCTACTTTAGATGCTTATGGAGATTGTACTGATGGACTTAGTGAATTCGGAGTTGATGATCCTCAAATTGATAAGGCTAGAGATACCATTCAAAAGTATTCAAGTATTTCCTTGGCTGTCTCAAGCATGAAAAAGAAGATACACTAACAAATTTCGATCGGATCTTCTGTCTCATATTTGTGTCTCTCACTGATAATAACCAGCAAAGCGTCAATATTTTTCTAAAGAATATACTCCCTTCATTTCATAATATAAGTCTGTTAGAACATGCAGCGAAAATTAAGGAAGTAAAAAAACAAGGTATTTTGTTAGTCAAAATATCAATATTACTCTCTTAAACAAGATTTTTTTATCACTAATTCTGCTTAAGAGAGTAATAATGATATTTTGATTAAAAAAATAACTTAATTTTTACTTTCTTAATTTACGATACATGTCATAAACGACTTATATTATGTCATGCAACTTATTATTAGTGGAAAAGAGAATGTCATGACACATATATAGGACAGAAGATATTAAGTACTAATTAATTACTATTTTGATACGTTTCAGTTTCAAATTGAATGTTCATATTATTCTTAATACATAATGAGTAAGAAAATAAAAAATATATATTTATATTGAGACGGAGAGAATTATGAAAATGCTTGGGAAAACATTATTATAGAGAATTATGAAAATGCTTGGGAAAACATTATTATTGGTTTTTGGGAAGAATTTTCTTTAAAATATTTTCTATTCATTATTTGTGCCTCTCTTTATATAGTATAAGCATGTTAATTTCTTCAGCTCCTTGAACAATTATTTTGGTTTCTTTTTATTGTAAGTACAAATGTTATAAATAAAGTTTTGTTCTTGGTTTTTCCTTCCAACAAAATTCTATTCCAACTGATCTGAATAGGAGTTTGTTTAAGCATTTCTGAATTAACTGATTTTACCAATCATCTCTTCATATTAATTTCCTTATTTAGATACATTCAATATGGTATGGTTAACATTTTTTATGAATAAATGATTATTCATTAATAACAAAATTATTAGGGTCATTACAATTGAAATAATCCTCGAATTTTTTTCTCTAATAGACTAATACCACAAAAAAGAGGAGTTAAGGAAGAAAAAAAAGCCAAACAAAATCGAAAATAAAAGTTATATAAGGTAACACATAAAAACTCACACACCAGATACCCTAGATGGGTAGGAAACAAAAATACTAATAATAGTAATCTAACAAACAAAAAAAAATATAGTCTTTTCCGCAACATCTTCATTGTCATCCTCGAACCAGGGACAAGAACTTACTTTCAACATCTTCCATAAATAGCCATTCAGAAGATCATGGACATGTCAACGATTTAAAAAATAGCCTAGAAAAGAGATAAAACTTGAAAATGACCCAAATTTAATCAGGATAAATAGATCCCTTTTTTCAGGAAAGGATCAGCAAGCCGATCTATTAAGATCGTTAAAAAAAATCTCGCTTTGAATGGCTTTAATCTTGATGAAAAAGCACAAAAAATAAGTACATCGATATTTGCGATTAAAAGGAGAGGCGAAGACATAAAATATGAGTGAAGAATAGTTAAATTCGACCAAAATTTAACTAATGGCTAAAGCTCTTAGCCGAATCTAACTATTGGAACATGAAAGAGGAAAGAGAGACCAAGAAAAGAAAATTATTAGAAAGAAAGTTTTTGGAGTTTTGGTGCATATGATATCGTTAACATGGATTAACTCAAAATATTTTATTCATGGAAGCCTTTATTATACCTTCATAGTTGTTTCTGTTATTCATGGAAAATTGTTAATTACCGTAAGATCTTCTAAAACATGCAATGCAAATGAACCGAGTTACAGTCTTATGATTCTTCTACATCTTTTTTAAGAGAATAATTATTTTCACCATAAGATTAATTTATATTTCTTCAGATTCTATCAAATCCAATTGATATGAAAGATATTAACTCATAAATTTATAGACAGTCGATATGTTACTTTATATTTCAACACGTATTATCTAGTGATGTATTTATGCCAAATAGTTTTTCTATTGATCTTCGAAAACGGCAAATAATCATCGGTATTTGTACATGTTTTCATTTTTTTACCTAACTACTCACAATTTACTATTGTATATATAATTAAAAGAAATGTTTACATGACGAACTTTGAGTGATTGAACACATTAATATAAACATACACGGATACGATACATACGATTTTCACCCATCGAAAACCACCACTCTTTACTGTCGGCTTTTCCTTTATTCATTAACTTAAGATGGTAAACAAAGTGAGTACTTTTTCCTCCAAACAAATAATACTTTTTTCTTATTCAAAATATAAGTATTTTTTAGAAATTTTTACACAAATTAAAATAATAATTAGAATAACTAAAGTACCTAATTAATAATACAAAGAAAGTAATAGAGAGTTGCATAGGTACTATACATTGGCAAAAAAATCCTCTGTCCCCGTTCGTATATGTCCACGTGTCCCCAACCAATCACAATTCACCATGTGTATATATAATTGAAACAAATATTTATATAGTAAATTCTGATTGGTTAGGGACACGGGGACATACACGGATGGGGACAGAGGATTTTCACCCCTATACATTTTGACCAAAATGAATATGGGGAGAAAATAATGTAGGAGTAAATCAGTTAATAAATATACATTTTTTTTATAAAAATATTTATATTTTGCAACAAATAACAACTTTTAAAAAGTACTTATATTTTAAATCGGAGGGAGAAAAAAATAAAAGTTTGCTTGAATTGGATGGTAGGTGTCTCCTAAAGTAGAAACCATACCATCTCCTACTCCAGTCCGGCTCCTGTGCTGAACGCCTTTAATTCAGTACGTGCGGGACACAATATGGGCCGTTGATTTCATTTTTTAAAAGGATCAATGGTTGAGATTTATTAGAGGAGAGAGAAAAGCTAAAAGGGTACATATGTAATTTTATTAGAGGAGAGAGAAAAGTTGCATACTGAAAAGTTAAAAAGGTGGGTTACAGAGAGAGAGAAAAGTTATGGGTTGAAAAAGAACGCATGTTCTCTCGTTAGAGAACACACGTTCTTGTATGTTTTTTTATTAGAGAACGCACGCTCTCTCTCAGAGAACTCACGTTCTCTCTCGAGAACGCACGGTTTCTCGTCAATAAACACATTTTTTATTAGAGAACGCACATTTTTTATTAGTGAACGCATGTTCTTGATTATTGAACATGCGTTCTCGGTCAGTAAACACATGTTCTCTATTATAGAACGCACGTTTTTTATTATTGAACGCATGTTCTTGATTATTGAACACCCAGTTACAAGTAAAAAAGAGAAAAAGAGAGCTCAAAGTTTATCTCTAAAATACCCCTGTTTTTTATACAACCGTTGGATCAAACAGTACAAAAGTACAAAATCCAATGGCTGACAAGCATGTCCCGTATATACTGAATTTTCTTGTTCAGCACCTGAGCCAAGGTGCTCCTACTCACAGCAAACCAAATCACTTGATCATTAGGTAACAATTGTCTAAAAGTTGCTGATTTCAAAGATCCCTTCCTTACCTTGCACGCTAGGGTTACGGCTATAGTTTAGAACAAATAAAATTGTTAATATATACTACATTTTTTTTATATAGACGTTGAAGAATTTTAGAATGATATTACATCATATTCAATAAGTATTTTGTCTTGATGAGTAAATGTCTTAAGGCATGTAATACTTATTTTACGCAACTCGTGTTACAAAATCACAACAGGCGTTCCTTCCAAAAAAATTTAAATGGTCAAATTTTTATCGACAGTAAAAAATGTCCAATGTGTACTAGAATTTTGTGTGTTCAGCACCTGATTGTGCGCACATACTTCTTTTTTTTTGCATGTCAAAAAAATTACTCATTTTAGATTTATTAAAAAAAAGTTATAGAATGATAAATATATCAAGAGAAGAGATAGTATAGCAATTTATATCGGAACTCTAATAATTCTTATGTTCTACCTAAATAATTCAATTCTGGATATTTTAGAAACATTGTTTATTATACCAATTAAATTTGTTACCGGTAGTGATATTATTGGACTAGAGTGAACTTATGAAGTTTGACTAATCACATTGCTATACATGTGATGGTTTCATTCTACTCAAGATTTTTATTACATCATTTAGTACATTCTCTGTGACACTCCATATACACTTTAATTAATATAACATAACATAAAATAAATAAATCTTAGGGATAAATGAATATACGTTATGTGTGAACATGACTATAATAATGAATGTTATAAAGAGTGTCACATAGAGTGTTATAGATGATGATATGTATCACACATGGAGTAATGAAGCTGATTGAAACCCATAAATGCACTTTAATCTAATATTCTTGTTACATTTTTTAACAGAAAAATTCATTGTATATCATTAAATGATATCAAATAATACATGTGGTCGGAGAAAATCCGATGGGTCTCCAACCCATTGAGTGGAGGCTCTAGTCATCATCGACAATTTGCAAATCTATCAGCAATCTTATTGCAGTGAATCATCTTCTATTTGACTAACAATGTGTCTTATGGGGGGAGGGGAATCATCTTCTATTTGGTGTACCTGATTTACCAGAGTTTTACATTCACTCTCTATGAGGAAATGTTGGTATCCTTGAGCTAACACAAATCGAAGTCCTTCTAGAAATGCATTTGCCTCAACGTATTCCGGGCTGGGCGAAATGGAGATAAATTTGGCAGCTCATGCTAGAAAGTTACCTCCATGGTTGCGCACAATCAGCCCAGGCTGCCAGTGTTATTATTTCATGCTCCATCAACATTATTTTTTAGGATACTATTTTCGAGGGTTTCATTTAAAGAAAGGAGACTGTTGTAGAATCTGATGAGGTTTCGTTGTATATTTAGGAGTAAGCATCTTTACCTTCTTGTTACATATGTTGCAGTTTTATTAGTATATTAGGGCAAAAAATCGTTTGTACCCAACTTGTGTACTTATGCATATACCCACCATTCAAAATTGGCCACGTGGACAGAGAAAATATATTTTCTTTACGGATTCTACTATTTCTTTTAGGTTATAAATTTCTTAATTAAAAAATTGACCCGCTTCAATTTCTTATTGATGGTACATGCATAGGCACACAAGTTGAGGATAGAGAATTTTTAGCCGTATATTAGACAATGTAATATAAAATACGAATTCATTTCATTGATGTATGATCCAAGTAAGATAATTCTAATAAATATTCTTTCAGCTGTATATTGCATATTTTCATTTTATTCCAACAGCTTAAATTTCATAATTAATCTAAGAGGGTATTTGACTATAAATAAACTATCCAATCACCTTTTCTAAATGAGGTCTACATCAATACATTCATATCTTTCTAATCAAGGATATTAATGGTAAGAGTTTAGATAAAAGAAAATATATTTATTTTGAAACATCTCAAAATCAAGTATTAATATTCAATTTTATATAGAGAGACTTTATAATAGTTCAGACATTACATATAAATTGTATACACAACTCAATACTAAGAATTTGTATCAAGGGTGTTTTAGCGCAGTGGGGCAGACACCTACCCACGACCTTGAGGTCGTGGATTCGATACCCTCCACCTGCATGCGGCAAGTTTTAATCTTTTTTTCTAGGGCTATCTCCTCCTTGTCTAAAACAATTCTCTCTTTCCTATATGGGACAACCGTTCAATCGGACTTCAAAAAAAAAAATACTAAGAATTTGATAGACAATTACTTAGGAACAATGAGACAGCTTAGTAGTGCTGCTCTTTAATGTTGTAACTATCATCATGAGTTTGATTCTTACCGCGTCAGAGTGCGCAACAAATTCCCCTCCCCTTATAAATAAAGACAATTACTTTTCCCATTGAAGAAACACACGTTTTTTTCTTCTTCTTTTTTTCCCATTTTTTTCCTTTAATATTCTTACTCTGATTTTACCTTTATATTATTGTAAAAATTAGCTCATGGACCTCCATATCCTCTCAAAATCAATTGGCAAGGAGAGGTGGAGTCAATTTATGGCCAGCCGCCCTTCTTGGGTCGTACGTTGACCATTAGAGCTCACTTGGGCATTATGAGCTCATCATCCCACCAAAGGGCCTGCTTTGATACCATGTAAAAATTAGTTCATGGACCTCCATATCCTCTCAAAACCAATTGGCAAGGAGAGGTGTTAACCCATGAGGTTATATGTTATTTGGATCTTCCTTATACACTCGATGTGGAATTTCATATTTCAACAATTATTGTAATTGAAAGTAAATTACGTGTTTCTAAGATTTTAGGGAGGAAACAAAAAAAAAAAAAAGTGTAGCTTTAACTTCTGCACAAGTGTGTGAAACTATTGACTAATTTAAATTAATTAATTAAGTGGATCATGTGAATTCTTTGCCTTTTATATTCCGAAAAAAATTAATGTGAGGATTTTAACATCAATCCAAAAGGGGAAAATTAAAGATACAAGCATAGTATTTAGGGTAAAAGGTGTCCACACCCCCTAAATTATTCTCTTTTTTAGTTTTTGACCCTCAATTAAAAAAGATCAAGTTTTGCCCCCTAAACTATTCAGACGTATCAATCTTGCCCCTGTTACATTTTTATGGAAGGTAAAAAAATGGGGGTATTTTGGACAAATCATATATTTTTTTTTTATGAATAATCATATTAGACATTAAAAAAAATTCACAAAAATAATGGAATTTTTTTATAGAAAAAATCCTAAAATCCTCCTCATTTCCTACCGTGTTGGTGCTGATTCTAAATCACTATTCCGGCGACTGATTCATTCTTTGGCAATGGATGTGGTAATTTGACTGTCAACTTCATCGGAATGGGTGGGTCGCAATCGAGAACTCAAAAAACGTAAAATCTTTACAAAGACGCAAATTCATCCCCAAAAAATCTCAACCTTATTCAAGAACATTTAATTTCTTGGATAATATTTGACTCAATTAGTACTATATACACACCTAAATAGAGATTCAAATATACACATTGGGAATTAAGAGGAAACAAAATGCGCAGAATTTTGTAAGAAGGCTCAAATTTCTCAAATTTCGTTGTAATCATAGAATATTCACAATATGCATTGTTGAAGAAGAAAGAGTCGGGATGGTGCTGCAAGATAGAGAAGAAAGAGTCAGCGGCGGCATGGTAGGGCAGATGAGAATATGATGTTTTTCTTTTAATTTCTTTTTTCGTTTTTATGAATTTTTTAATGTCTGAAATGATTTGTCCAAAATATCCCCATTTGTTTTACCTTCCATCATAATGTAACGGAGAAAATGGACGGAAGGGGCAAGATTGATACGTCTAAATAGTTTAGGGGGAAAAACTTGACCTTTTCTAATTGAGGGTCAAAAACCAAAAAATGGGATAGTTTAGGGGGTATGGACACTTTTTACCCTAGTATTTATTACGTACTTTTTTTTTTGGGTTAGTAGTAGTATGTGCAGTTGCCCGGTATCGAACCCGTGACCTCACGGTTGTGGGTAGAGGCCAGCCCCACACACTTAATCCATGGTTATGTAAAACATTGTGTTGAGCACAATACTTCATATTAGAAATTATAAGTCTCGCGTGCACTGGTTAAGATTGTTTAAAAACACCTAATTCATAATTTAAAAGAACGAAAATCAAATTATGGGAATGTGAGACCGAATAGGTTAAGGCGTAGAGGGTAGGGAGAATTCTAGGGGCTGCCCCCGAAATTTTTAAAAATATTACTAGATATGGTAAATTTTATATGTAGTTTGGAGTATTTTATCAAGTTCGCCCCCCGATATTTTTTTTTATACAGTTTTTATATGTAGTTTGACATACTTTTGCAAATTTTTGTCCCCAAAAGACATTTCCTAGCTTTCGTCCCTGGTAGAGGGTCCAAATCCTCCGCACCATATTGAATATTGATACATTCATGATTACCGAATTGGAATATCTAATAGATGTAGTCTAAAATAACTATTTTGAGCTATTTTAATTTAAAATAAGTGTTTTAAACCCGCCAAATCTTTTGATCCGTTAATGATTTAATCCCTTAAAACAAAAATCGTGTGAGACAAGAAAAAGCAATTTGCATTTGCCATTATTCGAAAAATATCAACCAAAAAAATATCCCGCAAAAGTCACTAAAAACCAACACCACAAACGACGAAAAAAATCAAAAAAGAAAAATAATCCAAAATATTAAAGCGAATCTAGTCTTCTTCTTTTGGGTACTCAATCACGGGCCCTACGCCCCGTCTATCCAATCACCAATCGCACGTGATTATTGCCGTGACTATAGTGCAAAACGTTTTAAATCAGTATATATGTAATACTGTTTGAATAAGTGTTTATATTTTTAGATAAAGGTTAAATCTCACGTTAATATTTACTCCATCTGTCTCAAATTATCTGTCCATATTTTCTTTTTAATCTCTTCCAAATTATCTGTCCATTTTCTAAATAAATAGTGCATTAATGATGGTTTTTTCAATCTTAACCCTTACATTAAATATTGGAGAGAGATTGATATAGAGAGGAGAGAAGGTAAAATTAAATTGGGAGTAGTATTAAATAAGGTTATGTTTGACATTTTACCATATTCCACTATAAAATTTGATGAAACCTTAATTTTTGTGCAAAACACAAAGTGGACAGATAATTTGGGATGGAGGGAGTATTTTTTTTTTTTAGGGTAGTGATAATGCCAGAGGAAGAATCCTCCTGCAAGAGCGATTTACGTGCATGTGACAAAATTACCATCTAACATATTAACTAAATTTTTTAATTATTTTTTCTATTTTCTCTCCCAATATTTTCGCTCTATCCTTGCCTGATCTTTCTCTCTCCCTAGATTCTTTCATTATTTTTTCCCTCAATCTCTCTATTTTCATATGATTTTTGTTTCCATATCGGTTGTTTTTTTCGTTTTTTCCTCTCTCTCTGTGTTTTTTTTCTCTCGTTTTTTCTTCTTTCCATCTCCAAGTGATTTTTGGTTTCTTCTCTGTTCTTCTCTTTCATTATCTCTTCTTGCTCTTTTGTCTAACTTTGAATTTATATATATATATATATATATATATATATATATATATATATATATATATATATATATATATCCAGATAATTTTCAATTACTTTCGGTAAAAGAGGTAAATTTTATTATTTTTATTGAGCTTTCGATTTTATATTGTTGTTGAATGATTCAATCCAAGAAAATGGTCTATTCAGTGAGGAAATTGAGAGAAGAAAAAAATAATAAAAAACAGAGAAGAAAACAAAATCACTTGGAGATGGAGAGAAGAGAAAAATGAAAAAAAAAGAGAGAGAGAGGAAAAAACGAAAAAAAAACAGATATAGAAACAAAAATCACGAGAGATTAAGAAAAAAATAAGGAAAAGAATTTAGGGGAGAGAGAAAGATCAGCCCAGGATAGAGAGAAAATATTGGGAGAAAAAATAAAAAAAAATAATTAAAAGATTTAGTTAATATGTTAAAGGGGTAATTTTGTCACATGCACGTAAATCGCTCTTGCAGGAGGATTCTTGCTCTGGCATTATCACTACCCTTTTTTTATGAACTAATATCCTCTGTACTAAGATTGCAACATATATTTTATCATAATTAATACATTTCTTTAGGTATGTAACACATATTTTACGTAATAATTATCTTAAAATAACAATATGTATCCTCACAAAAAATCTTAAACCTCTAATTTTTTTTATTATCAAACACTACAGAACAGTTAAAATTGTTTTGTATATACTGAATCTTTCATTGTGCATCATAGCCGGAACGACGCCACATTCATTATGGACCGTTCCTCCTCATTTCCCGCCACGTGTCCCCCTCTCCCATGATATTAATTATTATTATCTCCCATTCTTCTACAATCCTCATTTCCAAAAAAATCTCACAGTCCACAGTCACTGATATTTCTCTTAAATAATCCAATCCAATTTTTCTTGTTTTTCCCTTTATCAATATAGATTGATTCATTAAATTCCAAGGTATAGTATCTGTTAATTAATTGAATTTTTTAATTTGGTTTTAAGAATTCCCAGTGATATTGCAGCAAATTTCTGTGCATTTTTAAGAATTTGGTCTACATTTCGAATTTCGAGATTGTTTTTGTGAAATTTTAGGTTGAATCCATGTTAATTCTCTGTGATTTGGATTATATGTTTTTGGAAATTGAATTTTTTGGTTTGTAATTTGAGTTTGATTTCTCATTCTTGATTGAATTTTCAATTAAAGATTGGATCTTTGCATTATACTGATAGACATATTTATCAATCAGGTAAATGTCTGTTAATCAATATAACAATCCAGAGTGTGAGATGTATGGGTGTTGATTATGTTCATATTTATGCCTTTTGTATGTGTGTCTATATGACAAGTAATCACAGTTGACGCAGTATTTCTAACTCGAAACAATAGGTGTCAGTATTCGACACCAAACCCCATAATTAAAAGAATTTAAAAAAAAATAGTATGTCTATATGTTATATAAGGTTGCATGCATGTATTAAGCCGTGACGAGAGTTCTATTCCGCTCGGTGAATTTAGACTCTTGCAGGATTTCCCGTGGCTGAGAGCGCCGTTTAAGAGTAGTATGGGTCAGGCTCTCCCTATTGAACAGTAACGCTGCGGGCCAACCGTGAGGCCGAGTCCGGATGTAGTCACCCACGTTGTCGGGTGTATGCCGGATACCCAAACTGGTAACAAAAAAAAGTTGCAAGCATGTATTTATAATCTTGATTTTGTAGTTTCAGCTTTGTGTGAATTAGTTCTGATCATATGCAATTCTGTAAGAAGAGCAAAATTCAATCTTGATTATGTATACTGTACTTATTTTCGAGTTTGTAAGTTTTTGTTTTGGTATTTGGATTGTAAAGAAAAAGTATGTCTATATGTTACATAAGGTTGTTTGTATTTCTATTCTTGATTGATTTGAGTGAATTGGTTCTGATCATATGCCCTTCGTGGCTTCATCAAGAAGTGAGAAATTCAATCTTTGATGATTCTTACTAATTTACGAGTTCGTACACTTAATTTTTTTTGGTATTTGGATTTGTATTTTTTATACATTGTCCTCATAAATAAATTGGTTATTCTTGTTGTCAATGTTTTAGCGTTTACAGTATTGAATACAGAAAGATGGATAATTGATGCTAGAAATTTTATGGGTTCTTTAGGTGTTGGAACATGAGTAATTCGATAGGGAATAACTTGCTACACCAGAGTTCTCTTCCTTCAACAGTGCTAGAGACTCAAAGCAGAATAAATTCTTCCAGCATTGGGGGCAATACTTTATTATCACCTCAAGGAAGTTCTGGGGCACGAAAATCGCCTTTATTAACCGAGTTTCGTGGTTGTAAATTGACTGTGCAGAAAAAATAAATTACCTATGGGAAAACATCGGTCCGTTTCAGGTTTCCCTCAGGCTGTTTTAACCACTGATCCCTCCTCTGAGGTAACTTGGCAAATTTGTATGGTCTTCTTGTATGGTACTATTGTTTTTCTTAATCAAGTCATGAAGATGGAAAATGTTAGTTTATTGCTTTAGTTTGTATATTGTTTCAGATTGTTTTTTAAACCTTTTCTCCGCATTTTAATCATTCGGGTATCTTTAAGTTCAAGATACCACTTTTATTACATTTTTGCAAACTGCAAGTAGTTGAGATGATTTATTGAAATATATTATACATATGCTGCAACCATATGGAAGAAAACATAATTCACATGCGCATAAGTTGGCATTTCATGCAATTCCGTGTTTCTTTAGGCAGCCTGTTTTGTAGACGTTATGAAAGTATGATGATTGTTTATTGCTTTCTAGCAGATTGCTGAAAAGTTCAATCTCGATGGAAATGTTGAGTTGCAGGTACGTCTTGCTATTGTTGCCTTCATAATCTATGGAAAGATTGGATTGTTTTCTAACATATTTCATGTCATTTGCATCTATGATTGAGCAGGTTGATGTTAAGGCCCGTACTTCTAGTTCTCCGACAATTGTAGATATTAAGGTCACAAGTAATAGCAATAGCCTAGTATTCCACTGGGGTGCTATACAATCTAATAGAGGGTAACTTCAATAACTTATATGACATTTGAGCTTCTTTGACTTAAAATCATTTCCTGGCAGTGTCAAACATTTCTCTATTTTTCTTTTTTCTTTTTTGTTGTAGAAAGTGGGTGCTTCCAAATCATCGTCCAGATGGAACTAAAATATATAAGAATAAAGCACTTCGAACTCCTTTTGTTACAGTAAGTTTGAGTTAGCTTTAAAAATTCACCTGATGGAATCAAATAAGTCCTAAAGTTTTATGAATCTTGTTTTCTCTAATTTATTCAGATAAAGTTTCACATAACTTATTCATAATTTCATTCACAGTCTGGATCCATTGCCTCACTAAGAATTGAGATTGAAGATCCTGCTATACAAGCTTTAGAATTTCTTGTTGTGGATGAATCCCAGAATAAATGGTAATCCGAAATTCATACACCTCCTATCTGTATCACGGAAAAAGCACCTAGAATAACATTTTCCTTCTTTGTTTGTTATGTCTTTAGGTTTAAGAATAATGATGGCAACTTTTTTATCAAATTACCTGCCGGAGGAGGATCACAGGTCCCAGATATATCAGCGCCTGAGGATCTTGTTCAGGTTCAAGCATATTTGAGGTGGGAGAGAAATGGAAAGCAGATGTATACTCCCGAACAAGAGAAGGTGGTCCTAACCTTCTTATTTATCTAGAAACAATAGTTCTTTTCTGAAATTTTAATGATCTTGGATGATTTATTTTATCTTCAGCTTTGGAAAAAAGTATTGCTAGTGTCTTTCTAGTAATTTTGATGTTGGTTATTACTCGTCCACAGGTGGAATATGAGGCAGCACGTAAAGAGCTACAAGAGGAAATAGCAAGGGGTACATCTGTAGAGGCTATTCGAGCTAGGCTGATGAAAACTGATGCAAAAGAAAGCAAGGAGGATAGCCCCCTTCCGGAGAAGAGCGGTATACCCGATGATCTTGTACAAATACAAGCTTTTATAAGATGGGAGAAAGCTGGGAAACCAAATTTTTCTCCAGAAATGCAACTTGTAAGTCTCAAGTTTTACTTTTACACGTGGTTGGATATATATTGATTCACTATTGACATTCGAACATAAGCAAGGACATGAATGAAGTTTTTTACTCGTGTGTAAAGCATGAAACCTGAATATTCACTATTCACTTCTGATGTTATTTTGACGTTTAATTGAATTGTTGCATACTAACAGAAAGAGTTTGAAGAAGCAAGAAAAGAATTGCAACTTGAATTGGAGAAAGGTACTTCACTTAGTGCGATACGAGAAAAGATTGCCAAAGGGGAGATAAAAACAAAGGTCGCAAAGCAACTGGAGAGAAAGAGCTATTTCACTCCCGAAAGAATTCAACGGAAGAAGAGGGATATAATGCAACTTCTGACTAAGCATTCTTCTCAAGCTGGAGGTGAAAGCACTTCCGAGGAACCAAAAGCTGTAGAACCAAAAGCTTTATCTACAATTGAGCTATTTGCTAAGGCAATTGAAGAACAAATTGATGGCCCCCCTTTAAACAAGAAAATATTTGATCTTGGAGATGCGAAAGTTCTGGTGAGAATATAATATGGTAGATTTTCTGGAAAAAGAAAATTTTCTCTGGATAAGATTAAATTTTGTGGTCCATTTTATATTTCAAGGTACTTGTAGCGAGGTCGTCCAGTAAGATGAAAGTTTATCTGGCTACAGATACTAAAGAGCCAGTTATTCTTCACTGGGCATTATCCAAGAAACCAGGGGAGTGGCTGGTAAGAAATTATTTAGTTCTTATATCTCCTTAACTAAATTTCACTCATTTGTAAATGATGAAATAAATTCTTTTTGACATTTTTGTAGGCGCCGCCTTCGAGTGAATTACCCCCTGGTTCAGTTACTTTAGATCAGGCCATTGAAACAAACTTTTCAGACAGTTCAAATGACTTGAAGGTGTGTTGAAGTTAATTTGCCAGACTTTATGTTCTTTGAATTCTTAATTCTTAATGGTTAACCTTGGACTAGCATCAATAACAAATCACTTTGTAACTTCAATTTCAGGTTCAATCATTAGAACTAGAACTTGAAGATGGCACATATGTGGGGATGCCATTTGTTCTTTTGTCTAACGGGAATTGGATAAAGAACAAGGGTTCAGACTTTTATGTTGAATTTGGTGCTAAATCTAAACCATTGCAGCAGGTATTCTCTCAGATTCACCTTTATCTTTTCCCTTGAACATCATCTGGTAACACTTTCTTAATGTGATGACTAAACTCCTTTTGCATACTAGAGTGTCGGTGATAGTCAAGGTACAGCAACACATTTGCTAGATAAGATAGCTGATATGGAAAGTGAGGCTGAGAAGTCTTTTATGCATCGGTAAGGAATTTCAGTAGATTATTATTTATTTATCCACCGGACCACCGCTTTACGCTAGTTTGAAGATCCTGAATCTTTTATAAAATCCTTAGTATGATAATAACTTATTGCCCTTTGCTCAATGTGGAATGGTTTCTAAGAATAATTTCTGGTCAAAAACATTTCTCAGCAGTTTTTCTTGAGTTTTCAAATAAGTTTACCTTAACTTTGCTCATTGCGGATTTTTTCTTTAAATTCATGATTTCAGTCATCGAATAGTCTTTACATTTTTTAATAACTCATTGACTAGTTGGATCTCAGTCAGGCAATCATTGTACTTTACTTTCTTTCAGATTTAATATTGCTGCAGACTTGATGGAAGAAGCTACTAGCGCTGGTGAATTGGGTCTTGCTGGTATTCTTGTCTGGATGAGATACATGGCAACAAGACAGTTGACGTGGAATAAAAATTACAATGTCAAGCCACGGTATAAGTCCTATGTGATCATATTTTTTACTGCATATTGTTATTTCCTTTATTAGTGCTGTGAACTTCTGAGATAAGTTTGCCAATGCAATGTTCATGTCAACTGGATGTTGAAATTCTGTTTTTTATTATCTGATCTTCTGCCCATTCCTAAAGTCTCTGCCAGTAAATAGTACTCCCGTTCTTCCGATCAAGTTTCATTCTCATAGAATCTTGTTAAACACGAGGGCTCGATCTCTAGATGGCGTTTCTCATTTCATTTTAACATGAAGCTCCTTTCTCTATATCAATTTTCTCTTTCCTTCTTTGGTATAGTGAGATTAGTAAGGCCCAAGACAGGCTTACGGACCTTCTTCAGAATGTTTACATAAGTCGTCCCGAGTATCGTGAAGTGTTACGAATGATAATGTCAACTGTTGGTCGTGGAGGTGAAGGAGATGTGGGGCAGCGAATAAGAGATGAGATTCTGGTTATTCAGGTTGATACACTTTTCTTTGGGCTTCCCATGCATATTCTAGAATCTCTTTCATGAATATATTTTTAAACGGCATTCTACATTATTGCAGAGGAAAAATGATTGCAAGGGCGGAATAATGGAGGAATGGCATCAGAAGTTGCATAATAACACAAGTCCCGATGATGTTGTAATCTGTCAGGTAACGAAAATTGAATTCTGTGATTAGGTTCCGCTTCCCCTGCATACCACTTCTACGTTTTCTCAGAGTTTTTCTCACCGTTTCTGCAGGCACTAATTGATTATATAAAGAATGACATGGACATAAGTGTTTACTGGAAAACGCTGAATGAAAATGGAATAACAAAGGAGCGACTCCTAAGCTATGACCGTGCAATCCATTCTGAACCAAATTTTAGGAGAGATCAAAAGGATGGCCTTCTTCGTGATCTTGGGAATTACATGAGAACTCTGAAAGCAGTCCATTCTGGTGCTGATCTTGAGTCTGCAATTTCAAATTGCACCGGTTATAGGACACAGGTAATAACATGATCTGATGTTCGATCTCACAATGCAATATTTCTATTTCATAGTGTTTCTTTCTTTACTATTTTGTTTAAAAGTTTTCTTGATTGTCACCAGGGAGAAGGCTTCATGGTTGGAGTACAAATAAATCCTGTACCAGGGTTGCCATCTGGATTTTCGGTACTATACGTTGAATTAGATTCATTTCTCAACAATCTAACACACTGTTTCTTTCCCGCTTTGGAACTCATAATATCATGTCTTAAAACCTCTTCCTGTAGGAACTCCTTCGCTTTGTTTTGGAACATATCGAAGATAAACAGGTGGATGCCCTCCTTGAGGTATGTGGATCGCTCTCACGTGTTATTCTACGATTATTTTTTTATTTAAGGATTTATGCAATATTCAACCTTTTTCTGTTACGCTTCTCTTCTTTTCTTTTTACTTGATTTAATAAATGGGAAGAATTTCACCTCTCCAGGGTTTGCTAGAGGCTCGTCAGGAGCTTAGACCATTGTTGTTCAAGCAAAGCAATCGTCTTAAGGATCTCATATTTTTGGACATTGCACTGGATTCTTCTGTTAGAACAGCTGTTGAGAGGGGATATGAGGAGCTGAATAATGCTAATCAGCAGGTTACCTCTCTTTTTCTCGTTCTCTAACAATAATTTTTTAATAAGCACTATTAAATTGTTGTCTGATTTTCTTCTTCCATCTTTAGTTATATAGAGAAATACAGCTTATTCTTTCTTAATTCTGCTTCCTTTTCATTTCACAGAAAATTATGTACTTCATCTCTCTTGTCCTTGAAAATCTCTCACTCGCAGTCGGCAATAACGAAGATCTCATCTATTGCCTGAAGGTAACTCTGCCGCTATTTCAGTAGTCATGCTAATCTGTATTTTGGATGTTAAACCAAGCTAGAATATTTATAATTGTTGAATCCTAATTTTATGCTTGATACTAATCAAGACGAAAAGCTTAATGGTCTGAGGTTCAGTTACTTAAGACTTCCATTGTATTTTGAATTTTATGTGTGTTACTCTGTATGGCAGCATTAGGACATTTGCATTCATTAAAATATTATGTTTTCTTCATCTGGAAATTGAACAAGTAAAAAACAAAAATTCACATAAACGTGCAAGTAGCAAAACAAGAAATGAAAGGATTTTTGCTGTTTGCCTTTTCTTCTTATACACTCCTGTTCTATAGATTCCCCTCCACCGAGGCACCAAAGTGTTGCCCATTCATTGCATTGATCTCCATGTTTTTGCGTTGCAATTTTTTTTTGGCTGAATTTACTGGCATGTTATACGTAGCAATTTACTGGCATGTTATATCATCAAGTATGGAGTATGAGCCACTCCATCTTGAAAAAAACAAGGAAACGGAAGAAGTAGATATCTTTTTTATGTGGTGAATTTCATATGCCCACTGCTTTTCTGTTCCCAGGGAGTAACTATTTTATATTATTTTTCTTCATTCAGGGATGGGACCAAGCAATTAATATGTCGAAAAATGGAGAAGAGAATTGGGCATTATTTTCAAAGTCGGTACTTGACAGGACAAGACTGGCACTCACAAGCAAGGCAGAGTGGTACCACCAGTTATTACAACCATCTGCAGAGTATCTTGGTTCACAGCTTGGTGTTGATGAATGGGCGGTATGTGAATCAAATTAAAATCTAAAGCTTTTAAAGAAAAACGCGACCAGTAACATGACCTATCTTAGTTTTCTACTATTATTTCTTTATGTAGGTTAATATATTCACTGAAGAAATGATTCGTGCCGGATCTGCTGCTTCTTTATCTGCTCTTCTTAATCGGCTAGATCCTGTTCTTCGGGAAATTGCAAATTTGGGAAGGTATGTAGACGCAATTAACCCTATATAGTTATTAAATTGTTAACTATTTAAGTACATCTACATAAAGGCATGAAGTCATCTAAGTATGCTATCTTCTAAATTATCTTGTGTGGTGAGCATTAAGTTTTTGAACGGGGAAAACAATAAAGTGTTTCAGAGGTCTCATATTACTCATTTTCACAAAACATGTAATAACTAAGTCTGTGCAAATTTTTGGGTCCCAAACAGTTGGCAGGTTATCAGTCCAGTTGAAGCTGTTGGATATGTCGTGGTTGTGGATGAATTGCTCTCTGTTCAGAATAAAACTTATGACAGACCAACAATTTTGGTGGCAAAATCTGTAAGGGGGGAAGAAGAAATTCCTGATGGTACTGTTGCCGTGTTAACACCAGACATGCCAGATGTTCTCTCTCATGTTTCTGTTCGGGCTAGAAACGGAAAGGTAAGTCTCTTGAACAAAATGCTTCATCCCGAAAATATTACTGTTGGAATGAAAAAACTCTATTATCATATCATCATCTTTTAAAATATTTTGTCGTCTTGGCAGGTTTGCTTTGCTACGTGCTTCGAACCCAGTATATTGGCGGATCTTCAAGCTAAAGAAGGAAGATTGTTGTCTTTAAAACCGACATCCGCTGATATAGTTTACAGGTGGACTGATTTTCTTGACCTGAAATTTATTCAGCTACTTTTTTGTTGTCTCATGCAGAACAGTTTTCTATTATGAAATTTTTCACCATAGTGGATTCTTTTGAAATATAAAATATTTATACAAGTCATCTTTAATTGTAGTGAGGTGACTGAAGGCGAGATAGCAAGTTCGAGTAGCTCAAATGAAGCTGCCTCACTGCCAACCGTATCTTTAGTTAAAAAGCAGTTTTGCGGTAAATATGCGATATCATCTGAAGAGTTCACTAGCGAAATGGTGAGCTAGCCAATTACTACTTTGATTTTCTTCAAAAGTAACTTTTTTATCTCTTTTCTTACTAAAAGATGTACAGAAGATTCGGTATATACAGTTTCCTCTAACATTTAAACTTGTCTAGATTGGAGCTAAATCACGCAATATTGCATATCTAAAAGGAAAGGTTCCATCCTGGGTCGGGATTCCCACTTCAGTTGCACTCCCGTTTGGAGCTTTTGAGAAAGTTCTCTCCAATGATTTAAATCAGGTCTTACTCTTTTAAATACCTAAATAAGTTTTATTAACCGTGACTCCTTTTTTTTTAATCTGTCATAAATTTCAGTGGGTAATAATGTGCTTTCTGTCATTTCGAAGAAAAAGATTCCTTCTACCGTAATTTGCTGGCGTCTCTAAAACCTATTTCGTACAATTGTAATATTAATAAAGTTCTTGCTTCTAGCTGCTGCTGCTGCAGTTTGTCTTGAAAATATAGAAATCAACTTAAAGTATAGGACCACGCTATGAAACTACAAAGAAAACGATTCATCTCTACAACTTCAACGAGATCTACTCGGGAAATATTTGAATTTCAGAATATTGGCTACCTATAGTTCTCCAAGTTGAATATAATTTCGATATGTTAATTTGTTATCTCTTGTATAACACCACGACATAATGCTCAATTTTAAATTGCAACTGACAGAAAGTGGCAGTCAAACTGGAAACTCTGAAGAAAAAATTGCATGATGGAGATGTCCAAGCTCTTGGTGAAATTCGCAGGACCGTTTTGGACCTTTCGGCGCCATCAGAACTGGTATGGTAACTTTGTGACTTCTTTTTGGACCGTTTTGTGACAAAAATCCGTAAATTCCCAAGACATGCTCTATCAAGTATACTATAAATGACTCTTGCACCTGTAGTTTGATTATCATTACTACATTAATAATAGCTCTCGGACCACAAAACTTAAATTCCTGTTGCTTGCGAACTTTTACCCCAACTAGTTCCCATAAATGGGATAGGTATTGTGGGTCAAAATCTAGTCTTTGAGATATGGGGAAAATCTCTTTTGTTTTATTTTACACCTTGATTATCAAGAGTGACTATAATACTATACTTATATTGGCAATTTAATGGTTCATTCTTCTCACCTGGTAAGGTTAATTGAATCAAGTGGTCATTTTGTTGCTACCATTTTAGTTACTAATAATGTAATTTATTAAAGATTCATACGTAAAATTTTGACTTGCGGGTTTTTTAGATCAAGGAACTTGAAGACAAGATGAAGAGTTCTGGTATGCCTTGGCCTGGTGATGAAGGTCAGGAGAGATGGGAACAAGCGTGGACGGCTATCAAGAAGGTAAGGAAGCATAAACCGTACCAGAAAAAAATGCATATACGCTTCTCATATTTGTCTCAATTAGCACCGGTAAACAAATTTATGGCTTGGACCTGTACTATTTTTCTTCATTTTCTAGGTGTGGGCTTCAAAGTGGAATGAGAGAGCATATTTCAGCACTAGAAAGGTCAAACTCGATCACGACTATCTTTGCATGGCTGTCCTTGTCCAAGAGATCATAAATGCTGATTATGCATTTGTTATCCACACTACAAATCCATCTTCAGGAGATTCATCTGAAATATATGCCGAGGTAATATTTCACTATCTTGCTATTACATTTCAATTTAGTTATCGATGCTGTTGTGCTACGTTAGCAAAACAAAATGAACTGGTTGCTGATACTCCGTATTATTTAGATTATTTGTACCATTAGACCTCTCATGGAAACAGGAACATAGTCAAAGTGTAATCATCTGTTAAAAGTATGTTGAGATTAAAGGAAATCTCTGGTTTGACTAGAAGCGGATCTAATTTTGAAAATTACGTCGTTTACCCCGAGGAAAGAAATTCCAAAAAAAAACCTTTAAAATATTAAGTCGTCCTCCAAAGATTATTGAAGAACTTTTATATAGTCAGTTGATATTGTACAACTCCCCCCCCAACAACAAGACAAAGTTGCTAGATCCACCCTCGGTTTGACCTCTTGAAGAATGGGCCATAACAACCGAACCGTGCACGTTTTAAAATTTTCTTCCTTATGGAACAGGTGGTGAAGGGCCTTGGAGAAACTCTGGTAGGAGCTTATCCTGGTCGTGCTTTGAGTTTCATCTGCAAGAAAAATGATCTCAACTCTCCTCTGGTAGGAGCTTATCCTGGTTCACAAATAATTGCCGACATAGATACTGATGATTATTTTCATGTGCAAGGACTGTGCTCATAAATTTGAACATTTTTCAGGTTTTGGGTTACCCCAGCAAACCGATAGGACTTTTCATAAGGCGGTCTATAATCTTCCGATCAGATTCCAATGGTGAAGATCTGGAAGGTTATGCTGGTGCAGGACTCTATGATAGGTAAATTCACAAAGAAACTTCCTAAGCTAACATGCTTCTTCTATGTTCAACTCCACCCCATTCCCCATCTAAATGCAAATTTCTTGTCCGTAACTCCACTATATGCTTACTTTTTGACAAGTCTTTATGGTTCTTGAGCCTTTAAACCTGCACTTTGAGGTTCTATCTTGAACATCTTGCTTTAGATATGGCATATACTTCTTCGTTTTTCTGGTAACCAACATGATTTATACTTGTTGTCTGCTTCTTATCAGTGTTCCAATGGACGAAGAAGAGAAAGTCGTGCTTGATTACTCGTCAGACCAGCTGATAAACGACGGGCACTTCCGTCAAGAAATCCTTTCTAACATAGCGCGTGCAGGATATTCAATCGAAGAGTTGTACGGATCTCCTCAAGACATTGAAGGTGTAGTAAGGGATGGAAAAATTTATGTTGTCCAGACAAGGCCTCAAATGTGAGCCTATGCATCCATCCTGCTCTCTATAGTTGATAATGGAATAGAACTTTTCTTTTTAATATACAAGGTTAAGAGAAACAGAAAAAGGATCAGTCAGCAGGATATCCCTTTGGGAGGGAGAAGACATTGCCCTTTTGTTTATGGTCTGTTGTTTATTTCGCCTTTTTCTTCGATGGACCTGTAACACATTACACATACATTGAATAATGACCAGGATTTGATTATTTCTGGTCTTCATTTCGAACAATTGACCTAATAAATCCTTTCCAAAATGGAATTTTTAGTTAGCATCAGACAAATATGAAACAGAACCAAAGGGGTTGATAGAGGCCGAAGCCAGTATATCACCGCACCGTTGCCTTGAGGACAAGGAAACTATTTGCATGAAACAAAAAAATTCTGCCTTGAGGACAAGGAAACTATTTGCATGAAACAAAAAAATTCTCTTAACAAAATCTTCCATCAGTTGCAATCATTTTGATACGATGGTTAAGATGACAAGATCAGACCAACAGGAAATCTCACTCGTATTCTGACCCTTATCCTTATATGGGGAAAATTAGATGACATTTTGGTCTAATTGGATAGAGTCTAATTAAAATTTCTAATCAGAGTCTTGGACTAATCCAAAATTTAAATCAAATTATAGATGATTCAATGCTTGTTTCATTCTCATACTCGGTCCAAAGAGAATTTAGACTTCGATTTGAGTCTCAAATCAGACTCGACCCAATGCAATAACATGTACCACAACATACACAATACCCTTGTCAAACCCCTTTACTAAAATATAGAAACCAATATATATGGTGTCATCCAATGCCCCATGCCACCAAACAATCACAGAACACATCAAAGAAATTGGAAGCAGAGTTGAAGCAAAGATGAATAAGCAATTAGTTTTAAGGTTACAAGATTCTAGAGTATTTGTAGCCCAAAATATTCAAATAGATTCCCTACGCAATAAGCAAAAGCAACTAGTTCTGATTTTACAATAAAGCAAAAACAACTAGTTAACTGCATCCCTTGCTCCGAAAGTTTCTCTGCTCCAAGCACCTCGAGCTGCCGACCTGTTCTCATGGTAAATACAGTGGAAAAAATACTTCTGGTCAATAAGTTACTACAACCACGTAAACGAATCAAATTCACAAGACAAGTACTTTCCCTGAGAGGGACAAAGGGAAAAGGAGTGAGAAACCAAAAACTCAACACATGGGTAATCGCTTTAGAAGGAATACCCACCTCAACCTCATCATCTCCTGCGTTTAGTAGTCTTTAGTTGCTTGAAGATGAAGCTGATGACTTCCTTCAGTGTGGCTTTCCTATCTTCTTTAAAGTTCCACAGCTCAGGAACCACATATCTACCACTTGCATTGTATTCATCCAGGTCCTTCAAAGCTTGTGTTATAGAGTTGTAGATCTCATCCCCCCAATCCTTCTTTAGCTCTTGAAGTGATTCATCACTCTCATCTAGAATTTTCTGCAACAAAAATCACAATTTGCTAGTTTACAACAAACAATCCAGATCAACCAAATAGAACAAGAAAAGCAGATCAATTATGAATCATGCTGTGCAAGATATTTAGTTGAAATTGAACATACAAGCTGCATTCACAACTGTCTAAGGACGGAGCCAAACTTTGGCATACCTCATGAACATCTTCGCTAATGCGGATAATTTTGAAAGGATACCAATCAGGATCCTTCAATTTTTCTTGCCAGAGGGAGCATAATTCTAGAGCCCTGATGTCAGCATCATTGGGGTACTTCAGCTTGCAAGCCTCTTGGAAAGTCTTGGGTTCGATTTCTCCCATTCTTTTGATCCCAATAAGAGCACGACTGCTCACAAGCAGCTCACTTAGAGACTGAAGCAAATAATGCAATTTCAAGTAATTAGTACAATGATAAGTGTGTTGCAGTATATAAGGTGCTAAAAAAAACTTAAAAGGAAAATATGAAACCTCATACCGTTATCAATTCCTTTCTAGCTTCTTGAAGCTCATCATTGCTTTGACGCTCCTTGGAGAGAAGAGTTTGATATAATTCTTCCGTGTTGTTCATTTCATCAATTTTATCATTCAGCTCTTCATTCATCTCTTTGATTTTCTTTTGAACAGCTTCATCATCTCCCAGGTGCTTCATAATTTCCAGTTTCCCTTTTAGTTCTTCAATTTCCATTTCTAGCTTTTGTTTAGCATTTAGATCCTTCTCCAACTGCAAAATCTTATTTAAAGCTGCCTCCTTCTCTCTCTGCACATTTGGTATGTCATTTTGTGAAAAGAAATATTTCGAAAATTGTAATTGTATTAAGCACAATGACCAAGCACCGGAAATAAATACTAGGAAATAAAGAATAATAAGCATGATTTACAGTTATTTACCTTCTGTTCTTCAACAAGCCTGAGGACATTCTCGTCTGCTCTTTTCTGCTCATCAGATGCCATTTGGAGGGCATTATTTCTCATGTCATTCTGAATAAAATACAGAAAACACGAAAAGTTCATGCATCAGATTATATTGACAACTCAATATGCTAGGAATAAGTCTTGTCTAATTTTCATTTCATATACAACATTACTACCAAAATTTACCTTTTGCTTTTCTTCATCTAGTTTCTGTCTCTCCCGTTCGGTCAAGACTTCACGTTTGTTCAGCTCTTTGCTCCAAACATCAAGTGTCTTCTTTTTGCTCTCTAGCTCTGAGCTCAATTTATCGTGTTCATCCAGAACTCTTTGCACATGTTCTCGAGCCTGGCGTTGCATCTTTCTTGTTTCTGAAACAGTAAAAAAAAAAAAAAGGGGGTTTAGAAGAATATAAAGCATGTATTAGCATGCATTGACATTTAATCCTAAATATCGAATCCGTAGAGAATGGAGAATGACAAGTAATAGTGAGAAATTAACAGAGAAAAACCTTCACAGAAAGCACGGTGTAGTACGTCTTTCTCCTCGAGCATCCTACTTAGGGACATGGTCCTCTCATTGTACCTCGTCTGCAACTCATTCAAATTTTGATTTTTTAAGTCTATCTCATTGGCTAAATTTAGCCACTTTTTGCTTTGCGCCCTGTGTTGCCTCCGTCACCAAGTCTGCAATGGTTTTTAACTCCCCGTTAATTCGAAGATACTCTCCAACAGATCCTTCTGCTTTGTAGTCGTCATCATGAGCAAACCAGCCATAAATTTCTGGGCCAGCATCACCTTCCAGAGCCTCATTCCACTCCTTCTTGCTATGTTTTTCAGCTTCAAATGACTTCTCGAACTCTATTGCATTTTTGAAACCGGTCCAGTCATTCTCAAATCTCACGATAGCTCTTGAAGCTGCAGCCTTCACATCTTTGAATATCTTCACCTCCACAGGTTTATATTTTTGCAACTTCTTCAGCCAGTAGTCGCTGACATGGACATCATTTCCATTCTCTTCTCCATTACATATGTTCACAATAACTCCTGTCCAAGGCCAACAGTACAACTCATTCTTCTCTGATGTAGTAGTCGTTGCAGGTTTGGACACTCGCTCAGGTTGTGGCTCAGCCTCATTCGCCAACTCGGTCTCCAAGTAATTTGCTAAGGCAAGATGGTTTGCCTTCTGTTTTGCACTTTTCCGGTTGCCTTTACTCACTCCAGTAGCATGTTGAAGAAGGTCTTTGTACTTGTAATCTTGTTTCTTCTTGCCAGCACAGAATGGGCACCTGAGACTGCCATTAGGATACTTTACTTTGTATTTTCCAGTCCTCAGGTCCTGATACGGCTTAACCATGTGTTCCTCAATTTCTGACTCACTTATATCCGACTCTTCATCTGAGCTGCTCGCCATCTGGATAAGTTTTCATAGCAATGTAAAAACAATAAGTTCTTATGTCTAAATAAGCAACACAGGAACTAAAGTACTAAAAATAAAAGCAAAGCAACACTATTAAATGCAAACTTTCTGATGACTCCCAAAAATTACAGGGATGCAATACAGTATATTATGTCTCACACATCAACCTTGAATGATATATTCGTGATATAATTTTTCATTTTTCCCGAGTTTCTCTAGATAAATTTCATGTACTTATTGCACTAAATAGCATCAACTAATATCTGGTAAGCTAAACTATAAATGTTCAATTAATGAATAAATAGAATGTCATGGTTTGAAACTAGCACAATGCGATTAAAGAGTTGAAAACACACAAAAAAACATGCAAATCTATGACACATGCATACATAAATAGAACATGTCATGCCACGGTGCTCAACTGCTTTGATTTATGGCACTAAATCCAAGCTTCATATGTAACAAATATACATAAAAACTACCGACCAAATTTGTACTCAAAACAAAAACTATTAACCATCGTGAGTATTAGAAAGAAACTAAAAAACTTTATATTAAGTTATATCTTATCACAAATCAGCTTAAATAGCAATAATATGCAAAATCAAACTAATAAATTCAAATTAAAAGTACATAATCAACAACTCATTGAATATGAATTTGTCTATTCAATGAACCAAAAAATTGCATCTGTTAAGTCGGAATCGGAAAAAATAATCAAAACTTAAAAAGGAAAAGAAAGGAACAAAAGCAAAAATTACAAAAATCTCCAGTAAATACAGAGAAAGAAGAAACGGATTTTAAAAATACAAATAAAAAAGCTGTACAGAAAAAAAAATGCCGGAATCAAAATCAACAACAAATTATTTCTTATTAAAATACGAAAAAAAACGGATCAATGAAATAGAATCGAGCTTACGTTAATGTCGAGAATGATGATCAACGAATCCAAATCGAAGGAAATGCTGAAGAGAAACGTTCCACCGCCGTCGAAGGTGCGGAAATGGAAGCGAATATCGGCCGGAAACAACAATCAACGGCTAGAATTAAGCTAAAATCTTCCCGCTGAAAACCCTAGGATTTTGATCTCTCAGCAAAACGAAGAGTCGAGAGAGGCTTTTCTAATTGTGCCTCTTTTGTTGGGTAGCTGGTGATGAGTGGAAGACAGTGGTGATAGTATTCAGATGTTTTGAATACAAATTAACTTCCTGTGGTCACGCTAATCAAGACCGTGAAATGGATCTGATTGATGAGTTTTAACGGTGAGAGAGTGATGTTGGGAAATGGTACTTGGTCAGTAATGGTCTTGTCACTTGCCAACTTTTTCAATACTCCATCCATCTAGGGATGGCAATTTGACCCGTGACCCGCCGATCCGCCCTGCCCCGACGCTTTTCAGAGCCGCCCGCCCGCCGCATGAACAGGGCAGATCGAGCGTGGTATTTTTCCCGCCCCGCCCCATTTATATTACATTATTATAATAGTGTTATTATTAAACATAATCATGTTTAATTTTCATTTTAATATACTAATTGTACTTGTTTGAGAATTGATTTGGGATAAAATTAATTATTTTTTAAAAAAATTAAATATATTTTTAAAAAATTAATTATTTTTATGATAAAATTAATGATTTTTATGATTTTTAAAAAAATTAATTATTTTTATGATAAAATTAATGATTTTTATGATTTTACTTTTTTTGATAAAATTAATGATTTTTATAATTAAAAAAAAATAATGATTTTTTAAAAAAAATAGGATGGGGCTGAGCGAGTCGATCTGCGCTGCGCATGTGCGCGCGAGCAAGTAATGTTTTGATCTCAGGGGCGGGGCAAGCACAGATGGCAGGGCGTGGTATTTGAGATACCCGCCCCGATCTACCCCATTGCCATTCCTACATCCATCCCTAAATAAGGTTAACATTTGACTATTTCATATGAATTAATAAATTCCTAAAAACAATAAAAGTTAAAGTTAAAGTTAAAAGACTAATATATCTTCATTAAATACATCTTGAAAATTAAAATTGTGATTAAAAGAAAAGTAATAAGAGGGTAAAAATAGTAAAAGTTCATTCAATTTTGATTGATAGTCCAAATGTTAACATTATTTTTGGGACAAATTTGAAGTTTCAAATGTTACTAACATTATTCGGGGATGGAATGAGTAATTTACATGCTCCAATTAATGTAATTGGTATTCTACTTAGCAAAATAATAATAATTTGTAATTGGTATTTTTGTTTTGAATTTCTAATTAGTGTGAGAAGTCCAATAGTTTTACCAAATGCGATAAGTGTGATATTTTTTTTCATAATAAAAAAGTTATTCTATTTCCAAGCATGAAGTGCTTAATTAGATACGGGAATCGGGTAGCCCAAGTGGTAAAGCTACCCGAACACGGGTTTCGTGTTCGATTCCCGTATCTCCCCTTTATTGGGACAATAATCTCCTTCTCTGGTAAGGTGTTCTCCTCCTCCTCTGGTGAGGCAATACCCTCCCCAGGCATGAAGCGTGCTTTAATTGGCCTTTCTAACGTACTCTCCGCACTTTCCCCCTCGGGGGCAACGCCCTTTCGGGCTTCCAAAAAAAAAAAAAATTGCTTAATTAGATATGTTAACCATTTTTTACAATAAATGTAGGGTTGGTTTTATTTGCATTTTATAAAAATAAATTGTGTGTTATTCTTTTTTGGGTTAGGTACACTTTACTACCGTTAAGTTAGAGGTGTAGTACTTTCATCCTTGAAGTTTCAATCAATATATTAGCTGCATGTTTGGTACGCGAAAATGAAAAGTAATGAAAAGGTTTTTCCCACTTCACTTTCTATTCTGGCTGAGCTTGAAGCATGCTCCGTTCGTTGCAGTGTAAGAGGTAGTTTGAATTAAAGAGGTATCTGTAATACTTGGCCGCTAATACTTATAAGTAAGTTGGTCTTGCAGAATATTACTTACTTTAAAAAAAAATAATAGGACTGGATTGTAGACTGGTTTAAACCACTTCAATAGCCGAGAGAGAGAACTTCATTCAGTCTGATAGCTTGTGCTAATATTTAGAACACAAGAAAAAAGTTCCCTATGCTTGAATCAATGGACCTCACTTTTTTATGGCTATGGTTGGTCAAATTGAAGTGAGAATAACCATTCCATAAGAAAGTCCATTCCAGGAAGAAGTGAGAAAATCATTTCCTCTAAAAAACCTTGCGGAGAGACTATTCCAGTAGAAGTTGGAAACCTAAATAAATATTTATGACTATTAAACCTTTGTTGTAATTACGTAAAATCCATTACATATCCCTCTATTTTGCAACGTCATTGTCAATATCACTACATCATACTTCATCGGAAACAAACTCGACAACTTCCATTTGATCTTCATCAGGTATGTTTTTCTACCTTCTCCATAAAAAAAGGTTGTACCCTACACAGCCTTACTCTTCTATTTTTATAAATAGCCTATTTACAGGGGTTCGAGCCCATGACCTAACGGATAGCAAGCAAACACTTTACCATCGCACAAAACACGACCTTCAAAAATGGATTTTGGACGACTGTAAGAGGATTAAGTTCAGATAACCAGTAAGAATATTTAGTTTTTTTCTTTATTTTTTTTTCTCGATGAAGTTGATGAGACTAATTGTTGGTTGATTAAATAATAGTAGCTTGAATTGGTGTTTTGTGGTTTGTTAAGATAGTTATAAAGTGGGAAATAGAAAGGAAAAAAAACAAGAAATCATCCTTCTAAGGGAAACAATAAAACTATTATTAAATATAGAGTTGACAAAGTTTGAGTATGCAAGAGAGGCGCAAATCATTAAAGGTTCCTTAGCTCAGTGGGGGCCAGGGCCTGCCCACGACCAAGAGGTCGTGGGTTCGATACCTTCCCCATGCATGGAGCAAGCTTTTAATTGTCTCCCTTTCTAGGGCTTTCTTCTCCTCTTGTGAGATGCTCTCTTCTCCCCTTATGGGGCAACCGCCCATCCGTTCTTAAAAAAAGAAGAAAAAAAAAGGCGCAAATCAACTGCAATCATGGTCGGGCTTGTGACTTAACTCAAAATTTATTTACAATTGATGATGATGAGAAAGCTGAATGGGTGAAAACTATAATTTCTTGAGTAATTTATTTTTTTAGTAGCTTTATTCATTTAATTTTTGGAAAAAATAGTTATTTTTGCAACTTTATTTAATTTTCTTTATAAACTATAAACATGTTTGAGAGAAATAAATTTTTTTTTGTGTGTGTTTATGAAGTTTAATGTGAATTTTACTCAAGGGTTTATAGGTGTAGGATTTAATTTGAACTTATTGCCAACATATAATAGCATAGACATTTATATCATATCATGTAAAATATTATTCCATTATGACATTGAGTAACACTTTTGCCAAACACATAAAATGAATCATCATTCTATTCCGACTTCACCTTCCAAACAATGGAATGGAAAAAGAATTCCTTTCTCATTATGGGTGGAAAGCCATTATGGGCAAGGACGAAGCCAGAAATTGTCTGGGGGGGGCGAAAAACTGCAACAGTATGCCGAACTACATATAAAAACTGGAAAAAAAATTGGGGGCGAATTTGATCAAATATTTCGAACTACATATAAAATTTACTATATCTAGTAGTAATTTTAAAAATATTTGGGGGGGGAGGCCAATCGTCCCTAATTATGGGTGGAAAGCGATCCATTCATTTCCATTACAACGTACCAAACGCGGTGTAGGGGTTCATTGATCCGCCAGTCAATCGTTAAGAAAGTAAATAACGTCTATTTTGAATTTAAAATGACACTAATATCCCTATTATTTCAAATGCGACAAGGGTGATTTTTTTTCTCATAATAAAAAATTATTATAATCGGACTGATATTGTCGAACTCAAAATATATTATTCCAACTTTCAACTATGAAATGCTTAATAACGTTGGAAGATTATAATACTGAAGAGGAATCAAACTCATTTGTTTCTGTCATAACTATATAACAAGAACATAAAGGGCTAAAGGGTCTTCCGGTCTAATTCGTCGCTTTGGGTAAAAAAAACTCAGAGAATGCAATTAATAACAACATTTTTTGGTAAAATCGGTGGCCCAAAGTTTCTCTGACTAATCTAGTTGGATATGCGCAAGATACATTTGATAATGTAACATTGAGTCACACCTCAAACTCATTACATTGAAAATCAAATGTGTAGTCATTTGAAATGGGATCACTTGTCTAACTAATAAGGAAATTAAAAAACATAGATTGTTGCAATGTTAAGTTTTGATCCAAAACATAAGAAGCCCAATTCTAGTTTTCAGGATTCATTTGGACTTTGGCAAACAAATGGGTTCTAAGCTTTGTTGAGTATCGCGGAAAGAGTGGTCATTGCGCCAATAAGTCCAAACTAACGTAAACCCATTCCTAAATCTCCAATACCTAACTTCTTTCAAGGGCGAAACCAGAAATTTTACTTGGGACAAGCATTTATAGAAGCTCTCGAAATTTTTTTTTATTATATTCTTAAAGACTCAATTTTACTAGTACGTAAGAATAAGATAATTATATTAAAAGTAAAAAAAATGTTAAAAAATCATTTAAAAATGCTAAATGTTTTGAAAAGATATAAAGCGACTAAAAAAATATAATATTGTGAAACAGATGAAGCAATATACCTCCATTTTTCGGGTGAATTTCACTTTGATCCATATAAATGACTCGTAGTGTTAAGTTCGTCCCTTGAATTTCAGAAATATCAATCTCGTCCCTAGAAATGGCTCGCAATTTCAAATTTGTCCCTATAAATGTCCATCATTGTCAATTTCATCCCTGAAATTACTGAAATGTCAACCTCGTCCCTAGAAATGACTCGCAGTGTCAAGTTCGTCCCTAAAATTTCAGAAATGTCAACCTTCATACTAAGTGATGTTACGATCTCTAGAAATTTTTGTATATATATTTTTGCAGTTTGATTCTGGTTTCATTACAATCGGTTTTGAATTTCGTGTACATAAATTTTCAATTAGTCTTTTGTAGCATAGAGTTAGGCAACGACGCAAGGACTTTTTGGGAACATAATGGTCATTAGTGATGTTACGATCTCTAAAAATTTTTGTATATATATTTTTGCAGTTTGATTCTGGTTTCATTACAATCGGTTTTGAATTTCGTTTACATAAATTTTCAATTAGTTTTTTGTAGCATAGAGTTAGGCAACGACGAAAGGACTTTTTGGGAACATAATGGTCATTTATAGAGACGTGGTTGACATTTCTGAAATTTTAGGGACGAACTTGACACTGTGAGCCATTTCTATGGATGATGTTGACATTTCTGCAATTTGAGGGACGAACTTGACACTGCGAGCCATTTCTAGGGACGAGGTTGACATTTCAGTAATTTCAGGGACGAACTTGACACTGCGAGTCATTTACAGGGACCATAATGAAATTCGCCCCATTTTTATTTAAGAAAAAAATTATGAACTAACGGATCAAATATACTTTACCTATTGATTTTTTTTGTTATTAAAATTGATTGGCATAGGATTACTTGAACCTAAGTTGGATTTCTACTGTCACGCCCCGTAACCGGGAAATGACTTGGCAGCGTTTCGTTTTGCCAAACGGAACACATAACCCATAACATAAAACTCATACATGCATCAACGAAAGCTATAATTTCTACTGTCACGCCCCGTAACCGGGAAATGACCTGGCAACGTTTCGTTTTGCCAAACGGAACACATAACCCATAACATAAAACTCATACATGCATCAACGAAAGCTATAAAACATGCTAAGAAATAAAACCTCAAATAGTATATATATAAACTTAACTTAAAAAGGGTACATCATAACTTAAAAGTAAATAGTACAACTTACACATACTTCAAAGTTGATCACACTTAGTCTATTTCAAAACAGTAAAGTGAGCTAAACGTCTATAAAGTGTCGTCTTCCTGATACTCGAACACGACGTACCCCACGTACCCTTCGTAGCTAACTTAGGTCCTCTAATTAATCCAAAACAACATAGCATCCCTATACAATTATGTAATATATATATATATATATATATATATATATATATATATATAACACATATTAAAATCAATTAGTCACATAACATTTAAATATGATCATGCAATTTCTAAGGTCAAAAGGTCCTAGGTATCACATTCTCCCCTCCTTACAAAAGTTTCGTCATCGAAACTTGCACCATCTACATAAAACTATTGCTCAGTAAGATCCCTTCAATCTTGGGATGAAGAAATATATAGACACTTAATTAAAAAAGTTTATGCATCCCAAAATCATTTCATAACTTTAAAAACATAATCACCAATAAAGCAGTAAAATCATGGTATGCAAAGTATTTCTGACTTCTTAGAATATTGGGAGTGCAGAATCGCCGCCCATACACTTTGATCCTCCACCCGAGGAATCAGAAATACCTGCGACTCAACCTCCTACCTTTCTCGACAACTTCAGGAATGACGGTTGCACACCCGCTACTCTTACCCCTCCACTGCGAGGCCGCTAGGAAGTGAAGGTTCTAGCCTAGCGTATATGTGAGAATGCCTATCTTCTCAATAGCTCGAGTATAGACGATGGCCGTCGTCTACACCCTTACTACGAGTCAACTAAACAACTCCAAAACCTGAAAAACAGTTAGAAAATGACTTCCATTTCCCTGCAAAACTGCTCACATCAAATATCAAATGCAAACATCATATATCGTTGTATAATGTTCGTGACATCGTACATCATGATTTGATGTTTAGGCCTATCCCAACATCTTATCAATGTACTTAACATATAACACAACTCTACATGCTACATCTTATCCCAAATTAGGTACATTGACTCCTCATGAAATCCATAACATAACATAAACATACTGGATCCTTTCTTAGTCAATGTCCCTACTTAGATGTTCCCTTATGCTTACAATCATAAAAACAACAAGTACTAATGCTATCACAGACATGCACAATTAAACATCATACAATTCATGCATTCACATTAAATATTTGCTTCATCCACTTTTATGCAAGAAAACATGATAAAACCATTTTTCATTCATACTTCATACATAATCTGTAAAATATCAGTTTATGAAAGCTTTGGAAAAACTCAAAGTTGAAGGGTCCTTACCTTATCAATCTTAAAGCAAAACCTCAAAATACACAAAAAGCCGAAAATCCAGATTCAAAGCAATAACTTCCCAATCCTATAACTCGAAATCCAGAACTCCAAATGCTACTCCATCGAATCTCAAGCGTAGATCTATCAGTCCTCTTCGAAACGCACTAAGAATCACTGAAAATCGATACCATTTGCTATCTCAAAAGTGCATTCTCCCACATCTACCCAATCTGCCAGAAATTCTGCTTTCTTCTTTTTCCTCTCTTCTCTTTCTTATTATTTCCTTCCCTTCTCTACTTTCCTCCTCTATTTATAAGCTATCTAAACTCCATATTTCTGGAAGGTTATAACTCTAAAGTAGGCAACCAATCCTCAAAGTTCATCCCCCTTAGGATTATCTCTAAAGGTACCCTTTCATTAACACTAACCTCCCTCCAAAATTAACCAATTAGCTAACATATAATTGTTTTATGCACTTAGGTTCTCTAATTAATCCAAGACAACATAGCAACCCTAAACAATTATGCAAAATATATATAACACATATTAAAATCAATTAGTCACATAACATTTAAATATGATCATGCAATTTTTAAAGTCAAAAGGTTCTGGATATCACATCTACAATTAATCAAGAAATCAATTCTTCACTAATAGTGTCTTTTGATTTGTTTTTTTCCCAAAAATAAATATGACATTAAATCATTCTAGTTCAAATCACGATGAAGATGACAATAGACTCGAGAATAATCGTGGATCCTTTTCTCTCTCTTCCCCTACTCTTCCTGCGTTTTTTTTCCCCTACTGCTGGTCAAATTTGGCCATTGGCTCCAGCCAATGGTTAAATCTTGATCATTTTGTTCCGTTTATATTACTCTATTTTGTACTACGAATCATATGTAATTTTTTTCAGAGTTTTTTTCTTCAAGACACAGTTGTTAGATGAGTCTTAAATCTTCACAGATCTAGACTTTTTTTTCTATGTTTCTAGGAGAATTTGTTCAACCCGGACTAGATCTGGGCCCTTTATCAACTTTTTACATCTTCCCGAGGCAATTTGTAGGACGGTTGATACGCTCATGGTCCTATAAATTGTCGACCCCTAAGGAAGATGTTGAAAGTGATATTCTCCGGTCCCTGTGTATCAAGGATTGCGATGAAGATGCTTTGAAGGAGAAGATTATATATTTGTTTAGTTGGCTAGTTTTTCTAGTTGTTTTTCCTAACCATCCAAGTTTTCTTGGGTGTGTCTTTTGTCTGTTATCGTGATTTTTTAAATCATTGTATAACTTTTACTTTCTGTATTTTCATATTTTCCTTTGATTGTAATGGCTACGGTTATTTGTGATTAATGGAAACTAAATTTATTCAGCAAAAAAAAAAAAGAGAAGAGAATAATCGTGGTTCCCAAAAGGAGAAAAGGAAACAAATTTATTGAAAATGTGAAAAGGAAAATTATCGGTTAGGATTTTTCATCTCATTCTCTATCCTATCAATACGAAATTGATAAGTGTCGATTTTTTAATTAAAATATTATAATCTAAAAAAATTGGTGAAACTCATATGAAAAAGTGAACACATGACAATCATATATTAGTGAAACAAATGATGAGACGTTAATTCCAAAAATTGGGTTCCCCCTCCCTGAAAATTATGGGATTTACCTAAGCAAAGCCACAAAAAGGGCAAATAATCTCATGTACCCGTCTGTGTACCCATTTCTGTACCCAACCAATCACAATTCACTATGTGTGTATATAATTTAAAAAAATGATCACATGACGAATTCTTATTGGTTGAGCATTAAAATGAATACACAGACGAATACAGAGCGATTTTCACCAAAAAAAATAAATAATAAGACACAATCCAGTTTCATTAAAAAGAAAAAAGACACAATTCAAGTATATCCCCAAATCAATATTAGAGGGAAAGAAGGTGCATGCAATCAATCAAATAACCAATAACAGTTCATACATAATCATGGGTTGTCACCACAACAAGCAATATCAATAATATATTTCCTTCGTTCCTAAATATAAAACTTTCATAACAAATATAAAAAATTAAGAAAATAAATATTAAGATATTTTTATAAATAAAATATCAATATTATTATATTAAATAAAATTAATGACATACAAATTATATTTAAGATAATAATAATAATATTTTGATTGGCAAAACACCTTGTATCTTGCTTTGTCATGAACATCATCATGTGCATCATGATGATAAAAGAAATGTTGGCCCCCATAGTAGATGATGAAGCAAGCATGCTACTATACAAAAACATTCTTTCCAACAATGCCCAGCCTTCTGAAATCATGGTTTAGGAAAATCTCCACTTTTGAACTGTGATGGATGGGTCAGTCGGGTATGGAGCCGTTCTTATGGAATTTGTTTCACAGTTCTCTTACATGAATTGGGATAAGACCTACTTGTAAAGTAAGTCCTACCCAATTCATATGTGATGGTTGTAGGGTCAATCTCACAAGAACGCCTCTATCTTGAAATTTTCCGTGATGAATGGATGGGTGTGGTGTGGTGTGGTGGGGTGATGGACTTAGGGGCCTGATTAGGTGGCAGTTGCTCTTAAGATTTTAAAAATTTTTATATTTTACTTTTAAAAGAGTTCTTTAAAATAATAAATTTATCCGATTAATATATATATATATATATATGTGTGTGTGTGTGTGTGTGTGTGTGTGCAGCTTAATTTCAACATAAGATTACTGAATCCATCTCTAATTATCAACTACATTTCTCAATGGCTAAATTGGACATGTCCTTTAGTTTCTGCATGAACTCTTTTTGCACTACTTATTTCTACTTCCATTTGACTAAAGTATATAAAGCTGACCTTAGACACAATCATTGCTTAACATTACCCCTTGGAAGTCACCAAGGACGAAGACAGGGGCGGGATTTTAAAAAATACTATTAGGTATAGTAAATTTTATATATAGTTCAGAATATTTTATCAGTTTTGCCCCCAATATTTTTTTTTACCGTTTTTATGTGTATTTCGACATACTATTGCAGTTTTGCCTCTAACGCCAAATTTCTAACTTCGTTCTGGAAGTCACAACCCTTTAATCTCTTATTATTTTCACCTCTCAATCTTCCTTTTTGCCAATTTTAATGTCTTACACATGCAAAGCATGTAGCATTGTTTACCTACTAATTGCCCTATATAGCTAGAATTATCAATGGTGGATAAACCACCAAGTGGGAAGGCCCTTATAATATTTTTTAATAACAATATTTTTTGTGTGTAGTATGTTTTTATATTTAGAATTGAATGTTCATTGTGATTTCGAATACAGATACAACTCACGCGTCTTGTATATAATCGTGTAAGCCAACCAAAAATAATAATAAAAGGGAATATTGATTACCATTGTCTTGATAAGCTTAGTTTATAGCAAAAGAAAGATGGTTGAGAAAGTTCTTGTCCCTTTGGTTGCAAAAACATGCCAAACCATTTGAACCAATGTCACTCTTTAGCATGATTCCTTTTCATCTTTTCATGTGTAGCTCATCTTGTGTGTGTGTGTGTGGTGGTGGGGGGGGGGCGCTTCTCTTTTTATTATCATTCCAACTTTTAAAATATGTTCCAAAGTTTAGGTGATTTGACATTAATATTAGAAATAATGTATTGTACAAGGATTTTCTTATCCAAGTATTCCATTCAATAGTTGCAATTCAGCACAGAAATTGGGAATATATCATGGATTACTCCCTAGATATTAAAGAGCACGTCCGCGAGGAATTGATTTAGTGGTTAAGATTGAGATCTCATTATGTAAAAATTACAAGTTCGCATTCTCCTTTACGCTTCTTGAAACCTTCATTTCTGTAATAGATAAATTTCCCTTCTCGATAAATAAAATAAAATAAAATAGAAAATAGAAAATAGAAAATAATAAATAGAAAATACAACTAGCTAGGCCATCATTATCATCATCTTATAGGCAGAACCAATTCTTTCCAAAAGCTTTTTGAATTGAAACCCTTGAGAAAATTGTTGAGTTTTGGCCCATATTCACTGGATGACTAATTAGATATCAATTAGGATAAGAATTAGTAATTAGGTAAATTAGTAATTAGGTAAACTCCGAATTGGATACTAATTAGGTTAATTACTAATTATGTGAACTCCTAATCCTTTTAGCGAAAGGTTTACTACTCTATATATAGGCGTTTCCTATATTGTTTAGAGTAGTAAGGCGAGAGGGAAGCTAATGGATTGGAGAAATATCCATTGTATTCTTGTTTCTCCATTATAATAAGAGTATGCACTCGTCTTACCCGTGAATGTAGGCCAGGTTGACCGAACCACGTAAAACATTGTCCCCCTATCGCTTTCTTTATTTATATTTACTTGTGGGTAGAATTGAGAGGGGATTTATTTCCTAACAAAAATATTCCTTTTGATGATCAACATGAATTTTTCAAGATTGTGAAGGGTCGCTTTCAGCCTGTCAAGAATGCATATGAAAAAAGCTCACTTTTGGTTCTTGTGGGCTCTTAATAACCAGGGATTAATGCAAGGTCCATGTTATAGTCAAATAAAGCTCCAAAAGCATTATTCTGAAAAAAAAAAAGAATAATTAGGTTAATATTGATTTACCTTCATTATTGATAAAGTGGGATTAGTTTAGCTCGCCTCATGTTCGATCTTCCAAGAAGATGTTACTAGTTGCGTCCTCGGAATTCTAGATATCTTCCCGTGAAATAAATGGATTGGAGACTAACATAATTATTGTGAATGCGTGTACAAAGTGATTGCTCACAGAATATTATTGAAATAATGGTTTCCTGTACTATCAGGTTTGCTAGAGACTCATCCCTCAAATTAAAATCAAAAGGCATCATAAAAAACATACTCAATAACTATTTTAATTTATGTATACATTATCATACTTCTTTCATGGAGTATCCAGAGCATTGTAAAATTTATTCAAATTTTCATTTAAAAAGAAAAATAAATAATGAAAAAAGATATGTATAAAAGCATCCCAGCTCCAACCTTCTACGCATATGTATGTAGAAATCACTCGCTTGGTTTTTTTAATTATTTTTTCCCCTTCTTATTATCAGTATTAATTATTTTTAGTTTACCTTGTTATAAAAGTCACCATGTGCCCAGGGACGAAATCAGAAATTTAGTGTTAGGAGGCGAAATTGATAAAAATTTTCGAACTATATATAAATTTCTATACTTATTAGTATTTTTAAAAATTTCGGACGACTGCCCCCCTGTTTTCGTCCCTGCATGTGCCCTTATGATTAGAACTAACATTTTGTTTTTCAATAATCTATCTGTTGTCCCCTCTTCAAAAAGTAACCATGGACTTCTGCAGCTTTCTTTTCTTTTCCTTTTTTCTTTTTTTAAATGGTTGTCTTTCAGAATGGAAAAATTATTAATTTGCTCTAATTTCTTTTGTAGATTTCGTGGAACAATGCTGATCAAGAGTTCCAAGCCATCAGACTTCTCATTCATTTATAGACATTTATTAAACAGGAAGCAGTGTCGAACACAATATTTATTATATCAAATCACAAATATTACTGTATTAATTGCTCTACTGGTTAAAAAATTATGCAATTATGCGACACTAATTGTTCCAAAACGTCTCAAATTTGCAATCTTAGCCTGGACAAGCTTTGACTGCAAAGACGAACACATGACTAAAAATTTGGAAAAGTCAAACTATAGTATATCATATTATTCCATCTGTCCCAAATTATATGTCCAGTTTATAATTTGCACGGGAATGAAAGTTTCATCAAATTCTATAATAGAATATGATAAAATGTTAAATATGACCCTACTTAATTTTACTCAATTTAATTTTACCTTATTTTTCTCTAATCTTCTCTCTCAACATTCAATGCTAGAGATACAATTGGAAAAACCATTATGAGCCATTTATTTAAAAAGTGGAAAGTTAATTTATGACATATTAAAATGGAAATGTGAACAGATAACTTGGGACGGAGTGAATACCAAATTTAGATAGTTTACTAGAAAATATGATTTTGCTACAACCCAAACTTATGTAATACTACTCGAGTAATTTCTCACTATTGATATGTTATTGAAATGGCTAGTGATATTGCCAAGGCAGAATTCCTCCTGCCAAGGCAATTTGTCTTCGAGTGACTAATATACCCTTTCAGTCAACATTATTCTCTTTAATTTAATTTATCTTTCAAATATTTTATTCCCTATTCTATTCACACTCAATCTCTATTTCTCTCTCCCATACCCCCAAAATTTCTCCACTATTTTCTCTACAAAATCTATTTACCCTCAATATCTAATTTTGTCTCTCTTATCTCCAAAATCCCAACCATCGCTTTTTCTCTTCTCGCCATTCTTTCTCTTCTTTGATGTGATTTTTCACAGTAAAAACTCTACAATTTTTTTTTGCCAAGTCTTTAAGTTCTGCACACTACAACATTCAATCACTTTGTTTTTTTTCCAAGTCTTCGGAAAAAGGTAATTTTTTTTAACTCTTTTACCTTCAAAATCTAAAATCCATGACTATATCACTTTGAAGGCTAGTTGTATCATTAATGTTGGAAAGATACAGGTTCATTAAGAAACTTCATATTTTTAATAATAAAAGTAGCTTAAATGATTTTTGAAACCTTCGTATCAATACTTCAAAATTCAAATAGAAATAGGTAGGCATAGGAGCTTTGTCCTCTTCATTATATTTAAATTACAAACTCTTTCTTATACCTTTTTTTAATTAATTCACATGGAAAATTACATACGTTTTACTCGTAATCACACGACTGATTCCAATTGTATCATCATGTGCAACTTGTACGGACACAATGAAGATTATTCCTTGCATAAAGGAGACACTTATGCCTAATTGAAGGCTAGTTGCCTAATTTTTACTCTTTGATCGACAAAATCTATGACTTACTTTTCTCTTTTTAACTTCATGCAGTATGGATGACCAACAAGAACCAATTAATTGTGAGAATGAGCATCAACTACTTGATATTGGATTTAAAAAGCGAGATGATCTTGTAAAAATTGTAAAGAGTTTTTACGCTGATCAAGGTTATATTTTGTCGATCCAAGATTCTAGACGGGACAAATATGTTATACTTGGTTGTGATCGAGGAGGTCAATATCGTGACCGGCTTAAGATTCCGACGGAAGAACGAAAGAGGAATACAAGCACAAGACTAATAAGTTGTCCATTCAAAGTTCAAGGTAAGAGACAATGGGATGAGATTTGGAAAGTAGAAATTAAAAATAATGAGCACAATCATGACGCTTCTACAGATTTGTCTGGACATCCTACATCTCGTCTTTTATCAGCAGAAGCTATAACGAGTATTGATGAGATGACCAAAAGTGGCATTGCACCTCGACAAATTCTTTCATCTCTTCGTCAGAGGAATCCAAGTCTTCAAGCGGTCGCAAGAAACATATATAACATGAAGCAGAAGATCGCCAAGGAAAGCCTTAATGGTCGTTCCATGATTCTAGTTTTATTTGAAGAACTTGGTAAGGCTGAATTTACATTTGACGTCAAGAAAGATGAAAATGGTCATTTAACTCACATATTATTTGCTCATCCCATGTCTATCAAATTGAGTAGAAGCTATTCGACTGTGTTTGTTATGGATTGCACATATAAAACTAATAGGTATAAGATGCCTTTGTTCAAATAATTGGAATTACAAGTTTCAACACTTCATTCTCTTCATGCTATATCTTTTTGAGGAAAGAAGCGCATCAAGATTATGAATGGGCTCTGAACGCATTTAGTAAAATTCTTGGTACAGATCATCAACCCCTTGTTATCGTCACTGATAGAGAATTAGCATTGATGAACGCTATTCAATTGGTATTTCCTCGAGCTACAAATTTGTTGTGTGTATGGCATATTCAGAAGAATATAGTTTCTAATTGCAAGGAAAAATTTGAGAAGAAAGAAGATTGGGATGATTTTATTTTGGCTTGGAACAGGGTTATATATTCTACAACTGAAGAAGCTTATGAGAGTGCTTGGAAAGATATTGAATTGGGATATTCAGGCAAGAATGAAATTTTGAATTATCTTCGAAGAACGTGGCTTCCTTATAAGGAGCGATTTGTGGGTGCATGGACGGATAAAGTTTTGCATTTTGAAACTCGTGTTTCGTCAAGAGCTGAAGGAGCACATTCAAAACTTAAAAAATATTTAATGGTATCAACTGGAGATATTCGAACAATAAAAGAAAAAATGATTCTTCTCATTTTGAATGAAGTTCAAGAAATCAAAACTCAATTGCAGAGTGAAAGACTTCGAATTCTTCATCAGTGCAACACCCCATTTTTCAGAGAAGTTGCCACTAGAGTGTCATTTTTTGCCTTGAAAAAGTTGGCAATACAATTCAAAATGGCATGTGATCATTCAATGCAAGCAATATGCACTGGTAATTTTACATCAACAATGGGTTTACCTTGTGCACATATGATAGTTGGTTGGAAGAGTAAGACATTACCTCTTGAAGATATACATAGTCAATGGCGCATTGATACAAGAGCCTCGCTTTTTATGTATGACACACACATTGAGGATTGTACATTGCAAGACTTGCTTTCGGATTTGCAACAAAAGTATAAAGTATGGCCTCTTGTTGATAAAGAAGAAGCTCGAGAAAAAGTATCTCAACTAATTGATGGAGAATGTTCTTTAAGTTTTGAACCAAATGTGCAACGAGGTAAAGGAAGACCATCAGCCGGAAGAAAAAGGAAAGCTTCCAGTTCAACTAGAAGAGACCCTTCACAATTTGAGATAGTAGAAGCATCTTTGAGGCATAAGACTTCGCAGAATAATGTGAATGGCAGTACCATGCTCGTAGATGACACAAGTACTTTATACGTAAATGAAGCCTCAGATTTGTTTGATGATAGACATGTAATTGACTTGAACAAAATCCCCAGTCTAAGTGAAGAATCTTTCTGGAATTGAAATTCAAATTTGAAAACTTTATGAGCTTAGTTTGGATTCAAGCAGTTTTAGTACTTAATTGTAGTTTTTTTTTTTTTTTGTGGAGCATAATATTGATGTGTGATATTGCTGAGATGTTATATGTTAAAATTATATTTGTTTGTATATCTTTGACAATGCATGCATCTTGGGGAATTAGAGTAGGGTTGAAATTGTTGGTTACTTCTACAAGTGTGCTTAGTGATATGGTGCATGGTTGGGTGAAATGCTTAGAGACGGCTTTAAGCTTGCATTTTGGACTTGAGCTTTGGGAAACTCATGGTTGGTTTATGTTTCACTTGTGATGTTTCTTTGGTATTAAGGATATTGTAAAAGTGCTTCTGTTTGTTGTATACCCAAGTGACCAAGTCTTTGTAGACTTTCCCTTATGCGCAATGCTGCTAATGATGATAATGCTTGGAAATCTCTTTATCATAAGGATTTCTCACTCGAGCAATATAATGTAACTCCGGTCAATGGAAGGCAAATCAGAATCCTAATTGCATCCTAATTTAAAAAAAGGATGTTGTAAAAGTTCAGAACTTGTGCCTTGAGTTTGAATAGAATGTGGATTTGTTTGCATTGCTTGTTTTGTGAAGCTATTTACTTGTTTTAATTGTAATGGCCGAATTGAGGGACTATGCACTTGCTCCTATTTGAATTGAACTTCATTTTAGAGACTACTATACTTTGAGTATTCTTTTTCTTTGTAATACGTAGCCACAGTTAGTGGCTAGCATTCCCTATTCATTTTGTCTAGAAAAGTGAACATTTAATTTGGGACGGAGGGAGTAGTAAATTTAAAGGCTAGTTATAAGGACGAATGCTTGCTACACTTGTATTCCTGATGTTTAGTGCAAGAACTTTTACTTCGATGCTGAGTTGTAACATGCTCAATGTTGTTAATACAGTGTCTTGTAAAACCAGTGGTGCTCCAAGCAGAGCTAGTTTTGTTTTTCAAAAACTGGGATTTTATTGCACGACTTAGAATGGATTTTTTTTTACCTTAAATTCCGACTCTTATAAAATCCTATTCTAGATGTCAAAGTTTTTTATGTTTATGGTTCAGATTTATACTTAAAAAGATTTTGCAGTATTTTGTAGAGAAAATAGTGGAGAGATTTTGGGGGTATGGGAGAGAGAAATAGAGATTGAGTGTGAATAGAATAGGGAATAAAATATTTGAGAGATAAATTAAATTAAAGATAATAATGTTGACTAAAAGGGTATATTAGTCACTCGAAAACAAATTGCCTTGGCAGGAGGAATTCTGCCTTGGCAATATCACTAGCCTATTGAAATAGGGAGGCATTAATCACATTTACAAAAATAGAATGAAATTTCCACCAAAATTCTAAAGTTTTCTAGCAAGTTTCTTATTAATTGATGGCCTTGATTTCATTTTTAGAAGCGTATCGGCCATGAAATCTGATTTGCCCTCTCCTTCGAAAAATATTTGCACATTTTTAGAGCATGAAGAATTTATAAAGGAAGATAAAAAAGGCAACTTTTTCTAATTATAGTTTAACTAGGGGCGGACGCATGATTAATGGTGCATTTGTGGTATCATTTTAAATATCTCATATTTCATAATTAGTTCTATATTTCTACTCATAAATAATTCAGATTTTACAAAATTTGAAGTCAAATGTCAGCTTTAACTTTGGGGACCAAATTATAATCTATGTTACTATAAAAAAAAAATTGTCCAAAAAATTGAGAGGAGCGAAAAGTACAAATATATTCAAAATATGGGAAGAGAGTACTAAAAAACTCTACTTTTAAAAAAAAATTGTGTGACCCTCGCCCCCCTCTCCCCAACAAAAATACCTAAGTCCGCCCCTGATTTGATAACTCTCTAAAACTGAATGTTTACTTTTTATTTTTTTGAATTTAATGGAGTAATATTTTCAGCTATCAAACATTTCATTAGTTTGAGAAGTTAACAATTCAATTCTTGCATAATGAAAAGTTTTTTGTTTTGTATTTTTTAATGTGAACGTTTATTTATTTATTTATTTAATTTTTTTGCACCTAAACTGGCAAATCTAAACGCGCATGGGACTCGGGCGAAAATCCTCCGTCCCCATTCCTATCCACATCTATGTACCCAAACAATCAGAATTTACTATATAAACGTTTTTTCCAATTATATATACACACGGTGAATTGTGATTGGTTGAAGATAGGGATGGAGATAGGATGGGGATAGAGGATATTTTGCAATGGGACTCTAGGGAAAAACATGCAGCTGTGCACCTAACTAGTTCCGCGTGCCAGCAGGTTCTTTTATTTATATCTTGAGATCCTCACAAAAGAAAATAATATATACTACTTTCTATATTCCGTAATACAAATTATTTAGGACACATAAAAAAATTAAAAAAAAAAAAATAAGATAATTTTATTAGTTAAAATATCAATATTACTCTCTTAAATAGAATTAGTAGTATATAAGTCATATATAAGAGAATAATATTAATATTCTGATTAACAAAATACTTTATTTTTTGTTTCCTTAAAATTTGCTACATTTTCTAAACGACTTATATTATTTTGAATGGAGAGAATATTTGATTATTTTCCATTTATCGTACTCTATCCACTTAGAGTTCTAATGTATGTATGGATTTTTTATATGTTACCTTAGAAAAAAGTCATATTATGTCTCATGCCCATTTGTGTAATGTCTGTTATGTTGTTTAACAAAATATTGTTTATCAATAGAACAATAAAAGCAATAGATTTGTACAGATTTTTTTTTCCCAGTACAATTAATAATCCTCCTACATAAATTATATGATAGAGATGTTGTCTGTCATAAGTTGCACTAAATATTTTTCGAAGGTGTATAATAGTATTAGAAATGAGCCAAACTCGTATTCATGGTAAAATATACGGATTTGGAATGGGAGATGAATTATATATATATATATATATATATATATATATTGGAGGGTAAGAGGTGACACAAAGAACGGGAAAGTCTGGCATGGGGTGATCCTTGTGGGTACGACCCCACACTCCTCTCATATAATTTGAGCATGAATCCACTGCATGAGGTAGGGCTCATGACCTTCATGCCTCATGCATGCACCTCGGGGACCAGTCACATAAGCAATTTTTCCCACAAAGAACATCTAGGGAAGTGGGAAAGAGAAACAGCCAAGGTAAAGAAGAACTTTGGAACCCCAGAATCAAGTGTAATTCCTATCTGGTCTTCAAAAGCCCCCAGAAAGAAAAGAATAACAGAAATCACTATCCATTATACCATATAGTATAAAGATGAATATAAAAAATTCAGTATATTAATATTTTTTGGTTCTTAGATAAAAAAATAAATGATTTAAATTGTTTTGAAGCGAACAAATATTGTGATTTTATAATACATGTTGCGTAAAATAAATATTACATACTTTATGAGTTATGACAAGTGTAAATAAAGATAGAATACATATTATATAAAATATAACACATGTCTAAAAATTTATAACACATGTTTACAAATATTCAGCATTTACTGAATTTTGTTTGTTCACTACTATGTCCCATAACCATAGTATAAAATGAATTTTTTTGACACAAAAGCTAAAGTTTCAGTATTTGTATTGGAGACTGGAAACACCCCCCCCACCCCCAACCCTTCACCCCCATCCCATGTCTTGATCACAACCCAAGTATTTATTTCCCCATATCCACATGGTTATAGCTCTAGAAATACACACAAATTAAGCCCATTTGGAGTGTAAGCTCATTCATGCCTTGAAGTTGCAAAATTGTCAGAATATAAAAAAAAATCAAGGAATAGAAGCTGAAAGACTCGAGGAATTCTACTATTATTTTGGCATTTATTTTTTGGAAAATGTTGGGGAATTCATCAATTGTTTCTTAGAATGGCTGCACAATGTTGGATCATAGAAGAAGAAGAAGACAAAATTATTCAATGTGAACAAATACAAAGAGTTGAAATAGAAGAATTAGAAGAAGAAGAAATTCTCCAAGATTAAATGGATTCTTTTTGGTGTTGCAAGCCAATTATTTCAATTTTTGTTTTCTTTATGTTCTTAATCTTCTCAATTTGTTATGTTCATTCGCTCGATACAGACAAATTCAATCGAGTGAATCAAACTTTTCAGTCTGATAAGGAGTTAGAAAAGTTGAGGGCAATTAGAATTCGTCTTTCCAAGATCAATAAACCTAGTCTGAAGACAATTCAGGTATTTTTCAACTCTGTATTTATTTTGTATAGAGAATTGGATATTCAAATTCAGATTGACAAATTATTTTCATTTTTAAGACATTCTTGCCTATGAATTTCTTGTTTGGCATATTTTCTTTGCAGAGTCTCGATGGTGATCTTATAGACTGTGTACAATCTCATCAGCAACCAGCTTTTGATCATCCTATGTTGAAGGGACAAAAACCATTGGTAAATTACCTTATTAATTGAATTTATATTTATTTTGCATGTAACACTAAAACCAGTTTTTTCTTAATAATTTGAATCACAGACGGAATCAGAATTTTATCTTTAAGGGAGTTTTCGAGAAAAAAAATTAGAAGCCGAACTTAATAAAAAAAAACAAGTGACTATAAAGTTTAAAATATATATTAACCGATTTTAAAAAATATTATAGGGAGCGACGGTCACCCTGCCCTTAGTTATATCTATGGTTAGCATTGCTAACAGGGATGAAGACAAGTGCCCGAGATTTTTAAAAATTCTAGTAGATATAGTAAATTTTATATTTAGATCGGAATATTTGATCAAATTCGCCCCCAATATTTTTTTTTGTAATTTTTATATGTAGTTCGGCATACTATTGCAGTTTTCACCCAATTTAAAAATCCTGGCTTCGTCCCTAATTATTAATACTTTAAGACTTATTTACTTTTTATTATTATTTTTGTGAAATTGCAGGATCCACCTGAAAGGCCAAGAGAACATAATCCAAGAAGTAAGTTGTCAGAAGAAAACTTTCAATTATGGAGTATGTATGGTGAATCATGTCCAGAAGGAACAGTTCCAATTCGAAGAACAACCGAGGAAGACATTCTTAGAGCTGCTAATATCCAAAGATTTGGGAGAAAATTAACAAGGCCTGACCGAAGAGATTCCACCAGCAATGGCCATGAGGTCAGTCAATTTTTTTTTAGTAACACATTAATCACGAGTGCCTCATCACAGGTATTCTAGCCCATTGGGGCAGGCGTCTGCCTACAACCTTGCGAGGTCGAAGTTTGATACCTTCCGCCTGCGTGCGGCAAGCTTTAATCTCCCTTTATAGGGCTATCTCCTCCTCATTTGAGGCAGTTCTCTCTCTCCTATATGGGGTAAGTGCCCAATCGGATTTAAAAATAAAAAAAATCACGAGTGCCTTAGAATCCCTATCCTAAAATAAACTGCTGAATGTGCAAAATGCTCTAAATGCTCCGGGGAATTTTTCTTTCTCTCTTGTGTTCAAGTAAATTGAGATTTTGATTATGACACTTGAAAGGGAAAGCACAAGGACCTAGAGGAACATTTTCTTTATTACCATCACTTTCTTGTCTAAAGAAAATAGACAAAATCCAATATGATATTTCATTATATAAGTTGTTTAGAAAATTTAGCGAAATTAAGTTAAAAGTAAATTATTTTTTGTTATTTAAAATATTAATATTATTTTTTAATATTAACTTGTATATCACAAATTATATTTAAGAGAGTATTATTAATATTTTAACTAATAAAGTATATTTTTTCTATATTTTTAATTTTCGATACATATTCTAATCGAATTATATTATGCAATAGTGAAAAGACAACATATGGTCAAAATTAGACAATAATTTTGTCAACTTTACCACTGGCTGCTCTTTTAATCTTAATCTTTCTCATTTATCCAATTTTTGTCAGACTTTCTTACACAATCCTCACTTTCATGACTCCTTTACCGTATATAGTTTCACTCACTTTTTAAAAATCTGTCTTAAAATTTTTAAAATTATTTTTTTCTTGAGAAAAATAAAATAAAATAAAAAACTAAAACCTTCAAACTATCACCACTCGCCCTCCAAAAGATATTGAATTTTTTTTAATACTATTCTTTTTTTTTTTTTGGGTAGAAAAAGATATTTTATATATTAAAAAGGTTAAAAGGACAGTACATGGAAAATAAAAGAAAGTAGTAAAACCTAGCCGAACTAACTATAATAGCCGAAGGTTTACAAAATTGTTTCTAGGACTACCCTAGAATATAATTTCACTGCCTTATCATCTTGCCATATTTGCTGGACTGAATCTGGTGAATTTCTGAAAATTTGGCCGTCAGTAAAAGACAGAGAAGATCCAAGTTTTTTAATACTATTCTTCGATACATGTTTTTGTATGACTTTTTCTCTTAGTATAAAATATCTGATTCTGCTCCTGTATAATAATATTAATGTTTTTTTTATCACAGCACGCGGTCGGATATGTAAGTGGAGATCAATACTATGGAGCAAAAGCAAGCATAAATGTGTGGGCACCAAGAGTTGCAAGTCGGTATGAATTCAGCTTGTCACAAATGTGGGTTATTGCTGGTTCATTTGGGGAAGATCTTAATACAATTGAAGCTGGTTGGCAGGCATGTCATGTTAATTTAATTTATCAAGTTTTTGCAGTAAATGATGTTACTCTAATATTAACAACGAAACGTACTTTGAGCGGTAATACGTTTCATTTTCGATCGGTATGTTGGAAATTCGAATAATGCCGGAGAGAAAGTGGAGAACCACTATTGATCCTCTCCAGGAGGGAAATTTTTTTAAAAAGAAAATAATGTTACTCTAATATGGCAAAAGGCTGTTTGTCAATATGCCTGTCCCCAACCGCTCATAATTTGTCACATGTATATGAAATTGAAAAAAATATCCATATTACAAATTTTGAGTGGTGAAAATATGTCTATGGTGAGAAGATTTCCACTCCACTAATATTCATTGATGGAGAAAAGAAATCATTTTTACTATAATGGGATATTGAATATGAAAGAAGTTATTACATCTTTTCAACTACTGCTCTCAAAATTCCATTGAATTATTTTTGTAGTTTAGCTATAGATGCTAATTCATTTAATTTATATAGGTGAGTCCAGAGTTGTATGGGGACAACTATCCTAGATTCTTCACTTATTGGACTGTGAGTACCTAATTTTTTTCTTTAGTACTGTTGTTGATATTGTTTACTTTTACAGTGCGTTGACGGTTGAGAATCCCACATTCACTAATTAGTTCGCAAGTTTATTACTCCCTCAATTTTCATTTAATTATCGTTTAAGAGATATATATGTATCCAAATTAATTATTATTTACATGTCTTTTATTAGGTGTCAACAATTTATTTCAATTATACCCTCAACATATCTTTTATTGGAAAAGTGAAAGAGAGGGAGGAAGGAAGGGGTATTATTGGAATTGTGGTGGAAATATTACTATTTGTTTGAGTTCCTTATTTTTTTCAAAGTGTCTTAAACGTCATATATTGAGAAATGGAGGGAGTATTTATAAGGATTAGGCAATCGTCCCCCCTCTTGAGATACTTTTTGAGTGATTGAGTTAGACTTAAGTCTATTTTTAACATGACATCAGAGCCACCTAGTTCGATGTTGGCCCCATTCACGCTCTAGATGTTCATCTCTGGGCGTGGGGGTGTGTTGAGAGCCCGGATCAACTAGCCAGTGAGCAAGTTTGTTCTTTATAATGATTGGATAATCACTCCCCTTTCGAGTGATTAAGTTAGACCCAAATCCATTTTAACACAGTAAAAAAACTTAATTTTGAGTTAAAAATAAGAAAAAAATGAAATTTGACATTTTTATATGTTTAATTGGCAGAGTGATGCATATCAAGCCACCGGCTGTTACAATTTACTATGTTCAGGCTTTGTTCAAACAAATAATAGAATAGCAATTGGAGCAGCCATTTCTCCCACTTCTTCCTACAATGGTGGTCAATTTGATATCAGCTTATTAATTTGGAAGGTAAATATATATAGTTTAATTCTTCTCTTGCGCAATATAAGATATTTTAGTTCGACTTAGATTTTTTTTTCCTTAGCACATCATTTGCATGAACAAGTATCAAAATTTGTTACTTCCTCTATTACGTTTAGCTTGATATTTGCAATTTTTCCATAACACATCGAAATAAGAAATAAGTTACTCTCGTAGTTTCTTAATGTAAGACATTTTTATACTTAGTGATACACTGAAATTGTCACGAATGTGTTCAACTTAATGAACTAAAAACGTTAAGAAAGAAACATGGAATAAGTTCTAATAAACACTAATTGTAATTAGTGAAACATTGAAAACTAAAATGTTTCACCTAGTGCTACCAATTTTCTATCTTGAAATAATTATGATTGACTCAAAATAGAGACAAATGAAGAACTTTAAGGATTATGTTGACTCTAAAATATCGACACAAAAACTTAGGACTAAGGTTTTTAAGGGGTGAAAATCCTCTGTCCGGCTGTCTCCATCCCTATTCCTAATTTTGTCCCCAATTAATCAAAATTTACTATATAAATATTTTTTTCAATTATATATATACATGGTGAATTGTGATTGGTTGGGGACACACGGGGACAGAGGATATTTTGCCGCTTTTAAGTGGGGCCTTATAGAAAGAATCACATAGTATCTCTAAGAAAAGGTTTGCATATGGAAGGAAAGTGGAAACTCTACCAACATGGTGATTCCAAAATAAATGAGAAACCATGCAAATCTAGGAAGTCCACTACAAACACAAATGGATATTAATTAGAGGGAAGAAGTTCTTTTGGCATAGCTTAGTGAGTAAATTCATTATAAGTGTTGCTATGATTATTTTAGTTCTGTCATCAATTGTGGTGCGGGGGATTTGATTTCCGTTAAAGACAAAAATCAACTTGTAAATTGGAAGCTCTGATAAAAAAATTCTAAATTACATCTTGTAATTTAACTTCTCCACTTGATTTTAATAACGAGTGTTGGAGTCCTTTAAAATTGGGTCTCAATGTTTTTTTTTAGAGAATTGGTGATTGTATTGTATTAGCATGCACTTATAACTTATGATTTTGACTACCTCTCCACCCCATTTTCTTTGGCCTCCTTAACATATTGTTTCTACTTTCTTTCAGTTTGATTTAAATTCAGATATTATATTTGTATTAAATTTTGATTAGATTTTAATTAATTGAGGTGACTGTATTATGTGACATGCATTACAGGATCCGAAGCATGGGAATTGGTGGTTACAATTTGGATCGGGAATCTTGGTAGGTTATTGGCCATCAATCTTGTTCACACACCTTAGGAATTCAGCAAGTATGGTACAATTCGGGGGCGAAATAGTAAATAGTAAATCTTCAGAGTTTCACACGTCAACTCAAATGGGAAGTGGACATTTTTCAGAAGAAGGGTTCGGAAAAGCCTCGTATTTTCGAAATTTGCAAGTGGTTGATTGGGATAATAGCTTAATTCCATTATCAAATCTAAAAGTATTAGCTGATCATGCAAATTGCTATGATATACAAGGAGGAATTAATAGGGTTTGGGGTAATTATTTCTATTATGGAGGACCTGGAAGAAATTCAAGATGTCCTTGAAATTAAAATATTTGGTACAAAAATCTCTTTCTTATTTTTCCATTTTTTTTCTTGGTTGGGTAAAAAAAAATTATAGTCTTTGGGTATTCTTTACATTTTCTTTTTCAAGGTAACAAGTGATCCATAAGTTATACAAATTTTAGGGGTTTTGTGTAAATCTATGATAATTTATTAATAGTAAATATATTTTGTATTTCTCGTTGTGTTAATTTACTTTCTTGTCTTGCTGAAAAAATATTTACATATCTACTTTTTCATTATGTAAATGGCGGTTCGGATACTTTATATAACACTACCTGCGATACTCCCTGTAACACTCTAATTTATTCATGCATCATAAATTCTGACAAATAAATTATAAAGATTAAAAAAAACTATTATTAAGAATTTTACATGGAGGTTTGTAGGGGCCCAAAATTGTCTGTACCCATGTATTTTCTCATTCATGTACCCAACCACGGCAAAAACGCCTATTTGGTCCTAAAAGATGTTTCTAAGAATCTTTTGAGTCCCGAAAGATTTTTTTTTTTCCTTTTAAATCCTGTATGTATTTATGCGCTGTCCTTTAAGTCCTTCCGTCCATTTTTTTGTTAATTTTCTGTTAACTGTGAAAACCCATGAATTGAACCCTTTTTACTCAGGGGCAGTAATGTCTTTTCTTATTTTTCTCAGTAAAAAGACGAACTAACCCCATATATTGGGATTAAATTCATTATCCACTTGTTCCATCTTCTTCTCCCAACTGAAATTAGGGTTCTTCTTCCCATTTGGGTTCCTAAATGTCGTCATCTTCCCAATCGAATGGGTTATTTCGGTGCTTCTGTGGTGATAATCCTGTTATCAAAATGTCCAAGACTTCCACAAACCTTGGAAGACTCTTTTGGGGGTGCAAGAACTATGAGGTGAGCATCAATGGAGATGGGTTCAAAAACTTTTCAATCATTTGAAGTAGCTAATAGTGTTCAAAAACTGAAGATTATTGTGTGGAGAAGATTAAAATTATTGTGTCCTCGAGATGAAGAAAAATATTTTGAGAAAATTGAAGATGAAATTGAATATTTGGATTTGAATTTGAATTTCTCGAATTTGGAAGAAAAAATTGATTTGGATGATTGTGAAAATTTTATTTTGATATATGTTTGTCAAGATAATATTGATGTAGCTTATTCGTTGAGTGCTACAATTGATTATGAATATGAATTGTTGATTCAAGATTCTTCACAAATTATTGATTTGGTAGATAATTGTGATAATCTTAGTGTTGAAAATTTAATTGAAGAGAAAGTGACGAAAGAGGAAGAGAGTGATGAGAAGGAAACAAGAAAAATATGTTTGCATGTGGTGGATGAAATCATTGAACTGTATTGTTTGGTAGACATTGATTTGTTGCATTATGTGATTGATCATAGAAACAATAATGGTTTTATGAATACATTTGATAGCAGTAAAGTTGAAAATAAAACTACGGGGGATTTTGATAGTCAAAAAATCAGAAATATATGCATTCTTGCTGTAGATCATGGGAAAACTACACTGGCAGATCACCTTAAAGCAGATCAAAATGCTTGATACAAGGGTAGAACTTTTATCATTTTAAAAAAAAAAAAAAAAAATTTGTGGCAAAATTGCTATTTCTAGTCTATACATAATTGTTCTCACAAAGTGGGAACTACATTATCCCTTTGTTAGGACATATGTAGGTGTGGAATGAGTAGATATTCTAGTAGAAGATGCTAATCCTATACAATAAAAATGAAAATAATAAAGCAGATCAACAAATGTGGCAGCTTAATCTTCTCAAGCAAACAGCCAAAGCTATAATCTTGAATCTGTAACACTTTCCTCTTAATATGATGCGCCGGGTTCGCCTTCCACCTCTTAAAAAGTAAATCATTTGAGTTGTTTGGACATCATCTGTAATCATTCAAAGTTTTTGAACACTATTAGCTACTTCAAAGCATCCTCATAGTTCTTGCACCCCCAAAAGAGTCTTTCAGGGTTTGTGGAAGTCTTGGACATTTTGATAACAAGATTATCACCACAGAAGCACCGAAATAACCCATTCGAGTGGGAAGATGACTACATTTAGGAACCCAAATGGGAAGAAGAACCCTAATTTCAGTTGGGAGAAGAAGATGGAACAAGTGGATAATGAATTTAATCCCAATATATGGGGTTAGTTCGTCTTTTTACTGAGAAAAATAAGAAAAGACATTACTGCCCCTGAGTAAAAAGGGTTCAATTCATGGGTTTTCACAGTTAACAGAAAATTAACAAAAAAATGGACGGAAGGACTTAAAGGACAGCGCATAAATACATACAGGATTTAAAAGGAAAAAAAAAAATCTTTCGGGACTCAAAAGATTCTTAGAAACATCTTTTAGGACCAAATAGGCGTTTTTGCCACCCAACCACTTACAATTTGCCACATGTATATATAATTGGAAAAAATATCCACATGAAGAATTCTGAGTGAATTGTACATGTAGGGTGAAAATCGTCTGTACCCGTGTATGTTCTCATTCATTTCCCAACCACTCAGAATTCTCCATTTGAACATTTCTTCTAATTATATATACACATGATGAATTGTGAGTGGTTGGACACAAGAATGAGAACAACGATTATTTGTTGTACATGTATGAATACATGTTCGGGGACAGACGATTTCCACCCGTTTGTAGGGAGTATACACAGAGGGATCATATTATTTCACAGAATATGTCCCATGTCATTGGGGTGAAAATTGTATGTCCCTGTGTATGTCCCTATTCATGTACCCAACCAATTAGAATTCGTTATGTGAATATTTTTTCCAATTATATATACACATGACGAATTGTGATTAGTTGGGCACAGAGATGGGAACATACACAGAGACAAATGATTTTTTGACATGCCATTGCCATTGCCAACAGGGCCGGCCCGAGAGGGAATGGAGGTTTGCAACCACAAAATTTTCAAGTATAACCTGTTTATATATTAAACCCAGCCCAAATATCCAAGTTACCATGTAGCCATTCATGTCCATTACTCCAATAGTCCAACTATTATTGACGATTTTGCCTCCACCAATATTCGAAGAAAGCATATTTTGTAGTTTTATAATGTCATATTTCGTTTATTTTAAAAATTGTAACAAGTTGAAAATGTTAATGTTCATACGAAAGGCCCCATTTTTAATTTTTACACAGGGCCCCCGAAATGTCAGGACCGGCCCTGATTGCCAAGCACGTCTTAACAAGTCAATGCTCATCACACGTTGACAACTTTCATCGTAGCGGTGTCAAACTCGAATCTATCATCAACGTTAAGCCAATTACAATAACTAATCTAACTTTTGATTTTATCGTTAATTGCATCAATTCCATCAGTAACGTGTGCTGGATTTCTAATAAGTATCCATCATTATTAACCTTGATTACATTTTGCTATGATGTTAGGTTAATAATGTGCATAACTTTTCTTAATTCTTCTTTTGAATATATATATATATACCGGTTATTCAACCAAAATTTTCACACATTAAAGTCATATCATATGTAATTTAAGATTTTTTGGTGTAATGTCTGAGTTCATAATGCCCAAGTGAGCTTTAATTGTTCATGTATGACCCAAATAGGACGACGATCCTTGAACTGTCCCTACACCACTCAACAGGGCGGCGGACCTTGAATTGACTCCCACCTCAAAATGAGGAGAGTGTTAAATTTATCCCACTTTAGGAGTGTTGAAATATAAAGTCACACATCGCTTACTTAACGAGTATCCAAATCACTTATATTACAAACTCATGTATTAACACATCTCAGTTCCAATTAAGTTTGAATTTTTTTTCACAAGTAGAGAGATATTACTACATTGCTTGAAGTATGAACTAAAAGAAAAGCCTTTTGGTCTGGTCTTTTCTAATATGTAAAATCCTTTTCTACTAAGCCAGAATTTAGCAAGTACCTCTGTCACATGTGTTGTCTTCGTACTCATTAGTGCTACTATGAAAATATGTCTATTATAATTGCAAGGTTTTTAGTGCATCATGATATCAATGAATTATTAGCCACTTTGATCATCAACGTTTTTTCGCCTAGCCACTTTGGTCAAAATTCAAGTTTTTTAACTTATTTCATCATTAAACATTTTTCGGCCTGCCATTTTGGTCAAAAATAATTTTTTTAACTTTTTTCATCACTAAAGTTTTTTCATTTTGCCATTTTGGTCACTAAAGTTTTTTCGATCTGCCATTTTGGTCAAAATTTTTAGTGACCTAAATGGGAGAATGAAAATACTTTAGTGACCAAAATGGCAGAATGAAAATACTTTAGTGATCAAAATGGCAGATAGAAAAAACTTTAGTGATGAAAAAAGTTAAAAAAAATAAGTTTTGACCAAAATGGCAGGCCGAAAAATGTTTAATGATGAAATAAGTTAAAAAACTTGAATTTTGACCAAAGTGGCTAGGCGAAAAAACGTTGATGATCAAAGTGGCTAATTATTCTGATATCAATATTTTAGAAGACCATCAAAAAGTTCAAACTATCCGTAGATATATAACTCATACAATTCAAAAAAAAAAATTAATATTCAATTTGGAATATAACAAAACATCAAAAACGAAATTATAGTTACAAAAAATATATATGAAAAATAAAATGTTACATAAAATGGATATTTTGTTAAAAATTCTATTTATCCACAAGGCAATACAAGTATCAAACCCCGAGCTCTAGGGCAACTGGTTGGAGTTGTCATACGCCTCACTGTTGACGAGGGTTCGATTCCCACCGTGGACATCGACTCTCGTGGAATTTTCCCACGGTGCAGGGACGATTACGTGGCGTGGGGGGGTGTCGAGATTTTTAAAAATACTACTATTTATCGAAATTTTATGTGTATTTTGGAAAATTTTATCAATTTCGCCCCCCACGAATATTTTTTTGCCTTTTTTATCGCCCCCCAAGAATTTTGAATTTTTTTACCAGTTTCGCCCCCAACATCAAATTCCTGGCTTCGTCCCTGCCGCGGTGGTAGGGCTCCGTGTATAAGAGCAGTATGGGCCAGGCCCTCCCCGCTAGCGGTCACGCTACGGGCCAACCGCAGGTCGAGCCCGGATTTGTCACCACGTTGTAAGTGGACACCGGGTACTTCTCGGGGTGAATAAAAAAAAAAATATTACAAGTATCAAAATTGATAAATTAAAAATGTTACACAAAATGCACTAATATCTTTTCCTTGAGTTAAACAAAATATTTCTAAGATCTGAAGATCTCATTCTTTCGTGCGGCAAAAAGCCGTTTGTCCCCCTTTTGTGTCTCTGTGAATAGATATTTAACACGTATATATTTTTTTTTATGTGTGTTCCACTATTTTTTTTAAATTATAATTTTTTAATTAAAAATTTAATACGTGACATTTTTTTATTGGTGGGATAACGAAAGAAACATCGAATTAGTACAGAGGATTCCTAGCCTTTTTAGCATAGGAAAGAACGATTATACTTTTTTACTATATCTATGAAACTTGAAAGAATGTGGCGCACTACTTTTTTCTAAATTCTGTTGCAACAACAAGATCCGTTGATCATGCAAAGTTCAACCCCATCCCCTGCCCATCATCCGACCCGCGAATCTAAAACTTATTGGTTGGGAGTGAATTCAATAGCAGATCTAAGAGTACGTTAGCAAAATCTTGAAAAGAATATTTTAAAATATTAATTTTTTATTGTAAAAAGTTATTGAAAGTTTTCTATAGTGTCTTTTGATAGATATTTCAATACAATTCACCGGTTCATCATAGAGTTGTTGAGTTCTCCTTTCGAAGAATCCTATAAAGACATATTAATTATAATAAACTTATCAAAAGGTGTTGTGGCCCAGTGGGGCAGGCGCCTACCCACAACTTCATGGTCGTGGGTTCGATACCCTCCGCCGACGTGCGGTGTGTTTTAATTGGCTCCCTTTTTAGGGTTGATCTCTCCCTGCTCATGGAGTTCCTTCGCCTTCGGGCGGTCAAAAAAAAAAATTATAATAAATTTTGTTTTTAAGAGAGAATTATAGTAAACTCAAAAATAAATAAACAATGTGTGAAATGAAATATTTACAAAATACTTTCATTAAAAAATATATTTTTCATTTAGAAAATTTAACGTTTTAAAAAAGTTTTAATGGTCATCATCCCACTTTCTTAACCCCTACCCCCTTCCTCTCCATCAACAAGAACGTGGAAGCGAATTAGGGGATTTGCATGGGCTTGGCCCAGTTTTCCCAGATCAGTCATAACATGGCACCCGGAAAAGTGGGACAAACATTTTTGTCCATAACGGAAGTCCCACTTCCGTCCCGGGGCCATAACGGCCCCCAGTTTTAAAAAAAAAAACCCTTCTTCTTCCCCCCACCGCGATTTGAAAGCAAAAAGCTCCAAAAAAAAACCACTCCCTCCCTCCCCTCCCTCCGCTGCAGCCACTCCCTCCCACCGCCGTCGCCGCCGCGACGGTGCCGCTGCCGCCGCCACCGTCACTCTCTCTCTCCCCATCAACACTTTCTCTCTCTCCCAAATTTTAATTTGGAGGTATACTTTTTTTTTTAATTTTATTTAATTGTAATTTTTGTATATATAGTTTTAAAATTCAATTGCCGATTAATGTATTATGTATATATAGTTTTGATATTTATGTATTTTTGCGAATTTTATATTTATGTATTTTATGAGAATTTGATGTTCTTATGGACTAAAATTGCAATTTTGTGAATTTTATATCCTTATGTATTTTAATTGCAATTATGTGAATTTGATGTTTTTATGTACTAAAATTGCAATTTTGTGAATTTTATATCCTTATGTATTTTAATTGCAATTATTTGAATTTGATATTCTTATGATTTAAATGCGAATTGTTATACTACGCACATTTTATTGATAAAAGCCCACTGTTTTTATTACAGATGGCTTTTCCTGCCCACCTTATGCCCGGTCCGTACGATCCCAATGTGTTGAACAAACACACCTCGCATAGATCACTTAGGATTTGGGGCGGGGATGTAGCCTTAGACGCAGGTTTGAAGGTCATTAGCTATGACGGGCATTTTTTTGAGGCATACCGACGCGAGGGCAACCGGAGAGTGCTAGATATCATTGACCGTGTAGGTTTCGGGGGTTGTTGTCGGATAGGTAAGATAAAGATAGACCACGCACTGGTCACCGCATTAGTAGAGCGGTGGCGCCCCGAGACACACTCCTTCCATCTGAGATGCGGTGAGGTCACCATCACCCTAGAGGACGTAGGCTGCCTCATAGGACTGCCCACCGGGGGCCACGTGGTGACGTGGGACGAGGACTACAACATGACCAAGAGTCAGTGGATTGAGCGCGTCCACGATATCCTAGGTTTCCGCCCCCCCCCCATCGGGTCAATTAAGGAAAACGCCCTCGACCTTGCAGAGGTGTACGCCCACATTTCCAAGCCCCTAGGCGAGGATGCCACGGACCTCGCGGTTGACCAGCGGGCCCGAGCCTTGATTTTCCTCTGCATGGCCGCTTTCCTCTTCCCGGATAAGTCCGGGTCGCGAGGGAACATGCGCTATCTCTTGCTCATCAGCAACGTAGACCATTTTTTTGAGGACCAGCATTCCTGGGCCAGCGCCGTCCTGTCCTACCTGTACCGCCAGATGTGCATCTCTGCCCAGGCCGTCTCTAAGGACATAGCTGGCTGTTGCCTGTTGATCCAGGTTTGTGTAATTGTTAATGATTTTTTTTTCATTGTTTGCCTGCAAATTTTTAAATATTTGATGATTAATCTGTGTTTGTTTGTACCAGTTGTGGGCGTGGGAACACATTTCATTTCTCCGGCCGGCGAACCGGGGAGAGATTATGAATGAACCTCCCGCGGACGGCCAAGCGTACGGGGCGCGTTGGAATACCGATGGGCATTCAACCCATCGCGCCTTCCGAGGACATTATTGTAAGTTTTTTTTTTCTTTTTGCTTGTCTACATTGCTTTACCTTGTTTATAATATACTGACACGAGAATTGATGTTGCAGGAGGCTGCCAACAGGCTGATAATCACGGAGGTCGATAAGCCGGCCTCCAACTCAATCGGCCACTACAGGTCCCTCGTCTCTTGGGTGTCAAAGACCATCAAAGATGCTTTCGTGGCCGCGGGAAGCCCCCTCGTCCCTGCAGATCGCGAGGCTGCGGATGTGGCAGAGTCTGCTGTTCTGGAACCGGTGACGCAGCCGAGGAAGCCTGTTCCGGCCCGGTCCCAAAGGGGAAGGCAAGGTACGCTGAGGCGCCGGGAGGCCGCGCGAGAGGACTTGGCGGCGAGGCGACAACGACAGCGCGGCGGGCCACCGGAGGCGGGTGCACCGGCGACAGATCCCAGCATGATCCCCGCACGATGCATTACAGTTTCCCAGTCAGGCCGACGTACCCACCCCCTTTGAGTACCAATTTGCATCACCTGGTACTTTTTCAGCGAGTTTTCAGACGGGTGGGGATCCTAGTGCCGGTCCCTCTACATCTGCACAGCCGGGCTTCTACTCGGGAGGGACACCTTCGTACAGCCTGCACATCACTGACACGCAGCAGCAGACTCCGTTGCCGAAAGACTCCGAGGAGCGGATATTTATCGACCACGAAGGCGCGGATGTCATCTCAACCAATTTTGGTAGCGCCGTGCGGGTGAGAGATGGCGACCCTTTACTTCTCGCGACCGCCCCGAGACACACCGTTCCATACACACCTTCGTCGCCGTAGATAGGTTTTCATTTATGTTGTTTACGTTTCGTTCATTGTAGATACGAAGAATGTTAATTTTTTTCGGTTATAAAATATTATTACGATAATTCTGTTGCTTGTTTTATATTAATATACAATTTATTTATTTTCTTGCTCAATTTTTAGTAAGTATTGTGTTTTGCAAATATTGTTTATATATAATACAAACACCTCAGAAAAATAACCTCTGGAAAAAAAACCAAGTGTTTTGGGCAAACACACTGCCAGCCCATAATGGAAGTCCCACTTCCGCCCCGAGTCCATAACGGAAGTGGGACTTCGCTTCGGGCCACGTGGCAACGCGCGTGGGAAAACCTGCCACGTCAGCCAGAACGGAAGTCCCACTTCCGTTATGGCCCCGGGACGGAAGTGGGACTTCCGTTATGGACAAAAATGTTTGTCCCACTTTTCCGGGTGCCATGTTATGACTGATCTGGGAAAACTGGGCCAAGCCCATGCAAATCTCGCGAATTAGTATGAAGGGAGACGATGAAATAGTATTATGCAGGCCCAATGGTTTTGGAAGCCCAACGTTTGTAGCGGACAGTCTTGAGCCCTACCAAAACTTCACTACGTTCAAATATTGCTATCTTTACACAAAAGACCTGTTAGAGAGTTTTCCTAACTAACGGAGCAAGACGTAACTAGAAAATCATCCCGATTCGGTGCAGACGTTACTTTATTTTGCGCAGTGTGAAACACAAATAAGATATGAGAAATAATTATTTTATACGGGTGAATAGTTAATTATACAAATTATTTTTTTATGAATAACTATTCAATTCGAAGTTTTCTGCCTTTTATAGGCACAAAATCCAATCATTAAATTATTAAATATAATTTTAACGGCCCGATCATTTAATCATAACAGGCAGTTTGGAGACGTTACTTCAGTTCTCGCCTATAAAAGGCAGTTTGGAGTATCCGAAAATTCTCTCCCTCTGCATTCTATCTTGTTCTTATTTTCCTGCATTCGGCATAACATTTATGAGAGTTCTGCTGTTAACACATTCGAAGGTTCTGTTTATTCCGCTTCAAAGAAACAGTTGAGTTGGACGATGTACCTTGGGAGTTCAGTGTTGAAGTAGACATGAAGCTGATAAAGGCAGGATATATTGAACTTAAGGAGAAGTGGTGTGACTACTGTCTCGTCCAAGATATTTATCCAAATACAAGTTGAGATTATCAGTTTCTTGTTACTGCTTTATTTATTTTTTAGTAATCTGAGAAAATAATATATCAGTATTTCTGTTATTTTCCTTACTGTTTTGCTGTATATTTCTGCAATATAAAACAGTAATATCTTCTGCTCCGGTTTATTTTTTTTTGAGAAAAAAATTATAAGCAGTACCAGTGTTTATATTTCAATCTTCAGTTTTTTATACACTATTGTTAAAACCAGAAATAATAATTATTTCAGTAAAATCTGAATACATTAATCTAACAATTTAAAAGGCGATATTTTTTTTTTTATGAGGAATAAGGAAGGCAAAAACGCCTATTTGGTCATAAATGATGTTTCTAAGAATCGTTTGAGTCCCAAAAGATTTTTTTTTCCTTTAATATCCTGTATGTATTTACGTGCTGCTTATAAGATCCTTCCGTCCAATTTTCTGTCTAGATACCGTCAAGACAGTCATGTGCCTCACATGTGAGTCATTTTTAAAGGATATTTCAGACATTTCAACATATTTATCTAAACAAACTCAATTGTTAAAAAAAATAACTATGAGTACTAAATTTAAATAAATTAAAAAATAAAAATATCTAAACTCATTCCCTCCCCCTCCATCTTCATCTTCCTCCGCCCCCTTACCCCACCACCGTCCACCACCCCCTGCAACCATGGATATGAAGCTCAGTGTCCACCACATAGCCCTCCTCCATTTTTTTACCCCAATCAGGAAGTGTTGAGATGTCCCAAGGAATTTCCGGCCAAGTATAAGAACTTTAGCTTGGGAAGACTACCATATCCATTAACAGTTGGCATCTCCTGCGCATTATTTGGACGATCTTTCCGGTCTGAGTACACAGAGTACCCAACACAGCCATATGCAAAATCGGTAAGGGTCCTGCCTTCTTTGGATGCTTCCATTTCAGTTTCTCCAACAATATTCCGAGGTACTGGTAACCAAATAATGGAAAAGCCCATCAGTTTGTCTACTTAACTAGAGAACTTTAACATCCAAGCAGTCACTAATTAGGGCCACTCAAATCCAACACAGTGTCGCTCAACTCAATTCAACCAAACCAAAGAAATTATTCCTTGGGAAAAATTTCATTAACAGGAATTAATCTATTATGTTGAGCCTTATCATGATACTTAGATTAGGTGAAATTTCAGCAATAGCCGTATCATCACCTAGATTAACAAAATAAGTTCTTCAAACTCAAGGCTTAGCCTTTGCAGATAGGCCACAATAACGTAAAGAAAGAGAGGGAGATGAATATGATTGGTAAGAGGGGGACACTTTTAACATTCCCCTCTATGAAGCTTCCACAGAAGAATTGGTGGAAATCATAAATACTGAAGGTTCTTTCAAACTGAAGCATATTGACACATTTAAGTTACCATGGGATGCTAATTACAGTGACAGTGGAAGCCAGAAATTTACTAGGGAAGAATACCTTGGAGTTTACATGAGAGCAATTTTTGAATCCATACTTTCAAATCATTTTGGAGTTATTCTTGTGGGTAATTAGGCCGGATTTTAGATGGAGTGGGGAGGGGATGGATTTAGTTCTTTGGTTGAAGGTGGTAGTGATGGTGGTTGACGGTGGTGGAGAATGGCCGGAGGAAGATGTAGGGGGGAGAGAGAGATGGGTTTAGATTTTAGATATTTTATATTTTAGTTAATTCAAATTGAGTATCAATAGTTATTTTGTTTAACAATGGAGTACTCAATTTGTTTTAAAGAAAAATATATTGAAATGTCTGAAATACCCTTAAAAAGTTATCACATGACTGACTTAACAGAAAATTAACGAAAAAATGGACGGAAGGACTAAAAAGGCAGCACGTAAATACATACAGAATATAAAAGGAAAAAAAAATTTTTTGAGACTCAAAAGATTCTTAGAAACATCAATTAGGACCAAATAGGCGTTTTTGCCGAATAAGGAACCAGTGAAAACCCTAGAGTTGGAAAAACAAGGGAGAGCTATACCTAAATTGCACCACCAAGCATAGTGTGATAATTTAATTCTATCTATACACTAGAAACTAATAATGACTCAAAACCTAAATAAGAACGTCGAGGAAGTACACGTGGGCTCTGGCCATGTAACTTGTAACTTTCTGCTTGGATTTAGTTTGGTTTATTTTTTATCTGATTTGTTACTCAAACTTAAACCCAAATCAACCTTCAGATTGAGTCTGAAAATGAAATTTAAAGTATTAAATTATTTAAAATTTGGTTTGAGTTTAAGATTAGTTTGATATCGAGACAAAAATCTTAAACCCAAACCCAATCCAAGCAGACCCTTATAAGTACACAGTCTCGAAAAAGGCCACCATAGTTGGTGCATCAAAATTTCACATTCAAATTTCTAAATTTCGAGTTAGACATTTATCTGAATAGTTAGACTTTTTTTATAAAAAATATTAAATAATTAGACTGGTAGAACTTGTCGACTCGTCCCAATTTGCTAACTAAAACTTGCATATACAGTAAAACAGTTATACAATAGTACTATATATAAAAAAATAACCTTCTTAGAGTAATAAAAATTTATGACCCAATTCGGGACCAATTATAAATAAAAATAAATTATACATTGTAATATTTCATGTTTTTAGGACCATTCTTGAGAAGTTTACCTCCATATAGTATAAAATAACATTAAATATTAAATATATTTATATAAAATCCCATAATTATTTAATTATGATACATTAAACTTAAAATTATATGAAATATTTATCTAAAGTTGTATGTGACAATGACTTAATTTTTTGGGTTAATACCGTATCATTTAACTTGCACGTTCGTAGTAAGTCGTCAACACAATCACCAACTTGTTGAATCCAAAATATTTCCAGTTTGTCCAAATACTTGAAGCTTATTGACACAAGACTTTTTATATTTCTACACTATCATCCTTTGATTTATTACCTTGCACTTCTTGTCTGATTCCTGAAATGATCACTTCTTTAGTTAAAGCATAAACTACTTGTTGCTCATTTGGATGATGGAGGAAAAATATTACTATAGGAAAGTTAACAGGACTTCAGTTAAGCATACAATACTTGCCGTTCATTTGCATACTCACTAGGATTTTTAGGAAGTTCTCTATTTAAGAATAAACTCCTTATAATAATATTTTTTCTTCGGTCTCAAAAGTATTATTATATGTAGGATCTGGAGATTTTGATCTAGAAAGGTATTGAGACCTGTGATTAAAGGGTGATTAAACTTTAAAGTCTATTGTAAAGTTGGTGCATTATTAACTCTCTACCTTATATAATTGCTACCCATATGCAACCCTCGATTTAACTTGCCTGGTTAAGGAGCTTATGATACTAATGGGAACTTTTCCCTTGAAATAAAATTAATTAAGAAAAAACGTGAGGAAGGCGAGTGAATGATATGACATGGCAATCTATTTTGTCATTATTAAAAAATTTAAACTTGAGCGCCACGATCGTAAGGATAGATAGGGCGCGTGGGACCGTTGGAAGTTGGTATGATTTAAAAAGAGAACCTTCCAGCTCTAAGCCAGCACGATTCTCTTTGGAAAGAAACGCCTAAAATCTTATTGAATTTTTTTTTTGAAGCCTAAACGTACACACCAAAAGAGAGAGTAACACCTCACAAGAGGGAGAGGCGATAACCCTAAAAATGAAGATAATTTAAAGCATGCCCCATACGCGGGGAGAATATCGAACTCACGATCTCAAGGTCGTGGGCAGGCTCCTGCCCCACTGGCCTAAAGACCTTGTGATAATCTTATTGAAAATTTTTAAACTTAAAACGAATCTCATATTGAAATTCAATCAAATCCTCCCCAACAATAATACATCCCCACACAAACAAATTTCCCCCCTCAGAACTTAGAAGGTATCGACTCGTTGAAAAATAACAAGAATTTAATTAATGTAGCTGAGAATTGCGATTGGATGTAAATAGAAATCCGTTGTTAAAGTTTTGCCCCTCCAAAAGGGTACGACTTTATAAACAGATCGAATTAATCGTATGATTGTTTTGCTAGAATGATCACGAGTAGTTTTATTTTAGTATAAAAATTTAATGGTTCAGATAGGGCCGTGTAAAATATATATTTTTTAAAAACATGTATTATATACATTATATTACCGTAGTACATGTGTTTATTAGGAAAAACACATATTGAATAATATGTGACACCTATAAAAAAAAAGTCACTATATATATTTTTTTGAAAAGAAAAAAAAATGTCATGACAGTTTTTAAATTGTCAAATAAAACAATTAAAAAAATAAAATTGTAATGCCTTTTCATTTAATTAAATTTGGTAAAAACAGAAAAGAAAAAAATGGTCATTGGCTGTGGCTATATGACCTTAAAATGAAGAGATAATCACTATTTATACCCATTATCTAACTTTGAAAAGCAAGTTATACCCATTATCTTTTTTGCGTGCCATAAATAGTCAGTATAATTTTTGAGGTGCCATTTATACCCAAAATGAGGATTTCGTCGTGCCGTAGAAGCAATTAATCGTCTCTCTGGTTTGCCGGAGATGAAATCATTCCAATTGAGGAAGACGCAGATCGGCTTTCACCGAGGTGCTTACTCACGCCTCTGAATCCTGCTGTCTGATTCGTCCTCTTATGATTCCGCCTGTTTGGGTATAAATGGCACCTATAAAATTGTATTGGCTATATATGGCACACAAAAAAGATAAAGGGTATAACTTGCTTTTCAAAGTTAGATAATGGGTATAAATAGTGATTATCTCTAAAAAGAAAGAAGATAGAAAATGAGAAGTTTGTGGAAATATCTGATATGGACCGGGTCCATGTGGACATGTGGTTCAGATTTGGCCACATCCTTGCAGAATGAGGAAAGAGAAGGAAATACAGTGATATGGTCAAATTTGGACCGCTTGGTCCAATAGACCTGGTCCATGACAGAATAGACCGAAGTTTGTGGGAAACAGACTATTTTCAAAGTCTTATTGAAACAACAGAAACAAGGCCAGAGAAAGAAAGCCAACCCACACCACCTAAACAAACTTGAATTCCATCTCATTTTAAAATTTGGGATTTGGGTTGTCTTGAATTTTATCCATAAAAGATTCAATCTTTTTTATCTTTTTGATACATTTTTTTTACAAGCCTTATTCTATTTTTCTTGAAGAAGGCTCTGTTTAGAACATATGTAAAAATTCTTGATTTTTTTTTTCAAATATAAATTGTAATTTGGTAAAAAATGAAGAAAATGATTAGGTGGTGGACATTTACCCTGCAAATATTTGAGCTTTTTGTGAGTTCTTTGGTGCATTTGGGATATGGGTTTTACATATTTAGCTCAGCTATAGCAGGGGATCTTTCACAAGTTCTTAGCGATTTGCTTTTCAAGCCTAATTTAGATGGTCGTTTGAAAACAGAGGAAGTTGAAGGAAATACAAATGCTAATGATCTCCCTCCTATTGTTTTGGTTCATGGAATTTTTGGGTTTGGCAAAGGGGTAATCTTCTTGTTGAATTTTATTTATTTTTTTGAAATTTAGTAAATTTTAATTTGGTATTTTACTTATATTTTGAGAAGGGGTTTCTTTAATTTGTATTGTTTGTTGATAAAGTTTGGATTTTTATTGATTTTGTAGAGATTAGGAGGATTATCCTATTTTGCCGGGGCAGAGAAGAAAGATGATAGGGTTCTTGTTCCTGATTTGGGCTCTTTAACCAGCATATATGATAGGTGGGTTGTTCTTGAAATTGCAATTTTTTGGGCTTTATTTAAGTTTATATGCATAGGTAGAGGTAGTTGTAGCAACTATTTAAGACAACAAGATAAGAGAATCGTTTGCGTTAGTTTAAACACATTAAAACTCCTATTCGAATGATTGTAATATTGAGGTTGTAAGAGGTAGAGGGAGACCAAAGAAGACTTGACGAAAATGATAAAAGGGATAAGAATTTGCTAAATTTAAGTGAGTCTTTCTTTAATCGTAAGAAATATTTATGTGGATGGCCTTATGTAATTCTTTCCTCTCCTCGGTTCATATAGCCAACCGCAGTCTTTTGGGACTAAGGTTGGGGTGTTGTTGTATTTAAGTTTATATTTCTTGTTATTTCAAAATATTTGACCTTTTTTCTGGGAATTTAGGGCACGTGAATTGTTCTATTACTTGAAAGGGGGGCAGGTTGATTATGGAGAGGAGCATAGCAAGATATATGGACATTCCCAATTTGGGAGGGTACATGAAAATGGTAAGATTTCTATCATTAAGGTTGAATTTAAGGTTTGGGGGAGAAAAGGGTTTCTGAAATTTGTTCTTAATTTTAAGGCCATTATCCTGAGTGGGATGAGGATCATCCTATTCACTTTGTTGGGCATTCTGCTGGAGCACAGGTCGTTCGGGTTTTGCAGCAAATGCTTGAAGACAAGGTTTGTTTTTATTGCATTTCTTCTTATGTATTATGTAAATGGATGAACAATGTTGATCTATTTTCTGGAAATTTTGACGACCAAAAGAATATTCATCTTTAATTTTCAGGAATTTAAAGGATATGAAAATACTTCAGCAGATTGGATTTTAAGCTTAACCTCCTTATCTGGTGCCTTTAATGGGACAACAAGGACTTACTTGGACGGAATGCAGTAAGTTCGAATAATATAGCTCCATTCGCTTCTATGAATAACGCGATAAATTTTATAGAAGTTATGACCTTACGACAGTTTTGTGTTATCTAAGAATTGCGTATAATGATGCATGATAGAGTATAATATACTGATCCTAATTGTTAAATTTTGATCTATTTACAGACTGGAAGATGGGAAATCCTTAAAACCTATCAGCTTGCTTCAGTTGTGTCGTATAGGTGTAATAATTTATGACTGGTTTGACATTTCCTTGCTAAAGGCCTATTACAACTTCGGTTTTGATCACTTCAATATATCGCGAAAGAAGATGAGCATTTGGGGTCTTATCGATTGTCTTATGGGAAATGCTGGTCCGTTTGCATCAGGAGATTGGATACTTCCCGATCTTACAATCCAAGGGTCGATGAAAATAAACAGTCAAATAAAAACTCATCCCAATACATACTATTTCAACTATGCTACGAAAAGAACCAGGAAGATCATGGGTGTTACGGTCCCCTCCGGCCTACTTGGCATTCACCCTTTGCTTTTCATTAGAGTTCTGCAGATGAGCCAATGGCGGCATCCTCCAGACGTCCCTCTCCCTTATAAAGGCTACAGGTAAATGCTTATGAATCCCGTCTTCTCTTTAGGAATCTATTATTCGTTCATCACCCAAATTTTGAACGTTTTATAAGAAAGTTTTGAATGTATCAGATACGAATACTGAATCATTTCTGATTATGATCTGAAGATAATAATGGAAATCTAATTAGTTTTCCGGTGTTTATCAACTTTTGAACTCATTGTGTTGCATTTAATACACTTGTAGGGACAAAGATTGGTGGGATAACGACGGAGCACTCAACACGATATCCATGACACACCCTCGTCTACCGATTGAACATCCAAGTCATTTTGTCGTGAAGGATTCCGAATGCCAACCATTGCAGCCAGGCATCTGGTTTGTCCTTTTTCAAAATTTAGTTCATTTCTAGGCGGGGTTTAGAACGATTGGAATGTCTTGTGAAGCGAGTCTAGGAATTGAAATATCATTTTGGTTGCTCGCGACTCTTAACATGCGCAAACTAGCTTTTTTTTTTTTTATTGTTCGACGTTTCTATATGATCTGATACAAATGTAAACATTTGGATGCAGGTATTACAAGATTGTGGAAGGCGATCACATTCTTTTCATTGTGAATCGGGAAAGAGCAGGAGTTCAGTTCGACTTGATATATGATAGCATTTTCGAGCGTTGCAGAAAATATGTATTCAGAAGACCGCGGTTTCACTGTAATAGATGCAAACAAATAGGATTAGAAATATCGAAGAGAGAAAATTTGCAGAAATACTCGTTCGCACTTTTTTTCTAATTTTTTGTTGTTGTTGTTTATAATTCTTCCATTGAATATTGTTGTAAATGTGAATAATACTCTGGTATTTTTATCTTCAAAGAATTGTTTCTGCTCTTGTTCTGTTTTTTGCACTTCTTTGGTTTCTGGACTTGTAAGTTAAGAGCTCCAATAGGTTATTGTTAGCCTCTAGAATTTAGGTAAGAGGCAAAATTCATGAATTTTGATTTTAAGAAAGGCTAGTAAAGTTGTTGCAACACGTTCGTCTAAAAAATTATAGAGGCCCCCGCCGTTTAAATTTGTTGTCCTCCCGTGAATAATGGTATAACAATAACAAAATTTTAATCACAAGTAATTGAGGCCAGTAACATTAATTAAGGGAAGAATTACGTATAGTCGTTAACATGAATGCGATCTATTCATTTCTTTTCATTCTAAATCATACTCTCATCCAAATTTAACAAGCCACTCTATATATACTCTTTTCACCCAAAATAAATAAATATACCACTCTATGTTACTTTAGTTTAAACCTTTTTTGATCTCCCTCTACCTCCTACATTCTCATTTTTCTACCCTTAAATTCGGCAGACTTTCCATACGAGTTCTACCATTTTATAACAACTTCATAGATTTTTTTCTCAATATCTTAAGATTCAATCATATATTTATATTCTCAAACTTAATCACATATCTTTGTTTTCCATGTTAACTTCTTTTTTCCTAGGAGGACCAATAGTGGTTCACCACTTCCCCTCCAACATAACTCAAACTTCCGACCTACCGATTAGAAGTGAAGTGTCTTATTACTTAAACTGCGTTTCGTTATCTCCAATAGAATAGATCATGAAATGTCAACTGAGATGAAGCCATAGAATAGATAATGAAATGTAGACATTTTCTAGATCAAAGGCAGGGATGGTCAGAGTGATAAGGTCACACATGAATTAGTATCAATAGCACATGCTCATAATGAATTGCACATGGAATAATAATCCATACCCTTGTAGTAATTTCTCATGGACCATAAGCTTTGTTTCAATTTTAATTTGCATGATCAAATGAGAAATTTGTTGTACTAATCATGAAACATTAGCAGTGCCTTAATTAGATTAATATTTAGTAGAGTATTCACTTTGTCTTGTCTTTGTTACTCACTTCTCTAACATATGCAATACTTCAACTAGAATATAACTACCGACCAAAAGGCGGTTGCATTACAAGATTCTTTTAAAAAAAAAAAAAAAAGCCAAAAATCTTAAAAGTGGCCATGTTGTTGATTCTTTAGTCTTAGTAATATTCAGACAGTCAAAAGGGGGGGGGGCAGAACATGTTAGATTGTAGATCCAGAGCTCTTGCTCTTCTATGAGATTTTTTTTAATGATTTTCAGGGATGCGTTGGAGGGCAAAAACTGCAACAGTATGTCGAAGTACATATAAAAATTACAAAAACAAATGTTTTGGGGAGTGAGGGCGAATTTGATAAAATATTCAGAACTACATATAAAATTTACTATATCTAGTAGTATTTTTAAAAATTTTGGAGGACACTCCCTGATGATATCAAATTGACTGATGTTTCAGTAGTATTCTGTTAGCGGTCACATTTGTGCATTCATTGTCAAAGGTTAAGTCGGTCTCCATTCCATCTGTTTAGTGTTATTTTTGGAGCATTCACTTTATACATTTATTGACAAAGGTTATGTCTGTCTCATATTCATCCCCGTCCATACCCCAATTATTAGAAACTTAATGAGTTATGTTATTGTTGTTGATATCAAATCGACTAATTCGGTTGAGATCTGTGTACATGATAACCTCATAATGAGATATGATGTTGCTCTTGTATTCCTCCAACCCATAATCTTATCCGCAGAATCAAAGGTAAAACCAGTTAAATTAATCTTCTATGAGATTGAAAGATAAAAGAGGGTCCATTAATGTATCATTTTAGAAGAAGAGACATGATATCATTTTAGAGCATAAGTGTATATTATATGCTTAATGTGTTTGATAAAATCATGTCTAAAAAGGTTATTTAACTAGAGAAATTGATCATTTTGTTCCTTTAAAATTCTCAAATTGCCAAGAATTTTTTATGCATTGTCTGTTACTGATTTTTATTTTTTATTTTTCAAAAAAAAAAATCTTTTTTGGAGGTAACTTCGATTTAGTAGCTAATGAATTAAGTTTAAACATCCAAAGCCCTTGTGTTTCTTTATGGATTATTCTTGACCCTGAAGGAAAAAAAATAAAAAATCTTGGCTATTTCTCTTTTAAATATTAAAAATTTACGCTCCGTCTAAAATTAAATGTTGATACAAGAGCGAGACAATTGGATACATGACCTCAAATTATTTTCTTTTGTTTATAATTTAATTTTTTATATTTTATAGCGTTTTCTACACACTATAATATAATACTCCCTCCATTCCCTATTAATTGTCGTTTAGGAGATATCTAGGTATCCAAATTAATTGTCGTTTAAGGTTGTTTTATTAGTTGTCAACAATTTATTCCAATTATACCCTCAACATTTTCATTTCTTTATGACAAAGAAGTGAGAGAGAGGGAGGGTGGGGGATAATATTGGAAGTTTAGGTGAAAATGACAACTTTCTTAATTTTCTCAAATTGTCTAAAGAGTCTTATATTTAGGAATGGAGGGAGTAGTACACTAAATATTGTAAGTAGTACACTCTAAAAAGAGGAACATCTGATACAGATCAAAGGTGTCCTAGCCCAGTGGGTCGTGGGTTTGATACCCTCCGCCTGCAAGCGGCAAGCTTTAATCTCTCTTTCTAGGGCTATCTCCTCCTCGTCTGAGATAATTCTCTCTCCCCTATATGGGGCAACTGCCCAATCAGACTTCAAAAAAAAGAAAAGAAAAAAAAGCCCTCTGATACAGATTATTTTTTAAAGATTTTCCTTTATAAATTTTGACGATTCATTCAACCTTTCTTTGGAAAAATAAAAAATCAAATTCCCCTAGTAAATTGGAGTCATCATTCAAAGATTCTTCCTTCTATGTAGACTTCTAACTAGATAAGCTATTTTGCTCTCAAGTCCTCATCTTATGACTATATTTTGGAATAAATCCACCAATTATGGACCATGGTTCCTTGAAAATCAAAATTGTTTTTTTAGGTCGAGATCGGGATATCAGCAGCGACTAATTCCTTCGCCATGGAATCTCTCTGAAGAGGTACATGATTGTCCATTAAATGAGCTCAATTCTCATGAGTCGGAATCAAACTCAGAACTTCATGATTAAGAGACGATGTGAACTAACACCACTCCACACCTCATGGTGAAAACCAAAATTGTTAAATATGTCCAATGATCCTAGTTTAGGTGTTCACCCTCACGATCCCTCAAGGCTCGGTCAAGGTAGATTTGCATGAACAAGATATCTTAGGAGCGACTTATGTCGCAAATGTGCAAAATTTCCTGTCAGCAAATCAAATTGACAAAATTGTCAATTAGATCCCAACCTTAGGGTCAAATACCCGCATGCCGGTCAAAAGAAATATTTGTTAAAATATTACATTGTACTATAACAAAAGAAAAAACAAAATTGTTAAAATATTGATTCATGAACAGCTTGTATCCTGTCCTATATATACTCGAACATCGTCTCAATTACCACAATATGAATCAGACTCTTTCAGTTCTCTTCTTCCACCAATCATAATAATACTCTTAAAGTATTCTACTCAAAAGAGAGATCTTTTTCAAGCCACATTGACAAAAAGACCGATGTGTCCCTCCTCTATACCTTCTACTAAAGTTTCTGAAGCAAGAGAAAACGGGACAAAACCGGACAATCACTCCTCAGAGCTCCTTGTCAATCTCGATCAGTAAGTTTTTCATTAATTAATTATTTGCATTGTTTCTATAATGTTCAATGAAATTCTTTATGTTGACAATTTTTTTTCTATGTTTCCCGTTCGGCATGGAATATGCCTAAAAAGTTTGAATATGGTATACGAGTATGGGCAAAAAATCCTCTGTCCCCGTGTGTGTCTTCAACCAATCACAATTCACCATGTGTATATATAATTGAAAAAAAATATTTACATAATAAATTCTGATTGGTTGGGATAGGATTGGAGACATAAATGGGGATAGAAGACTTTCACCCACGAGTATGAGTCTATATTTTTGTAGTCGTGTTTTGGATTCAATGCTAGAACACTTTTTTTTTAAGTCAGCACATACTAATATATTATCAATTATAAAATGATGAATGATTTTTAAATAGTTGAATTCTTAAATATGTATTCAAATTAAGGGAGGAAAGTTATCTTTTCAATGCTACACCATTTTTTTTTTAAATGACAAACTTTTTATAAAAAAAACTAATTTTATATAAAATCCCAGAAATTCCCAAATAAATATTGTATTTATTTCGTCTTCTAAAACTTGTTAAGTTTACACAATTCACCACAAACTCTAGATTCTAGATTCCCCCGTTGCGGTGAAGTAAGTAATGACCTATGGCTTGTGGTTGGGTCGTGTAGGTAAGGGGCGCCACGGCTCCAGTATGGAACGGGGTAAATTCTGTACGTGCGGAACTTATCCCGTCCGTTGAATTAAAATTGTGACGGTTAAAATTGAATTAAAACGAACACTTGTTCTGAAACTCAGAATACGTGTTCTGTTTTTACCACGCGGAACACCTGTTCTGAGTCTCAGAACACTCTCAGACCACCTGTTCTGAGGCGTTCCGTATATATTGAAAAATGTTGATCCGGACGGGGTACGGGTATGACAATTTCTTTTGTGACGTTGTTCAATCCTAATTAAGGTTTTTTGTTTTTGTTTGTCACAGTGGCGATCCCACAATGTTCGAATCATACTGGAGGAAAATGGGAGAAAAATGTGTATTTACAATGGAAGGACACGAATCCTTGAGCTATTTTGCTGATCCAAAAAAATTGTGCTGGTTTATGGAACAAAAACTTGAAGAAGAAATCAAGAGGATACATGATGTGGTGGGGAATGCAAATACAGAAGAACATTTTATCATAGTTGGAAATGGATCAAGTCAGCTCATTCAAGCAGCCCTTTATGCTTTGTCTCCTTTGGATCAACACAACCCCATTAGTGTTGTCTCTGCTGCACCTTACTACTCGGTATGCCTTGTCTGCCTTAGGACCATACATCATTAATTCGGAAATCTTAATATATTCTCATGTTCATGCATTTGACTTCTAACCATATGACTTAAACTAGTACTATGTTACTCGGATTCGGGTACGGGTATCGGATACGTGTATCTATTTATGTGTCGGATATTTAAACATCTAAAACAAAGTGTCTAATCGGTGTTGACTAGATACAATAAGTATCTCATACTCATACCCATGTCTTATTGACACGGTACGGCGTGCATAAACGAAGAGTCTGGGTAACATATGTACTACCTCCATTTCATAATATAAGTCGTTTATGACATGCATCAAAAACTAAGGAAGCAAAAAATAAGGTACTTTATGCCTTAAACTAGTAATTTGTCTAAAAGTCAATAATTGGATTGAGTTTAGTTTGAGATTTTTGTTTTCAGTCTCCGACTAGTCTTAGATGCTTAATGAAAAACACATGGCAATGTTCAAATAAATTAAAATGGTTCTTAGGTCTACTTCTTTGATGCCTCTTGGATTTGATTTGATGGTATGATTCCGTAACAAATGTGACGATATAGAGATTACTGTTTCAGTAGTATTCTGTGAGCAACCATTTTGTGCATTCATTGCCAAAAGTTAGATCATTCTCTAATCCATCAGTTTCAGTGTTATTCTGGAAGCAGCCATTTTGTGCATTTATTGTCAAAGGTTATGTTTGTCTCATATCCATCCTCACCCATACTCCAAATTATTGAAACTTAATGAGTTATGTTATTTTTGTTGTAGTAGTAGTCTCAGACTAGTCTTGACCAAAATCAGTCTTCCTAGATGATGTTGTATGAGATTTTCATACCTAAATTTAATCTAAAGAGAATTTGAATCTCGTTCTAAATTCCAAAGGAGACCAAACTACCAAAATACACCCTACTTCATTTTTTGTAAGACCGGATTTATAAATATGGACAAATCAATACTATTTCATAAACATTGTAACATTAAGTCCCATTTCTTAAATGGATTTGTGGTGACATGCATCTAAACAATTTCCAGACAAAGATACATGTTGAGTTGGCCATGTTGAGATTGTTGGAAATAATTGTACTTTTTGCCATATCATGTGCTAATCGGCAATCAAAGCCCTGTGCATGTCGAATTCTTTGTAACATTCTTATATTATATTTTTTATAATATTTTCTATATACAAATTTTTATTTGTATATACTAAAATATGATAAACCCTATATTCTAACGCAAAAAAAATACCCCTTAAGTCTGAATATCATAATAATTTGAAATTTTCGTATTAAATAAAATGTTACAGAATATTCAGAATTTTAATAGTGTTACTGATTGGCTGCAGTGTTATTCAGAGGTGACAGATTTTTTGAGATCAGGGTTGTACAAATGGGAAGGTGATGCACGTAATTTTTTGAAAGAAGGACCTTATATTGAATTGGTAACCTCACCAAACAACCCTAGTGGTGTAATTCAAGAACCAGTTGTGAATAGAGCTGAGGGAAAGATCATATATGATCTTGCTTACTATTGGCCTCACTACACTCCTATTACTACCAAACTTGACTTTGATCTCATGCTTTTTACTGTTTCCAAATGCACTGGACATGCTGGATCAAGAATTGGGTAAGCCCCTTTTTCTTTTAATTTTGTAAATTTTTTTTATTATTTTTGTTAGGGTACATAAGGGCCAGACGAAAAGGAGAAAGGGATGAGCGTGCGCTCAATGAACATCGAACTTAAAATCTCTTTTTGAGTACGAACCTAAGACCTCTCGAACTTGTAAGATTAAGTCTTAATCTTCTATACATGCTAGTATAGTGGAAGATAAACAAGAAACTAAGAGTGAGAGCGAAACTAACAGTGGCACCCAATATATTTTAGAATCTAAATTTTTTATCGATTTTTTTTTTTCTTCTTTTGAAATGTTATTGTGAATATTACATTTCACTCTCAATTCTATGAAACCTCATCCCACATGGGATAATTCTACAGCATTCCACATGGGATAACTCTGCAAGTTTTGACTGGTATATAAGCATGTGCCTAAGTATTCATTATCATCTTGGGTATCCCTTTTAGCATAGCGAGTTCGGTTGCTAAGTAGATGATCGTGGGTGCTTCCAGCCTATTTGTCGCGTTTCGAGCCCGCGGGCACGGGTGACAAATTCTTTTGAAGTATCATGTGCTTTTATAATTTAACGTCAACATATAACTTCTAATTTCGCCCCTAGTTAAGGTGGAGATCAGATACATCTATCGTAATAATTCAACTTTTATGAAAATTCAGATACAATTTTTAAAAGTATGTCTCAATTTTACTATTCTTTTTTAATGAAGGTGGGCACTTGTTAGGGACAAAGAAGTAGCAAAAAGGATGACAAAGTTTATGGAGGTTAGCACAATTGGAGTTTCAAAAGAATCCCAACTTAGAGCTTCCAAGATATTGGGAGTCATTTCAGACAGCTGCCAAAGTGTTAGGTCAGTACTGCCCAAGTTGGACAACTTCTTTGAATTTGGCCATCAAATGCTGAAACAAAGATGGGAGAGATTAAGACAAGTTTTGAAGAACAACCAACTCTTTATTCTCCAAAAATATCCACTCCAATACTGCCATTTCTTTGGAGATTTAACTGAATCCCATCCTGGTAATCTTTACTTCAATTTTTAATAACATATTTTGGTAGATTAATATTTGAATTATTAGCCAATTTTGTCTCCGAATTTTTCCTTCGTTTGACCATTTTTTTCTTCTTTCTTGAGAAAAATGACTATTAACGTTCTTAAATTATTTTGACTTTACTCTTTCGGTTAAAAAAACATTTCGTTCAACTATTTTTGTCACCAAGCTTTTTATGTTCGTACTTTGTACTAATTTTACTGTTACAGTAGTTATACGTGAGCAGTCACTCTATGCATTTATTGCCAAAAGGGAGACCAGTCTCCAATTCTGATATCGACCAGGTCATTTGAATTTGAACCAGATCATCACAGAATTGTCTCTTCTTTCTCATCCTGTGATGATGTGACTGATTCTAAACCACATAATCCATTGAACTTGATTAATATTAGAACTATTCATTATTTATTTATATTTTTGGTGAATAAATGACATTTTTTTTGCTTATAATTTGAACAGCTTTTGCATGGATGAATTGCAAATCTACTTCAGTGGACACTGAAAACGTGCTTAGAGGACACAAAATTGTAGTGAGGGGTGGAAGAAGATTTGGAACTAATCAAAATTATGTTCGAATAAGTATGGTCTCTAGGGAAGAAGATTTTAACCTCTTTTTGCAGAGGTTATTTACTATCAATAAAATAATTTAACATGTTTTTATTAGAAGTGAGACATGTTACACCTAGAAGAGCTTGAATTTTCTGGAGAATTTTTTATTTATTACTCTTTTGCTGGAGTAATTTTCCTCCATAGTTACAGTAATTATGTTAATCATCTTTGTAGAAAGAAAAAAGAAAAACTTTTTTGCTTTTTTTTTTTTGGGTTTAGTTAAAGTTCGAACTTCAGAGGCAAAATTTGAAGGAAATAATTTAGTAAAAATGAGAAGGGAAGATTTCTCAAAAATTAAATATTACTATCTCCATTTCTAAATATAAGACTTTAATTACATGTTGCGAAAATCAAGGAGGCAAAATTAAAATGTTTTTGTAATCATACATGTCATATTTAAGAGAGTAATATTGGTATTTTAATTACAAAAACAACTTAATTTTTTACTTACTTAATTTTCGCAACATTTAATGAAAATCTTGTGCACAAAAGCCGTTACCCACGCCCACATGACCCCCACTCTCCAGTCTGATAGAGAATTTGGAGGATATAAATCAAGGTGACTCAGCGGCCCGACCAGATAGGAGGACTTGTCTTAGCCCATCACAATAAACCACCCCACATTGGAGGGTTGAAACTTCCACACTGCGGCTGCCAAGATTCGATACTGCGTCCTTGTGCACAATCTATCACTCCGGAACCAACTAGACTGCCTTTGCGGACACACGTAATGAAAGTCTTATATTTAGGAGTGGAGGGAGTATGAAAATTAAATATTATTGGGGACATGTTAATTGTTAGTGTTGTAGCTCATTTGACAGTGTTAAAGTTAGTATCTGTAATAATTTGATCATACCACAAGATTTCCATAAATACAAAATGCCAAGGACAGGATGCCTTACATTACATGAATGTTTATCAAAGAAACCACAAATTAATTATATTCCAAACAAAAACAGGTTCCACATTAACACCACTAATTGAAAAATGCATACAAAGATCAAGGTAAAAATATTTTTGATTATAAAAAAGGACCTTCATTTCATAAGAGAAATCGAACTTCATCATGTAATTTAGTGAGGCGTGATGCCAACAAAGAGAGGATACAAAAATTAAGAAACTACACAAAAATTGCCAATACAGAGTCCAGTTGATTGTAGACCAATTGTATTACTGAAAAGACTTACTTGATGGAAAATTGCCAATACAGAGTCCAGCTTTTACATTAGTCTCAGCTCATATTCACCAGCCATTGTAATATATCTCACCCATGGAAGAGCCTGATAGCCACTTTTTTCAATAATCTTCAAATAACGAACCTATAAAATAAATCAATTATCATTAATTGAGAGATATAGTTTTAAGATAATGACACAATTCTGATGCAGCAAACTAAGAAAAAAAACTAAGAAAAAAACAAAGTAGTTCTCTCAATCAACCGAGTCCAAGAAACCAATGATGTAAACGGGTAGTAATTAATCCCATGTTAAGCCGGTGTAGTTTAACAGCAAAGGGCTGCCACCCACCAGGGACGATTCTTGTGTGTTGGTGGGGTGGGGTGGGGGGTGTTGGAGATTTTTAAAAATACTACTAGATATTGTAAACTTTATATGTAGTTTGGAGTATTTTATCAAGTTCGCCCTCAAGTTTTTTTGCAGTTTTTCGAACCCCCCCCCCACCCAAGAGACATTTCCTGGTTTCGTCCTGCCACCCACAACATTGATCTGTTGTGAAGGCCCTCCGAGTATAACACAATTTTTTTTATTTTATCTTATCTAGATTTTTCTTCGAGCTCATTACATGTCTCAAGCTGAGCCAAAAATGAAAAGTTCCAATATGTTAATGGAAACTCAAATGTCATTCAATAGGCAAATAGATCAATGCATCGTATGCAAGTTCTGATTTTGCAGATATTTTTTACCCTATCCTTCAGTTAAAGTTTTCATTTGACTCCATGTAAGCAAAATAACCTAAATGTTTCCAGGGCATGAATAGCAACATCAAGTTTCCAACAAAGCCAAAACAGAATACATTATAATAAGTGAGCTTGTTAGTGGGACAAACAAAGATGTTTATGCATGCAATGCTCATCACGTTAGAGGTTAAATTAAACACAAAGCGTAAAGGTCAAACAGGTTCCAATATCAAACAATGCTGCAAAAATGTCTATCTAATATGTAAAAAGCTCTCTCTAGAAAGGTTACCTGTATCCCCGAGACAGTAAAATAAGGTATTTCAAATTTCACACGAATTGGAGCTTTTCTCTCGGGGACTGCATCTTCAGCTGTTATACTGGGAAGACTAAACTCAGCTCTCAACATATATTCCTGGAGTAAAAAGAAAATATATATCACGGACCAGTATCAAAGACACCATATCAACTTCCATATAACATTAAAACCAGTGTATTCCCAATGCCCTCACAGCAATTAGTCATATGCAGACTGGTTTAAGAAAAATACTTCCTCCATCCCAAAATGAATGTCCACTTTCTTAACGTGGATATATTTTCACCCAACACTCCCATACTTAAACCTCCTATATTTAAGAAATGCAAACTCTACTAACGTATGAGTCCTCATATAATTAAGGATATCATGGTACTTACTCATAGTCGAACGACTCTTCATATTGTTAATTGTTATGCAAGACAGATGTGGACATTTAATTTGGGACTGAGGGAGTAATAGAATTGGATTCTAACTCTTACCTTACCACCTGGAAAAGATTTTATTTTCCAGACCAGTGCATCATTTTCCGGTGCATAATTTGCCGATCCCATTGATGTGCGAACATTTGGATTGGTAGAATCAGATGGAACAGGAAATTCAATCTCAACATTAGTCGCAGTGCTGCAATTTCAAGAAAATATGAGAGCAATGTTTTTGTTTTATTCAGCCAAATGCATCCAAGTCTAATCAGGAGAAATGAAAAGAAGCTGATCAAGGGTATTAAATATTAAGATGATTCAGTAACTTACCTACGCTCTTTGAACTGGCTTCGAGCTTTAACCATTATTTCAATACGACTTCTAGAATGTCTCTCCACTTGAGCTTCTACCCAAATCAAAGGTTTGACCTGAAACCAAGTAATGCCTCGTCACCACCATTTATTCAAGAGCAAAGAACGCTGAGAAGAGGTTGAGAAATACAGAAGGAAAATGTGATCTTAAATACTAAAGGATAAACCTGAGCACTCAGCCTATAGGTCATGAGATCAAAAGAACCATCAGGAGGTATAAAGGAAATTGTCCGATCATTTTCAAATCGGGCCAAACGCACACACCTGTGACATAGTAGAAACAAATTGGTAATGCAGAAGAAAGAGAAAGCATGAGAAAATGTATTTAAAATGACATATTCAAGAAATTCAGAGAAGTATAGAAACATATTGCTTACTGGTGAAACTTAATGTCGTCTAGATCAATGGCTTTTCCCTTAGTAGTTCGACCTTGCGCCTCTAGTAATACTCTATCATTCAGTCCAAGCTTGCACTCAGGCATGCCACTACGACAGAGAAACATAACAATTATGACATCAAACCCAAATCATAGAACACCAAGCTTAAACAAAAACCTTCTGAAAGAACTAAGAGGGCACATTTTACATCTTAGAAAAGCCAAATAGAATTATTTTTTTTCAGGTTATACGTTGAAAAAGCAACTTGAGGAAAATTTATGTGGAAAATTTAACAAAATCACGATCAAGCAGAAGAATGAGTACAAAATCAGAGAACTTTAGCAGGCACCCCCAAAGCAAACTACTTACTGAGACAAGCTGACAAGCATGTAAATGCATATTAAAAATGGCTAACCTGTTCTAGCTCATTGGTTTATCAGATCAAGTTACAGAAGCAAACAAATTCAAAGGTGTGAATGGAAATCAAATTATCAGTTAAACATAGTTGAGGGCAGAAAGCAAACCTCAGGTAAGTGCGCATCTTTAATGCCCCAACAACATCTGATCTAATTATTTGCCCATTGCTGTTAACAAGTATATTAACACTTTCCACAACATCTAAAAACACCTGAAACATGGACAAATAATCCCATTAAAATCCAAAAATAAGGATTATTATGAGATCAAGTGAAAAAGACGCACTTCATTCTTCTTGTAACGTATTCCTTCACTGCGCCAAGAAACTGCATTTGTTACTGCCATTGGAGGCCTCTGTGATACTTCCATCCTGTAAGCATCAGTCTTTATGAACTCACTGAGAATCTTTGCTTCGGTATATTGAGGATACCCGAAGTCCATAATTTCATCAAGCAACTCATACTGAAAAAGGCCAAAACATTCAGTTTCACCCAACCAAACTAGATGATCAAGAACCCAATTTAAGAACCACAGGAAAGACCTCTTACCACAACAACGAAATTGTCTCTAAGTGATTCTTCTTCTAACTCCTCAAAATAATGCTTAAATACCTGACTCAGGTCAAAACAAGACAAGTTGCAATAAAAAACTACTCAAACAATAACCCGGCCACTAAAACAAAACCGGAAAAAAAGCACAGTTCTTTAATTACCAATAGCCCTTACATCAACTACACGGTGTAGAAATAGAAGAATGCTAGCAGCATTGCAATTCTGCCTTGATGCAGCCATAAGATACACATTGTTGTGCTGAATATACATATACGTTACGCCATCATCATGCACAATGGGGTCTTGAGACTGAGAATCGTCCTATAGCAGATATTAAAAAAGGGCCATCAGGTCCTGATCTTTGCCTAACACAGACTACTCAGAATCCAATGAAGAAAAATTAGACAAAAAAAGTTCAATCTTGTTCAAGGGAGAATTAATCAGGCAATTTTAAATAAGCAGAATCGAAATTCAACAATATGACCATCTCACTTGCACTTACAAACTCGAATTCTCAAGCTATATTTTAGTATAATCCAAATTGCAAGTATCAATAGCATGTATTATGATCCTGCTCCTGGAATTATTCTGAATATATATATATATATATATATATATATATATTGGTATAAACTGAAAATAACCTCTTACTTAGCTCGTTACACATACTATCTATCGACTTAATTACTTTAAATTCATTGTTATTCGCACAATTAGGTAAATAAACGAGTAAACCTAAATCAACAAAAAAAGCAAGTATTTTCAAAAATCAGAAACAAGAAACAGACTACTCAAAATGAAATAAAGGAAAATTACACAAAAGGATGCAATCTTGTTGAAAGGAGATCAATCAGCCAATTCTAAATAGACAGAATTAAAAGTCAACAATATGACTATCTCAACTGCACTTACAAACTTCAATTCTCGATTATCGCTAGTATAATTCTAATTGCAAGTATCAAATGCATAATTTATGATCCTGCCTCATGGAAAAATTCTGGACATATATATTAGCATAAACCGAAAGTAACCTGTGGACCAAAATAAAATAAATTAATCAAAAACATGCAATATTTTCGAACCTACACAAAAATAAAGCTAAAAAAGAGAATCAGTCAGCCAAATCAAAAAAGCAAAACTGAAATTCAACAATAAGACCATCTCAGCTGCACTTACAAACTTCAATGCTCGATTATCAATATATTTTTAGTATAATTCTAATATCAAGTATCAATAGCATAAATCGCGATCCTGAACATATATATTGGTATAAACTGAAAGTTATCAAGCTACTTATCAACTTAATTACTTGTAATTCATTGTAATTCGAACAATTAGGTAAATATACGAGTAAACCTAAATCAATCAACAACAATTACTCAAGTATTTAAAAAAATCAGAAACAATTAATAGAAAAAAGGAAGAGCAAAAACCTCTTTGTCAATTTGCTTGGTGAAAAAGCGTTCAGCTTGAGAGGATGAGACGTCGCCACGGTAGTCGCGCCAGACGAGTACGCGGCCTTTTATATCCAGTAGGAACAGCGCAGACGCTGCTCCGGCCATGGCTAATGGCTAAATTCTTCAGTTTCTATATAGAGATTTATATATGTTTGTAACTGTTCTTCTGTAGCTATATAGATACGAATATAGGTAGATCAGATCAGGGAGTGAGTGAGATAGAAGGGAAGGAAAGAGATGATGAAATTTTGATTAAGATCTGCTGAAAATAAAGAGGGAGGATTTTGTAAATAGGAAAAAGAGTGGAGGACTTGTTTTAATTAAGTAAAATATAAATTGCATTAGATCGGGAACTTTCCCAAACTCTGCTCATGCGGGGGGAGCTTTGTCCACTGAGTACGACTTTTTTATTTTATTTTATAAACTGCAGTACCCCACCACCACTCCACTTATCAAAAAGAAAATGAAGACACTCGCGATTACAGATTTGCAGAATTTTGTGATAACATGTCGATAGTGCTTATTCGGTCTCATCTGAATTAGTCAAACTAAATCAATGTTGAAATAGTGGCTAGCGATGAGAATACAGGATGACTGAGGGGTGAACTCAAAATTAGTTTTTTTCATTTAAACGCATTTTTTTAATTCAGTTTCACTGAACCCGTACAGAACCAACCAGATCGACGTGTTGATCCGGATGATCATAGAAAAAATCAATGGATCGTCTGATCTAACAATTCTCTTAATTAGATCATGGATCCTATCCTCCATCGATTTTTATTGAATTTAACTCGATCTATGACTTCCATCCAATTCTACTATCCGACTCGCGATTTTGACAACCTTACTTAAATATCATGGATTTCGAAATGTATTTTAAGTTTACCAAAAAAACAGAGCGTAAATACAAAGAGAAATGAAAAATGAAAAATGTGGTAACTTGCTCTTACTTTGTAAATGACTCATTTCCCTCTCAAATAAATTTAATTTTGACCATACTTATAAAAGTGAGGTTTATGTCTACTAACAAAAGGGTCAGAATTATATATATATTTGTTAAAAAAAAATTGGGTGGGTTCGGCTACTGTTACCATCACGGGTCAGGGCAGACCTTAGAGACCATAGGTCGCTTACAAGGGTACTTACAGATCACCCACCAACACAGCTCTCACGTCAACAGCGGGAATTGAACACTTGACCTTTATAAAAACGTGTCAAATCCTTATCAACTGAGCCAACTTGTATTAGTAAGGGTCAGAATTATATGAGACATGAGTATACCAAAATGTATTGCACATGTTATAGAATCTAGTTAAACGGATATGAGGGAACATAAGAGAAATAAGAAGGGAAAGGTAGGAGCAAAGACCAAAAAGTGAATCGTACTTTATCCTCTCAGATTGAATATTCACTTTGTATTTTAAGTTGTTCCGAAATGAATGTCAGTTTCTTCAAATTGATGTATTTTCTCCCCAAATTTGTATATCTAACAATATATCTTGTTTTTTGGAAATAAACATTTTACATTGAGTTTTCTAACGATGTTAAAAAAATCTCATTTTTTTGAGTTTGAATTTTTTTTTTCTTATAATTTTAAAGAAATTAGATCACTAAAAATTTGTAATCTAAGATAAAATTATCAAAGACATTTAATTTTAATATTAATGAGAGAAAATCAAAATCTTGAGGAAAAATAAGAGATTTCACAATACACATTTTTTTTTTTTTTTTAGGCCCGAAGGCGGTTGCCCCCGAAGGGGAAGAGCGGAGAATACCCTAGATAGGGGGATTGTAGCATGCCCCAAGCCGGGGAGGAAACTTAGCCTCACAAGGAGGAGAATTTTATTGCCCCATAGGGGGAGATACGGGAATCGACCACGGGACCTCCGTCCCGTGGCCGGGTAGCCTTACCACTTGGGCTACCCGATTCCCATCACAATACACATTTAAGCCTAGGAAATCCATCAAAATCCTACCATTAATGAAAGTTATGAGAATCTATAGAGTTTGAATACTTCTAGATTTTAATGGATTTTTTAAAATCTAAATTGAATACCTATAGATTTTAATGAACTTTTTAAAATTTAGATTGAATACATCTAGATTTTAGTGGACTTTTTAAAATTTAAATTCAATACCTATAAACTTTGAAACTCTTTACAAATCCTATAAATTCTAGATTGAATACACCCTTCTTAGTGTAGCAAATCTACAAGAAATATTAAGATTCTGTTACCAAGAAAATCTAGTGCTTCTTGGAGATGAAGTTTATTAGCAGAACATTTACCAAGACGAACGTCCCTTTTTTTTTTTTTTTTTACGGGGGTGCAGGATTCGAACGCGGACCGAAGTCCTGCGTTAAGTGGCCGTTTCCACTAGACCATCGAAAGTCCTACTAACGAACGTCCCTTCTTAAGTTCAAAGAAGGTGCGAAATTGACAAAGAGTTTATTTTAGTGACGGTTTGATTACTTAGATTTAAGACATTGTTATTGTTCCGTCTTCAGATGTGTTGGGCAGCGGAACACTCCAAATAACAAATTATAACAGAAAAAAAAAAGAAAGCAGAAAAAACTACACAAGAATTTTAACGTGGTTCGGTCTCAACGCAGACCTACATCCACGACCCCAGAGGGTACAAACTTTCACTATGTAATTTTTTAATAGAATAAAAATTACAAACCCTCTTCTAAAACTCTAAGTCTACACACTCACAAAACTCAAAGAGTTTGTACAAATAAACTCAACACTAGGTGGATCTATCTATAAGGGCTCTTGCCTTGATACTTTTCTTTTCTAACCAATGTGAGATTTGGGAAATATTACCTATGATGGACATGGGTGATCCCATAAGTAGAGAGCTCCAGCTTGTGTCGTTCCACACCGTTTCAAAGCGATATTGGGGTGAATATGGACAACGTGGCGCATACTTTGAAATGACGAATATTTCTCCAAAGGTTTGTATAACATTCCAGTATTTGATGTTCCGGCTGTTCAATAGAACTGTTTTACGCTCTTATAAAATGAAATAGTATAGTCAAGTCAACATGTAATTCGTATATTTCCACGACATCTAGAATAGAACTCTAATATTTTCGAGTGTAATACCGAATATTGTAGACGGTTGAAGAGATTTACAAGGTTGCTTCAATATCACTCAGTCCAAATGTCTTTGGACAAATATTTGTAACTTGTATTTAATTTTTTGAACGTAAGTTGACGATATCTTGAAATGCCATCCTCGGATATCTTTATAAGAAAGGTTATACGTTTCGGCATCTGACATATTTTGTCAGCGTTGAAATTCAATTCTCTTACTCTCGGATATCTTGAAATGCCATCCTCGGATATCTTTATAAGAAAGGTTATAAGTTTCGGCATCTGACCTATTTGGCCAGTGTTGAAATTCAATTCTCTTACTCTCGCAGCTTGGTCTAATGGTCAATCCTCATCGTCCTGGAGATATCTCATATGAGAGATTTGTAAGAGAGAGGTATGATTACAAATCTTTATGGGACAAGCAAATTTGCCGCCCCCCCTCCCCGCCTCAACATTTTTTTTTGCAATTTTTATATTTAGTTCGGTATACTGTTGCAATTTTTCGCCTTCGCGACCTAAAATTCCTGGCTTCGTCCTTGGGGACAACATAAGCGTGTGTTCCATTCTTTTCGCATTTGATGATTTTACTCTGTTGATCATCCTTGATGGTAATATATCATGATTTTGCTAACAGCAAGGGAATATTAGAGTCGCTGAGAAGGAGAGCACGGATAATGACTGATGGATTTAACAGCTGCAGAAATGTCGTGTGTAATTTCACAGAAGGTAATTAAGCAATCTTCGGTTAAAAAAAATATCTTTTTGCATAACAAGTGATGTTAATTAGACACCCGAGGATTTTTATTTCAGGCGCGATGTATTCCTTCCCTCAAATATGCTTGCCTCCAAGAGCAATTGAGGCTGCTAAACAGGCTAACAAGGTTCCTGATGTCTTCTACTGCCTTAAGCTCCTCGAAACTACTGGCATTTCCACTGTCCCCGGCTCAGGGTTCGGTCAAAAGGACGGGTAAGTGCACATGTTTCTATTCTCCTATATCATTTCTTTACTAAGATGCTTCTAAACCTAGTGAAATTGAAGTAACCAGGGACGAATCCAACAACTTTGTCTAGGAGCGAGTTATACATAAACATATATCAAAATACTATATAAAAAAGATTCAATAAAAATGTTGGACAGACCCCCCTCCCCTTCTCAAGATCTGCTTCTTGTTGGATATACTTTTGTCTACCATGTCCCCGATCTATGTACTTTAGGTTTCCGGGTATGCGTGAGTTGGGGTTTGATACATAGACGGAATCAAAGGGGTAGGGGCGCCCTCTCAATATCTTTTTTCGAACCCCTTTATAGATTATGGCCTCTCTAGAAAAAAAGATTTTAGTTGCGTCTATGATTATGGTAGATACTATTCTTCAATTGTTCTCAACTTCCATTTCGATATACATTCATTTTGTAGGTTTTTAGTCACTTGTTTTTTTTCAACATTGCCTCGTAAGATCTCTTTTAGGCTCCTGTATAGATTCTCGCCCTCTTAAAACAAAGTTCTATTTCCGCCCGTATGTAATTATGCTCGATATTCTTCAAGTGTTCTTAATTTCCATTTCAATATAAACAGGGTGTTCCACCTTAGGACAACCATCCTACCAGCTGAGGAAGACATGCCTGCAATCATGGACAGTTTCAAGAAGTTTAATGATGAGTTCATGGACCAATATGAAGATCACAGAGGTTATTCAAGGATGTAATAACTAATAATAAAAGGAAGACTGAAAATATTGAAATATTTACTATATATATTTCAAGTAGATCGTAAAATTTTAGATTTAAAACTATATAGTATAAGTTTATGAACAATTTATTTTTGATAAAATATAATATATATCGCTCTAAACTAAATTCTATTTAACTAAACTTTGGATCATTTATCAAAGGAATGAATCCAGTTTTTAAGGGCTTCCATCTATCCGTTTCTAAAGTTGTGCGAAAAGTATCTAAATCGCAAATATACCCTATTGGATATCCTAATCACAAATGTACATTATTGGATAGTCTACCACGAGTGTCTATTAATCAAATATAATGACCAACCAGTCAAGAATGAATTGATTCTTATAGTTAACGAGAATGAAATTTACTCACTCTAAATATATACGAGACGACTTGCTACAATCTCAGTAATATATTTTTTTCACTAAACTATGTCGTCCACGATCATCCTATTTATTAGATCAATAATAATAATAATAATAATAATAATAATAATAATAATAATACTATCTTCGTCCCAAATTTGTTTGCAACGTTTCAGAAATCAATACATATTTGTTATTATTTTTTTAGTCATACCTTAATTTATTACTAAATTAACCAATAATAATAAATTTTAATCATTAATTGAGGGGTATTTAAGACTTTTTTTGTCATATTAATTAATTTTCAATTACTTTCTTAATTTTGGTTAAAATTTTAAATGGAACAAACAATTTAGGACGGATGTAGTAATAATAATAATAATAATCTCCTATTTTATTTTTATTTTTTCTTTAATGTGTCATGCCAAGCGCACCCCAGCACGCCTATTTTGTGACACCAACGTCACTCAACGTCACTCACCTATCTCAATTTCCCACAACTCCCTGCATTTATACACTCTACAATATTTAAAAAAGAAAAAAGAAAAAGAAAAAAGAGCTCCGCCACCGTCAACTCCGTGGCACCACTGCCGGTAATGAAGCAGCAGCGAACATGGCCATCAAAATCCGATAGCCCTCGTTTCACCGCCCTATCTTTCATAAAAAAGCAAACCCGCCACCACCAACCACCTCACGATTCACCTCAATTAAAAACCCCTCCTCCTTCCCGGACCGATTCAATTAGTCTTAAAAACCAAAACCAAGATTTTTCTTTGTTACCCTATGATGTATTATCGAGAATTGCTTCGAATTTTACTCTTCCAAATTTACGTGCCGCCTCACTGGTTTGCACCGCCTGGCGCGATGCGCTCCGGCCATTAAGAGAATCCATGCTTTTTTTGAGATGGGGTAAGAGATTTAAGCATGGGAGAGGTGGAGTGGGGCCCAATTTGAATAAGGCTTTGGATTCTTTTCTTAAAGGGGCTATGAGGGGGTCAACTCTAGCTATGGTGGATGCTGGTTTGGTTTATTGGGAAATGGGGAAAAAAGATGAGGGAATTTCTTGGTATTTGAAGGCTGCTGAGCTTGGTGATGTTGCTGGCCAATGCAATTTGGGAATTTCATACTTGCAAGGTATAATCATAGTTCTTGTTTCTGATTAATCTTTTGAGTTTTTATTTCAATTTGTTTTTCCATATGTTGAACATGTTACTTGTGTATTGAGGTTGTGATAATTGTACTCCCTCAATTCCATAATATAAGTAGATTAGAACATGTAGCGAAAATTAAGCAAAAAAATAAGGTATTTTGTAAGTCAAAATATCTATATTACTCTCTTAGATAAGATTTGTATATCACTAATTCTATTTAAGAGAGTAATATTGATATTTTGACTAACAAAGTACCTAGTTTTTAACTTTCTTAATTTTCGCTACGACTTATATTATGGAATGGAAGTAGTAATATTAATGTTTGGAATAGGCAGTGGTGGGATAATGTGAATCATGGTACTGTCTTCATTCCATAATACAAGTCGTTTAAGAGATGTAGCAAAAAGTAAGGAAGCAAAAAACAAGGTATTTTGTTAGTCAAAATATCAATATTACTCTATTAAATAGAATTAGTGGTATACAAGTATTATTTAATAGAGTAATATTGATATTTTGACTAACAAAGTACCTTTCTTTTTGCATCTACATGTCTTAAACGAATTATGGAATGGAGGGAGTATTTTTAGCTTAGCTAGTTCAAGATTGTTAGTCTAATTGCTTTTGCTGCCTATGGTGTTAAATAGTTGGGAAAGGAAAAGGGAAGTAATAAAGAACAAATCTTTCCTGGAAATCTGTTTCTCACAACTGTAATTGACCTAAAAAAATTGGCTTATAAATATCGTTGTGGTCACTTCCCGCTTTTACAATGGGGCAGGATAGATGGCAAAGGCGGAATCCCACTTTTAGAAAAAATCTTGGTGCAGCAGAAATTCTTGATCCTATTTTTCTTGCATCTTCTTTTGCCATTCACAAATGTGCATGAATCCATTTATCCATGCTTACTACTCTGGCCTGATTATGTGGTTCTGGTCCTTCGACTCGGGGAAGCGGGGTGCGGGGTGGTGTAAAAATGGAAGACGGTATTAGGGGCTCCCTGTTTCTGTGATTTCTTCAGATATTACGAGGGTTGCATCTTAATTCATGCACAAATTATATTGGTAGTTATACTGAAAGCATGAAAAATGAACCACCCCGGAAACAGCCTCTTTATCATAAAATAAAGGTAAGGCTGCGTACATCGGGACCTTCCCCAGACCCTGCTGATACGGGAGCCTTGTGCACTGGGTACGACCTTTATACTGAAAGCATGAAGATTTTCATGATAAATAGTCCTTGTGGTAATAATGTGATAGTACTTCTTGCAGCTGATCCTCCAAATAACGCGGAAGCTGTTAAATGGCTGCGCAAAGCCTCTATTTCTGGCCATGTTCGTGCTCAATACCAACTCGCACTTTGTCTACATCACGGTCGTGTACTGGATAAAAATCTTCAGGAAGCGGTATGAACTTGTCCCAACCTAGTACTTAATTCTGAAACTTACTTGATAAAGCTATGATTCTCGTGCTGCTTCTTGCGATAGCTTTGATTCTGTATACCTGTTTGACAGGCTCATTGGTATTTACAAGCTGCCGAAGGGGGATATGCTCGCGCTATGTACAATACCTCGTTATGTTACTTGTACGGTGAAGGTATGGAGAAATCTCATAGATTAGCAAGAAAATGGATGAAGAGAGCAGCCGATCGTGGTCACAGCAAAGCGCAACTTGAGCACGGAACGCATCTCTTTTCTGTACGTATGAACTTTTGCAAGTAAAGAAAATTAATTGGTGATATTTTCTCCGTTTCTTATTTTGATTATCTGATATGCTAACAGGAAGGGCAAATGATGAAGGCGGTGGTCTACCTGGAGCTTGCACACCGCGCTGGGGAAGCAGCTGCACTTCATGTGAGAGACGTTATACTTCAACAACTTCCTGTAGCCTCCCGCGATCAAGCAACGTTTCTTGTTGATAATTGGCGCGCTTTGCCCTCATCTCGCTGAATTGGTAATTGTACATAAGATATTTTCTTGATCCCTGTTGCTGCGCGTTTCACTTGGTCGTCTACTGGGGAAAATGCTGTTATATATTTTTTGCTTTAATCCTTTCCCTTCAATGTATTATGTAACCTTTAAAGATTTTGTTGTTTTTCGCCTTCCTAAAGTTGTAAATCCTTGAAGATCTCTGTAATTTATGTATTCATTTGGAGAACAAATCTTTGAATATCTGCAGTTGCTATGTTTAGTCATGTTTGCGTATTATGTAGAAGCGTTTACTTTTTAAAAGAGGAAAGGCCCAAAGGTAGCAAAAGAGAATCAAATTTTTGAACGGAAGGACTTAGGTACAAAATGTAAATTGTTTCAGGATAAAATAATTAAAAAACGTTGTTTAGGGACCTTATATTAAGTTCAAAATTGTTTAGGTACAAAATTCACCAATTTGCCTTCATCCTCTAACGTATCTTTAAGGTAAAGTTGCACGTACGAGCGAGTAAAATTGCACGTTCGAATCACTCATGAACTTGTACAGTGTCACTAAATCATTTTCCTCTATCATTTTCCTAAATTTATTGATTATCATTAATTTCAAAACTACTATCCCCATACCTATATATATATTGTGATAATGACACTATTTGAGGAGAAATTTTATTTTGGTAGTTGGATAAGTTTAAAACTTACATCCAAATCAATAAATACAATACACGTAGGTCAAAACTTCTCCTATTTGAGTCCTATTTTTTGTAAGTTGACACTTATGTCCATTCTCTTTATCCCATAATAATATATATATTTTATATACCAATTATACCCTTCTTTGATAGTAACCTTAATTAAAGTAATTTGAAATATTAATATTTATCAACAATTGTCCATCAAAGAGCTTCTTTACGGAACTTTCTCTAAATAAACTAGGAAGAACTAACCAAGATTGGAACTCTAAAGAAGCCATTCAACGATGATGTTTCATTGCAAATATTAAAAAGTTAATTATTACATAGTGAAAAATAATATATAACCTTGGAAAACTTGGTATATACACCATGTTGCAATTTAGTAACAATGTTTATAGGAAGTTTTTGAAGCACTTGATATGTCAGAAGCATATAAGTAATTCTTTCCGAAAAATATATAAATATCAAGACTTAGTGATTAATGCTTTTTGTATGTCAGAAGCATATAAGTAATTCTTTCCGAAAAATATATAAATATCAAGACTTAGTGATTAATGCTTTTTGAAAGCATTATGGAAAGATAGCATATTTCCATGTATAATGAAATAAGTTATCCATATCAGGGGGAGACAACAATGAATGGTGTGGATTTAACGAACTTGGAGTTCAATAGAGAAAAATATTTTGCTAACTCCAGAAGAGTTGCAAATTAAATGTTCATAATATAGATTATCTTATTTTTCAAAAGGAAATATTTTATAGATTACAAAAATATTTTCACTAAGATATAATTAATTGCAATTTTGAAAGGTTGATCGTGAAGATCTATATGCATTGGTCCAATGATGTTAAAAAGAGAAGTAATTTGACATAAGATTAATGTACTATTTTTCCTTAACTAGGCGTATTTTTTCAAGGGAAAGTGACGACATCGATGTTCAACAGATTGACTCAAGTGATAATGTAGAAAATTTATTCACCAAAGCTTTACCAACATCAACATTCAGAAAGTTGATACATCAGATTGGAATGCGTCATCTTAAAAACATTCAATGATCTGGGGGAGTAGTCGTACTCTTTTTCCTTCGTTCAGGTTTTTTCCCACTTTGGGTTTTCCTGACGAGGTTTTAACGAGGCGGCAATTAAATACTCCAACATCAATTGTACTCATTTTCTTAGTTTGGCTTAATTTTTCCCACTGGTTTTTTTTTTTCTTCATTCCAAATAAGTTTTTGTGAGACAATTGTTGTATAGATTAGTCATTCAAGGGGGAATGTTGTAAATGAATGACCAAGCAGGCTCAACCCATATAGTGGGAGGCCCATAGGCCCATAAAACAAATGATTTTATATCTATAAATAGAGACATTTGGTTCATTTCTATATACACATAATTCCTTCTACTCTCTAAATTTTCTTCTCCCTTTACTATTCTTATAACAATATGCTCTTTTACCATCTATGTTTTCTTGTCCCTTATTCTTTCTCTATTCTATAGTAGCCATTAAAAGTATTTTATCGGTCTTTAAGATAAAAAGTGAAGTGTCATTATCGTCTCCCATGTATAATTAATGACTTATTGATCATCATTCATTTCAGAACTACTACGTACATACTTGTATATAACACGTGATAATTGGTCATTACTCCGAAAAAATTAGTTAGCAAATCTTCAAACTTTAATTGGTCACCTTCCACACTTTTTTTTTAAAGTGTACTCCCATATTTCTTTTCATAATAGAAATTATTCAAAATACTTTAATATACATTAAAGAAAAAGGACATAAAATGATTTTCTGATATGTACTAGGTTCATATGAACTTTGTGGTACAGAACTGATCACATTATCACAAAATGAGGAGAGAGACAATTTTGTAATGATATGGTCAATTTTGAACCGAAAGGTTCATATCAGAATTATCCTAAATCAAATGCAAGAAGCTTCTAATTTCATCTATTTAACTATTTTATTTTAATTATATAACATAGTTTGAAGATTTAAGGAGATCATATATGGAATTCTTTAAGTGGTTTTGATTTTTAGTAATATTAAGAAATTAGATAGGATTAATATCTTTTTAGCACTATAATAAATTTCTTCCAGAGACTACTTTCAACCCACTATTTATTTTTTAATCACTAAATCACAACAATGGATCTTTTATTTTTTTTTTACGCCCGTTGGGCGATGCCTCATGAGCGGGGAGATGGAACTCCCTCACCAGAGGAGGAGAGAGTAACATTAGAAAGGAAATCAAATTAAAGCATGCTCATCGAAGGCATGGTAGTCCAGTGGGTAACATCCACTGCCTGTGACCGAGAGGTGCAGGTTCGATACCTCCCTCACACAAGGGGAATGATTTAATTGTCATTTCTTTGGGTTCCCTTGTGTGAGGTCTTCTACTACTCCTCACGGGGCACCCGCTCAACGGGACTTCTACGACATCCGCTCAACGAGGTCATCTACTTCTCCCCTCACGGGGGTCTTCTACTTCTCCTCCTCTAGTGAGGTCTTATAATAATAATAATTGTAATAATCTAGACCATACTTATAAATGGTCTAGTTTTAAAAAAAAAAAAAAAAATTTAAAGCATGCTACATGCGCGGGGAGGGTATCGAACTCACGACCTCACGATCGTGGACAGATCTTTGCCCCACTGGACTAAAGGACCTTTGATCACAACATTGGATCTAAGTAAAAGAAGATTTAGAAATCATCTATTTTAGAGTCAATGATTTTTTTTTTTCCGTCCAGATCTATGGCGTTGATTCTGGTTGATGAATCCAATAGGATTTGATTTTGAGACAAACGTCTCGTTTTGAACCCTATATTTATTATAACGAACAAGTTACCTTTTTAATTATCGAGATATAAATTCTTAAACAAAAGGAATGTAAATGACTAATATTATGGAGTAGAGCAGAAATGAGGGAAAAATTCAAGGTGGACCGGTCCTATGGGACATGGCCCACCTCCCCTCTCACATAATTTCCTGCAGGACCCACCTGTAAGATATTTTTAAGCGGGTCCTACATGAATTTATGTGAGAGGAGAGGTGGGCCATGTCCCATAGGGCCGCCCCACCCCAGACACGCCCAGAAATGAGTAGTCCATGGAATGGCTAATATTGTTACTTCTTTTTATCCTTTTCAGGCAGTGTGAATATATAGAGATTCTGTCGTGAATATATAGAGATTCTGTGAATTTCGTAAAATAAAATTGTTCATATTAATACAGATAAATAATTCTGTAATTATGTGAAAATTGTTCATATCAGATTTTTTTTGTGAATAAATAAGGTTGGACAATCATGGTTGCATTTGTATTCAACGCCCTACAAAAGCTTCTCCATTATGATCCGTTTGCCCCATGCGGTTATGGTGTGGGACAATGTAAATTTTGCACGTACTGATTGTTAATGACTGTGTCTATAACTATTAGACAAATTTTATTAAAAAAAACAATCCTAATAAATGTAGAAATAGTTTTGTAACAACGGTTAATAAACTGAGATAACAAATGTCAACACGTGCAATATTTGCTCTGTTCAAACAATATAGTCGTGGCGTTGCTTGTCACGGGTTTATGAGGCAAATAATTATTTGTACCCGTGTATGTTTTCATTTTTGTGCCCAACCACTAACAATTCACCATGTGTATATATATAATTAGAAGAAATCTTCACATTACAAATTCTGAGTTATTTGGCATATGAATGGAAATACACACAGGTACAGACGATTTTCACTCGGTCTATGAAACTTATGCATTCAGTTTAGGATCAATTTGGGTACAGAGAGGCAAAGAGTGTACCTGATAGTCTAACAAAGATGAATAATTCTGTTGTGGACCTGAGCTATATGTGGGGTCATATACTACTAGGTTTACATTGAGCCACATCACTCTTTTTATTAAAAAAAATAATAATACTCCCCCCTTTTGGTGCAAGTAAAGAGGGTTTTATCAAAAAAAGTGATGTGACTTAATGTGAATCAAGTGGTTTATGACATTACATATAGTATAGGTCCACAACAGATTTTTTCAAGACGAACCGGGATTGTTCACAAATTTTTTGAGTCATTTAAGAGAGGTATTTCGATCTTTTTATTCTTTTTTTTTCGGTTAATAGAATAGTTCGGTTTCGTTTCTTCGAAATTTACGTCTTTCACTTGTGAGGTTTGGAATAATACCTACTATTCTCTATCATATTCATTAAATAATATGTTTTCTACACTGTCTCAAGATTTTTACCATTTTTTAGGTTGGTTTTTCTAAAAAGGGAAAATGCAAGGGCATCTAGAATGTAAAATTAGGTGGGTCATCTAGAATGTAAGATTTAATGTAATAATTTTAAAATTTTGGATGGGGACGAAATAAAATTTGAATAGATAATTGGAATAAAAAATAATTCAGGAAATAATTTATATATTTCAAAATTTTGAAAAAGGGCTCGGTATCTTAGTATATGTGTATATCCGTTTCAGGGAAAAAAAAAGTAAGTGACTTTTTGCTGATAATAAGATTATAAGAGATGTGACAATTCTTTTAAATAAAAAAAATGTGACACATGACAAAAATTCTAAATCGCAAATATGATTTTTTCTTTAAAATACACAATAGTATTTTTGTCTCACCAACGAACTAAGAGCAAAAAAGAAGAGACAAAAAAAAAAAGTCAAAGACGAGGAAAATGACACGAACAAAATATTATTTTTTAGAGAAAAGTGTATGAATCATAATTGGCCGCCTCTAGCAATTTGGTTGAATAATAGTCGTGGCTTGATTTACATCATAAGTCATATATTATATGTGAATTGATTCTAATTTAGTTATAGTCACGTATATCATTCTCTACTTAAAAATAAAATAGCAAATTAGGAATATTCTTTGAGTGCAATTAATAGCACAAATTTACAGGATATTCAATCAACACAGTTTGATGTCTATTCAATTACAATTAAATTAGTTCAGTTAAATACTCGATTACTGATTACCTGTTACAAAAGTTCATATATATATATATATATATATATATATATATATATATATATATATATATATATATATATATATACAATGTGTACAGAATAAACAATGTGGTACAGAATAAACACGTCATCGCAGAATTATCTCTTTACTCATTCTGTAGTGACGTGGTCAGTTTTGCATCAAATGCTTAAATAACTATCCTCTCTCTCTCTCTCTCTCTCTCTCTCTCTCTATATATATATATATATATATCCCCTACCAACCATAGATCAACTACCTCATTCCCATATGGAACAAGAAAACAACTCAAAGCAACCCCTTCTTTCACCTCAGCCGGAGGATCACTCTCCGGCTGCGAAATATCTCCGGCAATATTCAGGCATCTCTTCTTTCACTTCCAGCTCCTTTATCGCCGACGCCAACGACATCTCTCCGATCAATGGAGTCCGTGATTTCTTTAAAGAATTCAGTGTTGAATCAAAAAAACTTTGGTACCTTGCCGGTCCAGCGATCTTCACTTCCGTTTGTCAGTACTCTTTAGGTGCCGTTACTCAAACTATAGCTGGCCATGTTGGTACCCTTGAGCTTGCTGCCTTTTCCGTCGAAAACTCCGTCATCGCCGGCTTCTCTCTCGGAATCATGGTATATATTATATATATAAGCCTATGTTAATAAATGTCAGCGTAGTTGCTACACTATTTTTAATTTCAAATAAATCTCGAGTTCGATACTGATTCCTTCCCTAATTATGATAGAGAAAATGAAAGTTGTTTATGAGGATGACTGTTTCAGTAATATTTGGTGAATAGTTATTTTTTGCATTAATTATCAAATGTTAAATCAGTGTTAAATCCATTTGTTTCAATAATATTATAGAAGCAAAGACTTTTTGTATTTATTGTTAGATCTGTCTCGTATCCATCCCCACAATGTGTACTTTTCATTATTAGCTAAAAATCATCTGTCCTCGTTTATATCCACATTTCTATACCTAACCAATCACAATTCTCCATGTGTATATATAATTGGAAGAAATATTTAGATAGAAAATTTGGATTGATTGAGTACATGAATAATGATATATACGAGGACGGACGATTTTCATCCATTATTGAAAAAATTAATAAGTTATTTTGTTGTGGTGTAAATTAAGGTTGAACTTGATAAGATGGCAGAGGCCGAACTAGAGGTGGCGGCTGCAAGATACATTTTTAATAGAATTTTTTAATCTTGAAATATTATTATAAATATTAAATTTTACCCTCACAAACTATTTTCAAATTATGTCTTTTTATATTTCATTTTCAATGCATAATTTCTAGTTCTGATTCTAAACATGACTCTTTCTTGTATTATTTTTTTAAAATGCCAAATATTTTAAATAATAAGTTCACTTTTTCTCAATAAAGAAATAGGGAAATTGACATGTTTGATCCTCAAATAATTGAGTGATCCTAATTCTTTTTTTTACTTCTCATTTGCTCATAAATGTTATTTCGCGTTTCCTAACCGGTCACAGCACCACCGCCCATGGTGCTAACCGCCCAGAGCTCCCCATGTAGTATTTATACTTCCTGGATGATTCCAGAAGTATTTGCGAGCTTCCAATATTGTCTTAGCATCATTTTCTTCAACCTCCAAGATCCATTGCCGCTCAAATCCGACCACCAACGCCTCCCACGTGGACCATTCAGGACTGCTTTCATGCTAGGATTTGAGGTCTAATCATTATTCTTGGTATGGAGTTTCATATGATTCTAATTTTAAGTTGGTCAAAAGTGGTGGGTGGCGGCTTGGTGGTCGAATTTGGGACAAAAATGGTTGGTGGTCGGCGATGGATCTTGGAGTATGGAGAATGTGATGATAGGACCAACTTAGAAGCTCAAAAATATTTCTGGGATCATCCTGGAAGTATAAATTCTGCATAGAGAGGGATTTTACCGATAACCACCGTTAGTGGTGGTGCTGAGACCGGTTAAAATGTATAAAATAACATCCAGGACAAAATACGAAGTAAAAAAAAGAATGAGTACCACTTGATTATTTGAGAAATAGTTTGTGGACCAAACATGTCAATTTCCCTAAAGATATATTATAAACCTTTTGCCACCTTTAGTTCCTTTTAGCTTATTACATTATGCATTTTTATAATTTCGAGATATAACTTCTAATTTTGCCTCGGATCTGTTTATGTAGCTTGGTATGGGAAGTGCACTCGAAACGTTATGTGGGCAAGCGTACGGGGCAGGGCAAATAGACATGCTAGGCGTATACATGCAAAGGTCATGGGTAATCCTCAATAGTACAGCTATGGTGCTTATGTTTATGTACATTTTCGCTGAGCAATTCTTAAGAGCGATTGGTCAGACTGAGAACATATCAGTAGTAGCTGGAAAACTGGCAATTTGGATGATTCCTCAATTATTTGCTTACGCGATGAATTTTCCGATTGCCAAATTTCTTCAAGCACAGAGCAAGATTATGGTTATGGCTTGGATTTCAGCTCTTGGATTGGCTTTGCATACGCTTTTTAGCTGGTTGTTTATGATTAAGTTTGGTTGGGGTTTGGTCGGCGCCGCGGTGGTCTTAAACCTCTCGTGGTGGTTCATTGTGGTGGCGCAACTTCTCTATATCTTTAGTGGTACTTGTGGACGTGCTTGGTCTGGATTTTCTTGGAAGGCTTTCCATAATCTCTGGGGATTTGTTCGACTTTCTCTTGCCTCTGCCGTTATGCTCTGGTTCGTAACTCTTTCTAATACTCTTTCCGTCTCAAATTGTCTGCTCACATTTTTTTTAATCTGGCATAAATTATTTGTGCACTTTATAAATAAAGGGCTCATTAATGATGATTTTTCCAGTCATTCATCTTACATTAAATATTGGAGAAAAAAGAATAAAGAAATAGAAGAAGGTAAAATTAAATTCTGAGTAACATTAAATATGGTTATGTTTGACATTTTATTATATCCCACTATAGAAATTTGATGAAATTTTAACCCCGGTGTAAAATACAAAGTGGACAGATAATTTGAAACGGAGGAAGTAAATATTAGCGGCAATAATTGTATGTTCCCATGTTGTGTCCCGTTTCTATCACATAAAAAATGAATTGGAATGTTTTATTTTTTTAATTAAAAAAAAAAACTATAACTTAAAAGAAATAATGGTACCTTCAACGGAAAAATTAACACATGTTAATTTTTTATTGATGGTATAGAAAACGTGGATAGCGACACATGATTTTTTTGCCTAAAATTAGGGGTTTATATTTTTCTTTTCAATATAATTACTTTATACTGAAACTTACATAATTCTTAGTTTAAAAAATTATTATTATAATGATATTCTTTTCGTTCGAGATTGAATGTTTGATGCTCAGATCTCAACAAAGAAAATATAGTTTACTGGTATAAGAAATTGAAGCAGGAATATTTTGTTTTTTCTTAAACTTAATATTAAATAAATATAATTTTTTGAGTTCTATTTATTTGGTATATGTATTTGAACTCCTAGGTCATATTAGTCAAAAGTCTAACGTGGGGTGTCATATAATATTATAATATGAAAGAATTGGATATTGCTATCTTTTTTCAGTTTTTTGTCGCTCGGCATTGGAAATTTGGTTTCCTCGGAACTCTTATTGTTCAATATCTTACAAAATATATCCTTAAGAAATAGTGACCACACATAACAAGTCCAAGAACTTTCAGGGAAAGTGCGATCCTTGCGGATATACTGAAGAACGTCATAAATTCAGTATATATTGTATATATTTTGGACAAATATTGTATATTTTTAAATATGTGTTGAATCTCATGCAATATGTGTTTTCTCTTTATGAACACATGTTTTAAGATTGCAACATGTGTTTTATCTTGATGAATACATGTCTTTAGGCATGTAACATGTGTTTAAAAATCACATGTATCTCCAAACAAATCTTGGACCATTGAATGTTTTTTATCCAACGGTCCAGTAACATCAAAAAAAATGTTCAGTATGTATTGAATTTTGGTCGTCATGCACCATAGTCGGACCCAAATGCGATATCTGTTAGGGATAAATCTGAAGTATTTGGATACTATAAGAATCGGCTTAATTCTCATGGTCGCTTTAAGATATATCCATTTTGACATAATAAATTCGGTTGTCAAATAAGTGGTCATTAGTATTGCCAGACTCATGAGTATAGTGTTATGAAGGGTGTGACTCAAGAAAAAAGTTTGTACTCTTACTAAGCTTCTCTAACTAATTGTGATTTTTTCTTACATGAATATTAATTAATGCAGCTTAGAGACGTGGTATTTTATGGCATTGGTTCTCTTCGCTGGATATTTGAAGAATGCAGAAATCTCAGTCGATGCTCTATCCATCTGGTAATTAATTAATTACTCTTTTGCCCATACCAAGAAAATCAATAATATCTCTTTTTCTATACTTTAATTTATGCAAGTAGTAATTAGAAATTTGAATTTTGGCACCGGAGTTGGTCTACGATTCGGATTTCTCTTCTCTAGTTGATATATATTATTCATCAGTCATAATAAATAATAGTCACATCTAGAATATTATTATAGATGAAAAAGTCTAAATTGTCTTCCATAAATAAATGAGGTGTTGAAAATAATGGAATGTGAGCATTAATTGAGGGGTAAGATTGGAAAAAAAAATATACAATGAATTATTATTGATTTCTATGATTTAACTATAATACTGGAACAAACAATTTTTTTTGAAAATCCTGCTATCATTTTGAAATGGAGTATTTTTCATTCCTACAAATATTTGGTTTTTTTTTTGTGATTAAGTATTATTTTCTTTAAAGTCGATAGTATACATAAATATAATCTAGTCCCTTTCTATTATATTTGTAGGATTAATAATAAGAAAAACACATTTTATCTTCTTTTTTAGGGTATTTAAATTAGTTCTAACGCTGGAATCTAGTTTGGATTTAAGACTAATTTGAAACAAAGACTAAAAATCTCATACCCTTAATCTACCTAAAAAATATTGAAGAGGCCAATAGCCCAGTGGGGCATTGGCCGGCCCGAGACCTAAAGGTCCCGGGTTCGATACCCTCCGCCTGCGTGCGGTAAACTTTATTCTACCTTATCTAGGGTGTTCTCTCTCCCCAATGTGGGGATCGTTTTCTCTCCCAATGCGCTAATCGCCCTATCGTAAACACTACCTAAAAAATTGCTAAAAAAAATTATATATAAAATGGAGGGGAATAATAATTTATAGGTAGGTAATCTGATTTGGTTGGATCAATTTTTTCTGAAAGCAAAAGCGAAAAAGATAATGATTTAGCAAAAAAAGAAAAAGAAAAAAAGAAGCAAAACAGATAATGTGTTGCACATGATTCCAATTAGAGCTTCACGACCAGATGTCTTACCAGAATCTCCAAACCAATGTAATTTTGCCTGCTACAGCCGTTCGGAACTTGTCCTTAACGTCATTTTTTTTTTTACCACGTCTGAAATAATTGCGACAGTCAAATAAACAAAAATTGGAGAACAAAATTCTTTTATGGAATCCAAACAGATGTTAAACCTGATTGAGCGGTTACCTCATATAGGGGAGAGAGAACTGTCTCAAACGAGGAGAAGATAACCGTAGATAGGGAGATTAAAGCTTGTCGCATGCAGGTGGAGGGTACCGAACCCACGATCTCAAGGTCGTGGGCTGGCGCCTGCCCCACTGGAGTATGACACCTTTGATTGAATCCAAACAGATGTTGAGAACACAATGTTCAACACCTATTAAGATCGTATTTCTACTTTTTGTGGCTCAGTTGCACGCACTGACGGATCCACAAATATAATTCATTGGGGTCATTTATATATTTATTATCTAAATGGAATAAAATATATCATATATAATTATAAAAACAAAATTTCACTGACGCCTGATAGGTGACTAGATCCGTCACTGATTGCACGTACTGAGTAAATAAGCATTTACTTAAATGGCACCCCACTAAACAGTGGGTGGGTGTACATAAAAGTAAGTTGTAAGTTGATCAGAGGCAAATCCGTATACCTAACCTTCCAACCATATGACAAGTTAAAGGTAAGGTCGTGTTTGACTCGCCTAGAATGCACTTTTAGTGTGTTATGTTTTAAGTTTGTTTTGTAAAATTTTATCAGGATTAGTCAGGTCAAACACGTTGATATTGAACATTAAAAATATTTTTAAAAAATAAATTGTAAGTTATTTAAATATCTTAATTATGAAAGAAATTTCTAGACTTTTATAAAATTAATAAATTTATAGATCTCAACTCTCTCGCTTGTTTTTATAATAGGATAGTCTAGGTGGCTTTAATAATTGATTATAATTTAAGGTAAAAATATAAAATACCGTGAAATCATTTCTAAAAACAGTAGGTTAATGTTATTTCATAACTAATTAATTTCTTTGACCTACAAAGTAATTACCTTTATAATAAAATATATGGCCCGCAGTGTATACTTTTCAAAAGAAGGTAAATTAGCAATCAAAGAAATGTTTCGATATATTAAATGATAGGGTTCATAAAATTGATGAGAGAGGAATTGCAATCTAATCTGCTTGAAATGTTTCATAATTTAATTGTTTTTCTTTCAGTTGTTAAAAATGAATCCGATCTTTGTCGGACTCTGACCGAATGTTACAGGCGGTTCAAATCTTTTGTGTCATTTCATATGTCACACCATATAATAGTTTAATTATAATTTTATTTATTTATTTATATAACTTAAAATTTAATAATAAAACTATTTGTGAACAAAGATTATAATTAAAAATATTATAGATAATGACATAGAATCGGAATGTCTTACATGACCACGTGTAACTTTTCACTTTGATCTTTATTATTACTATTATTTTGATTTGTTTTTTGAAGAATTGACTAGTGTTATTTATTTATTTCTTTTTTATTTGTTGAAATTTGCAGCACAAATTTACTGGGTTGGGCAGTTATGGTTGCCCTGGGTTGCAATGCAGCTGTAAGGTTAGTTGGCCAAAATCAATTTTGTCACAAATCACGTTCAGGTTGATAAAGAATTTCAATTTTATTCTTCTATTGCCAATTGAGAATTAAAAGATCATTAATCTGATATGTGACAAAGAAGAATTTATTAAAACATATATCAAAAAGTTATATAAATATTTTTCATTAATTTTTAAAGTGACGAAATTTAATATTATAAATGGTTTTTTCTGGAAAAAAAAATTAATATGCTTAATAAAACCTTTATATGTGTTCAAGAGCTATTTTTTTCTTTTCTTTTTCTTTCAGTAAATTTTTAATATTCGTTGTTTCTATCTCTAAACTACTTTTAAGTTGCTATTTTTATCAAATTAGTGTAAAACTTGTGGTTTTCGACAATTTTTTGTCACGTATTATGCACATGTCAATTGCTTTAGGGGTATTTTTGTCAATTTAAGTCATTAAGACTGAAGACATGTCTAGAATACGTGATTAAAGGTTACTTAAAACAACCAATTTCACACTAATTAGGCAAAAACAGAAATTCAAAAATAATTTAAGGATAGAAAGCGCTAAAATAAAAGTTTGGTGATAGAAAAAGAAAAGTGAAAATAATTTATATATAGAGACTACAAAATTTATATATAGAAATGTAGATTTGGTTTTTTTTTTTTTGCTGAATAAATATGTAGATTTGGTTCATATAACAGAATTAATGTGTACTTGGAATGAATATAGTCTGAGTTCAGTATGATTTTAACCCAGAAGACGACGATCTTTGAATTGAGTCTGCCAATAAAATATCAAATATTAAATAATCTAGAATATGATTTTTTTTATTCGAAAATATTCAGACAATACAAAGACCGAAAATCTCATACTACATTCAATCCAATTCAGAGCATAAATGTCATTTAAAAGTTATTTCTAAAAATGCACACATTCTTTTTATGTGTACAGTGTTAGAATTTCAAATGAATTAGGGGCAGCTCATCCAAGAACGGCAAAGTTTTCGACGGTGGTTGTTTCCATAACGTCGTTTTTCATCGGCGTCTTCCTCTCCGTCATTCTCCTCATCTTCCGGCAACAATATCCGTCCTTATTTTCAGAAAGTTTACAAGTCAAAAGTCTTGTTTATGAGCTTACACCTTTGCTTGCATTTTGCATAGTTCTTAATAACATTCAACCAGCTCTTTCAGGTATGTTACCGTTTTTCTTTAGGGTTCTGTTTTCGCGCAAATAATCGTCTGTACCCGTGTATATTATAATTACTGTGCCTAGTCACTCACAATTTAACATGTGCAAATTCTGAGTGGTTGGGCACAAAAATGTGAACATACACGGGTATAGACGATTTTCACCCCTGTTTTTGGTAGGAATCTTCTTTCCCCGTTCGGTGTCAGATTTCATGTAACACTAATAAAAAATAGACCTGTGTTAATTTTTTAATTAAAAAATTTATAAACTAAAAGAAATAGTGGAATCCGTACGGGAAGAGTGAACACATGTCAATTATATATTCGTGAGATATAAAACGGGCCACGAAATTGAAACATAGGATTTGTTCCTTCTGTTTTTTCGGGTTAAATTTTCTGTCTTACTTTGTACTTGTTCACTGTCTTACTATTAATAAGTTGTCACATTTTAATTTCTATTTATCAAAATATAAAACCTAAAAAGAAAATCAATATGAATCTTCTGTTTTTTTTTTTTTTCATTTATAAATGATTGGCAAGTGTCGCATTTTTTCCTCGGAGTTCCATATTTTCTTTAGCTTTTAGATTTTTAAGAAAAAAACTGATACACTTGACACAACTTCTTAATAAGAAAAGAACTAAGACATAATTAAAAATGTGATGGAAGATTCGTTCCAAAAGAAAATTATGGAATTCAAAAGGAAAGATTACGCATATTAGTTAATTACGAATGAGACTGTAAATGTGGGAGATGATGTTAAATCCTATTTCCTACGATTTCAATGACAATATTTATTTTTTAATTTATTTTTCAGGAGTGGCAATTGGAGCAGGGTGGCAAGCTCTTGTTGCTTATGTGAATATTGCTTGCTATTATTTGTTTGGCATCCCCCTTGGTCTTGTCATGGGTTATAAACTTAAATTGGGTGTCAAAGTAAGTAATGGAATTATTTGTTTCATTTTTTCTCATATATATATATATATATATATATAACTGTTACTTTGGACTGAACTTTGTGACAAATAAATTCGGTCACAAACAGTAAAAATTTGCAATCAAATTACGACTATATATAGATGAACATGACAAGAAATGATATGAGTCGCAACTTTAATTTTGGCAGGAAAGTTAGTCGCAAAATTTACTTCTAGTGCATTAAGTATAAAGAAAAATCGCAATAAACTATATATAATTTGTTACGACTAATAGTTTCTTGGTGTTGATGATTGATTAATAGGGGATATGGTATGGTATGGTGACTGGAACTATCGTACAAACACTAGCATTATTCTGGATCGTCTATAGAACCAACTGGAATAAAGAGGTAAACTATATAAATACATATATCTAATGGTGTACATTTTTACAAAATTATTCTTTTTTTTTTTGTTTTTTTCTTCTTCTTTCAATTGGTGTTGGTAATTATGGCCTAAAATTGATGTGGAATTTTATAGGCTTCTGTTGCTGCTAAGCGTATAAGACAATGGGGAGGTCATGAAGAACCAACAGATGCTGAAAAGAACAAGGTTGAAGAGAAATAAAATCATTAGCAAGACCAAAGTTGGCAATGGCGAATCTATGGGGACGAGGGTGGCTGGCGTTCCCAATATTTTATAAAACGTAAGATTTTTTCTTATAGGAAAAATTCATTATTTTTTCTTCTGAAAAATCCTTTACAAATTTACATCTCCCCGCCTCTTCCCCAAATTGTTTTTTAAAAAGTCATAATAAAATATTTCTTATGTTTTACCTTTCGATGTATAATTTATGAATTTGTCCTTGAATGTTGGACATACATTATTTATACAGGGAAGATAACTTTTGACATATGCATTTGGACTAGTTTTTTAGTTAAGAATTTTTTGTCCCAGAAATTGAAAAATAAATTATTTGTGAGAGTAGATGTTATGACCTAGTGAAATTTTCGAATTAGTGTTTGGAAAGTAAGTGTAATATAAATGCTTTTATAGTTTTTTTTTTTTTGTAGAACTGCAAATTTTGAGTTGTATGATAATTGAGTTTCTTTTGCAAGATTTTGTTTTTAATATTTTCTTTTAAACTACGTTCCTTAAGAGAATTAATAGTGGTTCCCACTTCTACTCTATTATGACTCGAACCCTTAACTTACAAATTGAAGGAAAAACATCTTACTTTTAAACTGTTTTTCATTGTCTTGCAAGAGTTTGTTGTTAAGCCAGAGATGCATCACAATGTATTACTCTTTTATAAGCATAACAACCTTTGTCCTTTTATGATTCATATCAAGACTTTTTAAAATTACATAATCTTTTGAGATAAAAAAAATAATCTTTTTAGAAAGAGCTTTTAAAAGATTGCAGTAGAAACTAACATATTATAATATTGTTACTTCTTTTTCCAATTCAGGTAGTGTAATTATATGGTGATTCTGTCGTGAACAAGATTTAATGAATTTTGTAAAATAAATTTGTACATATTATTACATAATAAAAAGATATAATTACGTGATGATGTGAAAATTTTAAATCACGAAATTTATATCAGAATTTTCCGTGAATATATAAGGTTGGACAATATGGTTGCATTTGGATTCAACGCCAGCAATATAGTCACAAAGACAGGGATTGTACACCAATTTTTTTGAGTCAATTAAGAGAAGTAGTTCGATCTTTTTATTCTTTTCTTTTTTCGGTTAATAGAATAGTTCGGTTTCGTTGCTTCGAAATTTATGTCGTTCACTTATGAGGTTTGGAATAATACCTACTATTCTTTATCATATTCATTATCTTATCTGTTAAATAACATGTTTTCTACTTTATGTCTCAAGATTTTTACCATTTTTAGGATGGTTTTCTAAAGAAGGAAAATGAAAGGGCAGATACAGGACCTAAAAAAAGTGTATGAATCACAACTGGCCACCACCTCTAGTAATTTGGTTAAATAATAGGGATAATTCTTATATGAATCAGGTCTGTTGGATCATGCGGTGTAGAAATGGCCACATCACCACATAATAAGAAGAAAGATAACTTTGTGATTATGTAGTCAGTTATGTACCACAAGGTCTATATAAATCTGATTCATATCAGAATTTTCCAAATAATAGACATTACTTGATTTACATAATAAGTCATACAGTCATATGTGAACGGATTATAACGTTAATTGATTACCCATAGTACTGTCAAAACGGGTATGTCCGCCCTTCCCGCCCCGCCCTGTCATGGGCATGTCTTAAATGGGGATGGGCGGGCATGCCGGCTTTTTTCACGGACCATCAAAAGGGATGCCTGTACCCGCCCGCTGAATACCCGTGGGCAAATGTGCATGCCCGCGACCCTTATTACTAATTTTATTTTATTTTAAAATAGATTAAATCCGAAAAATTCAACAAAATGTAATTCTTTCTCATTTACTTGCAGTTTATAGTCTTGTAGAGGGTAAATAAATATCCAAAATAGTTCAAGAACAATCAAATAAAAGTCCACAATATCCAAAATAGTTATAAAAAAACAATCAAAGTCCATAATTTCAAAAATAATTCAAGATCAACTATCCAAAATTAACAAACATATTGCTGAAGTCAAAGCAACAAAAAATAGATACGTTTTTTTTAATATCCTCTATCTATTGATGTAGATCTTGAACACTAGAAGTATTATTTGAATCCACCTTAGATAATGTTGATTCATCCTCATCATCTCCACCTATAAAACACACACAACTTGAGAAGTTAGAACTTAAAACATTATAAATGGTAAATGATAAATCATAAGTTAGAACATAATTTAGTTACCTTCGGAGATGAAACCGTTAACATTTGGGTAATAGAAGTATAGAACGGCTTCAAGGGGCTTTGCCCAAGATATATAGGACGACTCAACTTTTATCTTGGGCTTTTAAGGTTTTTTTTTCTTCTTTTGGTTCACAAGTCTCAACTGTGAAAATTAATCCATGTGCAAAATTAAAAAGAAAAAAAATAAAACAAAGCGGGCATACCCGGTTGCAACCCGCCCATACCCGCATTGCCCGTTACCCGAACGGGTATGCCCATTAATACCCGCATTTAAATGGGCATGGAATTCATAACCCCATACCCGCCCATTAAACTCACGGGACTGGCATGCCCACGGACATATGCCCATTTTGACAGCTCTAGTTACCCATGTGATTTCTACGAGTAATTAATATCACATATTTACAAAAATTACAGTCAACACAGTCCGATGTCTAAATTCCAACTGAATTAATTCATATATTCAAATATTGATTCTTATTAAAAAAAAGTTGTTATATTAGGTAAAAAATTGTTTGTCTTACCTGTACTCGATTACTCACAATTCACAACGTGTATATAAAATTGAAAGAAATGTCTCATTATAAATTTTGAATGATGAAAATATATATGGATAGTTCTGATATGAATCAGATTCATGGTATCATATGGTTCAAAATTGACCACATATGAGGAGAGAGATAATTATATAATGACGTGGATAATTCTATACCCTAAAATTCATATAAATCTAGTCCATATAAAAAAATTCAATATGTATTGGGACAAACGATTTCTTCAATATACTTTATATATCTCCCCAAACAACAAACAACAATAGATCAACTACTTCTCTCTCATATGGAACAAGATAACAACTCAAAGCATCCCCTTCTTTCACCTCAGCCGGAGGATCACTCTCCGGCGGCGAAATATCTCCGGCAATATTCAGGCATCTCTTCTTTTACTTCCAGCTCCTTTATCGCCGACGCCAACGACATCTCTCCGATCAATGGAGTCCGTGATTTCTTTAAAGAATTCATGGTTGAATCAAAAAAACTTTGGTACCTTGCCGGTCCGGCGATCTTCACTTCCGTTTGTCAGTACTCTTTAGGTGCCATCACTCAAACTATAGCTGGCCATGTTGGTACTCTTGAACTTGCTGCCTTCTCCGTAGAAAACTCCGTCATCGCCGGCTTCTCTTTCGGAATCCTGGTATATATATTATATTATATTATATATATATCAATTAACATAATGTTAGCGTAGTTAGGAAAGTACTTTTAACTTTAAATAAGTCTCTAGTTCGATACTGATTCCTTCCCTAATTATGATAGAGAAAATAAAAGATTTTTATAAGGGAACATTGTTTCAGTGATATTCGGTGAGCTATCATTTTATGCATTTATTGTCAAATGTTAAATTAGTCTACAACTATCTATTTCAGTGGGAAGCAGTCAGTTTATGCATTTATTATTAGAAGTTAGGTTTCTCATATACATTCTCCGATCATACCTCCAATTCTTAGGAAATTATTAAGTTATTTTATTATTGTGTATATTGAAGTTTAACTTGATAAGATGGCAGATGCGGAACCAGGGCAGGGGCGACAAATAATCTTTTGTACATGTGTATGTTTTCATTATTGTATTCAACCACTCACAATCCAACATATATGTATAATTAAAAAAAAAAAATTCTTCACGTGTCGAATTATTAGTGGTTGGCTGATATACACAGCTATAGACGTTTTTCACCCACTAGGGGCGCTAGGGTGATAGTCGCCCTCGCCCCTACACAGCTATAGACGTTTCTGTACATGTGTATGTTTTTATTATTGTGTTCAACCACTCACAATCCAACATATATGTATAATTAAAAATAAATCTCCACGTGTCAAATTATGAGTGGTTGGCTGATATACACAGCTATAAACGTTTTTCACCCACTAGGGGCGCTAGGGTGATAGTCGTCCTCGCCCCTTACATTTTCTGCAAGATGAATTTTTAATAGAATTTTTTTTATCTGAAATATTATTCTAAATATTAAATTTTATCCCTCATAAATAATTTTTAAATTATATTATTTTATATTTCGTCTTTAATATGTAAGTTCTAATTCAGCCCCCTAAAAATGCCTCCTCCTTAAATTTTTTTTAAATGCCAAATCTTTTATATAAAAAGTAAACATTTTCTCAATAAAGAATATTATATAATTATTTGTGTTATCGAAATATAACTTCTAATTTTGTGTCTGATCTGTTTATGTAGCTTGGTATGGGGAGTGCACTAGAAACGTTATGTGGGCAAGCGTACGGGGCAGGGCAAATAGACATGCTAGGCGTATACATGCAAAGGTCATGGGTAATCCTTAATTGTACATCTATAGTGCTTATGTTTATGTACATTTTTGCTGGCCAATTGTTAAGAGCGATTGGTCAGACTGAGAACATATCAGTAGTAGCTGGAAAACTGGCAATTTGGATGATTCCTCAATTATTCGCTTACGCGATGAATTTTCCGATTGCCAAATTTCTTCAAGCACAGAGCAAGATTATGGTTATGGCTTGGATTTCAGCTCTTGGATTGGCTTTGCATACATTTTTTAGCTGGTTGTTTATGATTAAGTTTGGTTGGGGTTTGGTCGGCGCCGCGGTGGTCTTAAACCTCTCGTGGTGGTTCATTGTGGTGGCGCAACTTCTCTATATCTTTAGTGGTACTTGTGGACGTGCTTGGTCTGGATTTTCTTGGAAGGCTTTCCATAATCTCTGGGGATTTGTTCAACTTTCTCTTGCCTCTGCCGTTATGCTCTGGTTCGTATTTTTTTTCTAAATAAATTACCGGGTTTATATTTTTCTTTTCTATATAATTACTTTATACTAATTCTTCATGACATAATATCACATAAATCTTAGTTTAAAGAATTATTATTATTATTATTATTATTATTATATTCTTTTCGTTCGAGATTGAATATTTGATGCTTAGATCTCAGCAAAGAAAATATAGTAAACTTGATATAAGAAATTGAAGAAAATCCTGTTTGTCGGAATATTTTTTATTTTCTTAAACATTCTAGATTTTTATAAACTTAATATTAATTAAATATAACTTTTTGGTATGTGTATTTGAACTCTTTGGTCATATTAGTCAAAAGTCTAAAGTGGGATCTTGCCACCTTTTTGTCGTTCCGCATTGGAAAGTTTTGTTTTGTCGGAACTCTCATTGTTCAATATCTTACAAAATATACCATTAAAAAAATAGTGACAGTAACCATAAATTTAGTATATACTGAATACTTTTTAAACAAGTATTAAATACGTTTTAGATAAATGTTAAATCAAATTTAACAGATGTTCTCTTCTTATGAATATATATTCTAAGATTGTAACATGAATTTTATCTTGATGAACAATTGTCCTTAGCATGTAACACATATCTTACGTGTCTAAAAATCACATGCATATATCCCCAAAAAATCTTTAGACCGTTAATTTTTCATATCCAACGCCTTATAGAACGGTGAAAAATGTTTAGTATGTGACGAATTTTAACCATTCTACACCATAATCGGACCCAAATGCGATATCCATGAGGGGTAAATCTGAAAGTGTTTGAATACTATATAAGCATCATCTTAAGTTTCATGATCGACATAACAAGTTCGATTGTTAAGTTAATGATTATGAGTATTGTTTGGCTCAGTAATAGTATTTTGAGTCCGCAAACACCGGATGTGACTCAAAGACAATAGTTTGTACTCTTACTAATTAAGCTTCTCTAACTAATTGTGATTTTTTCTTACATGAATATTAATTAATGCAGCTTAGAGACGTGGTATTTTATGGCATTGGTTCTCTTCGCTGGATATTTGAAGAATGCAGAAATCTCAGTCGATGCTCTATCCATCTGGTAATTAATTAATTACTCTTTTGCCCATACCAAGAAAATCAATATTCTCTCTTTTTCTATACTTTAATTTATGCAAGTAGTAATTAGAAATTATAGCTAATTTCTTTTACCTACAAAGTAATTACCTTTATAATAATGGTCATTTTGCTAATAATAAAATCCATGGCCCGCAGTATATACTTTTCAAAAGAAGTTAAACTAAATTAGTAATCAAAGAAATGTTTCAATATATTAAATGATAGGGTTCATATAATTGAAGAGAGCAGAATTGCAGTCTAATCTGGTTGAAAAGTTTCATTATTTGATTGTTTTTCTTTCAGTTGTTATAAATGAATCCGACCTTTGTCGGACTCTGACCAAATGCTACAGGCGGTTCAGATCTTTTGTGTCATTTCATGTCACACCATATAATAGTTTAATTACGAATTTTTTTATAACTTAAACTTTAATTAGTAAAGCTAATGTGTGAACAAAGATTATAAATAAAAATATTATAGAGAATGACACAAAAAAATCGAAATGTCTTATAACTTCTCAATTTGATCTTTATTATTACTATTGTTTTTATTTGTTTAGTTGTAGAATTGACTTAGTGTTATTTATTAATTCCTTTTTTATTTGTTGAAATTTGCAGCACAAATTTACTGGGTTGGGCTGTTATGGTTGCCCTGGGTTGCAATGCAGCTGTAAGGTTAGTTAGCCAATATCAGTTTTGTCACAAATCACATTCATGTTGACAATGAATTTCAATTTTATTCTTCTATTGCCAATTGAGAATCAAAAGATTATTAATCTGATATGTGACAAAGAAGAATTTACTAAAACATATATCAAAAAGTTATATAAAGAATTTTCATTAATATTTAAAGTGGCGAAATTTAATTATAAAGGGTTTTTATGAAGGAAAAAAAAATAATATGCGTAAAAAAAAGTATAGACTGTGTTTAATATGGTTTGAACTCAGACAAATGCTATTTTTAAATTTAGTCTGGCATTGAAAGTTTAACCATTGAATTATTTAGAATCTAATTTATGTTTGAAAAAATAATCAGGAAGTATTGAAACTAGAAATCTCAGACTATATTCAATCCAACCAGACTCATAAATGTTATGTAAAAGTTACGTATAACAGAAATTAATGTGTACTTGGAATGGATATACAGTTTGGGTTTGGTATGGTTCACCAGACTGCTGTTATCTTTGAATTTAGCCTGCCAATGAAATGTCAAATATTAAATCATCTAAAATCTAATTTTAAAATTTGAAAATTGTCAGACATTATAAAGATCGTAAATCTCATACTACTGTGTTCTTTGAATTTAGTCTGCCAATGAAACTTCAAATATTAAATAATCTAAAATATAATTTTTTATTCAAAAAATAGTTTGACAATACAAAAATCGAAAATCTTAGAATAGATTCAATCCAATTCATACCATAAAATGTCATTTAAAAGTAAAATTCTAAAAATGCGAACATTTTTTTCTCTGTGTACAGTGTTAGAATATCAAATGAATTAGGGGCAGCTCATCCAAGGACGGCGAAGTTTTCGACGGTGGTTGTTTCCATAACGTCGTTTTTCATCGGCGTCTTCCTCTCCGTCATTCTCCTCATCTTCCGGCAACAATATCCGTCCTTATTTTCAGAAAGTTTACAAGTCAAAAGTCTTGTTTATGAGCTTACACCATTGCTTGCATTTTGCATGGTTCTTAATAATATTCAACCAGCTCTTTCAGGTATGCTACCGTTTTTCTTTAGAGTTCTGTTTTCGGTAGGGATCTTTTGTTCTAGTTCGGTGTCAAATTCAATTTCGTTCTAATAAAAAATGACAAATAATCGTCTCTACTTGTGTATGTATCTATTCATTTGTCAAACCACTCATAAATTATCATGTGTGTATATATAATTAGAGGAAATGTTTACGTGACGAATTTTAAGTGGTTAGGCATAGGAATGTGAACATACACAGGTACAGACAATTTTCACCCAAAAAATTAACATGTGTTAATTTTTTGTTAATTTTTTAATTAAAACATTTATAACCTAAAAGAAATAGTGGAACACATAAGGAAAAAGTAAATACGTGTCAATTATCTATTTGTGAGATATAAAATGGGACACAACACTGAATAGGAAAATAGGATTTGTTGTTTTCTGTTTGTTCGGGTTAAATCTTTTATCTTACTTTGTATCTTATTCGTTGTTCCATTATTAACAAGTTGTTACATTTTAATTTTTTTTTATCAAAATCTAAAACCTAAAAAAAAATCACAATGGATCTTCTGTCCTAATTTATTTCATTTATAAATGATTGGAAAATATCATGTTTTTCCTCGGAGTTCCACAATTATCTATAGGTTTTAGATTTTTAAGAAAAACAATATAATACACTTGACACAATTTCTTAATAGGAGAGAAACTGAGACATAATTAAAAATGGGATAGAAGATTTGTTCCAAATGAAAATTATAGAATTCAAAAAGAAAGATTATACATATTAGTTAATTACGAATTAGACCGTAAGTGTGACAGATGATGTTAAACCTTAATTTCTAAGCCTAAGACGATAAATGATCAAACAAACAAAGATTTGAGTGACAATTTTGTTTATTATTAATAATTTTTATTTTTATTTTTTTCAGGAGTGGCAATTGGAGCAGGGTGGCAAGCTCTTGTTGCTTATGTGAACATTGCTTGCTATTATTTGTTTGGCATCCCCCTTGGTCTTATCATGGGTTATAAACTTAAATTAGGTGTCAAAGTAAGTAATGGAATTATTTGTTTCATTTGTTTCTCCTTTTTTAATATATGTATATATATAATTTGTTACGAGACTAATAATTTCTTTGTGTTGATAATTAATTAATAGGGGATATGGTACGGTATGGTGATTGGAACCATCGTACAAACACTAGCATTATTCTGGATCGTCTATAGAACCAATTGGAATAAAGAGGTAAAATATATAAATACATATATCTAATGGTGTACATTTTTACAAAATTATTCTTTTTTCCCCTTCCAATTGGTGTTGGTAATTAAGTCCTAAAATTGATGTGAAATTTTATAGGCTTCTGTTGCTGCAAAGCGTATAAGACAATGGGGAGGTCATGAAGAACCAACGGATGCTGAAAAGAACAAGGTGGTAGAAAAATAAAATCATTAGCAAGACCAAAGATGGCAATGGAGAATCTATGGGTCCAGGGTGACTGGTGTTTCCAATATTTTCTAAAACGTAAGATTCTTTTTATAGGAAAGATTCATTATTTTTTCTTCTGATATATTTCGCCTTCTAATGTATAATTTATGAATCTGTCCTGGAATGTTGGACATACATTATTTACGCAGGGAAGATAACTTTTGACAGATGCATTTGGACTAGTTTTTGAGTTAAGAATTTTTATCTCAGTGATTGAAAAAGTGAATTGTTTGTAAGAGTAGATGTGAGGCCTAAAGTGAAATTTCGTATCAGAGTTTGGAAAGAAAGTGTAATATAAATGCTTTTGTAGTTTTTTGTAGAACTGCAAAATTTATAAATGCTTTTGCAAGATTTTGTTTTTAATATTTTCTTTCAAATTCCGTTCCTAAGAGGATTAAAAGTGGTTCTACTCTAGTATGATTCGAACCCATAATTTATGAATTGAAGGGAGAGTATCATAGTGCTTGAACTGCGCTTCATTGTCTTGCAAGAGTTTGTTGTTAAGCCAGAGATGCATCACAATGTATTACTCCTTTACAAGCATAAGAACCTTTGTCCTTTTATGGTTCATATCAAGATTTTTTAGAATTACATATTCTTTTGAAGAAAAAAATAATCCTTTTTAGAAAGTATTTTTGAAAGTATTGCAGTAGAAACTAACATATTCCTGCCCAGAAATAGGGGTGAAAATCGTCTATACCGTAAATGTTCTATTCATATGCTAAACCAATCAGAATTCACCACGTGATCATTTTTTTTAATTATATATACACATGGTGAATTGTGATTGGTTGGCCATGTACATAGACAGGTATAGAAGATTATTTTGCCCAGAAATAGTGGTTCAGACAATTACATTGTTACCATATGACAATAACAACAATCGAACCTTAATTAATCTAGAGTAATTGAGGTTGAATAGATGAACTAAAAAAACTGCTGCTGTGTGACTGTCAAAATAAATATATTCTTTCTAATTTGTTTCTAATCAAGGTTGCGTCCATCAAAATTTATCAAAATTATATCCAGGGGTGGAACTAGGTATAAGTTAGGGGGCCAACTTACCACATTAATACTAATTAACTCAATTTAGATGTATAATATTTCTATTTACCTTAAACTGGCTAATTAATATAGTAACTTTCAAAGTTTATGATATTATAATTAGAAAAAGATAAAAAAAAATCTTAAAATTTACTTAACCTATTGTAAAACTCTCAAGCTATTTCTTAATAATTATTTACATTATTATAAATTTTATCGAAGGCCTTCTTTGTTGGGCCTAAGGTTATCCGCGGCGTTTGATCATTTTGCGATCACAAATTTCAAGAAAACAAAGTTTGTTGAGGAAAATTTAATTCTAGAAGCGTTATTATGAAACTGGTCTCATAGTCCATTCACATGAATTGGTCGGTGTCTACCTGTAGATTTGAGCTCCGTTCTATGTGAGAGGATGTAAAATTGGTCCTACATAGACGATCTATTATTGAGTAACCCCTCTCTGGGATGATTCCGATTTGTGATATCCAGATTCATCCACACCAGGAGAGAACTAATTTTTCTGTTGGTGTAGATAAATTTGAATCATGTTATAGATTAAATCATGGTTGATATCAAAATTTTCCTCAGTGAAGCGTACTTTGGAAATTCCCTGGCTGAACTCTTAAAACTTGGGCCAATTCGCAATTCTCTCGCCGTTTAAGTTTCTTCTTTTGTTTCTTAATCTTTGGCCCTATTAGATCTATTGCTTAATCTTTGCCCCAGGGACGAAATTAGGAATTTGGCGCTGAGGGCGAAACTGTAACAGTATACCGAACTACATATAAAAATGGCAAAAAAAAATTTGGGGGCAAAACTGATAAAATATTCTGAACTACATATGAAATTTACTATACCTATTAGTATTTTTAAAAATTTCGGGGGCGGTTGGTCCTATTAGATCTATTGCATAATCTTTGAAATTGTGGCTAATTTGAATGAAAAGTGTGTGGTAGAGAAATAAAATGGTTAGCAAGAACAAACTTGACAGCCGACATTTATTCGGACGCCTTTATAAGAATTTTTTTTTTTTAAATTTACATATTGTTACCCTCTTCCCCCTTCTATTACTTTTTTTTTAAAAAAAAGTCTAGTAGACTATGTCTTCTTATATTTCTCCTCCTAATGTATAATTTTTAGATCCTCCATTAATCATTGCGCATTATTATATTGTATCGCTAAAGGTGCAAATGTGTAATTATTGACTGCGAAATTAGAATTTCCTTGCCAAAGACCTTTAGTAATGCATTTTTACTCACGAAAATTTTCCATAGCAAAACATAATCAGCTACGAAATCTGAATATTTACAAACGAAAATTTCCGTAGCTAAATAGTGAATTTGTTGTGGTGAATCGTACATTAGTATTTAAATCAATTGACGAGTCTAAACTCAAATGTCCTTGCCTTTATATCTAAAGGTTTGTTCCATTGTAAGGTTAGAGGTTCAAGTCACTTTAAAAGAGATATAATGTCACGTTATCAAATTTATTCTACACATATTTTAGCGGATTAGTCAAGTTGTATCGAAGATATTAAATGAAAATTCCTATATCGTTTAGATTATTATTTTTCTGGTATAATCAAATGAAAATTCCAATAGCATTTAGATTATTTTTTTGTTTCAGAATTATTATCTCAAAGATTGAGAAATTAAATTATTTGTACGAAAAAAATATTGTGAGCCTAAAGTAAAAAACTTGTGTTCGAGTTTGGAGTGAAAATGTAACACAAATGCAAATAAATGGAGAATTCACATAGTTGTTGAAATAAGGGGGTAAAAAAATCATAGTTGTTAAAAAATTTCTTTCTTTCTTTTTGGGTAATAATTCTTGGCACTCAACATTTAACAATTAAAAGAAAAATTAATGGAACAAATGTTAACGTCATCAATATTCCTTAATTATTCATCAAAAAAATATTCCTTAATTAAAAAAAAAAAAACATCAGCAATATTCGTGGACGGTGAGCACGTGCGAAAGGGAAGACTTGTACGCTTCGCTTTAGGAATTTCTGGTATGCCCGACGAGGAGTGAAAATTCTCTGTCCTAGTTGCTTTTCCCATCCCTTTCTCCAACCAATTATAATTTACTATATATACACAAGGTGAATTGTGATTGGTTGGAGATAGGAATATGAACGAGGATAGATGATTTTTTGCCCCCGACGAGAGCGGAACGGAAAAAAAAAGAAAAGATTGACATTGTACACTTACTATTTGACTTTTTTTTCACCACGAATATTACGAGAAATAGTTATTTTTTCCGCACGTATAGACATCAAAGAAAAAATAGGTATTCGTCTCCATTAAAAATGTCATGTGTTAAAAAATTTGTTCTACACGAAAAAAAATTAAGTGTTCGTTTCTTTAAAAAAAAAAAAAAAACAAACAAACTCATCTATTTTACAAAGAAAAAATAGGTCGCGGCGTCCTTTTCCTTCTCTTTCCTAAAAATTTAAAAGAAACAAAAACCTATATACGCGAAGGTTCGCTTGACTGACCTTTGAAGCAACAAGATGGATATTAATATATAATTTGTTTATAACAATTATAATTATTTTGCGTGTGAAAATGTTAGAAGAAAGAATCAAAATTCTATTAACCAAAAAATAAAGAGAATCAACTTTCAACCTAATGAAGATTATACTCTATTCCATAACTCCAAAGTAGGCAGGAAGAATATTATAATATTAACATGTTACTTTGCCTTGGAAGAATAATTATTAGGGAGAAAAAAAAGAAAAATATCAATAATTTATTATTGGATTGAATTTTTTTTTTTGAAGCCCGGCTGGGTGATTGCCCCATGAAGGAGAGAGAGAACTGCCTCACAGGAGGAGGAGATAACCTTAGAAAGGGAGACATTTTAATCTTACCCCGTGTATGGGGAGGGTGTCGAACTCGGGACCACTCGGTCACGAGTCGAGGCTACCCCACTGGACTGCGGCCTCTTTGACATTGGATTGAGTTTGATTTGACATTGATACTTAGATTGATGCTCAATTTTTTTTTTTGAATTGAGTCTAAATCTTAAATAATTTAATTTGAGTTTAAAACCAATCCGAAATTGAGATAAAAAATCTCAGACTGAGAACTAATGCAATCAAACCTACATCAACACACTACAACAAAAAAGGTCTATTGCGACGTTTGTCATATGTCGCAATAAGCCAAAAAAACGTCGGTATAGATCTATACCAACATTTATTACAAATGTCGCGTAAACGTCACATTTGCCTGTGTCGTTATGGTTTTTTACGACATTTGTTGCGTCATTTTAAAATGTTTCAAAAGGTATTTTTTTCAACATTTGTAAATAATCGCAACAAATCGTGTATTCCGACGTTTGTATATATTGTGAATAAGTAATTTTTTCCTATACTTTTAAATAGTCGCAACAAAATATGTATCCCGGTATTCGTAAATTTTGAAACCAAGCTGGCCGAACTGAGCCAAGCCGAGTCGGAGCCCGACAAATCGAGTTGTTGAGTCTAATTATCTTTGAATAATCGGAGCCAGAGCCTAGAGATAAGTTGAGCTGTCGAGTCTAGCTAGCTTTGAATAATATATAATAAACTTTCATCATATTCGAAGATATGGGAATTGAACATGGGACCTCCTGCATGTATGTCGTGCCATTTTCCGCTGAGCTAAATGATCATTTGTTATTTGTTTCTCCTCCTATTATATTTATTATAATAGAATTTGAATTTTGAATTCTGTACCTTTGTGTTTCGATTTTTTATGAATCAAATTAAAATTAATACACTCACATTAAATTTTAATAATTAAATGTTTTTAATTTTTCTTTAAAATATATATTTCAGAAATGTAATCTTTGTATTTGTGTTTGTTTGAAAATGTCACGAGATCTAATGACATAATATATTAATATCGTTATATTAGTCGTAAAAAGTAACAATTTATAACATGTAATGTAAATGTCACGAACTAACATCAAATTGTCTGTAAGAATAAAAAAATACTATAACTGTCTTTATGAAACGTCGTATAAAATTCAAATATAGCGACATTTGTATGAAATGTCACATGATTTAATGTTATTGTATATAAATGTCGTTATATAGGTCGCAAAAAGTAACAATTTATAACTGCATTTAATGTACACGTCGCTAACTAACATCAAAATGTCGATTTTATCAACAATTATTATAACCGACGCTATGAAACGTCGTATAAAATTCAAACTTAGTGATGTTTGTCTGAAAAGTCACAGGATCTAACGACATAATATATAAATGTCGTTATATGAGTCACAAAAAGTAACAATTTATAACAACATTTAATGTAAATGTCGCTAACCAACATCAAAACATCGGTATGAACAACAATTACTATAATTGACGCTATGAAACGTCGTATAAAATCCAAATATTCTGACGTTTGCAAAAAATGTTGCTTTAACTTACTCTTTTTTGTTTTAAGCGACGTTTGATAAAAGCGTTGGTAAAAAAAAATTGCAAAAAGGTGTTTTTCTTGTAGTGACATTAGCCTAGTAAACTTTGTCCAGGAAAAAAAAAACAAAAGCATTAGCGTTGATACAAAAGTGTAAGAAATTATAACAAAACTTAAAGAACAAGAACACTTCTCTTAAGCTATGTGCATATGTGTGCAGTAGCAGAATATATATTTTATATCCGCAAGGATAGCCCAATTGGTTCGAGGGTGCAGGTTCGAATTTTAGCAGCTGTAGTGTGAAAGTTTCAATCCTCCAATGTGGGAGTAGCTTCTTGCGGTGGGCTAAAACAAGACCTCCCAAAAATCGAGCCGCTAGATCACTTTAATTTACATCATCCACAATTCTTGTCGGATAAAAAAATCCTTCTGAACGTGAGTATCGCCTTTCTGTGTAGGAGAACATATATTTTATTCACCAAAGAAAAAGTAGCAGAACATTTACCCTATGTGTGGGCGGTGCTCCGGATATTTTAAAAAAAAATTACATTTTATTTTTAAAAAATTTAAAATCTTTAAGATATTAAATCTTGTCATTATTGAAAAACTTTCTTATAATTTTTTTTTTGATATATGTATGTTTTTGTATAGCTCGCTACTCAATACCCTCTTCATTACTTAATATAAATCGTTAGTGAAAATTAAATATGCAAAAAATATTTGTTTCCATTTTCTATTAAAGGATAGGCTTCCTTCCCTCCTTGTATATATTTTTCCATCGTATTCAATAAAACAACGTTTAGGGTTTAAAAAATGTAAAAAATAAGGTGTTTTTTAATTAAAATATTAATATTACTCTCATACATAGAATTAATAGTATACAAATCCTATTTGAAATAGTAATATTGATATTTTAACTAACAAATTGCTTTGTATTATATTATAAAATACTTATATTACTTAAGGAAGGTAATAGAAAATTGTTGGATGTGCTTCTATCATGTGTTGACTTGTGCTTTTAGATCTTTTCTATTAGTAGGTTTTTTGTTGGAATTGTTGAAGCATCTCAACAAAAGGGACCCTACAATTTTCAATTATGAAAAAATGTCAAATGGAATGCAAAACCCTTGGTATATGTGATGTGACCTATATATAAATTATCTGTCAATATTTTTATTTTAATCCTGTTGCAAAATAATTGTCAAATTTTTAAATAAATGTCTTATTAATAATGTGTTTTTTTAATTCTATCATTTTCATTGAATATTAGAGAGAGAATAATATAGAGAAAAAAGAAGTTAGAATTAAATTGGGAGTAAAATTAAATATAATCATATTTGACATTTTACCATATTCTATTATAAAATTTAATGAAACATTAATTCTCATACAAAATACAAAGTGAATAGATAATTTTGAACAGAGTAGTTCTCATCAAATTATTTTTGAAGAAACTGAGACATTGTAATTCTTTTAATAGCTTTATATGTATATATATAAAAGTATCCCGATTTTAATATACTTTTCATAATTCAACATATGTATTAAATAAATGGAGAGGACCTTAATCCAGTGTCGTGCATGTATATTCCATGAAGTAAGGAATAAGTTGTTGTATTTAAATATAAAATAGAGAAAGAATGAAATAAATTAAGAATTATACATATAAAAAATCAAGAAACAAATTACAAAACGTAAAATTATTAATCACACTAAAACGTCATTTGGCTTTTGATCACATAATGGTATGATGTCATTCCTATACTGAGTGACATTATGAAAGCTAATGACGTCTTCAACTTCCCCCACTGTGATTTTTTTTGGGCTAAATTCCTCACTAGAGAAGGAGCCCATGTAGGACGGATAGAAGCCCGACTGAGCGGGTGTCGTAGAAGTTCGTAGAGCGGGTGCCCCCGTAAGGGGAGTTGTAGAAGCCCGGCAAGCGGGTGCCACATGAAGGGGAGTATAAGACCCACACAAGGAAACCCAAAGAAATGTCAATTAATTCATTCCCCTTGTGTGAGGAGGGTATCAAATCCACAACATCAAGGTTGTGGGCAGGCCCTTACCCCATTGGGCTAAGGAACCTTAGATGTGAAATTATATATATTATAAAACTAAACCTATATATTTTAGCAATCATCTATTTGTGTTTGTTCCATTCTCTGTCTTATTACGGTTTGAGTATTTTTATCCCATTATTCAATAAGTTGTCAAATATTTACATTTCTTTGAAAAAAAATTATAACCCAAAAAAATTATATATATATATATATATATATATATATATATATATATATATATATATATATATATATATATATATATATATATATATATAAGGCAGAAAATTAGGACAGAAGATCCTAATCAGGCTCATTGATAGATAGTTTGTCATCAAGATTAGAAGTTCAGGAGTACAAATTAGAATGTGTGTTATTATAAAAAAAATTTGTTAAAAGATTATAAAAAAGAAAGTTAAATTATAGGTAAAATATAGAAAATAATTACTTACGAAATTAGAAAACTCGATCAAGCTCCTGGACCCTGACTGCCATGTCATGTGTCTTGTTTTCCTCCTTAGGGTTCCGTCATTTTATTTTAGAAATAGATTTAAAAACAAAAGGAGAAACTTAACTGCGCAACAAAAAATCAGTCCGGATCCTATATGGAACATTAAAAAATCAGTACATACGAAATGCCTCAGTACATGCGTCTTTAGACACAAAAACAATACAGGTGTCATAAAATCATGACAGGTGTCCGTTTTAAATCAATTTTTAACCGTTAAAATTTCAATTTTCCGTACAGACGAGGGTAAGTCCCATGCGTGGAGAAGTTATCCCGTTCCGCACTTGAGCCGCAACAATAAAAAAATATTACAGAAGATCCAAACTATGTAACTTGAGCAGTTATTCTTCCAAAATATTTTTGTATTTAAGGTTGTGTTACTTAATCTCACATGTTGTCATAAATTCATCATAAACTAACATGGAGAATCATCATCATCAACCTCTTCTCTCAAACATTGGGGACGACTTAATCCCACATAATTATTCCAAGGATTCAAGGATCATAATATCTGAAATTAATGAAGGTGATCTTAACCCCATCAATGGTGTTCTTGATTTCTTTAAAGAATTCTATATTGAATCAAAGAAACTATGGTACCTTGCCGGTCCGGCCATCTTCACTTCTCTATGTCAATATACCATTGGAGCAATCACCCAAATATTTTCCGGCCAACTCGGAAACCTTCAACTCGCCGCTGTTTCCGTCGAAAACGGCGTCGTTGCTGCCTTTGGATTTGGCATCCTGGTATATATAAGTATTTTTCATTTAGTTCAAATCTTTAGCTACTAGCTAGGAAAGGGTGAAAATTTCCTGTCTCCGTATATGTCCCTATTCATATCCCTAATCAATCAGAATTTGCTAGGTAGATATTTTTCCCAATTATATATAAACATGGCGAATTGTTAATGGTTAAGTACATACATGGGGACAGACGATATTTTACCCTAAGAAGAGCATGTTTTGAGAAGGGAAATAATTCGACGGTCCAAAACTAGTTTCATATTCATGTCGCAACCACTTACAATTCACATACTTGTGATGTATTGTAAGTGGTTTATACAAATATGAAAGTATCAGTTGGGGATAGATAATTTTATCCTTTTTAAGAACCGTGAACGATTCTATCTCTCGAAATTGAAGTTTCTTCTCTAAATTGATATTAGGAGGGAAGCCTCTCAACATTTTTTAAAATTTCGATATTTCTCCCCTAAATTCTTTTTGAAGTTTACAATAACGCATATCTTATGCTTTTTGCTCCAACTTCTAAATTTTAGATTCGTTTATAACTAAAAGTCCAACTATGGTCAAATGCTATGCATGGTGAAAATTCTCTATTCCCATTTCTGTTTCCATCCATGTCCTCAACCAATCAGAATTTACTATATAAATATTTTTTTTTCAATTATATATACACAGGTTGAATTGTGATTGGTTGGGGATAGGGATGAAGACAGGAGCGAGGACAGAAATTTTTTTGCCGTCAGTCTCTCCCAATATTCTTAAATATTTATTTATTTATTGCAGTTTGGAATGGGAAGTGCACTTGAAACACTGTGTGGTCAAGCATACGGAGCTAACAAGCTCGGCGTTCTAGGAATATACTTACAACGATCATGGGTTATACTAAACACTGCAGTCCTACCGATAATCTTGGTTTTCATATTCGCCACCCCTATATTGAACTCGCTAGGCCAAAATGAAACCATATCAAAGGAGGCTGGAAAATTAGCCTTATGGATGATTCCACAACAATTTGCATATGCATTTATGATACCATTATCAAAGTTTCTTCAAGCACAAAGCAAAGTCATGGAAATGGCAATTATAGCTGCTATTGCACTTTGTTTCCATGCCTTTTTTAGTTGGCTTCTTATGATGAAGTTAGGATGGGGACTTTCAGGTGTTGCCATTGTTCTTAATGGTTCTTGGTGGTTTATGACTTTGGCTCAATTCTTGTTTGTTATAGCTGGATTTTGTGGTGAATCTTGGTCTGGATTTTCTTGGAAAGCCCTTGCAAATCTATCGGAGTTTGTTAAATTATCTGTCTCATCGGCTATCATGCTTTGGTAATCGAATTTTTTTTTAGTAACGTTTAGGTAATAGTTTAGCAGTCGAAGCTAACTCTAATTCAAGAGGCCGGCAGTTTTAACTCTAACAACTTAAGGGGAGGGGGGGAATAAAGAATAAATGCAAAAATTTCTTACTAAAAATGATGTTGCAGTGACAAAAATTGTATCATAAACTTGACTTATTGATTCTGTTTCAATACTTTCTATGCATGTTTCTTGAGGCACTACTTGTACAAGTAGGCCAGTGAGAGAAAAACTTCTACAGTTATACCAATATGTCAAGTTTAGAATATAATTTCTTCTATAGTTGCATTTAAGCATAATTTTTTATTTTTCAAATTGTTCTTTGGGTCAGGGACGGAGTTAGGAATTCTTGTTTGAGGCAAAAAAAAACTATGTGGTATTTTTTTCAAAAAGTTGGGAGAGGAGGCAAACAAATTTTTTTAAAAATGTGTCGTTTTTTAAAATATTGCATACTGCGATTCCCCACGCCACTGCTTTGGTTTCAAACTTATAATAAAAATAATATTTGCAGCTTGGAAACATGGTATACAATGGCATTGATCCTTATTGCTGGACATCTAAAGAATGCTGAAGTTTCAGTAGATGCTTTATCTATATGGTGAGTTTTATTATGGAAATTAAAATCCATTTAATCATGAATTAACTAATTAATTTAGCTCTTTTTTTCAAAAGGACTAATTAATTAGCTTGAGGGTGAAGATAACATAAACTTTGCCAACAATCATAGACCTAATATCCTCACCTACGCTTTGAGATTATGTGCAATCAACCTTATAGTTGACAAAAGGTTCCCCTAATAATACTTGATGTAGTAGTAATATATTTGACTTTTTTTCACCAAAAATATTGAAATTGAAATATTGACTTGATCATACATTTATTTTAGCATAAGCTTTGTTGCCAACACCAGTCATAGTAGCTAGTAATATGGTGTAATATTTTGACTTGTATATTACGGGATAGAATCTCGTTCCCCAATTTTGAAAAAAAAAAACAAATCATAGGTTTTGTTGTATTTTATCTTAATTAATTAGGATATTATTGCATTTCATGACTTTCTGTACTTAGATTGAGTCTGGTCTGGGTTTGAGTCTCAAATTAAAACCCAAACTCTCTTTGTATTATGTTTGTGAATGAAATTTAAAATACTAAATAATGAAAATTTTGATTTGAATTTGAAATTAATTTGTGATTGATATCAATAATCTCATATTGAGACTCTGTACAATCGTACCCTTAATTTGTTTCGTGACGTACTATCCACCGAACTTGAACCGTCCCTATTACTAATTGCAATCTCCGTCTCTGCTTAGATAAGACTTTTAGTCATTTTATCTCTTTTTAAAACTGTCTAGTCTTTTTAAAAATAAATAAGAATTTTTTTTAAAGAAAAATTTATCATTATTCATAAATACAATTCTCTAATTATGTCTTATGTTAATGAAATCAGTAAAGAATACAGTCGAAAAATATAACTTATTTTTGCTCTTCCTTGATAGATATTAAAATATTAAAAGGTCTTATATTATGAAACGGATAGAGTGTTGATGTCTGTATTTTATATTATTTAAGATATTGAATGCGTTATATAAACAATTCTAGTGGTAAACCAGCTGATACAGTTAGGTTGTATTTGATTGCAATTCAATTCAAATAAAACTACAGTTTTTGTCACTTTTTATGTTACATGTTCAATAATTCTTTTTTACAAAAATCAATTGTAAATTTCAATAAAGTTACAACGCAAAAAATAAAATAAAATAAAATAAAAAATGTTTCAATTTTTTCTCGTGTTTGCAGCATCAATATAATGGGTTGGAGCACCACGGTAGGCTTGGGATTCAATGTAGCAATAAGGTTGGTTCAGACTATCTTTCTTTCTTCTTTTTTTTTCCATTTAAGTTGTCAGGGTTTGATCGCGAACTAAGATATTTTTAATGTACGGTCCAATTATTTAATATTTTTTTTGATAAATCCAAATATAATTTAATTTATTACCATGTCACAGCGTGAGAGTTTCAAATGAACTAGGAAAAAAACATCCCAGAAATGCAAGATTCTCAGTAATGGTGGTAATGCTCACATCGCTTGTGTTTGGTCTCTCTTTCGCATTGCTACTACTTCTCCAGAAAAGCCGATATCCGGCATTGTTTTCCGGTAGTCCGGAAGTTAAACAGCTGGTGGAAGAACTCACACCGGTGCTGGCAATCTCGGTTATCTTTAGCTGCGTTGAATACACCCTCGCTGGTACGATATTTTGGCAAAAAATACATGTCGCCGTGTATGTCTTAATTCCTATATCCAAGCAATCACAATTCGTCATGTGTATATATACTTAGAAGAAATGTATACATAGCGAATTCTGATTGGTTGAGTACAGTAATAGTGACATAAACGAGTGCAGATGGTTTTTACCCCACTTTTTTTAGCTATAATTGACATCTGTCGAGAAAAACTCTTTATATATATAAACAATTTTTTTATTTTTGTTAGTAAACTTTTATTTTATCTATTTTTATAAATAAACTATTTTTGAATTATTACTTTTGTCAAATTTGTGTGAAACTGGTAGTTTCCTGCCACTTTTAATCATCTGTTCTGCACATATCCTTAGTATTAAGGACTTAAATTGACAAAAATACCATTAATACTGACAAACATATGCAGATCACATGTTCAAAAGTGACTGGAAACCACTAGTTTTATAATAATTTGACAAAATCAGTTGCTTAAAAATAGTTCATGTATAGACAGAATTAAAATAAAAGTTGATTGATAAAAAAAAAAAGTAAAAATTGTTTATGTATATATAGAGAGGTTTTTTCTATCGATGTATTTGGACAGAGTTTTATTTCAGAATTTAATAAAATATTTTAATTTTTTTCGGAATCTACATATGTTCTTAAAAAAAAAAATCGCCTAAAAATAAAATTTTCAAAATCAAACGCTATTTTGTTCCGCCTGCAGGAGTGGCAATTGGAGCAGGTTGGCAAAAGTTTGTAGCATACTTAAATTCAGGATCCTACTTCCTCTTTGGCATTCCTTTTGGGATTTTGTTGTGCTTCAAGTTTGACATGGGCATTAAGGTCATTTCATCATTTTTCCTCTCCCATTTTTCGAATTTATCTATAAAAGAAATATATTGGCACGTTGAAATTTAAATACTTATTTTTGTCCGAAATTAAATTTCCATGTTCCATGTTGAGTAGGTTAAAAACTAAATTTTATTATTTCCTAGAAATAGTAAGGCTTACTAGGGAAATTGCTTTGTCCATTAATTGTCCAAGTTAGTCATTAAACTATCTTTAATTAAAACTTTTTTAGTCCTCAAACCATTTCTAAATATGTAATTTTTAGCATATTTACACCCCCATTTACTTTTAACTTCTATTTCAGGACTGTTTTAAATTAATTTAACTTGTTTGACGATTAAATTGGAAATAAAAATGGTTTACGGACTAAAAAAAAGTTTAATAAGTAGTTTGTGGACTAAAATCGATAATAAAAAATAGTTGAATGACTAAAATAACTAATTCTCCTATGTTTATTCTAAACTCCCACTATTAATCATTTTTTTTTTTAATTTAAGCTTTCAAAAGCAACAAGGTCTCACCACTAGCTTCTTTTATTTTATTGATTCAAAAGGAATTCTTTCTCTTTTAACACATGATTCTCACCACTAATTTTCTTAATTACTAAAGACGATAAATTAATTTTTATTAAATGCTATAATATCTCATCAGTTAAAAACGAGACGTTTAATTTCAGATAGAAAAAATATAATATCTAAAAAAATTATGGTCGCAACTTGGTATCAGGGTCTTTGGTGCGGAATGGCATTGGGTCTATTCCTTCAGAGTGTGGCACTCTTCTGGGTGATTTGTATCACAGACTGGAATAAAGAGGTAATTATTCCAGACTATTTAATTCGCTCTCGATATATAGGTTCTAAATTCCACTCTTACTTATTCGGTTCATAAAGATTAAACCGACCAATACATTTAGTAATCGGTTCAATTATTGTGTTGAACATAAAAATTCAGTACACACCGAACATACTTTTGTTGTCGAATAAAAAATTTGACGATTCAAGTTTTTTTAAGTGAACAAATATTGTGGTTTTGTAACATATGTTACGTAAAACAAGTGTTACATGTATTTAGGACATCAGGGACGATTCTAGGGGGCACCCCTGAGATTTTTAAAAATATTACTAGATATAGTAAATTTTTTATGTAGTTCGGAATATTTTATCAAGTTCCAAATATATGCAGTTTTTATATGTAGTTCGGTATACTGTTGCAGTTTTTCACCCGCAACAGACCATTCCTGACTTCGTCATGTAGGACATGTGTTAAGCATGAAAAAACACTTATTACATATAATATAATATTTGTATAAAAAAAGCATGTAACATCTGCAAAAACTGTTCAATAAGTACTGAATTTTTGTGTGTTACGAATTATAGTCGCGGCCTATAGTAATTTATGTTGATTTCACATATGGCAGGCCTCTTCTGCAGAGGATAGACTAAAGCTCTGGGGAGGAGAAACTCAAGTAGAGGAGAATGAAGAAATATGAGAGCTCCAAACTGGAAAAAGAAAATAATGAAAAAGGATGTTCATTTCATTGAAAAAAATCAATTCACTTAAAGAATTGGATCCTCTCCAATATTTAAATATACTAGATGAACTTCTTGTATTTCGGTTGTAACAATTTATCAATTTTCATTATCAACGACTAATTTTATCGTGGTTAATGAGTAAGTTTAAAACTTTAATTAATATTAATAAATAGGGAAAATGAACTGAATCATCCTCAAACTATTTAGTAAGATACAATAATATCCTACAAGTTTTTTTATTTCCTGATAGGTTCCAGAATAAATTTCATTACTGTTAAGTAGTCCCACCACCATTGTCCGCAGTAATTTCCGGTCAAAATTAGCATGTGTGGCAACTTTTGGGTGGAAAACCGTCGTGGATAACGGTGGTGGAACGACTTAACATACACAAAATTTGTTTGGATGCCTATCAAGAAATAAAACAACATGAAGGATCTTATCATGTCTTGATAAATATTTTGAAGATGATGGAAATAATTTTCCCTTAATAATATAAGTCGTTTAGCAAAAAATTAAAGAAACAAAGAAACGATGGACCCTTGATACCCAACTGTTTAATACTTTTCTCATCCCTTATTTGTCAAATAAAACAAATTATAACCCTTCTTCTTTTCTGCTATTTTTATAAATATAGGAACAAACTCTTTAACTCTCAAAGGAAAAACAAAACAGAAGTACCCAAAAAAAAAGATGTATGGATCATAGAACTCTTCTTCTCACATGATAGTATATTCAATATTTGCTCTATTAGCATTGAGAAAAAGAAAGATGTACAATATTTTTTGTTCAAATGAATAGAAAATATAGAACGACGATAGAAAACGAACTATACAACAATAAACAACAATAACATAACGCAATAATAGAAAACAAACTATACATATAAAATCAACTGGACTTGCCTTCCATCCATTCCCATCATCATCCCTCCCTTCATGTTGCTGTACAGCTGCTGCTCCTTTCTTCTATCAGAGAAACCAAATGACTTCAAAGGATGGAAAATGACCATATCTATCTATCTATCTATCTCTGAATAAAGAGTACAGCTCCAACTACTCCTATCCAGAGTGTTAAAGCTATCCAAAATGTTTGGCTTTTCTCCAACCCGATTGGCGGTTTCCAGACTAGAAAGTCTCCCAGATAGTCTTTTGATGATGAAAGTTGATTAGTAGTGGAGCCAGTTCTAATTTGGTCTTTGTCCTTGTTTTTGTCGGTCCAGGTTGCTGCATAACTATAAAACTTAAAACTTGTAAGATTATCTGGAGTTTTTCAGCATCAGTTGTAAGATTATAACCGTTGTGATTGTAGCATACAAGCCATTCGCAAGAACTTTATAGTAGAAAATATACGTATGTAAGCAGAGAAAGGATCGATTACGAATATTGCTTCAATATACTGGATTAGTGATCGACTATTTCTCACAAAACAGAGGAAATGCATGACTAACCTGTCGTAGCTAGAACCAATCAGGGGGATGGTAACCATCTCTTCCTGGGATATCTTTAGCTTCGGGGCTTGCAATATATACCGAAGTTCACCAGCTTGTCGACGAATGACGACACTAGGATGTTTCTTCTCTAGCTGCTTGTAAAGAGCTATGCAATCTGCATGACGATTATTAGCTTCATAGGCCATAGCAAGCCATATTTGTATCTGGAGACACAAATATGAAAGCGTTAACAGAAAGTTAGAAACTGGAAGATATTTAAAATTCCGTTGCATCCTTCAAAAGTTCAAACACTAACCTCACCACCAAAGAGAGTTGGCCGGGGAATGATGGTTAGGGCTCCTTCAAGAAACTCAATAGCACGTCCATACGATCCTTTCCCATAAGCCTTTTGACCCAAATCAAACATCAATTCGGCCATTTTTCTCCGCTCAGCTTGCTCCTTTGCTACCTACTCTCGCATGAAACATGACACATACACTTTAGTACAACCACAGTACAATTAGACAAGACAAGACGAGACAATATTATATGACAGCACGCGAGTATAGAAACATCAACACAAAAGAAGTGGCATAGATATGATGTTTCATCAAACCAATCATTTCCAATGACCAAGTCATTCCTTTATGAAAGAAATTTTGAACTAGAATTCTGAAAAGGAGATAACAGAATTCATACAAATGCTAGCCACAGCCCTTTCTGTTTATAGTTTGAAAGCCAAAAAGAGCAATTCTCACTCACTCCATAACCAAGAAAGGATTACGGAGCTAGCAGAATTGCCCAAAATACTAATGCATCCGGTCTCCAAATGGAAAAATATTGGCATAGCTAAATCTTTGTTTTGAGGAAGAAACTTTACTCCCGCCAAATCACAACACGGGTAATCTAATCTTCACATTTGCATCCTCTCTTCAATTTCTAATGCCATAAAGTCTCGTTTCTCTCAACACATGCCGCTGACCCTTTCTCAAATTAAGTATCGGATCAGAAATGATTATCTTGTGTACTTTGCAATTCATTTTTTGCAATCCTAATCTAAAAGATAAATACTTAAACTAATTACTAATTGTAACTTATAAAATATATTTACATAAGGATCTAATTTACACCTCTCGACAATAATGGCTTTACAAGAGTCTGCTGAACAATTTCATATCCCTCACTTCATACATATCTATTTGCCACCCAAATCCAAACCCTTATATTCTTAGTTGGTACACACTATACACACAATCCGACCCCCTACGATAGCTTCTTGGAAGAAAAAAAAGGACAAGAACTTGAAAAATAAAGTAAGAACACTCCCGACGAATCAATCAACAATGAAGCCTTAATCCCAACTACATGAATCAATATAAGATTTCTGTGGTCGTTAGCACCAATACATTCACTCAATTCCCTTCTATCAAACAAAGCATACTCTCATCTAAGTCTAACAAATCCATATCATTCTTGATGACTTCGATCCAAACCTTCCTCGGCCTTCCCCCACCTCTTTCAACCTCATGCCTCCATCCTTCAAGTTTTCGAAACCGAAGCGCCAGTTGGCCTTCTTTTTACGTGTCCAAACCACCGCAAACAATTTTCTCTCATCTTTTCTTCAATAGGTGTCACTTCTATCTTTTATCTGATGATGAAGAGAAGCTTCTGCCAAGGGAACTGGTGATCCCTAGCTTGAGACTCAAACTCCAGAAGTGGACCTGCCAACATACGTTGTGGGAGAAGCCTCTTCCCCATCATCAGCCAATTAAGCTAAGCGGCAGCCTTGAAAGAGGGTAAGGTTTGCCATCATCAAGCTCTAAGGATGGGTATTCTGTACCAAATCAGACTGAATAGGATTTGAAGAGCTGTCACGATCGATCATTCACATAAATTTCAGCAGGCAGGAAGGGCGCGGAAGCTACCCTTTGACGAATGCAAGCAAGCTAGCTTGCTTACTCTCCTAGTAGCCTACGTTGGCGGCAAGGAAGGAGGCAAAAACAAACTAGACTATACTAAAGTAAAAGTAAAGAGGCATTCGGGAAGCGACTAGTCGCTTCTGGCGAAGCTTAACGAAGGCCGACCACTACATAGAGAGATCCATATACCGCGATAGCGAAGCCGTCAGAGGCGGAAGCAGTAGCTTCTAGGATGAAGCCGAGCCGATACGATAGGCGGGCGAAGGGCTAAGCCACTAATGTCGTGGCGAAGGAGGCCTACTATACGTATACAGGATTAGTAACCAATGAAATACCAAAAAAAACTAAAAAAAATTTCAGTGAACTATTGAAGCTATCAGTGTGATTAATCAGTGTGATCTTATTTCTCACTCTATCCTTTCTAGTATGCACGCACATCCATCGCAAATTTTCTTAATATGATACTTTTTCATGGCCAAACACTCCCAACGAATGAATGCAAAAAAAAATTAAAGTGTACATTTAATTTGGGATGAAGGAAAACAAAACTCCTCTACTCTCGCAAACAATTTAACTTTCATAAAATCAAAGCATTTCATTTCAAAAACTGAACACTAAAGACTATCCAAATAAACACAAAAATGAAAAAACCAGTTAAACTAAACATGTTTAGGTAAGCAAATTGATTTTAGAAAATATAATCAAACTGTAAGAAATTAAACAAAAAATAATAATAAAGACTGACCTTTTCGAGCTCTTTGCGTACTCTCATGCGCTTCTCTTCTTCAGTCTCTTCTTTATCTTCTTCTTCCTTAAACTCCTCATCTACTCTATACTGTAATTCTTCAGCCTTCTTCTCTAACTCCTTCATCTCCTCAATTTCCTTCCTTCTCCTTCTCATCTCTTTCTCCCAATAAAAATTCTCCTCGTCTTCATCCCCAAATCCATTTCCATTTCCATTCTCATCATCACTAGAATTCTCATAATCAACCTCGTTCACCTTCGATTTCACAAATTTCTTCCCTTTCTTCACAAATTTCTTCTTCTCTTTCGGAATTTCACCATCGAATTCCATTATTTTATTCGCCAGAAGAGGTTGATCCTTCCTGAACATATTCAAAACAGCGTCAAATAGCACCGGCCGATGAGATTTCCGGTCCGGCGGCGCGTAAATACGAGGAGAAGACGTTGGGTCGAGAACTAGGGGTAAGTTGCCGAGAATTACGGACATGGCTTCAGAACGGCGTCGTGTTAAACGAAAAAAGAGGGAAATGACAAATGAGGGACAAAGGAGGAAGTCGGGGAAGATGATGGGAGAAAGAAAAACAGAAGATATTTTTGGGAAGGGGATGATTTGAAAAGACTGGAAAGTCCATCGAAATAGTCAGAGGCAGATGGCAGCGTAGAGGGTAATTTTGTCTAGGAGAAATTGAAAAACGTGGCAGTCGTTCCATGTTGGACGTGCCAGAAAGTTAAGGTTCGGACTTCGGAAGGGGTTTTTCTAGCACGGTAAAAATAAATTTTCGACAGTTATATTGAACAATTTAACTTTAAAGATTAAACATTAATTATGATAATTTGTTAGCTAGATGTCCAGAAAAATGACCCTCAAAATTATAACTCTGTCGTTGGTTGTGTGGCATAACGATAACCACAACAAGACCCTCCCAACTTTTAAATTTCTGAATCTTTTTGTATATAAAAAGAAAAAAAATGAACATTGTTCTTTATAATTCACTGTCTTTTTTCTAGAATTAAATCGTGTTATATCATTACAGACGTATTACAAATGCCCATTAATCAATTGTTCATAAAAGATTGATTTACTTAACGGGGAACCAAATATCCACACTATTAATGTATTAGACAATCTAATACAGTCTCAAAGTGAATTTAGTTATCGTACTCGCCCGAAAAACACCTTCTTCTATATTGTTTAATGTATAAGAATGAGTTTAATTGAAGTTCTTTATCAATTAATACACTACATTTTACTATATACTCTAAACTAATGATATACAATAAAGTATACTAAATACAACTTATATAATGTAAATAGGTATTGGCGTTGTGGAGTTAGTGAGGGTCCAAGATTTTTGAAATTTTCATATTAGTATTAAGAATTTATTTTTTTATAGAAATAAGTTCTTATATTATAAAATGTCTTGGTTCCCTAACAAAATTTGAAATTTAATAATATTATTCTCTAACACAGTTGCACCACTAGCTTTCATAATAATACTGTGTATTACTGACTCTTTTCAGATTTGAATGTACAATTTTTCATTTTTTAATATCCAAAATTGAACGTCTCATTTTTTAAAGTAGAAATAATTTTGATTAATTCCACTAGTAGTCTCCTATAATCTAATAGAGTTAAAATTCACTAGTATATTGGTCCCGCCAATTTCCAAAATTGACTAGATTAAACTCTACTAACACATAGTTCAACAACTAACTTTATTAATTTTATTGATTAAACTTTATTAACACACTAATGATGGGTGTTTATTTTTTTTTTTGCCAAATGTGAATATTAGGGTGTTATATTTAGCCAAAAAATAGTTGAGTGATAAAACCGCAAAACGTAAATAGTTTATTAACTATTCTCTAAAAATATACATACATTTAATCAAATAATATTTTTTTATAATTTTCTCATGCTATTTTAAAGTATGGTTCGTGACAATAACATCTGTAAATTAGTCAATTTTTCTTCATTTTAAAAAAAAATTGGTCAATTTTTAAAATTAGTTTATATCTCTTTTCGAAGATAAATATTGTTTAAATTCAGGTCTTCTAATAAAATATATATATATGTTTAACTAAAATATATCATTTTACACTGTGAACGAATTTTAGTTCGGCCTCCTCTAAATTTAAATTCGGACTCCGCCACTGTATCTAAACCAGATGTTGGAACTCGAGACTCTTTTCCAGTCGTTAGGAAAAAGTTCCCATTTGATTTTTGACATAATCAAATGACTTAATTACTATAAAATGTTCCATATATCTCATAATTTGTTGATTGGTTGTGGTGGTTATGTTGGACATTGTGGCATAAGGTTATGTCAAGGTTAAATGTTCACCACTACCTTACATGCTTACATACATGGAAAAGAGTTCAAGTTTGAGCTAGACTATGTTCCCAATTAACTATCTTGAGAAGTTGTCTAATCACTCCGTCCATCTCGACAGAGTTTATTAGTCTACTTGAAATGATTTTCTTACTCGCAATTGACATAGCTTTCTCACGTATATCTTCTTCACCCGACTTGAATAGCTAGACTAAACTACAGTCTTTTTCTAAGTGCAAGAGTAGTCTAAATGAATGAGGTAATTCTCGAGGTCAACAATGACGGTCTGCACCCTATGTACCACTTCTTACAACTTTTTAATTGTAAAAATTTTCATTCACATATCATATTAAATAATTACAAACATACATGCGAACAAAATATAATTAGTACGTGACTAAAATATAATAGCAATAATGCACCAAGTGTTACGAGGATCCGATGCGCAACCGTAAAAAGACTCATCCGATCCTCTATGCCACTTCTTGCACCTCTTCTAATCATATAACATTTTTTTTTTTTTTGCTAAGTTCTAATCATATAACATTATTTATACTTAAGTGTAACATTTAACATTTAACATTATTTATACTTAAGATTTACTATTTAGAATTTAAGTTATAATTATAGAGTTATATGCAATCTGGCTCCTATGCGGAACAAGTTTTTCCGCACATGCGAAACATTTTTTTACGTGAAAAACAGGTGTTTGGATAATATGTGTTTTCAAAATGAGTACAAGTGTTTTTTTTAAATTAATCTCAATCATAAAAAAATTAATACAATAGCTGAGAATTCGGAACAAATACTCATCCCGCAGTGGAGTCGTGGTGCAGGCTATAACACGAGCCGTGGCGGATCCACAACTTATGCAATGGGGGCGAAAATGTTTCTAGTAGTGAAATTTCATAACTAAAAATAACGACCACACCTGTCTCGACCACCGCACCTGCGCATTCGGCGATCAAAGAAACCACCTGGGCGTTACTGAACTGAGTCGCCGCCGCCGCCGTCGCCACACCACCATGGCTATGGCTACCTTCTGCTATCTCCGGCCAAGCTCCTTCACATTCTCAATTCACCATCAAAATCTCTCCTTCATCTCAATTAACTCTAGAAAAAAACGCAAAACCTCCAGATTTTCCTTCAAAACCAGAGCTGCCGGACGAATTTCTCCTCTAAATTCCGCTTCAATTAATGGATATTCAATTGAAAGTGTCGGTAGTGCTAATAATCAGAAAAAGGTATTTAAAGAAAGTGAAAATTTGAAATTAAGCGACCAGTTAAGGAAATTGATTGACATATTTCCCGGCGGCAGCTGGTGGAGGCTTTCAAGTGATGAGTTTGATGTTAATAAGCTCGAAGCAAAGCCCGTAACGATTTTCAGAGCCCTTCACCGGATTTGGGAACTCATATTTGAAGATAGACCTGTTGTTTTTGCTGCTTTTGCTGCCCTTCTTGTTTCTTCTGTAAGTTTCTTCTTATTTATTCGTCTTTCCCTTCCAAATTAATTGTTTGTTTTCCTATTCATTTTTCCAGCATAGAAAATTGGGAATTTGTTAGGAAATAAACAGCAATAATGGGAGAGAAAAAGATCTAAAACGATAAATAAAAACACAAGAAATTGTTAACCAGTTCGTCAAGAATTTACTACTTATGGGGCGTTCCCAAGCCAGAATATTTCACTATGTCCAGATACACAATTTATGTTACATAAGTAGGTTATTTATAAGGGGAGACGAATCCCTAATTACACTTTTACATGGACGGCCATGAACAGAAAAGTTCAAAATTTTGGGTCCCTAGCCAACTCACTAGTGAATTGGATCGCCGTCAGCTTGGGCCATTTGTTCAGTACCTTAGTCTCCACAACCCAACAAAATTTAATTTGGGAGGGGAGGGAGTAAAATGGACTTTAATTTCTTCTTTTGCTTCAATTTTCATTACATGTTATAGTTTATAGTTTGGTTCCATTGATAATTGATAATTGATCCTTGTTGACTTGTGATTGTATTCTTCTTTTGCGCAGCTTTCAGAGATTGCCATCCCACATTTTCTAACAGCATCCATCTTTTCGGCGCAAAGTAGCAACATTTCTAAGTTCCATCAGAATGTATGGAGTTTGATTGTGCTATGTGTGGTATCGGGAATAAGCAGGTCAAGATCTTGTACGGTCAAAGATCCCTTCTTTTAAGTGCAAGCTAACGAAATTACAGAAGGAAAAGATGTTAAATGTATCAGATTATCTGTTTGTCTTTTTAAGCTATTTCTTTTACTTAGAATGGTTAATTCTAGTGTCTCCCTTTGTTTCAGAATCACGATTGAGTTTCTCTTTGACAATAGGATAGTTAAGCCTAAGAAGCTGAGAAAAGGTTATGACTTGAAACTACTGCTAAAGCAAGATAGAATTTTGTTTATCATTACAGTAAGTGGAAATCTTTTCTTTTTTTGGTAGTTGTAGAAATTATAAAGCAAAAGTAATTAAGTAAAAAGGAACTAAGTAGCTAGTTACCGACTGTTGTATGATCACGCCTGTTAAACATTGTAAACAATTCTCGTGTTAAACGCGTTTTGCTTTTCGTACTGAAACTTGTTACATTGGCAAGTTAAATTCTGTGAGCACTTGGATTTGCACATTTACTATATTTTAATCCTGTTTTCTTCATTGAAACTAACAGTTGTGCGAGGACTTGCTTTTTTGGAGTTGCAAATATGATTCTGGTGAGTTTCTTATACTTTACCTTCTCCGTTTTTTGTTCTATGGACAAGCATGGTGGATGCATCAAATGCACGTTTGCTTCTTAATAACACCATAGCAAGTTTGTTTACTGGTTAGTTTCGACACTATCATGTTCTGGAACACGGAATTAGAGCGTTAACATGCATTTAGTAAGTAAGAAATTCAGGGTTGCTCTTCCTGATAATAAGGCAGTTGATTCATATTGCTCAAATTGTTTCTATGCACAAAATTTTGATGGGACTTGAATGATTATACTAAAGAGACAATTTTGATTATGCAGGTCAAAAGAATTAGGGAAAGACTGTACTCTGCTCTTCTTTCCCAGGTTTCTCAATTATAAAATAGTTTTTAGTTGAAATTAAGTATTAATTTCCTAGTATATTCTTAATGAGAATGAAATTTTTTCTTTATTTTATTTTGAATAAATTGTTTTGTAGGACATTTCCTTCTTTGACTCTGAAACCGTTGGTGACTTAACAAGTAGGCTTGGGGCTGATTCTCAACAAGTATCACGATTAATTGGGAAGGACCTTAATATGATATTGCGCAATGTACTTCAGGTTAGTTATCCTAGATGTTGAACCAAATTTTCTGCATACAAGTTAAAAAGTCATGAATATCTACTTTTTATTTTTATTTTTATTTTTATTGGGGGTGGGGGGCGGGATACAGGAATAGAACACAGGACCTCAGCCCCGTGTTTGGAATAGCCTACCCACTGGGCTATCCGATTCCTATCATGACTATCTACTTATTCAGGGAACAGGTTCATTAATCTACTTATTGATATTGTCATTGCCGCTTGGATTGTGTACATTGGCAATATGTTTGGCTCTTGCAGCAGTAATGCTTCTATATGGACAGTAAGATTCTTTCTTCCTTTTGTTTAACGGCATTTTCAATCATCTCTTGAGTCTGTCTTAGAGAACAATAAAGGAAAAGGTTTTTTTTTTTTGTCGAGAATTTGATTCACCAAGAAAAACAAAAACATTATCATGTTTTCTTTTCTTCTTGTATTGAAGTGCCACTAATTGTTTAATACTTCTTACCATTTAGGTACCAAAAGCGAGTATCTAAGTTAATCCAAGATTTTGGTGCTTCTGCAAATGAAGTAATATTATCAAACTTACTTTCTGATAATCTCAATAGATAGACTCTTCTTTTCATATTTAATTAGTTTCTTTGACATCATTTAGGTTGCACAAGAGACATTCTCATTGATGAGAACTGTTCGAGTCTATGGTACAGAACAACAGGAAGTTGCGAGGTAATGGACATGTATATTTCCATTCACTTATTTCTACAATATGATTCTAACAGATATGTAGAAGAGTTATGCCCGTTATACACATATTGATCCTTGATATTTCTATGATAAATAATGGCTGGCCTTGATTTAAAAGGTACAAGCATTGGCTGGAGAAATTAGCTGATCTAAGTTTGAGACAGAGTGCTGCATATGGAGTTTGGAACCTGAGCTTCAACACACTCTATCATTCAACACAGGTGTAGCTCTTTCAAGACATTATGATTTTTTTTGTATATATATATATATATATATATATATATATATATATATATATATATATATATATATATATATATATATATATATATATATATGAATCTCATTTGTAATCTCTACTATGTTTGACTTTACTCCATTGATTTAATTTATAGGTTATTGCTGTCCTGGTAGGAGGGATGTTTATTCTTAATGGTCGTATTTCGGCAGAGCAACTCACCAAGTTCATACTATACAGTGAATGGCTGATCTACTCCACATGGTTGATGGCAGACCATGCTACCTCAATGATGCAATCTATAGGTGCCAGTGAGAAAGTTTTCCAGCTGATGGATCTTCCACCGAGTTCTCAGTTTACTGCGAAAGGTAAGACAATATTTGAATTTCCAATAGATATATTAAAACTTGATCACTGAATGTAATTCGATAGCTTTATAAAAAACTAAACTAGTAAATTCATTATTCTTATTTCTAGTAACTCTTGAAGTTCAATTTCGACGTGGTACATTTTTTTGTTGTCAAAATTGCGCCACTTTGTCTGGCAGATTATTTATACTTTCCATCTTGAAATAAAATTGTCTGCAATTTTGGTTTGTGCCATCACTTATTCTAAGAAAGATCATTTGCTGCAAAATTCCGTTTTAATGATGCTTCATGGAGGTTAATATGTTGCAGGATCTAAATTGCAAAGGCTGACAGGACAAGTCGAATTCATGAATGTTACATTTTCATACCCTTCAAGGACTAATGTAAACTTCTTATTCTTTGCTTTTCCTGACACTCGAATAAAAGGGTTGTGATTCAACTTTGTATTTGGACAATTGAATAGGTTCCTGTGCTACAATGTATAAACTTCAAGGTGCATCCTCATGAAGTAGTTGCAATTGTAAGTCCCTTTTCTCCCTTCATTATGGGATTTTGCATAAATTGGAAACTCTGGACCTGGTCCTTAATAAAGTCGTCATCGTCCGTTAACTATAAGACATGCATTAGAAAGGCAGAAGATTTTGTCCCATGATGGTGTTACGTGTTTCTGCATTGCAGAATAAATAAGCATCTATTCACTTATTTAAACCCGAAATGCATGATATGGATCTTATGTCCTGTTCTCGTTTCTTCTGTTTTTTTATTTTTTATTTTTTCATTTACCTCAATTTGTTTCATCTAGGCTGGTCTTAGCGGAAGCGGGAAGAGCACTCTTGTGAACCTATTGCTCCGTCTTTATGAGCCAACAAGCGGCCAGGTGGTATTCCAGTTCTGCTTGCTATTATCAAATTCCGAAAGAATAAGTAACTTGAAATAGAGAGAAATTTTGCACCGAAAGAGTTGTAGAACCTGTCAGTGTAACAACTACTGGTATGATGATTATATATCAATTATCAACTCAGATGCAAGGAACTGGCAAGATATATCTCGGACACAAAAAAATTGATCCAGCCCTTTTCTTTTTTCTATTCACACTTTAGACCTCAATGCAACCTCAGAATTTGCTAAAAAGACAGTGTGGCTTTACCGGTTTGTCTGAAAGAAGCCTTGTTTTGTATCTTACCTGGCTGAGGTTCTAAATGTAGATAATGATTGACGGCTACCCGATTAAGGATTTGGACATCAAGTGGTTGAGGGAAAGAATTGGATATGTGGGACAGGTCTGTACTGAACTATTGAATGCATTTTAGGAAAGATGTGTTTTCATGTTCTCTAACTAGAATGTCTTGAACAGGAACCTCGTCTTTTCCGCGCAGATATCAGTTCAAACATAAGATATGGATGTAGCAGGGTCACTAGTCAGCAGGATGTGGAATGGGCTGCCAAGCAAGCTTATGCCCACGAGTTCATTTCATCGTTGCCTAATGGCTATGAAACACTTGTTGATGATGATTTGCTCAGTGGAGGACAAAAGCAGCGGATTGCTATTGCCAGGGCAATCCTCAGGGACCCTGACATTTTGATACTTGATGAAGCCACTAGTGCACTAGATGCCGAGAGTGAGCACAACGTTAAGGTGCCTTTTCTTTCTTTGATGATTAAGGCATTGAAACAGCAAAATATCTGCTTACTGGCTTTTGCTTTATGCATAGGGTGCCCTTCGTGCCTTAAGAAGTGACTTAAAGACAAAAAGAACCGCCATAGTGATTGCACATAGGTAAGCAATTTAAGAAGTTTTTTTACAGATACAAAATTTCTAATTTTCCCTGTTCCCACCTTGGTGGTGGTGGTGGGGTGGGGGGAGGGCGGAGAAACTGCATGCTGAACAAATCAAAATCCATATTTTCCAGGCTTTCCACAATACAAGCCGCGGACAGGATAGTTGTCATGGAAAGTGGTAAAATTGTTGAGGTATGTACTCTTTGATCAAAATATTAAAACAATTACATTTTATTTCTTCTCATAAATATATAAGCTTATACTTCTACGCATCCAATGATACAAATCTTTGAGGTTCCCTTGGGTTACTATGCATACGGTTAGGGTCCTCTGTAACACTCCCTATGACACTCCTAATTAGAGAAACTTTTATTCATATATCCTAAACTAAACAAGATAACCCTAGACATAACCATATTATAATAGGAATGTTGCAGGGAGTGTTTCACAAACTGTTGCAGAGGATCCGGTGCCCTATGCATATGGGAAGCATAAACCTGCATAGTCTTAAGACTCATCCTTGTAGTAATCTAACCGAAAGCACCCAATAGCTTATATTGTTGCCCTCGAACTGATGGAAGATCTAGAAGGCTGGCTACTTGGAAAATGGAAGTCAGCGCCACCACCACCCCCCCCCCCCCCGGGAAGTTTTTTAAATTTTTACTACAATATATGTATCCTTATGATTTGGCCCCCCAAACGTTTAAGTTCTAGCTTCGACTCTGCTGGAAGTTTAAGCAGACAACAACCTGTTTTATTGAAAGTCCGAGTGGTGAAATAATTGAATAGAAATGGATAACTTCGTACATGTATCGACAATCCTTATTCTCACTCTCGTACATTAAGAACTTGCCTTCTTAAATCCAGGTGGGCAGCCATACTGAGCTTCTCCGAAGAGATGGTTTGTACTCGCGTTTAACTAGGAGGCAGGCTGATAGTGTAGCAACATCTTAAACACTGGTGAATTCTTTCTCATTTTCAATTTTCCACCAGCAGCATTGTACTAATATTGTATATTTTGTTTCGATGAACTAATTATTTTCATGGCTATTTGTGCCTGTATTTATTAGGCAATACACAGAATATATATGTATTTCATGGACAAACAAACCTTGTGATGTGCATAAGAGGGAATACAAATTTTTCATAATCATTTATATTGTCAAATTTTCTTCTAATTTTTCTCTATTTTGACACATCTGCTTTCCTAAGCCCTTGGATTTGTCGGTTGTTTTTGTGGGATAATGATAAATTGAATAGCCGGCCATGAAACTTCAAGGTGAGTGTATCTTTTGACTCACACAACTGAACCCTTTGTATTTGTCAGTGATTTCTTGGACAGTGATAAATTGTAATAGCCGGCCATGAAAAAACAAAAGGATAGCTACAAGGGTTATGTACTTAACCATAATGATGATATCGTCCTATCAAACTTCCACTATCTAAGTAGATTAATGCTAAGCAGTTTGGGGCTTTCGGTTCCTTGCAATGTTCAAGAGATGGGTTAACAAGTTAGGATTAGTCTGGTACAAAGAGAAGGAATCGAAACAGCTGAAGCAACAAGATGAAGCACCAGTTTCACTCAGCTTAAGCATACAACTTAGGGACAACATTGTGAGGATCGTTCATAAAGGTGGTAGTCAGGAGATATATCGCGATGTAATTCCTGCATGTCAGCTAATGGAAAAACACCCCGGGATGTGTATTGCCCGACCAGAAATCTTCAAACGTCCGCTTGAATCTGTTATTTCTGCAGAAGATTACTTGATACCTGGGAATAAGTACTATCTAATACCATCTACTACCATTGAAAAATTGAGACGTAGATACTTGCGTAAGAGGAAGATGAAGCAGCTATCTTATAATAGTGAGGAACCGATCTTGGCTATAAAGGACGTTTCTGATGTAGGTGCCGAGTGTTCGGATGATTCTATTTGTTCAGCAAAGGACTTTTATCTCTCTCGAGAGAGATGGTCGACTTGTTTGCGAAGAAAATATCGCAAAGAGAAGAGACCATTTGTACCTCCAATCTCAAAGCCAAGAATAAGGAAGGAATCAGATTGGGAACCTAGTCTCACTTCTATAGTTGAAGTTTCTCCCTGAAAATTTCAACCGCGTCCGGGACCATTTACTGTAATCACCTTCCGGTATGTAGATTTCTTGATTATGCTGCCCATTTTTGCATATACTTGTTCTACCTTTAGTGAAGAAAAGCCTGAAGATCCTTTACTATGCTCTAGAATTGCATGCAGATCAGAAAAAATGCTTGTTTTCATTCTGCCATCAATCTGAGTTCAATTTCTGTTCTTGTTAATCTAAAAAACTGCAGTTGCAGTTGCAGATTTATTATTTATTACTCCCTCCGTCCCAAATTATCTGTCCACATTTCCTTTTTAATCTGTCCCAAATTAATTGTCCACTTTCTAAATAAAGGGTTCATTAATAGTGGTTTTTCCAATCCTATCCCTTGCATTGAATATTGGAGAGAGAAGAATAGAGAAGGAAATAAGGTAGAATTAAATAAGGAATACTACTCCCTCCATTCCTAAATATAAGACTCTTTAGACAATTTGAGAAAATTAAGGAAGTTGTCATTTTTACCTAAACTTCCAATATTACCCAACCCTCCCTCTCTTTCACTTATACGTCATAAAGAAAAGAAAGGAATATGTAGAGGGTATAATTGGAATAAATTGTTGACAACTAATAAAAGAACCTTAAACGACAATTAATTTGGATACCTAGATATCTCCTAAACGACAATTAATAGGGAATGGAGGGAGTATTAAATAGGGTCATGTTTGACATTTTACCATATTCTAGCATAGAATTTGATAAAACCTTAATTCCCGTGCAAAATGCAAAGTTGACAGATAATTTGGGACGGAGGGAGTATTTTTTAAGTCTTTATTATCTGGGGTCGAACCCAGAACCAGTGATTCCTTGACACAACTACGCTAGCCTTCCTTGACAGCAATTATAGATTCGTAGAAAGTAACTTGCAAAGAAAAAAGATTGAATCTTTCTTAAACATTTCAATATAAAAGTTTTCAAAATTTCTGTTTGTTCATCAATCTTAGGAGAAATCAATTATGATTCTCAAATCATAACAAACATTAAAATTTGCAAAACTAGAATCTTAAAATGTACACTCATAGTATGGAAGAAAGTAGCTTGGTTAAGATCCATGTGTAGATTACGGCGAAGAATGCACCAGCAGGAATTGTAACCGCCCAAGAAGTGACAATTTCCCTCACTGTTTCTGCTCTTACACTATTAAGTCCCCTAGCAAATCCAACCCCCATAACTGCTCCCACTAGAGTATGAGTTGCAGAGATGGGTAGTCCTAGTTTTGAGGCAAACAAAACCACTGATGCAGCTGCAAACTCTGCTGCAAATCCCCGAGTCGGCGTTAACTCTGTTATCTTCTTTCCTATTGTTGCAATGACTCTATATCCCCACATTGTTAGCCCTGATACAATCCCAAGCCCTCCCCAAGCCAGAACCTCGGTAGGTATGACAATCTCGGCTCCACCCATGCCTCCCTGAAGAATAGATAATGCTGCAGCCAAGGGACCTATTGCATTAGAGACATCATTTCCTCCATGAGCAAATGACATGAAGCAGGCTGAGAGAATTTGCATGTAGCCAAAGACTCCATAGACTATTTCCAGTTGGGTACCCGTAGGACCTGCAATATCGGATAAAAATCCGACATTTTTGGCTTCTTGAGTATCTTCCTTTAGCTCGCCTTCTCTTGTCTTCAAGAGAAGGGGACCGAGTTGCTTCTGGATAACTTTGTAAACTATAATTGCACCAGCAGCCCCACAGGCTAATGCCTGAGCAAGAGCCACTGGAAGGGTATTGCTTAGAGGGAAAGCTGCGAAAGAAATCCCGGTAACACCAACAAAGACAGCAACTGGTGCAGCTGCAGCCGCAGCTTGTCCAGGGTTTGGAGCGCAGTAAACAAACTGTAGATAGTGCAAAAGGTTAGTAGGAAAGTAAATAAGCGGTGTTTTACCTATTGTATTCTTAACTGATTCTAGTAACATAATAGAGAATGAGAGAATTATATACCCGCCGAATGCATTTGTAGACAAGAAATGAGACCATCGCTCCCATTACCGGTGAGACCACCCATGAGGAGGTTACTCTTGCTAATGAACTCCAGAAGACGGCACCAGGTCCCCCGTAGACGAGACCAAAACCAACCATTGATCCCACAATACAGTGAGTTGTAGATACAGGCCAGCCATAGTATGATGCAACCTGAGAACATCATTATGTATCAGGATGTTGAAAAAAATGTACAGAAATCTGATAACATCAATCTTAATATTCTGCGTAAAACGCTAAACCACAGCTATATACAGAGAGAACCAACTCCACTAGTTTTCCTTTATACCAGTGTTGTAAAAATCGGCATAGTCGGCACCTAACTGACTAGTCAGGGTAAAAAAATTGATTGACCAATTTAATCGGTCAAAATCCGTCAAAAATCGGGGAAAGTCGATAAAAAAAACAAAAGGTCAAAGTCAGTCAAAACGACTTTGCTAATTTTTTTTTTTTAAACTCAATTTTTTGCCCAAAACTACTTCGTTTGATTATTTTAGTATTTGAACTTGTTATTACTTATTATGGTACTGAATTTAATTATTATGGATGGATTTTATATATATTGATTTGACTAGTATTTGATTGTTACTTTTTTTATGAAATTTTGTTTGACTAGGATAAGAGAATTTTAAAAAAATTCTTGTAATTTAGGTAAGCCAACTAGTCACCGACTACTCGCTAGACTGGCGACTGACTAGCGACTTCTGCAACATTGCTTTATACTTTAAGATTAGTGTTTGAATGGAGAAAGATTAAGATTTTTGTTAGAAGAAGAAATGGTACCTGCAACCAAGTTCCAGCAGCAGCTAAAGAAGATAGAAGGCCAGAAAAGAGCAAAGTATTATTTCCATTAAAAACAGTAGCAACAAGAATTCCCTTCTGCATTGTACTAGTAACATGAGTTCCCATCAACAATGCCCCTGAGAATTCCAAAACCCCTGCTGTTAAAACAGCTTGACGGAGCGATAAAGCGCCCGAACCAACTGAAGTACCCATAGCATTAGCTACATCATTAGCTCCAATATTCCAAGCCATGTAAAAACCAAATAACAGAGTTGCATAGGTTAAAACTTTAGTCTTTAAAGTAATCCCTTGACTCAAAGATTTCATGAAAAATGGAAAAGTAAGTGCCATCACTGCTATGCATACTGAAATGGAAACTGCTGTTCTTGAAGATATATGAAATGCTTGAGCCATTCCAGGTAACTCATCATTCTCTTCTTCTTCTTGATGATTATGACCTTCTTGCCCTTCAGCAAACGATGATGATAAGGCAGCATAAGTGTTTCTTGAGGGCTTAAACAGACATTTCTTAGGATGCTTCAAAATGACTAAATCTTTCTTAGGTAATATGGGTTCATTTCCAAATGCAAAATTCCTTTGTCTTGGAAGAAATATATGAGAATTTTGAGCTAAGAAGGCTCCTTCTGGTGCAGCCCTGTTTCTAGATGAAGTTAAACAGTAAGAAGAACTCATCATTAACTTGGAAAACAAAAGAGAAAAAATGATGAGGAATTATATTATTTAGGTAAGATTCTTCTTGGCCATGGAAGAATGTAGAGTAGTTGGAAGAAGAGAAGGGAATCAAGAATGTGCATACTTTTTTTTCTTGATTTTTTTCACATATTTTTTGGTGGAAAAAAAGGGAGGAGGAAATGGATTTATCTGCTTGCTTTGGTTGAGAAAGAATGAGTGGTGTTGATGCTTTTTGGAGGCTATTATACATTACATTATCCACTAGTTTTAACTTTAAAAAAAATCCTTTCCACCAAATTTAAAAAAATCCACTTGTTTTAATACAACAAATACCATATACTCCCTCCGTCCCAAATTATCTGTCCACATTTCATTTTTAATCTGTCCCAAATTATTTGTCCACTTTCTAAATAAATGATTCATTAATGATAGTTTTTCCAATCTACCCCTTACAATAAATGTTAGAGAGAGAAGGATGTAGAGAGAATAGAATGTAGAATTAAATTATGAGTAATATTAAATACGGTCATGTTGACATTTTACCATATTCCACTGTAGAATTTGATGAAACCTTAATTCTCGTGCAAAATACAAAGTGAACAGATAATTTGAGACGGATGGAGTACAATAAAAATATAACCCATTAAATTCCTAATTAATGGGGTATGGGCGTAGAGAGATAGGAGATATACCTAATCGTTAACAATAAAAGCACAAAGTGACTACTCTTAGCATACAACTCGAAACAAATGGATTGAAGAATGACTTAATGTTTAGCAATGAATGCGAAAAGTGTCCGTAATACCACTGGTCCATTGGAACAATAATCTTCTTAAACTGTCACGTTTGGTACAGAATCATGCTCTCAAATCAAAGCAAAAAAAAATCAGAGAAGGTAGACTTATAAACATTTTGATTTATATATAAATTATCATATTTCTTTCAATTTATTTGCACTTTAGGACAACATATACCTATCCACAACAAATATATATAATCCATCCCTTAGGACCTATGACCAAGAGGGAGGCCAAAGAATCCCCTTTGTTTCATTTTTCTTTATTACCTACTTCATAATCATTGTGATTTATCTATTTTACTTTTCAAATAGTGATGTTTATTCCAAAACCTCTTTCAGCTTTTGGTTATCTTTGACTTATTGATCTTCGACTTATTGATCTTCGACTTAAGCCCCTTCTCACAAGGAAAGTTTTTTACTTATTGGCCATATTTGCACAAATAGGTCGCCAGAAATATGTGAGAATGGTGCGAGTCTAAAATTAATAGGGCAAGTATATGATATAGTTATTTTTCAATTTGATTTCAAAGCTAATAAGATTTCTGCCAACACCGTGTTAATATGATCTCAGTTATCAAGTTATTCTTAAATATTTATTTGATTTCACCCCGAGGGTACTCGATGTCCACCACGTGGTTACTAATATGGGTTCGACCTACGATTTGGCTCGTAGCGTGACCTCTAGCGGTGGAGGATCTGACACATACTGCTCGTTGTAAACAGAGCCTTACCATCTCGGGTTCCACGAGAGTCGTTCCCCGAAAGAATCGAACACTCGTCAACGGTGAAGAATGTAACAATTTCAACCAGTTGCGCAGAGTTCGGGTTAACATTTGTATCTTTGACTGGTGCTGAAATTTCGCAAGCCCAAAATCTCATAATCTTCCAAGTGTAGAAGAACCACTTGGGCCAACCTTGGCCCATTATTTATATTTAAAAACATCTATATAACGATGTACGGTCTAACTCCTGTGCTCTTAAATACGGGCCGTTAACTTTTATCCATGCCAAAAAAAGGTATGAGGCCGTTAACTTTTATCCAGCCCAAGAAACTGGCAGCTTTATTGACTCTTGAGACTCAATGGTCAAGACTAACGAGGTTCGCCCGATTAATTTCGAGTAGTAATCATCTTTCTTCCTATTTCGCCATTTAAAGGTCCATTGTTCGAATTGTGTAATCATCAACTACTGATGTTGGTAACCGACCCAAAGCAATTTGATTATAATTCAATTCGTGACGATCATAACTCGAAAGTTCGTATTCTTCAGTCATTGATAAACAATTTGTAGAACAATACTCAACGCAATTACCACAAAATATACTGATTCCAAAATCAATCATCGTAATTTAATAATCGTTTCTTTCGAATCGACTTTCCAATTTCCAATCTACAACGGGCAGATCTATAGGACATACACGAATGCATACTTCACGGGTTGGGACGACATACATCTTGGTTGGTCCCACCACCACTAGAGATTGGCGCATTTCATTAATCTTTCTTCTAAAAAAGAGATTCTTATATAAATTTCATTTTTAGCTGCAAGACCAAAACGGGGTGCAAAAAACCGCTTCTTTTATTAAAGTTCCTCTCAGATACATGACTTACATACCCGGCTCAACATTCTTGGAAAACAATCGAATCGAGGGCGTTAAGCGGAGAATTTGCCATTCAATCTTGTAAACTAATCGAGACAAAAATTGGAAAAAGAGATACGAACGGAGAGGAATAACCAATCGATGAAAGAACATGAAACCATTCTGTTTCAATAGAGGTACGAGAAAGGGTTGGGGGCAATGAAGTAGGTGAAGTGGTTGGATTTTGCGAGCTGTTCCAACCACTGCTGGATGTGATTCCAAGAGCCGAACGAGAATGAATACCACACAAAAGAGTCAAGACCAGGCTCCCTAATAGAATGTTTAACCGATCCATTCCGGATCGACCGAATTGGTACAGAAGTTGTAACATGGGAAAACCACAGAAAACACGACTTATTTGAATAACCCAGTGACCTACCAATTGTAGAAGTAGGATTTTTGGCAAGCAATAAGCACTTAAATAATACAATTCAAGTGTACCATCTTCTTTCTCATTTCGAGGAAAAGGTGCGGAAGGAAAAGGAAACAACGGAGGGATCCGAATCGGACCTAAATGGGAATGACATGAAAAGTCTCTTTCAAAACCTAGCATTAAGGGCGTTACGACGATATACGAGAGGAATAGAGAAAAACTCGTGATTGGTGTGGAGGGGAAGATCTGTTTATGATATAGTTCAAGAAAGAGTCGTCTCATTTCCTTACTTCTTCGTTTTTTCTAATTCATTCACTTCAAGACTGGTTCTGAACGCCGCGTAACATCATCTTAAACCAACTTCCACCGTACTTCGGTGCGACCACTAAAGAATTTCTTATACACTAAACAGCTGCAACTATACGCTTACTACTTACTAAAAGACTGACTTTCATTCATTAGGCCAGCGTGAAACTAAGAAAGAGAGATGTGACTAAGGCGGCATGTAAGCAAACTGCAAGTCGAAAGCCGGTCCGCCCCCTTCATAAAGAGGGAGGGAGGCTAGCTCATTGGGTTCGGTCCTTGTTGAATTTGAGAGTGTAGAGTCGAGCAAGAAAGCTGTTTCAGTTGAATTAGCTGGTATCATAGATAAAGAAGTAGTGGATAGCCAAGCATCACATTAAACAGAAGAATTGGACCCCTTTGTGGGGGGCGAATTTGCCTTGGTCCGGGGTATGGTCTCATTAGCTCTATTACGAAACCCGCTTTTTCGGCATATCATACTTGGAAGGAGTGAAATGCCGGGGTCAGGAAAGCGACCTTAAGAAGTCAATTTCCTCTCCCTTTTCATTTCCAATTCGTTCTACTTCACTTAGGTGGAGCATCCCGAACTCTCGACAGAATATAAAAGAGGACCACAGGCCCGTGTCCACATGAGTTCGTTGAGGTGTTTACACGGCCTGTTTTGGCGGACTATAAGCTCAGTTCCGACCCTTCTCGCCTCTGTCGCCTTATACCAAGAAGGAAACTATTCACTACTCATATGGCTCTCGTAGAACTACTACTGTTACGAGTATACTATCAGGTGAACAAGGGAGACCCCCTACTATTGTATTGGGAGAAATCCTACACACCTTAGACAGGGGAGGAATAGTCATCTTAAAACTTCAAGCTCGCAAATGGTATATATCCTTAAACACTGCCTTATGAAAGTCCGCTTGGGGAGCATAGGCGTGATAGCGGAACCGTTTCAATTTCCGCTACGGGAAGGGCGGCGCTTAGGCAAGTGTGTTAAAGGGCTTTAGCTACTTGTTAAAGGGCGAATTCTCGTATATAAGATCACGACTGCTTGACGGCTTCCATAAGAAAGGTTTAGAATGGATGCATGGAAATTCCAACTCGATTTGACGTGCCCTGTACCTTTCATGTTAGGTCTCTGTTCAGTGAAACCTAAAATCAAAGCCATTCCTGAAATAAGCTTGTAGAAGAGCTTAGCGCTTGCTGAGAAAGAAGGCTTGAACTAGACCTTGAGAACAAAATCCTACCCTTTTGATATGTCAGCCAAAGAGCCCAGATGGGAAAATTCGTAGGGTTAACGCCATTTCGAATTTGCCCGATGTAGAGGCAATCAAGAAAGCCGCATAAGTGAATATATAACCTACGGAAAAATGGGCTAATCCAACTAATCTTGCTTGCACAATGGAAAGAGGGCCACTGGTTTATCTCTCCAAATGAATCAAATTAGCTAAAGGTGTGCGTTCATGAGCCCAAAGGCTAAAGTTTCAATCAATTCCCGCCAATAACCACGCCAGAAATTAAGAACATAAATCCAAAGTAGCCCAAACAAGATGTCCAAATAAGAACATCCATGCCCGGACCTATAAACTATTCATACCAAAAGGATTATATCCATTGATAAGTTGTGAAGAGTTTAACCATAAATAATCTCTTAACCAGCCCATCAAATAAGTGGAAGATTCATTAAATTGTGAAACGTTACCTTGCCACAAAGTGATGTGCTTCCAATGCCAATAAAAAGTAACCCATCCAATAGTATTTAACATCCAAAAAACTGCCAAATAAAATGCGTCCCATGCCGAAATATCACAAGTACCCCCTCGCCCCGGGCCGTCGCACGGAAAACTATAACCGAAATCCTTTTTATCTGGCATTAACTTGGACCCACGTGCATCTAAAGCACCTTTTACTAGGATCAATGTGGTTGTATAAATATATAAATAACTTTAAATTTAAGAAGTCAGGTAGGCGGGTTGGTCCGGATGGAAAGAGAAAAAAATTTTAACTTAAAATATTTTCTGAAAATATACATTTTTCTGAAGAAATAGATAAGATATCCCGGTATAACGACATTTTGATACCACCAGGAAGGGGAAAAGAAATTCCAAGGAATTTCAAAATTTGAAAAATTGAATCTATGTCCAACGGATTACACCTAGTAAATGCGGAACAAATGTTTATCTTCACGTACAAAACAAATGAAACTCATTTATTTAACGGTTAAAAAGGGAATGAACACATATTTCTTCCTAAAAAACCTTAGACATCAACTTATGGAATCTGTTTTGCATGTGCAAAACAAAACTCCTTCCACACTGAACCATGAGTCTTAAGTAGATGGATGGTTATGAGTTGTGACCATGAAATGATGGACTTTTTTATATGGATTAATTTCATGTAAACATTGTAGTATAAAATCAGCTATATTTTTATAGATTTTTTTTTTTTTTTTTATCTTTATCATTTGATTATGTTGCTGATTCTGAATTATAATGTTTATTTGACCTATTTCATATCCGAACTATTGGAAATTATGAGCATTCTTGCATGGCAAAAGAGAGGAAGAAGCTTTCTTTTATTATTAACACACATTAAGCAACCAATCTAAAATGAAGACAAATATCCACACAAAAAAGACTTCTATGCCCACTAGACTACTATAGTCGCGGTCCGTCCTTGGCGTCGGCACTTCGGCGGGTGTCTAGCCCAAAAAAACATTCGCGGATCTCTTATTCGCACCAAATCAGCCTCAAGTCACAATTCCGGTGAAAGACCTTACCACTTTTAAGGGTGAACCGGCGATCATTGTTGAAGAAGATGATCTTGCATCGCTCGAAAAGCCATGGAAATTGGCCTTAGTCGGGAAATTCTCACGCCGCGGACCTTCGCTAGAGATTCTAGGGAGTGACTTTCAAAAATTGCAGTTCAAGGGTGGGTTCTGGATTGGGTGATTGAATTCGCGCCGCCACGTAATTATTCAATTCGAAAACGAGGAAGATTATTGCCGTTTCTGGTATAAAGGGATTTGGATATTCAATAACTTTTGTTTAGTTACTTATTTTCAATTGCAAAGGCTGCGGGATTCCTCTCGTTCTTGATGAACCCACAGCCAATGCTACTAGACCCAATGTTGCACGAATCTGTGTCGAAGTGAATTTGTTGAATCCAATATGTACGAGAATATGGATTGGGCATGCCCGATCGGGAAGGAATTTTGGCTGGGGATTGAGTACGAGAATCTCCTGCACTACTGCACGGGTTGTTGGAAGATTGGGCATGGTACCTCCGATTACAGAGGTGCTGAGGTTTCTGAAAGAATCTGCGGCAAAGAGGGCCGACGCCAAAAAGTCAGCGTTAGCAAAACCGGTAGAGGCGCCGTGGGTGCTAAAAACCGGCAGAGTTGTTGGCCAGAGTCAACCGGCAGCCAAAGCCACCGCCTCTAGACCGGAGGCGGCTAGTTCAGGCAGCGCCCAACAAGAGGATGTTGTGGAGGACGGGCTGCCTGAGACAGAGTTGGTGACCGGACCTGCGGATGCGATGGAGTTGAGTGCGGAAAAGACTCCGGATGCAATGGAGTTGGGAGCGTTAATCCCGCCGGTGATTGAGATGAATCAGACTGAGGCTGTGATGGACTTGGTTGCGGTAATCCCGCCGGAGAATCTGTTGTTGATGGGGGTGGATTGCGGATCTGCCGTTCATCACGATTCATCGCCAACCAATTGCAGGAACAAACGGCCCACTTGAGGACTCCAACATACTGGACTCAAATGTTTTGATAGAGAACAGCCCAGCATCAAGGCCTGTTTTAATTGGACCAAACGGGTCATCCAAACAGCCCACCCCAGTTACACTAAATGGAGCAGCCATTTTGACTACTGCCACGACTCGAGTTCTGAATTAAGTCCCGTGCACCTGTCGCAGGTGGTGTGTGTTACTCCAACACCGAATTCGTTAAAGTTAACTATTTTCTCAACGGACCCTGTGATCATGATAGGCAAGGGTGGTTCACATAGCCCGGAGATTGAACGGGCACAAAAATTTACCCTGGTTCAAAAGGATCCGAATATTTTGGACGCTCCTTTTGAAGACAAACACAAATTATTTGCAAGCTTCTGGGCTCTCAATCAAAGGCTCAAGGGATCAACTTCCAGGGGACATGTTGGTGTCATTGCGCAAAAGGAGAGTGAGTCTCTCGCACCAGAAAATACTGATGCGTCGGACACTTTCGAAACATTGGCAGATCTTCAGCTGGAATGTGATTACGAAGATTTTATTCCTGTTCGCACCCGCAAAGGTAAAAGATGTTAAGTTTTACAACTTCTATTATTTATAGATTAATAGTAACGATGCTCCTTATGTAGTAGTGGATTTGTTTCCACCTTTTAGTTAAGGCAGACAATGCCCTCCATATCTATTTTTGTCTTATTTCAATAAAAAAATTCTTTTATAAAAAAAAAAGAAGCTTTCTTTTCATAATTATTATCAAGGAAAAAAGCTATTGATAAAATCCAAATTCAATGTTACACCCACCAAAAATGTCTGCCACGAAGTACTTCATTCTCATGATTCATCAACATGAAATTAAAAGCAAAAAAAATAATAATTGTACCCGGTGCACAAGTTATTGTATCCCAAAGTCTTAAGAATGTCCCGATATACATAACTTTATCCTTATCTTTTTTATAAAGAGGTTATTTTCACAGTTCGAATTTTTGATTTAGCGGATATCAAGTAAATATTTGACAATCGCAAGTATGACCTTCTTAAGAAGTTAAAAGCAAAAAAATAAAACAAAATAAAATAAAAGAAAGGTCTAATCTAATCATATGGGTTCTGTTTACAACTTTACATTTACCAGTAGCTAAGGCATCTTTTTAATTTATTATAAAGTGATGGATATAGTTGGGGGTGACATTACCAAACCCGTGAAATTGAAAGAGACATTTTTTTAAAGATGCACCAACTCTATTTGAATAAATCATTTTTTTCTTGCATTTCAATAGGAAAATTGTCTTTTGTATTTTATTTAAGATTCACGATTGATTGATTTACAATGTTTTTCTTTATATATATAATGAAAATTTTCAATTCAATAATTTAGATGGTAAAAATATTATTTTCTCTATAAAAGATTCATGATTTGGTCATGGGTCGAAGGAAGCTGTCCCAGTGGTTAGCAAGCTCCCGCTCATGACTGGGACCATGAGATTAATACTGAGCAAGATGCAATATTTAGAAGGAATTTTAAAAATAAAAAGAAAAAAAAGATGATTTTTTTTTTTTTTAAAAGCTCATCTTGTGATAACATTTAATTAATGAATATGGGGCAGTGGCGGAGCCAGAAATTTTTCCTTGGGGGGGCACAATTAGCATTGACAAAAAATTTTTTTGATGAAATCTTATAGATTAGAGTTATTCACATTTTTTTCACCCTTTTCACTCTACTGATCAGTGCTTCATAAACCTCCAAGTCCTTTGGCTTCATATTGTGGACTTTTTATAGTTTACTGAGAAAGTCAATCATGGATATTTTATTAGTAATTTTATTTTTTAGTCTCTTACACACTTAAATTTGTTACCATTTTAACCAAAATTGTTAAAATATAAATGGTTTCATTCCTATAATTCATAAACTAAATAATTTAATTTTAAATCGTAAAGTGATTCAAAATGGGTACAATAAACAATGTTCACGAGACGAGGTGTTACAAAAACAAAACTAAAACTAAAAAAAATTTGGGAAAAAACTGGTGGGGCACTTGCCCCACCATGCCCCACTGTGGCTCCGCCACTGATATGGGGTACATTTACACATCAATTTTCTTATCTTTTACTTAATTAAAGCCTTATCTCTTCTTTCCCTTTTTCTCCTATTTATTTAAACCCTTAGCAAGATTGATCATCTTCTTTTGTACATAGCTGCTTGTGTTTTGGAGCTTGCAAAGGTAAGTCTTCTTCTCTTCATTTGTAATGGTACTATTCAATACTTGCGTGCTGCTTGCTGTCTACTTCGCGAGCCTTTACTGCCCTGTTCTATAATTTCTTTCATCTGTTCACGAGACTGTAAAAATATATTCGAAGTCTAGCTGGAAATTATCAAACTTATGGCAGGCCTTGAGCTTCCAGCCCTAAAAACTTTTCATACCTTCATTCAGAATTAAATATAATTTTTTTTTTATAATAAAAAATTAGAACATTCAATTCTATACAGATAGATTTCATTTCATCTGTTAATGGTACAAATTATTTATTGTAAAAGTTTCATGTCTACTATATAATATTTTTTTAAATGTACTATACTACATATCTTTATGTAATTCATAACCTCTTAAGTTTTTTTTTTCTTGATTTTTTTAATTTTATTTTATCAAGATAGCAAATGGAGGCAGATGGTGCAATGAAAGACAAGAAGGAGATAAGAGTGGAAATTCCGGGTGAGGTGGAAACGTCGGCGATTGCCGGAGGCGGCATAGGAGGAGGGGGAGGAGGAGGGCTTGCAAGGCAAGGAAGTATAACAAAGAATAATTGTCTTTGTGCTCCGACAACCCATGCCGGTTCTTTCCGTTGTAGGCTTCATAGGGCACCCCCAAGTCTCCAAAGGACTAAAAGCATCGACTCACCAGCAGTTCATGAGGATTCCCAATCTAAGCCTAATAATAATCAAATTGATTAAAAGATCATACTCAGTGAACAAGATTTTCGTATTAATAAGGATTTAAGAAATGTTTCAATGTACGCAATTTTATCTGCATTAACAGATTTAGTACATTGAAAGATTATTAAATTGTTAAAACTTACTAAAAAGATATTGCTATTACTTTTTTTTGGTGAATAAAATTATTGCTATTACTACATATAGTTGTTTGTTGTTTTTATTTATTTAAAGTAGATTTAAAATGTGCATGGTTACTTTAGTAGATGAGGTTTCCTACGCTTACTATATTATTATTTGAATAAACTCATATTTTTTATTTTTAACTTTTTATCTTTTTTCTTTTTAATATTGAAGTTTTATTGAAAATTGATGTAAAATTTCTAAAATTACGAGTCAAGTATTCGGAGTAAATTTCCTTTGTTCCTCCTCTATATATTCGCTCTATCTGCGACCCTTCACTTGCCAAATCCGGAAAATAACTCCGGCGTACTTTTGGATTTTGACGATAGTGTTTTAGCTTGGAATAAAACTTTTAGTTGACGCGGAATACACAAATAGTCTTTCATAGTTCGACTTTACAATGTCTAAAAGATTTTTTTTCCCCAAACTAAACACTCTTCGTATCTTATTTACTGCTTCCTTTCTTTTTGTAGTCTTTCCTTTTTACCTACAAACTCTAATGGATTTATCTAATGGTTTTCTTCAAGGTTCTACACTCTCGTAAAACTATCTAGTGAGCTGAAAGTAAAATGCAGCATACCATTGAAAAGGGTAAGAAAACCACAATATTAGTAAATTTTACAAATTTATCTTGTTATATAATAACTGATTGATCGAGAAATCATAAATACTTATGTATAACCTTCTACTCACTTCATGACGTGTATATAAGAGATCAGTACTCAATATATTCATTATGCTATTTCAAGAACGTATAAGAGATCATTACCCATATGCATATGTTCATTATTATTATTTTCCTAACCATTGAATATTTAAATGAATCTGTATTTGATTTTTCTTGTCTGATCAAATTATTAAATTTGGACAAAAAACACACAATAGCAATTGTTCTGATGTGTGTTTAGTGGTGTAGATTTATGATGAGACAGAAAAAAAGGGACAAAAATAAGTAACATAAAGTTATAATGGGACAACAAAACCAGCTTGTAATTATTTTTCATTATAAACATGAAGACAAACACAATTATGGATGCTAAGATCTATTAGGATATCAGTTGTACTTTTGGAATATTTGATCTGATTATGAATAGGGAGATTTTGATTCTGATATTCTTACTCTGCCAAAAAATAAATAAATACTACTTACATTTAGATTGTTAATTCGTCAGATAGCCCACTTATTGATGATCGGTTTTTAGTTAAATACTCATGTTCTTTAATGCTATTAACGATAAACTATTAGTAACGTCTTGACCAGTGGTGGATCCAAGACATAAGAGCAGTGGGGTCACTTGTCGATTCACCTTATTTGTGTGGGTCACTTATGAACCTATCATTTAAATGGAGAAATAATACACCATATTTATTTAAAAATTTATTTTTCAACGGGGCATGTGACCCCCGGTGGCGAGACAATGCATCCGCTACTAGTAGTACTGTCAAACAGATCGGTCCAGTCCAGTCCGGTCCAAATCCGTAACGGACTCACCCTAAACGGACCGGACTGGACTTAGTCCATTTGTTTGCGGACCTCAAAATGGTAAGTCCATATTCGGACCTCAAAAGAGTACGAGACTAAGAGAGTAGAGAGAGATAGAGAGAGGGGGATTTGGATTTTGAGTAGATTTGAGTTGGAAAACTTTGAATTTTTAATGTTGATATATAAAAAATAAAAGAAATTATATATATTGGACTTATCAGCTGATGAGTCCGGATTCGGTCCTCAAAGTCCGAGTCTGTTTTTATATTTTAATTTTGCGGACTAATTTGGGTCCGGTCCAGATCTGCGGAATTTTATTTTCAAGTCCATACCCAATCCATTTAGTGCGGATAACATACCGGTCCACGGACATTTGGTCTGTTTGACAGCACTAGCTACTAGTCTTGACAAAGTAGGTTTTATGGCGCCATTACAGGAGTTCGAACATGATTCTGCCTTTAGCACGTATTAATAAATTATCATCATTTTCTATCTACCGACAAAAAATATTTATGTTTTTCTTGGAATAGCTATTTTTCCTTGAAAATAGCTATTTTACCTTAAAAATCTTATGAATAACACTATTTATACTATTTTAAAACTCAACTGTCGAATTAACCTGATCTGACGAATGATGATTAATCCGTATGTGTTGAGAAAACTGCTCCTTATTACCCTTAACCTTAGCCCTCTTGAAGGACAGACAAGAAAAATGGACTATCAAGAATAAGCCCCAAATGCATTTGTTGTAGTAGTATAAGAAATCAAGAAGCATTAAAAAAAAATATAGATGCAACTACACTAGAGGGATCCAAGGCTAGTTTTACAATTTGCACACTATAGAGATAATAAGAGAGAACTCTTTACCCTCTTTTAAACTCTAGAATATGTGTTTTTTTATTTGCCATAAGATACACCAATAATGCACATTATATTACCTTCCTAAAGATTACAAATATTTTTTCAAAATGAAATATAAACAAAAGAAAATTTCTAACCATTTTTCTCATTAGTACTTTTATTGATAGACCATAACTTACTCAGCATTCTTTTCGGTCGATTTGGGATCAAGCAGAAAGCCTTAACTCTTGAAGATTTCTCCATTCCATCTACATAATCATCATCCAAATCATCATCCTCAGCTAACTTCATTTTTAGAGTCGAAAGTTTCGATTTTGGTGATTTTGAAACACTCCATTGATCATCTGCTGGTGGTTTCAGTGATTTGTTGCTTAAAGATGATGTTGCTGGCCTTGATGATGAATGATCATCTTGTGCAGCTAAAAGTGCCGTAATGTTGCTAGGCAAATCGGTCATTTGGCCACCGGCCATGGCTGCTCGCGCTTGCTCAAAGAAGAGAACTTGAACTACAACCCTTAATGGTAGTAACTCATTTTGTGCAGCATGCATACAAGCCTGCATTGATAATTTTCTGCAGTCTAATATCCGGCACAGTCGCTTTCTTTCGCTCTTGTTAAGCGCTTGATGTCCCTGCATTTTTATTACAACAGATCATACATTTTACGCTGCAAACATGAAAAACATCAACTTAGAGCCTACAAATTTTCTTATTTTTCACGTATACATTAGGGGTATACATTAGGGGGAACGGGAATGTGATTCAAACAATGGACATATAGTAAGGAGTGGTTCTAATAAATTTAATGTTATGACCTTGTTACATGCCCCGACAATCTTAGCTGGTGATGCAACTTAGATTGTTACACTGGACGTATATCCTGATAAGGGGTGCGTCTAATCAACTGAGTTACGACATTGTTACACGCTCCCACAATTTTAGTTGGCGATCCATCGCTTCATTGATACAGGGATTGCAGCAATTAGTTATATCAAAGTGATCAAACAGGGCTATCTTTAACTAATCCTACCCGAAAAATGGACAAATATAAGGTCAAGTCAAGGTAGTTGTTTATCTACTGAATGAAAGTGACAAAAGCCCAATTCCTAGCAACTTCTGACTAATTGAACTTTAACTAACCATTTTCTAACTAGTTGTTACTTTAACTAACCATATGGAAGGGGATTTTAATCCCTTTTTTTTTTTTTAATTTTCAAGATAATGCAATTAAAATACCTTGAGATAAATGTCAATAGCTTTGTAAAGATCATCATGATCAACCCTGGCAAATTCAGGGATGGATTCAGCAACTGCTATAAATTTCGAAAGGGGCAAATTCGCGTCTCGGGCGATCTGTTGCAAATATCCATCCACAAGCTTTGCAACTTTGAGTTTAGAACTATGTGAGGCTGAGGATGACCTTCTGCTCTCCTGAAACTCAAAATCAATATTTTCGGCCGAGCGGGATCTTCTCCTCCTTTCGAAATCGCCCTTTCTTCTTGGAGGACTTGTTGGGGGACTTTGTCTTTGTAACATGAATTGTTCTAATATTGTCATAACAATATCCACATCATACAACATATCATTTGAATATGATAATGAAGGTATTATTAAAAGATCACCAATAGCAGCATCATCTAACTGAATCCCAATTCTTCTTGCCAATTCCATCTTTGAAGAGGAAGAGGCTTTTAATATATTTGCCGCCTTCAATAATTTCGACAAAAATCCACAAGAAACTGCTCCCTTTTCCGCTGGCAAAAGGCTAACAATTGATTCAAGAAGAACCCTATGTTTAGAAGTGACTTCTTTTACCGAATCCATCCCTTTTTCGGCCTCAAATTGACTGTCCACATTTTTCGATCTCGATATGATTGGAAGCCATCTTGCAGCATAGATTCTTAAGGCATCACCTATAAGATTGGAGGGCACCTGCCCTCGAGATTTAACGGCTATCATTGTTCTCCAATAAAGGTCTATTCCCAATTCGGCTAAGTCCTCAGCCCACCAGCCCTTGAATGCTGCTGGTTTATTATGACGTTGGCTTTCGATTCCGTTACAAGAAATATCATCCCTAGTAGTACCTCTTCTTGAATAACTTTGTGACAAGCTAACCTTTGAAGGGTTAGCTAAAACTTTTGAAGCAATGGCCTCAATACATCTACTAGTTATCCCAAGATCCTCAGACCATAGAGAAAAAGACTTGGTGCTTTGTAAAGTTACAATTGAGTCCTTCCAACCATTAAGTATGCAAGAATTGAAGAAAACTTCAATCTTGTATATCAAATTACCCTTCTCAACATCCTCAGACATTTGAAGATATTCGGATGCACATCGAGCCGCCACGATGTTGTAACCACTCAAAGTGATTGTAATTCCATAGCAGAACTTTGCACATAATTCAAATGCTTCAACGCCACCCGGAAAATCGGGAAGTTGGATTATTTGGGGCTGCGAGGACTCAGGACTTTCAGAACACAACCTTTGCAGCCTCAAACACTTGGATAGCAGGGGAAACTGCAGTTTACAAAGCAATTCATATGATCAATTTCTAGGGACAGGAATGTAAATCGAACCCACTAAACTTAACTACAACTCTCTCCATTCCTCAATATAAGTGTTTAGAACACTTTGAAGAAATTAAGATACTCAAACAAACAATAATCTTTCCACCACAATTCCAATAATACCCCTTCCTTCCTCCTTCTCTTTCACTTTTCCAATAAAAGATATATTAAGGGTATAATTGGAATAAATTATTGACACCTAATAAAAAAACATGTAAATGGCAATTAATTTGGATATATATATATATATATATATATATATATATATATATATATATATATATATATATATATATATATATCCCGAAACGACAATTAAATGGGAATCGAGGGAGTATCTTCCTTAATATAAGTGGTTTAAGACAGGTAGAAAGGTATCTTATTAGTCAAAATATCAAGATTACTCTTTTAAACCGAACTTGTATACCACCAATTCTATTTAAGAGAATAATATTGACATTTTGATTAAAAAAGTCTTATTTTTACTTCTTTAATTTTCGTTACAAATTCTAAAATAACGGAGTAAGTACCTCCTTGTCACAATTTCACAAAATTTAAGACAAATTTAACATCTTTTTTCCCTTAATTTCTCAGAAAAGTTGATGATCAAGAAACTCACCTTGTGAAGCAAATATCTGCTTTCTTTAACTTGAACTACGAGATCACTAGACACTTCTGATGAAACTGACCTGAATCAAGTAAAAAAAAAACCCTAATTATCAATTCAAGAATTGAAGGACATAATCCATTTTTGTTCATCAAGAAATGAAAAAAAAAAAAGATGGAATTTTTATTACCTTACAGCCTCAGTAGTGTAGAAAGTATCAGGACGAGAACCTAATTTCATAAACTTCATGTCTGAAAACCTCTGTTTATTTTTTTGCTGGTTAGACAAAACCAAATTTCATTGCTGAAAGAAAGCCTTTAACTTTAAGGACAGACTGTTGGGCAGAGGAAGCTAACACGCGAATAATACGAAGAGAAAAAAAAATCAATACGAAATTTATTGGAGCAGCGGAAACAAAAAAATAAATAATACTACCTTTATTACTTAATATAAGATTTTTACAAAAATTAAGTAAGAAAAATTAAAATATTTTTTAATTAAAATATTAATATTACTTTATTAAATAATAATATTTATATTTAAGATAATAATATTTATATTTTAATTAATAAATTATATTATATTTTACTTCCTGAATTTTCGCTAACATATAGTGAAAATTTTATATTAAGTATTAAAGGTAGTATAAAAAGAAAAAATGATTCAACCGCCAATATATAAGAGAAATAAAAGACAAGAACTCACCAGAACCACCAACTTTGGAAAGTTCTTTCTCCAGCTGCAACCAATTTTACTTTGTCGGAAAAACAAGAACCCCAGAAAAAAGGAAAATTACCAAATTTTCAAGAACCCAGAAAATTCTTGATAATCTGTTACTGGCAAAAGCGAGAAATTCTATTTTAAATGCAAAAAGATCAAATTTTTATTTTTTTCTTCTTCAAACACTCTGTTTTAAGATAAAGAAGATAACCTATGCAATATCAAAAAAATAGAAAACCTGACACCTAAACTTAAATGTTAAGGTTGTTTGTTTGGTCAGTCCAATTATTCACTGGAAATGGCAATATGAACTAGGGAGAGAGAAATGTGTTTTTGGGTAAATTTTTATTTGAGGAGTTTGATACTAAAAATCACCATGCCAGCGCAAGCAATGTGAGAGAGAGAAAGGCGACGCCCACGTGCTTATCCTGGGCCCGCTACTGCCCTCTTTTCTCATCATTGCCACACCAATTTTATGAACACTCTATAGTACTCTTCTTCTACACCCTTGACTGTAATCTTATCAGTTTAGATTTACCCACTTTCTTATTCATGTTTTTATAAAAAGTAGACATTTAATTACGGTCGAAGGAATATGATATATTTTAGTCAAACAACAATATTGTTTATCCAAATTTAATATTTATTTTTTTATTCATATTTTTTTAATAGATAAATGTACATTCAATTATGATTGAAGGAAAATAGTATATTTTAGTCGAACAACAATATTGTTTATATTGTTAGGTATATATGTATGGTAATAGCGCAGATCAAGGCAGATTTTTGAAGATATGTACCGCCCCGTGACTTTGTCTCGCCGCCCTGCCCCATGCTCCGCTAGGAATGAGGTTCAATAATAATAATAATAATAGGTAAGAATATGGTCGGGTAGGTTGGGTATCACAAGAGATTCAAGCCCGACTTGTTCTATTTACGGAGCGGGGTTGATCTGCCCCTAACATCACTGGGGTGGGACGGGTTAAGGGATTACGTGTTAAATTGTCACCCCTAGGTATACCTACAGTTGAATAATAATCCGTTTTTAAACTGAACATAAATTCTCAGTATTGATTTTGGTTTTGACGGGTGATGACGGTCAGTAATGTTCCAATTAATTTGGACTGTTGAATTATTTGTTCTCACACTGCACTAAATATTGTTGCTAAATAGCTATCTTAGTTGTTGATTCAAACGACTGGCGATCAAAGTTGATTTAGTATGAAATTGACAAAATATCTGGCACCAAAATCAGATAGTAAAATCCTATATTTGAAATGAAAATCTCCTCCCATAAATAAGTATATTTTTATAAAGAGCAAATAGCTTTTTTTGCCACAAAACTAGTTACGAGTGCTATATCTGCCACAAATCATGTTTTTATGTTTTTTCTGCCACAAAACTAGTTTCAAGTGCTATATTTGCCACAAATCGTTTTTCCGTGCCTTTTTTTCCATGAAACATTTTATGAGTGCTAAAAATGCCACAAAACGAGGGAGGGTGAAGGGAAAAATATGTAAGTGATAAAATTAATTTCAAATAGACCCTAAAATCACATTTTTATATTTAATTGGGTACACAATTTATTTTTTAAATAATTGACCCATTCTTCCCAAATTTATCAAAGCCTCCACCACCTTCTTCTTCCTTCTCCTCCCACCTCGAGCCGCCGCCACCACCTCCCATCCCATCCCGCCACCCAATCCCTAACCCCCACCCATACCCTCTGAAAATTAACTAAGAATAGCAATCCATATGATGAAAGCACTTCTAGATCTATATTTCAGACACATATAACAAATTTCACAAATGCTTTGCTGCTCTAACCTTTATAAACTGTTTTGCAAAATACATATAAGTCAAAGCAATAAGCAAAATGCTAATGAATTTGCACTACATGATTAACCAAGTGCTTTGCTTGCTAAAACCATCAAAAAAAATTTAAACAAAATACATACTAATCAAAGTACTAAACAAAATGTAGATTAGTTTGTAGTACATAATTAACCTAACAAAGATTCTTTGCATATGAAACCATCAGAATTCTTGAACAAAAAGGACTATCGCAAAGCAATATGCAAAATGCAGACCAATTTCCTAAGAATATATAATTGTTCTTAGGCATTTTTGCCAGGCTATCACCTTCACCACGCCTCTCCAAATCTTCAAACAGTCATTTTTTGGCAGATTTGGTACTCTTTGGTATGGGTGGGGGATGGGATTGGGTAACGGGATGGGAGGTAGTGGTGGCTCGATGTGGGAAGAGAAGAAAGAAGGAAAGTGCCGAGGGTTTTGATAAATTTGGGAAGAATGGGTCCAAAGTATTAAATATAAAATAAAAATTAGGTACTCAATATAATATAAAAATTTTGATTTTAGTGTCTATTTGAAATTAATTTGATCTCTTACCTATTTTTCCCTTCACCCTCCTCTTTTTGTGGCATTTTTAAGACTCATAAAATGTTTCACTAGCAAAAAAAAGACCGAAAAACGATTTGCAAGTAGATATAAGACTTCAGAATTAGCTTTTATAGCAGATATAAGACAAAAACACGATTTGCAGCAGATATAAGACTCAGAATTGGGCTATGGCAGAAAAAGCTATTTGCTCTTTTATAAACTCAAAACGTTTCGTTACAAACTAAATACTATTCTTGTTTATTGACGTCTTATTTCTCTTGGTAGAAAGTACTATTCTGGAAGTTAGGCATTTGTAACACTTTAAATATTGGACGGACTGTATTAGTTGAGAAGACCGTAAAATCAAACACAAATTTAGTTTTTAATCCTTGCAAAAAAAAAAAAGTATATACTGGTGGTAAGGCTATTTTTGGGGAAAGAATAAGAAAAAGTAGCAAGTTGTTGGAGGGATATAGAGACGTTGAAATTAGAATAGGATATCTATATCACTATCAAATGTGGCTTTAATAAGTATTCAAAGATTCCAACTATTCTCACCTATTGGCCTCAAGTTCTTGATATATAGATGGGATAATCAAAAGGCTAACTTTCAAGCATTTATGTTTTGAGGGCCATAGTCATTCAATTTCTTTGGGCTTGGTATGTTTTTGGTGCTGACTGTCTTTTTTTTTCTTCTTCAGCGATTTAATTTAAAGGCTGAGATAATTGTTCAATTATTTTGACCGTCGATTAAATGATCTTAACGATTGAGATTTTTTCAGGATATAACTCCTTTCAACATGAAACCAAAATGTCTTTTGGGTTTGAAAAGTTTGTTCAACATAATAAAAGGATATAACGCAATTAATTTGATTATTCATTTGATTCTTGAAATTGGCTTTGATATTTTTGTGTTTTGAATTTTGGGTATGAAAAGAAAATCAATAAGAGTTAATGGAGATTGATATAAAGGGTCCACTTGATTCTTATGCAAAATCTATAGTTTGAAGATAGAGATTGAGAAGATTAATGTTTGCCACTCACTTTGCAAGAGAATATCTTTTTTGGTTTTTGGAATTCACCCTTTACTGCTAATCCGTAAAGAATAGCTGCTATAATCATGAGAAAATTCAATCTTAAAACTGTCTTTTTGACTCGGGTCTCACTTGAATTGGGCGAGGTCTACCTATAAATGTGAACTCTACTCAATTCATTTGAGAAAATTGTAAGATTAATCTCACAAGGACAATCATATGATTGAGTGACCCCTTATCATGACCAAACTTTGAGAATTAAAAGTGAACTTAGGCTAACGAAATCAACACATACTCTACAACATTATGAATAATTCTTACTATCCCCCCATTTTTGTGTTGGCTAAATCATTGTCTCACTAAGAATAAGATGAGTCCAAGAGCCAAATGTGTCTTGGCTAGACCATTGGGTCCCTAAGGACTAGGGGTGAGACCATGAATTGGCTCGATCAATTGGCCTAGTGGCAATTTTGACATTTCAATGACAATTGAGGGGCAAATTGGTTGGTTCCGAGCATTTCTACAAAGACCTTTCACCATATATTAAACGGCACATCTTCAACGGTGTTACGGGTCCATCTCTTTGCTACGGGGCCACCAGTCGTTGACACGTGGGGACCCCTTTTTTGGGTAACCCTTCCTTCTCCACTATTTTTCTTGGAAAACTATGGGAGGTAGCCAAGTGCTGAACGAGAGCAGAACTTATCATTTTCCGTCGAATAAATTTTTTGATTATCTAGATTGATTTAAAACAGACATCTATCATGATTTTACGATACTTGTCGTATTTTTCTGTCTTAAAATAACTATCCTAAGACGTTATTTTTTTTGTCTTAGAATAATTTTTCAGACTACCAAATTTATATAAACTTAATTCATATTAGAATTTTCCCGTTTTATATTGACCTTCGCTAATCCCCCACAAAAGACAAAGAAACACATAAGAGAAAATATTCTAACAATAATGCTTTAGAAGATTATAATAATGCTTTACAAGTTGAAACAACGTAAAAAATATTATTTTAGATCGTCTGATCTAGTAATTCTGGTCTTACACAAGTCTTACATATTTCTATAAATAAAAATTTTAGTTGTAAAAAAAGCATACATTCATAACTAATAAGTTAAAGTCGTATCCAATTTTCCCATGCGTAGTGATGAAATGCCTTTCGGTCGAAACTTATGCTCCCAAGTTCGACACTATAAACTCCTTCAAGTCATGAGAAGGAAAAAAACAAAGAGTGAAGATTATTAACCGTTACTGGCTAGATTAATTTAACAACTTGGCTTTTCAACATTAATAACAATTTAAAACGATCTAAGAAATTATAATCTAATAATAAAGTGTCTGACTATTAGTTTAGAATTAATTCTACTACAAGAAAAGATAAGGAGAGGGAGGAGAAAAACCCGTGTCAAATTACATTTGCCTCCCACTTGTAAAAGTTCTGATTAGTTGATGGGAATTAAATTAATTATGGGAACTGAATTTCTATGCAAAAATTATCAATAAATATTTGCTGAAGGAAGGCCCATTCTCCATAATAAATTTCTTTCTGGAATGATGTCTGAATATTCATTCTATGATATTTTCTGATTCTGATAGAAGACTCAATATAACCTGGAAAATAGATATGGCTTAAAGGATGATAAGGAAAGGTCAATCCTACCATAGCCTTGCTTCCTAAATCACAAATAATTGAGAAGTTGATAAGTAAATGTTGATATTAAAATTATTTTTATCGTCATGTTGAAAGAATTTTAGTCAGGTTTAGGGACAAAGACAAGGGGCAGGTAGGGGCAGTCTCCCCCACGAGATTTTGAAAAATCCTAATAGATATAGTAAATTTTATATGTAGTTCGGAATATTTGATCAAATTCGCCCCCAAATATTTTTTTGTAGTTTTTATATGTAGTTCGACGTACTGTTGCAGTTTTCGTAATCCAACCTAAAAGTTCTGCCTTAGTCCTTGTGCAATTCACACGCGTAAAAGTCGGACCAACAAGGAAGCTGGCCTTCTCCCGCAATTTTCAAAAGTGCATTTTCATTTTTTGTTAAATTTGAAAATTTGAAAATGATAATAATTCGAGCAAATAAATATTTCTGCCACAAAAATACTTTCAGCCTCTAACATAAAGTTTTTAGCCTTGTCCATGAGTCTGGACTCAACGGGTGTAACTCATATGAATGAAGCTGGAACTTTGAGTTTGAAATTAGCTTAGGTGTACGTATTAACGCATGCACACGCTGTTTTTTATTTTGTTGGTGTGTGATTAGGGGGCAAATTGGCCTAAATTGCCCTTTTTGTTTTTTTTTGCATTCGTGGTTGGCTTCGTTAATATTTGACTTTTAAGGTTCTGTATGTTTTTTTGACCTGCAAATAGAGAATTTTCGTCCAATTTCCTGACTATTTTATGTCAACTCAATCAAATGGTCAACATGTAACTTATTTTTCATTGGTAATTTGGGTATTTCATTCCATTTCTTTCCCTAAAAAAACGGACGGATGTCCTCTTTTGACAGGTTAAAAAATTGTCGATTCAACGTTTTTATGTTTATTTGAAAACTTTTATTTTCTAAAAAAAAAAAAAAAAAAAAATTCAAAACTTGTAATTCTTTCACAACTTGTTCCCTTAAGTTTTTAAGGAACCAAGACCAAGTAGAAACTGCCTCTGATTCTACCAATGCAAACGCCAGGGATAAAATTTGATTGTTGGCATCCTGAGTGCTTGCTACCAAAAGTACCCCTTTATAATTCCCCCTATGATGTGTGCCATTAATTGAAATTATGGGTCGACACCACGTATAACCGTCCACTAACAGTTTAAATGTCCAGAACATTGCCTTGAACACCTTAGGGGCATCAACATCCGGTCGTGGGTGGTAAACAAATTTGACTATAACACCAGGGTTAGAATCATGTAGTGCCCGCATGTATTGTGGCAGTACTTGGAACGTTAATTTTCAAGTACCAAAAAGTGTTTCGATAGCATGTCTGTGGGCATACCAAGCTTTTCTATAGGTGCAACTCAAACTCATATTATTCACACGTACAACCCTAATTAATTTAACAGAAATTTCAGGATCAGCCTGCACAAGGTATATAATCTTTACCCCAATGTAGGTGGAGGACATGTTGTGTTTTTTGTTCTGGTCCATCAAGCAATAGTGGGACTCATTAAGCTTGGTGACCTTTCACGTTCTATCCACCCTGCTATGGTTTACACGAATGTACCAACAACAACGGCTATTTTCTGTTGAGTTTCTACAAACCCCGCTGAACCACTGTTTGTTGCTCATATCTCTTTTCCACTCCCTCAAGGTCACCTTGTCATTCCACACGTTAACTGCCAATATTGCCTCCCGTTTATCCTTGAAGTGCATTCCCAAACACATGTTGGGAAAATCGGGATTCCATAGTTTAATTATTTTTTACATGTATGTCAGTTCAGGAACAGGTTCCATGGAACCCATATCATTCCAACATGCAAAATTATGATAGTTGTTGTATGTTGACAGAATCCATTGTGGAATAACTGGGGCGGAGGTAGACGGTGATGGTTCAGGCTCTTCGCCTGTCTCTTCATTATTTGATCCAGCGATTTGTTGTTGGCATTCAGGGTTTGCAACTTCTGCCTCTACATCTTCCTCGACCCCGTCGTCCTCGTGTTCTACATCACTATCGTCTGCATAGTCGTCTTCCATTTTCGGAACACCGCCAATGTCAGATATTGGACCCAAAGAATCCATTACTGAATTATATATAATAGGTTCGTAACTAGAAGTTTGGGGCATGGTTGTAAAGGGATTAGACTCTGAAAAATATGATTCAGGAACATATTGTGATTGTGGGGCAAATTCTGTTGTCAGGATTACAAAACTATAAACATGTCTCTCAAGAGGTTCCAACAAAGCACCAACATGAATCCCTTGTAGTTTGAAATCCGTTTGGATTCCCCACAAATCAGCTAGATCTTCATCGTCGTTAAGATGAACAACATCGTACATCACCAAGTTGTACGTCAGCATGAAGAATGGACGAATCATTAACAGCCTAACAGTGACACTCAAAAAATCAACTCCTTTGCGCCGACAAATTCTGTGGCAAAGTTGCCGGAATGAAAGTTTTTGTATAACTTCCTTGGTTTTTTTTGTTTGTATAACTTCCTTGGTTTTTTCGCTTGGCTCTTGAAATCGGGGGAAACCACCATTTTCGTACACAACATTGTGGTCGAAATGTAGATACAATCTCATCGGACATTCAAAAGCCATTATTTTTTAACACACAATATAGTAATTTGAGATAAGATGGGTTTGGTGGGAACAAAAAAATGTAGGATGTTGGTTTTAGGGATAAATGTGGAGGAAAGGTAGTTGGAATAAATAGACATTTTTTGTGGTAAAGGGATAGGATTTTCTATCCCTAAAAATCAGGCCAGAATTGTCTAATGGGGAAAACTCGCTGCCCCTCGGAAACGGAAGTGGAACTTCTGTTTCCGAGGGGCAGTGGGTTTTGCCTGCATGTCCATTTTTTGACTCTTTTTTTGTTGTGTTGTCATTTTTTTCCCCTCTTAATTTCAACAGTTTAGAACTAACATACAATGTACAAATGTGAATTTGGCACAAAATAATTAACACACAATTCAATAGATAACAACGAAGTTACATTGGAAAAAAAAATTACACCCAAGTTAAATAAAAACCCTAATTATTTCGAAATTTGGGCGCAAGCCGTTCCCAAATAGAAGTGCTGCTGGACGATGCTTCCGACACCGGGTAGTCAGGGAGAGCCACAAGAGTAACCTCTTCATGGAATTTTGAAAGATACTCGGCTCCGTCCACAGTTGCTCTTCCTTCATACCCAAAAATATAACAAAGTAGGTTATGCCTGAATTCGCCTTTCTTTCTATACCTTTTAGTCCTTGGATGAGCCTAATGCAGAGTTAAAATACCAGGAAATGTAAGGTATCAAATATTATATTCTAAATGTTTGCTGAAATGATTGGTAACTTACCGCAACATATTCGTTCCACTGTGCTTAAACATCACTCACATCAACATTGTCGTATGTGAACCATCGTTGGTGCAAAAGTCCTTCAAAATTCCAAAACCTCCTTCGCAGTTTCGCCATCCCTGCATCGATCATCTCTGTTGTGAAAAAATCTCCAGTCACGGAGTTCATGGCGTAGACAATTTTGTTATACGAATCGGCCCAACTTTTTTCATAGTTGTAACCTTTTGTATTAAAATCAAATAGAATTTCTATCAACGCGTGTTCATAATCAACATCCCTAAATTTTGTAACCATTTCTTTTTCAACAAATACTAGAAAGTTTGTCATTTTGAACAAATATTTTTTAGGAGGGGAAGTAAATTTGGTAGAAGGGAATAAATTTGGAAACTTGGCAGGGGTAAGGAAAATTTATGTTTGAGAGTTGTGAATGTTGTTGATTGTGGTGAGGTTATTTATAGATGGAATTTGACAAAAAAAATATAAATACAGTGTACGTTTTCGACAAGTCTGTAGAAATCAGTCAAAAATTTTAACGAAAATACCAAAGAGTTCATATATTTCCGTTTAAAAAAAAAAAGTGGGTGTAAAAAAAGCAAAGTGAGAAAAGACTGGACATTGCAAAAGGCAGGAATTTGGGGACGGAAGTTGCAATTCCGTTCCCAAGTCAGGGTTGGTTAGGGTTTGTCGGTTTGGGAACGGAATTCCCACTTCCGTTCCGGACAAAAATGTTGTCCCACACATTTTCAGTGCCATGTTTTGTGCTTTCTGATAAATCAGTGTCAGACTAATGCAAAGCCCCACTCCGAGAGCATGTGCAAGGCAGTGTGATTTTTTTTCCTGAATAGTGACCGAATTCACTAATTGGACATTTATAGTGCCCCGTAAATTGATGCTGCTATTTTTAGCAAAATAAAAATATAGTGTTATTTATCGAAATTCTTAAATAGATAAATAAATTTTTACCCTTGACTCCGAGGGTATGTGCAAGGCACGTGCGATTTTTTGCCTGAAAAGTCACCGGATTCACTAATTAGACATTTATAGTGACCCGTAAATTGATGCTGCTATAAATAGCCTAATAAAAAAATAGTGTTATTTATTGAAATTCGTAAATAGATAAATGTTACAAATAGGAGATTTATGGTATTACGAGGACAAAATTGATATGTGGCGTCTTATAATTTTACTGTTTTAACCAAGTCAATCAAAAGCAGAAAAGCTTGAAATTTACATATGTTCTTTTTTTTTTTTTTTTTGCTAAATAAATTATATTTCCATTAATCACAAATAGCCGAGGCCATTACAATCAAAGGAAAATCTGAAAATACAGAAAGTAACAGTTATACAATGATTTAAAAAATCACGATAACAGACAAAAGACACACCCAAGAAAACTTGGATGGTTAAGAAAAACAACTAATAAAACTAGCAAACTAAACAAATACATAATCTTCTTCTTCAAAGCATCTTCATTGCAATCCTCGAAACACAGGGACAGGAGAATATCACTTTCAACATCTTCCTAGGGTCGACAATTTATAGGACCACGGGCGTATCAACCGTCCCTATAAATTGTCTCGGGAAAGATGTAAAAAAGATGATAAAGGGGTCCGAGATCAAGTCCGGTTGAACACATCCTCCTAGAAAAATAGAAAAAAAATCTAGATCTGCGAAGATCCGAGACTCATCTAACCACTCGCGTCTTGAATTTTGAAGAAAAAAACTCAGAAAAAGGTTTCATATGATTCGTAGTACAAAATAGAGTAAGATTAACGGAACAAAAGGACTAAGATTTGGCCATTGGCTCCGAGCAGCAGAGGAGAGAAAGAGAGCAGGAGGAAGAGAGGAGGAAGAGAGAGAAGAGAGAAAAGGGAAAAAAAAATTTACATATGTTCGTTACTAGTAGTTGGTAAATGATGATATTTGAACTAGTTTTCCTAAATTTACTTACCCCTCTCCTGATAATTATTAAATGTTTCGCGTGCATCGCATGGTTAATCACCATTTCACTCTGATTTGACATTTTTTACCCTACGATGGATCAATGCAATAATTTGGACTGTGGTCTAATTTTAAAAAGAAGTATCTAGTTTAAGGTCCATAAAATAGTTATGTTGGCTATAAGTTCGGATCTAGGTCGAGCTCTTCGCAAGATCCAGGACATACAATCATATTCGGACGGTTAGATCAAACGTGTGAAAGCGTACCACCTAAACAGGATTGTCTACCACCTAAATCAGTTGGGGACTTTGTGCTAAATTTAAATAATACTCTATATAATTGGAAGAAAAATAAATCATGTAAATATAATAAAAAAAATAATTTAATTGAAAACGAAATACTATAAATCAACGTATTATTATTAGGATAATACTTTATGGCTAAAATCATAAATTAAACATTATTCACCCCTATTGGCATAACAGATTCAACCAATTATTTACAATTTTGTCACCAATTTAGCCAATTAATTAGGTAAGTCTTAGACATCTAGCATCGCCCTTATTATTAAGCCATTGAAGTCTAAATTTAAAAAGATTATATAGATTTTTTAATAGAAATAAACACACATATATAAGAAAATTTTGGGACCTCAATTTTTAAAAACAATGTACCGTCGAGCACTAAGAACTCTGAGGCCCCTATTCACTTTAAAGGAGAAATATTTAAACTCAAAATAGAAAGAAAGAAAAAAATGATGATTTTAACCTGTTTTTAGTAATTGTGCAATATCATATCATCTTTATTAAAGTTGGAAAATGAATTTTAAAGTTAGAAAAAAAAATCTAAATGCACCATAATGAAGATAAGTTTAATCCTTAATCTTCGGTATCTTTAAGGAGAATATATCTTCTTCACAATCATTACATTCTTGATTTCCTTATACTACTTTGTCTTCCTCAATTGGTATTTTGAACCAACTAAATCACTATTAGAATCTAAAAAACATTACAGTTTTGGTATAAAATTTTGTAAATTTATGATACTTCAAAACGTGTTTTAAATTTTTATTTTACTCTGAATAAGTTTTAAATTTATGATACTTCCGCTTCTTAAATTACGTAAAATTTATATCTTCCTCACATTAAGTTCTTAATTTCAAATACAGTTCGAGTCGACCCGAACCCATTTCCAACTTGGGCATGGTTGAATCATATTGGATTTTATTGCTGCAGCTGTATTCTTAAAAGGAGTTGCTGAGTGTACTGATAACTTTGTTGGTCTATACTTTACCTATAGGAAAAGTTTTGTTTTTGTGGCTAGAAATGAAGAAGGAAAATGATACTACTAATGATGTCCAGACATATATGAGAATAATATGTGATCAGTTGGACCACAGTTTTTCTGCTTGCAGGTGTTGTAATTAATTGTTTTCTTAACCCTACCAAATGACACACCCAAAGAACCCTCTTCATATCAAAGGTGTCCTATCTTAGTGGCGCAGGCGCTTGCCCACGACCTTAAGGTAGTGGGTTCGATACCCTCCGTCTACGTGCTGCAAGCTTTAGGCTCTACTTGGATTGGGTTTTGGTTTGGGTTTGAGTTTTGACGGGAGAAGCTAAAAAGTGGGCGGAAAAAATTCAAATTCAAATTTTTTTCTTCAAATAATCGTTTTCCTTCATATTTTGGCCTCTAAAATTGGTGGGAGATGTTCAAATTCCAAATTTTTGAGAAAAAAAAATTGGAATTGAACCATTATTTGAAAAAAAAAATTGAATTTGAATTTTTCCCGCCCACTTTTTAGCTTCTCCCGCCAAAACCCAAACCCAATCCAGTAGAGCCTTTATCTCCCTTTCAAAGACTATCTCCTCCTCGTCTGAGGCAGTTCTCTCTCCCCTATATGGGGCAACCTCCCAATCAGGCTTCAAAAAAAAAACCTCTTCATTTTTATTTATGCACAAGCAATTTTCGGGTCACTAAATCATAGAACTGTCATTTGGGACTGGATCTACAATTTCCTCACCTAAATTGAGCGGAGAACACATTTGCAAATAGGCCCCACCCAATTCATTTGAAAGACCAGTCTTACAAATACGGTCTATAATTGAATTTTCCGCAATTTCCAGGTTTCTTGAGTAGAATGTTTTACTAAGAAGAAAGTTTATCATTGCAATATTCATTTTCGTATAGTGGGACAAAAATATACCAAATAATTAGTTGTAGGTATATTAGACTTATGAATTACACTTCAAAGTAAATGCAGGGGCGGACACACAACATGCTTAAGAGGGGCTGCCCCCTCCACCTTCTCACCTTTTTGAAAAATTATATTACAAGATTTATATTTATATGATATGAACAGTGAATCCCAAAGAAAATCATAAGTTACCCCCACCTAATCCATGGTAAATTTTATTTTGACCCTCCCAAAAGATCAAGTTTGCATCCGCCCTTAAGTGCACGGGCACAAGGTATGACAATATGCGATAGAATTGCAAATAATATATAAGTATGAGCTTAATTACCAGTGTGGTTAGGATAATGAATTAGAGTATATGTTATCAATTTATTCATTTTGTTAGCTTGAGCTATCCATTAGAGGATAGTAACAATGAGTGTCAAATAGTTATAGTTGGTACTGACAGGCCAATAGATTGCATAATTTCCGACACTCTTTACTCCATTGTTATATATATATATATATAAACATTATTCAAGAACGGTTCGTACCTTTGTCAAGCTTTTGCACATCAAATGAGTTAATGTTTAACATTTCTTTGCCAAGAGGTAGTTAGAAAAATAACCACAAAACTTACCAAAAAACAAAAATAATAATAATTAAAGACCAATGCATACATGAAATAAAAGTTATCACAAATTTTGGGCTCATACCATACCATATGGCCAAACAGGTTATAATTTAATGTGAGTACGGAACAATTTTGTTCTGTACGTCGAAATTTTTTATAGTTGAGAACACCCGTCTTAAAGTACACGTTTTAGAAAATAAAATATGTGTTTCTTAAAATAACCTATTCTAAAAATTAGAACAAGTGTATCTCAAAATACCTTTTTAACGATCAGATATTTAATCTGACGGTGTCATTTATTTCGCATATGCTGACAAATATTTGTCGGTACCAAAGTTGAGAAAGTTTTATGTGGACAAGAAAGACCTAAAAGGGAAAAGACTTGTGCATTGCTCTCTTCTCATTTATCTATAATAGTTAGAAGGGCAGAGAAGACAGAAGACAAAATCCTTGAGGACACACGTGAGATTTGTCTTCTTTGTTTCTAACTTAACCAAAGAAGCTGTCCAAATGGCCTGTTGGTTAGGGAACATTCACCAAAATCTTTCCCTTCCTCTTCCTCAACAACATCATCCACACGTGCATCCTGTCCTAATTGTTTAGGATAAGTAGCAAAAATTAAGGAAGTGAAAAATAAGATACTTTATTATTCTAAAAATCAATATTAAAATATTAAATATTACTTGTATATCACTAATTTTATTTATAAAAAGAGCAATATTGATAATTTGACTAACAAAGTACCTTAATTTTACTTCTTTAATTTTCGCTAAATGTCATAAACAACTTAATTGATTCCTATAATTAATGTTTAAACTTCACTTATAGAGACTCGAAATATTTGGTGTTGCACTTTTACGATTTTACTTTAAAGAGGTACATGAATATGTTACATAAATAATTTATCCCGTAAAAAAAAAGAGATAACTTATAAATGTTTTTTTCGTTGGGACATGTTTTAAATTGACTCTATATGTTTTAACCATATTGAGTCAAATTTTTTTTAAATTATGAATTAAATATTATATATGATCAGAGAATGCGTATATTCCTTCTAGTCATTTCACAATGGAGTTAATTTGGTGGTAGTAAAAGATAAAAACCAAAAGGCAAAGGTAAAACTCCTCATAGATACAGAAACTGTTTAGTTAATAGTCTAACGATTAAAATTATGTATGCTAAATCGGGCCATGAGAGAAATAGTAGCAGATATTAATATTTTGAATGGGCTTTTTGCTTCAAAAGCTAATCCCACAAATTATTGGAACTTTGTCTCTTTGGTAAACCGGTGCTTGGGGGAACGTTTTTGGGTGTCTTGCTTTTGCTTGTACTCGAGAATAAGAAGGTATAACTAAATTTTATGAAAAGGGATTGGATTAAGCCTTTGTATGGAAGTTTACTAAGTGATAACTTTCAAATTCAGAGAAATCATGGAGTTAATAAAAAGGGCAATACTGAGCCAAATACAGTTTTTCACAAATAAAGAAACAAATGTTTAGAAAATGAAAAAAAGGATAGGTGCAGAGGCTCGACGGAACCTGTTCTAACAAATTGAGTTGATGGGGGACTAATTTGATAAGATATACGTAAAATAAACGAAATAAAGTCGCTTGCAGTCATGTGTAAATATACCACAAGTAAGTCCTTAAAAATCAAATGTTAGAACTGTTGGGCAGCGGAAGTAAACACGTGGATAATATAGAGAGAAAAAGAAGAATAAATAAATCAACACTAAAGAACACCAATATTTTAACGTGGTTTGGACGGAACAAATTTACAAACCCTCTCGCAAACCAAACTCAGGAAACTCACAATCTAAATTGGTGACGCCCAACGTAGTACACATATAATACTAAAGTAGGAGATCATTATTTATAAGGTTTTCTTCTCTCTTAATTTCTTAACACAACCGATGTGAGATATTGAGAGAAACAATAAGTATCACACAGTATGTTCTTCATTCTTCATCTGCTCTGTGAACTCTCCCACGCCCATTGGATAAAGGCCATTGCATAGGCCCAAATTAAACACACTGCTTGAGCCCATGGGCTCATACGGAACCTAAATAATGACCCAACATAAGTGTTAAGGAGTTTAAGGGCCCAATTCACAAGGCCCAATACATAGTTAACATTTTATGTTGAGCTTTTCTATTTCGGGAATTGCATTAGACTAGCTAGGATTTAAGAGAATAGTCATGACATGGAAGCCAACATTTTTTGCCAGAACGAAAGTCTTTCGTCTTGGCCGACGTGGCACTCTCCCCCGACGCGCCTTGCCACGTCAGCCAAGACAAAAGTGGGACTTCCGTCTTGGATCCAGAACAGAAGTCCCACTTCCATTCTCAACTCTCAGATTAAAATTTTGAATTTTTGAATGGACAAGTCTCTAAAAATCGGTCAGAAATATTAGAAGCATTTTTTTTAATACAGTTAGCTAAGTATTATTGAACTAACTAATTCCAGGCTTCGAACTCTAGTGTATTTGTTTTATTATCTCAAATAGAGAAATTTTACACAAAATTTCTAAACATAACTTTTTCTTTTCTTTTACGAGAATTAATAGTTATTCCTCAGTTCCTCTCTAGTATAACTTGAACTCTTAATCTACATGTTAGAAATAAAGCGTCTTACCGCTTAAAGTTTCAAAAAAACATTAAAACCAAATACACCTACTTTAATCGAGAGACTTCAACAAGGACCTCATTAACATGGATAGCCAAAAGGTATTTCAAGATCTTAAAAACTAGATGATTGGTACCACTTACAAATGACAAAGTACCAACGAACATTTTCTTCCAATCTCAAAAGAAGAGAAAAATTTAATAAAAGAATATCAACATCTCTGAAGTTGATGATTATAATTTTAAAGTCTTTGATTCTTATGTCTTACATTAACCTTTTACCCAAAAAAAAAAAGGAAAAAGGCCACCCATGAATACATCACTACAGGTATAGTCTTGTTGTACTGCCTTTTTTTTTTGGTAAAAAGTCTTGTTGTACTGTCTGCAATACTCTCCGTAATATTTTAACTATAAATTTATTTATTTATATATTTTAAATTAAAAAAGATAAATTTTATGGGTAAAAAACTATAATTATAGCGTAAACGTAATATAATTAAAGATGTTGTAGGGAGTTTAATAGAAAAATTTGATGTGAATAATATGAAAGTATGAGGGTGAATCTTTCTTTTTTTGCCCCTTGCTTTTCTTCAACTTGAACTTTTGTAGGGCGGGGGATTGATTGTGGTAAAAACTTTCTATAAAGTAGATAAAGTCATAAACCAATTAATTTTTTTTTATTGTTTTATGATCCATAATTAATTTATTCTGCTTCTATAGTTAACCGTTTTGGAAGGCAATACTCTTTAAAGGAGACTAACTATCTAGCGTGCAACTTATAAATATAATTCACTACAGAATAAGGAAAATGACAAAGAATGGAAAGTGGAGAGCCCATGATAATAATTGATAACCACTCATAGAAAGGAGCAGAAAGTTCCAAAAGATCACTACTTATTCTTGTGCCACCCAATTTGATATTGCATAAGAGCAAGATGATCTTGGAATTCTTCTATCTTTGAAAGCAACCTTAAAAAATATTCCCTCCATTTTCATTTAATTGCCGTTTAGGAGATTTATAGGTATCCAAATTAATTATCGTTTAAGGCTCTTTTATTAGTTGTGAACAATTTATTTCAATTATACCCGATATTTCTTTTATTTGCCGCCTCTATCATTTCTATTTTTTCCTTTCTTTTCTTATACTATAGAAGTGAGAGAAAGAAAGGGGTAATATTGGTACTTTCGGTGAAAATGATAAATTTCTTAATTTTCTATAATTGTCTAAAAAGTCTTATAAGTAATTTTAGGTTCATACTTCCTTTAAGTCAACTTCTTTTAAAGTCGTCTTTTGAAAGGACCTTAAGAAAAGATGATTATGACTGACTCATGATTTTTTTTTGATTTTTTTTTTGAAGGCCAGACGGGTGTATACCTCAAAGGGGAGAGTAGCACTTCACAAGAGGAGGAGGAGGAGATAACCCTAGAAAGGGAGACAATTTAAAGCATGTCACATGCGCGGGGAGGGTATCGAACCCACGAGGTAAGGACGTGGGCATGCCATAGCCCCACTGAGCTAAGTACCTTGTGATCTGACTCATGATTTAAGTTGTAAAAATACATAGCTAAGCAAATAATGCAATTACTTGGAAGCTCAGGAGCATAAGGATCAGCAGAAAATACAAAACTACACAGAAAGTGACCAAATATAGCTGACACTTCATTTTGGATTCATCTAATTTTCCTAGTAAAAAGCTTTGTTAATTTACTGTCTTCACTCATTTGTAATTATCCCAAATGGTCATGTTTGATTATAATTTTTTTTTGCCATTAGCAAAAGAGAATATTTTGTCCAACCTTTTTTTTTAAAAATGAAATATGTATTCGTGGAATAAATAAGGAAAATACATAGTTGTTTGATAGAATTAAAGTCTCGTACTAGCCTTATATTTAGTTGCTATATAGTGCTCAACATGATTATTATTATTTTTTCTTTTTTTACGTGAGCACATAGGAATAAAATCATTTTCCGGTTGAAAATCATTCAAATTCTATTGACCATTACAACTAGTAATCGTAGTTTTTCTTCGGTGATATTAACAGGATATATAAAAACTATTTCCAAATTTATGTATTTGGCAAACTATGGACTAAATTAAAAATAATTACATTTATACAAATCATTCTGCCAACGTCTATTATAATCTGTCTCAATTGCTTACCTTGTCATATTCCTCTCTTGTTGATTATCGTCATTCGTCACCGGTCTAATGATAATTATGTGATTTTAAATGCATAACTCATTGACCTGTTTTTAATTTTTTTTTACGGAAAACACTCATTGACTTGTTAATCACACGTAATTTGGCCCTCATATTAAAAAAAATGTATTTATTAAAACATATTATTTTTACTATGAATCGTTTGTATTCCTAATACTTCTTCCGTCCAAAATATAAATGCTTATTTTTTTATGTATAAAATAAAGATTAAAAAGTATATTGTAAGTGGAAAAAATAAAACATTCAATTCTAAATAAAGCGAGCAGTATTTATGTGTTTTAAGTTAACTTGTAAACAATTCTTTGATGAATATTAGAAAAACAAAGAAAATTCTTGTTGAATATTCATTACAAACAAATGAGCATATATATGATTGCTTGATAAAATATATTGGCTTTATAGTGGAGGCGGATATGGGTTATTAGTTTTCTTTTTTCTTTATTTGTGGGAGGGGTGGGGGTAGTAGTGGAAGTTTGGGAAAGGGCGAAGCGATCTCCTACAACATTTTTCAAAACGATAATTTTTTTTAAAAAAAATATATCTTATTCTCCCTTCAAAATTTCTAAAAACTTACTGCATATCCCTCTTTTCTTCCGCGTAGAATTTTTAGGTCCGCCATTAGAGGCGGAAAATAAAGAGAGATTGAGTGAAGTTAAGAATTACATAAAGGAAAGAAAGAGGAAATGAGAAGGAGAAGACCATACATAGACTTTTTCATATTGAAGAGAATTATCAAGTGGAGGAGACTTTCAAGTCTTTGTTCAATCTTACATAGTAAGCAGGCCAAAAGTTCATAGGCTTTTCAATACTTTTTTAATACAACTTTTACATACTAATTAGTCGAATGGTTCAAACATTAGCCAGTTTTTTTTTGTTGATCATTACATATTAACGTTTTAAATATTTATCCATTTTTTTGTAAAATTCTTATCCCCAAGTCGTTGAATTTGTAAGAGAAATGAGTCCATATGGAGATTGGAGGGTAGAACTTAGAAGGATTTTTTTTTTTTTTTTGTTTTTTTGACGCTCGAAGGGGAAGAGCGGAGAGTACCCTAAATAGGGAGATTGTAGCATGCCCCATGCCTGGGGAGGGAATTTAGCCTCACAAGAAGGAGAATTTATTTGCCCGACAAGGGGAGATCCGGGAATCGACCACGGGACCTCCATCCGTGGTAGCCCGATTCCCATGACAACATTCACTTGAAATTATAGTAAGAGCCAATTGGTAGGAAAAATGACTTATATGCCCTCATAGGGAACTACAAGATTCTTGTTCCTAATCTTTCTATGTTAAAAATTTCACATCGACTAGTTTGTATGCATATTTACTTTTTATATGGCTTGAATTCGTTTTTAACATGGTATTAGAGTCACCTAAATCGATTTTGTGCCTCTATTATTGTTCACAATCCAAATGTCCATCTCTGATCGCAAGGGAGTGTGTTAAAGATTACACGTCAATTAGTTTATGTACATATTTTCTTCTTATATGACTTAAAAAATCCTCCTCTAAGAGATTCAGTTTGACCAAAGTTCAAAGTCTATTTTTAATATCACATGTTTTTTAATATCATACGTTAACTTAACCTTATTTCACACGAAATTTCGTTGTAAATGTTTAAAGTATACTTGCCTTGAGGACAGGGGCGAAGACGGGGCGGGCGCCGAATTTTAAAAATACTACTATTTATCGAAATTTTATATGTATTTTGAAAAAAAATTATCAGTTTTGCCCCCTCAAGAATTTTTTTGCCATTTTTATCACTCGAGCTCTGTAGTTCTACATACTATTGCAGTTTGTCCCCCCTCCCCCACAACACCAAATTCCATGATAAAGTAATGTTGTGATAGTTTTGCATTCACCTACATGATAAAGGTTCAGTTTTTATTAAGTTCAGGAATCAAACACTTGTAAGTTGTTGATGTACATACAAATTTAATAAGTCCCACATAAGATACATTTGTAATTTAACTCATCTACTATCTATACGAACGAGAAAGTGGGAGCACTTAAAGTTGGACTCAATCTCAGTATGACATATTCAAAAAATAAGTAATGTCTCTACGGTTTTGGAATAATTTAGAGAAGAGTAATAAAACAAGGTCGGACCAAGCTTAGAAAAAATCTTTCAAAATGATCAATAAAATCATAACCGAAGTAGATTTCAAAACTGTTTTCTCTTGTCATTTACTACTCCCTCCATTACAAAATAAGGTTAATATTTGAATTTCAATTTTTTCCTACATTTAAACTATCAATGAACATTTACCATTTTTACCCTCCTTTTACTTTTCTTTTAACCACAATTTTCATTTCCAGGAAGTAATTAATGAGGATATATTAGTCTTTTATCTTTAACTCTTATTGTTTTTAGAAGTTTCTTAATCTATGTGAAAATTTGAAATGTTAATGTTATTTTGGAATGGAGGGAGTACTTTGTTCGTATCAATGTCGGTTTTTTTAGAGCAATATTTATTGGTGAATTTACGTTAGCCAGCCAATCCATGGAATTTAGTTCACCAAACAGTCATATTATTGGGAGTTACAAGTAGGAGTTATCAAGATCAGTGACGGATCCAAAAATATAGAACACTAGGGGCAAATGACACTAGTAAGGTTTTGAAGAATTTTTAATTTATTAGTCGGGCCACTAACAAATTTGTATATAAATCACTTATATATTTATCATTTAAATGGAGTAAAATATATCATATATTTTAAATATTTTTTTTCAACGGAGTACATGACCCCGGTACCAACACTCTATATCCGTCACTGATCAAGATTCAAGAAACTTGTTTTTTTCTTCTAAACTTTGGGACTTATAAAAGTGGTTGAACGTGACATTCACTTCTCACACCGAAATCTGTTTGACCATCTCGTCAAGCATTGATGAACAAACCCTACATCAGAGGCATTGATGAACAAACCCTCAAAGGGGTAATACATTGCTCTGGCAGGTTAGACACGACAAATTACCTACCAAGAGTCTCCTCTTTAATAGGCTCCCGGCTCTTATGCGAGGGCAGACTTTTTGTTTGCGTATGCGGAGACGAGTTATAAGCTGTGGATGAGATTATTTAACGGTCCCGGATCCCTGAGAGAGAATTTTTTTTTAATATTTTAAGTCCAGTCGCAACTTTTCTCTCTCCGGATCCCAGGGCGGTTTCAAAATCCCATCCAGACTACTTTGGAATTGTTCCATATCTGCTCAGCATAGGAGCCGGACTGCTTTAATAGATGGTGTGTGGAAACACCGTGGCGTGCTTATTGTGGCCAAGTGGAAACAAATATTCATGCCCTACGAAAGGTTTGTGGGAGAGAATTATTGACCCAGGACACTGGAGTAAATTCAATTCTTTCAATCGTATTGAAGAATGGATTGACTGGAACCTTAGTGGCAATATTGCCCCTAGATGGATGCAAGAAGAGTGGAGTTATATCTTCAGAGAAGCGGTAGGTATGATTTGGTTTTGGAGGAATAAACTTCTCTTCACTGATTTGGATACCATACCAAGTACTAGTGAACTAGTGCAAAATATTGCGACTAGGGTAAAGCAGCCGAGTCAAGCTTGGCAAGCAACCTTTACAAACTTTTTGTACACATGTGGATATAATTATAGTTGTGGTAGATGGATTTGCGGTAGAATAGGTTGTCTGATCAGAGGCGGACTCAAAATTAGAAGTTTGAGAATCAAATTATAATATATACTTCCTCAGCTCCAAATTATCTGTCTACTTTGACAAATGTACGATTATTAAAATTTTGCTGATTTTGATGGTAAAATATAAGATATCCCTAATTAATTTTATTAATCTCATTTAAAATTGTTGTGTTTCTCTCTCTTTCCTCTCATACAACATCTAACAACCTCTTAAATATCAGTCTGGCTCCTATGCGGAACAGGAAAAATTTCGCATAGAAGCTGGAGTGCTTAAATATGTGTTGAAAAGTGATCATTTTAATTAACTAAAAGTATTCAATGAGGAGTTGGAAGAAGGGTAAAATTAAGAAAAAAAATGTCATTAATACATACTTTATTTAGAAAGTGGACTGTTAATTTAGGACAAATAAAAAAGAAATATGAACAATTAATTTAAGAGGGATGAAGTAGTATTATAAAAAATAATGGGCCAAAGTAAAATTATAGGCTAAATATAAGGGGACTACTTTGAAAACTCGGAAAGTCGCTGGGTCCTTCCCCTACTAGGTCTGTCATTGCCCTACATTACTCAAAATATCATCACGATAGAGATATTTGGATCAGTTTCAGTTTAGTTAATTTTTCACTATAATTCAAATGATGAATATATGACCAACTGATTATGGAAAATTCTAATATAGGTCAGATTTATTAGATATTACGGTTCATAACTGGCCGTATTACTATAGAGTACAGACGGAGGAAAAAGATAATTTTGTAATGATATGGTAAATTTTGAACCACAATGTTCACATAGACTGGTTGATATCAAAATTTTCCATTGATTATTAAGTCTCGCTATCATACTGACTTACAACTAGTTTATGAGCTGGACACATCTTCCTTTAAATTACATTGGAGACATCTCTAATGCTTTAAGTACTCTAGAGAAATATGCTCCTTACGTCATAAATTATTTGTCCATTTTGACAAATACACGGGTATTAAGGGTTTGGTTATTTTGATGGTAAAATATAAGTAAAAGTCTAAGATATCCCTCATTAATTTTATGAATGTCATTTAAAATTTATTTCTTTCTCTCTTCTTCCTCTCACACAATATTCAACCATATATTAACTATGTGTTGAAAAATGATAATTTTAATTAAATAAGAGTATTCAATTAGTTTGAAGAAGGGTATAATTGAAAATTTTGTCATTAATACATACTTTATTTAAAAAATAGACAGTTAATTTGGGACAAATAAAAAAGTAAATCTGAACAATTAATTTGGGACGGAAGGAGTACAAGTAAGGATCTTTTGGGGTTGAAAAGCGAAACGGAAAAGGGATGCCTCCCACCTAATTGTAGAAAACATTCAGAAGTAATTAGCAAACTCACTCCATCTGTCTCTTAATCCCGGCCTTATTTATTTTACCACTAGTGCTCCAACCCGTGCGATTAGCACTGTCAAACGGGTTGGTCCGGTCCGGTCCGGTCCGGTCCAGTCCAGTCCGTCGCGGATTACCCTAAAACGGACCGGGCCGGATTTGGACCAATTTTTGCGGACCAAGAAAATCCTAGTCCATAACCGTCCATAAGAAATCCACGGGTTAAACGGGCCGGTCCGCGGACCAAATTAATTTTAAAAATAATTTTTTTAAAAAAAATAAAGCTTAAAAATGACTTTTTTTGTTTTTATTTTTAAAAATTGAAAAAAAAGAATATAAAGCTTAAAAATTGAGTTTTGTTGTTTATTTTTGAAAATATTTGTAAAACAAATTGTAAAAATGAGAAGTAAAACTTTAAAAAATATGTTTTTATATATATTAATTTAAATGCGGGTTGGTCCGGGTCCGGTCCGCCTTGGTCCGTGGTCCAAACGGAGCGGGCTAAAATGGCTCGCATTTAAACTGACTCATGAATAGCTTGGTCCCAAATCCGTCCAAAAACGCGGCCACGGGACCGTCCGCTGGGACTAGTGGTCCGTTTGACAGTGCTACGTGCGATGCACGGTGGTAGATGAGTTGTTTTATAAATTATAATAATTAACACAAAAGATTTTATTTTCATGTGAGTGAAGATTATTCACTTGCATATATCGAACGAAAGAAATTTTGTTTCAATTTTTCTAATTTTTTTATATAATATATTTTAAATTTTGAGGTTTTGAGACCCAATTTTTTTTTGAAACATTCAATTTTAAATAATAAAGAATTCATGATGAAAAAAGATCATACAAAATAACTGCAAAACGAAACAAAATTTGATGGATTTTTTAAATATTTTTTTAATATAAATTTGAAGTTTTAAGAATTCAAAGAAAAAAAGAAAAAGTCACTGATTTTTTTTTTAATTCACTGAATTATGAAAAAAATCATCATTCAAGGAAAAAAATATTGAATGAATCAAGTTAAAAAATTGAAGCATAATTTTTAAATTTTGATGTTTTAAGAATAACAAAAATAAAAGAAGATAAACAAATTTATTGAATTATTAAATAATAATATATAATGAAAGAATCACCAAGAAAGGAAAAAAACATCAGGATGAATTAAGTGAGAGAGAGAGAGAGAGAGAGAGAGAGAGCATAAACACCTAATCAACAATTAAATTTCAAAAACGGAAATTACCATAATTATTTAATTAAACCGTAAAAGTTGACATTTCAAAAAAAGAAATATCCATAAATGTGTTAATTAAACCATAAAATTTGGCCTTAAATGGGGAAATCAAAACTACAGAAATCCCTATATTTATTTCTCATATTAACCGCCTCTTTCCTTTCTCTCCCAATCTTTTTTCGTTTTCCCCTCGTTTTCTTCTCCTATTTTCTGCAACCAATTTGTTCCTATATTTTTTAGTCTCAATGTTTTCCTTCATATTCTTTTGGTTCTCACAAAAATCTCCACCATATTCTTTTTTTTCCTGGTCGATCTCCATGCTTTTCAGATGATCTAGAAAAATAGTTACCAAATAATCAGAAGATTTAAAAAAATTCCAATAAATCATAGAGAAGAGACAAAAACATCATTGGTACATCATGAGGATAAAAGAAAAATATACTCACCTTGTGATTGTTCTATGGGATGGAAGTTGAAAAAGAAGCGTAGGTGATATTTGATTATTTGTTATAGAATTTTTGAGAACTAATAATTGTATGCGTAGATTTTAAATCTCTTAAATTTTTTATTATAAAAATTATCATTATAAGTTGATGTGCTTTCTTTATATTTCTCCATCTTCTCTCGTCTCTCTCCAATTTATTTTCCTGAAAAAATAGTCATAAAAACTCAATAAACATAGAAGAGATAAAATCATCGAGAAAAATAGATTCTCACCTTGAATTGTCCAATGTGATGGAATTAGAAAAAGTGATTGTAGTTTTATGAATAAAGAGATCGTCAAAGTATTTTGAGGTTTATATGAATACAAATCGAATTTTTGTTTTTTGTGTATATAATTCTGATGTATCTCAAATATGAGCTTTTTTCCCTCCTGAAATCAGTATAAATTGAGGGGTTAGATTTTTCCGGGGAGAAAGGTTGTGAAAGTAGTTGACCCTTCAAATTCCCGTAGCTACAATTTTTTTCCAGGTGAAATTTCTGCAGCTTAAAAGGGATTGTCCTCTTTCTCAATTCATATGGCTATGTTAAAACATTTTATATAGTTCTATTTTAAAGGTCAAAGATAGAAGCTATTTTGAAATTAAATTGCCCTTTAAACGATTCTTGACCTTTCATTTGCTCTTATTGGGAAAACTGAAGTTCTTCCGTATTCATGTAACTGTTTTATTTATTTTGGGGGTTCTATTTATGTGGAATGAAAGTTATTTCTTCAAATAATATAGATGTCTTTTGGAATTCTAGCGTGTCATTTGAATAATAAGAGAGTAGTAAAAACACATTAATTTTTTCTTTATTAATTATTTAGAAACTGAATATCTTTCATATTCATGTTGTTGTTTCTTTTCTTTTCTTTTTTTAATTTATTATTATTATTTTTGTAGTGAATATAGTGTGAAAATTGCCTGGATATCTTTCATATTCATGTTGTTGTTTCTTTTCCTTTTTTTTAATTTATTATTATTATTTTTGTAGTGAATATAGTGTGAAAATTGCTTATGACTATAGCTATACCTATCAATTAATTACATATAACCATAGTCTTTTCAAATGTTCTAAAATTAATAGTATTAACTAAAGTTATTTGATTGATCTCTTAGAATAGCTATATTTCTTAGCTCTAAATATAGCTCATGATAATTAGCTAAACTACTATGACTAAATATTGAGTTTCATAGCTATCTAAAGCTTCAATTTATGTTATTAGCTAATAGGGCATTGCATTTTAGAGAGTAATCAATGCTTAAATTGCCACATGTAAGCTTTTCATTGGTCCATGAATCCATAGAATGCCAAATGTCACCACCACAATCTTCTTCCTCAACTTGGCCTAACTTTATATATTATAGATTTCATGAATCCTCATAAGATCTTCACAAATCACAAATTGTCTAAAACCAATGGCTAGTGATATTTCCAAGAAAAATTTCTTTTTACCAAGGCATTTTGCCTTCAAATGACCAGAATACTCTTTTGGTCATTATTAACCTCTCACAATTAATTTCTCTACTTAATATTTTCTTCCATAATTTATACACAATTAATCTCTAACTTTTTCTCTCATTTCCCAAATATCAGCCACAATTTTTTTAATATTTTATTCCCTAATCTATTCACTCTCAATCTTTAATTTTCTCTCTATTATAATGCTAGAATTTCACAAGAAAAAAACAAATGATATAAACAAAAAAAAATCATGGTCTAAGGTTTTCATTCATTACAACTAATAAGAAGAAAAAAAAATTGTAAAATAATAGTGCTGGCAAATTGTAAAAATGGATCAATGTATAAGTATGACAAAGACATTAGAATAAAAAAAAAGAATTTATAGTGTTTGTTTGGTGTTTTTTATTGTGAACCAATACTTGAAAACATAGTAATACATCGGATTGCGAGGCGGAAGAGCGGAGAGTACCCTAGATAGGGAGATTGTAGCATGCCCCATGCCTAGGGAGGGAATTTAGCCTCACAAGGAGGAGAATTTATTTGCTCCACAAGTGGAGATAAGGGAATCGACTACGGGACTTCTATCCCGTGGTCGGGTAGCCTTACCACTTGGGCTACCCGATTCCCATATTTAAGTTCCCACCTTAGGAGGATTGTTTAATTAAATTAAGATTTGGACACCCAAAAAAAAATGAAAAAGTAGATAAAGTTTTGTTTGGATTTATGATTGAAAATTATGCTCACCTCCAAATTACAGGTGGATCGATCTAACCAAGGCTTTCGACAATTCTTAAATCACAAATGGAATATAACCATTTGATGCTATGACACGTGTCTCCAACCTTTCAAATCATATTAATCTAACCGTTACTATACTGGAAATTCTTCAACCTTTCAAATCATACCCTCACTGGCTTGTTTATTTAAAGCATTAGAGGTAATGAGTAATGACACTCAGATAATAATCAGAGTGTATTCGGGGAGAGTATTTGTCTCGTAGTTAAAAAAAATCAAGCGTTTTTTTAGTAGAAAAATATATTAACATTAAGTGATATCAAAGGTTACATGTGATCAGAAAAAATCTGGTGGACTATTGAGATGATGTGTTAATCTTCACTGTATTTTTTAGACAAAATATTTACAGAATTATTATAAGATTTGTGGATAAAAGATAGATTGCCTATGTTAATACCCATCATATTATGTGGCCCACCGAAAACAGCTCTTCAAGCGTTATTTGACAACTAAAAAAACATGAGAAGTAAGTAATAAGTAGGGGTGTTCAAGAAAAATCGAAACCGACCAATCCAAACCGATACAAACCGAATTTTCGGTTTGAACGGTGCATTAGACTAGTTTCGTTTGAAGCTAAATTAAAATCGAATTTTTAGTTTGTTTAAAAAAAATTATAAACCAAACCGAATATATATAATATATAATATAATATATATTAAAGGACTTTTTTGCAATAAAATATATTTTTCCTTAAAATGATTTCTAGTATAATTGCTAACTTTTGTATCTCATTCTAGAATTTTTCAATTGCAAGTTCTTCAAGTGTTAAACCAAGAGTTTAAAAAGTCATCATTTGGTATGCGATTTTAGATTTACCAATTTTTTTTTATTGTATTTCACTATTTTGAACTAATAATTATGTAATTTTTGTGTTTTACTTTTTTCTTTTTGGATGATTTTGAAGTAATTTGTTTAAAGTGCAAAGATCAAGACCAAGAATTTATGTTTTATTATTTTGTTTTCTTTATTGTGTTTACCATGAGAAAATAATAGGCATATTTTTTTTTAAATATTTTTAGCAACTAACTAATTAAATAAAGTTTTTTTTTTAAACTTTATAATCAAATTTTTTTTTTGTCTCGCAAAGCCTAATAATAAAAATCGTTAACGAATAAGGACACGACACACACCACATAAGGTGTGTTTTGCTTAGGGAAAATTCTGATATGGACCGGGTCCATGTGGACCATGTGGTCCAGATTTGGCCACATCAATGCAAAATGAGGAGAGAGAAGGAAATGCAGTGATGTGACCAAATCTGGACCGCATGGTCCAGTGGACCGGGTCCATATCAGAATTGTCCCTTTGCTTAGAGAGAGTCATCACCAATAGACGCGTATATAAACCCAGCCCAATGTCGACACTAACCAAAAAGACCAAAATAACCATACTCTATTCATAAAAATTTAAATAAAAAAAAAACTCTGGAATATAGCTCAGTTAATAAACTCATCATAAACTCCGTTGTAGTTGCCTCGTGTGCACTCAAATTTGGGATTCGATTTTTGCTAAAGACACAAGTCAACTCATTCCGAGTTGTTAGTTTACATGCAACTCTTGTGGATCCTTCTAAAGCACATCGTGTGATACATGGTATAATTCAGTTGTATTTTAACGTGAGATTCTTAGTCTTAGAGTAGTTTAAAACTCAAACCAATTTCTTTATAAATTAGTGTTTGAAGTTTTATTCACATATTTAATCCAAAGAGAGTTTTTGTTTCATTTCAGACCAGATTAATCCAAGTACACTCATAATCCCTTCAATTGATCCATAAGGATGGACTTTGTAATATTTATATAGGGTTTTTATAAGATCCATCCTTACAAATATGAGTCGTTAATTTATTTGATCACACGACCCCAGATAATAGTTATTCCGAAATAATTGTTCATAAACAGTTGTATAAAAACAACTATCATCTATACCGTTAGATCATTCACTTCAACACCTCGAATCTATAAGGGCATAACTGATCTTATAAATATATTAGATAGACTCATGAACCCAATAGTGCGGCCGTTAAGGTTGAGACTAAATCTCTCTTTAATAAATAAGTAAGTATGGGCAATTCGGTCAATAGAAAAATAAAAATTATTTGCCCAATTCATTCAATAAAAAAATATAAATGCACGCAAACAGAAGACGAAGTGGGGTAGAAGACAAGAGAAACGGCTTCCTTGAAATCTTTACAACTGCCACACATTACATAGATAGGTCACCAACACAACACCCCCCAAATCCAACCATTACAGCTTTTCTTCTCCTGTTTTTGTCCCAATTATCCTTATTTATTCTTCAAATTCTTTGATTTATTGGGTTTTATATTAGAATTAGGTCTCAGATTTAGAGATTTTGTGGGTTGTTTGAGAAATTTGGGTTTAAATCGGAATTAGGAGTCTTGGAATTTGGCTAATGATTTTGGCTTTCTGGGGTGAGAATTTTTGTGGGTTTGTTTCAGAAAATTTAGGGGTCCTCTTCCTTTTCTGTTTGTGAATTAGGTTCTTAATATATAGTGAGTTGGGATTAAAGAGGAAAGATTTATTTCCTAATTTCTTGGGGTTTAATTTGTATTTGTATTTGTGGGTTTGATTTGATCTGGTTTGTGGGAAAAAAAGCTCAATTTTTGTGTGTGTGTGAGAGAGAAGGAGAAATATGTGGAGTTTTTCTAGATTTTGGGAGAAAATTTGTATGGTAGCAGAAGGGGGATCTCATTATTGTTCTAAGAAAACAGATGATATTTGTGGAGATTCTTCTGATGAGGTAAAAAAAGATTTTGCCTTTTTTATACTTATTTTTTCCAAGTCTTTTTCATTCTTTGATTTGGGGAATTTATGTATTGATTGCTTTAAGTTTTATTTTGATTGGAAGAATATATATATTTTTTTTCTTGATGGCATTGTTGGGGTTTCTTCTGGGCTTTTCATGAATTGTTGTTTTTAAGGTCTTTTGATTAGTTTTTTTGGTTTGAAATGAGGAAAAAAATGCAGAAAAGTAAATGAAAAAATACTTGATTTGCTTCTTATGAGAAAAGTTTATAGCCTTTTAATATATACAATAATTTTTGTAATGTATTCTATTTAGGTTTCTTGATAAAAGGGGTATACATTGTACATTGATCGTATTCAGAGTATGGATAATGAGCGAAATTAAGGATGAACTAACCATTCTTTCGGCGTGCTGCTTCTGCTTATAAATACTCATTTAAATGCTGAATGTTTTAGTTTCAATGGAGCCTCCTCCCCACACTTGTGGGAGGCCTTCCGTTTATTTCTCTGTAGTTTAATCATCTCAATCATATTCGTGATAATCCTTTGTAATGTTCTCGGCTCATAGCCTGATGTTCTGTTTTTTGTGTTCCCTGCAGGAATCAGGAAGAGCTTTTAAGCATGTCAAGACTAAAATGCATTCTTCGTGGTTTGGACGTAAAGGCCCTTATCTTCTTATTCATTTTAGTCCCAACGTGCGTCTTTTTTGTATATGTCCACGGACAGAAGATCTCATACTTCTTGCGGCCTCTATGGGAATCTCCGCCTAAGCCCTTTAATGAAATCCCACACTACTATCATGAGAATGTATCAATGGGGAATTTATGTAAACTTCATGGTTGGGGAATCCGTGAATATCCAAGGCGTGTCTTTGATGCGGTTCTTTTCAGTAATGAGGTGGACATTCTTACCCTACGGTGGAAGGAGTTATACCCTTATATAACGGAGTTTGTTCTACTTGAGTCAAATTCAACGTTCACGGGATTGCCAAAGGATTTAGTCTTTCAGAAACATCGTGATCAGTTTAAATTTATCGAATCTCGATTGACTTATGGGCAGATTCCGGGGAGATCTAGGAAAGGAGAGAACCCGTTCATTGAGGAGGCATATCAGCGGTTAGCATTGGATTATCTTCTGAAAAGAGCTGGCATTCAGGACGACGACTTGTTAATAATGTCTGATGTTGATGAAATACCGAGCAGCCATACCATTAATCTTTTGAGATGGTGTGATGAAGTACCCCCTATCCTTCATCTCCAATTGAAAAACTATCTATACTCTTTCGAGTTTCTTGTCGATAATAATAGCTGGAGAGCATCTATCCATAGGTATGTATCCGGGAAGACGACTTATGCACATTACCGACAATCTGATGAGATCTTGGCCGATGCAGGTTGGCATTGTAGCTTTTGCTTCCGTCACATCAGTGAGTTCATATTCAAGATGAGGGCTTACAGCCACTTTGACAGGGTGAGATTCCCACATTTTCTGAACCCTAAAAGAGTGCAACGAGTTATCTGCAAAGGGGCCGATCTGTTTGACATGCTTCCAGAAGAGTATACTTTCAAGGAGATTATCGGGAAAATGGGACTGATACCTCGTTCATACTCAGCCGTACACCTGCCAGCTTTTCTTTTGGAAAATGCTGAGAAGTATAAATTTCTTTTACCCGGGAACTGCATACGGGAAAGTGGCTGATTGAAAGCGGATGTCCTAACAGCCACTTTGTAAAGGTTTTCAGGTAAAACAGCTAGAAGGGCTATAGTCATGGAGGTATTTTTAGAGATCAATCATGATCGTGACTGCATTTATGAATTCGCGCTTACCATGCCTAGCCGAATTTACATCATTCTTTAAATCATATTTGGGGAAATTGATGGAATTTCTTTATATGATTCCTAGCTGAGATTTGTACATAAACTCTCTTAATGAGACGGTTCTCTCGTCCCCGAATGGAAGTATAGCCCATATCCATAGAGGTGAATCTGGTGTGTGAGATGAAGGGCTTTTTGTATCACCATGATATGACACCCTAATATTTTGCCTCCATTTTAAATAAGACTGCATACATCAGGACTTTCCTCGGACCGTACTGATGCGGGAGCTTTGTGCACTGGGTAGGACCTTTTTATATGCACACTCCATTTTGGGCTTTTTCCTGATGTTAGGAAATTTTGATTTCAGACTAATTTTATTCATGTATTTTATGTTGGGTAGTTTGAGCTCTACTAGAGAATGAACATTATTATTGGGAATCTTTGTTTTTTGAGTTCTTATATATATGTTTTTTAATGCCTCAGCTAGCCCTTGGTTTGTGTCTGATGTCATTCAAGTTTGAACAGGGAATCTTGTTTTTTTTTAAATTGCCTGCTTTGCATGATAAGGTGCATATATATATATATATATATATATATATATATATATATATATATTTCTCGCACATAAATTCTTTGTTGACAAGTGTTTTCTTACCGGCCAACCATCTATTTGGGGAATCGAGAGGATATTTTATATTATTATGTGAAAGGGAGCTGAAACTAGGACCATCTATTAAGGGTGTTCACTATTCGGTTAAACTGAAATACCGAACCAAATCAAACTGAATTATATTATATGGTTCGGTTTCGAAAAAATCAAAATAATTCGTTTTGATATTCGGTTTTTAATTTTTAAAAATTGAATTACCGAAATAAATTTTTATTATTATTAAAAAATGTATTATACTTATACTATTATTAATATTATTTAGATCTGTCTTCAATTCATCTGTTTCAGTAACATTCGGGGAGTAGACACTTTGTACATTTATTGTCAAATATTACTGCCAATACCCTGAATGATTGGAGACTTAATGAGTTTTGTTATTGTTATAAAATTGTATTTTTATTCTTAATTCTTAATTTATTATTTTATTTTAATTGTGCATTATAATTTTATCATTGTCTATTTTTTATTAAGTTTAGCTCCGCAAGAAAAAAATAAAATTTCGATACAAACCGAACCGAAACAAACAATACTGAAATAATTCGGTATTCGGTATACAGTTTTCATAAAAATTTTGTTCGGTTCGATTTTCATAAAACGTTAAAAACCGAACCAATTTTTTAAATTTTGTTCCGAAAATTAAACCAAAATCCGAATGCACACCCCTACCATCTATACATATTCACCTCTCCTGTGCAACTTGATGGTGGTGATTTTGTCAATTGATAATACACTCCTAACTTGATAGTAACTTCACATATGCATAATCTATATTTGTCGAATTTGTAGTGGAGGATCCTCTGATGGATTTAGGGTATATGATTGGATCGAGTCTAACTCTCAGTATGAGATTTCTGGTCTCAATTTCAGACTCGAACCAAATTCTTCATGAATTAGTGTTTGAGGTTTCAATCGCATATTCAATTTAAAGAAAGTTTGAGTTTCAGTTTGAGTATCAAATTTAAACCAGACTCAATCCAAGTACACGTTTAGAGGAACCAAATCCCATTTCTTGATTCTCTTCTTTCTATTAGATTCCAGATAATCCCCCTGCCAGCTTTAATATTTTTAGGGGTGTTGGCTTGGCTATATGAGATTTTCTTAGAGCTCAGTTCTTATTATGAGTTTGTTGGACAATTAAACAGGGAATAAATGAATAAAGCATCTCATACTGATAACTCGTAAATTTATCTTTATTTTCTTCTACTTTAATAGTAATTTTGAGCTTCAAAAAGTATTTACATATCGAGTTTTGAGCTTAGAATGGTATAATCCTCACTTATTTGTGTTTGCATTTGTAGGGGCAAAATAGTCTTTTGAAGGATAAAAGTGAACCGACTTGCAGAAAAAGAAAGAAGCTGCTGGAATTGAAAAGACATCTTTACATACTGGAAGAGAAGATATGGCAGCTACTTTAAAGGATGTTGATGAGTTTTGGTTTATGGCAACTACTTTAAAGAATCTTGAAGAGTTGTATTTTATGTCAACTACTTTAAAGGAGGGAGAGTTTTGATCTATGTCAATTACCTTAAGCTAGCAGGTTTCTAGTTCTATAAATACTCTTCAATAGTCTTAGGAATTATTAAGTCATTATTAGATTATTCTAGGTTTTAATTTGTTATTGAATTTTTCTCTAGTATGAGCTAAATATTTATTCTAAGGCCATGATGTAGCTAGATTAATTTTATATGTTATTCTCTTGATTTTGTTATTCGATTAGTGTTGTGGAATTAATTTCTTATTATTGTTCTTAATGCTTTTGTGTGATTAGCTACCACTCAAATTGTCTTTACATTAACCTGGAAGATTTGCGACAATTTGACCTTATTAATTAGGTTAAATAATCGAACATAAGTTGCATGCAAGATAGACATATACTTGTATGGTTTGTGCGATCTTTATGATTTCATATGTTTAATGCATTTTTATGGGTTAAAATCAACATAGACATATAGTTGGTTTATTCATGAGAATAGGTTTGATAAGCCTTGAAAGAGGTTATTAGATATAATTGGAAATCGATCGATTAATGAAACTCACTTTAGAATATCATATCGTTAGGATAATATATTGGTTAATTTAGTGAGTTCATGTGCCTTAGACTTTTATCACTCTTGTTTAAGTAATTTGTTTTCTTTAGTTTATTTAATTAATTTAGTTTAATCATCATCAACCATCGGATTTATTTTATTTGCTTTTGATCATTGTAGAATTATTTACATAGGAATTAATTAATCATTATTCTCTGTGGGATCGACCTTGACTACTACAACATCGACCTAGTATACTTGCTAGTTTAGATTTTGTGTATCAAGTTTTTGGCGCCGTTGCCGGGGAATATTTGATTAATTTTTTTCTTGTGATTTTAATTTTACTTTGGTCTTTATTTAATTTATTTATTTTTTGGGCATGGCAACAACATTCGAGGTGGTTTCCAAATTGGCTGAATTGACAAATCAAGTTAGCCTCTTCATGAATCAAAGAGGCAACCAAAACAATTTTGGATATCCACCATACCATGAAGCATATTACATGGGAGCTGAGAGGCAATGCATGTCTCAATGGAATGATCCTTACTCCAACACTTATAATCCGGGGTGGAGGCAACACTCCAATTTTTCATGGATGGATCAAGATACTCAACAGCAATATATGGCTCTTCCACAACAACCTCCTCCAACACAAGAAAGGACACCTCAATATGAGGAAACTTTGATTCAATACTTACAAAAGTTGGAGGCTAAGATAGACCTATTTGCTCATACAAGTCAAGTTTCTATCAACGACTTGGAGTTTCAAATTGGTCAATGTGCTAGAAATTTAAAAGATAGAGCTTCAGAGATATTTCCTAGTGACATAGAGAAAAATCTCGTGGAGCGAGTTCATGCAGTGACAATCAGGAGTGAAAATCAAATACAATCAGTGGAAAAGCCTAAAGAAGCTGAAAAGGAAAGGAATGAGGGCGACAAAACAATAGATTCTTCAAACGAGGATAAGCTAAAAGAGGGAGACTCTAAACCTTATATTCCTCCTCCACCTTATGTTCCTCCTATTCCCTTTCCCCAAAGACTTGCAAAAAAAAAAAATCGATAAACAATTCTTTAAGTTTTTGGATGTATTTAAAAAGTTGCATATTGACATTCCTTTTGCAGAGGCTTTGGAGCAAATGCCGAGGTACGCAAAATTCATGAAGGAGATGCTAACAAACAAGCGTAAGCTCGACGATTGCGAGACGAGTAATCCCTTACGGAGGAGTGTTCTCGCTGCTCGAAAAGGAAGTTGCCCCTAGAAATTAAAAAGATCCAGGGGAGTTTCTCTATTCCTTGTACTATTGGGCAATTAAATTTTGATAAGGCGTTATGTGATTTAGGTGCTAGCATTAATTTAATGCCTTTGTCTATTTCTGAAAAGTTGGGGCTAGGTAAGGTGAAACCTACTAACATGACATTGCAACTAGCAGATAGGTCAATAATTTATCCGTGGGGTATAATTGAGGATGTTCTTGTTAAAGTGGATAAATTTATTTTTCCTGCTGATTTTGTTGTAGTGGACATTGATGAGGATAGAGATGTGCCCCTCATTCTTGGTAGACCTTTTCTTGCTACTAGTAGAGCTTTGATAGATGTTCAACTAGGAAAGATTACTCTTAGAGTTGAAGATGATGAGGTTATCTTTAATATGTATAAGCCGATGAAATACCATGCAGATAGTGATTCTTGTTATATTGTTAGTTCTAATACTTCTCTTACACAAGATCTTAAAGATAAATTGACTCACAAACCTCTTGAGTTTATTCTGCATGAAGAGATTGGAAAAGAAAAAAGTAAGGAGGATACAATGGAGCACGTTTCTCTTCCTAATACACATCCTCCTTATTCGTCTTGTAAAAATGAGCAATTTGAGGATTTGGGAAAGAGTTTACAAAAGCCGGTTCCATCTGCCGAGAAGCCACCACCATTTGATTTCAATTTTATTCCTTCTCACTCTCAATTTAATCGTACTTGTTTTGAAGGTTCATCTGATTTACCTATACTTAATTCTTCATATTTTTCAGGTGTAACAAGAACCTTGGAGTTAAGTGAGTTTGGTGGACTTCCAATTGGAACTCACACGAACGATCAAAGGATTAAAGAGGGCTTGAAATTGCTCCACGACAAGAGAATTCACAATGAGCAACGAATCGGTCATAAAATTGGTGAAGAATTTGACGATTTCAAAGTGTCCTACAATCTTTGGCATCCTCCCTAACTCCTTTTTCAGGTAATGCGTCACTAAATAAAAAGTGGACGACGCTACTCCATAAGAACGATAATTTTTATTATCTTTCTTGGTTTGCATCCAAATGCACGTGTGACAATCTCACGTTAAACGAGCACTAATTATTATTTTTATTAATTTTTCCCCTTAAATTTTAAGTTTTTTCGTAAGTATTATTAAAAATTTTGAAGTATTAAAAATAATTTTAAAAAAAAAAACGTTTTTTTTTATTATGAGTATGATAGGATTTTTTTTTTTTAAAAAAAAAAAATTATTATTATTATTATTTTTAATTAATTAATTTTTTATTTTTTAAAAAAAAAAAAATGAAATCAGGGCTGGATTCTTGGACCAGCCCTGGAATCCCATTACATTGTAGGCATAGAAACAAACAGTAGTTTTTGTTTAAAGTTCCATCCCTGGAACTTAAAGCCATCCCTGGTTTAAAAAAAAAAAAAAAAAACAAGCAATAAAAACCAAAGTAACAGAAACTTTCCTGCACAGGCAAATCTCAAAGGTCCTGCACAGGCACTTTTGAAACCGATTGTACCAAGTGTACAAATGTAATTTGTTTTCTTTAGTTTATTTAATTAATTTAGTTTAGACTTTTATCACTCTTGTTTAAGTAATTTGTTTTCTTTAGTTTATTTAATTAATTTAGTTTAATCATCATCAACCATCGGATTTATTTTATTTGCTTTTGATCATTGTAGAATTATTTACATAGGAATTAATTAATCATTATTCTCTGTGGGATCGACCTTGACTACTACAACATCGACCTAGTATACTTGCTAGTTTAGATTTTGTGTATCACATACCATTACACTATTTTAATGTTGTTTCTTTATAATGTTTGCTTGGATTGAGTCTCATATTGAACGTAGTCTCAAACACAAAACTAGATGATAATATTTTAAGTTTCATTTTCAGATTCAATCTAAATACAATTTGGATTCCATTTGAATTTCAAACCAAACAGAACTCACAATAGACTCAATTCATCACAAGGTCCTTAGCCCAGTGGGACGACGACCTGCCACGACCTCGATCTTGAGGTCGTGGGTTCGATACCCTCCCCGCGCATGAGGTATGCTTTAAATTGTCTCCTTTCTAGGATTATCTCTTTCTCCCCTTATGAGGTGCTCTCTCCCCCTCTTGAAATGTACGGCCAATCGGGCTTAAAAAAAATAGACTCAATTCAAATGGGCATGTCTTGATATCCTCACCAGGAGAAGAGAATCATTGACTTGTAAGAACGTGCTACCTAATCATACTAGTGACATTTATTTATTCTTTATTCAAATTAATAATTAATCATATAATAATCCATAATTTTTTTCCCTTTTTGGGTACTATAATTTTATTGTACTCCCTTCATCCTTAAATAAGGTTAACATTTGGGACTTCAAATTTTTTCCAAAATAATATTAACATTTGAAGTATAAATGAAATTTTAATGAACTTTTTTACTATTTTTACCCTCTTCTTATTTTTTTTTTAATCATAATTTCAATTTTCAAGATATATTTAATGATGATATATTAGTCTTCACTTTAATTTTTATTATTTTTAAGAATTTATTAATTAATGTGAAATATTTAAATGTTAACCTTATTTATTTAGGGATGGGAGAGAGTATATAGTAGTTTTGTCAGGAACAAAAGTTCCAAAAGCAGCAGCAATCTGCAGTTTATTTTACTCCCAAAATATCTTCTTGGGATTGAATTCCTTACTCCCAAAGAAAACAAACATCAAATGGGAATTGGAATATCTTTGATAAGAAATCGGTAGTGACTATCGCATTATAGAAACTTAACTATCATAAAACTCCTCTTTCTTCTCTTTACTTGCATACAACACGTAGAGAGGTTTGGACGGAAAAAAAATTTGACGGTTGAGATTTTTTTAGCTAACAGGCGACACCTGTTAGAAACGAGTCCCAACAGGTGTTCAATATAACTTCAAGTCAATAATTTTGATTTTAATCAAGTTCAAAAAATATCATGTAATAATTATCACAGACTTTAGTCAAGTTTCGAGAATTTGTTTTAGGTTGACGTGATGACTGTTTTGCACATCATGCCACGTTACTTTGAGAATCCGTCTTTCTCCATTTAAAACTTCACCCCTCTTCTTCTCCCTCTCTCCCTTTCTGTTTTGGCTGATGTGAAATTTTTTGTCATGTCGAAGATGGATTCTGAAATCCGTCTTTGTCGAATGACGAATTTTCAGGATTTGTTGATGAAAAAAAAACTTTCCCAAAAAATAATATAGGGTAAAAAGCGCTGATGCCCCCTAAATTATATTATTGGGTAAAAAGCCCCCATTTTTTGGACTTCCATTATGATGTAACGGAGAATATGGATGGAAGATCAAAAACCATAAATCGAAATAGTTTAGGGGGTAAAACTTGACCCTTTTTAGTTGAGGGTCAAAAACTAAAAAATGGAATAGTTTAAGGGCCGTGAGCGCTTTTAACCCTATAATATAATATGAAAACCATTCTGCCAAAACATGACCATTCTAATAAAACACTCTCATTTTGATCTTACAAATCCTCAGGCATGTCTACATAAACATAATTAAGATCTTATACTATATGTTTCCTTGATTGCCCACTTATTTGAACGAATAAAAATAGACATTTAATTCTAAACATACCACTATTAACTTTCTAAAATAGACAAGTTTCCGATGTGCCTTAACACAACTCCTTAATCTTTTTTTTTACTTTACCAAATTGATCTACAAACATTGGCGGAGCTAGACAGGGGCAGGGGGTGCTCCCCCCAAAATTTCACAAAAAGTTTAGTATTAGTATTTATTCTCATATGCACTTTTATATAGATTCTTAATACATGAAAATTGATACTCCATCTGATTCAAAATATAAGTCTTTTTAGAATTTCTCACACAAATTAAGATACTAATCAAGATGATTAAAGCACCCATAATTAATACTCCAAAGAACAAAGAAATTAATAAAGAGTTGTATGAGAACTACATATTTTGACAAAAATGAATATAGGGAGAAAATAATGTAGGGGTAAATTAGCCAATAAATGCACAATTCTCATAAAAAAACTTATATATTGCAACAACAAATAACCCCCAAAGAGAATTATATTTTGAATCGGATGGAGCAATAGAGTACTCATTATTATTGTGAAATGATTGATCATTTTCTCTCTAAAATATCATAACTAACATCCTATATTTAAGAGATACAAATTTGAGAAAACAGTCCCAGACATCCCTCTATTATTTATGTTTAGTCTCGATAGTCCTAGTATAAAATTTTCAGCCTAAAGAATCCTCATAAAACATACGTTTAGCCTTAAGAATCCTAGCCACCACAATTACGGTGGTTTCCGGCTGAATGGACTCATGTGTGAGTGCAAATACATCTTTTAAAACCGACCCGCTCCAATACCCACTCCCATACCCGTTTGAAAGAGGGATTAAATCCCTAGTTTGAGAAAAAATCTTCATTTAATAGACTACTCCTTACTTAATTTCTTGTTGGGAAATAATCGTTCCTTAATTTAGCATTCTGATGCATTCTTTATTCTTGTTGACAAGAAATAATTGTTAATTTAGCATTCTGATACATTCTTTGCCTGTGTCTACCTCAATGAGCTTTAGTTGTTTGGTGTTTCTAATTTCAGATGAAAGAACTTGATGTTCATCTTCCTCCTGAGCTTGAAGATGGTCTGAATAAGGATAAAAGTGATGAAAGAGTAGAGATGGTGGTGGAAGAGCATATTGGAGTAGAAATTGGTTCTCTTTGCGACCTAGTAAACCATTCAAGCTCGTAATTCCTCTCGATAATAAGGCGAAGGTATTGGATTTTATGTGATTTCGCTGTTGGTTTTCTTGTTAAACTGTTGTTTTCTTGTTCCTTGCCTTCTTCATTTTCTTGATTAAATTTGGTTCTTCACCTGAGATGTTAATCATCCTCACAGGAAGAAGAAAATGAAGAGAAATCATGAATTTGGGGATTTAATCCCTCTTTCAAACGGGTATGGGAGTGTGTATTGGAGCGGGTCGGTTTTAAAAGATGTATTTGCCCTCAATTATTTGCCACATGCAAGGCACACGAGTCCATTCAGCCGGAAACCACCGCAATTGTGGTGGCTAGGATTCTAAACTTACGTTTAGTATCGAGACTAAACGTAAGTTTTATGAGGATTCTTTAGGCTGAAAAGTTCATACTAGGACTATCGAGACTAAACGTAAGTTTTATGAGGATTCTTTAGGCTGAAAAGTTCATACTAGGACTATCGAGACTAAACGTAAGTTTTATAAGGATTCTTTAGGCTGAAAAATTCATACTAAGACTATCGAGGCTAAACGTAAATAATAGAGGGATGTATGCGACTGTTTTCTCTACAAATTTTACTAACATATGAGTTCTACCATTTTTTTTAAACCCAAAAGGGTGCAAATTTCATTATTGATAAATCAAACGATCGCAGACATTACATCAGGCGGAAAATGACAATTCCAAGACATAGTGGGAAAGTTATGGCCATGACGAGCCAGACAATGAGCAACCATATTTCCTCCACGCTTGACAAAGAGTAAGACTACTGAATCAAACAAGGAAAATAGAGACTTTACGTGGCCAACCAAAATGCCCAAAACCGAGAGGTCATTCGAGCGATAATGTCCAAACATTCGCCTTCCAAGAGAAATGATCGAAGCCCCAGAACGGATGCTACCTTGAAGCCCTCAAGAAGTGCCAAAATTTAGCAATGAGCTGGACTGATACAATGTGGTAATTGTCCGTAGACTGCACGAAGTGGAACTCCCAAATGATCTCGAGCTATGCACCCATAGACTGCTGCACCATTCTTCCATGAGCCATCCGTGTTGATTTTTATCATCAGCTCCACAGTTGGGGACCAAACAGAATTGTAAGCTCGGGGAGAAGAGGATGTAAGAGAGGCATCCTTTTTGGAGACTTTGATACTCCTCAAACAAAGCCGCGGCTTCCATGTACACCATTAATGAAGGCTTGCGCCCGCAGCCAAAGACCAAGGCGTTTCGCTCCTTCCAGATGTACCAAATCAGGTGAACAAAAAAAAAGCTTCTTCTACTGAGAGATTTTGCAGGATAAAATAGAGAATATCCTTCACAAAACCAAGGCGCAACCTTAGCCATATATTACTTTTGTCCTACAGAGACCACACTTCCATCGCACCAGGGCAATAAATAAGGCAATGAACCACCATTTCCTTCGGGTCTTTACATGATTTACATTCCGCATAAATGGATATTCGCTTCGACAAGGATAGGGTCGTAGGCAACCCTTCCATAGTGGCCCTCCATATTCCACAAAGCCTTCAAAACCCCTCTTCCAATGTCCCCGAAGATGACTCTGCCCGGCTATCCAAACGTCTCTGCTCCTCCATGGCCAACCAGTAACCCAACTTAACCGTGTAACTGCCGTTTTTGTAGAATGCCAAATCAGCCGATCGGGTCCCTGAACCTTCCCCAAAGGTATGTACCTAATTGCCTCTATTTTATGTGGCAAGAAAGTCTCTTTAATCTACTCATAGTTCCATCGCCAAGGTGTAGGCAACATGATATTGCAAACTCGAGCATCCAGAATGAGAAACTCGTTGCAATTGGCAGGCCAAAAAGTAAAAGGAACTGGTAGCCAAGGGTCTTGCCAGATCCTAATATCTTGACCATTTCCCACCCTCAAACGCAGCCCAAGCCGAAGAGTTTCACAACCTTTTAAAAGTCCCTGCCAAACCGTTGAAGGGAGAACTCCCCTACTCGCGTCCATGAAGCTGCCATTGTGGAAGTATTTTGCTCGAAGAATGCGAGATAAGAGGGAGTTCGGTCGCTGAATGAACCTCCACCCCTGTTTCACAAGAAGAGCAAGATTAAAATGGTGCATGTCTCGTAGACCAAGACCTCCGCGTGACTTTGGTGCACAAAGTTTGTCTCACGAGATCCAATGAATATCGTTATCCCCATTACCCTTACTCCAAATAAATTGACGGATCATTATCATAATATCATCAAGGATGGTCTTGGTGATGTAAAAACTCTGCATAATATATGTAGGGATAGCCTGAATGACCGATTTGATGAGAACTTCCTTGCCTGCCGTAGATAAGAATTTCTCTTTCCAACCATGAAGCTTTACTAAAAAACATCGAGGATTTTTCAAAATTATTAGACTGCCCCGAATAAGTTTCGTAATCCTGTAGGATAGATTTAATGACCAAGACATTTTCCAGCGATCCATCCAAAAAGAGCAGCGAATCATCAGCAAAGAACAAATGCGTTAACGGCGACCTCGCTCGGCCAAATTTGATACCCGCAATGAGTGACTCAGCCTCGGCCTTTCGAAACATGGATGAAAGCCCCTTCACACATATGATGAATAAGAACGGGGATAAAGGGTCGCCTTGGAGAAGACCCCGAGTTGGGGTGACTGACTATGTAGGCTTCCCATTAATGAGAATTTTGTAAGTGACCGATCGCACACATGTCATGATAAGGTTACGAAAACAAGGCGAAAAATTCATAGACTCCAACATAAGTTCCAAATATCTCCATTCGACCCTATCAAAGGCCTTGCGCATATCCAGTTTGAGAGCACAATGATGATTCACTCCAAAGGCACCCACATGCATACTGTGAAAAGCTTCAAAGGCCGCAATAGAATTATCCGTAATAAGTCTACCTTTCAAAATGCGCTTTGAGAGGGGTCAATAACAAAAGGAAGAACAAGCTTCAACCGATTAACCAAAATTCTCGAGATCAACTTATAGACAGAATTGTAGAGGCTAATAGGACGGAATTCTGTCATGCGCATTGGAGATGCGAATCAGGACAATAAATGTATTATTTAGGCCCGAAATATCACACTCACCATTGAGAAAACCAATAACAAAATCAGTAATCTCGGGATAAAACATAGACCAATTTTTTTTAAGGAATAAATTATGCATATCGTCAGGCCCTGGGGCCTTAGAAGGAAGCTGTTTTAGAGCCATGAGGACTTCATACTCTGTGAAAGCCGCTGCTAAATTCTCCACATCTTGGCCATCAAGCTTACGGATCGGCAGCCCCTCAAGGGACAAATGAGCCGAATTGCTACTGGAGTAAAGTTCTTGGAAATATTGGCATGCAACCTCAGCTAAATCCCCTTCCTTATCTACAATAGCTCCCTAGGCTGATTGTAGCTTCTCAATGTAGTTGCGAGTTCGGCGAGAAGTTGCCTTGTGATGAAAGTAAATGGTATTTCGGTCCCCATGCACCAACCAGTCTGCCCGAGATCGTTGCTTCCAAAACTCGTGTCGACATGCGATAAAAGGGAATCAAGTTCCCGTCGAATCCTTTGATCTTCAATGACAGAAAAATTTGGTGATTCCCATAGTGCCGATAATTCATCATGTTTTCTTTTTATTCCCCTTTCTAAAATTCCAAATTTTTTTGAATTCGCAATTTATCCCGAACACTGGTGATTTCGGAAAAGAGCTCTCGACCATTACGAATTAAAGATTGCTGCCAAGATTCAAAAATAATATCCCCTCGTGTATCCAAAAAGGGTCATACATTGGTAAAGAATACTATTTCTTTTTTTTTGGAAGGTCGTTGATGTCATAAGAATGGGGAGATGATTTGAATGTGGAGCCGATAAATATTTAGTGACCGATTTCGGGAAGAGCCGCCGCCAATCAACATTTGCGAGACCCCGATCCAACATCTCCTACACCAGATTACTTCCACGTCCGTTACTCCACGTAAACTGCGAGCCAATGTACCCCAAATCCACAATATCACAGTCACTTACCACCTTCCTGAAGGCCGCAATGAGGCCGGGCTACGGTCGTTAAGACCCTATTTTTCAGACGGGGATAAAAGCTCGTTAAAATCTCCCGCACATAACCAGGGAAGCTGAGAGAGAGAATGAAGTCTACGGAGAACAGTCCATGAGTGGTGGCGCTGCTTTTGATACAAATTACCTTAAAACCTCGTGAACCGCCAACATGGTACTGATACATCCCCTACGGGAACATCGATATGGGCACTAGAATAACTGAGCAATGTTACAGTAACAATATCAGTAGACAATAGCAGAGCTAATCCACCTCAGACCACACCGATCAACAATGATGCCAGACGAAAAACCAAGAGTAGCACGAATATTATTCATCGAGGAACTTACAAGTTTTGTTTCCATAAGAAAAACTAAAACAGGTTTATTAACCTTAACAAGGTTTTTTAAACTACGAATTGCTCGGGGCTGCCCTAAACCCCGGCAATTCCAACATAAAATATTCATAACTCTTGAAGGGACTGCTCCAAGGCAGCCTTAGCCGTTACAATTCGATCAAAAAATCCAAATGACTTAGTTTTCTTCGAGGAAAAACAGTGAACAGAACCTTCTTCAACATCAGCCATTAATTCATAAGCACTTCTCTTTGAACCTGCATGAGTTGTTGCCGAGGGAGCGATGATCATTGCACTTTCCACTTTCCTAGGTCTCCCACGACGCTTAACCGGACCATGAACTAGCAGGGACTGACCCGAAACATTTTGGAAAGGGACCGAACCCGCAGAAAAAAAACTCTTGCGGCTGTTTTTGCTTGGACCGCACTGTACCTTTTCTCCACTCTCACAGGGATCAGCAAAGGAGGGCCAGTCAAAGTACTACCCCTACATAACAGGAACCAAGGCTAAAGTATGATTTGGGATAATATCAGAGATGGATACCTCAGTAACCGAAGGAAAAATTGGCACTTCAGAATGCACGGATGGCTGTGGAACAAAAGGGTCAATCCAAATATCCTCCAAGATCATATGTTCCATAAGAGAGCCCTTCTCCGTCAACGAATTTAGAGAGTCCCCGTAAGGCAAGGCGTGAGTCTACTTCTCCGTTGTTTTTTGGAGTGCGTAGGGCATCTTTTCAATGTGTGACTCATGTTACCGCAACACCGACAAACATGTGGAAGCCTTTCAATGTTGACCCTCAACCTAAAAAAATTCTCGTGAATACGCTTATTTTCACGAACTTGAAAATCCCAGCAATGCGGGTAGTTGCGGCCAATTCGGGGACCCACAGGGAGGGTATAGCAATCCCTGTGGTAGCCCCAAACCTGAATCCAAAACTCCAAAAATTGGAAGCAGTCATCCGAGAGGTTAACTTGTGGGCACCAAGGCTTAAATACGAGTAGACGGTTATCAAAATTCCATGGTCCTTCTCGGATCACAAAGTCCGCATCTTGGGGATCATAAAAAAAGAACTGATGGACATTCACTTGGAGATGGACAACCTCAAAGTTCTTGCTCTTTCAAGATTTCAGCATAGCAAGTTTGAGGTTCTTGATGAGGATTTCAGTAAGAGAGATGAATTTGCCAACCAAACTTCTGCAGCATTCTTCCTCCCCCTTCGTCAAATCCGCGGGCGAAATAAGTATCGGAGCAGATTCAGTATCAGCAATGAACAAAGACTGCAAGAGGGCTTGGATGCTACTGCGATCCATGGCAGAAAAAGACTGAGGAGAGGGGCGCTAGGTGGGAGGCGGAACCCTAGTAAGATAAACCCTAGAGAGGAAGTCAGGAAAACCCTAGAGAGAGAGTCCTTTTTTATTTCCTCATGGTCAAATTACTCTTTTTATTTTCTCCGCTAGTCAAATTTGTTTATTTAATTTGGTACGAAAGAAGTATTTTATATAAAAACATAAATTATTTATTACTCATTCTATTCAGATTTGAATGTACAATTTTTATTTTTTTGGGTCCAAAATTGAATGTCTCATTTCTAAAATAGAAATAATTTTCATTTGAACTTCCAATAGTAGTCTCATTTAATTATAAATTTTTCTCTAAAAAATACATACATTTAATGAAATAATATATATTTTTTTATAACTTTATCATATTATTTTGAAATATAGTCTGTGACATTAGCCTCTGCAAACTAGTCGGATTTTCTTCATTTTTTAAAATTATTTTTTGTCAATTTTCTTTCTTAGTGTAGTCTCATCTTGAAGATAAATATCGTTTAAACTCATATTTTTAATAAAAAATATCCTTCTACGTCGAATATATCATCTTACATCGTGAGCGAATTTTGTTTCGCTCCCTAAAGTTAATTCCTACCTCCGCCACGGTCTACAAAGAGGGCAAGTACTATGTTGATTGTTTTGAAACCATTTCTCCAAACAACTTTTATGGAAGAAATGCTTACAAGCAAGGTTGTTAAAATTGGGATTCTACGTAGTATCGGTGGAGGGGTGGAAAATCGTAAAATCGGGATTCTACGTAGAATCGTACCAAAAAATTAAAATATATATTTTATATATAAATAACAATAATTAACATTAAAAATCATACCATATGGCCACCAACTAGACAATATAAGTTATTTCAAATATATTTTATAGGATTTAAATAATATAAAGTAGACTATTTAAAACTTATTTCAATATAAGTATTTTATAGGATTTTATGTGCTAATATTTTAATTGCCATTTTAGTCCTGTGTATATATAGTCTCTTAGGAGACCAAGCCCTAGAAGAAACCCCAAAAACTTTCCCTTCCTCCTCAGCGGCGCCGTCGCCTTTCTCCTCTTGCTTTCTTCTATTCCTCTCCACGTCATTCTTATCTTTTTCTATTCTTCTCCGCAGCCGCCGCCTCCCTTTTTTTTCTTTTCTTTCTTCCCCCTTTTCCCGCGACACCACCCCCGGTCTCCCTCATCTCAGTTCGGCCTTCTTCATCGCCGCTGCTCCTCCCTTGTTTTGCTGCGGCTCCTCCACTGACGCCACCTCTATCGCAAGTTCGTCTCTCTCTCTCTCTCTCTCTCTCTCTCTCTCTCTCTCTCTCTGTGTGTGTAAATTTGTGGAATCGGTAGAATCGTAAAAACGTACGATTTTACGTTTTTATGATCCGATTCTACCAGATTTCGATTTTACTTCCGATTCAAATCGTTTTGCTCTCGTAGAATCGTAAAATCGTACGATTTTACGAGTTGAATCGCGATTTTAACAACATTGCTTACAAAAAGATAATTCACTGACCTCTTCATTAGCTTCAAACTTACATAAACAAACACAACATTCCATTACTGTCGCCGGCCACATATGACCGCCATTTCCGCCTCTTTTTCCGACAATGCTACTACTACTATTACACCTGTTTCTGCACAATTTCCCTAATATGTGTTGGGCAGTTGATCTCAGTCATTAACATCACTCATCTAACAACTGACAAGTGTCTACACCGTGCGAAACAAAAGGTATTCTGTATTTGAGTCGTGGTGCTAATTGTTAGGGAGAAAGAAAGAGGCATTGTGACCCTGCAAGTGAGTCTTTAGCGCAAATTATAGACCTTGTAGCACTATTTAACAATTGTTCTTACTATGTTAAAATGAATATCTCGAAGTTACATTGTTAAACCTGCTAAACCAACCTTAATCATCATATTGTTTGATTCAACGACTGAGTTGTTCAGAAATAATATTCTTGAACAACTATCTCAACAACTGAGTTGTTTAATAATAGTGTGTCCTTGAACAATCTCAGATATCGATCAAAATACCAAAGTCTAAAATTGGCTCAGTATGATGCTCTCTCCATTCCCTTTTAATTGTCGTTTACGAGATATATATGTATCCAAATTAATTGAAATTTTACTACTATTTATCGAAATTTTATGTGTATTTTGGAAAAATTTTATCAGTTTCGCCCCCCAAGATTTTTTTTTGCCTATTTTTTTGCCCCCCAAGAATTTTATCAGTTTCATCCCCCCAACACCAAATTCCTGACTTCGTCCCTGGTACCAGTATATGTTTCTATTAATGTGCTCAAACATGCAGAATTCGTCATGTGGACATTTCTTCTAATTATATATACACATGGTGAATTGTGAGTAGTTGGATACAAGAATGAGTACACATACACAGATACAGAAGATTATTTATAGTCGAAGATAGAACTGAAGTCCCGGTAAAGAGTGTTCTATCCACTGAGGTACTCATTGCTCCATGAAAGAGAAGCATTCTAGTTGAGGTTGGGAATAGTATTTATTTTTGTATTTGTAAGGAAAACAAATATCTACACTATATAAATTCAAGAAATATTTACAACAGCAATAATGACATAATCTATTAAATCCCTAATAATTGGGAGTATGTGCGGGGATGGATAGGAGACAAACTTACCCTTCGGCAATAAATGTATAAAGTAACTGCTACCAGACAATTAAAGAAATGTTTGTGATAGACCTAATGAGTTGTGATATTAGCAAGATCAATTCTTAATTGCTTGTAATAAGCATTCTCTGCATTTGTCAGCCTAGTTTGAAACATTGTCTTTTCTCTTCTGCACCTATCTCTTACCTAGTTTAATATCAACAGAAAACAATTAAGATTAATAATGAACATGAAAATTAGCAAAAAATAAAATTTAAGGTTGTAGTAAATTCCTACCCCTTGCCATGGAGCTTTGCCATTTTCTGCATGCCCCTATAGAAAGACAAGGATTTAAATATATAAAAAAAACATGAGCTACTTGAGGCGGGACGCGATCAAACTGAAGCGGATGAATGGAAAGTGAAAAAAATGACGAACCTGACTCCCAAGTGAAGGGATAGATTGATGAACAACCCACTGGGCATCCACGACTCCGATTTTCTCATGAGGAGGCTAAAAGGGAGGAATTGAAGCATACTTAGTATAGGAAGACTAGATAGATATATATAGGCGGAAATCAAAATGAGATTCTGTCGAGGGGGTAGGCGCGAACCTCGACACATTTTTGGAAAGCAAAGTCTAGTCCCCACCCGTGGATCAAGTCGTTCTACGATTTGAAATGCATAAATATAGTAAGATGTAGAGATAGCAGAAGCCGGGGGGATATAATGTGCAAGTCGTATAGCCAATCCGAGTTAACACCCCCCTGAAATCATGCCAAAAAGAATTGTCTTACCTGTATCAAGTGCCACACACACCTCCATGAATCGCGAGAAAAGACGGGGGCCATGATTTCGATAAATCTGCAGAGTTAGAGAAGAGGAAAAATACTTCTGTTGAGTATGTGCGAGTGTTAAACGAGTATAAGAAGAAATGTAGAACTTGAATTCATACGCTGCATAGGGTGGTTGATAAGGATCAGAGCACCAGCCTAGCTTCTCCTTGGTGTTTCTAAATCAAAAGACGAAAGGAAATAAAGAATTGATCATCGACAAAATTATCAGAAAATAACGTATGTATGCTTCGTTATTATTATTAGAGATAATCACTATTTATACCCATTATCTAACTTTGAAAAGCAAGTTATACCCTTTATCTTTTTTGTGTGCCATATATAGCCAATACAATTTTCTAGGTGCCATTTATACCCAAACAGGCGGAATCGGATGATAAGAGGACGAATCGGACAGCAGGATTCAGAGGCGTGAGTAAGCACCTCGGTGAAAGACGATTTGCGTCTTCCTCAGTTGGAATGATTTCATCTCCGGCAAACCAGAGAGACGATTAATTGCTTCTACGGCACGACGGAATCCTCATTTTGGGTATAAATGGCACCTCAAAAATTATACTGGCTATTTATGGCACGCAAAAAAGATAATGGGTATAACTTGCTTTTCAAAGTTAAATAATGGGTATAAATAGTGATTATCTCTTATTATTATTCTTACTTGTGCACTTCAGTATCAACTCTTCTCTTAGTTATCGGCCACGTTAAATGTCTCTTAGGTTCCAAACCAGGTTGCGAGATTTCCAGCCCGTGTTTCTTCACAAGTTTTATGTACTCTTCGGCATCAAAATGTTCGACTCCAAGATCCTCGTCCCAAATAAATATATACTCGTATGGTGCAACAATATCCGGATGCAGAAACCTCTTGGCGTACCACCTTCATACAACAGCACACGCGGTATATAAAACTAGACGAAAAAATAGCTAGATGTATCTTTATATTAAGGCTACCTACACTACACTACGCTTACCATTTTGTCTGTTTTTTAGCACTAACATGAATAGCTCGCTTTGACCACTCGAACTCATCCCATTCAGTAACTCGGTTATCATAATGGAAAAGAACTATCGTGAAATTCTCAGAAAACTGTACTAAAAAGATACCGTTAGGAAGAGAAAAGGGGCGAAATAAAAAGCAATGCAAGAGGAATATATACCTTTTTCACAGCAGCATCGACATTCGCCTTCTGGTTTTTACCTACAGTAAAAGCCACAAGGTATTTCGGCTTTCTCTCCAAGTCCTGCAGATGTCCCCCCATTGTATCAAATATAGAACTCGCGTATAAGTGATCAATAACATCAAGTCCTAAACACTCACCTCGCTAGGTTTACCCCACAACCTGCGGGGGAACAAATCTGACTCGCTTTCAATAATAGCCGGAGGTAATCTTTCGGCACCTCTTGGATTTGAGGGGAACCGAATCTGCATCAGATTGTTAGTTTGCAGAATCATATGCATCAAGTCTAACAGAGACAGTCGGCAATACATTTCTCTAGTACCTTAACAGGGTCAGTCGTGTTATGAATGTCGCTCGAGTTCTTTAAACTGTCATATACAGTCTGTTGCATGGATTCAACGCGCATTTTGTTACTACCAAGACCACAAATGAAACTGGATTTGATGTTTAGCTGCCAAAACAGAAACGGAATCTGGTCAGACGGACTCTCCATTTGCGTAATATTAAAGGGATAACTAGTGTACGAGTTTCTGCACCTTGGTTAACAAAAGCGCTGGAGATGAGACTCCTACAAAGTATCCGAACAAAGATCCCACCAATATCGCAACGAAGATCCTCATACTTCCATTTGGCTTCTTGACATTATTGGCACTGTGAGATTCATACCTGCGTCCGGAACTTCTCGTAAACCATGCCTCTGATTCCATACTCATACAAATATAATTTCCTTCCCGCAGCTTTAGCAGCAACTCTTTAATTTCATCGTAATTCGAGCCAAGAACTTAACTTTTCTTCATATTTTCATACACAAAAAAGGAAAATTCTGATATGGACCAAGTTCACATGAACCTCGTAGTTCAGAATTAGCCACATTATCACGTAATTGTCTCTCTCCTAATCCTGTAGTGATGTGGTCAGTTCTGCACCACAAGCTCCAATGGACCTGGTTCATATCAGAACTATCCCACAAAATAGGGTATTCATTCAAGATTCAAAAGCCAAATTTAATGTGGAAGCAAAAAACTACTCCATACATAGGACATGTACCGAAAATTAAGGAAGCAAAAAACAAATTACCTTATTAGTTAAAATATTGATATTTTTCTTTTAAATATAAGTTGTTTACTACTAATTCTATTTAAGATAGTAATATTAATATTTTAAGTAACAACGTATTTTTTTACTTACTTAATTTTTGCTACATATTATGGAATGAAAGTGGTACAGCAAGACATAAGACAGAAAAAGACATGTAATAAACCAGAAAATAGACATACCATAAAATCTATACTCTATACCTAAGACCACAAGAAAAACACCCAGAATTCAGCAACAAAAAAAAAAAAAAAAACACCCAGAAACGTGGGTTTTTTCGACGCTGGCTCCAATACTAAACGGGGTAATTCCGAACGTGCAAAAATTTTCTCGTCCGTTAGATTAAATTTTTACGCCGTTGGATTAAATTTCTTACGGTTAAAATTAATTTAAAACGAACACATATATTCATAGACTCAGAACATCTGTCATGTTTTTATCGTGCGGAATACCTGTTCTAAGATATTCCGTATATATTGAAAAACTATTGTTCCGCATAGGATCCGTATTGGGTTCTTTCTCAGTGAAAATTCTTGAGGAAAAAAACGTGGGTTCTGCAGCTCCACCCCTATCAATGACTGAGCAACAAGAATCAGTAGGAATAGAGAATAAAAGAATCTTAAACGGAACAAATAATTACAGTATAACATTTATAAACTAATAACATTAGTATCATAGAATTTTATTAATTTAGAAGAAAATTAATAATTTATTAATTTAAAGAATGTGCTTTTAAGAATAGATTTTTGGTGTGATCTAGTGATTATATTAGGTAACTAAATATATTTTAGAAAGCTCTTATAATGTTCTACAACAGTCGCATAGAATTTATGATCAAATTTCAAAAAAGAGAAGGAAATTTAAAAATCTTAAAATGGATATTAATTAAATGTTGGATTATGTGAGAGACAATGACGAACTCAGAGGTTCAAATATTAAAGTAAATAGTGGTTAGGGTTATTGAAAAATGTCGCAAAGAAATCAATCATAACGGTAACAACTCTTTATAATTTTTCATTTGCGTTTGAGAACATGACATTAAAATTTCGAATGCAATAAGAAAGATAAAATGAAATCCACATTAAGTTAGGATTATTAATTTATATAAGGTGATAAAATGCAAGAATAAAATGAATGCTCAAGCTGGAAAGGATAGAGGTATACATTGGAAGATCAATGAAGAGAATGAAAGCAAGAAGGCATCAGTTGCCTGTACTCTGGAAACAAAGAAAAGAAATAAAAGAGGTGTAATATGGACTGAAGATTTTGGATAAGGCAAAGTAAATGGTTTGGGCTACAAATTTATTGTGAAACAATAGGCCCAAATCTGCCAAAGTAATACGCAAGAAAAGAATGAAGAAAGTCCAAGACTTCAGAGTCAAAGTCAAAGTCTTTCTTTTCCTATTTTATTAATTAGATATTTTGTATAAATATCCTAATTAGATTAGAGTAATGGTTAACAGCTCATCAATGAGCAGTTAGAAATGTAACTAACTTTCCCTTTTCGGGATTTCTCTGTATAAATAGAAGCCTTGAGCTTCCTTTTCATTAATAAGAAAAATCAGAAAATTCTCACAAATTCTTCAATGTTTTCTCTCTAGTTTTCTCTGCTTTTATATTACTTCTCATCTTTCATCATAAGGATCTTCAAAAAAACATTATTATCTTATTAGTTTATCAAAATTATCAAAAATTTACACTGCCCCGGATTAGGAGCGGAATAAATTATTATCTTAGAGATGTTATTAGTTTAACGAGTATTAATTTCTAGAGGTTATACTATAAATTGATTATTGGTCCCTTCCTTTTATCGTTCAGAATTGAATGATCACTTTTCTATTAATGGGTCCTCACATGGATGCACTCTCTCCAATTCTATCGCGATGTCAAAATAATCCGAGATCCAAGTCACCACCGACAAAGATCTCTTGATTCCTCGCGGCCGGGCCGGTTTGGAAAATATAGGCTTTTGTGGGTTCAATGAGAAAATTGTTATGGATTAAATTATAAGAAATTTTTTAAATTAAAAATGAATATTTAGGACGGAGGGCCGCATATAGAGGTGTCAACGTCCGAACCCCACTCAAATAGTTCGAAAAAATGTGAGCGTGAACTTGACCCTCCTCAACCCGATTAAAGCTCGCATCCGAATAAAAATAATATAATTTAAAAAATATTATATATAGTACAAATTTCTAATTAAAAACCTTATAAAAATTGGCAGTAAAACCATCATTTCTTTTCTCTCTTTTTCAAACCCTGTATTTGATTATCTTTTTATTAGTTTATCTTGCTATAAAAATTAAGTATCATTGTATTATGCATATTTGTATTCATGTCAAGATTTAGTCGCATTACTCATTGTATTCTATTAATCTTGCTATAGGATTTTTTTTTGCTAATATAAATTTAGCTCACGATACTCATGAGCGTGAGCTCAAGGTTTGTGAGCTTTTCCGGGTTGAGTGTGAGCTGAGCTTTCCAATTTTTATGTGAGCTGAGCGTGAGCTATGCCAAATTCGGCTCACATAGCTCGATTGACACCCCTAACTGCATATAAGTGGTAGGGTAGGGTGGATTGTACCGCTCAGATTGCGGCCAATCTTCCTAACTGCGAGCGGGTCTCTCACAATTCACTGCGAACTTCTGTATTTAAATATAAGGGTCTTTGTTAGATAGTGAAAGAGACCCATCACACCGAGTCTAAGAAGACGTTTTCCCTATTTTGGGCATTCAAAAACATCAAGCCTACGATTTCATAGTTGGCTTTGGCAACTTGGTTGTAGTTAAGAATATAATCAGTTGACAATAATATGGAATATATACTATGTGACAAATAGAGCTAGACTAATAAACTCAGGGGCGGAGTCGGGATATGCATTTTGGGAGGGCAATTTGTAATTCTTTAGGCGGGCGAAAACTTCCTTTACACTACAAATATGAGATTTATAAAAATATTGGGGCAATCGTCCCTTATCCCTTAATTTCGTCACTGAATAAACTATTATTTTAACACTAATCACACTATAATTAATTAAAGAAAGTTGACATTTAACTTCAAATAGAAAGATTATTTTGTAACGAAATTTTTTACTTTGAAATCCAATAAAGAATTTCCAGTTTAATCCGCAAACAAGAGGGACCGTCCAACTGCCTAAAGCCCACCCATATTATGGTGACTGAAATTAGTGTTTCTATGTTGAAAGGTGAATTATATATTAAAGTATTCTATAAAAAAAATTAATAAATTTTTTAGAGAAACTTAATATTATTTCTTAAAAAACTAATTTTATAAAAGTAAAATATGTAAGTTTCAAAATCTTACAAAATACACTAATAAATTATTACAAACAACATTTCGTCGAAAATTTATATTTATTTTGTTATTTACACATTTTAATGGTAGGGTACGGATAATATGTACACTATTTGTAACATTAACTGCATACAAATTATAACTCCTTTATGTGAACTTATGGAGATTCATGATACATATTTAACTAACTACTTATACTGATCAGGATGGTGAATATGTTTGATCATGTACTACGATTAAATTCATCAGTATTACCAGAAAATGGAAGCCAAAGCTCTATCCGAGTGCCACCTATTCCGACTGCTAAATCAGAGTTTCTCGGAGACATGACTCGTACTACACATCCATAACTCTCCAATATCTCTCGAGCAACAGTCAGACCCGCGATGAAGTTCCATGTCATATTGTCCTCAACTTTGTCTCCGGAAAATAGATCAGCTCCGAATGGTGTGAGGGAATGCATCTGTGTCTGAAAACAAATGAACAAAGAACATTGCAAAGAAAGAAATTACATTAGATTAAGATCAACTTATAATACAATGAATCTTACAATTTTCTAACTTGATATCTGCTTGTTTCTGATCTAACCACAAGAAACAATTATATCAATGAACATAATGCTGCAAGAACAACCGATAATCCTTCAAGTGCAGAAATAAATTGCAAGAAAGAGCAATCGAGATGGCAAAAGTAAATTTTGAAATAAAATGAAAGCTTATTTAAGATGCATAACTCACCCTTGAATCTAAGAATACTTTTCAAATTGATATATCGTTGGATCACTTATGACACATAAAACAAGTTAAAACAAATATTTCATTGACAAACATTTTTCACTACACAAAAAATATTCACATTTCACAATTTCAAGGTAGAGGTAATTTTCAATCCATGATAACCAAACTTATTCCAGGGATGTTCTAACTAGACAGGGTAAAAGCTCCTCTTTCCTTCCTTGAGAAAATAAAAGAATTCAATAATTTAATTTGCAAGGGGAAGAATTTGGTACCATGTAGTGCATGTCGGGTCCATCATCATCAATTATGACTAGAGCACCGCCTGCTGGGGCTCCTGTGGATACAATTTCAACCTTCCCTCCAACTACTGTACGCAATAGAGCCCCTTCTATTAAGTTGCTTAATGCCTGTCGCAGAGCAGGCTCTTCAACCGCAACTTGCAAAGGTCTTGAAAGTTCACATAGTTGTACTCTCCGTTGTTGCTTGTGAGCAAGAGGTTCGAGAGCCCCAACCATGTCGGTCAGAATGTCCGAAATGTTGCATGGTCTTTTCAACAAGGAACACAGGATTAGTGAAATGTTCCGATAAAATGCTTCATTAAGTCATAAAGAAGATCGTGCACAAAAGTCTTCCTAAAAGGTAAAAGCTTTGTGGGATGAAATAGTCAACCTGATATCTTGTTGTTGTAAAGGTGCAAGTGCAAGTGGTGGCATGGGTATTTCTGAATCCGCGGGCGTTGAAGTAAGAGAAAATGCTTTAGAAGACTCCTCAATTGGACTGATTGAAGTTCCGAGTGACATATCACTGGAGATTTGACTCCTCATTGAATCAGTATGAAATCGATTTGATTCATCTATCTTCTTAAATTTTCCTCCATTAGAACGAATTATGTTCGCCTAAAAAGTAAACAAGTTAAATTGGAAAGATTAATTAGTTATGTCAAAATCAAAAGATAATTAACAGCAAGAATCATTCGCAACGCCATTTTAACAGGTAGGGAGCTTTCTTTAAAAATTTTGGGTTTTTTTTTCTTTTATTAGGTGTTGAAGTTTAAAGGTCGAGTTCAGAGACAAGGTAGTACCTTTGTCAGGTAAACAGCATCCTGGAGTTGTTGAAGAGTATCTCTAATATGATCACCTTGAACAATAATGTCTTGAACAATGTCATATGAGATCTGCAAATTTATGCAGTTTTTAGGATCACATCATAAGGTTCACCCGCTAACACATCGTCTATTGCGGAACATACGTACCTCGCTTCTCCTCATCTGAAGCGATAGCATTTTACTCAAAGTCCGAATGCTAGAAAGAGAACCTCGAATCTGCAAATGAAAGATGTGTAAGTGTTTAGAAGTACATTGCACTTTTCAGTTAAGTACCAGCAACGATATCTTACTTGTTCAACCAAGCTACTCATTCTGACATTACTTTGCCAGGATGATTGCTGGAGCAACATTGCTTTCTGAAGTGAAACATTAGAAAAGTTAATTTGGATATTATGATGAAAAAGAAAAATCCATGTAACAAGTCTGTACTACACGATCTTTCAGAAAATGGGATCAGTAATTGTTGATTATTATAACAAAGAAAAGTTGAATAAGTAATTATGATTTTCCTAACACGGGACTTCAGGAGTACTCGTATTCACTATAGATCCATAGAAAGATAAAGGGAGATACAGAAGGGAAGAGGGGGGGAAATGGTGCTTTCCGGGGAGATATTATTTGATAGAGAACCCATTTAACAGATATAGCCTCTTTTCTAAATGCCATTTGTGCAAACCAAAAATTTTGAAGTTTGAAATCTAAAAAAATTTTAACCAGCTTATATAATCAAACTGTAAAATCAAATGTCCCGACATGCGTGATTGATGTGCTCATGTTATCATTCCGCTCTACTATAAAATCAAATTTAGAAAGCCTAGTTTGATGATAGTCATAGTACACGGCAACTCCTCTGTTCTTTTATATCCTTTTAAAATAAGAAGATTTTGGAAATTATACAGCCATTTCATTTAACGTTGTGCCAAGATTATAAGATCATGAAGGTTATACAAACATATAACTTTTCATATTCTCATATGTACTAGCAGCTTAGAGTCCTGCAAAATTACCTGATCCATGACATATGCCATTGCAACTGTACGAGAAATATTTATAGCATTCAATCTCTGATCATTGGTGAAGACGAAGGACTCAGTTGATGTGACCTTAGCTCTTTGTAGTTCCTTTAGCTCTGACTCTGTACTAAATGGCAAAAAGTACGTTTGTTCTGAAGATGGCCATGACTCTTCTTCCAATACCATTTGTGGAAACTCGGCAACTAAAAATCCCACAACAAATGGATGTTTAACCATTGGAAAAACCAGAGATCGAAGTTCAGGAAAATGTTCTGCCTAGATTAAAAACAGCATCCATCAGAAACCAAAATAATAATTAATAAAAATGAAGGTTATAATCTCACGGCTGAAAAAAAAAAACTCAAATAACTAAACATCGTCATACCGCTCGACTTGAAAGAGCAGCTTCTGCAGCTCTTAGGCCTGCTTGAATACTAAAGTTAGCCACCAAAATCACTATGTCAGCCACATTAACATTTGGATAAAAAGTAATCCGCTGCAACTCCAGTTGATCCATAACATAGCTACCAGCTGGTCTTACATAAACCTGCAAGTTCCTTGGCAAGTGTTAGCAAATGCTCGGCATTAAAAAATGTAATATGAGATAGAATGTGGATTAGCATTTCATAGCAAGTCGAGAGGCCAAGTGCCAACCAAGACAACCAGAATGATGAAACTCCATTTTCAACATAAGGTTGTAACTCACGAAAATGTGCTATGAAATTAACAGAATATGCAAATTAACATATTGCATAATGTAGAATTCGAATAATTTCTACAACATAATGTGAGAACAGTAACAGCACGGATATCATTGGTCACTTAGCATTTTCTTGATTTCATTCACTAAAGTCTTTGGTATAACAACAACAACAATAACATAATCCATTAAATCCCCAATAATTGGGGATATGAGCGGAGATGGATAGGAGACAATACCTAAACTTTGGCAATAAATGTACAAAGTGACTGCTCCCAGAATACCACTGAAACATATGTATTGGAGACTGACTTAACATTTGGCAATGAATGCACAAAGTGACTGCTCACAGAATAACACTAAAACATTAGTCCCCTACATTGTCATGTTAGCTACGGAATTGTGCCCTCAAATCAAAGCCAAAAGACATCAGAGAAGGCAGACCCAAGAACCATTTGATTTATATGCATATTATCATATACTTCTTTCATTCACATTCCAGAGTCTTTGGTAATTTAACTAATTTTAATCAATAGAGAAATCTAAAATTAGGGTTTACAGCTAGAGAAGTAACAGCTTCAGCTAAATTCAATCATCACAAGAATACACAATTAGAAGTAATGGAAACTAAAATCAAATCAACACGAAAAAAAAAGCAATAATTTCTATTTTAAAAAAACCCTAACTTTAGAAAGAAAAATGTAGAGGAAAAATGAAATCTGCAAATGATACTTACAGATAAAAGAACATCAGGATGAACAATTCGACGAAAAAGGTCCAATTGTTCAAAACAAAGTCTTTGAAAATCAGCACTCGGAAGCACCAATCCTTCTCCTCCTCCACCACCGCCTTTGTTCTTGCCGCCACCAGCAGCTTTCTCTATTCTCTGAACGAAATCCACCGGCGAAGTCGAAACTTTCCGAATAATCGCCGCCACAGACGATGCCGACGGCACCATATCCTCCGAATCATTATCACTACTATTACTTCCGTGTGAGGTGGTACTGTTCGCCGGACGCAAAAGCGTACAAGAAGAAGAGGTGGTAAAACTGAGAGATTTTTGTGCGGCGGCGGCGGTGGCTCGGCAGAGGGAGGAATTATTAGGTAGTTTGGTTTGGGGGAAAAGAAGATTACAATTATTAGTGGGCTTAGAAAGAGAGGTTTGGGGAGGAATTGCAGAGAGCACCATTTTCTTCTCTGCAGCTCAAGAGTGACCACGGAGAGAGCCACTGGGCAAATCAAGGAATGGACATGGTGATGACTTGGTTCAAGGTGATTGGAAACATGGGGGCTACATATGAGGCCACGCCATTAGATTGTTGGATGCAAATGTCTAACCGCTATTAGATTTTTTTTTCTTTTCAAATTTTAGCCACGGGCTGCTTCTCGCATTTCGCATATGTAGAAATTAGATACGTTAGGCAACATAGTTAGATCGCTCTCCTTCTCATACGTTATGTGTTGTTTCACAGAGACAAAATAAAATATCAACCAATATATGTAAAATTGGACGACTATGAGTTTTTTTGAAGAATAACACATGTCTTTCTCTAAAAATACTTAATAAGTATTCACTCTTTTTTAATGGGCCGTAAAATTTGTTATGCGCTAAAATCGCGAGCTCTCCCATGTACCGTAAGTGGAATTTTTTATTTTTTCTAAGTAAATTGTTAAAGCATTAACACTATTACAAGAATGAATATTACAAGAAGTGTTGGTCTAAGTTGTAAAACATATTAAACTCAATTTAAATACACTTAGCATTCTTAATTGGATCTAAGGTGAAAAAAATATAATGGTCCAAATGCATCTTTTTTTCTTTTTATTAGAAAACACAAATGCACATCAAGACTTAATTGGGTCCCCAAATCTTCTAGTGCACTCTATAATACATCAATAACATCATTACACGTGATATAATGTGATTGGTTCAAATCTCAAAATTCACTCTACATCAATAGTGTTAATACACATAGAGTAATATTATTAATATAATAGACATAATACTATAGAGTGTATTAGAATATCTGAAATCCTTAATGTTGGAACAATATGAACTTACATATTGTTATGAATCCAAATACAATAAGCCGAAGCGGAATGAGCACACAAATAGAAGGCAATACTTGTTAAGAACACCCATTCAGACATATTACCTATGATCAGGGGTGATTACTTGATCTTCTATTTCATAACTATATAGATATTACGTTTGTGGGCATTAATAAGTAGAACACACAGACTAATAAAGCTAGAGAACTTAAGTGCTTCATATGAGAGGTGGTGGAAGTGGAAAGAGTGACCAAGAGCTCTATTTATAAACATAGAGTGACCCTCCCATCATAACTCATTAAATTAGAGAACCTTGATTCTTCCTCTTATAACTTGCATCATAATTTATCTCCCACGATCTCCATGACCTCTAATGTAGTAGAGATAGTGGTCTTTAAAGTAGATGAATTACGGCTTTGATTGCAAGTTCTAACATTCCATATTCATAACTTATGTAAGAGATAATACTTCTAGTTCTAGTTAATAGTCATGAAGTCGCCTAAATTTTTAACACTTAATTGGATAGTATTTCGATTTTAATACGAAACACAATTTGATTATACACAAATTACATGAGCAACAATCTTTGAAAGGGTAATCTTTCCATTTTGGGAATTTCCTTTCTTTTGGGATTACTAAAGAATAGGAGAGACAAAAAGATCAAATCCCATTATCTTTGACTTCCTCAAAACCTTGACTGCCTCCCAATTTTACCTTGACCATCTCTCTTCCTCCCAAATTGGGAATAAATCTTGTGTCTTATTTTTCGTATCTCATTTTTTTTTATTATTAATAAGTTGTAGAATTTTAATTTTCCTTTTTAAAAACTTTAAGTAAAAGTGTAATAACGGACAATTATTATTTTATTTTTTGTTAAATAATTTGAGTGGATTCGGCACCTACCACTACCACACATCATAGTAAACCTTAGAGATATAAGCGCTTACAAAGTCTCAACCGATAATTATTTATCAATGAGACACATAGTCTTCTACTCCACTCTCACAGGTCACAGTAAATTTTTATAGCCGTTAGGACTTTATTAGGGAATAATTTCTTCTTTGAAAATTCTCCTTTTCATTATTCATTCTTTCAATCTGAACCCACAATGGCAAATGATGAAACAGAGCAAACCCACAATTCAAGATCCATGGAAATTCACATTTCAAGTGAAAAGATTGAATCTTTAACTTCTTCCGATGAAAACATTGCAGAGACAGTAAAGGGTCTGATTGGTTCTTGTAATTCACTGAAAAGAAAAAGGCCTCCAACGCTCGAGATCCCAAATGTCTTGTCTGAAATTGTTGTGGAAAATGAATTCAGTTTTAAAGAATTCGCCCAATTTGAGGACTCTATTTGCTTCAGTGATAATGGAGTTGGTGTTTTTTCCCTTAAAGGCAAGAAAAAGTTCATGGAAGATGCCCACAAGATTGTTTCTTGCTCAAATAGAAAAAAGGTATACTCCCTCCATTCCATAATATAATTGGTTTATGACATCTATCGTAAATTAAGGAAACAAAAAATAAGACATTTTTTAATCAAAATATTAGTATTATTCTCTTAAATATGATTACTGGTATACTTAAGAGAGTAATATTGATATTTTGACTAACAAAATACTTTTCTTTTTACTTCTTATGTTTTACTAAATGTCATAAACGACTTATATTATGGAATAAAGGCAGTGCAAAATTTAATTGGTTTTTTTTTGTTCTATTATTTTTACTAAATGGGGGAAAATTGTAAAGAATTGATACATACAAAATCTTGAATGTCTTGGTGTAGGGTTTTTTTGGGGTATATGATGGACATGGGGGAAGTAAAGCTGCAGAATTTGTAGCAGAGAATTTACGCACAAATGTTTTAGAAATGGTGAAGAATTCTTCTGAAAATGCATCAAAAGAGGAAGCCATTAAGGCTGGTTATATGAAAACTGATCAAGATTTCTTGGAGCAGGTAAATGTTAAAATTTTGGGTTCCTCTTTTGAATTTTAAATAATAATTACCAGGGATATATTTGAAAGGTTTTACTGACATATAAGTATGGGCGTAAGTATCTATGGTCGCCTCAAGATATTCATTTTGGTATAGCGAGTTTGGTTGTCAAAGTAGTTAGGTCGTGGGTGCTGCCAGACTCATTAGCTGGGTTCCGAGCCTGCGGGCAGGGGCTTGACTACTAGTGTTATTCTCTGGGAACTTTTCTTGCTTCAACATATTTGCCATTTGAAATATTCCAACTTTAAGTAATAAAATAACCACCATTTTATTATGTCAATAGTGTGTGATCTAAGTTTTGTTAAATTACAATTCTTTGTTTGACTATTAAATTTTGTGAGATATGGTCCATGAAATCTGCTATGACTGTATATTGAGAAAATCTGGAAGGTCTTTTAGAATAATTTTTGTTAGCAGCTAAGACTATTAGTAGTGTATTAATCATTTAGCTTAATTTCTGAACTTTCCAATTCACTGGACTTTATGTTAGTTTTGAATTTCGATAATTTGACCGGATTTCTTTTCAACTAAGGAATGAATGTGCTTAGACCTGAAATTTATTGGCATCTAAACTAAGTAGATATTTTTGTCGATAATGCGCTGGAAAACAGATGCAGAATAGAGACTATTGTTAAGGTCTAATGGGAGAGATGAACTGATTAATGAAGTTGATCATTTGATTAAAGTAAATTGGTGAATACAAATTATAGACATATATATATATATATATATATATATATATATATATATATATATATATATATATATATATATATATATATATATATACGAGGTAAGAAATGCGTAATTATATTCTTGGGGCGACTGTCCTTTAGTGCCTAGTTCTCATTCTTTCGACTGGAATTCTATCAGGGCTTAGGTAGTGGTGCTTGTTGTGTCACTGCTTTGATTCAGGACAATGAGATAGTGGTTTCAAACGTGGGAGATTGCCGAGCAGTATTATGTAGGGGTGGGAAGGCAGAGGCGCTCACCAAAGACCACAGGGCAGGACAAGAAGATGAGCGTAGAAGAATAGAAGATAAGGTAGGTACTTTTACACGTACTTAGTGTTTTCTATCATTTAGAGGCACTAGCTGGACAGTAGCCAATATTGATTCTTTAAAACTCTTACCATGCAGGGAGGATTTGTGTTGTACCATAAGGGAGCTTGGAGAGTTCACGGGATACTCGCTGTTTCTAGAAGCATCGGGGATGCACATTTAAAGGACTGGATTCCAGCTGAGCCGGATACAATGGTTATACGTTTGAGCCAAGATATGGAATTTCTTGTTTTAGCATCTGATGGACTTTGGGAAGAGGTAAAATCTTTCTATTTGGCGATTTTGTGAGGGACGAAAGATATGGGTTATCGGTTTATTTTGGTTCAAAACCACCAATTTCTCCATAGTCAAGCTATTATGTTGCGAAAGAATTTCCAAAAACCGTCTTCTTTATCTATCTCCCTTAACTTGCAAATGGAGATACAATTGCAGGATAGACAATGTTGCTGATATATATATTACTTGTGTGATTATATTTTTCGACTTCTGCAGGTTGGCAATCAAGAAGCTGCGGAAATCATAATGCGAGCATGTGAAGGGAAACCGCTATCTTCAGAAGAAGCTAAGTCAAAAGAGAACACCGATGAGTATAGCAGCACTACTATGTGCCCGTCACTCGAGGTTCGTACAGTTTTGATGGTAAAAAGCCCTTCATCAAGGTCGAAAACAACAGCGCGATCTTTTGAAGAAGCTAAGTCAGAAGAGAATACTGATGAATATAGCAGCATTACTATGAGCCCGTCACCAAAGGTTCGTAGAGTTTTGATGGTAAAAAGCCCTTCATCAAAATCTAAAAGAACAACTCAATCACCTAACTCCAGGAAGACGAAGGAGAGCCGGAAGGGATTTGAAGATAACTTTCCTAGTGAAAATGAACGTCCTCCGTCCAAGAAGGCTCCACGGATTTCACTAACTAACCAAACGAAGTACTCGGACCAACAAAATCGTTGTTTTGACAGAAGGCCTGCTTCCGGGGAACTAGTTTCCGCTTGTAAGGAGCTTGTGAATCTTGCAGTGGCTAGGGGTAGTTTAGATGATATTACTGTAATGGTAATTGATCTAAACTTTTTCAGAGAGTAAATTTAGTATATAACACTTCTCTTCATTAGGTTTTTTTATGTGCAAAGATCCATTATTGTAAATTAGAAATTTAGAGTTTTTGACAGTTTATGAAGATTGCCGCATCAAGTTTTAGTATATGCTCATATTGACAGTGTGTTACCCTTTAGAAGTGGTTCTGTTACTTACAACGGTTTTTTATCAACATTGTACTGATATATTCTCAACCGATTATACCGATTATTTTCAATCCAACAATTGAGAAAAAAAAGTATGGATAACTACCTTGACTTTTGCCAGGGAGGAAAATGGTAAAAATTAAATTTGTTTCCTTAATTTTTCGTATTTATCCTTCAACTATTTGACCATTAATAAATTGTTGCTAAAGAGCAATAATTTTTATTTTCATTTTTTAGGCAGGCAATCAATTATTTTGTTATATAATTTAGTGATTATTCTCAGATTAAAATTTACTGGTTTTATCTTGTCTTAGATAACCTATGTTAATTAAATAATTTTAATTCTTGTTTGCATGAATGACTCCATGGCCCAATGGATAAGGCGCTGGTCTACGAAACCAGAGATTCTGGGTTCGATCCCCAGTGGAGTCGATTAAGTTATTTTTTCTTCTTTTTTTGTTGTATTCAATTCCTGCAAACGTGCAACATATTGTCAAATATTGACCCCGATCGGTTGTGATTTTAATATTCCTACATATTGTCGTCTTTCTTCGAGTATACAAGATATAAATTCGGACATAATGAAAATGTTTTCGTGCAAATTCTTTCACAAACAATCTATTTTGTATTCAATTCCTGCAAACGTGCAACATATTGTCAAATATTAACCCGACCGGTTGTGATTTTAATATTCCTACATATTGTTGTCTTTCTTCGAGTATACGAGATATCAATTCGGACATAATGAAAATGTTTTCGTGTAAATTCTTTCACAAACAATCTATTTTGTATTCAATTCCTGCAAACGTGCAACATATTATCAAATATTAACCCAACCGGTTGTGATTTTAATATTCCTACATATTGTCGTCTTTCTTCGAGTATACAAGATATCAATTCGGACCTAATGAAAATGTTTTCGTGCACCTTTCACAAACAATTTATTTTCTGCAAAATTCAAAAACATCGGAGATAGTAAAGTTTATCCAATTACACTTCAAAACATCTCAGCAGTAATTACAACTTTAATTTAAGCAATGAAATTTACAAGATTAAGAATAATAAAAAAAAAGTCTCGTAAAAAACCCCATAAGAAAGAACCAACAAAGATGGAACCAATGAGGTTTCTTGAGTCTTGCATTACAATGATATTTTAGAAGAATTAAAAGCAAAACATTCTTCCCTCACAAGTCAAAACAAAAAGAGGGAAAGAAGAGCAATTTTTTTTACAAAGCTTCAAGATGCAACAGTTGATCATTGTACTAACATTTGCAGGTGCTAAAATATTTGATATTTTTAGCACCATCCCTCACAACAAAATTTAATGTGAGAAGAATCAACTAACGGCGAAAAAATAATATTATTTCTGTTCTAAGCAGTCAGAAGAGCAGAGGTAGAAGAGACCGGTAAGAATTTTGAGTATCCGATCAACACAGAGTTAGCTTCACCATCTCTCCCTTGAAGTTGTTGACCTGCAAATAACACGATCATCCCATTTATTAGAATTTTTCCAAAATTGAATTTAGGACAGCAAAATATTCTTTGAATTTGCTAAATGACCTTTCCTTTGATAGAGCTACGGATTTTTCAACATATATAGACTTGTGTTTGTACCGGGAGGATATTAGTAGCTTCCAAATTGACCAAAAGTGTAGAACAATGTAATCTTTCATAGCTAATTCCTCCTCCCTTTTTTGTGGGGGAGGGGGGATGGCGGGATGGGGGTGGTGTAGAACAAAAGTTTTATTTCTTCTTTCAAGTTCTTTTCTTCGTCTGTCTCGGGCCTGAAAAAATATCTCCATGGTCAGAGGCCACAAACAGATGTTTATTTCTTCCCTTTTTATCGTACTCTGGTGAACTTTTCTATATTCCCATTTCTGAAATAAGTCTCTTGATTGGTTACATTATGCTTTTTTAGTGCAAGCATATTAGACAATCTTCAATACTCATTTGCTATATCAAGTTTTATTCCAAATGAAAACTGCAATTAACAAATAACATGAATTATTTCAAAAGGGTATCATTCGTACCCTGGAAAATACGATCCCAATCTTATTTACTCTTTATCTTGATTTTAGTGAGCATCATTTTTCAGCATGTTAAATTTATCATCTACAAAAGTACAATTGATTCAACTTAAAGAAAATGATATCTATTTGAAAATTTACCCAGTACATAGATCTATTTGCTAATCAAGCTGCACATCATCAACAAAAACACTATCACAGATACATCAGTTATATTACCAGGAACCAATTGGGATCGCAGGGCAGGATACTCAAAAACAACTTACATCTCTCAAGAAAAATACCAAAATATGAATGTTTATAGAACGACCCATATTTTCTATGCTTTCAATCATCGAATAGTAGGTTGTAGAGACCTTCCTCTTACAAGGTCAATGAACGACTTTGTTTGAAGAATTTTTTAACGTACTACTACAAAATTGCCAGAAATTTTATCAGAAATTTTATAACTTTTGCAAATAGAAATTCATAAATAGAGAAGAACTGTTGAAATATTTTAGCCATAAATATCACAGTCTTTTTACTCAAAGAAAATATGCAAAACTGCTTTTGGTGTTATTTTCAAGAATTGGCAAGTCTGCTTTTGGTAAACGACCAAGCAATGGGAGGGCAAGGATACACAAGAACAAGGACATTGTCACTAAGGAATCTTCCACTGGAACGTTTAAAAGGGGTCTTACTCTATGGAGAAAGGTGACAAGGTAACCGCCAAGCATTGAAAAAAACTTCATTATTCTTTCAGAGAAAAGCATCTTAAACTAGCCTAATTATTGTTTTGGTTATTACTATTTCTGAGAAGCCATAAAGCCAAGCAGCAATAAACAAAATTAGACTACCGATGTACCGATATATAGGTCCCTAATCATCTTTTAGCATTCTTGAGCTTTTCATTGTCTCCAAAACCACATAATCATTTAGACAAATATTTATCAAGATGAAATTATAGAACTGCAAGCCACAAAATAGATAGGGCAGCTCCTAATATAATAGAAATGCATGCATAAGCATAACACTAGAAACATTAATCATAAAGAAATGCTGAAAAGAACAAGATAAATTACTCGCCTTTCAACACGCCGATGCTCCAAGTCCAAATCAATCTTCCGCCAATCCAGACCTTTCTCCTGAAGCAAAACCTCCCTAGGCTTGGCATCCCCAAATGGATTCACCTTCGGCCTCGACTTCACTGCCCCTTCCCCGCCGGGCAATGCCTGCTGACTTTCTGACCTAGCTGACTGTGAGCTACCAGGCCTACTGGACTGTGAGCTACCAGGTCTACTACTAACAACCTTCTCATCATCAATTCCTGTATCCAATTTTTTCCAATCCAATCCTTTCTCTGCCAATACATCTTCCCTTGGCCTAGCTGCCCCGAACGGATTTGGCTTATTCGCTTTCACTACCACCCCTTCACCACCCTCAGGCAAGTCCAACTCCAATCTTCGCTTTTCTTTATTCCCATCAAGATTCCATCTTTCCGTTTCCCGCGGCCTGGAATCTCGAAACCCTGATCCAAAACTCGAAGTTCTTGCAGCTGGAGGTGGAATTGGTTTCTTAGTGGTTGCCCAATTGTCAACCTCATCAGCCCTAGAAGCCCCTCCACTTCCACCACCTAGAGAAGCATAACGACTCGGCCGAGTTCCATCTCCTGAATTAAAAGAGGGCAAAGATTTCTTCATTGTTGCCCAATTATCAACTTCATCAGCCCTAGAGGAAGTCTCATCAAATTCTGGCCCACCTCTACTGCTCATTGGTGGGCCCCTTCTACGATCGTCTTCAAATCCTCCTCCATAAGATCTTCTTTGCCCTCCTCCTCCCCACGAACCATCACCACCACCGCCATCCCCATCCCGGGTCCGACCCGGTCCACCCGAACGGGACCCGTAATTGGAAAATCCACCACCAAGACGACTACCATACGGCATTTCCTCCCCAGGAGCCCGCTCTTTAGGCCCCGTCGGAAGCCGGAGCATTTCTTCTGTGGTTAATCGCTGACTGGTCGGACGACTACTACTATTACTCATCGTCGTGAACTCGTGCAAGCTCATTTTCGTCTTTTTCTTCGACTGTTTCGCAGTACTCACCGAATCTTTCAGACTCGGAAAATTCGATCCTCCGCCACCGGCAGGCGGAGCCGCCGAAGAAGCTCTGACAGCAGCTTCGGCGGCTCGTTTAGCGGCTTCGTCACGCTCTTCTTGCTCGGCTCGTTCGGCATCGGCGGCCCAATCGCCGATATTACCCCAGGGCGATTTCGTCATTTTCAAAAGTTTAAGATCTAAAAATGGAGAATTTTCAGATTATCAATAAGCAAAATTGGAAATGATGTATATAGAGATAGATTCTGTATATGTATTATAGGCGGGGGCTGGGGCTCCGATAAGGGAGCCGGAGCTCCGATGGGCATACAAAAACGGAGAGAGGGTTAACGGTAACGGAGTGAGTTCTTTTTTCTGTCAGTTAAAGGGCGGAGAGTTCTGGTGGTCGTTGCGGTGGTGGTGATGGGGGAAATGTTTATTTTTATTTATAATTTTTTCGAAAGGGGCCTACATGATGCAAGGAGATGCTGCGTATGTGGCCCACGTTTTAAAGTAATGACGTGGGGATCTGTTATTGGTTTAGATCGAACGGTCAGGGATGGAGTAGGATTAAAATGTTGAACACATTTTAATCAAGGCAAATTGGCTCTACAGGTCCAAAAACAATTTAACTTTGGTGATTTTTTTCCAAAATCTATTTTTTTGGTGGGGAGGGTCCAAAAACAATTTATGTTTGGCGGCGTACGTCCTTCCATCCAAAATTCCGTCAGTCAACCGTTTATTCAAAATTTGATTTTGGTCAAACAAAAACTAATGAGGGTATTTTGGAGATTTTACACACTACCCCTACCCACTGCCCTACCCGACCCCTCCCTAACCCTACCCATCCCCTGACTCCTAACCCGACCCATCCCTTCCCCCAACCCACCTTCACAGGAGCAGCAGCACCACCACCACCACCACCTTCATCTCCTTCCCCCGCCACCTTCACCGCACCACCACCGCAACCACCTTCATCCCCATCCACCATCCCCCACCGACCCTTCCCCTCCCCCTCACCTTCACCGCACCACCACCACTACCACCTTCATCCCCCTCTCCCGCCACCTTCACCCACCACCACCGCAACCACCTTCATTCCCAGAAGCAGCAGCCCCTCCTTTGATAAAGAAACAAAGACTAGATATTGATGTGTTAATCAATTTCCAGGTAAAGATTCATGGGTTTTCTTTTCCTTTTTTTTCTAATCGCTTTCAAAGGTGAGGGGGAAGGGTCGCTGTGGGAGGGTTGATGGGGAGTGACGGTGATGCGGTGACGTGGCGAGAGGGGATGAGCGTGGTAGTGGTGGTGGTGCGGGGAAGGTGAGGGAGGGGAGGGAATGGTAGGTGGGGGATGGTGGATGGGGATGAAGGTGGTTGCGGTGGTGGTGCGGTGAAGGTGGCGGGGGAGGGAGATGAAGGTGGTGGTGGTGCTGCTCCTGTGAAGGTGGGTTGGGGGGAGGGGATGGGTCGGGTTAGGGGTCAGGGGAAGGGATGGGTCGGGTAGGGGTGGAGGGAGGGGTCGGGTAGGGCAGTGGGTAGGGGTAGTGTGTAAAATCTCCAAAATACCCTCATTAGTTTTTGTTTGACCAAATTCAAATTTTGAATAAACGGTTGACTGACGGAATTTTGGATGGAAGGACTTACGCCGCCAAACATAAATTGTTTTTGGACCCCTCCCCACCAAAAAAAATAGATTTTGGACAAAAATCACTAAAGTTAAATTGTTTTTGGACCTGTAGAGCCAATTTGCCTTTAATCAATAATGATAGTTGGATCAAAAAGTATAGAATGAAAATAATTGTTAGAATTTAATGTAACATTATATAAGTAATACTAGGTTTGAACCCCGCGCGATGCGCAGTTGTATTTCTAATTTGTATCTCTCTTGATGATGTCGTATATGTTTTCTAGCTTGCATTTTACTTAGAGATATAACTGAAACTGAAAAACATGTTAATATGTCTCAAAATAAATTTAGATAAGATGTAATAATTCTACTTTTTTATTCATAAATTTGCTAGTTCATTATTTTTGTCTAAGAACAAAACCATCATAAATATTATTTTTTTCTAGAAAGCAAAATAGCCTTCATATTTTATAATTGTTCTATATATGATATAAAATATATATTAAAATGAAATAAATATAACAAAATACAAAAAACAATCCTCAAAGAAGCTTAGCCTACATTTTTTTGCCTTATGTCACTAAAGAGCTACTTAGCACCCCCTTTTCCCGTCAATTTTTTTGCGCCCATTCTCTAATTACCCCTCTTCCAGAAGCTTATTTTGGGAACCTTTAAGAGCCATTATACCTGCACAAAAAAAATGTTCACCCTCTATAGCGTATTACATGTTATGCATCCTCATTCTCAAACAAATAAAGTAAGAAAATAATTACACAGCAAACAAAACAAAAGCAAGGAAATAATTACGTAGAAAAACAAGGCAAGAAAAGAATTGAATCAAGTATCAATATTTTCTATTACCCATGTTTTTCAGGTGGCAAGCTCTCTGTCTTCAATCAACAAAAACATGTTTTGGAAATTGAGACACATATTCTCTTAACTTGGTACTTGAAAAATAATTTGTCTCTAAACAAAATTATTAGATGTTTGTTCATAAACATATAAATTAATGTATCAAGTGAAAACATGAATTGCATTATTTAAAAAAATGAATTTCTTACCTATTAAAACTAAGACGACCATGACATATTTGCTCATATCATTTCTCTATTTATAAGAAGAAAAAACTCTTGAACTTTCCTAACCGACAAAACAATAACAATAATAATGACAATAAATAAAATATATAAACTCTTAGACTTTTTGGTTTCCCGAGAAAATCAAAAGTTACTTTCTTAGAGAAATTAAAAAACCATTTTTTAAAAGATTATTTTTTATTTAAATAGTCATTATAGTTTGTTGTTTATAATATGAAAAGTCATTTCTTTGAAAAAAGAATGGTTTTTTGAAACCTATTTTTAACTATTAAAGTTTTTATTGTTATAGAATATCAATAGTCTTTCATTATGGAAATAATAAAGTATTGAAACTGATATTTTCTTTTTCTTTTTTACTTGATCAAATCCAATTTTTCTTTTTTCATATTTAAGTTATTGAGGGAAGGCATGATTGGTTTTGATTTATATAGTTGGTTAGAAGAAACTAAAAAGCCACTTCATTGATTCATAAAAACCCAAAATTTTATATTAATGAATGAAGTTACAAAACTCTTCTACTTCATTCATTAATATAACTAATGAACTAAATAAATATAGTTGGTTAGAAGAAACTAAAAAGGCACTTCATTCATTTATTCATAAAAACCCAAAATTAATGAATGAAGTTACAAAACTCTTCTACTTCATTCATTAATATAACTAATGAACTAAATAAATATAGTTGGTTAGAAGAAACTAAAAAGGCACTTCATTCATTGATTCATAAAAACCCAAAATTAATGAATGAAGTTACAAAACTCTTCTACTTCATTCATTAATATAACTAATGAACTAAATAAATATAATTACTACAAAACTCTTCTACTTTATTCATTAATATAACTAATGAACTAAATAAATATAATTACTATAATAAAAGTTACAAAAATCTTCTACTTCATTTATTAATATAACTAATGAACTAAATAAATATAATTGCTATAATAAAAGTTACAAAACTCTTCTACTTCATTCATTAATATGACTAATAAACTACACAAATATAATTATTATAATAAAAGTTACAAAACTCTTCTACTTCATTCATTAATATAACTAATGAACTTTTAAGTTAAGTATGTTGGTTCATATTTCTTTTTTGTATGAACTTGAAGAGTCTTGGAGTTAAGTATAGATGAGTTATAATTTATAATTAACTCTTTTAGAATTTCCTTGCATGAATGAGAACTCCAAAAGTCACTTGAAACATCATAACTAACAATAGTTAAAGTTTTTTCAATTCCAATTAACATTAATACATGGAGATAATCACTATTTATACCCATTATCTAACTTTGAAAAGCAAGTTTTACCCATTATCTTTTTTGCGTGCCATAAATAGCCAGTATAATTTTTTAGGTGCCATTTATACCCAAAATGAGGATTCCGTCGTGCCGTAGAAGCAATTAATCGTCTCTCTGGTTTGCCGGAGATGAAATCATTCCAACTGAGGAAGACGCAGATCGGCTTTCACCGAGGTGCTTACTCACGCCTCTGAATCCTGCTGTCCGATTCGTCCTCTTATCATTCGATTCCGCCTGTTTGGGTATAAATGGCACCTAGAAAATTGTATTGGCTATATATGGCACACAAAAAAGATAAAGGGTATAACTTGCTTTTCAAAGTTAGATAATGGGTATAAATAGTGATTATCTCTTAATACATGCCTTTTAAAATTCCCTTACATGAATAAGAACTCCAAAAGTCACTTGAAACATCATAATTCATTATAGTTCAAACTTTTCCAATTCCAATTAACATTAATACATGAGTTATATCATTAGTTGTATGTTATAATTAATACTCATTTATAGTTTGTGTTTGTATATATAGAGCTAAAATTTCTTACTTCATATTTTATCTCAATAGCAATTTAAAACTTTAGCTTAAGTTATTAGCTAATGGAGCACAACATCTTTTGCATTTTAGAGAGCTTACATTGCCATATGTAAGTTTCTAATTGGTCCACATACCACAAAATGCCACATGTCATTCCCTCAAACTTCTACCTCAACTTTTCCTAACTTTATATATTATAGATTTTTTGTATAGGTGTTGCATACTTTTGAACACATGTGTTTTATCTTTATAAACACATATTCTTAGGAATGTCATATCAGTCTTACATAACAAAGTTTCTGAAAAATCACAACATGTGTCTTCGAAAAAATCTTAGACCGTTAAAAAATCCTATGGTCAAAACGATCCAAATTATTTAGTATGTACTGAATTTTGACGGTTCTACACTATAGCCAGACTCGAAATATCATGAGATTTTTTTATTCCCTCATCTATAAATATACAACTTCACTAAGGGCTTACTTGGTTTGGGTTTGGTTTGGGATTTGGTCTCAAACCTAGTCCCAAACTAGCTTTGGATTGAGTTTGTGTTTGAGTTTGGGTTTGGGTTTGGGCGGGAAAGGCTAAAAAACGGGCGGGAACAATTCAAATTCAAATTTTTTTCTTCAAATAATCGTCCAATTTCAAATTTTGACTTCACAAATTTAAAATTTGAACATTTCCCGCTAATTTAAGAGCTAAAATTTTTGAATTTAACAATTATTTGAAGAAAAAAATTTGAATTTAAATAGTTCCCGCCCGTTTTTTTAGCATTTCCCGCCCAAACCCAAACTCAATCCAAAGCTGGTTTGGAACTAGGTTTGAGACCAAATCCCAAACCAAAACCCAATTCAAGTAAGCCCTAAATAAAATTCATTCGATAATTGATAGGTATTATGTGTAGTGTAGACTGTAGAGCACCCGTTTCCCATCAAATTCCGATTGGAGTTATCTTTTGAGATTTTTTTTTGTTGGCAAAATATGATATTTTTTTTTTGTAAAAACATAAATGACACAATTGAAAAATTATAAACGACATCATTTAATATACCTATGCAATTAGTGAGCTCTATGTCTAAGCTCATTGATGGTAAGTTTAGTGTATTTAAATCCAGAACTAAACCAACTATGAATATTTTGATAGCGAAAAGACATTTTTTTTTTTTTGAATAAATTTAGTTTCCATTAATCACAAATAGCCGAAGCATTACAATCAAAGGAAAATCTGAAAATACAGAAAGTAAAAGTTATACAATGATTTAAAAATCACGATAACATACAAAAGACACACTCAAGAAAACTTGGATGGTTAGGAAAAACAAATATAAAAACTAGCAAACTAAACAAATACATAATCTTCTCATTCAAAGCATCTTCATCGCAATCCTTGATCCACAGGGACAGGAGAATATCACTTTCAACATCTTCCTTAGGGGTCGACAATTTATAGGACCATGGGCGTATCAACCGTCCTACAAATTGCCTCGGGAAGATGTAAAAAGATGATAAAGGGCCCAGATACTAAGTGCGCATTTGAATAACATTTTGGATTTACATTTACTAATAATTCAACTTTTGCAAAATTAAAAAAAAAATGAAAATTCAAAACTAAAACTCTAACATAGCCCTTAAGGTATGTGTAGTACAATACATAATTAGGTTTTTCTATTTGTTATGAAAATACATAATTGGTAAAAACTTACAAATTTTGATTGATTGGTCACAATGCCCTTAGAAATTGACCTATCATAAGTAATCCCTTTGGATTAAGGCCAATTTTTACATTTTTGATATCTCCTAAATCACCATCCAAACAAACAAAAAAGACATCGAATTTTAAGTCACTTACTGCTATTTTTTTAGACCCCTCGATCTAGTAAAGAGTGTTTTACTAACTAAGGTACTACCTTGACTCAATCGATCTACCTAATTGAATGTACATGTCCTACTGGATTATCGCAAACAAGGTCTATCCTACATAAGTATGAGCATTTCACCTGAAAATGCTTTGTGGGATCTTCTTACTGGAATAGGACCAGGAAGTATAGTGGTTCCTACAAGGGTACAATACAAGAGAGGGTTGTGTTGATATCCTAGCCATTTCAAGAAAGCCGATATTTGCAAAATCGACTGAATAAACAGCCATATATTGGTCTATGCAACTACTTGCCACCAAATATGCATCAACCCCCACACCAAAGCTGCAAACACCACAAAAACCACAGATAACCAGAAGGGATGCGTGTCACAAAAGACCATAACAAAAAGGTCGGACCCAGTGCACAATCCGAGTCTGGGAGAGTGTGTCACAAAACCATAACAAAATATATTCGTTCAGAGATTAGAACTCTTAAAGAATTCGTATCTTGGATAAATACAGAAAGAGAAACACGGGGGGGCCTCCAGCATAAGTGAAAAGACAATGGAATAGAGGCAAACCTGATGGCAAGAGATTTGATCAGTAGATGTAGTCATGTACCTCTTTGGCATGCCTTGACTTCCAAAAATGGAGCATCCTAAGGACATATGATTATTTCAACAATGATTGCATGTTTGATTCTGTATCGGAAGAAAAAAAAAGTCCCGTCATGTACAAGCATCGTCTAGTTGCAGTATTCTCTATTCCTCTTGTTGAACTGATTGGGGCTGCGGCCACTTAGATGCAAATAGGCTTGTTGGTTTGAGTTCTGTGTGTATCTTGTGGTGGGTACATGATGGATTCTTGGGTTCTGTTCAAAGATTGGTTCAATTTTCGCCGGAGATAAGAAAGGTGGTGAATGTCGAAACAGTCCGTCAATCTTTTTCAATATTCTCTTTTCCAACAATATTTGTAGAAGAAATCTTACCTCCAAAATTAGTCAGTAAATAAGCCCAAATCTCCTTTGCTGATTCAACATAGACAAATTGTCTTGCAACATATAATATTAACTTAGTATCGAGTTGGTGTCTTACAAAAGACATTTTTCCACCGTTTCTTCTCATCTTCATCAGTCAATTGGTGATTGGAAAGAGGTTATTCAAAACCTTCTTCTATAATATTGTAAAACCCGTAACTTTTGCTTACGTGTTATTTTACATTTAATTTATTTTTTATGTGATTTATTGCGTAGGCGTAATTTATTTTGCGCGATTATGTGTTTACGTGTCTATTAATTTTTATAATATGTTGCGTGTTACATTTTTAGTACATTTCGTTGTGGGGCGTTTCGTACGTGTATCGTATTGGAAGGACCTAGTTGTAATTCACTTAGAAAGAGTAGTTAATTGGAATTGGAATTAAATCAAATGAATTATATGATTTGGGGTTTAGAATTATAATAATAATAATAATAATAATAATAATAATAATAATAAATAACATATATATTTGATGAAGTGGCTGGGATCATGGAGCAAATAAATAGCAAAACGCGTGTGTGGGTGAGGGGTTATCGGGGACCCGTGCAAGGCAAGAAAATTTAAAATGGCAACGTGGGATTGAGGGCATCATGGGGTCATGGGATTGGCAGCAATCAACGCAGTATATAAAGGCAGCTGCTCGCAAGTTGCTGGAAAAAAAAAGGAAACAGTGAGAGAACAGTGAGCTTTTCTTGTGAGTTTTAGAAATTATCCTGAATTTTGAGAGATCACCGAGGGATCGTTACTTGTCCGTTTTCAGTGTATAACATACTGATTCGAAAGCGATCGGATAAGCTTCGAGTGAGCGCAGACGAAACGTCATTCCGAGACCCGAGCAGGAAGTTATCGTACCGTGAGCGGGTCTGGGCAGTGCAGATTTCGGGTTTGTGTATTTAATTGCTTCCGATCGAGGTAGGGACCCTGCTTTTATAATATTTTCTGTCCAGAAATGATATATATATGTTGGTACTGTTTTGCATTATTTAATTACTGATTTGACGTGAATTAGTGCATGAACTGTTGATTTGCGAATTAATTACACGTTTGTGTTTACTGTTTTATTAATCGAATATCTATCTTGAAATTGTTATGTTTATTTAATGAGATATAATCTGAAATGTTTTCACCGTTTATGTAATTCGTTATGTATCTAATTGTATATCTTTATAGTTATTCGTGAATTGTTAATTGGTCAATTGATGAACTCGCCTAATTGTTTTATCGCTTTGTTATCTTAATTGAATAATACTTGGAGTCGTTCGTCTTTAGTCCTAAGTGGTTTTGGTCGACCGAGTCGTCGCCCTATTTTGAGCTCGTGTCTAGTATCTACTCAATGACAGGACTCGTTCGATTGGAAGATATGATACGATATGAAATCGGAGAGATTCCGAGGGGTCATGCGATGTGTCCTTGATCCCGAGGGTCTTTCTGCGTGAGCCTTAACCTGATGTGGACTATCATTGGGATTGCAACGGTTTTGTGGAGTCCAAAGTGTTGGATGATGATACAATGTAGAATGAGTCCTTAAAGTTTTCATCCGTCGTTCAGGGAGTGAAACTGAACCCATGTGATGAACTATTTGAGCCCTCCTAGTTTGGACTATAACTAGGACCGTTGCAATTATTGTCGTAGAGTCGTGATTAGATATCTGAGCTCGAATGGTGGGAAGTCGTGTCATAGCAGTAGCTGTGCTCGTAGTGTCTAAGCAAGTGTGTAATCGTGTGTACCGTATGAGTAGAGCATGGTGCTTGTCGTACATTCGGTTGTGTAAGTGCTTAGATATGAAGAGTATGGTTATCTCGCTTACTTGTTGTTTCAACTTGTTTATTCATGTTTTGGCCATATTTGATACTTGATTTTGAGTCATATAACTTGTGTTTTGGGATTGGGAATGTGTTATGTGCCTATTTGTGTTTATCAGGTCCCTACTTAGCACCGGAGCTCAGTCCATCCGCTTATTGTGCAGGTGATAACGAGTACATTGATGATAGAGCATGAGAAGGGGAACATGAAGAGTGATCCATAACCGGGTTTAGTAGAGATTTAGTTATTTTATTCACTTATTCGTAGAACTATTTCATATATAGCATTGTTGGACCTTTTTCATTTGTAATTCTTAGTATATCACTTTTAGTAATTTAATTCCGCTACTTAACTCTTGTTTTTGGATTATATCATAATTGAATTTCCATTAGTAACTCTGTTTGTCGGCTTTGGTGTTTCATTAACCAATGAGACACTGCCATGTCATCGACCCTGGTTACGGGGCGTGACAAATATTCCAAACTTGAAGACTTTCAAAATAGATTTTCATATATTTTTGCCAAATATCAAAAAAAAATTTGCCATCAAATACAAAAATGTTATCCATCATATCTGATCCCAATTTTAGAATTTTTATTCAATGCGGAAACATATATATTTAAATAAATAATTTGGTGGTGAGTGGTGGAGTACAAACACAACATGATATCAAATCTCACAAAACTACTACGGAGAGGAGCAAACAATATTTTATTCATCAACTCTCAAATTTACAAGGATCTATACTCATAACCACACCACAAGAACTACTCCATACCACACTCAAAGCCACAACTCTCTACAATCTCTAAGATATCTGGGAAATATAATCTGACCAGGATACTATTAAAGAAAACCTATTACAATAAAAGTTGTAATTACCAAAACTCAAATATTCTCCTAAATAATAATAAGTTTGATTTAATAATTCTAACATATAAATTTTAAACTTACTCACCTACCAAGATAAAACTTCTCCATCAATAGGCCTAATAACAAAAGGAGAAAAGTCTTTCGAGGGCCGCTCTCTATCCCTCTCCTCAACAAGAATTTTAGTCCTTTTCTGCATAGTGATCAAGATATTATTCCAAGTATTCACTCTGGAAGGTCCCCTACTAGGGAAACCAACATTCATCTCCAACAAATCGTCATTTTTTACACTCAAAACCTCCTCAGGGGCTGCACCGTCGAACAACCAAATCAAACAAGAAGAAAACCCTTTTGTTATCTCAGAGTCACTATCAACTCTAAACCTCATTAACCTATTATTATCCATCTCCACTTCCAGCCAAACCATTGTCGTACACCCCGTGACTCTGTTTTCTTGAACCCGACCTGACTCGTTAAATGGAGGAAGCAGAGTTGCATAATGCAACAATCTTTTAACTCTGTCAATTGGCTCAGGTAACGACTTGAATTCACAAGCCAAGCAGTGAACCTTTTCCATCACATTAAACGATTGAATAGGCGATTCACTGTTCTTAAAACAAGAAACAAGAAATTTCTCTCTGTTCGAATTCCCCAACATTGATTTAACATTTGTCCCAAAGAATTGCACTTTATGATACCATTTTGGGGCCTTTAATCGAACGGATGACAGGCAATTGTTAAAACCAAAAGATGCATTAAACGATTGAATCGGAGATTCACTCATTTTAAAACAAGAAACAAAAAATTCCTCTCTCACCGAATTCCCCGAAGTGGATTTAACATTTGTGAAAAGGGATTGGACTTTATGATACCTTTTTGAGGACTTTAATCGAACAGTTTCCGGGCAATTGTCAAAACCACCAAAACCTGCAAAATTTTGTGGCGCTGACAAGGGAGGTTTGGATAGATTTATGCTGCAAATTTGCAACATAACTTTTGAAATTTAGGGAGAAAATAATGGATATTTTTTTGGTGAGATAATTGGAATGCTAAAGTGATGAATTTCTTCGAGGAAGATGAAGAAGTAAAAAAATCAAGATCCTCGAAGAGCGGACCTAATCGAGTCTGCTGTTCTGAGGATCGGATTTGGGGGGCGACTCCTTATATATAAATTTTAGTGGGAAATTATTCACAGAACTAAAAGAAGGCGCCAAAATAAAGGTCTCATATTATTTAAAAGAAAATGAAAACCACTTTTGGACTTTTCTTTTTCCTTTTTCTTTTTTGATATAACGTTGCATCACGAGTGTCTTCAATCAAGTTGACATGGTCTTATGATTGTGTGTCAACTTATACTACGTGCTCGAAAGCACTAGCGGACCTAGGGTGGGGCATGGTGGGGCACGGCCTTTCCCAATTTTTTATTTATTTATTTATAGTTTAACTTTGTTTTTATAATCTCGTCTCGTGAGTATTTTTTTAGTTTACCCATTTTGAGTTAGTTTTCTATTTGAAATTAGATTTTGTGGTTCGTGAATTATAGAAATAACATCATTTATATCCTAACAAGTTTGGTTAAAACTTTAACAAGCTTAAGTGTGTAAATGGAATATAATGTTTATTAAAAAAAATTAACAAACTTAAGTGTAGAAATTTGAAATCTTGCGAAATTTTTACTATATGGTGATTATCAGAGATATTGGTGATGACTTGTTTTCTATTATTGTTGATGAATCCCGTGACTTATCAATGAAGGAGCAAATGTTGGTAGTATTGCGTTAGGTGAAGAATGAGCGGACATTGGAGCATTTTGTTGGTGTCAGTCATTTATCAAGTACTATCGCGATTGAGGTAATTATAGAATATTTACAAAATATGAAAACGCGTAGAGAACAATTATAATGAAATATTATATATACTTTTATAAATTTGTTTTATCAATATTGATTGTAGCCCTCATATCTTCAAAGTCTTTGAATGCTACTGCTCGAAAGTATATAGATAAATAAACATCCTTCCGTAATATTATCTTAATTTCATAATATAAATCGTTTAAGATATTTAGCGAAATTTAAGGGAAAAAAAGAAACAAGTTTTTTTGTTAGTCAAAATATTAATGTTACTCTATTAAATAAAACTTGTATACTGTTAATTCTGTTTAAATGAATAATATTGATATTTTGCTTCTTAAATTTCCATTTTATATGTAAACGATTTATATTATGAAATTGGGAGAGTACAATTTTAAGTTCAATTCACTTCTTTAATATACGTTAAAAATAATCGCATTAACGATTATCTTTTTGAGTTTTATTATATTCTTTTGCAAGAAATTTCGAAGAAGATACATTGACTATGCTGTCGACATATTATAATAATATTTTGTTCTTTATTGGATGATAAGAGCCGCCACAGTTTTTTAAGTCTGAGGCTGAAATTTAAAATAGATTCAATCTAATTATACCCATAAGACCGAGTAAATGATTTTTTTTCTTTTCTTTTCATTATGAGCAAAGTGAATTACAAATCACATCATAAATTCTATATTTAACGGTTGGAGAATTAATTAATAAAGTGGACCGATTTGATCAAATTTAATTGTGTGTTCCACTGCTTCTGTTTAATTTTCATTTTCGTAACAGAAGAATTAATAATAAATAAACGGAAGATGAATCTGTAATTAATTTTAGATTTTGTATACAAATGAAAAATCATGGTGATGTTGAAAACTTTTATTAACCTACTTTTTTCAAATATAAAATTGTAAAAGGACCATAAGTGGATTTTGTGTACCATTTTATTATTGAACATAAAGAGATACTTTTGATTCAATGTACATAGTGGAAAAGAATGATTAAGGATCTAATTATTTGTTTAAAGATCTAATTATTTGTTTCATTTGAATGATGCTAAGGGATACATTGCATTTAATTTCACTTTCCCCCAAAAAAATTGTGTTTCATTCTCAAATAAAACATAATTTTTATTTTAAATCCTATGTTTATTTTTCACAAACAAATAAAAACAACTTTTGGGGCAAGAATTTTTTACATAGAAACTCAGTCCAATCACTATACTCCTAAAAACAGACTCAGCTATGATACTTATAGGTATTTTCTTTTGGCAGCTACTAATGAATCTCAACAGTTAATTTTTTATTAAATTGTGAAAAATTCCAATTATACCTTCCTAATATATATTAGCTACAACTGATAGATATTATGCAAGTAATAGCTAGTATTACATTATTTTCATTTTTTTAAATGGAGCGTATGTTTGAGACTCGGCTAGTTCTATGAGATTCAACCGGTTCTAGTAAACCTGTTTCGGTTCCTAAGTTCGAGAGTCCGATTAAGAGGTTGAACAAAAGAAGCTAGTTTTTTAATCCTACTAGTTTTGGGACCAACCCAGACTGCAATCCGACGAGTCCGACCAGCCGGTCCGAGTTTTAAAACCATGAAAATAAGCGAAGTTCTAATTCTGCCCACTTCACTTAACCGCTAAATGTTGATTAACATTCGATTTTTCAAAAAATTGACGGAATGACTTTTTTTTATCTCGTAATATAATCAGGAACCTAAAAAGTTGCAAACGATCGTTAGGACCAACGTTACCAAGCCATAAATGTTACAAAATGCAAAAGCTTAAACCATCACCAAATGACACAATTGAGAATCAGGCAGAAGAAATCCACTGATACTTTTCCCTTTTATTAGCAGAAAACTATAACACAGAAAAAGACTTATCAAGAAATTCAAACATGATCATAACTAGACTGGAATCTCCTCTGAGAATTACTGGCAGTTCAGCGTAAATACCGCGTTTCCGTGTGGTTCTACCTCCATTGATAAAGAATCTTTCACGACTCCAAAGTTCCTTCCGCTCCACAACTCGGTGCAGGAACACGAAGCAATATTCCTGCCAGGAATTACCTTACCCAAGTCTGCTATATTTGTTGAGATGACAGTCTTTTGATCATTCAGATTGAAAAAAGCAAGATATATTTCTCCTGAATGTAAACATAAAACAATTCTTTAAGTGCATATCGAATGGTGTTTCATCTAGAACGCATACAAGTTAGCGGTCAAATTATAAAAGACACTGACGGATCCCGGACTAGAGATCAGAGGGGTCAGAGACGATTTTAGGGGGGCCCGAAAATTTTAAAAATACCAATAGATATGATAAATTGTAGTAAATTTTATATCAAGTTTTGAGTATTTTATCAAGTTCACACCCCTCCCCAAATATTTTTTTTTTTTTGTAGTTTATCAAACAAAATGCAGCATAAAAAAATGACTGAGAATGAGAAGTCTCGCGGGAAGGAATTGAGACATGAGAGCTGAGAGACAAGACTATTTTTTGTTGAGAGTAACTTGTTAAATATCCCGCGAAGCGGGAAGAAATTGAGACTTGAGACTTGAGAGTTGAGAGACAAGACTATTTTTTATTTAGAGCAACTTGTTAAATATCTACTAAAATACTAGAAACAAAAAGTATTTTTAAATCTTTACAATATTTAAAGCTGCTTGTTAAAAATATCTTCTAGAAACAACCAGAATGGTAAACACCACTGTTACAGTGCGGAACGAATTTTTATATGTTAGATCAAAATTTTGAGAATGTTTATTTTATTAGTGAGGTCCTTAAATTTTTTGATCAAAATATGTGTTCTTTTGATGAGTTGGTTACAAGTAGAGGGAATCAAACCTTTCCTTCCGACAGCAACCCAAGAGCGAACTCCCGAGACAGCATTACCTACAATATGAGGAAACTGCACCGAAAAAGGTTAGTAGTTTTCGTTTCCTGATTCTCGTTATATGGAACAATTCTGATATAGATCTGGACTACTAAGTGGTCATGAACCACTTGGTCCACATTCAACTACATCACAGTTTTGATTAAAATAATAAAAATACTTCCCCTTTTGGTGGGCTTTTTGAGGCGTTTTCATTTTATTTTTAATCAAAACAGGTGATGTGGTTGATTGTGGACCACAACCCCACATATAGCGCAGGTCTATATCAGAATTTTTCCGCGATATGTTCATAAAAAGGAATGAGCTTTTTTTCACTTGCCTCCATATTGTTGGAGGAATAAGAGTTTATCTCTAGTAACGTAGGATTCGTGATAATACTAAATGTACTATCATCTAAGTTCCGCACGTCCCCTCCAAACATGAGCGGAGACTTGGCTATAGACCACAGAGTCATCTGCACAACAAAACAACAACGACGATGAATTTACCGATAAAATTTAAACCTTTTGGAAGTAACTGTATAGGCATACCTGAGTTCTTTGTTCATCCAGAGTGAGCCTACAGTTCCTGTACGGTCCTCTATCCGAAGCTACGTACTCATAGAAAAGATAATATTCTATTATTCTTATATTCATATTAGCTCGAAAAACCTGGATCGGTAAGGATATTCACCTGGATCGGTTAGCCAACCGAGGGGTAGCATATCTAAGTCAGGCCATGACTTCCCTTTCAAACCATTTGCCCCTATCAGACCAGCAGAAGCAAAGTCTCTAGCAGAAAAATGTAATATCAAATATATTTAACACTAGTGTAAGACGGAAAAAAAATGGAAATAATATGGAAAATCATATACCGTGCAACGTCAAAATGAGAAGAAACGTCTCCCCAAGTATCCCAGTCGTCCCCGGTTACCCTATACATATTGACTAGGCCATTTAGGTTCGTAACCATTTTTGGATTCGCACTAGTTCCCGGTGACAATGAGTAAATGACGGGGCGGTCCAATTGGCTCAAAACCTGCATAAATGCACTTCTATTACGACGAATCTTTCTACTTGACAGCAAAATTCAGTAAATCGACAAAAGGGAAAGTGGGACGAGAAAATATTAGCAAATCGACATTTCAAGTTACTGCCGAAGGAGAGTGAGGGAAGGTGCATTTTACGTACCTCTGAAACAATATATATCTCATCCACATCCAAGTCATCCCCGAACACGCAATCATTCTTCACTGCAAGCAATACAGAAGCATCAAAATTTATTAGCAGTCGCGCCCCATCTCAGGAAAAGCAAAAGTCTTGATCTTGGAAAACAACGGTAGCTGCATTTGGCAAAAAAAAAGAAATTACCAAAATCTACGCCCCATTCGGCATACTGCAGGTAGAGGGACTTCAAGAATGCTCTTCCGGCACCCGTCTTAAGATCTACGCTCATGAAACACTTGTCCATCCACGCGCAAGTCCTCTCCTTAATACCTATATCCTGCGCGTACCATTTTCTCCCCATCTCTTCATAAGCCTTGCCCTACAACAATAAATCATAATGAACAAGCTATGCCGTGCTAGACGAATATATGTTTGATCAAGATTTGTTTATCCAGCAATCAAAGGCAAGAATGACATCATTATGAACGTAAGGCGGCATAAACAACTTTTAGCAAAGAGTAATGAGCCAGTATACATACGGTAGTGACGTCGAGGATAGGGGTGTTAGCGTCATACGCCTGTGTACTTAAGCCCCTCATGACATGAAAACCAAACTTCAAACCCAATGCATGAACCCTTTTAGCCACTTCGGTGAATCCTACGCCACCCTTGGACGAAGGCCATCTATCGGGATCAGGAACCAACCTTCCCCATTCATCAATCAAATCAAATCCAGGAGAAGTAGTATTAGCACCAGGTACGTGCTTCCGGTACCAAAGATAGTCCACCACAACATACTATAAAGGCAAAATGGAACAAAAAATCAATTGCATTTCATTCAAATATACTAATTTGTTTGATAAGAACAGAACTATATATCCGATATTCCTATATTAACACCTCATAACCATGAGGATGTAACCGTTGAGCAACGAGTTCGGCATTCTTAAGAAAATCTGTCTCGGAAACTATCCAACAGAAGGAATCATAGGAATTCCACCCTCTTGGCGGCAAGCTAGCGTACTCCGCATTTTGAGATAAAGATTCTGAAAAATCCCCTGAAAAAATTAACTTTATTCAGAATTCAAGAAATGTTACGAAACATATCTAGCTCTTCTATAGTTTGAAATCAACCAATACAATGGACATCAAATTGCTTCTTTTATGCAATAAATTTAGCTCAATTTCAATAGGGAATCCATTAATATCAAGAATAACATCAAAACAGGGACGAATCCCGGACTTTTAGGTTTGGGGGCGAAAAAACTTCAACATTATGCCAAACTACTTACAAAACAGCAAAAAAATGTTGGGGGTGAATTTGATCAAATATTTCAAACTACGCATAAAATTTACTAAATCTTTTTAAAAATCTCGGGGGAGACTACCCCACCCGCCCCCTTGTCTTCATCCCCTGCATCAAAAGACTTCATTTTGGAACACCCCACTATTATATGTACCTCAAATTCAAATGGGAATTCAGTAAAATTCAAGAATACCAAAAAAAGGACTGCATTTTGGAACACCCCATTCTTATAATTAGCACAAATTCAATTGGGAATCTGTTATAAATCAAGAATATTACTATACAAAAAGACTTCATTTTGGAACACCCTATTATTATATTTGCCTCAAATTCAAAATGGGAATACATTAAAAATTCAATAATACATAAAAAATAAAAAATAAAATAAAAAAGACTGCATTTTGGAACACCCCATATAAGCATATCTCAATAATCATTAAATTTGGACAAATAAATAAAAAAGAAACCAAGAATGATATATATAACAAAACAGTACCTTCGAAGACAAATACTTAAAAAACAAAACAGAGAAAACAATTCCCAGAACTCCATCAATTTTTAGTTGTTTCAAACTATCAAGAAAAGAAAATAAAGCAGAACTAATGCTAATAGTAATAGTAATATTTAAGCAATATGATCAAACTCAGTAAAATGGAGTAAAAAAAAGTAGAGAAAAAAAAAGAAAATACTCCTAAATTTATAGTAGTAATATGGTGATGATAAGGATGATGATGGTGATTTGGGAATGAATGGAAAAGCATGCCTTTGGACCTTACGGTGCAAAACTGACCACATTACTGCAGAATTATGAAAGAGGTAATTCTGTGATGATGTGACTATTTGTGAACCACGAAGTGCATGTAAACGTTATCCATATCATAACTTTTCATTTGAATAGGCCCTTACACTGCATGATGACATAGAAATCGGACAAGAATTAAGGAAAGAATTATCTTCCTGTTATTACAGATTATTAGATTATTACGTTCTGAGACAGAATATTTGTCTCTTCCAGTGTATTGGGTAGTAAAATGGAATTTGTTACTTATAGTAATGAGCCAATCAAGGAGTCCATTAATACGCTAATAATAGAAGTAAATCTATCAATTAATACTATTTATTTTGTTCTATTTTATTCATATGTAAATATGTATACATGGATTATATATTGTAAACAAGTAATGAGAGACGTTTCTTTTAAATAATTCTTTCACTCTTCATAGTTCTTCAATGGAAAGTCAATCAAGGAGTCAATCAGAATAGTCCATCAAGACGCCAATCATAAAAACAAATCTCTCAATTAATTGATTATAATTAGTACAAATTTATTTTCTTCCACTTTACTCATCATTTAAATATGTATACATAGTGATGTATTTAAACATTTCACAAGTAATGAGAGACATGTAAATATGTATGGATGATGTATTTTAAACATTCATTACTAATGGGAGACATTATTTATTTTATATGATTCTCTCACTCTTCATATTGCTTCGGTGTAAATTAATGGAGGCAATCAAGTAGTCCATCAAGACACCAATCATAGAAATAAATCTTTCAATTAATTAAATGTAATTATTACAAATTTATTTTCTTTCACTTTATTCATCATGTAAATATGTATATGTGGGTGGTGTATTGTAAACTTTCCACAAGTAATGAGAGGTATTCTTTCTTTTACATAAATTTTCCACTCTTCATATTTATTTAGTGGAAACTTTTTTTTATTTTTTTGAAAAATAAATAATACCATTAATTGATATCAAGAGTTACACGAGGGAGGTGAAATTCCGATGGATCCTCTACCATTTGAAGTGAGGCATCAAGCCTTAGAAAAAGTAGCTAAACAAACAGCCAGAACATTACATGACATGCGGACATATAAAAAACTATAGGATAGGTGCCAAGAGGTACAATATTCTATGTCCGCGTAAACATATTCTACGAAAATAATAAAAGCAAAACCGAGGCCACACTCAAACCTCCTTCCACCATTGTCCGAGTTCTTGACTGCAAACTTTCATAACACGTAAAAATAGGAGGGAGATCAGCTGAAAATCGTGTAGAATAGTTGGCCTGCAATCATGTCAGATACGAACCAAACGTCCGTTCACAATCCTCCATTTGAAACCATGATGCAACAAAACTCTATCTTGAAGGATGCTTTTCCAAATTTGAGACAGTTGCCCCCATTGATTGCTTACAAAAAGATTTGAAATAAATACTAATTTAAAACATAAAATAAAAAATAATACTATCATGATATTAATCATGAAGTCCGCAAACAACTTTATTACGAAAAAGAAAATATTACTAAAATTGTGAGCCATATAGAGGCGCACTAAGCCTGTAATTGTCCAGAGTTATGAAGTCCTGGGCAATTCCGAATCAAGTAGATCATTGGCCCCGGGGCCGAGCTGTGACCTCCGCTTACTATCATCGTTAAGCTTTTGCAAGTTTGTATCCTCAAGGCCATAAAAAATGCCAGGGGCTGGGCCCGTATGGCCAGACCCAGCAAAATGACCAATCCCCCATGCCAGGCCTGGCCCAGTAAGCCCAACAGTATGCTGCCCAATATCAGAATAGTTAGCATGTCTTCTAGAGGCCTCATCATTGGCTGGCCCATTAACAGCTAGGCTCACACTAGAGCCCTTCAGCCCACCAACCACATGGCCCATACTATAGCATGTAGACCCACTAGACAGCTTCTTTGTAGCCCTCCTCCCCCTAGTCGGAGCCCTCCATTCTTCTTCACCTCCGGCCTTCTTCTTTATCTCCGGCAACTCGTCTGATCTCCCTAAAAACATAATCTTCCTCATCACAGTCTTCATTCCACTGGATCGTGTACTCCGATCTCCTAGTGAAATCATGATCCGAGTTGACCCCAACCCGCCCTCTCCTTCCTCGCCTTCAAACAATAACAAGAATTAGTTCGCCGGCCATACTCCACTGCCAACGACAAGATATCTGCACCCCATCCAAACCCCATAAAAACATCATTTCCTTTTGCTCCAGAACCAGCGCCATCCTCCCCCTTCCCTGCTACTCTCTGCTCCCACACCACCGCAACTCCGTTATTCGCATATAGATCCATGGCCTGATTGGCCATAACAGTAGGTAGCATCGACTACTTTTTCGGGGAACCAAATCATCTCTACCGGCCCAAAACGTAGGCCATTGTGTGTGATGAAAACTTAATATAGTATACTGTAAAGATTGTAAGACGGCCGGCACCAAGAAACCCCTAATTTTTTAGGGAGATACTCCGACTTAGTCGGAGAGGATTTTTGGGGAGCATTGTCCCAGAGAGTTTTTAACTCGTATGATTATAAATTATTCAGTGGAAACTAATAAGGTTCAATCCAAATATGATTTGTAAGGAGTTTTAAAATTTATACTTATTCTATTCAGATTTTAAAAAATCTATTAAAATTTAGAGATTTTCAATCTTGATTTTAATAAGTCCATTAAAATTTAGAGATATTCAAATCAAATTATAAATTATCTATTGAAATCTGTTGTATTAAAAACTCTATAGATTTTCATATATTTCATTAATGGAGGGTTTGGAGGGATTTGCTAGGCTTAACTTTGTATTGAGAAGTCTCTTTTTCCCCTCTCTCCAAATTGTGAGTTTCTCTCATTAATATTAAAATTAAAATTTAATAATTTATCTGAGATTACAAAATTTGCATTACTCCAATTTCTTTAAAATAAAGAAATGTTCAAACTAAAAAATTATGACAAAAATTTTTTCAGGTAATTAGAAAATTCAATATGAAATATTTATTTCCCCCAAAATAATATATTGTCATAATATCCAAACAATTTTATTTCTAGTCATCTTCCAACAGAAATTAAAGAATGCAAACAATTTATTCCTTAGTTAACCACAAATTTCTACTTCCAAACATGTATAAAAATCAGTTAGAATCTTTTAAAATGCAGATTGAATACACTCTTATAAATGTCTCTGTGAAACCCCGTACTAATTTTAGTGAGTAAGGATAAAAAAAAAAAGGGGAATTAAGAATAGGGTTGAAAGAAAATAATTACCTTCTTTAGGGGCCTAAGTGCAAATAGAATTTTCTTGTTATGAAACGTGTGCCATTATTTTGGGAATGGGAGAAGTGGGGTATAGAATGTGTGCTTATTTTGGGGATGGGAGAATTGGAGTATGTAACTCCTCCTCAGTATCGTCAAGAAGAAAAGAAAACAGAAGAATAGAGTGCGTAAAATAAAAAAAATAAAAAAAAGGAGGAGTATGGATTTTTTAAAAGTATCTCCGAGTGTTTTTGAGTTAAAAATCTTCTTTCTCCATTCCTATCCCTATACATGTCACCAATCAATCAGAATTTACTATAAAATATCATATTTCTTATTGTTTTAAGTCTATGATATTATCAAAAGTTAAGTATTTATGAAAAAATTAAGTTGATATGTCGAAAGTTATAAAAAGAAATCAAGCGCATGATTAATGTTGAGGTATGGTGTGTGTGTGTGTGTGTCTATATATATATATATATATATATATATATATATATATATATATATATATATATATATATATATATATTAAAGAAAATAATTTTTATTTTGTGGCTCTCAAATTTGATGGTAACAATTAAAGTCGACTGAAGATGATCGATCGAAATACTAACCCCAGTTGAAGGATCTTTATAGTCAAATCCTAATTATCATAACTATTATTGAGGCGAAGTTAAATTGTTATGTAAAATTCTGCAAATTTTGTTGCAAAGATTTCGGAACTAGCAATAGCTTGTCAGTGTGTATATATGTATATTGTTTGGAAAATTATGATATAGGCACATCCTACTTTCACCACTTGGCCACGTGACAACCTTGGCTCGTAATTAACCACATCACCACTTTTGATTAAAAAAAAATCATAAGCGCCCTCACCTGCTTTTTATTATTTTAATCAAAACCGCTGATAATGACGAATGTGACTAAAGTGGTCCCATGAGCGACCATGACTCAAGCGTAGAGCTGCGCCCATATCGAAATTGTTCATATTGTTTGATATTTATATTGTCAAAAGACTACAGAATTTTGGCTACTGGTTTAATAGAAATATTTTGTTAAAGGAAAGATTGCTACTAGTATTCAAAATGAAATCGTTGTCCTCTTATGTCAGAATATATTTTTCAAATGTCTAAGAATGATAAAATGTTTTGATCCCTCAAGTGTTTGGTTCCGGAAGAAATTTCGTTATTTTACTAAGTTGGAAGGTTAGCCCTTTCTCTATTTTTTTTCCAGGTAAAGTTAACAATGATGAGAATGATTTAGGAGAGTGGGAGGAAGTTCCCTTTTAGTGAGTGAAGAGAGTGATTCATTTATATTTCAGTTTAATTTTGATAAGCAATTTATGTTTTGTTTTGGTTTCTGCTGTGAGTGACTTCAATGTAATAATTTATCTTGAGATATTATTAAGATATATGAAGTTTTTTTTTTTGAGGTTTTGTTTTTGTGGAAGGAGTTTTAATGGATAAGAGACATTGTGTTAATTAGTATGGGGGTATTGATACGGTCGTGTCTGTCTCGCCTCTTAGATACGGGACGTGACAGTCTCATAAGTAAAAAATTTGAGTTTAGTCAGGAGCCAACTCTATTTAAATGTATTGTATTGAATCACATCTTTAGTTTGAGATATGTTATTAAAATTTTATAAAACTGAATTATTTGTGAGCGGATGTGAGATGGCGTATGAATGCATCCAACTAATACACATTTCTTTTAAACTTAATTACAATCAAAATACAAATATAAATTAACCGGTACCAACATAGAGTAAAATGTTTCAAATGACCACCAACAAATCTTAATTTTTTCTCCTTTTAGCTAAAATGTTTTAGAGAAAATAGGTTTTGTGTGTGCTATTTCTATAACAAATCATTTTTTAGTGTTTTTTTTTGACATAAAATAAATTCCGTTTGCTAAAAGTATCATAATGTGACGTATCAAATTCAACTCGACCCGATTCGACCATTAACACAACAATCTCTTCTCCACTAGATTCTAATTCACAGGGTAAAATTGTCAAATCATATATTTCTAAACCAATTTCCTCCAACTTGATCGACATACAAATATGAGGTTAATAATCGGGTTGAGTTGAGATCGACATTTTCTGATACAACTTACAAGTATCATACAAGTTTTAAACATGGTCCTAGAGCAAGATAAAACTACTCTGTGTTGAGATAACCGTAGTAGTCAATCAAGTCAATTTGATTTGACAATTAAATTTCGATAACTGTCAATGAATTGCTAAAATAAGTTATTAATTTTTCCTGAATATGTGTTGTTAAACATCTATCAAATTTTTTTTCAAACGATATTTTTGAAAAAAACATTGTTGACATTGTGTTAGTTAGTATGGTACTGGCAAAAATCTTATATGTATCAGAACCAACTCGGACAAGTAGAAGAAAAAAAAAACGTCCTGACCACCTTGAAATGCAACTTTTTTTAAAAAAAAACCTAAATGGGTGCGTTTTTATTAAGTAATCGAAATGCGAAGATATCGCAACCATTACAGAAAGAGGGAAGTTCCAATTTCATAACATAGAAGAATAATTATGCCCATGCTGAGCTAAGTAATGAACAACTTTTACCTGATTATCAAAGCGTTTAACAAATAATAAATTAATCTAAAGAGGAGTAATCATGGTCCGGGCAACCAAGATGGGAGATGACCTCTAGATTGTCGCCTTCCATGGAGAAGGAGCGTAGGCCAAGCAAGGACGCGACTGTTAGGCCTTCAATAGCTGCAAGAAGTTCACCGTTTCTTTAATTTATCTTGGTAGGCTACTAAGTTTAAAACTTACATCCAAGCCAATCAATTCAATACAGTACACGTAGGAAAGAGAATTATATCAATCTTCTTTCCTACGTGTACTGCACTCATTGGTTTGGATATAACTTATAAACTTATTAGGCTACCAACATAAAAAATTTCGACAAGAAACAAGACGTCCACAACTCGCAAGCTGGGGTACGCCCAGCCTGCAATCAAGTTATCCACAAAACATTCAGAAGATCACAAACCATTCAAAAGCCTGTCTGAAAAGGATGAAATCTAGCATTTCTTGGTTGTGAATGCACGGATGGTCTGATTACAACATAAATACAAGTAGAGGTGTCAATGAGTTTGGGCCGGTTCGAACCCAACTTAAATAACTCGAAAAAATTTGAGTGTGAGCTCAATATTTAAACTCAAATTTTATGTGAGTCAAGCGTAAACTTGACTTCGCTCAGCTCGGTTAAAGCTCGAACCCGAAAAGGAATAATTTATAAATATTATATATACATATACAATACTAAATTTCTAATTAGAAAAAAACATATAAAAACTGGTTGCAAAATTAATCGTTTCTTTTTGTTTACGTTGTATGTGAATTTTTTAAAATTTGAACTCACTATGTGTTTATCGGAATTAAGTATTATTGTATTATGTATATTTGTATTATTGTTAGGATTTAGTCTAATACCTCATTGTATTGTACTATTTTTTTTACATGATTTTTTTTTTTGCTAATATAAATTTAGCTCATGAGAGTCATGAACTCAGTCCCGAGCTCATATTAACATGTGAGTTGACCGTGAACTCAAGGTTTGTGAGCTTTTTCAAGCTGAGCGTGAGATGAGCTTTTCAATTTTTATGTGAGTTGAGTATAAGCTACGTCAAACTCATGTCAGATAGCTCGATTGACACCCCTAAATATACTTTCCAGATAATCTCGCCGAGAAAATAAAAAAAAGTTTCTACAAGGCAAATTCATTTAATTGAATTATCATAATCATATCATACAACAGAATGCTTAACCACATAATGTACATCATATCATATCAGTAAACAATAAATCTGAATTTTAACACTAAAATACAAAATTTTAGTTTGTTCCTTCAAAGGAAGAGCACCAAAATCAGGTCAAGACTTTCCTTGCTACAAAATGCCTGCTTGTTGCTTCTGATGCATCTTTTGTCAGGCGTCGGATTTAAAGATCAATTCGTCAGGCTTCTGATCTCGCAAATTTCCCCACGTCTTGTACACTGATTTATGCAAGAGACTCCTCCAGTGAAATCTCAAAGTGTTTTACCTTCAATATACAGGCTTTCGAGGTTAAGCTCTACACATGCACGGTGTTAGAGGGTTTTCCCAGATGTCAAAGTTAGGAAAAGTTTCTTCGGGCAATCCTGTTCGGGTCTGGTGAGTAGCAACCACTTCTTCAACAAAGGTTGCCCATCCCATATATGGGTCACCTAAGGATTTGGACATAAGTCCCTTATCAGGCTTGATGGATTTTAAACGATGACCCATGTAACGACGATGTCCAATTATCAATTTAGCAAAATTTCCTCCATGTGTCATCACAAACACATTGGATTTCAAGCAAACCAAGAAATCAAGGGCTGCCAAGCTAGTTACATGCTTTCTGAAACCATCTAATTCCTCTTTGTTTGTCAATTCCTCTTTTGTCACCTGTTATGAATCCTTACATGGTCATATAAAATTTTCTGGTATCTAATAGTATGAAAGAATAATAAATACATTTGCATTTACCAAATCCTTCGACACACTCATGGTACTATATTGGAGAAAGCTAGCTTGACTTTCTCCACATAAGTAAATATTATAAACCACATGTTCCTTGTTTTCCATTATTCACAACACAAAGGTGTTGGAAAGAACTGTCTCCTTAGTTTCAACGAAGTTTGTACTTCTTGTGCTTGTTTTCTCCTCCAAATCGTGAATTTTTTAGTTCTATAAATCTAAATCTAATTGAAAGTGGTGCATTAAGCAATCATATTGATGTTCCAGAAAAGGTTTTACTTGATCCAGAGTTAAAAATATGACCTCTCTCTCTCTCTCTGCCCCCTCCCCCCTCCTGTTTTTTCCTCTCTTGAGGCCACATTTGACTTTTACAGAATCACATATAGATAACAAGATTAAAGTACAGAGGTATGGCCATTAAATTAACAGAGAGAACTAGAGTAAAACAAACTTAAATGAAAATAGAAGTGTGGGAATTGAGCATGTCGCCTTACAAGATTTGGAAACATGTTCCGAAGAGGTGCCATGCGGTTCTGTCCTCCATAAACCTGTCCTGAAGCAACATATATTTGGGTTTCTTTTGGGTAACCCATTGCACGAAGCATTACCGCCACTTCACCAGGCTCAAGGGGACATCGACCTTCTTTCCTTTTCTGCAGAGCTAGAGCCCACAGATGGGAACCGTCCTGCCAGAAGGAGAGGTAAAATCATCAGAAATTAATGATTAATCTGGACTTTTATATGTTACTCAAAGTCACTGAAGATCTGTACCTTAAAACGTCTGGGCCATTCTTTCAGTCTGTATAGAGCCATGAGAGCTTTTTCCGCCCTCGTTCCCACAAAATCACAGAATGAAAGGCCAACCATTCCTTTCTCAAACCTTAGGTGAAGAGCCCTGTTTACAAGGGGAAATAATCCAAGTTCACATACATGCAAAAAGAAAAAATCACCGGGAAATAAGAAATATAATATGGATTATTCCCAATCCACGCACATAAATGGATTTGAATTGCCAGTGCGGTTTCTCATTCTTGATACCAGATTATTGGCCATCTGCTCAATCCCAGGAAGAAATTTGAGAGCATGATAATTCACCCTGCATCTTAGCTTGTTGATTTCTGGAGGAACATTATCATATCTGAATAACAAATAAAGAGGTCATTTTTAAGAGAGCGCCATCATTTAGTCAAATAGATAAAAACCATCAGAGACATTACAACTTACCCTAGTCGATCAACAAAAGGTTTTAAAGACATGATCTTCTTCTCTTTGATCCGTGGCAGTACATTGTCTATGTAAAATTGTGCGGAAGCGTACTTGGGAATGTTCTTGACAGTCCGTCTATCATATATCATAAAAATGAGAACAAAAGAAAGAGGAGCCTAGCAAAGATATTGATCCATAATAGGTTTTGACCATATCTAAAGCTAAAAACTTATACAAGTTTAAAGAGGTACAGATATATGATCTTGGTTTCCATATTCTAAAGAAAGAATATTTACACGTCATGGACCAGGGAAGGGGATATATAAAAGTTCTTGCTATTAATTATAACAAAATCATATGCTTAAATCAGTATGCATTTGTCCTAAAGAGTAGCTCAGCCTAATTCACAAGGAAACAAGAAAATAAAGCTATGGTTTGTAAGTAAAAGTACGAAATAAAAGTATAAAGCCACCAGCCTTATGCTTGTGAAGAGCTCTGATTTGTCAGTAAACCAGTCAGGAATGTCACGAACAATTCTAACATCGTCCTTCAAGTAGTAAATAAAATGGTCAACATCGAATATATCTTCAAATTTCCTGCAAAATATGACGAGTCCTCCACATTTAAATAAAGATAGCCACTAACTCCAGCAAAATGATTGACAAAACTACTTGCAACTGCCCCAAGATATCAGCCGTCTGAATTCATGGTTGAAAGAAGCAGTTGCCAACAGCAAGGGGAGAAGTGATATTGTAGTATTATATTTGAAATGAAAAACAGACGGGCCAACTGCCCCTGATAAAAACTATGTATAAAAGGAAATCATTTTTTTATAGAATAAAAATAAAGTATGTGCTCTATTTGAAGTTCATTTTCACGAAAATAATAATGTAGTAGAGATGTTCTGAATGTATGTAATGCAAAAACTAATGCTTCCAGTACAAAGCACTGGTGACTGGTAAAGTCATGAGGACAACGCAACATTGGGTATTGTTGGCAAAAGACTAGTGTCTAGAAATAAAACTAGCTTCTGCAGAAAGAATGAGAAACGAAATGACAACACCTCAAGAGGTGATCCAGGAGATGTGGAACGAGTACCATAAACGATACCTATTTAGCTGAGTACCTACCCTCCCTAACTTTCATATGTAGAGAAGTTTTATTCAAGTTTTTACTCACGTTTGGTCTTTCCATATCTGATCTTGTTTCAAAACTGGCAAAATAAGGGTCGCATTCATTAGTTTGGCCACAGCAACTGCATTGCATATCTGCAGGAATACAATTAAATTAAAGCTTATCCCTGGCAAGTTAAAGGTACTCACTAAAAAAAGAAAAGATCATATGCCTTCAAGTGGAACTGTGAAAGAGCAGTTTTGCAAAAGGTGCCAATATGCTCTAATGTGGAAATTCAAAACACAAAAGAAAACTGGAAAAACAAGAAAAACTTGATTCCGGCTAGAACAGGCTATGCAATGAAAAGGCAGACAATGAAAATAACCGAAAACCGAAAGACAGATGCGAAACAGGATGTAAAATATAGATTATTGACACAAGTTCAATTAAGAGCGACAAGCAAACAATCAGATGTAATTCCCCCCCCCCCCCAATGGAGGAAGAAAGATGTGTCTTATGACTCTTATCATTACACATAAATATTGCACAAGTATTTAAACATAAAAGTAAAGAGAGAATCTTACAGCAATTCTCTGCTGGTTCAGACCACCCTCAGCATGTATAAATATATACCCATTTGTTTCATTTTCAGCTGGAATAGCTGCAAAAGAGACAAGAAGAATTAATTGTCACTAAGACCAAATTGAATGAAATAGTACTTCATTAACTCTATATGCACACGAAGAACACTAAAAGCTACTAGAATTAGTCAGAATTATCCACTTCAACTTCCACAAGTGAAACTGCAGATTCTACCTAGTTAAAAGGTAACATCACAAGTGAAACAAAAATATATGTGATTTAAAATCTTCATAGATAATTGGTTAAACTATCTTTTCTCTAGATATGTTTCTTAGTCAATAATTTTCCTTCCTTTTTTAACCTTAGGCAAAGGAGAAACTGCCAAGCATGCGACTCTCTAAACATATGTTTTCATGTTTTCCTATATCTGTGCACCATAAACTAAAAACAATTTCATTCCTAAATGACTTCCAAATATACAAAAAGAAATTACTATTATCAATTACTATGCAGAGCATTCAAAGGTTTGTGCAAATTAGATTCAAATGCAGGTTTGGTTTAAAACTTTAAATATAACATTAGAGTGTAAATAGTTAAATACAGGCCATAGACTAGTAGATATTAAGCAGAACACCAATTAGTTTGTAGGTGAAGATGTGCTTCATTCATTTGATGACCATCTTCCAAAAAAAATTATGAAAAGCAGGGCAGAGATAATACCTTATTTTCATGAGAAAGTACGACAGGAGCTCCAAAAGAAAAAAGAAAATGCCATAGTGTACATATGTGTTTTGGGCTAAGTAGCTTTCAATTTTTTTCCAATTATCCAACTAAAGTTTACAGAAGAGTAGACCAAAAGGCTCAATGTTTTCTTAAGTATGGTAAACTTATCATAATGTGCATGATTCCACTACCAGATACTCCATCAGAATATCAATATCTACATACAGATCTTGCTTCCTTCACCTTGATGAAGGTATAAAAAAAAAAAAATAAGATAAAATTAAACTCGAAAAGTAAGCATTCCCATTCATGCGCCCGGCTTTGACCAGGTATATGTTTGGAGTACCTGAAAATTTTCCCACAGGTCGTTCCGCACAAGATTTCCATGAGGTGGTGGCTGAGTATGGATTTTCCCACAATGAAGGTGGCTCTCGTACCTAATGTAATTGAGATGAAACAAATGTATTCCAATTTCAAGAAAAGAGACATCATTTTTTTTTGGCAACTTACCCGTGGGCATTGGAGAACTATTCCATCCTTTTTGCACAAGTAAGGGGCATTCTAGAATTATAAAAGGAAAGATGTAATTAGTTTTGGAACAGAATTAATGAAATAATCAACCCCCACATAAATCAATCATTTCATCACAAGATTTTCAGAAGAGGAAAAAAGCACTAAAATGAGAACTTTCATACTAAACAAATCCAAAAAAAACTTCAAATATTCAAGAACTAGAAATGCTTAAAGAAACTAAATAAAAACAGATAGTTAATTAAATTAATAAAATGCTCATCAATCCACTGACTATTGAAGAAATTACAATTCATCAAATTTTCATTTTTGAAGAACTATAATGCTTAAAGATACTCCCTCCATCTTTTAACCTAAGTCGTTTAAGACATGTAACGAAAATTAATGAAGCACAAAATAAGTTATTTTTCTAATCAAAATATCAATATTAGGATCAGTGGTATACAAGTAGAGTAATTTTGATATTTTGACTAACAAAGTACATTGCTTCTTAATTTCTTCATTTTCGCTACATCTCTTAAACGACTTATATTAAGCAATTGAGGTAGTAGTAAATAAATAAACACAAGTTAATAAATTATATTAAAAAATGCTCACCAATCGACTGATTATTGAAGAAACTGCAACTAATCCAGCGAGAAAAATAAAAATTATTACAGAGAGCGAGATCTTAGAATTATAAAGCTGTGACCTAGAATCGTCATTGGAGTGGAAGAAGTAAGGGAAGAAAGAGGTTAAGTAGGTGGAAGAAATAGACCGGAGACCGCGATCTCGAAGATGACCATTACGATCGTCATCGTCGTCATCGGCGAATTGAGGAACATTATCGGGGCACAATGGCGAGGAAGCCAATGCATCGGCGTCTCGCTTCAATGGAGAAGCTACCGCCGATGAAGAGGAGGAGGTTCCGGTGGCGGTGGCTCCTCGGTTTCCGATCGAGCTGGAGTGGCGGAGCTCCGCCATTGCTCTCTTCGGACTGAATGCCAGCTGCACCGGTCCGGCGTCGTTTGATTATAATCTCTTTTTATTGGTTATTAATTGGGGATTATCTTTTAGCCAATAATTCTAGTAGCCTAGCAAGTTCCTTAATTGAATTGGATTGGATTTTTGTTATGAAAGGAAAATAATAAAAGGGGATTCTTTGAGCTTTGCAGGATTCGAACTCGGGAGTTCATTAAATTCTCAATGGGTCGGGTTTGCACGCGGGTCTCCGAGTCAAGAACCCCAATAAATAGAGGGCAGTTGGAGCCGTGATGGGTATTCTAGATATTTGTTATTGACGGTTACATTTTCTTCCCCAATTTCTCCTCTGCTCTTCTTCGAGCCTAGAGCTCAATCACCCCCGACTTTCTTCATCTTCTTCTTATTCTCTTCTGGTGTTCTTCGAGCTTAGAGTTCAGTCATCTTTGCCTCATCTTCTTCTTATTTTGTAATTCCTCCTAATCATGAATATAAATCATTAAAACTACTCGGATTGTTTGTGTTCTTAATGAATTGTCTCAGACATAACAATTGGTATCAGAGCCATCGATTCTTGGAAGATTCGCCGGAAAATTGCGCTTGGAATCAGCGGGAGATGATTCCGACATCATCGAACTTCAGAAATGGAATGGATATTTCGTCGAATCAATTTTTCTCTCAGCTGTATGATAGTGGAGACTTTAATGAATTTTCGCACAATCGGAGTCCGTTTCAGCCGGAGATGGCAACTCTGAGGGATGATGTGAGATATTCAGAGTATCATTACGGATTTCAGGTATTTTCTGAGACTAATTCCTTGGATTGTGGATTTAGTTCTGTGGAGAAAATATCATAACAAAAATTTAGTAAAATTGGTGAAAATATAGAATTTTTTATTGAACAAGAAGAGGCTTGGAGTGGTGCAATTAGTAAGGGAAATAATCTTATTGGTAGACAATTGAGAGTTGCCAAGCCTATTATGTTCGATACAGTTGAAAGTTACTATCGGAAATTCTTAGAGTGGATCGAAATTATGTGTTTGAGTTCTTCAAGGGATATTGAGTATTTGATAGAAGAATTTATCGATGGTTTATCTTTGGAGATTCAATTGGAATTTAAAAAATGAAATTCTTCATTATTTTCTGTTTCTCACACATACTCAATAGCATGTCTCATCGAGCACAATATGGAAGTCGAAAATTGGAGATCCAAATTTAATCTATCAATATTTGATGGAAGCAATTTTAGATGTTGGATTATTAACCTTCCTAAACTCTTTGGATCATGTGAAATTACAGAGGATATTAAATGGGAAGTTATTGGGTCAAGCATGAGTGCTGCTTGGACTTCTATTTGGTTTTCAAACTATAAATACACTCATTTTAATGTTTCGCGGAGTGAATTCGAAGCAGCACTGTATCTTAGGTTTGGAGAAATTGTTGTGGATAATGAAACTGAGAATTCACTAGATGATAGAGTTGGAAATGAGAATTCATCGTTGAATGAAGATGAACAACATATCATAGACGAAGTATTCGATGAAAAGTCTATTGGGATAGCAAAAAATTTGGAATCGTCAAATAAAGTTCTTTGTGAGGAGAATTTTTTTGAGACCTTATGACTGGGAGAGGTTTGATTATGGAGGAATGGTGAATCCAATAATGATTTCCTTGACTCCCACAGTGATCAATGAGGTTACTAGTGGAGCACATGTAACTCATGAACTTGTTCATAGTTGGACTGGGAATTTGATCTCTAACAAGAATCTTACTGATGAGGAACGAGCTGTATCTTTTCAAGATTCACACTCGGACTTGGACAATGATGTTGATTTCAAATCTTTCCTTCGGGATTATGTGATATTCCAAACTCATTTGTCTGCAATAATGGGAAGTGGTGCAAAGGCTTCATCTGTATTTTTCAAGTCTTCCACTTCGACCTTACTGCACATAATTAGTGAATCGGAGAAGGCATCATATGTTGCACTCCTAAATAAATACCTAGCTGAGGATGAGTTCTTAAAGAATTACATTATTTTAGATACTACAACTAATGATCTTTTTGAAATTGCCAAGGATGGAGTTCTTATATGCAAGCTTATTAATGTGGCAGTGCCAGGAACAATTGATGAAAGGGCAATAAACACGAAAAGAGTCCTGAATCCATGGGAAAGAAATGAGAATCATACTCTTTGCCTCAACTCTTCCAAGGCAACTGGATATACTATAGTCAATATAGGAAATGAGGATTTCATCGAAGGAATGAGGCATCTAGTTCTTGGATTGATATCACAAATTATAAAGAAACAAGGTATACGTGTTCCTTATTATATACTTACAATTGGAGCTGAGCATGTTTTAGTATATGATCCAGGAGGTGAGTTGAGATATGTATTCTTATGGATTTTGATTATCTACATTGTATGCGTTTTGGTTACTCAAGCTTGTTTAAAGTTGATGTTTTGACTATTCATGCATTTGGAATAATCAATGGTATCACATTAAACATTGGATGGCTTAAGGGGTACACTTTTGTGTTTTATAAGTCTAAAAAAGATAAGTTTGAGGATGGAGATTTGATGAAAAAGTCGAAACCCATCTGGATGAGGAAACCTGAGGAGATCATCAAGGAAGAGTATGCAGCTTTCTACAAAAGCCTTACAAATGATTTGGAGAAGCACTTGATTGTGAAGCACTTTTTTGATGAGGGTCAGCTGGAGTGCAAGGCTATATTCTTTGTTCCAAAGAGGTCTCATTTTGATCTGTTTGACACCAAAAATAAGCCTAGCAGCATCAAGCTCTATGTTCGCCGTGTGTTCATCATGAACAATTGTGAGGAGTTGATTCCTGAGTATTTGAGCTGTGTGAAAGGTATTGTAGATTCTGGGGTTCTTCCTCTCAACATTTCCCGTAAGATGCTGCAGTAGAACAAGATCTTGACGGTCATCTGTAAGAACTTGGTTAAGAAGTGCATAGAGAACTTCTTTGAAAGTGCTGAGGACAAAGAGGATTACAACATGTTTTACGAGGCTTTCTCAAAGAACATCAAGCTTGATATCCATGGGGATTATACCAACAAATCCAGGCTAGCTGAACTTTTGCGATATCATCCTACCAAGAGTTGTGAAGAGTTGACCAGCTTGAAGGACTATGTCATCAGGATGGAAGAGGGGCATCAGGATATCTACTATATCACTGGTAAGAGCAGGAAGATTGTTGAAATTGTTAAAAACCCTTCCGTCATTGAGAAGTTGAAGAATAAGGGTTATGAAGTCTTTTACATGGTTGATGCTATTGATGAGCATTATGTGGGTCAATTGAAAGCATTTCAGTAGTTTGAAGTTGGTTTGAATGGAGACAAGTCCAACTACGTCTTTGACCTTGGTGGAACATGGGAATTTGTGGAAGAACTCATCAAGAAATGGCCAAACTTCGTGGGAATTTTGAGGACAAAATTCTTAAGGGGAAGGGAATGTTATGAAAGAGAAATAATAAAAGGGGATTCTTTGAGCTTTGCAGGGCTCGAACTCGGGAGTTCATTAAATCCTTAATGGGTCGGGGTTGTACGAAGGTCTCCGGGTCAAGAACCCCTATAAATAGAGGGCAGTTGGAGCCGTGATGGGTATTCTGGATATTTGTTATTGACGGTTACATTTTCTTCCCCAATTTCCCCCTGTTCTTCTTCGAGCCTAGAGCTCAATCACCCCTGACTTTCTTCTTATTCTCCTTATTCTCTTATGCTGTTCTTCGAGCTTAGAGCTCAGTCATCTTTGCCTCATCTTCTTCTTCTTCTTCTATAATTCCTCTTAATTGTGAATATAAATCAGTAAAACTACTCGGATTGTTTGTGTTCTTAATGAATTGTCTCAGACATAACAATTTTGTCCTGAGTAGATCAATCAACTCAGTTCTCTCAGTCGTCGTCTCATACTTACTGTGATATTCTCGCCATATTTTTACTAATTCTAATTGTATTACTAATTAATAACGTTTTCGTAACGTTTTTAATTACAATTATATTAGCACCTATTAAATTTTTTGTTGTATTTTGTAATTATACTCATATTATATATATAATGGTAAAGAATATTCTAACCGTCTTATTTAGGTATGAAATATGAACTCGAATTTAATTTCTTAATAATCATATTTAAATTTTATATTTTAAAATAAAATTTAAGTTATAATTATATGAATTTCAGACAAATTATATTGTACGATTTCATAACATATTTTTCAAGAGTTAAAATGATAGAACATATTTCCTCGATTTCAATTCTATTAACTTTCTTATTGTTTTAAAAAATTATCCAAAATACTTGACATTTTTTTAAGTACAATTAATTTTTTGTTTTAGTTCCAAACTTACGTTTATCCCATTAATTCATTAAACATTACATCAAATGTAGTTTACAATTCTAATGGATATCAATTTTAACTTTTTAATTGAAAATTTTCTTATTTCTTATAGTCAACACTATTATTTTTAATTCTTATATCAAATCAAGCATGATCAATAAGACCGAGATAAAGGGTAATATTTTCATATCGTCAAGTATTTCTACACTTTTTTTTGCTAAGTATTTCTACATTAGTTATACAAGCTTGTGACTTTTTGGGATTTGTCTAGGATAAGAATGAAAATTTTAAGACATTTTAAAAATGATTAGTGTCCCAGAATTACAAACTTTCCTACCAACAAGTTATAGTGGCTATTAAATCTCAATTGCATTAGTGGACCGAAAAAAGGTCACCAAAAAAAATTAATATTAAAATCGACTACATTTTCATTTTTTGAGATGAAAAAACTAGCACAATGTAAATTTGTAATAAGGACTAATTCGTCATTAACAATTAATTCCAAATTTAAAGGACAGCCGGGTCAGCTATACTCCACTAAAAATCCATTTCTTCAACAGCTGCATCAAAGCAATTAAACCCTAGAAACGATGAACACAGTGGCACGGCGGTTCTCGACAATTTTCTCTCCGCCGGCGGCGGCTTCAAATTTGAACTCTCTTTTCTGTAAGCTCCAGCAATGGCGAGGCATCAGAGTACAGGTACGGAACGGGAATTTGGAGCAAGCTTTGTCTTTAATGCAGACGAAAATGCGATCCAGCGGAATTGAACGGTTGATAAAGCGAGAGCAGACTCATCACATTAAGAATTCGGAGAAGCGAGTCCTTGCTCGTAAACGGCTAGAGTGTAGACTTCGATCTCAGGACTATGCTCGGAAGCTCAAATCCATTCTTTTCAAGAAAGTCAGGTAAAAAAATCACAACTTTTTCTTGTTTTTAATGATGATTTTTATATGCACGGTTTTAAATTACATTTTTATAAGGATAGGGAAATGATTTGTTTTGGATTCCTGATTTTGTTTTGCATATTCCTCATATAGAGAGTTGATTATTTAACCAAGATAGTAAGGTTGAGTGGTTGTACTTGGCGCAATAGTCAATTGTTTAAGCAAGATAGTAAGGTTGAGACTGGGCGGTCTCTAGTTTAGTCTTGAAACACAACAACAATATCATAATCCATTAAGTCCCCAATAATTGGGAGTATGAGTGTGGGATGGATAGGGGATAGATCCAACCTTTGACAATAAGCAATAAACGTACAAAGTGGATGCTCCCATAATGCCACGGAAACATATGCATTGGACGTACCTAACCTTTGGCAATGAATGTACAAAGTGGTTGCTCATAGAATACAACTGAAACAGTAATCCCCACATACTGTCACATTAGCTACAGAATCATGCCATAAAATCAAAGCCAAAAGCATAAGAGAAGGCAGACAAGAACCATTTTGATTTATGCGCACATTACAATGTTTCTTTCATTCAACATTCAAAGCATTTATTTTAGTCTTGAAAGCTAATGAATATTGTAGCTTTCCTATTAGAACAAAGAATTTCCATAAATTATAGAGACTTAAGTTTAGTTGATTGGGGAAGTAGCAAGGATAGGTTACATAGTATTATGTTACAACCAATACTGCGAAGTTTTATCCGGAAAGAAAGTGGGAAATCAGTATAACTGGATACGTGGGCTTAAGTAAGAATCATTTAGGTGGTGGTCTGTAAGTGGCGTGTATGCGAATTTTACCTTTTTCTTGCTTGTTAGTTCATATCTATGTAGGTGGTATTTTTCATAGAGTTATGACTTGGCTACCAAGTTTGTAGAGATATGAGGTAGTGAAACTATTGGAATATTGTTTCCTCAGCAAATTGGAAGTCTTTATGAACTGAGCATAACAATCCATAAAGGAGCTCAAGTCTCCAAGACTGGAGGGGATTCTATGTAGATATTTTGAACCTTGTTTCTTTAATAGTTAACATTTTCACAACTCACTTCACAAGGTCTTCAGGGAGAATAATTTTATCCAGCAAAAGATAGAAAATTAAGAATCGTGAATGCAGCCTTGATTTTTATGTTTCGGTTTAATCGATGGTTCATAATGTCCCCCAAAGCAAAGATGCATATTCGCAGCAGTCACTTGTTTTTGGACTCTGTTGGCAGTCTTATTTGGCCTCAACTTTTGTCAGAAAGTAGAATTCACCTTAATGAGAATGTCATCATCCATGACTGAGAGATTGTTCTTAGTTTGCTGTCTGCTCCGTATTGATTTAATCAGCATCAATCGAAATGTTAGAACTAGATTTCTCTTCTTATTGATTCATCAATCTTAATAAGTCATACGAAACATTCCCCCAGTATAATGCAAATGAATCCTTTTAAGTTTTCTATATGTTGCTACTTTATCATAAATGATCATTGAATTCTACTAATTATCAATATGTCACATGTTCCGCTTCATGGCTATAATTAGGTCAAAAAGAGTACGAGTCATCACTTCCCTCATGTAGCAGATGCCAGTCAAGCTCCTTTTGGCTCTTAGTTAACTAGATTTAAAGTACCTTTTTTGCAGTATTTTTGTTTATTTTTCCCTCGTGATGACTACTAAATTTTCAGTTGAGCACATCCTAGAGCATTATGCATCCTGAACATTCCACAATGCGATCGTAATTGTTATCTTGCAGTAGTTATCTTGTGTGTGACACATGTTGCACGAACTAAACATGGTAGCAACTAGCATGCATCATCCGTTCCTCCTTCAACTCCCGTTAATTCAATAAATGAGTAATGATAGCTTCTAGAGCAATATAATGCATTTACATCTTGCCATGTCTTTTTATACTTGTTCACAATCAAAATTTGTTGAATATTCTCTAGCCTGATCATGCCACTTTTCTGCAAAATTGTTTACTTTCAGGGGCTTATAGGATCAAAACTCCCAAGGAGTTCACGTGTTGGTTCAAAGACGGGATTGCTAATGTATTACTTTATCTAGATGTGTCGAAAACATTTCCCGCCCAGACATTGATATTTCAGGTTTTCGAACGAATTTCATTCGGGTTTTGAAGATGATTTCTGTAAAACATCAAATGAGCACTAGTTTTAACTTCCTAAATCATTTGTACCTCTTTTGCTTGTTCTCTCCTTCTGAACATTTAGGATAACAACCAAAAACTCGGAAATGGTTATTATTTTTCTCTGTGGCAGGCAATTTCTCGCCCGTCCCTCTAAATTTCTACCATTTTTACTCGATAAATTTTGTTCTTGTTTATAATTTCTTCAGCTCTTATCTTATTTGAATAATCATATTCATGGTTGATTGCTATGGAGGAGGAGGTTAAAATCATACTCTTGTTCATGACTTTTTTTATGGCCAAGTAGATGCTCAAAATAGGTTACTTGTTAACTTGTTTTTCTCCTCTCCGGTTCTAGTATTGTTAAATGTGTTGAACTAATTTGGATCATCGTGTCGTGGAACTGAAAATTGTTTTTTTTCTCAAGGATTGTCCATCAGAAGCAAAATGACTTCTCACTTTCAGCTAGAAAAACACTAATCTTGTAAATTCAACCAAAATGTAATTGAACGGTATAGTTGAATTGAAACTCAGAATGAAAAAAAATTCTTCTGCTTTTATGCATTCCGTTCTATGTCAGAAATTCTGTAGGATGGGTCTAAAGAATACATTTTTAAGACTTTTACCTGTTACATTAGTTTCTTAAATAAAAAAAAGAGAAAAAAGGTGGAAAAAATACAATTTTGGGGGAGGGAGGGGGTGCGGGAATCGACGTCCCACTGCCTTTTCCACTGGGCCAGTAGATCCCCACAAAAAATACAATTTCTTGAATAATCGATATATAGGATATTACGAAATAACTGCAAATAATACGCCTACCAAAACGTAAACACACTCTTATCTATATTTTCATTTTCATTTTTTTAGGAATAGAAAAGACCACAACAATTTGTGTGACTAAACACACACTCCCTCTGTTTCGTCACACAAATCTCTTTAGTCTTTTTATCTACTCTTGAAATATTAAAAATATCACTTTTTTAATTTTAAAAACATTTAAAATTACTTTTACTATAGAGAGAAGAAAAGATGTTGATAGTTGAGACTCAATTGTAATAAATTAAAGAGTTGATAGATATAAATGTCATTCAATTATTTGTTGATTGCGTTTTCTGCACTCTTTTCTTAACTAATTGTATCACCGAACAATTTGCGTTGCTATAAATCCATCTCCATCTCGCTAACCACTTTTCATGACGAAAATCGAAATATTTTAGAAGTTACTAATATAATATCGCTGAATGACAAAGTTTAGTTATAATCTATGTGAAAAATAATTTATATGTCTTTCTATGAGGTGTTAACTAATGAGCTTATAAATTATTTGAATTTTTCTTAGGTACTGACATTATAAACAATTAAACATACACATCCCGCCTAACTCCCAAGGGCCCGCTCTATACCATCAAAGAATTAGTTCATGAGTTTTCATATCCTCCCAAAATCAATTGATAAAAAAATATGTTAACCAATAAATTTATAAGTTATTTTAATATTCATTAGACACTCTACGTGAGATTTTATATTTATATACTTGGTAAAATTCAGATTAATCAAGTCAAATAACTATTCATGAAAATACTAGACTGAGAGTAATAAAAGTTCTTTCAGTAGCGAAGCACGAAGCAGCAGCTGCCATCACAGTAGACGAGGGAGAGACTCTTCTCCTCCATTGTTATAGAGAGAGAGAGAGAGAGAGAGAGAGTATTGCCCTTTTGCATGGAAGATGGAGGAAAGCATCAGAAGGGTTCGATTGCTATTCAAAGACAAAGAATCCATTTTAAGCCAATCCCAGAAATCAGAAGGGTTTAAGAGATGTTGGCTTCTCCTTAAACCCCATCATCAAACCATCCATGACCTCACTTCTTATATTCTTCAAGCTTTCAAGCTGCATCCCTCTTCTCCTCATGGCCTTATCCTATCTGTACCTATTTCTAACCCTGTTTCTTGTTTTTTCCTTACTGTTATTTTTGTGTGTGTGTTTATTTCTGTATAAAAATGGGATCTTTTTTAGATTTTTTTGGGTTTTTAGTTTCTTGAATTATGGGTTAGTCTCCAATCCACCTGTTTCAGTAGTAGTCTCCTATCCATCTCCCGGCTCATACCCCAATTATTGGATAATTAATGGGTTATGTTATTGTTGTTGTTGTTGTTGTTGTTGTTGTAGTTTCTTGAATTATGGATGATCTAGCAATGCAGCTAGTTGGGACTTGTGAAAGTTCAATTCTTTTTATTTATTTGTGGGTTTTGGATTTTTGTTTATTTTTGTGTTGATTGTCAGTCACTGTTTTTTTTTAATAAGAAAATATTTTCTTTATGGTTTCTGATTTTGTCCCAAATGGGTGAATGGGTGTCTAGATGGTGCAAAATTATGGTTGAAACTAGTAAAGTTAGGGTCACTGTTTCTTTAATAAAAGAAAAGATTCTTTATGGTTTCTGAATTCGTCCCAGATGGGTTGAATGGGGGCTTGGTGAGCCTACCTTTACTAGTTTCAATCAGAAATTTGCATCATTTAGTTATTGGAGACGGGGAATTTCGGTGTTTTTTTGAAGTAAATGTGAGGTTTAGTTGGTTTATTTTTGGTGGTGGTATGTGGATTTATTATATTTTCTTGCAGATGGATGGCTTTGTATTGCCCCCTTTTGAATCAACTGGCATTTTGAAGGATAAAGATATAATCAGGTTAGGATTAGTGGGTGACATAGCTCTTTCTATTTATCAGTTTTGCTGAAAAAATATGTATATCTCTTTCCTTTGATCATTGATAGTAAGAGTAAACATGACCCGTATTTTCTTTGTACCTGTTTGTTACAATAGTGTGACGAAGAAGCGGCTTACATTGGCTCTTGAGAGGAATTATGCTGTCAATGAAGAACTGTGCATCGTGGACAAGCAGCCAGTGAACGGTGGAGCTCTGCTATTGGCAAATGAAGAGTTTGAGAAGGAAACTGGAGGTTATCAGAGTGATGAGCCTGAAGATGAATCGGAAGAGGAGGATGAAGAAGAGAAGTCTATAGATGAATCTGAAGAGGAGGATGGGGAAGTGCATTTGGAAGATAGGTTACATCTGGAAAAATCCTCGGGTGTTGAAGCAGCTTCAAAGAAAAGAAAAGCACTACAAAAGATTCAGGAGCCAAAGTAGATACCTTACTTATGTCTTTATGTTCTAATTACGTAACTTATTGTGGTTGTTTGGTCAGAATTCTTACTGATTAGGTATTTTCTCCTTCTTTCTATTGGTTGATTCACAGGAAGAAGAAACAGAAGGTTGATGAAAGTCTTCAAGACGACGTTTCAAGAACGCAGGTTGGGAATGCTCACCAAGACACTGGTCATGCTAAGAAGGAGATTATTCGCAAGAAAACAGATATGTCCAATCTGAAGAAGAAGAAAGATGGCAATAATGATAAGAAAAACGTTGAATTAAATGACTGTGATACGGACACCTCGTCAAGTGAAGCAGGGTATGTCTCATATATAATTATCATCTTTGTGTGTTAGGTGCTGTCTTATGGTCTCATCCTCCCCATTACCCAGGCGCCCCTACCCGCCTTTCTTCCTTTTCCCCATTAACTTGGAACTGTAAAACAGTTTATTTTTTCTGTGTGCCTCTCATATGGTTGGTTAGTTTTGTCCTATGTTACTCGGACTTGGGTACAAGCGTCGGGTACGGGTATGTATTTAAGTGTCGGGTACTTAAACATCTTAAACAAAGCGTATGATCAGTGTTGACCAGATCCGGTAAGTATCTCATACCCATCTCGTGTCGTGTCGTGTCGACGCGGGTACGGCATGCATAAACGAAGGGTCCGAGTAACATAGGTTTTGTCTCTGTTCATTTCGAATTGCTTTGAAGTATTATAATGGGGTTCTGATTGTTGAAGAACCCACTAGTATACTACTCCCTCCATTCCTAAATATAAGACTCTTTAGACAATTTGAGAAAATTAAGGAAGTTGTCATTTTCACCTAAACTTCCAATATTACCCCACCTTCCCTCTCTCTCACTAATACATCATAAAGAAAAGAAAGGAAAATGTTGAGGGTATAATTGAAATAAATTGTTGACAACTAATAAAAGAACCTTAAACGACAATTAATTTGGATACCTAGATATCTCCTAAACGACAATTAATAGGGAATGGAGGGAGTAAGAACCTTCCTCCTGTCTTAATATTGAGTATTTTGGGAATAAGCAATATGTAACTGTGCTCTATCCGTCTTGGAAAGGCTATTGTTTACCTGTCCCATCTCATAAATCTATCTTGGCGTTTAATTTTGCGGAATCATTATGGCACCTTGCTTACCATAATGTGATGATGTTTGCAGATCTGATGAAGAGGGCGAGGACAAGTCTCCAGAAGCATCTAAGGGAACTAAAAAGGTCATGCAGAGTTAATTTCTTGACATATACAGCAGTTGATATTTTCTTTGTTTGAATTCGTATATATGCAAACCCCCTCCCCCTCCCCCCGCCCCTTCCTCCCCAACAAAAAACTAAAAAGAAAGCATTACCTGCATAGAAATTAAATTAGGTAAAAATACATGATTTTCGACAAAGATGTAGCTTAAAAGACTGCTGCTGGTGATTTTTTTCTCCCTTTCAATACCAGTCTGATATCGTGAAATCTTTTTTTCAGGGCCCTAGCAGAAGTGCTCGACGGAAAAAAGCGAAGAGGCGATGGATACGTGAGATGGCAAAAATACAGAAGCAAGCTAATGTTGATCAGCCTAAAGGACTTGTGAGTAGCTGAAATATGCTAAGCATTGCTCTCTTGACGTTTTAGGTTGGTGCTGACACCGGACATTCTGAAATCTTGCAGAAAAATTGGAAACAAACATCAGCACCAGAGAGATTCGAAAGAAAGAAGCAAAACAATTGGAAGCAGAAGCCTGTACGCAACAATTGGAAGCAGAAACCTGACAAAGCTGACAGTAAAGATAATGATGGCGAACCAAAGGGACTAGTGAGTATATGTCTACAGAAGAGCTTCTCTTTCTATACCCCAAAATTCACTTGTTTTTCACATGCAATCTCCAATATGCAGCTGCATTGGAAATCTTCGTATGCAAAAGATAAATCTGATGATAAAAGTAAAGATGTAGAGACACCAAATGTCAGTACAAGTGTACAACCAAGCCAGAAGAATAACACGGAGAATGAAGTTGTTCCGGTTGTAGTAAGGCCAGGACATATTCGCTTTGAGCCTCGAGAAGGAGATCTAGAAAACTATGGTATGTTTTTTTTTCTTTCCCCATTCTGGGTCCTTTTTATTTTTTGCTTTCCCTTTATAGCCTGTGCATGCAACCATAGACGTGGGTTTTTGGAAGTTTCGTACTTCTGTTTTCTTATTTAGTTCCATACAAGGTACAAGCTTTTCTGTCATGTAGTCTGTGGACCTGATAACCTTCTCTGTTGTTAGTTTGCATCACTAATCACATTCTTAGAGAAATGAAAAGTATTAACAAACTATCTTTTTGTGTGAGTGCTATCCATAGATGGGAATGTCGGTGATATATGTATTATGTTTATAATAGGAATTGGGATAAAGCCTACTCTTATTTCATGATTCTTCTATCTTATGAAAAGTGAAGTTAAATTACCTGATTACGTTAAGGTATGATGCTGTTACCGAATTCAAAATTGTAACATTTTCTAATATGTGAATGTTTTTCTTTCAGATGCAGACCAAGCTGCAACACAGAATCAAGTATCGGTAGTAAGCCTCATTCTCTGCGATTGTGTTTGTGTTTGTTTCAAATTTAGATGCAGTTCTATGTAAACTCTTCTTAATATTGTGTTGTGTGACATGGAGCTAATGGTAAATGTATTGAAATACTATGTTAACTTTAGCACGATAAAAATGCCTTACCGTGATGTGGTTTACTGGACGCGAGAATTGTTGGTGGGAACTTTTAGACATCCAAAACAAAATGTTCCACCATATCTGAGAATGATTCTTTGTTTTCTTTTGATATGTTTGACCTTGATAAAGTTTGAGTATAGAAAATTTTCTGTGAATCAGAGTTTTGGTTCTTGGATCTTTTTGAAATTTTAGGATTCATGGAAGATCAAAATGGCTACCCCCAAGCAATTTCTGGTTACATATTTTAGTAGGATGATTTTTTTTTTGAAACTTGCTTTTGTCTTCTTGCTATTACTTGTTAGTGGGGTTGCTCTTTGCTATAAGTGAATCAAGAAGGGTGTGATTGAAAAGCACCATGATTGTGCTATTACTTATTGCTGTGCCTGTACAAACCAGATTCACTTTCTATGTTCTTCTTCCGCTAATTTACGATTTTTTGCTTTTAACCTTACCTGTTCTTCAGGAGTCTAAGAGAAAGGGCCAAAAGTGCGGCACAGAGAAACATTCCTATACTGAAAGAAAGGATGATAAAGATGCGAACGGAGTACGGACTCACATAGCGAGTACCTCAAACGTAACAAATTTGAATCATACAATTGATTTTGATAAGCTTCCTTCGCTTTGCTGTTTGCCAAAGGTTAGTTTCTGATTGTTTTTATTGGAGTTTAAATTTTTACAGGTTCTAATAATTGAAATTCGTGATAAATATTTGCTTCAGAAATTTTACTTGGTGGTCCTGTTAAATTATATTGCCCCCGTTGAGCTTTTATTATAATGATTAGCTTTTCGCCAAAATTTATTTATATTATCTACCACCAGTTTACTCTCTCTTGTGGCGTTAGTTTTACAAATTTCCTTCTTTGCAGGAAGGTGATGTCATTGGATATCGTTTACTTGAGTTGTCATCATCCTGGACCCCTGTGCTTTCCCCATTTCGGGTATAGTTAAAAAGTTAAATAAAGTATTCTAAACAGTCATTTTGTCAACGTAGGCATTAGAATAGACATTTGACATGCCTTATCTGTAGGTCGGGCAAGTATCATGGTGTAATCCTCGATCTGGTAAACTATTACTGGCGCCACTCGCAGAATTTCCAATTGATTTCAGAAAGCCGGATGAAAATGGATCTGATCAGCAACCAGATAATTCCCTATACAAGGAAGATGGATCTTTGGAGGTAATCGGGCTGTAAAGCATGTATTTCTCTGCTGGTGTTGATTACAATACTCGTTTTGATTTCCTAGCCTAGAACCGATGTTTCTTCTTAATGCATCTTTTCTCACACTTATAACCATGCACGCCATGCAGATAGATTTTTCAACTCTTGCTGATGTTCGTATGATCAAGGATGTTGAAGGTCCTGGAGATACGGAAGTTGGTGCCACCAATGGAGGTCCCACTCCCATGGAGACTGCTGCTTTATGTGTGACACCTGCCAGCAAGGATAAGCAAATACAGGTCTCTGTCCCAGGTATGCGTTCTTTAGTTCAATATTAATTGGTGCATTGCCCCAGTTTTTTTTTTTGCTTCTTTCGCGTATTACTTTACTTTGAGTATGAGTTTTTAACTGTAGAACGCAAAACAGAGAAAATATTTGTGATTTTAAAAGTAAAGGTGAATTCATGGTTTACATTCTTGACAATCATTCTTTTACTAGCTGTAGGAAATGGAGAAGTAAATCATGGTAACCAGAAAAATGCCGCTGGAACAGGTAGTTTTCTATATATTTTTTAATTAGTTACCAAATAGAGAGATTATTGAGAATGTTATCTCGATATATTTACCAAGATGATTATGTTGTTTCTGTGTAGAAAACGCTGTGGACCTGTGGGAACAGGTCAGCGAGACACTAAGTGCCAAGAAGGCGGAACTCTCTCAAGAGAATTCATGGGGGCAAGCCTAAGCCTGCTAATAACGGTGCAGGGTCCTATAGAGCCCTGAAAGGCAGTTCCATGGGTCCAACAATGGCGTTCTTGAGATCAAAAAACAAGTTCAGGAAGTAGTTGATACAACCTTAACTGTGGGAAGTGAGTTTTCTTGTCAAAACAATCTTTCAAATTTCTTCCGCATTCTCAGATTATGTAATATGTAATAGAAGTTTGATCGCGGTGTCTACTTTTTAACGAGTAAGCTTGTTGTTCAGAGTCTCGCCATCAGGGTGAATGAACTCATCAGGCGTTTTGCTTTTCGTTAATTTATTAGCATCGCATTTCTCTGTGTGATTTTGGTGATTTTGATGATGCTGTTCTAGATTGCTAAGCTTTCCAGTGCCATTTGCGCTCTCTTTATTCTTGCATCATATTAGTGTTTCTTCTGGTTGCTTGATGGTAAGGCGGTCTCAATGGTCTTGGTTCCACCATCCCTCTCACACGCGCTGAGAATTTTCTTTAGCAAAAGCATCCCTACTTATCTGGGATGGTTAGGAGGTGGAATTGTTTCATTAGTCCGCATCTTACCTCCCTCTCACGTAATGCTACTTGATGCTAAGTGAACTTCTAATCACATCCCCTTCCTAGGGTATGGTACGTTACAATGCCATTGCTCTCGGGAGCTTAAGGTTTTGTGGAACAAGATGAAACTCTATTCTTTAATTGTCCGGCTATAAATTCTGCAAGAATTAGCAGTGTTTAAATTTTTGGTTCATCCAATTAAACTCTTTTTGTAGAGTCATCTGTAATTCTTCGACTCCACGACTTTCTAGTAAGAATTTTGGAAATCCTATAATATTATGACATGGATCAGATCAATTCCTTTTTTTAATATCTATCCGTGCAATTCCGTCTATAAAAAAATGGTGAAACCATAACTAGAAAGGTTAAACTAGAACCATTGGTACCTATCTACATCTTAATCTTCCCCATTTTTTGAGGGGTTGGGAATTCGGAACACCCCATTTTTCTCGCTTCCAATTTTCCTTTCATTTGGGTGCCCAGGTCTAGTGTTGAACGCCTATTTGTTCCGCACTGCGGAAGAGTCCCAACAAGTGTTGAAACACGGTTCTAACACGTGTTGAACACCTGGACCTTGCCACGACTTCCAACATTCACAAAGGAACTGGATAAAGCTTTGACTACACTGAATGAGAATTCTTTGTAATTATATGTAAAAATACAAATGTATTGCAATTCTTGTTCCTATAGAATATACTTCATCAAAGCCAGAAAAAAGGGGAACAATACAACAACAAAAATAAAAATGATCTTTGGATCTACAAGAGAGTAACATCTTTGGTGATTATGTACTGCTAAATAAACCAAGGTTAGAACAAGTATTTGTGGTTCATTTATTCCTCTATACACCGGCTGCTCCTTCTACGCGATCTTAGGGACCTTATGCTCCTTACATCGCGCAAGCAGAACTGGAGACTTCTCTGCCTGGGATGCCAATTAACTCAGAAAACCTGCAACAGATCCTTTTTGAATGTTGGATAACTCAGGAAACCCGTCGCAGATCTTTGCTAAAATAGCCAAAGGCTGAAAGATCAGGGTGAAGAGTAGTCGACACATTTGGCCTGCTTGACTTCGTTATCTAACGCCTTCTGGAATGAGAATCCAGGAAGATGCATCAGAAGTTGCTCTGGTTCTTCACCTTCTCTAACCACCTGTAAGTGGTAAAAACAACATCAATAATCTGTTATAATTCAAGAAAGGAATGAAATAACAAAACAGCGAAGAAATCAAGATTACGGATAGAGCAAAGCTCAACGGCAAAAACCATGTTCCCAACTACATGAAATTCCATTCTAGAAAATTAAATGCATTTTAGCAACAATATCAATGCAAGAATTAGCCAAGGAGTGTCCCCACCGACGACAGTAGGGACTAATCTCCTCAGGGGGTACGGAAGGCAAGAATTAGCCAAGGAGTGTCCCCCGCCGACGACAGTAGGTACTAATCTCCTCAGGGGTACGTAAGGTGAGAATTAGGAAGTATCCGCCATATGGATTTCGTCCAAGTTTAGTTGGTCAAGTCCAATAATCTATTCCTAAGAAGTTATCTTTGCGGCTTTTGCATTTTCAGATGGAAAAATACAATATAGCTAATGCAAAACCAAATCTATAGTTTTAGCAATGATAGTACTTTGGCATCATAGCTTGTTCTTTCCATTCTACAATAATTGTATCTGAAGTAATCAAACTCAAAGTTTACAGCAGAAATTGACGGCATTTTCTGCAGATTGACGTTTAAGTTCAAGAAAGTAATACTAAGAAGCATATCAGATAAGGGCACAAGAGGAAGTAGGAACAAGTACCTGAACCAGAGAGCCTGCAGCTAATCCATTTTGATTAATGAAATTGCGTCCAATAGTCTCCCACCAAGTGCAACCATCCTCAGTTAAGCTATTGTTAGTCAACAAGTTTCCGTCACATGACATGTCATGCCCAACCCACACATACAAAATATCAGCAGTATCCGATCCAGAATTCTTGCGAGGAACAAATATGATATAAGCAGACCTCGAATCAAGGATACCATGCGCCACTTCAACTTTCTCCATAGAAGGCCATTGATAAAGAATTAAGTTATGTGTCGAGCAAGGGACTTCATCCTCGGCCATGAAGGTATCAACATCTACCATTATCTCTTCTCTACTCTGATCAAATGAACTATCTCCCGAAAGTTTATTGTTCTCGATTTCTTTCATGATTTCGTCTCCTAGGTCAGGAAGAGAAAATGACCATGATCTCAACAAGTTAACTGAAACTTGGGAATCATCGTCTGATGAAGGCAACATCATCCTAGGAGGGGGAGTGCTCCCTCTTCGCTCTGCTAGAGAAGGGGATCTTCCTCTACATGGCAAAAAAGTGGATGCTCCCCACAAAGTATGAGTTGTAGAAAATGTGACTTCTGGTGGATAGGAATTTCCTTTCAAGTCCTTCGATTCAACCCCAGAAGGGGAAGGCTGAGCAGAAAGATACGACAAGTCAGACCAGTTAGAAGAGGAGGGTGAGAAGGTAAATGAACTGGAGTAGTCAGAGGTTGATGGCGAAAGTGATGGAGATGTGGCATATGATTTTGGTTTCATAACATACGACGTGGGAAAGCAGTCGAGAGAACTGAAAGAAGGGCTTGGAGACAATGGAGGACCGGTTATGGGTGTAGAAGGATCCTCTTCTTTATAAGTATCTTTAGTCGAACTTTGGCTGCTAGGCGTTATATGAAATTGGGGAATCACACACAGGACTTGAAGGTGACAAAGAACCGCCTTCTTCTGATGTATTCGCATTACCCTGCTGCTGAGTTGTTTGGTTGCTAAAACAACTCAATTTGGCCGATGTGATTAACTCTTTCATGATTCCGCTTGCAAACTTCCGTCTCAATCTGCTCCAACCATTTTCACGAGCAGGAAGGCAAGTCTCTGATCCAGTCTCTGATAATGGAAAGGGAGGAAAAACTCCACCAGCAAGTGCTTTGTGAAAAATATCAAAGTCTAAATCATAGTCGCTAACCTTCTTCCCTCCATCGAGTGGAGAAGCTACAGCTTGACCAAGGGTAACCCCATCAGACAACTCCTCGGTTTCCACTTTGTTCTCTTTCCCAAGGGCATGCCAGAATTCAGGTGATTCTTCACCTTCCTTAATTATTGCAACTGGACCTTGTGCACTTTCATATCGGATAACTTGAAAGGCTGCAGCCTTGGCTGTCTCCAACATAACTGACTTGCAATGCTTACCAATCCAAATATATATTGCTGAAGGTACATGAACTATGAATGCTCCACGAGAGTCGAGCCCCTTTGCACCAGGTTCACTTAACATCTTTGGCACCAAATGCAGAGGATCATATGGTGAATGAGGAGCCAATCGATACATCCTTAGAACAGAACTAGGGCTTGCAGGCAGTGCATGAACCCGCTTCTGACACTGTAACAATTGGCAAGCAAAACCCATATTTGGGTTTGTAACTCCTCTAGCAGACTTAACATACTGAAATGCGTCTTCAAAGCTCTGCCCTTCCTTCCACATCAGATATGCAATGACCAACGATGTTGATCGGGACACCCCTTGGCAACAATGAACAAAAACTCGCCCACCTTGTTCTCGGACATCTTCAAAGTAGTCAAAAACATCATAAAGGATGCTTGTTATATCTTCAGATGGGCTGTCCTGCAACCAGAGAGTCTTGTAAACCAAATCATTCTTGAAATACTCGGGACAAAGAAACCCAACACAATTCAGTACATGAGTAATCCCATTCTGACGGAGAACTTCGCGATTCTTTGCAACAGTGTCACTTCCTAGATATATATGATCTACAATCCTTGAACATTCCTTATTGAAAAATGCTAGCTTGTCTTTCTGGAATTCAAACTCCCTTAAGGGTCTCTCCTGCCGGGAATCCTCGTGAGAAGTGATTGGTCTAGGTGGCCTTGGTCCAGGAGTAGTAGGATTAGCCCATATGCCAAGATCATCCGAGCCAGGCTTCGGCCACTCCTCAATATTCGGTCTAACAATTGAAAGAGGTTGAAGTGGTGGCAAACAGGCTCTTGCTTTACTATTCCATTGTGATTTTTCCTTGGTGCTAGAACTACTAGACTGTGTAGGTGATCTTCCGGCCCAGGAAACAGAACGCGAATATGTTTTCCGGTTCCCCAGAGACGGTTTATCCTTTCCCTCTTCTCCTAACATCTCATAAGAACTCAATTCAACTCCACAGAAACAATCAGAAGTACCTGAGGATTGTTCCTGGAAACCCCACTCAAAAACATCAATTTTTCATCCAATTTTTTTTACTCTTCCAAAAGTATTTTAAAAAATTAAGAAAAAAAGACAAACTTTCAGAACCCAATTTAGCAAACAGAAGTATGACCTAAAAATTTCAGCTGGAAATTCTCAAAAAAAAAAAAATCAAAAATTACCCATATGAAGAAACTACAAGGAAATTTAGCTAAATAATCTAAAACAACATCAGGGAAAGTTCAAACTTCAAACATTTAACAACCCTTTTCAAAAAATTCAACATTTTTGCACTTTTTCTCACCTAAAACCCTTGACCCAAATCTTTTCCCCTCTTTCTTCAATTATTAACTCAAAAAAAATGAAAGAGAAAGCACAGAAGAAAATTCAAATACAAATACGACCCAGTAAAACTAACAATCAAAATCAAATACATTCACTAACCCAACAACAAAAAACGAAGAAAAAGTGCATAGAAAATTCAATTAAATTCCAAAATTAATTTTGATTGATTGAAGACTTACTTGAAAGAGTGGATTGGGGTCTTTGAGAAGAAATTGGCGCAGACATTTGAATAAATCGTAAATGATTATTACAACTCGTTGAATTTGACTGAGATTGGGAGAATAAGAAGAAGAATGATGATGAAGAAACAGTGCAATTTTGTTGAAGGAAAGAAGCAAACAAAATGTTGAAAACGAGGTGGGTGATCTGTAAGTACCTTCTAAGCGACTTATGGTCCCTAGGGCTTGCCCTGACCCGTGGTGATGATCGGAACCGAATCCACCCAAACTTTTTATTCACCAAAAAAAAATGTTGAAAACGACAGCGTGGCGGTTTGTTGACTGAAACAGAATTGGTCAAACTTTTATTTCATCATGTGATGTAGACTCTTTTGTTTTAGAATTTTATTTGTATATGCATAATACAATTTAAAATTTAAAATTATTTAATTTGACGTTTGAGGTTTTAAGTAAATAAATACTTGTTTTTTTTAATAAATAAATAGTTATATGATTTATATGTGTCAAAAACACCAATTTCGTCATAAAATATGTTTCTAAGAGCCGTTAAAGTATCAAAGAGGCCAATAGTCCAGTGGGGCATTTGCCGGCCCGTGAACGAGAGGTCCTGGTTCGAAACCCTCCTCCTGCGTGCGGTAAGCTTTATTCTACCTTATCTAGGGTGTTCTCTCTCCCCAATGTGGGGCTGTTCTCTCTTCCCAATGTGGGGCAATCGATAATCATCGTAGCATAAAAAAAAAAGAGCCGTTAAAGTTGAATGATTGAAATTGTCTTTCATTTCAATGTCAATGTGTAACTTGTATCCATGCGCTCCATATTTACCTAGAGTTCGCTCACAATCATATAGCCATCTCTGCACTCTCGCGCCAATCTCTAGAGGCTCTTCATTAAATCGTGGTGGAGAGTAAAACCAAATAGAAAAACTCACTAAGTCAAGGAGAACTGACTCATCCCAAGTACAAGGGCCGAGAAACTCAACGTCACTATTTTGGAACAACTTGGAGTCGGGCCTTTTTGCACTAGTACATATATGAAAAGAATGGCCAAAATCGTTTGAAGTGTGTTCATACATACAAAACAATCAATGTTGTTAAAATCCCGATTTAAATCGTAAAATCTATGATTTTACGATTTTATAATCCGATTCTACGTTTCTACTCCGATTCTACCAGATTTCGATTTTACTTCCGATTCAACTCGTTTTCCTACCGTAGAATCGTAAAATCGTACGATTTTACGATTCTACCGATTCCACAAATTTACTATTTTCATGCGGATTTCAACTATTTTCGAGTTTGAATCGGCTATTTCAAGCGATTTCGATTATTTCAGTGATTTCAACTATTTCCCAGCATGAAATTGGCTATTTCCAGGGAGGATTTCAATTACTCGTTAATAAGGTCAAAATTATTTGTTCAGTTCTCTAAGTTTCGTATTTTAATAACATCTTGATGTTCATATTTGTTGCTTATTTACAGAATCGGTGGTCTGAAATTTTTGTGCTTTATTTTATTTTGATGTTTTGAAATATTTATAAGTTAAAAATTATGTTTTGTCGCGTTTTTATATTTTAAAAAAACTTGTGAAATTATGTTTTATGAATTTTCGCATGATATGATTTATATGTTATTTATTGTTATTTATATATAAAATATATATTTTAATTTTTCGGTACGATTTTACGATTTATTTTACGATTCACGATTTTACGATTTTTCACCCTCCATCGATTCTACGTAGAATCCCGATTTTAACAACCTTGAAAACAATGTTTGTTTCGCACTGGATTCAAGCTGATTTCTTTTTCTTTTCAAGAAAAAAGTAGATTGTTTTTTTCTTTCACATGAATTGGAGCGGACCTACCTTGAAATTTCGGATTACCCTTAAACTTTCTTGAAATTTCGATGTTTACCCTTCAACTTGCTCGTGTCTGGTTTTTTCCCCAACTCATCAGAAGGTATTCTTAATCTTCTTATCAGATTTTGGCGTTAAACATTGACATAACCCATCACGTACCAAAAACGTGACCGATAATTTGGGACCTATCAATGATGTGTGGCGTGGTGATAGCTCACTTTATCCCTTAAGAATGAGGTTAAGAGTATTTCATGACCAGTCATTTATATCTTCGGATAGTTCTTGTAGCAAGGATGATTAGTCACGGTTGTCGACGGTGAACACACTAATCTCAATAAAAAAAAAGTTGAGGCCTCAAAAGAACTACAGGCCCTGTACGATCGCCCACCCTGCACTTGATCTTAGCCGCTCCCGATGACCAACACATGAATAAATTTGGGGTAATAAAGAAACGATCGGGTGAATAAATCTAAGAATGTCATTGTAACTAACACAGAGGCCCCTATGTGATAAAAATAAATAATCACTTATTTCAAATCGACCACCAAAAGTATGAATATTCGATTTTTATTTCAGTAAATCGAATACTTTATATGTAATATTTTTTATGTGGTCAATAACCTAACTCTCAAGTATTAAAAAAAATGGGAAAAAAAAAAGAATAGGGAAATAAGTTATGGAACTTTCTATTATGGTATAACAAAATAAAATACCTGCAGTCAAAAAATGCGAGCTATACTAGCTTATTAAAATAATTAATAAAGACAAATAACAATTGTTTGACTGTTCTTTCAAGACCAATAAGAACCAAAGGAAGAAGAAAATGAAATAATAGCCAATTTGACAAACTGCCCAATTACAATAAGTCTTTATTTTTTTGATTAAAAAAAATTTGGGTGGGTTCAACTACAATCACCACCACGAGTCAGAGCAGATCCTAGGAACTATAGGTCGCTTACAATGGTACTTACAGATCACCACCAACACAACCCTCACGTGAGCATCGAGAATTATTCGTAATTTGATTTCAATTAAGTCTTTATGCTTACACTTAAATAATATTAGGAAAAAAAAAGCTACATAGTTCTAAATTATTCATAATTTGATTTCACTTCATATTTAGAACCTAATAATGTAGTTTGTGACCCAAATTTTGAGGGGGTGGGGAGGGGAACAATAGTAACGTAATATTTGTAGAGTTATTTTATCTTGTTATATGAGTAAGTTTCAAACTTATATTCAGATATTTAGAGTTCAGACCAATTAATGCACTACATGTATGTCAGAAGTGCAAACTCACATGAAAGAGAATTGATATTTTGTCTTATGTGTATTACAGTAATTGATGTTAGTATAAATTTTAAACTTACTAATCCACCCAATAAAATTTCTCATATTTGTGGGGACATTTTAAATTTAGTCAAGGAAGGTGGGCTAAAAAAATTAAATAAGAAAAATAACCTCATTCTTTTTTTTTTGAAGCCCGGCTGGGTAGTTGCCTCATAAGGGGAGAGAGAACACCTTACAAGAGGAGAAGAGAGCTCTAGAAAGGGAGACAATTAAAGCTTACCTCATGTATGAGGAGGATATCGAACTCACGACCTCTTTCTAATGCTAGTGTTCCGATATGAGGTAAGCTTGTTGAGAATGTTGAGAAACAAGGTAAAATACATGTAACCTTACAAGAGGAGAAGAGAGCCCTAAAAAGGGAGACAATTAAAGCTTACCTCATGTATGGTGAAGATATCGAACTCATGACCTCATTCTAATGCTAGTGTTCCGTTATGAGGTAAGCTTGCTGAGAATGTTGAGAAACAGGGTAAAATATTGTAAATACAATATGTATATTTAAAAAGAATAAAAAATAAAAACCAACCCAAACCAATTTAAGAATGATAGAATTAGGCAAAAAATCCTCTGTCCCCGTGTGTGTCCCTAACCAATTACAATTCACCCTGTGTATATATAATTGAAAAAAATAATTATATAGTAAATTCTGATTAGCTGGGGACAGGATTAGGGATAGGAATGGAGACGGACGATTTTCACCCATAGAATTATGAGGCATAATAATAATTCTTCACATAAGTCAAATGTCAGTCAAGATCCTATGCATAACGCTTTTTTCAGTATTTGCGGAACGCATTAGAACAGGTATCATGAAACAACAAAAAAACAAGGCATGTATCTTTAAAAAACAGGACATATGTCGTACAAATTATAACATATGTTCATTTTAAATCAATATTGACCGCTAAAATTTCAATTCGACAGACGATATTAAATTTCGCACGTACTAAAAAAAGCGTTCCGCATTGAAGCCTCAATGGTCAAATGTCGACTAGTTTTTGTTTTTAATGTCTAAGTTAGAGTTGGTTTTAGAACCGTTGATAAAGTTTTCTTCACTGAAATTGGTAAATTAGTATTCGGACCACCCGACTAATTCGGTGAAGTATGATACACTTGACAATGTTATATGACAATTACTTTTTTGACTGGCTCAAACTTATAATTTTACTATAAATAAGCTTTGAATATTAAAGATACCTTCAACTAAGCTAAATTTATTTTTACTGAACTGATAAAAAAATATCAAATATTAAAAGTAGAGTCAGCTAAACTAAACTTATTTGTCACTAAATTGATGAGAATATGCCAGTTACTTTTCCCTTTTACTATCATAATTCAACGAAGAGGTGAATTTTGAATTTGGGAAATATAATTTCACTTGGCATTTTCTATGACACTAATGTAACATAGATAATCGATGTTCAATAATGTTGACTTGCTCTCCATTTTTTATTTCAAATTGAGAAATATTTAGAAAATTCAAATTTACGATGAGAGAAAAGATGATGTGTACATGAATATTTTCTTCCTTTTTTCTTTTTTCGACACATGAATATTTTAAAAAAATAAATAAATTTACTATTTTAAATTTGTGTGTATAGTTAATGTAGATTCATATCCTCTCAAAACTAACTAGTAATGAGACGTGTTAGTCAATGAATTTATAAGTGATATAAATCTTCCTTAGGCACTAGGCACAACGCTAAAAGCACCTTATATTTCAACCCTTCCCTCACATCGACGTGAAATCAATTCAAAACTCCCCCTCACCTCGACGTGAGAGTCATTCAAGGCCTGCCGCTCCATTTGGGTCACAAGGGGACAGTTCAAGACCCGCTGCCGTAACTCAGGTAACATTGGTTAGTACACGATATTGTTTGTCGGGCTTGAACTTTTCAATTATTATGACCTGTGAATTTTTTTCGTCAAGTTCAGAGTAAATCATGTAATAACCAACACAGATTTTGAGGCTGCCTAGTTCAAAATTTTCAACTGTTACGACCGGTGAATAATCTCGGTTTTAATTAAATTCGCACAAATATCATGTACTAACTATCACATACTGATCGGAACGGATATCTGTATGATCTGATCTGCTCCGCACTGTCCAACCTCCGCTCCGCTCCGTGATCCGCCCCGGATCAAAATTTTATGCTCCACGATCCTCTCCGCACGTGGCAGATCTGATCCGCTCCGATCCGCCCCGCCCAGTCCAATTTTATTTTTTTTAAAAAAATCATTAATTTTACCATAAAAATCATTATTTTTTTTTTTAAATTCATAAAAATAGAGCCTCCAACAAGTATAATTAATAAATTTTATACTAAATCAATTTTCAAACAAGTACAAATAGTATATTAAAATAAAAATTAAACATAATTAGGCCTAATAATAACAATATTATAATAATATAATATATATGGGGCAAAACGGGGTGGGGCGGAGCGGAGCGGAGCAGACACAAATACCAAATCCGATTTGCCCCGTTCGCGGGGCGGAGCAGATCTGCTCCGTTTTCTATACGCGGGCAGAGCGGATCTGCTCCAAAAGACGTCGGGGCAGAGCGGGTCAACGGATCACGGATCAAATTGCCATCCCTAGCCGACGGGTTCGAATTTTTCAATTGTTCCAACCTTTGAAAACTTTCGATTTTAGTCGAGTTCAGACAAAACCGTGTACTAACCATCGTAAATTTATGGCCGTCGGGATTTATTTTTTTAATTCTGTTGCGATTAGTGAATAATCTCAATTTTAGTAAAGTTGCTGACAATATCGTTTACTAACATCACAGATTTGGGGTCGTCGGTATCAGATTAGTCCAATTCATAAAAAACTGTGTATGTTATCACAGATTTGGAGACGTTGGACTCGAATTTTTCAACTGTTGCGATCGATGGATAATAATGATTTTTGTCAAATTTTGACAATATCGTGTACTAACCATCACATATTTGGGACCACTGGACTCGAATTTTTCAACTGTTACGACCGTTAAATAATCTCGATTTTAGTCCAATTCATAAAACAATTGTGTACTAACCATCACAAATTTGAAGACGTCGAACTCGATTTTTCACCTATGCGACCATTGAATAATCTCGATTTTAGTCAAATTCATACATAATTGTGTATTACCATCACAGATTTGGAGTCGTCGGACTCAAATTTTCAACTAGTTCAACCTGTGAATAATCGGAATTTTTTTCAAGTTCCAACCAATATCGTGCACTAACCATCACAGATTTGGGGTGCCGAAATCGTATTTTTAAATTGTTGCGATAGGTGAATTTCGAATAATATTGTGTACTAACCATCGCAGATTTGGGGTTGTCGGATTCATATTTTTCAAATTTTTCAACATGTGAAAACTCTCAATTTTTTGTCAATTTCATACAAAATCGTATACGTTACTTTAGTGTCGTGGGGCTCGAATTTTTAAATTGTTGCGATCGATGAATAATCTCGATTTTAGTAATGTCATGACAATATCGTGTACTAACCATCACACATTTAGGGTCGTCGGACTATAAAATATAAACTGTTGCAACCTATGAGAAATCTCAATTTCAGTCAAGTTCAGACAAAATCTTGTACAAATTCATGACAATATCGTGTACTAACCATATCAGATTTACGATCGTCAAACTCAATTTTTTTAATTGTTGCGACTGGTGAATAATATCGATTTGTATTAACCATCACGCATTTCGGGACGTCGGGCTCGGATTTTTCAACTGTTGCGACCGGTGAATATCTCGATTTTAGTCAAGTTCGAACAATGTAGTGTACTAACCATCACAAATTTGCTCGTCAGTTTCGGACTTTTCAACTCTTGTGACGTGAATTTTTTTATTTTTGTCAAGTTCATACAAAATCGTGTACTAACCATCACAGATTTGAGGTTGTCGGACTCGAATATTTAAACTTTTATTACCAGTGATAATCTCGAATTTTGACAAATTCGTAAAAAATCATGTGACATCACAGAATTGGAGACATCGGTCTCGAACTTTTAAACTATTCCGAGTGTTGAATAATCTCGATTTTATTAAGGTTCTGACAATATCGTGTACTAACCATTACAGATTGGAGGTTGTCGGACTCGAATTTTACAAATGTTACAACCGAAAAAATAATCTTGATTTTAGACAAATTAATACAAACCGTGTACCACATCACAGAATTGAAGCGTCGAACTCGATCTTTTTAACTATTGCAACTAGTGAATACTCTCGATTTTAGTAAGGTCCTAATAATATTGTGTACTAACCATCACAGATTTAGGCTCGAATTTTTGCACTGTTGCGACCGGTGAAAAGTCTCGATTTTAGTTAAGTCCGGACAAAATCGTGTACTGACTTCAGGGATTTATGGTCGTCGGTATCGAATTTTTTAACAGTTGCATCTTGTGAATAATCTCGATTTTAGTAAGGTTCTGACAATTTCTTCTACTACACATTACAGATTTGGGGCCGTCATGATCGGATTTATCAACTGTTGCGATCGGTGAATAATCTCGATTTTGTTCCAATTCACAAAAAAAAATGTGTACTAACCATCATAAATTTGAGGATATTGTGCTTAGATTTTTTCAACTGATTACGACCAGTGAATAATTTCGATTTTAGTTTAGTTTAGGAAATATCGTGTATTAACCATCACGAATTTGGGGTCGTCAAACTCGAACTTTTAAAATTTTGCAACATGTAAAAACTATCGATTTTTGTCAAGTTAGAAAAAATCGTATACTAACTATCGTTGATTTAGGGTCGTTGGGCTTTAATTTTTCAACTGTGGTAACAGATGAATAATCTCAATTTTAGTCAAATTCATAAACAAATCGTGTACTAATAATCATGGATTTGGAGATGTCATCTGTTATTCATAGCTAAGATTTTTCATCGTTGCGACGAATGAATAACTATCGTTGTTGCAACATGTGAAAACTCTCGATTTTAGAAAATAATCGTGTGCTAACTATCATTGATTTAGGGTCGTTGGGCTCAAATTTCTCGGCAGAATATAAAAGAGGACCACAGGCCCATGTAAACACCTCAACGAACTTTAAGTGTGGCGACCGATTAATTATCTCGATTTTAGTCAAATTCATAAACAAATCGTGTACTAACAATCATGGATTTAAGGACGTTAAGGTCGGATTTTTGAACCGTTGCTACGGATGAATAGTCTTGATTTTAGTCAAGTTCTTACAATATCGTGTACTAACCATCACAAATTCGGGGGCATCAACCTCAAATTTTTAAACTGTTCCGATAGGTGAATAAGCTCGATTTTAGTCAAGTTCGGACAATATCGTGTGCTAACCATAATAAATTTGGAGACGTCGGGCTCGGATTTTTCAATTGTTGCAACCTATGAATAATCATGATTTTAGTCAAGTTTAGAGAAAAACCATGTACTAACACCATTATGAATTTGGGGTTGTCGGGCTCTGATTTTTAAACTGTTACGGCCAGTGAATAATCTCGATTTGAGAGAAATTCATACAAAATCGTGTACTAACCATCATAGTTTTGGAGCTGCTGGGTTCGAATTTTTCAACTATTACGACTAGTGAATAATCCTGCTTTTTGTAAAGTTCCGACAATATCAAGCACTAACCAGTAACCATCACATATCTGGGGTTGTCAGACTTGAATTTTTCAATTGTTGTTATCAGTGAATAATCACACTTTTAGTTAAATTTATAAATAATCGTGTACTAGACATCACTGATTTTGGAACACCAGACTCGATTTTTTAATTGTTGTGATCGGTGAATAATCACAATTTTAGTAAAGTTCTAACAATATCGTATATTAAACATCGCGGATTTAGGGATGTCCTGCTCGAATTCTTCAACTGTTACGCATGTGAATAATTTCGATTTTAGAAAGATTCTGAGAATATCGTGTATTAACCATCACAAATTTGAGGTGTTCGGGATTTGATTTTTAAACTGTTGCGACCGATGAATAATCTCGATTTTAGTCAAATCCATAAAAAATCGTGGCCTAACCATCACAGATTTGTGGACGCCGGACTCAGATTTATAACTGTTGCGACCGATGAATACTATCAATTTTAGTCAAGTTCAAATAATATCGTGTACTAACCATCATAGATTTGCAGTCGCCGTACTCAAACTTCGCAATTATTATGACATGTGATTTTTTTTAGTCAACTTCAGACGAAATCGTGTACTAACCGTCACAAATTTTGGAGCCGTCGAACTTTAATTTTCAGCTATTGAGATCAGTGAATAATCCTGACTCGGATTTTTAACTTTGTCAAAGGATGATTAATCCTGATTTTAGTCAAGTTCAAACAAAATAGTGTAATAACCATTACAGATTTAGGATTGTCAGACTCAGATTTTTCAACTGTTGCGGCCGATGAAGAATCTCGATTTTAGTCAGATTCATACAAAATTGTGTACTAAAACCATCACAAATTTGGATCCTTTGCGGTCATAACTTAAACTGTTGCGACAGGTGGAAAGTCAAGTTCTGACAATATTGTGTAATAACTAGCATAGATTTGGAGTCGTCGTACTCTGATTTTTTCAATGTTGCGATCGGTGAATAATATCGATTTTGGTTAAGTTCGGAAAATATCGTGTAATAACCACCACATAATTGGGACCCTTAGACTCAGATTTGTGAACTGTTTCAACATGTGAAACTCTAGATTTTAGTCAAGTTCAGAAAAAATCGTGTACTAACCATCACAGATTTAAGGTCGTCGGGCTCGATTTTTTTTTAATGTTGCCATTGGTGAATAGTCTTAATTTTAGTAAAACACGGATAATATCATGTACTAATCATCACGGATTTGGGGCTTTCGAATTCAAAATATTCAATTGTTGCAACTAGTGGATAATCTCAATTTTTTTCAAATTCATAAAATATCGTGTACTAACCGTTAAGGATTTGGGGATGTCGGGTTCAGGTTTTTCAACTGTTGCGACCGATGAATAATCATGATTTTAGTCAAATTTTGACAATATCGTGTACTAACCATCACATATTTGTGTACGTAGAGATCATATTTTTAGACGGTTGCGCCCGGTGAACAATCTCCATTTTAGTCAAGTTCGAACAATATCGTGTACTAACCATCACGGATTTGCAGTTGTCAAACTCAGACTTTTCAATTGTTGTGACCTGTGAATTTTTTTTAATTTAGTCAACTTCGGACAAAATCGTTTTACTAATCATCAGAGATTCGAGGCTTATACCATTTAGAGCTCAAATTTTTCTAAGAGTCCATTCGGATACCATGTGAAAATAATTCATATGCTTCCATGTCTTTTCAAAGTCAATTGATAAGGAGATGTGTTCATGACCTTATAAGTGGAATGAATCTTGTTTAGCCGATTGATGTGGCTTTATATTTCAAAATGGACACCCTAAGAAAATACTCATTCCGTTCTCAATTATCTGTCGCCTAAACATATTTTATCAGTTTTTTAATTATCTGTCACTTTATGAAACCAAGAGAGTATTAAATGTATTTTTTCCATACCCTTGTCTTTAATTAATTCAGTCAACAACTAATTTGAATTGTCCCAACATAAATGTATTAATTGAAGGTTAAAAGTGTCAAACTATCTTTAAATTAATGTATCACAATCATTTTTTTAATTCGAGTGCATTGTCTTTTTTTTTTTTTTTGAATAAGTGCATTATCTTTAAGTGACAGATAAATAAGAACGGTGAGAGTAATAAAATTAGGCCTTTGAGAGAAAATTGGTAAGAGTTATTTTTGGTGAATCAGTATTCGGGGTTTATCGGGTGACTTACAGTCTTGACTTTGTCATAGGCACATTTGTTAGGATTAAGGGCGGGGGCTAACTAAGCTAAACCAGCTTGTCAATTTTAAAGAGTTTTTGCAAGTATTTATTGATAGCAACCTGGACCTAATAAAATACCGTTTTGCAGGGGAGTTGGGCCAGAATTGGTACAATAATCTATAAAAATTCCAACTTTTTGAAGTCTTGTTCAAAATTTTAGTTGGAAAAATCGATGCTATGCAGTCGTTTATGAGAGTCCCATTTGTAATATGTACAAAGCTCTCGGTAAGCATCGGCTGATTTACCGAGCGTGCATAGCAAAGTTCGTGAAAACCGGCCAAATAGAACATGCAATTCAAGTGTTTGATGAAATGACGCAATCAGATTGCAGAGTTTTCAGCATTGACTATAATAGATTCATTGGTGTGCTGGTTTCGAATTCGCATTTCGACTTAGCAGAGCAGTATTATAATACAATGCTCCCAAAAGGGTTCTCTTTGAATTCATTTACTTATTCAAGGTTCATTTCTGGGTTGTGTAAAGTTAGGAACTTTGAGCTTATTGATAGGCTTTTAGTTGATATGGATAGGATTGGAGCAGTCCCAGATATTTGGGCTTATAACATTTATTTGAATCTTTTGTTTAGTGAGAATTTGGTGGATTTGGCTTTGGAGGTTTTGAGAATTATGGGAGAGAAAGGGAGGGAGCCTGATGTGGTGAGTTATACTATAGTTATAAACGGGTTACTTATGGTTAAGCGTTTTGATAATGCTGTTGAATTATGGCATACTGTGATGAAGAAAGGTATGATCATAGATAATAAGGCTTGTAGAACACTCGTTTTAGGATTGTGTCAAAATGGGAAGGTTGATTTGGCTTATGAACTTACACTAGGGCATTTGAAAGATAAAATTAAATTCAGTACCGAAGTATACAACACACTTATTCATGGGTTTTGTCTAGCTGGTAGGATAGATAAAGCGCAAGCAATCAAGACATTTATGACGAGAAATGGATGTGAGCCAGACTTGGTTACTTATAATGTGTTGCTGAACTTCTGCTGTAATGAGCTTTTGTTGAACGAGGCAGAAAAGTTAATGAAAAACATGGAGAAGAGTGGTATGGTACCTGATAATTTTAGCTACAATCAGCTTCTTAAGGGTCTCTGCAAAGCAAATAGAGTAGATAAAGCTTACAAGATGATGGTGACTAAGATGGAGACGAAAGGCTTGGTTGATGTTGTGAGTTATAACACTATCATTAAATCCCTCTGCAAGGCCCGCAGCACTAGAAGGGCATACGGGCTACTAGAGGAGATGGGGCAAAAGGGAATAGCTCCCGACGTTGTAACTTTTACCATTCTAATTGAAGCTTTACTTAGGGAAGGCAATGGTACTTCAGCCAAATTGCTTCTCGATCAAATGACCAAGATGGGTCTGTCACCTGATCGTGTATTGTTCACTGCTATCATTGACCATCTTTGCAAGACTGGTTCTATAGGGATGGCTCAAAGCATTTTCCATGATATGCTGGAGCAGGGAATTGCCCCTGATGTTATTTGTTATAATGCTCTTATTAGTGGATTCTGCAGGGCTTCTAGAGTTGACGGAGCCATGCATTTATACAACGATATGAAAAATAGAGGTCTGCCTCCTGATGAGGTGACGTTCAAAGTGATTATTGGAGGTCTCATACAGGAAAGGAAGATAACATTGGCTTGTGCTGTTTGGGATCAGATGATGGAGAAGGGTTTTACTCTTGATGGGGATTTGTCCAATACTCTGATTAATGCTATCCAGTCAAATGAGGAATTTGGCATGAAATTCAGAAATGGTTAGTATAATAGTATCTCGAAATACCATGGTCCCTCTATCACCCCCTCCCCTGTGTTATTTGTGCTTTGGTGGCTGTATGACATTTGTGCTTTCTGGCAGTCCTAAATTTGAAGATCACAGGGAGGTTGATTAATTCTGTATAGATAAACCTTACCACTACTATACTTAAAGGGTGGAAAAAGAAAGAAAAAAAATTCTGAAGCGGCATGAGTCCGATGTTTTGTATTCCAAATAGATGGGAGAGCTGGAGCTCTTCATGTTATAAAATACCATTAGTAGCATGTGGAGAGGAATTAGTGATTTGCAAATAAACTGGCTTCTGGATGCTTTTAATCTATTAATTTGTAGATAATGTTCAATTTCTTCACCCATCTGAAACTTCTGATATCAACATTCTAGGTTGAGCTGTTCTATTGTTCTGGAAAGAAGTCCGACCTAGACGACAGCTCTTTGATCTTCTGGCTAAACTGCAGAAAGAACAGAAAGGTTTGGATTGCATCACTTTTTCTGATACTTAGTCGTCTTCAATTGCTGCAAGTTATTTTTTGGACATTCTAAGCATATGCATTGGTGCATATTGCATACCTCAGTATCTCGAACTAAATTGAAAAGAAGTTACACTGATTGTCTTGTTCATTTACTTTTTTATGGGATAGCTTAGCTCTTTTATTAACGATACAACGAAAGCAGGGCTATTTTAGCTGGCTGGAATACAAGGTCCCTATTCAAGTTTGAACCACCGAGACAGGGCAGCTGCATTGTCATTTATTACTCTCATATTTTTGTTTAACTCTTGCAACAGAAATTCTACCATATTGATTGGATTGCATGTTTTACAAATTTATGACTAATGCATAGCGGGTGCCTATTCTCATAATATTGTAGCAGACAGTTGTTAATGCCATAATCATGTAACTTAATTATGTATATGTGATTCCTTTGGTGAGATTAGTAGTTCACCGTATTAGGAGGCAATCTAGTTTCAGTTGTAGACTTTGAAAGCATGACTTGTGTTTCTGACCCAGTTTAGTTTGTAAGGAGATATGTTATTAGTAGACATCTTTGTGGATTTGTCCAGACGATATATTTCTTAAACTCTTGTATGTAATTCTTTTAATATATGTGCACGCCCCCTTTTTTTATTATTCATACACGGACAAACCAACACAGATACTAAGAAAAAAGTTTCATTCATTGATTTTTTGGGGGTACCTGTGGCTTCTGTTAACAACTCTTCAACTTGTCCGGACAGCTCCTGCAAACACATACCGGTGTTGTCAGCGGAGAAATCATCTCATGTCATCTGGTGTATCCAATGGAGCAAAATTCAGGTTCAGTACCATATTCTTTCTCGCTTTCTATGTGCCCAATTTCTTGGTGTTACACTTGTGAACAACTGAAGAAAGTTAGTCATATAGATCAGCATTTCATCAAACTCTTGGACAAGAAAGCAAAATTGCTCTCTAACGCTATCTGGTAAAACTTTGGTTGCAGCTATGAGATGATGGCGATCGTTCAAAATCCAATGAGATCTGCATTTGAAATTTATCGAGACGTTCTTACATGGGAGTCTTCTAGTGTACCGAAACAAAGGATGATTCCACTATGACATGAAGAGAACCTCCTATGAGGTCTTCTTTTCCCCAAGAGTTCATGCAGGACTACAATCTGTAAACACCAGGATTCGAAGGAAATTCAGGCCTATATGGAGGAGCCTCCATTAGATATAAATCGCCAATGCCGCATTCATCGGTGATCAGGTGTTCCTTCAGAGTAAGATTGGAGGGATTTATCACAATTGCACTGGTTATAGAGTCAGTGTCATCTACAAATAAACACCTTGTCTCTGTGTATTCTTGTAAAGTCCTTTATATTCTTGTACTTGAAGTTCTCCAATATTTTGGTTATATTAGGCTATTAGCTCAACAAAATTATTCTTCCTGTGGTTTTTGAAAGGCTTTTTCTTGCTTTGTGGTTTACTTTTAGCATATAGAAGTAAACCTTAATGACGATTTTTTTTCAGAATGCTTTTGGATTAAGTTTTTGTTCGAGATTCCCTTGTTTTGAAGTTCGTAGAATTAATTATTTGTGAAAGTAGCCAAATAACTGAAAGCGAGATTAATTTTAAATGCGAGTTATTTCGGACATTCTTTTCTAAAATAGAGTAAATAGAACTATTCGACAATCCATTTTTTCGATAAAAAAGTAATAAAAAACAGAGCTAATAGTAACTTTATTATTTTCAAGAGTAGAACATAATGCTAGTAGTACTCTTGAATGCTGGACTACTAGTTGAAAATAAAGTTACTATTAGCTCTGTTTTTTTACTACTTTTTTTTTAAATCGGAAAATGGATTGTCAACTAGTATCTATGTGTGCTTGGACAAGGTTTGATTTGAGACTGGTTTGGTTTGGTCTCACTTTTCGAGGGAAATGCCCAAAATTTGACCACTTAAAATAGGTGGAAAACATTCAAATTCAAATTTTTTTCTTCAAATAATCGTTCAATTCCAAATTTTGGCCTCTATAATTGTCGGGAGATGTTCAAATTCCAAATTTTTGAGGCCAAAATTTGGATTTGGACGATTATTTGAAAAAAAAATTTGAATTTGAATATTTCCGGCCTATTTTAAGTGGTCAAATTTTGGGCATTTCCCTCCAAAAGTGAGACCAAACCAAACCAGTCTCGAGACAAACCTTGTCCAAGCACACCCAAATTTGTTTCGAATGTCTACCATGGAAGTGCAATTTCTATCGCTGGATCATAAGAAATAAAAATGTATCAACACAGAATTTCAAAAGCAGGTATCAATGAGGTCACTTGCCTTCCATGCTCAAGTAATTCTTGATTCTCTGTCTTTTCATCAATCGTACCTCTAGCACTACAACACCACCACCCCCCCGGAGCCCCCCAAATTGCTGAATCCACCCCCACCCACCAAGGTACAGAGCAAGAAATTCTGAAAGTTTTCTCTTCTCATAACTGCCATCAGCAATATCGTGAAAACAACCCTCATTTTGTTACACCACCTCTTACTCCGACACTTTCACCGCCCCTTTCACCACCACATCCACAGCCTACTAGTCGCGATCGAAGGACAAAAAAGTCCACTCAACGACCGGCTATTAAACAACCACCACCGTCACCTAATCCTCCATTGCCACCAGCAAACTTTAATCCTCAGCCTCATCATCACCCCCCACAATACCCTATGTTCCCCCTAGAGAACCTCATCATTCCCAGTCACCACCAGAAGCACTATTGCATCCGGGGTCTTGGCATCCTAGTGAAGAGGGACACCAACAGCTACATCCTGCAGGAAACCGGGCACTGCAACTCGCGCAGCAGCAGCTGGGAAAACATCATTCAGGCCCAGATTTCCACCCCGGCGACCATGTCCCGCAGCCTGTGAAATCACAGCTGCATCCTTCCGGAAACTGGCCACAGCAACTGCCGCAGCCACAGCCTGGAAAACATCCTCGCAACCAAGATTCCCGCCATGGCAACCGGCAACAGCAACCACATAGGCATCCTGCAGGAAACCGGCCTCCACAACTGCAGCAGCAGCAGGCAGGAAGGCATCATGCCAGCCAAGATGGTCACTCCGCACCAACGCTCCTCTCTGAGAGTGACCGGATCACGAAGAAAAACAAGACCTGTAGCTTGGCTAATTGCAGCATTCTGCACACCATTCTGGATCATAATTATAGTAGGAGGCTTAACAGTTCTGATCGTCTATCTAGTCTTTCATTCTAAGCTCCCAGAGTTCGACATTTCAAGTGTCACACTCAATGCAGCTTACCTTGACATGGGTTATTTCCTAAATGCAGATCTTACCATACTAGGTAACTTCACAAATCCAAACAAGAAAGTGAACATAGACTTCAATTCTGTAGTAATGCAACTCTACCATGAACGTGCATTTATAGCTACAAGATATGTAGAACCTTTCACTGCATTAAAGAGACAAACAAAATTTCAGGATATTCATATGATCACAAGTCAAGTTCCACTTACCTTACGCCATAGCCAAGAGCTCCAGAGGCAGATGGACAATGGAAGAGTGAAGTTCGAGATCAAAGGCTATTTCTGGGCAAGGTCTAAATTGGGTGGCATCTTGCGCTACTCATACTGGCTATATAGCCGCTGCACTATAACAGTGACTGGCCCTCCGGCAGGTGTCATGATAGCCCATAAGTGTGTAACAAAGCGTTAGAAAGGATCACAAGGACAAAACTTTCTTAGAGCTGCTGCACAAGGATCTCTTTTCCTGCTAGAGCCTAGTCTTATCTGCAAGGCTGATTTTTTGTGCCAAGAATCATTTTTCCCATTTATTCTTTTTACAAGAACTTGGTCCCAAATGCCATTTGGATATACTTTGTATTTTAAAGAATAATTAGCAAAACTGATAATTTCTCAGGTAAATGTCCGCCATATATAAGCATACATTTTCATAGACCAACTGCTTATAGAGAGAGATATGGGTAAACTATTAAACTTAAAGAAGTTTTCAATAAAAGATCTTACCTTAAATAGCTACTGGGAATTTGATAATAATGTAAAATTCCATGAGCATAGAAATGGGGAGAAAACGAAACAGAGTACATATATTGGTATGTGAATTTTAGCTGATCCAATATGCTACAGAAATGATTTTAATCTCATTACTTTTTCCTTTTGATGAACATGTATAAATGAACAAAGAAAAAGCTAGTACAATAAGTGGTCTTATTTGACAAACTTGGAAGAGATGGAAGTTCTTCCTCGTTGGCTTATTTACATTCTTGTAAGATTTTGGCAGAAAATTCACTCTGCTATTCGAACATGTAGATTACTACAAGCATATTATGGCCAAAAAGAATGGATGTCTTAGGGGACAACCCTTACAGTTCAGATGATCATCAAGTTCTTTAAGACCGCCTGAATTGGTCTCTAGTAAAGAAAGGATGCCTGAGGGACTCACAAGCGCTGGTTCTTGTTGAAGGGTCATACTTCAGGAGCCCTTGTAGGAGGTCAATTAGATCACCGGCTGAATGATCTACATGCTGCATTACAAGATTCTGCAATAACCAGATTGTTCATAAGAAAAATGACCAATGAAAATGACTCTTTCCAAATGTGTCTACGGCACATGTAAACTCACCTGAAGACGTGGCAGCTTCATGACAGACTTAATGCTTTCCCTGGATGTTGCACCTTCAGGCCAGTCCAATCTACCCCGTCTAACATATTTCTCCGCATGTCGGCTACATCAGTCGAATTCAAACTTTAATATGGACTTAGCAAGTCATAACAGCAATAGGAGATCTCTAAACAAGTAAATTTCAGCACTCACTCTGCTCTTTTTAACATGTTCGGAGGCAGAGGACCAAGTACCCTCTCCATCATGGCTAGGTGCTCCAAGTTTTCATGTGTTTGAAACAAAGCTTCACCCTGTGACACCAAAATGACGTGATAATACTTTTCCTTTATAAGCTTTCCTAAGTCAACTTTCAACTATTTGACCACCAGGTCTAAGTAATACTCAAGTAATCGAAGATACCGAGCACAGTTCAACCAAGATACAACCAACACTCCATATGTCGCAAGGGTAACTCCATCCTAGTCCTGAAAGACAATAGAAACTCCTTTCACTTGGTGACTAAACAAAAGATAGAAACCGCTGAAAAAGGTAGGTATAACAATGGAGCGAGTTACATCCTTCATACCAAGAATAACCTCAGGTGCACGATAATGTCTGGTAGAGACAATATAGTTATGATCCTGACGCTCATATGCAGTGCTACCAAAGTCAATGACTTTAATAGCACTCGACTTGGGCAATCTCTTATATATATTTCCATCTCTGGTTGTCCATGGTGTGACCTGCAAATAGTAAACTTTCAGGAAAAACTAGATTATAGAAATAAATAAAAACTGAAGAAACATAAAAGACAGAAAATGGACACTTGGAAGATGCAAATTGCATGCTGCCCACAAAAGAACTTTTAGAACCTAACAGACTGCAACATACCCTGTAATCAGGTACTTTTATATAGTCAGGAGACACAAAAAGTATGTTCTCCGGCTTCAAATCAGTGTGGATGAGACGCATATCATGCATAACTGCAGCAAGAGAAAGAATGGTCATAGAGTCGCAAAATTATTTAGACCTATAAAATTAGTGGAACTTATGATCCAAGTGAAATGAGCAACGAGAACATGAGAGCTCAAAAAATAATAGGAGCAAACAATGATTGAGAAACAATGGAGAGACTGCTAAAATGATTAAGAGCTATGGATGGCAGAGGATCTGAAAACTCCTCCTAGAAAGCAAGGCATCAGATTTCAACAATGAAAAAGAAAAACTGCATTAGTATACTACACACATGCTACACATTCCAATAGTTGTCTGCCAATCTCACGGACTAGATCAACCGGAAATGAGCGGTAACTGTTTTTGCGCAGGAAATCGAATAAGCTTGGTCCAAGCTTCTCAAACACCTGTTAAGAGTTAAGACTATTTAAATATGTTTACAAACCATAACCCCCCATAATATTGATAAAGTTGAGAAATTGTGTTACCGTTAATCAGCAATACTTACTAAACAAATATGGTTACGATAGTCAAACCAGTTCCGTAATTGAACACAACTGCAAGGAACAAACTCACTTAACCACCCACACAAAGATCATCTTTACGTGAATGAAAAAGTAACCAAAATAACATCTAAGAGTTAATAAGACAACGAAGATATTGAACTTACCGGCTACCAGTTCTGTCATATCTTCCAAGCAACTGGAGCACATCAATCTCTATCATCGCAGCATCACGATACTTTTTTATGCCGCGGACAATTTTAATTGCAACCATTGCCCTGGTTTCCCTATCCCAACATTCCAAAACTTGACCAAAGGTACCTATAACACATGGTTTCAAAGAGGCGAAATGGAAGCATTAGTACATATGTATTCTATTCAGAGGATATTAGATAAAATTAATAGTCCCAAAACTCACCTTCTCCTATCTTCCTTAGAATCTTATCTGCAAGAACAATTACAGAATAAGACATCAAGGAGCTAAACACTGAGATAAAAGAAATGAGCAAGTCTTGACAGCATAACCATCAATTTTGCATGATGCATGCTCTAATAGGAGGGTGAAAAAAAAACACGTAAAGATGTATAAACTTTGAAAATTGTTCAAAGCAGTTGAAGGATATTGGTAACATTGAATTATTAAATAAGGTTCTTCATTATCCTTGGGTGGACAAGATCATCTAAGTAGTTGAATAGCTAACAAAACTGGTAGCAATGGAACTGAAAAGGCATAATGAAATCAAAAGATACATGATTATCTTCAATTGCCAATATTGAACAGTTTTTTAGAGAAAAGTTGGTAAAATTTCAGCTGATTGCAATATACTCTCTATTTTCCTTGATAAACAAGAAGAACCAAGAAGGAAGAAATACAGTGCTCAATCACAGTTCTTAAAGTTTCTTTCTATTTGCCCTAATAGTTTCAATAATCCCCAAGAGGCATAATATAGTGAGCCGTACTAATAAATAAATAAAAAGTAAATACGCCTAAATGTGAAAAAGAAAACAAACAGTAATTACAGCGAGTAGTTAAATTCTCCCCAAGCTCAAACATGTAATGCCCATCTTTGTCATCATCTCGCCATGGGGGAGATCCTCTTTGAGGCAGTCCCTTTAAATATAGACTATCATGATCTTGGGGTAACCTTGGATGCCCAAAGCTTGAAAAATTGCCAACCTCTTGCCCATAATATATTCCTGACTGGGCCTACACACAGCCATTCATTCATATTTCACTAGAACAAATATAAACAAAAGCTTCTCCCTCAACTAATCCAATTAAAAAATACAATTTTCCCAAAATTAGTTGAAGATCGTCGTACCAAACTTGTAACTATCAAATGTATAATTCTTAAACTTCCTCAAACACCACAAGACCATTAGACTAACTTTACGAGTAAAAGACAAAGAAACTAACTGATCATACGTAGAACAATAATAAACTCGTCCACTCAACTCATTAAGCTAAAAGATACATAAATCACAAGAAAAGAACATTTTCTTTAATTGAATGATATTCACTACCATTAAGCATGAATATTCACATCTAAACTAAGAACTTTGGATAAATAAAATTACAAAATTCATTTCTTTAACCTAATTTATACAAATTATTGAGGAAATCAAACCTAAAATGAAAAGGAAAAAAACAAAAAATTCAATAAATCTAAAGAATTTTCAAGAAAAAATGTTACCTTAGGGGTACTAGAAATGTCCCAAGCTAATCGAGGACGTTTATTGGGACGTCGATCAATCTGAGAATGATAATTTTCCGAAAAATACTGCATTTTCTACAGATCAAATTGAGAAGAAGAACGAACAGTGAAGAAGAAAGGGGAATTCAATTGGGGGTTTGAAACCCTAACTAACCCTGGTTAAGGATCCGAATGCTCTGAGTTGGAGGTGTATTCAAATAATCGTGGAGCTCCAGCTGTTCTGATTATTTTATAACGTATGATCAAACAAAGGTGGGTTCATCTTGACCTTTAATTAAGTTGAGCAAATGTTACTTTTTTTTTATTATGTTGGATGCAAATGATCATTATTTTTTCGTGGTATTCGACGAGATCTACGTAATGACAGTGCTAAAGCATCTACTCGAATCCTTTATCACTAGTAAAAGGGAAATACAATGGCGAAAAAAGTTTGAAGCCCTTATAATTTTGGATTCTGCAGTTAGGTTGAGAAAAATATGACACCTATTTCTTGTCAAAAATGAGTTATTTTTAAAATAATTTTAATTTATAGATTTGCTTAAAATATTCCCGATGTTTTCTTAACGCAACTTATAATATGTGACCCGAAATCTATTTCTAAACTCTTAGGTTACTTTCTTTTAAGCCTAATTAGGTAGTTTAAAGTTTGTCATTTATAAATTCAATAGTTTGTTATAGAGAAAATGGCAAAAAAAAATGTCTATTAATTATTTTCGAAATTCAAACTTACCTTCGTAATTATTTGTTAATATTTTTAGTCTTGTAATTATTTTTCTTTAAAATTTTAGTCTGCTAATAATCTTTTAGTTATTTTTAGTCTTGTAACTATTTTTCTCTTAAATTTTTAATCATGTAACTATTTGTCAGTTATTTTTATTCCTATAACTATTTTCTCTTTGAAATTTGGTTCATGTCACAACAAAATAGGCGGAATCTCAAGGTCAAAAAAGAATGAGAGTATTTTGTTCTCATCAACTCTTGTTCCTCACAAAACAAACTACCAACTCTACCTTCCCTACATCGGGACAAAAAATAATAATTATCACTTTCTTTCACTAATTTGGAGAAGTTTTATCTTGATCCCGGAGCAAGTTATCATCATAAAACTTGTTTCTGAGTCGATGTATGTAATATACGTAGACCAAAAAATCCAACATAAAGGAGAGATAATTGGCTTGAATTAACTTTTTTGGCATACGTGTATTACACTCATTGGTCAAAAATAAATTTTAAGATGATGATAACTTACTCCCGAACCAACAAATTAAGCAAAACATGGATAGGTAGAGCCTTGATGGCACAATAGTTTACAAGACAAAATGCAAGCAACACTGAGAAACTTTCATAACATTTGTATAAAGTTATTGATGTTAGGAGAGTCGCTCCTTCTTGAGCCTCTGCAGTACCCGAACCAAATTAGTCAAGTCTGTCGGGTTTGGACACTGGATGGTCAAGAATAAAAAATAAAATAAAAAAACACTGAGAAACTTCAGTGCAAAAACATCACTTAATATAAGATGAAACAGTCAACCACTGAATCAACAATTTACTTTTATCTGAAACCACCTCCTGTGCCGTGTGAGATGAGTTTTAACATTTTACCTCATAAGAAACAATCCCTGAAATATCAAATCTACAAACTATATTATTCTCTCACTGTCTACAAACTAAGATTTCGAAATATTACAATAATTACACAAGAAAAGAGAGGGGGAAAGGGCGAAAATAAAGAAGACGGAAGGGATCAGAGTAAGGGTTCGGAAAGTTCCATTTCATTTGTACCCTCTTGTTGTTGTGTCACGGGCAGTTGGGAGCCTACAAAATCTAAGCCAAGCCATTGCCAAGGCCAGCACATATATCTTGGTCTTGATAGACCTGATCTTGAGGTTTCCCTAGATTCTAGCTCCTCGATCTGACGACTGAGTTCTTCCACTCTCTCCCTCAGCCTTGTTGCTCTTGAGTCGGCCAATCTCAACGATCTCTCTGCTGCATCTCTTGCTCCCATGGCAGCAGCTGCTGTTTCTTCTTTGAATTTGAGCTTTTTCTCCGACTCAATCACAGCTTGCTTCACTTCTTCAAGTTCCTGGCGTATGACTGACAACTGCAAAAAAAATATCGAGGTAGAAAATAATTTTATTTCTTCCAAATCATAACAATTAATCCACTACCATCGAATAATACAAAATAAGAGATCATGATTGACTTGAGCACATTAATATTCAGATCCGTTTTAACAGAGGGTTAAAGACACCTAATTCATGCTCGGTTTGACCATTTTGATTATAATAAGAATCAGTCATTTTGGGTATAAGGATTCAGATCTGAAGAGTGAAGACCCTTATCTAGAATCTAGATGGCATAAAATTAAGTTAACATGCGCATATTTTCTAATGGATTTCTATATCAGTAACTTGTTTTCAAGAAGCCATGAAGAGGATCTACATCATCACATGCATTGGCATTACTTTCAGCACAAGACAAATATTGCTACCAAATGGATTATGCCAAATTATATATATTTACCCCTTTTAAGAAAGTTATTCTCTGACAAAACGTATCCACTATCTAATATGGAAGTACATGGTGATATAGTGATGAGATGAAAGAAGGGAATTATAAACCAATTGTACTGAAGTTTCTAATCAAAGTCAAGCACCTTTTCAATTTGTATGGATGAAAAAAAGTGGTCGAGAGTGTCGTATGAAACTGGCCTATAAGCAAGCACCTCACTAACTAATTGCATAAAAGCACCTATAGAAAGCCATAATTAACATAAAAGGCATGACAATAGCTCTGAGTAACTCAACAAGCATGTCTCACCCGGAAATATTTTCAAAGAATCAGATAGTTGTCCATCTTTCACATCAATAAACAAAGAGCACATAAAGGGACAAATAAAAGAACTCTTGATTTCATCCACCTTGTCAACTCTCCAAACTTGGCCTATATTTTTGTGAGGCATTTGAAGAAAGGAAGAGAAAAACATGAGATTTTCCCTTTTCTCCTCGAGGGAAATATAAAATTTTGCCCAAGGACCTGGATTTCATTCAAGATGTACACAACTGATGCAGTAATCCAGGTTTGCATTATAGGACCAGAGTTTCCAAGAGGATATGCTTATGTGCATATACAGATATAGGAGCAGGCTATTAGATGCATGCTTGAAGATCTAGAGCTGGCCTAATTGCTCGGTTTTGATAATGGTTGGACAAAGAGGATAACCATAACAGACCTGCTAATATTATATCGTTAGGAACAAAGCTCTTTCTATCTTAGCCACTTCATGACCTCAAGTGGCAAACTTATTAGATTACAGAAGCCATCATGTCCAGATGGTTACTAAAAAAATTATTTCAAATAACAAAAAGGGCATGAAAAAATTAAAACACTATCCCCAAGCAGAAACTATGAGACACTCTACCAGAGATCATGATTTATTATTGTGTTGCCATCTGCAGTTAAACAATGAGATTGAACAATAACACGAAACCAAAATGAGATTGGAGGACATAGTTGAAAAAAAATTAGGGCATGTTAACATTATATGTACACTCCATAAAATAAAATTCCAATAAAAAGAAACCGAAAAAAGGTTCAGTCAAAGCATCTTCAGGATCCCAAATTTAAGTATACCTGCGTCATGTATTCTTGTTCAACAGCTTTTCCTGCATCAGCTTCTTGCTGTGCAGCCACTTTCCACCTCGTGATTTCTTCTTCCGCAGAAGCAATGTCAAGCATAAGCCCTTCAACCTATATTCATTAGAAAATATTAAATTCCATAATTTTCGATATACTCAGCAAGACCAAGAATATCCTTCGATCCCATCTCTAATATTCTAATCAATCAGCAAAATATATGACAAACTTTTGAAACAGTAAATGATATGATCAGAAGAACTAATAGTAGGCCTACATTTTCATTTGCTATTCTCTCCTTCTCTTCCAGTTCATCAATTCGTTGTTTCCAGCGGTTAAGCTCCTTGGTTTGGGCCTCAATTTGCTCGTTCAGTATACTTGACTCTGCCCTTCATACAGGAAAGCAGTATGCCAAGGAGAGGATAAGGAAAGAAAAAAGCTGGGGGAGGGGAGTGAGGAATGCAGGTAAGCAGAGTAAGGTTAGCAAATTCTTAGCTATTTGAAGAAGAATTTAACTGATTATATTGCATAAAAGAGAAAGATAGTATGATATCAGCAAACTAGTGTTTGAACATGCAGGAAAACTAATCATGCAAAAAGAGTATTCAAGAAGTTCCCAGGTCCAATGAACCTCCCACGCTTTCTTCCTCGTTCTAAACCATGAAGTTAGGACTTAACGAAGGCAATTATGGATAAGGCAGAACTATGATATGAAGATACCTTAATTCCTCTTCAGAGTGCTTTAACTCGATAATCTCAATTTGAGATTGTTTAATAATGTTTTCCAAAGCACCAGCCTGCATAGCGAGCATCGATAAGTAAATACAAAATAGAGCTAAAACTTCATAATGAAACACTATTCCATATTCGAATAATAACGATCATACCAAGGCATATACTTCATCTTCCTCTCCTCCTACAGAGGCTACTCCATCCCCAAAATGTTTGCTGAACTTGTAATCTATGCCAGCTGCTTTTAACCCGTTTTCTGCAACTTTAAACAATTCATTTGTTTTGGAAGAGAGATCCACAGAAGCCCTTTTCGACAAAGCACTTCTCAACAACGACCCAATTTGTTCTTTTTCCTTGACTAACTGAAAGACAGTCTCTTTTTGACTCTTAACTTCGAGATTTCTGCCCTCTATCCAATCCCTGGTTTTCTCAACAGCAATTTTACTGAGTTCATTTATAGACTCCATTCCTGCTAAAGACGCCCTAATATTCTCCTCCATATCTGTTTCTTTTGCAAGAAACAAAGATTCTGACAACTCCCCCGATTTACTAAAATCCACCATCTTTATAATACTTGAAATTCGTTCATGTAATTTGCTCACATAATTCAACTGCTCAATCAATAATGGCCTCTGTGATTCCACCTTATTCTCAAAACTTCTCAATTTATCTTCATACTCATTCACCAAGTTTCTCAACCTCGATTCTTCCTTCTCCATGTCACTTTGCTTCTCGGTCCATTCTCTTTCCAAGGTAACCAGCTTCTCGTTCTTTTGAGCTATAGTACTTTCTAAACTCTCGATATCAGAACTTTTCCTCGAAACCTCCTCTCTCAACCCGCCTATTGTAGACTCAAGATGAGAAACCTCAATTGCAATTTCATAGTTCCTCTGCTCCATTTGTTCCCGAGTTTCATTTCTCAACTTTGATGTCACTTCAATCTGTCTCACAAGTTCTTCTACAATCTCATTTGTCCTCTTAATTACACCATATGCTACTGCTGGCAATCCGGAATACTTCTGCGACCTCGGCAATCCACCAGCCATAAAATTCTTAAAGTTGCTCACTTTCCCGGATATTTTCTCGATCCCTTTCACCAGCATTGAAGCTGCAGTCTCAATTTCCGACCTAGTTCCTTCCCTTAATTTCATTACTTCTTCTAACTCCTTCGAAAACTCACCCCTCTCCTTCAAAACCTCATCTTTCACCTTACTAACTCCCGCCAATTCAGCCGATACTATCTCGATTGTCCTCAAAGCTTCTTCTTTCTCCCTCAAAGCTTCATCTCTCTGTTTCGAGATCTCATCACGCTTCTTAATAGCTTCATAAGACAAAGCTTTCAGCCGATTGAATGTCGCCTGCAATTCCGATTTCGCATTTTCCGTCGCCTCCCTTCTTCCCCTCTCCCGATCAAGCTCCGCCAGAACTTCGTTAAATTTTTCAACGGAAATATCCTCCGGTACCACCTGCGACTTTATATTAATTTCCAATGGATCATCCTCCTCCTCCACGTCGCTCAATACTACATCGTTCTCCTCATCGGCAGTGCCCGCCATTATCAACTCAGACCAAATTCAATCAATTTCGCCGATAAATAATAATAATAATAATCTACAAATTCAAATTCTAGTGCGGAAACAAACCCTAGGATTTCTATTTATTTCTAATAAAAACAAATTCAACATAATTTAACACGCGAAAATAAATCAGTAGCCGAAAATTAAATATAGCATTATAATTCCAACAGAATATCTACAATCTAAATTACTTACAAGGAAAGATTTCAATTACTGGATTTTGATTGATTCATAAAATTGGGGGAATTCATTGTTGAAATTCACTATGGTGGACGATCACGTAGAGGATCGGAGCTCTGTGAAGTCTGATTTAGGGAAGAGAGAGAATCTGGGAGGAGTCCAACAACCAGTCTACGGCGTTTCTTTTTTAGAGACGTTAAGATGGTGACACGTGGAAATTAGCACATTTTTGGTATAGTTATTGACGGCTACGAGATAATGAAATAAAAGGAGAAAGTTTTTGGAGGTACTCCGTCGTCGTTTTGTGTTATTTAGGTGAAGGAGGAGTCACGGTGACGGAGACGGATTAGAAACGTTACGGTACAAAGATGGAAAGGGAAGCTTCCCGCTCTTATGAGGACGTTAAAAGTAATGTTAGATGGCTAAAATGATATCATTAATTGGATAAATTAATAGTAAAATTGTAAATAATCCATTGAATCTTATGTTAACATGGTGAATAGTTTTTAATTTGAATTTTTAGCCAATTTTATCCAATATATTTTAGACATTAATCATCTTTCGGATGTTAATAAAGTGCGTCTCTTTTACAAATTAATATTTTTCTAATGGAAAAACATAATATCACCAAATTAATGAACTTTATCATTCATATCTATCTCCATTTGCGGCATAAATTTCAATTGTTGAATACGTCATAAATTTCAATTGTTGAATAAGAGATCTGAAGGCAACCAATACTTGTTTTTGAGTACAAATATTTTAAAAAAATTATTACTCTCTCCAGTCCCTAAATAAGGTTAATACTTGAATATTTCACATGAATTAAAAAATTCTTAAATACAATGAAAGTCAAAGTCAAAAGACTAATATATCATCATTAACTACTTAAAATTGAAATTTTGGTTAAAAGAATAGTAAAAAGAGGGAATAAATGGTAAAAGTTTATTAAATTTTCATTGATAGTACAAATGTTAATATTATTTTGGAAAAAAATTGAAGTCCAAATGTTAACATTATTTGAAGATGGAGGTACTCCCTCCATTCCTAAATATAAGACTCTTTAGACAATTTGAGAAAATTAAGGAAATTGTTAGGGTATAATTGGAATAAATTGTTGACAACTAATAAAAGAACCTTAAATGACAATTAATTTGGATACCTAGATATCTCCTAAACGACAATTAATAGGGAATGGAGGGAGTAATATTTATTTTGTACGTGCGAATAAACACTTGTTCTACAATAGAGTAGGACTGCTGAGATTTCTAACCACAGTTACGGTGATCTATGAACGTGTTTTTTCTCATTTAACTGCAGCACCATTATAGCTACCTGTTGAAGTTCGAATAAGCAATGCCAACCAACTTTTTATCAGAAATGCAGATGAACACATTAATGTAAACTATGAAATCCAGATTCAGATACTTGCGAAATCTTGTAATCGTAAAAATTGGCATTGTCACACTACTAGAATGCTGAAAATGTCGAAACATGCTCCAAATGAAGCCTGTTTTCCTTTAGTGATATCGCGCATAAAGCTCAGTTGACGGAATAAAAGAAGCCCCTGAATATAACTTTGTGATCGAGCACCCGGCTCTTCACTCTTCCATCGCATCTCCAGCTTCAATAACTTCAACCAAATCTTTCAATGGCGTGATCTTCGTCAGCAGAACCTCTGAAAGCATTAACAAAATGGTTGAGCATATGGAAAACCAAGTCCTCAAAATGACCAAGAACCATATATATAATAACACACACTGTGTTTTCAGCCTTGGAACCAAGTAAAAGCTAAGCATGACATGGAAGAACTCACCAGTCTTCTTCGAAAATTGGTAACCTCTCTCGCTGACATAAGTACGAGGGTTTGGCAAAAGGTGGTTTCTTAGGTACTCTTTGTTGCCCTAAACCCCAAACGCATCAAACAGAACTTAGAAGCCATTTATTCGCAAAACGTATGTGAAAATTCTAGTGATACAAAATATTCGGCATAACTGGATGAGTTAACACAGCAAAAGAAACAAACCTTGGTCAAAACACAGATATCTACATTACTTCCACTTCCCAAGTCATTGAATATGCCGGAACAGATTGCTTCTGCTACTAACTTTACTCCGTCGTCCCTCTGTAAATAAAGAACATAAAGCGAATTTATAGTCGACATAAAGGTTAAAAAAAATTTCTTGCTCCTATGCAGACAGAACTTACAGTGAGTCCTTCGCGATATTTTGACTCAAAGATAGCCATTGCAGCAAGAGAACCAGAACCCATGGTTGCATAAGGGAGAGTGTCAGTGGATCCATGTGGATAAATCTGTTCATAAAAAGAATTAACAGCAACAGTCAACAGTGCAACAGGACACAAGAAAATTGAAATATCTCTACGTCCGAAGAAACTTACAGTGTGCAAATGGGGACCCGTGACATCAACTCCACCCAGCACCAAGGCAGCTGAAACATGCCCTTGATAGCTAATTCATTGACCAGAAAATTAAGTTTTTCAACGTTATAATCTGCTTAGATAAAACAGGTAGTAAACCATGCGAAGATTAGCTACAGAAAAATCCTAACTAACCCGAAAAGGTGAGTCTTCAACATGGTAAGAGCTGTCACTACCCTGGACTCGCGCCCCGTATGGTACCGGTGTAGTGTGAGTTGGGAGCTCACCATGTCTACAAACAAGCATAGGAATAGAAAGTTTAAGAAACTTAAGAATAAAAGTGAAGTATTCTAAAATCTCATAAAGATATAGAGATGAATGTCATGGCTTCCTGAATAACTAGAATAAGGACGGTACTCCCGCAGAAGAAAGATACTTTACAAAATAATATCTTCGCCATAGATACCCTATTATTGATCAATACCTGTCACTGCCTCTGTATCAGCAGCAGTTCCAGCTCCACAACAATATATGTTGGGTGCAATGTAGTGTATCTTTTCACAGTTCTTATCAGCAACTATAGGTCCTTCAGTTGCCCTTGTGTCTGCCCCAAGAATAACACCATCCTGAACAATATATCAAAACCAATAAACTAGTTCAGATGATTAAAGATTCCTGACACATTCCACAAGTTTATCTGAAGGATATAGGAAGCAGGCATGTTAAGTTAGACAGTTAGTCATCAAAGTAATATAAACGTCTAAAAAGTAACCAATAGAGCTGCCGACTTTCAGGAAACTCCTGCTTAAACAGCTCAACTTAATATATCTTCAGTGCATAGAGTCATAGACCACAATCATAATAAAGACCGTGAGAATATTACCTCCTCTCAAGAAAAGTAAATACATACAATCAGCAACAAGATTCAAAGATGCTAGGAAGGAAATGGCGACTTATTCGAAATAGTAATACTGGATTTCAAGGTCCATAGGTGAAAAGTTTGATCTTCTTTTCATTAGCCTGTCTCACATTGCACCAAACGTCTCATACCAAGCTATAAGTAAAAGATTACTTCAATTATTGTTACTGATGTACATACAATAAGCAAAATTCTTAAACAATTCTCACTTCATCATGATTGGTTAAAAAACGAAATTTTCATTTACTAGTGACGAAGTCTAAAACCCTAAAGTGATAGAATGTGTGGTCATCAAACGAGAAAGATGGTGATTGATGGGCCAGTCAAAGTAAATGTTTTAAAGAAATTGTAAATTTTATACCCAATACCTTGCCATCTTTCGAATAACCCTAATGTAGCTACAAACATGTCTATTTTGAGAGAGATTAAACGACAACGGGGAAAAACAACAAGAACAATGTATTGGTTTGGTTAAGCATCCTACAAATGGGAAATCAAGTTGAATTTTGCAACCAAAAAAAAAAAAAAAAACTCTTATAGTAATAGTACTCTGTAAACCCCATTACCCTTTTGACATGATCTGCCTTACCATACTTCTCCTCTAACCACAATGTGGTTAACTCCACTCTTAAACTGCTAACATAACCAGTGCTAAACTCAGTCAAAAGATTCCATCGGATACTCTGGCATCCAATGTCTTCAGCTAAATAGATTAGCAATAACCCATCTTTAATAATACTGGTCCATCCAGCTCAAGTTCACTCATTCCTAAATTTCGTTTTTTATATCATTCTCTCGTAAGGGAGACTACTGCTTTAGTGGTATTGTGTGAGCGGTCACTTTACGCATTCATTGTCAAAGGTTAGGTTAATCTCCAATCCATATGTTTCAGTGACATTCTAGGACAACTCTTCGAATTCTTCTTTTGAAAGCGATTCTCCGCAATCGATTTTTCTCGAAAGTTCTTCCAACTGTGTAAGCTCTTCTAAAAAATAAGAGTTTTCAGCAGCTGTGGAAGAATTTGGATCGAGAATAGGCTTCCTATACGAAGTTCCATCGTTTCCGACATAATGAGAAAATGTTTCCAAAAAGAAGAGAAAATCTCCTTTTTATTGTCAAATGTCAAATGTTAGGCATGTCTCCAATCCCTCCCCGCCTATACCCAATAATTGAAGATTTAACGGGTTATGTTATTGTATATCATTGTCTCATAAATTTCTCGAAAGCAACAAAGAACTTAAGTTTTGTATTTATAACTAGCTTCATATCATAACTAAGAGCAAATGAGTGCATATTAACCCCAAAAAAAACACGATATTTTCAGAAAAAAGAAAAAAAAATCAAACAAATCAGAACTACAGAGAATGAAAATCAATCAAAATTATGAACAAATTAAGCTGAAACAAACCTGAAAAACTAAGCCCACAATGGTAGTACCAGTTTTGAGGAAGGAAGGGCCTTTAAGACCCTTCTGAACTAGCATTTCGTTTCTCTTACACAAATCGAAACTGAATCCACCCTTTGGAGGTCCATCTATAGTTGCCTTCGACATTATTTAACCTGGAAAAAATCAGTACAATTAACAAAGAACATTTTTAATTTATGGTTTATAGAAAAAGCATAAGCATAATTAGGATCAGAGTAACAAATATAATGAGTAAAAATTCTTAGAAAATACTTATAGGAATTGAAGAAATTCAGAAAGAATATATGAGGTAAAATCGAGCTTACAAAGATCTCTGAAAGAAGAATCTGGGATTAAATTTAAAAGCCTATTAATGGTGAAGGCCTGGGAAGAAAGAAAGGAGAAAGACCCGGTTTGTTTCTTCGGGGAGAAAATTACCCGACTGTATTAATAGAACTAACCCACAAGTTTTGGGTAGGCCCAAACAAATATAATGGATTGGGCTTTTCCCTCTTTTCTTTCCCCACGGTGACTCCAATGCGGAACGGGGTAATTCCGTATGTGTGGAACTTCCCTCGTTAATCGAATTAAAATTTAGACAGTTGAAATTGATTTAAAACGGATACCTCTTATGAGTTTCAGAATACATGTTGTATTTTTTTACTTTATAACACATGTTCTAAGCTTTGAAACACTTATCATGAGACGTTCCGTACGTACTGAAGAAAGAAAAAAACCGTTCCAAGATCCAGACTGTTCTTTCCCAATGGTTAGTGTAAGTTTGTAAAACATTAGTCCAAACTTGACCCCACAAGTTTGGGGAAATCTGGGTATACTTTGATTAGTTATTTTTCTACTGGTTTTTCCACCGCAGCAAACGTGACCATATATATATGAGATTACTGAATTTAATAATAGTATTCTCTTATAGACTAGATTTTTCTAATGATTTATTTTTCAAAATCTTGGGGTAGTGGTTCTCCCCCCCCCCCCCCATCCCATATTAGTATCTTGGATGTTTTTTGTTTTTTGCTAAATAGTAGATTGGATGTTGAACTTGGACATTCTAAGGATGACAATTTGACCGTGACTCGTTGACCCATCCTGTCCTAACATCTTTTGGGGCAGACTCGCTCTGCTCTCTAGAGAGAATGGGGTAAATCGGGGGCTGGACCGCTCTGTCCTGTACCGCTTTGTCCCGCCCCATTCTGCCTCATCCATATTATATTATTATTATTAGATATAATCACGTTTAACTTTTTCTTTAATATACTAATTGTACTTGTTTGAGGATTTATTTGGGATAAAATGTACTAATTGTACTTGTTAGAGACTTTATCTCTGCGTTAATATTAATAATTTTTTAAAAATAAACAGTAGGGCGCGTGGAGCGGGTCAGATCCTCCCCGCACGGGGCAATGGATCACCTTTGCGGGGCAAGTTTAGGTATTGAGATACCCACCCCGATCTACCCAATTGTCATCCCTAGTGATTCACGTCTTTCTCAGAACGGTGGTAATGCAATATTAAACCATTATTTTTTTATCCAATCATTAAAAATAGTTATTATCCTAATGCTGAAAATAGCTATTATTAAACGATTAAAACAATGGGCCCATACTCGGCTCAGGCTTGCCCGATTTTTTAATTATTATTTGTCTTGTCCTTTTTCCTACAGGAAAAGTATTTTTTGGTGGAATACAACAAAAGTTGGCAAATAAGCATTTTATAAGAAATTTTCTTATTTGTTATAGAACGGTTTTTTAGATGTTTCTTAACTAAAACAAAAAATCAGATTAATTATACTTTCTTTTTTTTGCTAAATAAATTTAGTTTCCATTAATCACAAATAGCCGAAGCAATTGCAATCAAAGGAGAATCTGAAAATACAGAAAGTAAAAGTTATACAATGATTTAAAAAATCACGATAACAGACAAAAGACACATCCAAGAAAACTTGGATGGTTAGGAAAAACAACTAAAAAAACTAGCCAACTAAACAAATACATAATATTCTCCTTCAAAGCATCTTCATCGCAATCATTGATCACAGGGACAGGAGAATATCACTCTCAACATCTTTCAACATCTTCCTTGGGGGTCGACAATTTATAGGATCATGGGCGTAACAACCGTCCTACAAATTGCCTCGGGAAGATGTAAAAAGTTGATAAAGGGCCCAAATCTAATTCGGGTTGAACAAATTCTCCTAGAAACATAGAAAAAAAATCTAGATCTGTGAAGATCTGAGACTCATCTAACCACTGTGTCTTGAATCTTGAAGAAAAAAACTCTGAAAAAGGTTTCATATGATTCGTAGTACAAAATAGAGTAATATAAACGGAATAAAAGGAACAAGATTTGACCATTGTCCTGAGTCAATGGCCAAATATGGCCAGTAGCAGGAGGAGAAAAAACGCAGGAAGAGCAAAGGAGGAAGAGAGAGAAAAGGGGAAAAAATAAGTTAACTAATATACCATCCAGATTAACTAATATTCCAGATTAATTATACTAGTATCATGAATAATATTATATAAGCATAATAATAATTCACAAAAGTATTTATTTATTCTATATTCGACCTAACGAGTTGAACTCAGTTAAGATTTGTCCCAACCAAAACTTCATTCTTGTTTCAAGGCGAAAACCGAGCGCGCTCAATCCTGGTTCGGCCTGGCCCAATTGATACTCCTATTGGTTAGAATGATCCTAGATTGAATAACCAAAAAAAGAAGAGACAAGTTCGTTTTATTTTTTTTTGCTTCTGCTAATAAACTTCTTTTTTTCTGACCATATTAGTCAAGTTAAAAATTTAAGGGTGAAAGAAAGATTACAGGAAATCTTGAATATCATCAAAAAAGATAATTTAAGTCCTCTTAATTTTTTCAAAGATTTGTTTATTTTGGGTTTGATTAATGAGTATGAAGAATTCAATTATTCGTCACAACCATATTTTCCGAACTTCCTTATAATACATTATTTAATACAGAAATAAAATTATTTATATATTCATTGGAATATATAGATGCATTGCATTGCAAATTTGCAATTAAGCTCCTTCCATGAGATATTTATTTCATGAGTGGATTCACATTTTACTGCTCTTAAGCGTGAGATTGTGTAGAGTTTGAAAATTTTGTTTTATTAATAAGAGTTAAATTGTTTGTAAAAAAAATACGGGATTCTAATATGAAATCAAATAGGAACTTCATAAACCAGAAGAAAAACAGACAGAGATTGGGATTTGCAACCCATTGTCACTATAATCTAGTAATCAAATAGTCTTTATTTTTCAAAAGAAGTAGTTTAATATAAATTAAGGAAAGGGAGACTATAAACATTTTTATCAATATACTTTTGGATAGTTTAGTTTATTCGTAAAGATCAACTCTCCGGAAAATTCTTGTATGGGACAGTACTAATGGGACATATGAGACATAAATGCAAGCGGGACCTACAATGCAGGTGGGTCTTGAATGATTTTATGTGAGAGGGAGTGTGGGGCCGGTCACATGGGACCGTCCCATGCCAGACTCACCCTAACCTTCTCCTTCTTACCTATCTACATTGACGGATTCAAAGAAAATGTGAGTGGGGTCATTTAACCTCACTCAAAAAAAAAAAAAAAAATCTTTAATTATATATGATGTATTTTACTCCATTTAGATAATAAATGTATAAATGACCCCAGTAAATTATTGTGTATATCAAATGACCCCAGTAATTTTTTTAATTATATATGATATATTTTACTCCATTTAGATAATAAATGTATAAATAACCGCAGTCAATTGTTGTGTATATCAAATGACCCCAGTGAAATTTTTTTCTGGGTCCGTCACTGCCTATCTATATAGTAAGGGCAACCTTAGAAAAACATCAAAAGTTAAAAAATGACATATATTTGGGGAAGAGATGAATAAGCTAACAATACCTCTATTAAAAAAACATGAAAGGAGTACCGATTATGTTAAAGAATAAAGGTGGAATTGGACAGAGTTTCATTAATATGAGAATTACGAAAGATTTATGGGTTTGAACTCACATTTTTTTTAAAAAATAATTCAACTTTCATAAAACTCCTGACAATTTTTTTAAAAAAAATCAAACACTATTAAATTTCACTAAAGATTACCTTGGAATCCATGAACAATGAATCTATAGCATTGTTATTTACATCTTCAAACAAGAGAATGTTTAGCTTTTTCTTATTCTTTCTCAAATTTCACTTTACTTTGGTATACTTGCAAGCCTTAATTTGGAATTTTTAAAAGCCTTTTTGGGGTCCACAAAATCGGACAAATCAGACATTTCATCAAAAGCCAGAAGAAGCCTTCTTCAATTCACCCCTTTTTCTGTTCTTCATCTGTCTAAATCTAAAGGACTGAATTATGGCACTGATGTATGTTATTTTCAATACAGTACTAATGCAATTTTAACCGTTGAACATAAATTATTCTTTCATTAAAAATAAATATTTAAGCTATTATAAAATAACTATTATCCTCGCGATTAATCATAAATCAGCGAGTGCCCAGAAAAACATGTATCATAACATACAAAGACCAACTATACAACCCCCGAACTCTGAGGCAACTGATTGGAGTTGTACATGTCTCACCGTTAACGAGTGTTTGATTCCCTTGAGGAACGACTCTCGTGGGAATTTGCAGCGATGGTAGGGCTCCGTTTACAAAGAGAAGTGTGGGCCAGGCACTCACCCGCTAGCGGTTACGCTACGGGCCAAACCGCAAGCCGAGCCCGGATTAGTCACCTCAGAACAACCAAGAGAAACCAACTAGCCTACACTAATCTCAATAACATGACTATTTATTTGTACATAAACTAAACCAAAGCATTTCATGATCTTTTATCAGTTTCATTACTTGTATAATATACATATTGAGTGTTCTGAAAGTGAGTAGACTTTTACAGTAGCAGAAAACTTGATATAGTATAAAATGCAAATGTGCTTTTCTGCTATTCTTCAACTTCCTTTTTTATCCTTTTATTACTTACTAGTTACTAACTACTATCATAGACTGAAGAATCAAGTAAAGAAGAATGGTACATTAAAAGATTACCTAGATTATATCATTTGGCAACTCATGTTCTGCCCCCTCCTCCATCTTTACTGCTGTCAAAACTTGTAGGGTAAAGTTGTTTGGCCTTGTTTTTATGCCGAGCCCTGAAACTAACCCGAACGTTGCATTCTTCTTAACGCGTTTACATAAGCAAAATCATTCGAAAAGAAAAGAACCGGGGAGGTAGGGGTAAATCGCCAAAAAAAGGGCTCAAGTTGCTACCGGGACTAATAGTTCTTTTGAGAAACATGAATCACGTTGATAGATATGATATCAGTAAATCGCACAAAAAAAAGGGGGCCTTCCTTGGATGGATACCATAACAACTGGACCCTTTTTACTGCATAATAAGATTAAAAACTTATCGGAATTTCTAAACTTTACTGTTTCAAAACCAGATTGGAAGCAAAGAACATGGTTCCTTGTACCTTTACTCTACCATACCAAGCTATATATAAGGCCTTGTTCGGATAGACCAAATCACTCCAAGGTAAGCCATTGTTTCCTCATCATATATCTATCTATCTATCTCGACTAGCTCAGTCTTCCTCATCCGCCTCGTCCAATGGCTGACATAATACCAACCACCCGGAGCCAACATGCTGCATTAGGCCAGTCAGTTGGTCAGTCACTGGTTCCGCATCAGCAGCCCATCAGTCAGCAGCAATTGAGTCAACCAGTAAATCAACAACAAATGGTTCACCCACACAATGAACCAACAATGCATGTTCAACCAGTGAACCCAATCCATGCTCATACTATCGGGGATGTACCTCATACTCACGATCCAATGACCCCGGCTGTACCATCCGCCTTGAAGGCTACTACTCCTCACATGCCTAGTCCTCAGCATGGTGTCATTGTCCCTGCTGCCACCAACCGTCATTTGATGAGAGGTGAGCGTAATCTGTTCTCAGCAACAGATGACGGTGCAATGATGAAGCAACTTCTGACCCTTCACGCTCCAGATGGCCGCGACTTTGACGCCAGGCCTCTGTTGCTCGTCATTGAGGATATCATGAAACGAGCCAAGCCTGTCTTTCCTGTCCATGTATGTTTCAGGCCTCCTTAAATCCTCCTAGTATGTTAGTATTTGGCCTATCAAATAACATTTTCCCAATTGTGATTACAGGAAGTGGAACATCAAGCTCATGCGGATACATGGGACGATAAGGGCATTCTCAGTGGTTTCACTGAATTATTCGAAATCTTGGCATATCCCATTAACAAAACTTCATCCGAGGTATGCATTTTTGGACAACCTGCGCCAAATAGAAATAAACCATAAATCCTAGTATGTTAGCGAGAGGCCTCATGTATAAACCATAAAAATCTATCTTCGTGCTGGTGAAACGGTCTGTTTAATAAATTGTAATGTAACAGATCATTTGCAAGTGTTCTTCTGGAGGAGATGCACATTCAATTACCATGGGACTCCTCCAATCCCTCTCCAGCTACTCTTGGGAGGGTAAGGTGGTGATTGCCTTTGCGGCTTTTGCTGTGAATTATGGCGAGTTTTGGCTTGTTGCACAACTTTACGTCACACATCCACTTGCCAAGTCAATTGCTGTGCTAATGGAACTGCCACAAATAATGCAACTCCGTGAGGATTTGAAACATAAGTTTGAAGCAGTTAGTAAGCTCATTGATGCAATGCTCCAAGTGACTCAATGCATTATCAAGTTCAAGGAGCTCCCAGCACAGTACATTAGCCCCGACTCACCTGAAATGATGATTGCAGCTAGTCATATCCCCACAGCTGTTTACTGGACCATTCGCAGCATTGTGGCTTGTTCAACACTACTGATGAACCTTATAGCTCTAGGACACGAGTAAGTTCCTGTTCCCTTCTAAGCTCTATGATTATACCTATCTAATCATCTGAAAAAAAATACCCTTTTCAAGAAAGATAAACCATAAAATTATCACAAATGATCCGGAGATACATGAAATCTTATGCTTGTTCATTGCGACTATCTTTCGTGAGATCAAATAAAAAAATTTCCTTTTCCGTGGCAGGAACATTGTCTCTGCTTCAGAGGCTTGGGAATTATCTAGTTTGGCTCATAAGCTTGCAAACATAAAAGATCACCTCGAAAAGCAAATTTATCTCTGTAACCAGAAGATAGGTGAGTTTCAAGAAAATTAATCAGCACTAACTAAAACAAAAGGGAATCGTTAACTACTTTAGCTATTGCAAACGAAGAAATCATAATGAGTTTAGTTCTAATGCATAAAAAATGAGTAAATCTTTTATACTGCAGAGGAGAAGAAACAACATGATGCATTCCATGCTCTTCATCGACTGTTTGAGACACCCCATATCGATAATTTGAAGATACTCCGGGCATTGATCTATGCCAAGGAGGATCAACCCCCACTCTACGATGGAACGCACAAACGAAGAGTATGTTCATAGACCCTACAAGTACATTTTCCTTACAGCCTTAAACTTAGCATAAAACACGTCTTCCGTTATTTTGTACAGGTTGGACTTGATGTTTTGAGGAGGAGACATGTGTTGCTCCTCATTTCGGATCTTGACATATCCCCCGAAGAACTCTCGATCCTCCTCCAAATGTACTCGGAGTCAAGGGCACATCATTTAAGGCCAGAGAGTCAGTATGAGGTTGTGTGGCTTCCGTTTATTGACAGATCAACTCCATGGACTGATACAAAGCAAAAGCACTTTGAGGATGTCCAAAACTCGATGCCCTGGTTCTCGGTAGCCCATCCTAGCATGATAGATTCAGCTGTCCTAAGATTCATTAAGGAGGTTTGGGGCTTTACCAAGAAACCTCAGCTCGTCGTCTTGGATCCACAAGGGAAAGAATCCAATCGCAATGCCCTACACATGATGTGGATTTGGGGCAGTATGGCTTTCCCATTCACCAAATCAAAAGAAGAAGCCCTCTGGAGGGAAGAAACATGGAGGCTCGAGTTGTTAGCCGATTCCATTGACCAAAATATTTTCACTTGGGTATGCTATTTTGTAGACGAGTACGTCCTAGATCCATCTTAATTATGCGTTCCTAACTTCCTAATAAGTTGAACTTGTTTGATATTGCAGGTGGAGGAAAAAAGATACGTATGCCTATACGGGGGAGAGGACATGGATTGGATCAGGAAGTTCACTACGAGAGCAAGGTCAATTGCAAATGCTGCTGGTATCCAACTAGAGATGCTCTATGTAGGAAAAAGCAATCCAAAAGAGAGAATTCGGAGAAACAACGTCTTAATACAAAACGAAAAGTTGAGCCATGTCTTATCAGACCTTACACTGATATGGTTCTTTTGGGTGAGGCTGGAGAGCATGTGGCACTCTAAGGTCCAACATGGAATGACAGTCGAGAATGATCCAATAATGCAAGAGATAGTAACCATGCTCGCCTTCGATGGAGGTGATCAAGGATGGGCTGTTTTCTCTAGAGGATCACATGAAATGACTAAAGGCAAAGCAGAAACTGTGCTGCAATGCTTGGATGAGTTCGATCAATGGAAGGACCGAATTGTTTACCCTGATGGCTTTGTCATTGCACTCGATGAGCAACTCCGGGGTATGAAGACCGCGCATCACTGCAGCCGCCTTATATTGCCTGGAGGAGCCGGACAGATCCCCGAGAAGGTGGTTTGCGCTGATTGTGGCCGTCCCATGGAGAAATTCATCATGTACCGCTGCTGCGACGAATAAAGATTTGCTGATGCTCATGCATTGCATGTCCTGATGGTTCTTCCTTCTCTTGAGTTTTAATAATAACTAGTTTGAAAACAGTTTGTTATCTACATATTTACAAGAATAAAGTTCCCATGGAAGTTCTGTTAAGTTTGTGTGTTTTGTAATGTAATGAAATATTTAGCTATGAATAAAAAAATTGAGTTCTGGAATGTTGATCCTTTCCCAACATTTTCAATTCATGAATTAGACATTTCCATCATCTTCAATTAAGTTCTTGAATAAATCCTTCTCCAAGTTGAGTTCTTGAATTAAACTTTCCATCATTTTCCATAGCTTACAGTGAAGTTCTTGTATTAAACATTATCCAAGTTGAATTCTTAAATTAATCTTTCCATCATAATTTTCAGTTAAGTTCTTGAATTTATCCCTAACCAAGTTGAGTTCTTGAATTATAATCATTGTTAAAAATGTATTCGACTAACTCAAACACTCAAAATAAATTTCAAAAAAGGAGGATTGTCGTCAATGTCATGACTAAACATCTAAATCGTGAACAATAGAAGTGAGATCTTTAATACACTCATCAAGTTTAAGGCTAAACATCTAGATCATTAACAATACTCCCTTCATTCCTATTTAATTGTCGTTTATGAGATATATAGGTATCCAAATTAATTGTCATTTAAGATTCTTTTATTAGTTGTCAACAATTTATTCCAATTATACTCTCAACATTTATTTTCTTTGCCGTCTCTACCATTCTTATTTTTTCTTTTCTTTTCTTATGCTACAGGGGGTAATATTAGAACTTTCGATAAAAATGACAAGTTCTTTAAATTTTTAAAATTGTCTAAAGAATCCTATATTTAGAAATAAAGAGAGTAATAAATTGTCAGTGCTAAACATCCCATAAAACCATATTTAAAAAAAAGAAATGGATCTAATCAATCCTTCAAAAGTCCACAAGAAGTGAAGGATATACACAAACTAGTCGATACTAAACAATTAACAATCATTTTATTATTTACTCAACCAGTTTCCACTATTATTTACTCAACCAATTTCCACTAAGATCTTGAACTAATCTATTTCCATACTAATTCCATCTAAGGTAAGCTAAGCTCTCGAATGAATACTTTTCGTTAGACATTCTCAGTCGAGTTATTGAATTAATCCTTACAACTGAACCATTTTTTTCAGTTAGTCCTTGTAAATTGCGTTTCAATTCACGAGTCCCTCACTCACTTTATCATGAATTACTAAATAATGTTCAAGATCAGGAGATTTTGTTGAATTTATTTAGCGTCCAAGGTAGGCCTTAATCATCCATCAAGAAAGAGTTCCAATTCAATTATTACCAAATCAAGAAATAGCTAGCACATAGTCACATACCAACTCCATCACACATTGACATAAATTGTTTATAACATATATCAAAATTTAAAAATTAAAATCAAAATTTTAATATTACCTTTTCAAATAAAATTAGTGATGATTTGATGATTAATCAAAGTAACGTTTTTTGCTCCATTAAGTTTCACTACTATCCTAGGCAACTTATATTACACTACAGAAATCTAAACGAAAACTTCAAACATTTTAATCTTAAAAAATTCCAACTTTTTTTCTAGATAATAAGAAATAAAAATGTATCAGGAGACAGGTAGCGCGATGCAAACAATGAATGTAATAGAATCGCACTGTTTAAAACTGACAAAATTTTGATTTATGCTTCGGAAACATGAACATCTCTCATTGCATTTCAGAGAGAGCCACCATAAGAAGCAACAACATCATCCACAAAATTTTCCAAATTTCCAATCCTTGAAAAAATCAAAATTACATAAAATGTAAGCCGGCAATCAAAGCAAACAACTTCAGAGAAAATCAAAAGTGGTTGCTAAATAATAAAGATAAATAAATATCAAATTGGCCGGCTATTACTTCAATTTATGCTTCCGTTGACACGTCCGTCGTAAACCGACGATCGTAACGCCTATCAGAAGCACAATTCAGATTGCAATTACGATATAAAAAAACGAGATTTCTTAATTCAAAAGGAAGATATTGGAGAGGAAAAAACCTATCAGATGTGAGATATTATAAACCTAACTCGAGGAAGAGAGGCGACCAGGGATTCTGAGAAAGGGTTCAGCAACGGCGGGGGTTTTATAAGTATACATTTGGGCCTTCGAAGTATGTGGGCCTTGTACATCTGGGTCAATATAGGCCCATTAATACAAATGTTTGGGGGAGGGGGGAAAGCATAATATATTGTGTTGTTTCTTGCCACTTGGGTGAAAATTGAAAATCCTACTATGTTGTGGGTCGGGAGTGTAGCTATAAAGTCTAAGTTGTTAGGCTCACGGTCAGAGACGGATCCAGTATGTTGTCACTATGTTCCAATAATCTCAGTGAAAAAAAAATTATTTAATTATATATGGTATATTTTACTTCATTTAGATAATAAATGTATAAATGAACCCAGTGAATTGTTGTGTATATCAAATGACTCCAGTGAATTATATTCATGGTTTCATCACTGCTCACAGCTACAACGTTGAATGTTTTTTTTCCAGTATATATGAAACACGTTTTAGACAGGTGTTATATATTTTTTGACAAGTTTTAAATCTTATTCAACAAGTACTCTCTCGTTACAGGAAAATGCTCTATTGCTGCAACATTTGTTCTCTCGAAACAACACAATCATCTGATATGTAACAAACATATGTCCTTAGATATGTAACATTTATCTGAAAATTACAACATGTGTCGTCGTAAAAAAAATTGGACCATTAAATTTTTTGTCCAACAGCTCAAAATGACCGAAATTGTTCCTTATGTATAAAAAAATATGTTTTGCATCATAATCGTACTCAAGTTTGACTCATGGCAATACTCTATTAGGGCTGCAAACGATGCAAGCCGTTGGCTACCAGCTATCGCGAAGCTCGGCTTGAGCCTGGCGTCTCGGCTCGTGAGCTCTCAGCTCGGATCATTATGACTTGATTGTCAAAACGCTAATGGTAGATTATACTAAAATAGATTTAACCCAAAAGCTAACGAAACAATATGTAAAAAATGAAACGACGGCGTACGATGCTTCTCTACTCCACCTCCTACACATAATTAGCAATGGCAAGTGGGTTTGGCCCACCCGCGACCCACCCCGCCCCGCCCCATTTAACTCGGCCCACTTTTGGACCCGCCTAAACCCGTTATGACCCACGAGTTAAGTGGGTTTACAACAGGCGGGGTGGGTTGTACATTTAAGAAAAATCGACCCACCCCGCCCCGCCCCGCCAAAAACCCACAACCCGCCCCGCCCCGTCTCCCCAACCCACTTAAACCCGCCCCATTTAAACCCATAATACCCAACCCCAACCCACTTAAACCCATATTACCCCAATCCCTATAAATACTCACTCAAATCCCCTCAAACCCACACTATCATTTTCTACTCTATTTTCTAAATAGAAAATATGGACAACATTCCTCCTAATCCCTCTACTAGTGCTAGGGACTAGGAGGACTTCCAAGGTTTGGCAATTATGGGTATTTAATGAGGAAGTTCTCACGATTAAATGTACGATATGTGGGTATGAAATTAAAGTCACAAACATGATTGGGGGACGGGAATAATGGTTAGACACATAAAAAAATAAACACCCTGGGATTGTTATGTTTAAATTGTAATTTTTATTGTACTTTTCATTTTAAATTGTAATGTTTGTTTTATTATGTTGTTTTCATCTAAGTCCCCTCATATGTAAAGTCTTATTTTGTTATAAGTAAAAGCCAAGTATGACTTTTATCTATATTTATTTTTACCAAAAAAAAATTAAAAAAAACTCGAACCTACTTAACCCACCAACCCGCCAAACTCGCTTAACTCGCCAAACCCAACCGACCCACCCAACCCACTGGGTTAACTCGTGACTTCGGCCCACTTTTGACGGGTTTTCCAAAGCAGGCGGGTTGGGTTCGTCATTTTCATTTTTGGGACCCGTCCCGCCTCGCCCTGCGTTGATTTGGTCAACCCCACTCGCCTCGCCCGCCATTGTTCACTGACTCGCCCTTTGAACTCGTCGGGTTAACCCACTTGCCATTGCTACACATAATAATCCAAAAGTAAAACAATTAATTTCCCAAAAGACTTCTTCTTCTCTGTTCTTATTTTCCTAGATTTATAAAGCTGAGTAAATTGATTTCTTGAATTTTTTTTGAGGAAAAATGGTGAAAATATCAACATTCTTCGGGATGTCATTGGGTGCCTTCGTTTTCTGGGAAACTATGGACAAAGTCCATGTGTGGATTGCTCTTCATCAAGACGAAAAGGTATCGTTTTAGGATTATTATGGGATTTATATTCAAATTTTAATTTGTTCATCATTTGATTGTAATCGAAACAATTGATGATATGAAACACTAAAGATTTTTTATTTTTTTTATTTTTTTAAAACTGCTTTATTGATTTTTCTTGAGATTCCTATGTTTTCTTTAAGCTCATTTGTTTTGTTTAGGACGAATTAGACAATCTATTGCAAGAAAAAATGTTGATTTGCCTGGAAATTGATCTGGGTTGAAGAAAAATGCTGGCTTAGGGAAGTGGGGTTTTACTGGAATTGGGATTTTCTCAGCATATGTCAAATTCAAATTGAATTTTGCTAGTTATTGATTAGCTAAAACCTGTGCACATAAATGCACTGGATGTTGAATGAAAGAAGCATGTTAATGTGTACATAAGTCAATATGGTTATTGGGTTATGGGTATGCCTTCTCTAGTGCCTTTTAGCTTTGATTTGAATGTATGATTCCGTAGCAAACGTGATGTATAGGGGATTACTGTTTCATTGGTATTATGTGAGCAACCACTTTGTGTATTCTTTGCCAAATGTAGGTCGGTCTCCAATCCACCTATTTTAGTGGTATTATGTGAGCAGTCACTTCGTGCATTTATCATCAATTGTCAAATGTTAGGTCTTTCTCCTATTCATCTCCATACATACTCTCAACTATTGGGGACTTAATGGTTTATGTTATTGTTGTTGTGTTGTATTGAATAGCTAAAAACTTTTAGTTTTAATTATGTAGTTTAAAGTGTCTAACAATTTTGAAATTTGTTGACAGCTTTTTAGCATCTAATTTCTGTTTCTGGGGGTACAATTCAGCCATTTATTTCTTTTACTAACCCCATGAAAACCTGCCTTGATTTCAGCAAGAGAAGATGAAGAAGGAAGCTGAGATTAGGAAACTGAGGGAAGAGCTGTTGAAAGAGAACAAGGAAAGAGATTCTCTTCTCTAAGCTGCTAATTATTTTCTTTATCTTATGGCATAATCTCCTCCTTATTTTTGTTTCGATTTGGCAGACTTGTCATAAGATGCGACTTTCGTATCGTTTTATATAGAATGCGATCATTGGCAATCACTAAAATTTTTGGCTGAATTCTGAAAACCTAATGCTACTTTTATTATGATGAATAAGTAACTGTTATTCTTCGTCACTTGTTAAGGGTGTATTACTTCTTTTTTGCACATATTTTGCTATAATTTTGATGCTTTGTCTGTTTCTAGTTAAGAAACTCGGTCGTTTTATTGTTTCTTTTAGTTCTGATGCTTTGCTCTGTTTCTACTTGAGCAACTCGGGCGTTTTATTGTTTCTTTTAGTTTTGATGGTTTTCTCTGTTTCTGGTTAAGCAACTCGGGCGTTTTATAGTTTCTTTTAGTTTTGATGCTTTGCTCTGTTTCTGGAATGACTTTCATCATTAGTGTAATAACAACTTCTGCAGTATTCTGGATTAACATGTTGCCATTTTAGCTTTTATGCGATTATTTTGGCTCATCGTGCATTGTAATTAGGTAAATAGATATTTCGGAAAAAAAAATTTCCGTGCTGAACTTAATCCAGAATACATGAGTTTTCATTAGATTGGCATACAATTTAATCCATCATTTCTAATATTTGACTTCATGGGATGAGGTTTTGGGAAGGATTAAGGAAGAAACACAACCCTAGAGTTATATTTGGTGCATCCATGCTCTCTGAATACGAATAGTCTTCTTGTAAAGTTGGTAGATTTATGTGTAGTTAAATCTATAGTATCAAATGTACAGTAGTTATGTATTTTTATTCCATCCCTGTGTTGTTAAGGAGCGCCTCGCGATAGTTTTTGCGCCCTATAATCTCGGGTGCGCCTAAACAAAAAGGCAAACTAGCATCTCATGGTGATTCTGTTATTTGTGACATGGCGTAATTAGTTAGCCAGTTTTGCTCTTTAAGAAATGTCAGGTACCGCTCACGTATGAAGTTGCCATTTTAGCCCGTACTTTACCCCTTCGTAGGTCGATTCAGTGCAAATAAAGATTAGTCTAGTATGATCTCTCAGAGATCAGAACGAGCCAAAACAAAACAAAAAAAAACTCCAAAGCCTATTTTTGATGGCCCAACAATGGAAGCTGGAATATATATATATCCATAACAGATCTGCAATCCTAAGACATAATACTGCTGTCCAAATGATAAAAGCCAATTGGACCGCTAGCTTACTGAACTAAATCATAATCCAAAAGTGGGGGGCCTCTCTCAGACGCCAGAAATGTTTCTCCCAAAATTTTGAGTGCCATGTCATGACTGGAAAGGAAAAGCTGGGTCAGGCCCATGCATTCCCCCCAAAAGTGGTGTTCAACAAGTCTATACATCTAGTATGACAGCAAATTTTGTCATCATAAATCACAAACTCTGAGGGCAACTGGTTGCAGGTGTTAATATTTTGCCATTAGCAAGAGTTCGAATACTCCTCCACAACATAGAATGAGGGCAGTTCATGAGTTTTCCACCCCAAGCCATCTCCAAGACGCGACCTTGGATTGCTTCACTTGAACTAGAAAAACAAATGTCACTTTTATACTGTGTATAAAATCAAACCACGCACAAATTGAGACGGAAATCTATTTGGATTGCATGTGTGAACTCCTGAAAATTGTGGAAGATAAAAATAAGTAATCCAATGGATCCTTATTTTGAAGCTAAGAATTATGGGTGAGATTGGGATGTTTTCTAGTTTTTGGGCCAACTACTAATTTGACGACCGGCCACATTTTATTACCTGATTGTTAATTACAAAAACACAAGGTACTCAATTGACAAAATTCCATAACTAAAGGGTACATAAATAAACTAATCATAATTAAAAGGGTTAATTATATCTACCTTCCTTAAAGTTTGTTCAAACTATAAATACACCCCTAAAGTTTTACATAACTACATTCTTTCCCTTTAACTAACATTTCCGTCATAACACAACAACTAAAAAATAAAATGACAAATTTATTCAACAATTTACTTACGACACTCAAACTCATCATCGTTCTCAATTCAATCATCAAAACCACGCTCCTCCTAAAAGTAATACTCTTGCAATGAGTTTCTATATGTCCTCTCGTCACTTCAATACTCCTACCCCTATTTTCTTGTTATGAAAGTTAGTGGTGTTTGATCATCAGAATTTAAATATTTCACAGTTTGAATCTCCAACTTTGCAAATTTATTGATAAAAACTCATTGTCTCCTTGAAGAGTGTGGCCAAATCTGCAAACCATTCGTAAGCATTCATGTCAAATGGGAGGGATGTAGTTATCAGTGGTGAGTCATGATTTTATTTTAGGGGGTCGTAGTAGAAAAAATTAAAAAATTCTTAAGAGCCGTAGTAGAAAAAAATATATTTTATTCTAAACCGTTGGTATATATATCTAGTATATAAAAAAAATTGAAAATTCTTAGGAGTCCTGCCCCTTCAATGCTCCGCCACCGATAGTTATATGAAACTTCACCGGTGTATTCAAAGTTTGGACGAACCTCGGAGAGATAAATGTAATTAACCTTAACTAAAAACATTTTCACGTGCTTCAACTTCTTGTACCTTTATGACCAACTTACCCTTCAAGCCCCCATAAAGTACACTAAACGTACAACTTACAAAACGTAACCTAACTACCATAAACTGAAAAAAGGTGCCGCCTTTTTTCTTCCTCCCTCTCGATATCATCTGAAACCTAATCGGAATGACGACGGCGGCGCCAGGTCCAGCTCCGGCTCCGATGATGCCAGAAGCAGTCACAGCCTCCGGCTTAGGATCGGAAAAGCTGAGCCTTCCTACTTTACAGTCGAAAATGAAGTTCGATCCGGAAGGATACGAATCGGAGCTCCAATTAATCTACAGGCAGTTCAAATCGTCAATGGAGCTTTTCGAACAGCAGGCGTCGATGCTCTTTACTTCCGTTAATGGCATAGCCGCCGATCCGACCGTCGCTAAAGACCTCAGTGACCGAGTCATGTTTTTATCTCATGTTACTCCGTTATATCCTAAGCAGCTTGTTCAATTCCCCAAAGAGCTCGCCGATTTTCTCCGGCTTTCGGCTCTTAAACTCCCCTCCGGCCTTCGTGTTCATGCTACGCAGGCTCTGATTCTGTTGATTAACAGAAAGGTTTAATTCTGAATTTTTTTTATTTTAGTGTTTTTTCGTTGCCAATTACTCGACCACCAGACTATTTAAATTAAGGAAATCGAGTTGCATGTGCAATTTTATGTTTATTATTATTCCCTCCATTCCATAGCATAAGTGGTTCGGAACATGCAGCAAAAATTAACGAAGCAAGAAACAAAATACTTTAAATATCAATACTATTCTCTTAAAAATGACTTGTATAAAACTAATTATATTTAAGAGAGTAATATTGATATTTTGACTAACAAAGTACCTTGTTTTTTGCTTCCTTAATTTTCGCTACGTGTCCTAAATGACTCATATTATGGAATGGAGGTAGTATGAATCAGGATTTTGACTTCCCATCTATTGCCTGACTGGTGTTAAAATTAAGGAAATTGAATTGCTTATGGATTTTATGTTTATTACTACCAAGGTAGGGACTCGACCACTAGGCTATTACCCGAGTATCATTTAGTACTATCATTAAAATTAGGGAAATTGAATTGCTTGGGTAATTTTGTAGAAGGCATGAATGTTAGGTGATTGATTAATTCGTTGGTTCATAATTTTTTCGTGTTTCTTACTTTTTAGTTTGGTGTAATTTATCTTCAAGGTGTTAGTGTTGATGATTATGCTTCTTCAGTGCTTGGAGAAAATGATAGCTTCTTTGTATCCAGTTACTGGTTTTAAGTTTTGGAAATTTCAATCTAATTATTCAGCTTGCATTGAGTGCTTGCTTAGAAAATATTATACAACGTGATACTGTGAAGTATATGTAGGTGTATCCTTGAGTGGGTTTGTTAAAGTACCTACCTTTATGCGTTGAGTTTTCAGAATCGCGTCATTGTATGCTTTCTTTGTTTCTTTTTCTGCTTTTGAGAGAAAATGTAGATAGGTTGAGTTGAATACTATACAACTTCAGTGTTAATTTTAAAGTTTTGGTTAGTGAATTTAGAAAGTTAAATTTTTTGTTGAGTGAGCTTCATATATTTGGATTCTGGAAGACCTTATTGAAAAAATAAAAATACTTCCGAACAAGGGTGGGTTCCCTTGATTTTAGTAGCAATTTGTATAGGGAGTTGCTTTTCAGCATTTTCCATATCTGCATAAAATATTGATTGTAAGTTCCTGGTGATCAGATGGTTGACATGAGTGACACACTGGCATTGTTTTTGGAGCTTCAGACAATTGGTGATAGGACTCTAAGAGAACTAGCGTTTTCACACGTTATTCATAGTATTAAGCGAATGAACCAGAAACACAAGAATGATCCAAAGAATCGGGCGCTTCAGAATGTATTGTTCACAATGCTGCAGGTTTCTGACTATATCAGCTTAAATTTTCATTCTGAACCAATTACTTTGTATTTTGTGTCTAAATTTTGTTCAATGTTATAGCAAGAGGATGAAGCAAAAGCAAAAATATCGCTTGTTATCCTTTGCGAACTTCACCGAAGAAAGGTGTGGTTTGATGACAGGACAGCCAACGCAATTTGTACAGCATCCTTTCATTCATCATCTAGGTTAGTATCAGTTATAGACACTAGATTATGCTGATTCCTCCTTGCCTACCCTTCATAACATCCCTGTATATTTGAACTCTTCAGGATCATGATTGCTGCCCTGAAATTTCTTCTTGGTTATGAACAAATTGAAGATAATGACAGTGATGATTCAGGCAGTGAAGATGAGCTGGCTAGCCAACAGCCTCAAATTGTAGTCAACAAAGAGGCTATATACAAGGTTGGTTGCTTGATCTGGAACTGTCCTACCTTTTAATGAAGTTTACTGCTAATCTCCTCATATTTGGTGAAATTGTTCTTCCGGAAATCTCAAAACTTTTTTGTTATAATGTCCTCTTCTAGTTCTGTTGCTTTTGGTTTTTATAGGGTACATTCTCAATGGATGTTCTAAATGTCTGTTGAACCAGTTATCTCGAGTTGTATACTAGCATGAAAAGAAATAATAAAATAAAGAGGAATTCCAGCATGTATAATTCATAATACTTATTTCAGAAAATACGTGCTCCATACACTTGGTTATGGTTGTTTATGTTTTATATAAAGAAACCACCAAGCTCTTTCGTAATTTCGTCATTTACTTTGTGGTCATTTAGGCAAGCCATAAAGGTACCACATCCAGCAAAAAGAAAAAGAAAGCAAAATTGCAGCGTGCCATCCGTAGTATGAAGAAGCAGCAGCGGGCGTCATCAGAGAAGAACACTTTGAATTATTACTCTCCACTTAACCATTTGAAAGATGCACAGGTTGGCTACTGTTTCTATATATTTCGGCTGCATGATTTCAAACTATAAAAGTCAATCTGGTTAGTAATAACATATTCTTCGCTCAGGGATTTGTTGAGAAGTTGTTCTCACGTCTTCAAAGGAGCAACGAAAAGTTTCAGGTTGTGAATCTTGATATTTTATATTTCCTTCTCCCTTCAAAATTGCTGATTATTTGCTCTGAAACATAATTTATGTAAACCTTTTCCCCTACTTATATTTGTGTCTGCAGGATAAAATGATGATGCTGCAAGTGATTTCACGGACTGTTGGGCTTCATCGCCTGATTTTATTGAACTTGTATCCTTACCTTCAGAGATATGTGCAGGTTTGTTACCATTTTTATTCTCGTCAGGCATTTTAAAAATTTTGTAGTTCCTAATTTTGACAAGTGGAATTATTTTATTTTTCAGCCCCACCAACGTGATGTAACAAGTTTACTTGCAGCAGCTGTTCAGGCTTGTCATGATATGGTATTTTTTTTTACCATGTTTACCTATTTCCTCCATTTCTTTTTCAGAAAATAAATTATAAATACTCCCTCCGTCCCAAATTAGTTGTCCCTAATAACATTTTCCTTGTCCAAATCCGTTGTCCTTCCCTAACTTCAACATAGCATTTATTCATTTTGTCCAACGTTACCCTACATTTACTAACTCAACAAACACAATATTACAACAACAACAATAGCATAACCCATTAAGTCCCCAATAATTGGGGGGTATGAGGCGAGGGATGGGACGGGATACGAGACCTAACCTTTGTCAAACAAAGTGGTGATCCCGAGGATACCACCGAAAGCAGATGTATTGGAGACTAACCTAACCTTTGGCAACAAGTGCACAAAGTGGTTGCTCATATAATACACATGTAACAATGGTCCCCTATGCCGTCGCGTTTGCTACAGAATCATGCCCTCAAATCAAAGCCAAAAGGCATCAGAGAAGGCAGACCCAAGAACCATTTTGATTTGTGTGCACATCACCATGCTTCTTTCATTCAGCATCCAGAGCATTAGTGGTGCACAATCAACAAACAACAAACACAATATTAATTGTATTTAAAGTTTCAAGATGTTTTTTTTGTTCATTTCACTTAAAAAACTAACTCAACTTACTCTTTTCTTAGTTTGTATTTTTTTTAATTGGGACATTTAAAATGGGACGGAGGGAGTAAAAAAATAAAAAGGAGAATTTCCTTGATTGCGTTTGACGATTATGTATTTTTGATGTCCAGGTGCCACCTGATGCAGTTGAACCATTATTCAAACAAATTGTTAATCAGTTTGTCCATGATCGATCTCGGACGGAGGTATTGCTTTGTTTTCACTGATCAATTCTTTCTGGTATGGATTATTCCTCTATTCAAGTGAAGTGAGTTTTCTTCTTTGTGCTTTGTCAGGCTATCACTGTTGGACTAAATGTGGTGCGAGAAATATGCTTACGTATGCCATTGGTATGCTCTCTTAATGACCTTGGAACTGTTTTTAACATCTTTCTGTTTTGCTGATGCTCGATTCCTAGGCTTAGAAACTCTATTTTTTGTCTCGACGGATCTACTTTACATTTCGGTTTGGAACTAAGGATTTCTTTGTCTTTTTTGGTGGATTTTCAGTTGATGACGGAGGATCTGCTACAAGATCTTGTATTATACAGGAAATCAAACGAGAAATCAGTTTCCTCCGCTGCTCGCTCACTTTTGAGTTTATTCAGAGAGGTATCATGTGGAATCACTCCTCTTCTCTCTCAGCAGATGCGACTATAGATTTATAGGAGCATATTTGTTTCTAGCTATTGATGATTTCATTCGAGAAATTTGACACGGTTTCTTGCAGGTTTGCCCTTCACTTCTGCTCAAGAAAGATAGAGGGCGTCCTATTGATCCTAAGGCAAGGCCAAAAGCTTTTGGTGAAGTCAGTGTACCGTCCGATGTTCCAGGAGTTGAACTGTTGGAAGAGGATGATGGTGAAAGTGATGGCAAAACAGATGATGGTAATAGTGATGATGATAATGATCAAGATGATGAAAATGTTGGCGGTAGTGAGGATGAAGGGGTTGCTTCTTCTGAGAATGATTTTAATAGTTCTGATGATGATGATGATCAAGAATCCGATAATGATAGCAGAGGCAGTGAAGATGATGGTTTGCAAGAAGATGGATCTCAAGCTGATGATGTTCATTATAATTCTGATGATGATGCTGTCAGTGATGGAAATATTAGTGAAGAGGCTGATGAATATGCCAAGCCCTCTAGTAGCCAGGAAGATAATGCAAGTGCTCAAGATAACCGTAAAACAGGGAAGAGGAAATTTTCTGATTTTGATGAACAACTGAATGTTGCTGATAGAAGTCTTCGAGCTCTGAAGAAGTTAGCAGGATCAACAAGGGAACAGCCCTCGGAGACAAACGATGGCATTCTATCTAATGACGACTTCCAAAGAATAAAAGAGCTAAAGGTTGGAAGTTTCTCTCATTAAAGGAATTTTTCATTGACATTTGTTTTGCCTTAAGACTTCATATCTTATGGTTGTTTCCTCAAATCGTCTCTTGAGCATTTGACTAATATTTCCTCGTTTCAACTTAATTCTGATAATCAGGCCAAAAAGGAAGCAAGGATTGCATTAACTCAACATGGATTTAAGATTCCAAGTTCAGACCAACTTAGTGCTAAAAGAGTTGATGCTGGCAAACTCGAGGTTAGTTTGGATGTCGTTATTGTTGTGGATGTCTCTGCAATTGTGTTTGTTTGTGGGTCTTCTTTTATTTTTTCGGTGGATACTCCCTTGGTCATTGTCGCGTTTAGTTTCTTGGAGAACCCAACTGATTCAGTATATCTGATATTTCAGGCTAATATACGAAGGAAGTTAAGCAAGGAAGAAAAACTAGAACGTATTAGAGAGAGTAGGGAAGAGAGAGGGCAGTATCGAGCTCGAACTGCTATAAAAAAGAAGAAGAAGGTACATTTTCATTTTTACATCTCTTTATTTCTTCTTGTAATTTGTTCTCGACTGTGTTCCTCCTCTTCATTTGCTTAGCTTGTTTTCATTAGTATGAATTTCAGCTTGTTAGTCCTTCATGCTGCCAAAAGGATTTTATGCTTCCATAATTTCTAATTTATACGTAACTTAATTTCCTGCTTTCAATGTAGCTAATTTCCCTTCTGCCCCAAAGTGGCTCAAATGTGCAAATAATATAGTGCAAGTTGACTACTATAGTTCTCAATGTGTTTTAGGTGTGAAAAAATGGAGATAATATTTTGGTCAAATTTGTCAAAATAAATTGTTTCTCGTTGAAATCCTACCAATATCGGCTCTATATCCTTACCATGCTTGCGTCAATCCCAAACATTTTGAGCTCTGTGGCTCTTTGAAAGTTCCATTTATTTCATGATCGTTTCTACTGGGGGGGTCTTTCGCTTTGGTACTGTTGTCGTAACTTGTTTTTTGTTTGACAGCCTTTTGCCAGTTTAAGCAATCGGCAGAAAGAACACAAGAAGATTATGCCAATGGCTGCAAAGAGAGCCAAAGTAGCAAAATCAAGGATAGAGAAAAAGAAAAAACAGCAGCGTTCCGGCAAACAATTTCGTGGAAGGAAAGCCTGGAAATAATAAGCAACTTTGTTCTTTCCTACTTGAAGCTGTTTTACCTTCTTCATTTTGGTTGCTTCTACAAAGACAATATGTGCCCTTTATCACTTCACTTACCAGGGAAACAACGTTTTTTAAAAGTGTTCTAATTTATCATTTTTCTCCTGATGAGTATTTTTTGTTTAGCTCGGCTGCTTCTGACCTTTATGTTCCTTTTACCATAATTTTGCAAGAAAATTATCTTCCTTAAAGATGTTGTGATAACTCTTGGATTCTTTAATATATTTGAGACATTCACTTACAGGACTGTTGACACGGTAAAGATCCTTAAAAAAAAACTGTCATTTGCTTAGGGGTGGAAATTAGCTGAGCTAAGGTTAATTCTAGTTCAGCTCACACTAATTTTGCTCAATTCACACTTGTTAATTTTGCTCAATTCATAGCTCAGTTCAAATTAGGGGTGAGCATCGATTTCGGTAAATTCGTAGTTTGAAATCGATTTTTTCGGTAATATCATTTTTAAAAATATCGACATATTTCGAACCGAATTCCGATTACCGAATTCGAATTGAATTCGGTATGAATTCGGAATTCGATAAATTTACCGAATTACCGATTTGGGTAGAGGCAGTAATTAAAAAGCTGTATATGAAAATTTCATAAAAACAATGGCATGCAATCAACTTCAAATTCTAGAATACATAACTTCTAAAATCCAGTTTACTAAATCCCACTTCTAAAATCTAGCTTACAAAATCCATAAATGATTCACATGTTAAGTTCAAAATATCAGTCCAAAGTACAGAACTATAATCAAGTTAAAGTTTAAAGTCCAATTTACAAAATTAAAGTCCAAAATACATGAATGATTCATGTTTTAAGTCCAAAATACAAGTCCAAAATACATAAATCATTCATGATGCAAGTCCAAACAAGTATGTATCTACTTCAAAAAACAATATCCAACAGCTTCTTCCAAGTTCCAACATATTCTACACTTTACTTCAAACGTCAACTATGGTTGATTCATCACCAGTTTTGAGAATTTCTGCAACAATAAAACAATTTTTTAAAGTATCTTAAGTAAAGAAGTAACTAAATAAGTAAGTAATGAATATGACTAAAGAATTTAAAAAACACAACAAATTCAAAAGCTTCAAGTTCTTCCAATGACTCATCTATGTTTATTTCTTCATTTGATGTTCTAAGCCAATCTTCAGCGCACAGTAAAGCTTGCACAATCCTAGGAGTCAAAGAACTCCTAAATTGATCAGGAACTCGACCCCCAGTACTGAAAGCCGATTCAGAGGCAACTGTAGAGATAGAGATAGCTAACACATCTCGGGCCAATTTGGAGAGAATTGGAAATCTGAGACTATTTCCCTTCCACCACATTAAGATATCTAAATTGTCATCATCTTCGGCCGCCGCCTCCAAATATTTGTCTAACTCAGATTTAGTATCTCTACCTCCTAGTTCCAACCTTCTTTTCTTAAACTGTAACTTCTATTTATGATTTATTATTTTTGAGGAGTCTTCCTCAATTGCACCTCTACCCTTTGAAGAACCGGCCCTTGGTGAAGATGTACTATTTTTTGGCCTTGATTTTGGGTCAGCAAAATTGCTACCCTTTTCATACTCGCAAAACATATCAACTAAAGCATCTTTTGCAAGCCCAGCAAGCTTAATTCCATCAACTTCACCATACATCTCACATAACACAAATTTAAGATATTCAAATTTATTTCTTGGATCAACAATAGAGGCAATAAATATTAGCATATTCATCTTCTCAATATTACCCCAATATTTATCGTATTTCGCCTTCATTGACATTGCCATAGAATTTAAACTAGTTTCATTATCAGCTGCCATGTCATGTAAAGTACTATGAATGTGACTAATTGCATTAAAGAAGTTGTTGACAGTCACATATTTTGTCCCAGAAACATTCAAAGTTATTTGATAAAAGCGCTCCAAAAACAAGACCAAATTTCTAGCACTTTCCCAATCAGATTTTGTAGGCACATTTTTTAAGAAAGCTGTCTCAGTAAAGAGGAAAGCTGTAGGAATATGGGGATGTAAAGACTGCGGAAAGGTCAAGGCAGTCTTTAATTTTTTTGGAACAAATTCAAAAGATATTCAGTTTTCTTGGAACAAATTCAAACTTAGTATTTGGATTTCAAAAAAAACAAAAAAAAACAAAAAAAACAAAAAAAAGGTAAAATACTTCTTAAACAACATCAGAAAGTTTAATTTTTTTCTCCATTTTTCGCTTTTGAATGGAATACCTGAACAAGTGGATTTGAACTTCGACGGAGGCGGCGGTGGTGCTAGGCGACAATGTGTGTTTTTCTTCAGATTTGGATTAGTGTGAGTTTTGAGAGGGAGAGGCCGAGAGTCAAGAGAGACAGAGATCTGAAGAGGGAGAGGTCGAGAGAGACAGAGATACAGAGATGGAGAGGCAAGGAGAGGCCGAGAGAGAGAGCCGGAGATGAGAGGCCGAGAGGGAGAAGGAGACTGTCGGTGGAGATTTTTTTGAGGGAGAAATGGAAAAAGGCTGAAGCGGCCGCTTTGGAAATTTAGGTAGATGAAAATTAGGTTAGATATTAGGGTTAGGTCAAGTAAAAGACTACTTATAGTGTATTTATTAAAATATTTTTTTTGAATTCGAATTCGGTAATACCGATTTTACTAAAATCAAATACCGATTTCGAAATTTCCGAATTCGATATAAACCGAATTACCGAATTGGACCGAATTACCGAATTCGATTTACCAAATTCAAATCGAATTCGGTCGGTAAATCGGTTTTTATCGGATTTGCACACCCCTAGTTCAAATGTTCATATTTGTTGTGAGCAAGTTTTCTCAACCCAAACTCAACTCATTAGTAGTTTACGAGCAGTTCTGCTCATTAGTAATTCACAAGCAGCTCAATTCAACTCATTTATCTATAAATCAAAGAAGCTCTATATGAGTCAATAACTCTTCCACCTTGAGAATGTGAGTGTTATAAGATACACCTTGAGAATGTGAGTGTTATAAGATATTTCAAGAGTTTTCTTGGTTTATTTTCATTGAGATACTTTTTTTAGGGTATGTGCTCGACTCATATTTTAGATGAGCTACAAATATTGGCTCATATATCGCTCACGAGCTGAACTCGTCTAACCGAATATCGAATCGAATTGTGAGCTACTCGCGAGTCAATTTAACTCACATCCACCCGAATGCATTTGCGTGTAGTGAGCAAGATGGGGCATATCCGAGTTGGTGCTGACATGGCTTTTGTTAGCACCATATTTACAAATTCTTTGTTAGCACCATATTTACAAATTCTCAACTAATAATTTTTTATATTAAATAGTTGTTCAAGAACAGCTATCAATTTATTTTAACTATTCCAGAACAGCTGTCGAAATTTAGATGTCTGATTAAATTGATTCGGCAGCTAAAATTGTTAGCAGCAGAATTGATTAAATTGATTCGGCAGCTAAAATTGTATCAGCATTCAGCTGCTAACACGAGGTAAGGGGAATATTTTACGAGATGCTTTCTATTTTATGCAAATTTAGTGCTTTGCAAAATGGCCGCATTAGAAATATAGTCAGAGATGAGGCTTAGAGAGCTGATTGTTCATCTACACAAGGAGGCAAATCACTAGTTTGTCCAAATACATTTGGGATACCATCCCAATTTTGTTTCTCCCTACCTTCCCAATATCCACCAAGATAGCGATAACAACCATCCTCATCTCTCTCATACCATCTCGGTTTCCAACCTCTCTCCTGCAGTTTCCTCGCCTGGCAAAGTTACACAAGATTGAAACGAGCTTTAGTTGTTATAAACAGTTAAGCAGTAGAAGTTGTATTACGGTCATTTAGTAACTTCATACCAAACTCTATAGTTACTCACATAGCAACGAGTATAATACCCGTGGGCAAAAATCCGGAGTGTGTAAGTTACTAGTTGACCATAATAAAACTACTTGTCAAGAAGACAGCAATGAAATCTTGATAGAACGGGATAACTGAAGTATGATATACCTGTCTCTGGAGTTGTTCAAGTCTCAACTTCTCAGCATTAGCCAGTTCATACTCTCCGTTCTCTTGATGACGTTGATCCAGTCTTAGCCTCAAGTAAGAGAGTTCACTGGAACAAATAAGAGTGTGTTGGTATGTCTAAATTTAATCTTGCAAAAACTAGCAGGACTTAACCAAGAATCCGCGGGCTTGCTCATAGAAACATACACAGAGAGTACCTGATGTGGATTACGATCGATAATAGATTGCTCATTGAATTTAAGCTTGCAAGAGTATTTGCCACTCCCCCTAATGCGCATGGTGCCATAGTGATCACAGTAGATTTTACCAATAATGATATTGTATATGGAAGTGGTGACCTTGCTCCACTGAAATGTCTCTCCATCTTCGAACTATAAGCCAAGAACCCCAACAGGATCAAGCTGAATAGAACGCCCCCAAAATTTACCTTTCAGATTAGAATCGGCCCAGAATTTCCATACTCTCTGCCTTCACAGTGACAAGCCACAACCATTGGGTGGTGACTAACCTGAAAAGGGCTTATCCATGAGAACTAAATAGCAGTTATCTAAAAGTTTTACATTTGAAAGAGTTAAGAAAAATGTTAACTTTAAAGAAAGACAACTCTTGGGAGAAGAAGATCTCTCGTGTGTAAAGTAAATGCTGGCAGAAGGGAGACACTACCTTTTTCAGAGAAGAAACGTAGAACTTTATCTGGATAGTCAACTTCATAAGTCTCGCCCAGTAAAGGATTGAACGATTTGCACTGTAGACCTTCTGTTGAAGAGTTAATACAATAATTCCCCCTGAAGAGTTAATACATTCAATTTAGATTAGTAGAAGAAAACGATGATCCAATGATAACTATGCATGTGATCATTCAGTGGATATAATGAGGAAGTTGAGATGTTATCAATGCAGATTATAGTGGCAGATCATCAAACTCCAAATAACTAATAATAGTGCTACTGTGACCTTTGTGATGCCAAAACCCCTGCACAGTGCACCAACTAGTAATGCAGCACTCACATATTTGGAAATTACTGTGTGAACTACGACACTTCCGAGTAATTACTGTGTGGAATGAAAATTCTAGATCAGTATTATCTTCCACTTTCTAACATTAGCCAATTTGTGGATTAGTTTTTGAATTCGTGTGCCTAACGTTCTTGGTCCCTCAGTTGTTATAAGCTACTCCCTCCATTCCTTATTAATTGTCGTTTAGGAGATATATAAGTATCCAAATTAATTGTCGTTTAAGGTTGTTTTATTAGTTGTCAACAATTTATTCCAATTATACCCTCAACATTTTCCTTTCTTTATGACAAAGAAGTGAGAGAGAGGGAGGGTGGGGGATAATATTGGAAGTTTAGGTAAAAATGACAACTTCCTTAATTTTCTCAAATTGTCTAAAGAGTCTTATATTTAGGAATGGAGGGAGTATAATTTATAGGAGGTTACTGGAAAATATGACAGATTCTATGAAGTCCAAAAAATCAAACATTTTAAACCATGAGTTAGTGTTATATTTAACTTGAGAACCTCTTACAAGCATAATGAGATCCTGAAAGAAACTGACCTGCTTTCCCCACTGCAATGCACGGTCAACCAAGTATGAGTACTCCAAGTCTTCAAAGCATTTATGTAATGAAGTTAGAGACTCATTGAAGTACACTCCAGACAGGTCTTTACCCATATTATCCTTGATTATTGACCACAAACCCACTTGCTTTTCTTTTTCTTTTAGTTCTGGCAAATTATCCCGTCTTTTAATAAATGGATATTCGATTGGCAAACTATACTGATAAACACTTGTCCTAAGAGATATAACACATGTTTAATTGCATTATGTGTTCTAAAAATCGCAGCCGGTGTCTGTTCTAAAAACTATCGACTGTCAAATTTTATATTGCACATACGAAATTTGATGTGTTTCGCACTAGAGTCAAACTGCTCCATTTTCTCCTCACTCAGCAATCCAAATCTATGCGATTAGTTGCATAATGAAAAAATATTGGTAAAAAGTAAAAAGTAAAAAATATAGAATAAAACTTAATTTTATGTCTAATTTCCTTTTTTGTCCCTTAACCTCTCATCTGAAGAGTAAAAAGTGAAATTTTATGTCCAGCCTGTCTTTTTTTAGCAAAGCAAAATGTTGGTTTCTAAGAAGGATTATCAATATTTCACTTTGAAACACATTTCACATATACATTTCTAGATTTATCGTAACAATTATATTTTACATATATACTTTACTCTTTTAAGTTGTCATGAATTGATAAGAATATGAATCGAACTCATCTATAAAGAACATTTTTAATTAAATGAGCAATCAACAAATTATGTACGTATAGAGTTCCAATTTTTCAAATCATGAAAAAGAAGTTCATATTTATTTATCATAAATTAATTATTTAAAATTATGCTTTTGACCAAATAAACTATCACAACAAATTATACATAGACTTCCCAATCAAGACCATACAAAAGGCATTGGAAAGTGAGGGGAAAAAAAACCATACAAAAGTAAAAGTCAACACTTCTTCACTACAATTGCAAAAGCGAAAAAAAAGATCTCGGGGATTTGAGGACGGTCCGTCGACTTCCGTCCTCAGCTGACGTGGCGAGATGCGTCTGGGAAGTGCCACGTCAGCCCAGGACGGAAGCTAGAAATGTTACTCTCACTTTTTTGCATGTCATGTCATGACCATTCTACTAAACAAATGTCATTTTAATGCAATTCCCGAGAAAGTGGAGGTCCTTCAGTTGCGGTTTTAGTGGGGAACGAATAAATCCGTATCGAACTTACTCTCTTTTGTTGGATCAAACTTTTATCGATCATGATTAATTTAAAATGGACATCTGTCATAATTTACGACACCTATCGTGTTTATGTGAGACACCTGTTTTAAAAAATTTGGTACATACAAATTTTTTTGTTGTTCCACAAATAATATATGCTGAGGTCATTCTTTCTGGGTTGATGAAAAAAAAAGTTAAGTGAAATGGCATAATTGTCCTTACAGAAAAGTGTCATTCTACACTTTGGTGAAAGTTTATCGGAGGTGTGAACTTGTGAAATTGGACCAATATTTATTTTGTATATGCGAAACAACTATTAAACCATATAACTAATGAAATAAATATTTATCTTTCTAAAAGTTTACTTATTAAAAAAATTATCTTTTCAAATTTAAACAGTTGACTGACATTCAACGGCTGCCCGGAAAAAAGGCCGTTGCGTGGGTGGACTTGAGAAAAATCTGGGATGGACCGGTCTCAATGGGATATGATCCACAATTCTTTCACATAATTTAATACAGGACTCACCTGAATTGAGGTGGGGCCTACCTTACAGGCAGGTCCTGTCTCAAATTATGTGAGAGGGATGTGGGTCATGTCCCATTGAAACTGGTCCACACAAAAGCTTCCCGTGTACTTGGGGGGTGTTTTGGGGATTGTTTATACACCAATTTTTTTTAACAGAGATTTGTACTTGCTTTATTGGTCAATGGTGTCCAATGATGCTCCCGGCTCCTATGCGGGACACCTTTTGTTCCGTACGGTGCGGGACACGCTCTCAGCCATCGGATGAGACTTTTTAACGGTCAATATTTGGAGAGAGAATTTTTTTTTTTAAGTCAGCCGCAACTTTTCTCTCTCCAGACTTGGACCGTTCAAAATCCCATCCGATGGACTGTCCAATGATCACAGGAGCCGGACTGTCCAATGCTCGCTTGACTTGTCTTATTGTCTTTTTGCTTTTATAATTTTCGGAATTTTTTTGATATAGATCAAGTATACGTTGACTTTATAGTTTATAATTAATCACGTCATCACACAATTGCTCTCTCCTTATTCTCTGATGATTTGGATCGTTCTGGATAGCAGAGGTCAATAGATCTATTACGTAACAGAATGATCTATAATTCCTGGCTTAAGGTGTGGAAACGCTTGCTTAACTTGATTGATAAATATCATAGAACCATAGGATTTTTCTGTCAGCAAGTTGATAATACTAATTCGATACCAATCAGCCTTGTTAAGTTATATACTTAATACCTAATTATACTAAATAATATCTTTCGTTTGAAATTTAATCTCAAATTTTGTAGAAATTAAAATTGTGTGTAAGTAGAGATGTAAAACTAAATCTAAAAATTTAAGATCTAAGATGGTAATCAAATGTACGCCTAATCACAAAAAAAAAGGTGAAATTTCTAACCATTTTGACACAAAATAAGGGATTCTCTCCATCTACTCAATATATATTTAAAACTGTGATTAGTCTTAATTTTTTTTAAGAAAAAAAATCAGCCACGTATTCTACTACTCCCTCCATTCCTAAATATAAGACTCTTTAGACAATTTGAGAAAATTAAGGAAGTTGTCGATTCCACCTAAACTTTCAATACTACCCCATCCTCCCTCTCTTTCTCTCTCACTTCTATATTATAAAGAAAGGAAAATGTTGAGGGTATAATTGAAATGAATTGTTGACACCTAACAAAAGAACCTTAAACGACAATTAATTTGGACTCCTAGATTTCTCCTAAACGACACTTAATAAGGAATGGAGGGAGTATTTGTTAGACACTACTCATATTTTTTAGTATTAGAGTTGAGAGGATCATTATCTGTTATACTCTATTAATAATTTTTAGTACAAAATTCTTATTTTGAGCCTTGAATCTCTCCTTCCGAACACTACCTTTTATGATTTATAAATAATTTTTTAATATCCAAATACACACTCAACTGTATATTTGAATTGAATCTTTGCGTTGGATATCATAAAAGTAATATTTTATACAATGAGACCCAAGATGACTATTTGTGTTGAGTTTGTGATTGATGTTCCCTTAACAACACTCTTACTAGCAAGTTACTCCCTCCATTCCTAAATATAATATTTTCATTACATGTTGGAAAAATTAATGAAAAAAAAACTACAATATTTTTGTAATTAAAATACCAATATTACTCACTTAAATAATACTTTTATATCACTAATTTTATTTAAGAGAGTAATATTGATATTTTGATTACAAAAATATTTTAATCTATACTTTTTTAATTTTCGCAACATGTAATTAAAATATTATATTTAGAAATAGAGGTAGTACATAAGTATGGACATGCCATTAGCCTACTAGTTAGCCTAGGTTATATGACAATTCAACAATTGGATTCATTTTCATTACATTCTCTAATAGAAAACTTGTAGATCGAGCATCATTCTCTCTTATATATAATTTACTCTACTACTTATTTAATTCTCTAAACAAAAGTTTTCAAATAAAAATTTAGTCTCAATACACCTATGTCAATGAATAGGTTAACTCTACACCTTCTTCAATCAAACAAGATTAAATCATTACTTCTCATTTCCTTGATCTGTCATTTTTCAGACCCATAGTTTACCTTTTCTAGTAGAACATTAACATATAGGGAAATTTAATGAACTTATTTCGTTTATCTTTTCTAATCTTTATGTTTTTTAACAGCTCAAAGAATCCTCAAACTATTTATGAATGACATACAAAGTATTTTCTGTCAATTTTTGGTGAAATCCGTCAATTTTAACTAAATTTTGAGATCGAGGGCCCTAAATCTATAATAGGTAGTACAATATTTTGTCATAATTTGACAACAACGAAAGAGTTGACAGAGTTGAAACTCGTTAGTTACACAACAAATTTATTTTCAAATAATAATAAAAAATTTAGTTGGTAAAAAACGATGACAAGTTAGTATGAAGATTTAGATGAGGTTAGTATTTACTATTTATCGATTAAAAACACATACATATAAATATGTGACGGCGGTTGATGGAACAAAACATTCTGATTGTTTGATATTGTGCAAATGATTAACTTAATAGGTCATTTTAAGCCTTAATCGGCGGTCGAGGCGACAACCGCAGCACAATTTGGGTAAGTCTCTCTCTCTCTCTCTCTGGAATAGTAGACGAGACTATGTTAGTGATTACATGAAAGAAGAGGATTCTTGTCTTGGGACAAAAATGCCGGTTTTAAAGACTATTTTCAGACGGTATAAATTTAGGATCATTGCTTGAAATATTGTAGACTTTTCAGGAACTGATTTGAAATTAAACTCATTGACTTACAACAAACAAATGTCACTTGATTTACGGTTGCAAAACATTTGTTACTCAATTGACAAATTGCAGAAACTTAAGGGTACTAAAATGTATTTTGGTTCACAGCTTGATGAAAAAGTTTCAGACAGTAACAGTAATATGCTAAGTTCATAGTTGTATTTACAAAATATCAAATGAATAATTTTAGCCATTGTTCGCAAGTGGACATGTGTTCTGGACATATGTCCCTCATAAATCAAACCACTTGTATCATGTGTGACATTATATGTCAATTCTAAGGGGATATATTCAATCCAGATTTTAACTGATTTTCAAAAGTCTACGTATTCTCCTGACTCTATGTAATGTTTTAAATCTATGCATACTCTATATAGATTCTTACATATTTCATTAGATTGATTTATGCTGATTTCTTTTGATTTATAAAGTCTATGGATTATTTAAATGACACCAAAAAATAAGAGAATAAATATAAAATAGTTATAACATATGCTCTACTTATAAACCAAATATTTAGTTCACTCTCATATAGAATAATTATAAAATACTTCCTCTGTCCCAATTTAACTGTTCACTTTGACAAATGTACGGGTATTAAAGTCTTGATGTCTTTGATGGTAAAATATAAGCAAGTCTAACATACCCCTCATTAATTTTATTAATCTCATTTAAAACTTGTGTATTTCTCTCTTCTTTCTCTCACATAACATCCAACCACCTCTTAAATATGTGTTTTGAAAAGTGATAATTTTGATTAACTAAGAGTATTCAATGAGGAGTTCGAAGATGGGTAAAATTGGAAAAATTGCCATTAATACATACTTTATTTAGAAAGTGTACAGTTAATTTGAGACAAACAAAAAAGGAAATGTGGACAGTTAATTTGGGACGGAGGGAGTATGAAATATTCTATGCAAATGCTTAAAAAAATATTCCTACTTCATGTTTTGTCCATTACTCATTACTCAAAAGAGTAAATACCAAAATAATTGTCACAACCCGTAACCAGGGTAGATGATATGGCAATGTCTCATTGGTTAATGACAAACCAAAGCCAACAAATAGAGTTACTAAAAGTGTGACGCCCCGTCCCTCTCGGCACTAGGTTCTATCTTTTAATCCGGGTCTGTGTCTAGCGTTGACTCAATTCTTTGTCTTGGTTCAACTTTACACCTCAGAATATTCTTGTTTTATCCCCTCAATCCTAAAAGAACTAAAACAGAAAATAGAGAAAGGGTGAGCTATAAATAGCCCAGTGAGTCCCCAGTGAAGTGTGTGATAGTGATTTTGAAACTCATTTTATTTCGCAAATATTTTTATTTTGAAGACACGGAGAAACTTCCTTTACTTAGAAATACTTTTCTTTTTCCAAAACAATTCCAAAATCATTTCCTTTCAGAAAACATTCTCTTTATCTCCTTCCAAAACAATTTAGAAATTATTTAGTTTTAGAAAAATATTTGCTTTAACTGGAATATTCTTTCTTTTCAATTTCAGAAATATCTTTCCGGAATAAGAAGACCATTCTGTATATCAGATCCAGAAATAAAAAGAGTGCATGACCGGCCAAGTCAATAACTCTTTAGTCAATACCAGCCTTACACCAGACATACGTATGATTTTCAACCTTATCCCCACTTTCAGAATTATAAAGCCAATAGCCGGGGTACCGCGGCTTGGCGTCAGAAATACCAACAGCTCCTGAGTTAAACCTCATAACCCCGGAGACATGTTAGCCGTCAGAATTAAGAACCATATGTGGTGCACGTAGGGAATACAGTCAGCCCGTTGCTTTCCCTGTCCCTACGGTTCCCACACAGGCCTTGGGATCCCAAGAGATGAACAGAGTGTCCAAAACCAAAGGTGCGAGATGCCCTTGTACGGGTGACTAGCCTCGTACCAGTGCAGACCCCCAATGGTCGGACGAGGGGCTACCATATTTGTGCAGTGTAAGCGCCCTCTTCAGAATTACAGAGTTGTTGTCCATATAATTTTCAGAAATACTTTTCAGAAATATTTTCCAAGAAATACTTTCTAGCGTTTTATTTCAGAAATACTGTAACTTTTCATTTGTAAACAAATGTACTTTTCAGAAATACTTTCCAGCAATTTATTTCATAAATACTGTAACTTTTCATTTGTAAATACTTTTCATAAAACATCTTTATAAAACAAGTTCTCTGGTTTTGAGAGGGAACTCACCTTAGCCTCTTATCGTGCGTACCTTCTTTCAGATCTTGTACCTATTTCGCAAATACCAACTCTTTAGGAAATACTTATAAAACTTAATAATATGCCAAAACATATTCAAACTAAGTTTCTAGGCTTTTGGGTCTTGTGTGTAAATTCCTAAAGTTTAGGGACTAAATTGAAAATATTTATTATATGACATTTCTATGCTTTGAAGACATAAATAGGCTAGATATATTATTGTTAATCTTATAAATTCTCCGGAAATAGTTTCTGAGGTCTAACGGGTCTTAAGAGTGAGATATGAAACTATAAGGACTAAAACGTAATTTCTAAGAGTTTTATCAGATTCCAAATAAGTCTAATTATTTTCAGAATTATTTTCTTTTATCTTTCTGGTCTAATTTGAACATTAAAATATAGAGTAAACCATTTAAGATTTGTTCATTATTTTATAGGACTTATGTGCTAATATTTTAATTACTCATTTAATCCTTGGTATATAAACTCTCTTAAGAGAATTCTAAACCTAATATTTCATTTTTCTTCTTCTTCTTTCTCTCTTCTTGGCCGCCTCCTCTCCCCTCTCCTCCTTCTCCGACGGCTCCTCCACCACACCGCCGCCCTCTTCCTTTTCATTCTTCTCTTTCCTTCTTCATTCTTCTCTTTCTTTCTTCATTCTTCTTCTTCTCCTCCTTTCTTTAATTTCCTTTTCTCCTCTTTTCCTTTCTTTCTTCTCTTCTCTCCGATCTGTGCCTCACCGCCGCCGTTCTCCTTTTTCCGCCGTTCTTCTCCCCGTGCTGCTGCTCCGGCGTCTTCTCCGGCAGATAAGCTTTCTGTTTCCCTTCTTCCTCTATTTCCTATTTTATTTTCTTGATTTTTCTGTTTTCCTTTTATTTTATTTTCTATTTCTGTTTTTCTTTTGATTTACTATTTTCTATTTTCTAAATGTTTATTTCTCTCCTCAGGTTGAGATTTCCCCTTTCCGGTGCCGCCTCCCAGCTCCTTCTCCGGCGGCCCCTCGACTTTCCGGCAAAAGAGTAAAGATTATTCTTTTTCTAAATAGTTATTTTCTGTTTTTCTGAGATTTTAATTACTAATAAATTGTTTATTATTGTTGATATATGTATATATTTGTTTCCAATTCTCCTGCTGATACTATTTTTAGTTATTGCTCTCAGATCTGCCGCCGCTGATGCCGCCCTGCTGCCGCCGCTGACCACCTCCACTACAGGTAGAGACGGCTGCTTCTTTTTATTTTTATTTTCTTTATTTTATTATTTTATTATTCTATTATACTTTTCTGTTTTATTATTCTTATTTATTTTATTTTAATTTTTCTGTTTATTTTCTTCTCAGATTCGCCTCACCGCTGCTGCCGGCCCGTCGCTGTTGATCCGCTGTCGGCGTTTCTCCGGCCGATCTTATTTCTCCGGCGACTACCGCTGCTTCCGCCCTCACAGGTAAGCCACTGTTTCCTATCCTATTTTATTTTCTGTTTTCCTTTCTGTTTTCTGGGATTTAATAATCTTTTGTGGTTTATTTGATTTTTGTTTTGTGGGTTTCTGATTTCTGAAATTCTTATTATTATTACTATATTTTTTTCAGTTTTCTATAGTAATATATTTCTTTTTCTAAGTATTATTATTAATTTATCAATAGAAATTCTGTTAAAGGTTGTAAAACCCCTAGTTCAATTAATTTATTTTGTTATTTAACCCAAGTAGAATCAGTGTGTTTCTTGCTAAGGATTACAGAGAGGAATCTTTCTAAATTTTCATTCAATTTCTTTTTATTGTTGTTACTGTGATTGATATTAATGTTATTACTAGTGTTTTCATGATTCTTGCTACCACTACTACTGTTTTTCTTTATTTCATTGTTACTGTGATTATTATTACTATCCTCATAATTATTTTCACTGGCACAGTGAGTATATACTGAATATGAAAATAGATGAAAGAAATATGTATGAACTAACAAGTGGTTCCAATTCTAATATTGAAACGCTCTTGTTCGCTTTCCAATATTAGAACTGGATATTTCTATTTGACCTGTGTCTATTTAATTTTTAATATAATGCAAAATATATGTTTCTCTTTTCTAGTCTAGGATCAATTAAGAATTTAGACTTATATTCTTCTGGTTCATCCGTCTTAACCGGCAAAAGTCCGATTAGAAAAAGGTCTCCACCAGTGGGGTGGGTCACCATTAAACTTAATATTCTGCTAAAAAGCTTAATAATTCACCATTAAACTTAAAAGACATGTACGAAGATGAAATCGATGTTAATGATTTACCTTAGAACATCATCTAGGCTCTACTTGGATAAGATTTGGTTTGGGTTTGGGATTATCTCAAAATTGGTGGGAAAATACAAATTTTAACCTAGAAAATTGGAGGGAGAATTTCAAATTCAAATTTTTTTTCGTTCAAATATTCGTTGAAATTGAAATTTTTGGAAGAAATAAATTGAATTTGAATTGCTCCCACCAATTTTCTTTCAAAAATTTCAATTTCAACGAATATTTGAACGAAAAAATTTAAATTTGAAATTCTCCAGTCAATTTTCTAGGTTAAAATTTGTATTTTCCCACCAATTTTGAGACTAATCCCAAACCAAAACTCAAACTAAACCAAACCTTGTCCAAGTAGAGCCCTAGAATTTAATAATTCAGGTGCAGTTTAGAGAGCATAAAGCTCTCAGCTACAACCCAATTCACCAGAAAAGAAGTACTCCCACCATTCCTAAATATAAGACTCTTTAAACAATTTTAAAAAATTAAGAAATTTGTCATTTTTACCTAAAATTCTAATATTACCCTCTCTCACTTTTATAGCATCAGAAAAGAAAGGAAAATATAGGGATGGCAGAGACAGTAAATAAAAGAGACGTCGATGGTAAAAATAAATTGTCAACAGCTAATGAAAAACCTTAAACGACAATTAATTTAGATACCTAGAGTTCTCCTAAACGACAATTAAATTGGAATGGAGTTGTACTGTTTCCTTCCATATGGGAAAGGAAACCATTACTACGGGCGATGAGGCCCTGATAATGGATATATACGCAAGTTATATTTGGAGGGATGGATTTGTTCTGGGAGATTTCCCAGTTGGTATGAAGTTGCACATATTGTCTTTGTAGTACTTGGTTGGTTGGTGACATATGACCGTATAGTCCAGATTTCTAGAAGGAAGGTTATTACAGCCGTAGAGTTAAAGTACAAAAGGGTTGTACATGTTAAGTTGGTTAGTTTAGAATCGAAGGTGAATAAATTAGAGCTACAGATTGATGAGGTGAAGTATAAATGTACTCGAAAAGATGAAGGAGAAGGAAAGGCTGATAGAATTTCAGATAATGATACAATTAGACACGAGTTTAAAAAGATCAAATTACTTAACAGTGTTGGAAGTAGTAGGATGTCAAGAAGCAAAATAGTATGAATCATTTTCATTTGTCTAGTTGACCCAAAAAAAAACCGACGACTAAAAAAAAACTCTCTCCTCCTACGCTGATCAACGTCAAATAAATTTGCAGTCTTAGTCTCCTCCTTCAGCTTCAGTAAATTCTCCTTCAGCCTATTCTCCTTCTCTGCATCTTTTCTTTCTCCTTCAACTTCAGCATCTTCTCCTCCTCCATCTTTTCGTTCTCCTTCAGCCTTTCCTTCTCCTTCATCTTTTCGAGTACATTTATACTTCACCTCATCAATCTGTAGCTCTAATTTATTCACCTTCGATTCTAAACTAACCAACTTAACATGTACAGCCCTTTTGTACTTTAACTCTTCGGCTGCAATAACCTCCTTCTAGAAATCTGGACTATACGGTCATATGTCACCAACCAACCAAGTACTACAAAGACAATCTGTGCAACTTCATACAAACTGGAAAATCTCCCAGAATAAATCCAATTGTGTATATATCCATTACTAGGGCCTCCTTGCCCGTAGTAATGGTTTCCTTTCCCATTTGGAAGGAAACGGTACAACTCCACCCTACAAAAGAAAAGCAAATGTTCAACTGACATAATCTAATGACAAAAAGACTGAAACTGTGACTGCACAATTGATGAAATCAGACAACCAAAATTAAAAGGCAAAATTCGTCAAGAAATCCAAGTACAAACAGATTTAGCTTTCAGTTGCTGTAAAAAAAAGTAAAAGATGTTTGACCCACCTCATATACATCCAGAAAACTACAAAGTCTAAGATTGATAACCTGTTAAATGAAAGTTCATTAATTATGATTTTTTAATCATACTTCTTGCATTAAATGTTAGAGAGAAAAAAATAGAAGTAAATAAGAAGTTACTGTAAAAAAACCAATTTTGAACATGCTAATAAAAAAGAGAGAGATTGAAATGGGATACAGAAACACGCGTTGGTCCCATCCAACCTAGGAAACCCTAGCATAAAGGAGTCGTCGTCTAAAACGAATAAGATTTGTCAAAAAATGAAAAGCATAATTTGCCTAAAACTAGATAAATCAAAGTAATAACATAATAAGATTTTCAATTGCACTAAAAGAAAACGAAAATTCGAGCAAGGTGATCAAATAGTACAATAGCCTAAAGAATATTTACTGTGTGAATGTCATCCAAACAGATAAACCAGCTAACTGGGCATGTCATGATCAAACATAAACGTCAAATTGCAGTTGGGAAGCAATTGAAAAATAATGGGTTGTTTAAGTTTACCATAAAAGTATTCTATTCTACAAGTCAATTATTACATTCGTATCGAATTATTTGTGCATATCTTATCTTTTATATGTCCTAAATTAATTGTCACACTTGTTAAATGAAATGTTCATTAATGGTGATTTTTTTAATCCTACCTCTTGATTTGAAGGCTGTGGAAAGTTAAATAGAGAGGGAAAAAAAACTAGAAGTAAATTGGGAGTAAAATTAAATAATGTCGTGTTTGACATTTTATCATATCCTACACTAGAATTTGATGAAACCTTAATTGTAAAACGCATAGTGTACATATAATTTGAGCATTTTTCAACTCAAATTCTCAAACTCTACATTCTGCAACTAATTGCATAGAGTTGGATTGCCGAGTGAGGAAAAAATGGAGCAGTTTGGTTCTGGTGAGAAACACATCAAATTTTGAGTGTGCGAAACAAAATTTGACGGTCGATAGTTTTTAGAACGGACACAAGCTGTGATTTTTAGAACACGTAACAGTTCCTGCTCTGGTGGCTCACCTTCCCCGTTCTCAGACCGGTGTCCAAACTTAGCGTCCTAGGAATATGAAAGTAGTGGAATATATAGAAATTTGCTCCCGCAAGGTTGAAATTAGACAGCTCCACAACAAAAAAATGGTTGGCATAATTTGTCAAGAACCAGATAAATCAAAGTAATATCAAATTATGATTTTCAGTTGTACTAAAATAAAATTCGGACAAGAGGATTAGATAGGACAATAGTAGAGACAAAAAGGAGAAAACTTGCTTTCTGAAATCAGACATAATTAAATTGAAAGGAAGAATTCGTAAAAAATTCCAAAAAAATTAAAGTTTGAGAGAGACTTACCACGGATTCATAGGTGATGTTGAAAATCTGATAGAAATGGAGGCGTCGAGGAGTGTATTGTTAGTTTCTGGTGAAGTATAAGGATTTCCTACTCTTTTCTCTTTTGGACTTGTGTTCTGGACTTATTTTATTGGGCTTAGTCCCAATAATTTATTCTAAAATAGTTTTAGTAGATTTCTTTTTGTTACCAAAAAAGAAAAGAGTAGGAAACCCGTATTTTCGCCATAAACTATGGCTACCCTTCTCAGTACCTTCATTTTCATCAGACTTTCAACAATGTCGAGTTTACGGTAAGTTTCTCTCTTTTTTTCTCAATCTTTAATTTCTTTAAAATGCTACGCCCAGTAATCGCTCACATATTGAGAGACATGTTCCTGTGTTTTATCATAGTTTATACATTCATCTGTCAGATAAAACTTATTCGACTATTAAGAATTATTCCACATAAATTTAGGTCGTCATATTTTTGAGTGAGGAAATCGAGCATTTAGGCAATTTTTGTCATTAGATGTTACTTCAATATTCATGTGGCAATTCTTGTCATTAGTTAGGGTGGTGTTGAACTATTTTCTTCAATATGAGAAAGAAAACCATTACTACGGGCAAGAAGGCCCTGGTAAGGGATATATACTCAAGTTATATTTGGAGGGATGAATTTATTCTGGGAGATTTCCCAGTTTGTATGAAGTTGCACAGATTGTCTTTGTAGTACTTGGTTGGTTGGTGACATATGACCGTATAGTCCAGATTTCTAGAAGGAAGGTTATTGCAGCCGAAGAGTTAAAGTAGAAAAGGGCTGTACATGTTAAGTTGGTTAGTTTAGAATCGAAGGTGAATAAATTAGAGCCACGGATTGATGAGGTGAAGTATAAATGTACTCGAAAAGATGAAGGAGAAGGAAAGGTTGAAGCTGAAGGAGAACGAAAAGATGGAGGAGGAGAAGATCTGAAGCTGATGGAGAAGGAAAAGATGCAGAGAAGGAGAAGAGGATGAAGCTGAACGAGAATTTACTGAAGCTGAAGGAGGAGACCAAGACTGCACATTTATTTGACGCTGATCGGCGTAGGAGGAGAGAGTTTTCTTGAGTCGTCGGTTTTTTTTTTTTTGGGTCAACTAGACAAATGAGAATGATTCATACAATTTTGCTTTTTGACATCCTAATACTTCCAAACAATGTTAAGGAATTTGGTCTTTTTAAACTCGTGTCTAATTGTATCACTATCTGAAAGTTCTATCAGTTACCTCATATTTGATAGAATTTCAGATAAAAAAGACCAAATTACTTAACAATTTTTGGAAGTATTAGGGTGTCAAGAAGCAAAATAGTATGAATCATTTTCATTTGTCTAGTTGACCTAAAAAAAAAGACGACTCAAGAAAACTCTCTCCTCCTACGCCGATCAGCGTCAAATAAATGTGCAGTCTTGGTCTCCTCCTTCAGCTTCAGTAAATTCTCGTTCAGCTTCATCCTCTTCTCCTTCTCTGCATCTTTTCCTTCTCCATCAGCTTCAGCATCTTCTCCTCCTCCATCTTTTCGTTCTCATTCAGCTTCAGCCTTTACTTCTCTTTCATCTTTTCGAGTACATTTATACTTCACCTCATCAATCCGTGGCTCTAAACTATTCACCTTCGATTCTAAACTAACCAACTTAACATGTATATCCCTTTTGTACTTTAACTCTTCGGCTGCAATAACCTTCCTTCTAGAAATCTGGACTATACGGTCATATGTCACCAACCAACCAAGTACTACAAAGACAATCTTTGCAACTTCATATCAACTGGGAAATCTCCCAGAATAAATCCATCCCTCCAAATATAACTTGCGTATATACCCATTACCAGGGCCTCCTCGCCTGTAGTAATGGTTTCCTTTCCCATATGGAAGGAAACGGTACAACTCCACCCTACAAAAGAAAAGGAAATGTTCAACGGACATAATCTAATGACAAAAAGACTGAAACTGTGACTGCACAATTGATGAAATCCGACAGCCAAAAAACCAAAATTAAAAGGCAAAATTCGTCAAGAAATCCAAGTACAAACAGATTTAGCTTTCAGTTGCTGTAAAAGATGTTATATATTAACATGTGTTTTGAGACACGCGTTAGAAAAATGCATAGTAATTAACCAATAAAACATTTATAATACTATGCAACGGTACTAAATAAGCATTTAACTTTAAGACAACCAAAAAGGAAGGGAATAAAAGAGGTATAAATAACCTCATCCCTAATTCCCTGTATCTAGTTAGCCCTTCTTCAAATCCATTGCAAAACTTAAACACATCTTGATCATGTGTTGAGGTTGCAAAAATAAAATTGTAGATTTCCTGTTTTCTTTTTCAAATGATAGAAGAAATCTAGCGGAATGCTTCAAACGTGTAGTTCTTCCAATGTATTATATCTGGGTCCAATGAAATTTATAGATATAGGAAGTCCTATCAAATAGAGTTTTTTTTTCTTTCGACCATATTTCGATTGTTAATATGATATATAAGAACCGCTATTATAAAGAGTATTACACCCTTGATTGGTTATTGAACTCTGTGAATTGCGTGAAAGTAGGATACTCCAAATTTGGGGGTGAAAAGAGTTTTATAAAATGTTCTTTGTGGAAAAAAAATGTTGGGACATATAATCGCCCTAGCAGTTGGGGCCTTCTGGAGACTTCAGGTTCAAACTCCCTAGGCAAACCCAAGAAACCATTCAACCTATCAAACTTGTAACTATAGGTCTCATATTCGACACTCTTTATACATCTGAAAAGAATCACCTATTATTACATCTTAAAAACTAAAACACAGAATTAAGTTTATACTCAATTCCTCATCAAAAGGTAGATAAAGTTTTCCCGATTATGGAGATCCCATTGTTAGCATTTGCAATGTGATGCAAATTTTCGTTGTTGAATGACTTTGCACCTGGTTTTTCCATTCAAGATTAACTTTCAATAATAATAATAATAATAATACTAATAATTGATACGCAATATTTATACTACCAAGTGTACTATGTTAAAATTGCAGTAGTCAAAGACAATCCCACAAAGAATAATGATTAATTAATTCCTAAATAATTAATTTTATAATGCTCAAAAGCAAATACAATAAATCAAATGGTTGATGATATTATGATTCAACTAAATCTATAATATATAAAGTTAGCAAAGTTGAGGTAGAAGTTTCATGATGTGACATGTGACATTTTGTGGAATGTGGACCAATTAGAAATTTTCATGTGGCAACTTTATCATTAATTTACTCTTTAAAATTACTTCTCCACGAGCTATAATTTTCAACTCTAATTTTAAGTTGTTATGAAGATAAAAACTCGAGAAGATTTCTATAGCTAATGGTTATAACTACATATTTATAAAGTTCATTAGTTATATTAATGAATGAAGTAGAAGAGTTTTGTAACTTTTATTATAGTAATTATATTTATTTATTGTTGCTTCTTTTTAAATGAAAAAGTTGAATGAGTTTTTTTTAATAAAAAAGTTTACTATTTTTTTTAAATAAAAAAGTTCAATAGTTTTCAATTGTAAGGAATTCTAACAGTCTTCCATCGTAAATTTGATTTCATATTATGTATATATGAATTCTAAAAGGCTTACAACAAAAAATATAGCTACAAAACTTGAATATAAAGGAGAAAATTCAGCTATGGAATTCATAAAGCCATCAAAAAGTCTATTAATTAATTGTCATCATACATGAATTTGCTACTTAAAGATGATAAGGTACAAAGGGAATATGTATCAATCAAAGAATTAATAACAGCTAATAAGTAATAACTTCATAATCTCAATGACTTCTTATATAATTGGTTATATATATATATATAAAGCTGTAGACATTAGTTAAAAAAAATCTAAAATGATATATGAACTAAATCTACAATCATCTAAAAAACTATTGATAAAAGAGATAGCTATAGAAGGATCACAATAGAATTTCAAAAGATGCCTATATTGATTTGGTGAATTATGACCTCTTCAACACATTAGATAACGAAGAGTCCGGAAGAGGTGGCATTCGCATCTCATAGCATTTACTCTCTATCCATTATAAAGATCAATCCACAACCCTTTCCATTTAGTTTTGCAAACAGTCCCACAATATTCCTCCATAGAGAGATATTTAGAATACAATTTATAGATATTTTGATCTCTTCGTGTGTTTTATTTTTTAATTTTCGTTATTATGCTTACTGGTTTGTTTCCTCTTTGTGCAGATGTTGGTATGCTGATCTTGAACGTGAATTTAAGATTCAGAAATAGAGAGATGATTGATTTCTTGGAACTAATAAGTGAAGGTTCTTTGAAATCTTTTTATTTGAACAATCTTTGTGGCCATTTAATTTTATATTTGTGTCTATATATGTGAATGGAGTAAAAAAAAGGGAGGCGGCTGACTATATAGGGATAGGGGTGTATTGAAACATAATGCATACCTCAAGAAATATGATGAACAACACACTAAAGGTGATGAAATCTGAAAAAGTGTATAACCCAAGAAATTTGATTTTATGTTTCTTCTCTTTAATTTGGAGTTTTACTCATATTTCTAAACTTTGATTCCATTTGATTTTGTTTATCGCAGGTTTCCAATAACCAAAAAGTAAAAAAAAAAAAAAAAAAATGAAGAGAAATTTTGTTGGAGGGAGAGAAATCTATGGCGGGTGGCGGATTCACGGCGATAAGGAACAAGAAGTAGATAGTAGGTGAAGAAAAAGAAGGAAGACGCCTCTGTGTGACTTTGAGAATATGACATTATTGTCCATACATTTGATGGAGAAGTTACAGAAAGAGAAGCAACATCAGAGGCTGCGGTTGAACCAGATAAGAAGAAACAGCAGATAGAACGTAGGGTTGTGGTTCTCTTTTTCAAAATATTTTTTTGGCCCAGTATAAAATCTATTTTTTGTTTTGCTTTTTTGTTGCTTCGATAGGGTAATTATTCAATTTTAAATTGAACTTTTATACATACAATTAAACATTGTTATTCTTTATATTTTATTAAATTTCAGATAAAAAATATGAGCCCAAAAAACAAATTTTTAATACATACTAGAAAACTATTTTGACAATATTAAATCTAATGAAAATTATTTTAGATAAAATGATTTTCCCCATAAAACACATATCGTAAAAAAAAAACTATTTTGACAAATCAAACTAAATTATAACCCCTACTTAATTTCCTAGTTAAATAAATAAATCAAAGAAAACAAAGTAATTAAACAATAGTTCAATATGATGAATGTCTTAGACACGTGAATTTTCTAAATTAATAAATATTATCTTAACAATATATTATTCTAGAGTTTGTTTTATTAATCGATCGATTTCCAATCATATCTAATAACATCTTTCAAGAGTTATAAAACATATTCATATTAATAAACCAAGTATATTTTTATGATAATTTTAACCAAAAAAACACATTAAAAATATAAAATCAAAGAGATCGCACAAATCATACAAGTATATGTTTCAAACGTGAAATCAAAATAATCTCCAAAAGTACGGTAACAATGAAAATTTGAATCTTGTCATCAACAATTTGTTTCAACAAATTATAAGTAAATAATAACTCTAGAGATGAACCCTATAAGAGGGCTAATTCTCTAAAAAAACTAAAAACCTAGAATAAAGTCTAATAATGTCATGTTATGAAAATATTAAGGTTGGAGTACGTATTCCATAACCCCTTCAACATTATGGATACCTTAACTCTCTATTGAAAGAGGAGTTACAAGAAGTCCATAACCTACACATTCAAGCTTCATTATCTACCCTTTAGGAAAGGTTTCATAACCTACATTTTCTAACCCTATAAATAGAGGGCTTATTTTGATGTAAAAGTGATATATGAAATAATATAGAAATACTTCTTCTATCTCTTGTGTCTTGTCTACTTCATTATTATATTATAACTTAGTGGTGGAATTCACTCTAGAATTCCATCAATTTTATAATACGTTATCAGCACGAAGTCTCTTTAGTTTAAGAAGAAGAAAAAAATCGGTTAATAATTCCTATATTACATCTGTGGTTCTTGTTCTCAAGGGAAATTAATAGTTAGGCCATCACCACCAAAAGTAGGAGTTAAATCTCCTGCATTCTTGGAAAGAATTCATGGTGATATATGTGAACCTATTCATCCACCATGTGGACCTTTCAGATATTTTATGGTCTTAATTGATGCATCTACCCGATGGTCGCATGTTTGCCTATTATCAACCCGCAACTTGGCATTTGCGAGGTTACTTGCTCAAATAATTAGATTAAGGGCACAATTCCCAAATTATCCCATCAAGAGAATCCGTTTAGATAATGCTGGTGAATATTCTTCTCATACTTTTGATGCTTATTGCATGTCTGGTATAACAGTTGAGCATCTTGTAGCACATGTTCATACACAAAAATGGATTGGCAGAATCCTTCATTAAACGACTACAGTTGATTGCTAGACCTTTGTTGATGAGAACAAAGCTCCCAATATCAGTTTGGGGTCATGCTATTTTGCATGCAACGACACTAGTTCGCATAAGACCAACTAGTTATCAGAAATATTCTCCTCTCCATTTGGCGTTTGGCTATGAGTCGAACATATCTCATTTGAGAATATTTGGATGTGGAGTTTATGTCCCTATTGCTCCAAATCAGCGTACAAAAATGGGTCCTCAAAGAAGACTTGGAATATATGTGGGATATGATTCTCCTTCCATTATCAGATATCTTGAGCCATTAACAGGAGATGTCTTTATTGGTAGGTTTGCTGATTGTCACTTTGATGAGACAATGTTCCCCATATTGGGGGAAAAAATCAACAACAATAGAATGAAATTACATGGAAAACATCAACATTAAGTCATTTGGATCCATGAACAGGCACTAATGAACTTGAAGTTCAGAAAATAATTCATTTGCAAAGAATTGCAAACCAGTTGCCTGATGTTTTTTCCGACTCTACAAGAATTACCAAATCTCATCTTCCGGCTATAGATGCTCCTATGCGAATAGATGTCCCTAAAAGACAAAGTATAAGCTCTATAGCTACAGATTCCAAAACACGACTGAAGCGTGGCCGACCCATTAGTTCTAAAGATAAAAATCCTCGGAAAAAGAAAATGATTAAATGATCAAAGTAATACTCCGAAAGAATTAGTAAGAACGGACCAAGAAATTATTGATCCAATGGTTCATGTATCTACGAATAATGAGAACATAGAAAAATCCATAGATTTTGTTGCTACTGGCAAAAATTGGAATCGTATGAATACGATGATGGATAATGCTTTTGCATATAATGTAGCAGTAGATGTTCTAAGTGATGATCAAGATCCTGAACCAAGATCAATAGAAGAATGTCGGCGTAGGCCGGATTGGTTAAAATAGAAAGAAGCAATACAATCGGGAATTAGACTCACTTGCTAAACGTGAGGTTTTTGGACCTGTAGTCCGAATATCGGAAGGGATAAAACCCGGTGGTTATAAATGGATATTTTTGCGAAAACAGAATGAACAAAATGAAGTCGTGAGATATAAAGCACAACTAGTAGCACAAGATTTTTCGCAAATACCGGGTATTGACTATGAGGAGACTTACTCTCCTGTAATTGATGTGATTACATTCCGATACCTTGTAAGTCTGGCAATGCATGAAAATCTCGATATGCGTCTTTTGTATGTAGTTACTGCATATTTGTATGGGAATCTGGATACTGAAATTTACATGAAAATCTCTGAAGGATTTAGCATGCCTGAAACATGTAAGTCAAGCACTGGAGAAAAATATTCTATTAAATTGCTAAAGTCCCTGTATGGATTAAAGCAATCTGGAAGAATGTGGTATAACCGCCTAATTGAGAGTTTATTAAAAGAAGGATACAAGAATGACCCAACTTGTCCATGTGTTTTCATTAAAAGATCGGAATCAGGTTTTGTTATAATTGCAATATATGTTGATGATATTAATCTCATTGGGACTCCTGAAGAGCTTCTTAAAGCAAGAGATTATTTACAAAAAGAATTTGAGATTAAGGATTTTAGGGGAACCAAATTTTGTCTTGGTTTACAAATTGATAATCTAGAAGATGGAATCCTTATTCATTAATCAACATATACTAAGAAAGTCCTGAAAAGATTATACATGAATAGGTCACATCCCTTAAACACTCCAATGGTCGTCCGCTCATTAGATGTTACTAAAGATCATTTCCGACCATGAGAGGAAGATGAAGAACTACTTGGTCCTGAAGTACCATATCTTAGTGCTATTGGTGCACTAATGTATCTTGCAAATAATACTCGTCCTGATATATCATTTGCAGTAAATTTACTTGCAAGATATAGTTCTTCTCCTACTCGACGACATTGGAATGAAGTTAAACATATACTTCGGTATCTCCAAGGAACAATGGATCTCGGATTATTTTATTCTAAGGAATCAAAACCATCATTGGTTGGATATGCAGATGTGGGTTATTTATCTGATCCTCATAAAGCATGTTCTCAGACTAGCTATTTATTTACTTGCGGCGAGACTGCTGTATCATGGCGTTCTACAAAACAGTCTATAGTAGCCACATCTTCAAATCATGCTGAATTAATAGCTATTCATGAAGCAAGTCGAGAATGTGTGTGGTTGAGGTCATTGATTCAATATATTCGAGAAAATAGTAATTTATCTTTTGAGAAAGAAATCCCTACAATATTGTATGAGCATAATGCAGCTTGTATAACTCAATTGAGTGAAAGATATATTAAGGGAGATAGAACAAAACACATCTCACCTAAATTCTTCTTTACTCACGAACTTCAAAAGAAAGGTGAAATTGAAGTGCAACAAATTCAGTCATGTAAAAATCTGGCAGATTTGTTTACTAAGACATTACCGACTTCAACTTTTAAGAAGTTGATTAATAAGATTGGCATGCGTCGGTACAGAGATCTTAAGGGATCTAGTCAACAGGGGGAGTAAAATATAAAGAATGATGTACTCTTTTTCCTTCACTAGAGAAGTTTTTTTTCCTACTGGTTTTTTACTCTAGTAAGGTTTTAACGAGGCATATTCTTATTAAGGACTCCAAAGGGGGAGTGTTATGAAAATATTAAGGTTGGAGTCCTTATTCCATAACCCCTTCAACATTATGGATACCTTAACTCTCTATTGAAAGAGGAGTTACAAGAAGTCCATAACCTACACATTCAAGCTCCATTTTCTATCCTTTATGAAAGGCTTCATAACCTACATTTTCTAACCCTATAAATAGAGGGCTTATTTTGATGTAAAAGTGATATATGAAATAATATACAAATACTTCTTCTATCTCGTGTCTTGTCTACTTCATTATTATATTCTAAATTTGTAGTGGAATTCACTCTAAAAATTCCATCCATTTTATAATATGGTTGATACTCCTAAATTTATTAGAGAGAGTATTTAACAATAAAATACATAATAACTTAATAAAATTGACAAATGTAAGTTGAAAAGAAATTAAAAATCAAATAGGAAATTGTCAAAAAAAAAAAAACCCGCAGTCAATCAAATTTTCATCTTTGACTTGAATTGACCAAAATACATCTTTTCAAATTTTGTAATTCAGTCTCAAAGTTTTCCAGTCAAGTTTTAGAATTTTCAATTAGTCTTCCAAACGTTCTATCAGCTCTAGACACACCATACAAACATAAAAACTCAATGAAGTGGCGATTATGCCATTCTAAACTTAAAACTTAACATATAGACACATTATTAAGCACAAAACCACTATTAAAGTAGAAGAAAAAATGGTTGAATTTATAAGCTATCAATAATAATAATAATAATCAAGAAGCAATAAATAGCAAAGTATGAAAGTTAAAAAAAAACGAAGTACAGTTGGTACAACACTATTAAATTCTAACTCCGAATTGTACGTCCTAAATTCCAATAATGAAAAGAAGCAGATTGTTAACAGGTTGTTGGCAGGTTTTACTTTCCAAAAGTAAGAAATTGACTTTGTGTACGAGGGGGGAATGTATGTTAAAAGTGGGATTAGTCCAACTCATGTTCAGAATTGGACATAGGAATGTCAATGACTTCATAATATATCATGTTAAAAATAGATTTGAGCCTAATTCTAACCATTAAAAGGCACCTCAAGACTCGAGAAGAGAAAATTGACACAAGCCATATACATTCCAAATATACTAACAAACTAACTAATGTGAATTCTTTAACAGTCTGAACAAATGTAATGTTTTCACACTAGTTAGCTCCCTTATTATTTTTAACAGTCTGGACGATAATTGCTTAATATATTTTTTTAATAACTAACAGTCATAATATATATTAAAACACAGTCAGATATAAACAAACCCAAAAAACATCAGTCACAATGTCAAAGCATCCTCATTACAGCAACTACAATATGGCTACTAAGTCTTCCAAAGAAAGACGTCCCAGAGATCTAAACATTTGGTGAAGCAGCACATTCTACTAGTAGGTATGGACGGGGTTCAGGCCTTATGTCCATCATCAGTTCCTGAGATATGCAAACAAGAGGCAATTAAATTCCGGTCAAGATAATCAAACGTAATGCATGCACAACTTTTATGGTGTTTAACTTGAAGGGAAAATTACATGGTTAAATGTTAATAAATCCTCTCAAACAGATAGGCCATTCAAAGCATTATAAAAGATTCTCTCTAGTTTCATATTAGTATTCTCCAGTTACAAAAAAATCAGGAACAGGAAGCCAGAGGAATAGACCTGAGTTCGCTTGAAAAATTCTTCATTACTAAAGATGAAGCCAGAGGAAGTAAAAGGAAGCCTTGTAAAGAGAACAGTTAAGACATACCGCATCTTGGCCAATGACTCCTTCAACTCTGTGTTTTCTTTCCTGTCAATACAACATGCATTCAAATTAGTTGTCATAATTAAAAATGCTCATTTGAACGTGAAGTGATGATTCACAAAGAAACTTTCATGTTTTTTCTTTCTTTTGTCCACTGCTGCTAACAGGCAGGGGAGTATTAAGAGTTATGAGAGTGTTGGGCATTGCAAAAGCAAATCAGATTGTCTCACCAGGACTACTTGATGGTTTACAAAATACAAAGTTACAAGGAAACTCCTCTAACCGTGAATAGAAAAATTATAATGGAATCAAGAGCACGAGAATCTTTCAAAAAAAAAAAAAAACACAGCATACGAACTACTGGTAACCAGTGATCAATCCTAAGCACAAGGCGTTTATTTTATTTTGCTCAGGTAAAAAAATCAAGTATATTTATTCAGAAAAAATTATATATCTTAAACCTCTCAACTATTCTCCATAACCAAATAAAGTAGAATGAAAGAACAGAAAAATTCCCCAGAGTGAGTGGTAGGAGTTTATATAATTTTACCTGCAACGTTTAATTTCTGACGTTAGCCTTTTGACTTCCTCCCTGCAAAAAATACGCCTTTTTAGAACTTTTCAGCCATAACTAAAAATATCAATGCATTTTCTTTGTCCACTTTTGGCAACTGCTGCAGTTATAAGGTTGTGAGAGCATTCGCCAAGAATGGGAAATTAACATGGTTGTGAGGTGCCGATATATACATCCATTAAGTAACCCTAGCAAGAGGAATAGATCTAAGCTCGCTTGAAAATTTTGAGATTAAATGGCACAATCAAAAGGTGGCACAATAGCAGAGACAAAATAGGGAAAACTTCCTTTATGCACATACCATCCAAGCAGGACCCCCGGTAACCTCACTCACATTATACAAGCTAAATATATTTGTTAGCATGACAAATACAAATGCATTAATGCATTAAGCAAGTCAAATCCATTTGTGTTTCAAAGAACGTTTTATGGACAAACATGCTTCAATTAATTAACCATATAACTCTACCAACACCCCGTCTAAAAAAAAACAGCAGCAATAACAATAAATGAGGGCGAAAGAAAAAGAAAGTGGAGATTCCTTCATGTTGACTTGCCGCCTTTCACCAGATAAGGAATGATTTAGTTGGAAGATAACCATGCTCAGCAAAGAGTCAGCAGCAATATGTTTTGCAATGTTCACCTCAAATTTTTATGCATTGCCTATCTGGCATGTGAATTGAAATTTTCCTAATTTACTTTCGTTACCATCATTTTGGAAATTTCTTTCTCTTGTTTTTTTCTTAAATTACTTTAGAATTTTTGTCAGTCCCATGATACTGCGAATCCCCCCCCTTAACTTTCCTACTTAAGAGGAACAATTTACGATCAGAATTGTTATTTTCTCTCCCTTCTAAATTGTTATTTTGAGTTCAAAGTGTCACAATCAGATACTTTTACAACATTACCTTAAGTCTGGTGGATAAGCTTCTTCAAGCAAACTACCAAACCATAATTAACTCATGCACCATTCAAAACTTGCAGCAAACGAAATAACATTTGTATAAAGCCTAGTAAGTTGTACTTACTGTTTTATTTTATTTGTCTCTTTCCCCACCCCTACCCCCTCTCTTCCAAAGGAAAAGATCATATATGCCTGTATTTTTGCCATCAAGTTTGAACCTTTTTGGGGGGCAAAGATCACACGCCTGTAATTAATACTAATGACCCCTTTCTCTTTTTCTATAATTTAACTTCAGCTTTCATTTAAATAATGATAACCCACTACATAAATCTTAAAAAAGACAGCATGTCGAAAGCATATACACATAATACAGCTTGGAGGATTCGGATATTTTGGAGTTATGTTCTTACTCTTCTTCAGACTTCCACTCTTCTTGTTTTTTTATCATTTTTTCAGTGGCCTCCCTGTACAAGAATAACTCCATTTAGAAAAAGCAGCAAAAAAATGTGAAGCGTGGAACAAAAATAGTAAACAAGAAATACCGGACCTCAGCAACCTTGTCATAAGAATAAAGAGAACATTAGAGGAAACAAACAAAAATGAATCAAAGTGGATGAATGTACAAAGAAATGGAGCAGAAATATCAAGCATACGTGTAAATGAAGGCAACTCCCAGTCCCGACCAAAGCAACCAGCTAACTGGGCATGTCATGATCAAACATAAAAGATAAAACATCATACTGCGGTTGGGAAGCAATTGAAAGGTGTTATGATATGGGAGTTAAGTCTGTAATTAGGAAGAAAAAGGATTCAATAGTAGTTAGCAGTTTTTTTGGGAGAATTAATCAATAGCTGAGGTGGAATCTATGTTACCTAGACCCTATTTTTGACTGCCGCACCCGTGTCCGACACGATACAACATGGGTGTGGTAATAGGATCCTCATCGGATGTGGTGAAAAATATTGGGTACTTTGACGGAGAATAGGTACATCTCAAATGGCGATCTTCCCAATCTTGTCTATGGTGAGGAGGATATTAGGGGCCTATTTCCCTTAAAAATGAAAGTTAATTCATTAATTTCCTTGTATGCCCCTAATTATTTTTGTATCCACGAGTTCCTTACTCTTAGAGATATAAGAACATACTTAGATATGTACCAACATACAACACTCCTCCCCGAGTTCAGGTAATATAGGGAGGTAAGGTAACATAGGGTGGAATAGGAAGACGGCGTCGTTTTTTCTGACTGGACTTTAAAAAGTTTCCCATTGGTCCACCTGGTCTCAATGATTGTCATCTTCTTAAAATGTCATCTTCAAACCCAAATTCTTAGTATCTTCTTTCTTCACAACTTTTTTAGAGATTCAACTAAGATTCAGCTGGCTATCTGCCTTTCATCCTAGAATCTCTGGAAAGGAGGTGCATAATTGGAAGGTGGATGCGCTTTAGGGTGGTTCTAAAATGGTTAATTAATCCTTAATGTATTTCCAGTAATTAGGTATAGTTCTATTCCATTAACCTTAATGTATTTCCAGTAATTAGGTATAATTCTATTCCAATAACCTCACTTTGAGGACAAGTGGTAGTTTAATTCCTATTTCCCTAAAAGTTCAAATCAATAGATCCGTTAATTGGGTTCTTGGACATTATATCTGAAAGTTAATGGAGTAGCTGTGGCGGTTTTTCCATCCTTCTAATATTATTTGATTTGGCTTTTTTTAATTAATTAACTGCTACTATAACAAAATAAAATAACACTAAACTGAGTTTTTTTACCAGGGGAAGCGCCAAGATAGTCAGTTTCCAAAAACCTGCATAAGAATAGTGCAAACAGGTTTTCAAAGTTATTAAGTTCATAAATGAGGTAATCCAAAATCAAAAACTGGAAAAATATGTTTAAATTTTTACCCGTGACGAGCTTTATGAACCCGTCCCGATCCGGCTGAAGAAAACCTCATTATAGTTCTTGGTACAGCTATTATAGTTGCAACACAATAGAGAGAGACAGAGAGTGAGAAACTTGCCCTAAATTCATCGCCATGGTTGAGGGATTCTGAGGAGCCCTTTCCTTTTTGCAGTAGCTATCCTATCGTGTATGGTAAAGAAGAATGGAAGAATGGTCTTTGTTTTTAATAAAGTTGGAGAATAAATAGCCATTTTTGTCCCTAATTTATTTACGCTTAGTCACTTTTATCCTTTTAATTATTTTTTCATCAAATAATTTACGGGCAGCCATTCTTGTCATTCTGTAAAAAAATTTGCTTAATTTCGTTAACTGGCATGACATGGTCTAATATTTCAAAATAAACCCTCTCTCTTCTAAGGATAAAATGGGAAACAAAAAATATAAAACTCAAATCTTCCCCCCTCTTCCCCAACATACTCTGCAATTGCCTCCATCGGCCCACTGCCGCCGACCTGCCTCTTCTTCTCAATTCCGCCTCATCACCACCCTACAACTCTACTTTTTGTTATCAAAATTAAAAATTTTCACTTTGCACAATAAAGATAACTTCCAAATGTCATAACAGTCAAGCTATTTGAAGTCATGGTGACCAAGCACATACACAAACACCTCATTTTTCCTTTTTTTTTTTTTTTAAACTAAGGATAGATTTAGGTTTGATTTCGGGATTTAAGCTTTGGGGATTGAAGAATTGAGGAAGGCGATGGTAGAATTTAGGGATTTTGGAGCAGTTGCATATGAGATTAGTATTGGGAATTTGGAGTTTGGAATTGAGGATGAAAGTGTCCATTTCTTATGATCTAGATAACCCTGATATTGAAATGGAAAAACGTGAAAAACAAGTAAAGAAGAGCAAGAGGAAGCACAAGTCAAATACAAAATATGGTAGTGATAGTGAAGCTTCAGTTTTCGAGTCTGATAGTGGGGCATCTTCAATAAATGAGTCTGAGAGTGACACAAGTTACAGCATGGAAAAAGAAGTTTTCCATTTTGTGGTGGATAGAGTATGGAAAAAAACTAAGCAGTTGGAAAGAAAAAACTTTATCTTTTACAGTTTGAGTGGTCCTCATAAAGTCGGCAATCCCAAGTCATCTCGATGATGTTATGTCCTGGTTTACTCATTCCACATCATTTATTGGCAATATCACATGCATGATCCGATGTTTCTTGTTGGGAGGAGATGCAACAAATAACAAAATATGTTAGAGAGCATGGTCGAATATTTGCAAAAGTCAGAAGCCAAATGTAAGAACTTTTAATAGACTCTTAGTTGCCCAACAGGGATGGTGAATTATTCAAAATTTCATCTCACTATGTTCTCATGTGCTACAAGCCAAATACTTTCTCTTTGAGAACTTCCGCACTGTTTCATTGAGACCTCGGTCCTCTATCGTTCAGCAAAGAATTTTCAAATGGAGGAAGCAGGGGCTTAAATGGAAGGCTAAAAATGATAACAATATTATCATTTGGATCAACAAATGACTAATGACTCCTCATATATTCAAACTGCAACACCCTCTTGATATGACTTACTCTGAGGGACTTTATGGTCATCTCAAGTCTTATTGACTTTCTCAATAGTTGTTAGAACAAGAATCTGATTCGGCAATACTGCGGATGAGACACAAGAAATCCTTAAAGTTCCTTTGTGCGACAATTGGCCCCATGATCAGATAGTATGGGCTTATACCAAGTCCGAAACTTTCACAGTCAAATCAGCTTCTCACCTTATAATGAAAATTATGGGAGGTCACCTCATAATGGAAACTTTGGAAGAGGAGCGTCTTGAGGCCTCACCCTCTTGACTATCCGGTCTTAAACATTGTGATATACTTTTGCCGCAACTTCTTGTATTTCCAAAGCTCTTAAGTTTTTGTTTGGAAAATTTTCAAAATATTCTTTCAACATGTGGAGCTTTCTCTAGGCGTATCAACTTCTTGGCACTTTGTCCATTCTTTAAAGGTGCAACGGAAAATCATGCTCTCTTCCTATGCCCCGCCACAAGGGAAGTGTGGATGTAAACTTGCGTTGATATCAAATATAAGATTTGTCGAAAACACTTTTTCATTCTGTCTACCACCTCTTCTTGATGGAGTAGCAAAGAATAAAAGTTTCATTGTATACTTGACATGAAACACTTGGTCTACTCGATATGATACGCTTGGTAAATATAAGCTTTGTCAAGACACTTTTCCATTCTGTCTACTACCTTTTCTTGATGGAGTAAAAAAAAGAATGAAACTTTCATTGTATACTTGACATAAAACATTTTGTGCAACCAAAACCGAATAGATTTTAAAATCAAATGAAACGAGGTCAATGACATTTTACAAATCTCTCATGCTCGGGCGTAAGAACTTTCTTGTATACACAATCCAAACTTAATGAATCATGTCATTGAGAACATTCCCTTGGATAGCTGGCAGAGAAAGCAAATAATAAAGATATAAAAATAAAGGATTCAAGAACACATGAAATCAATCTCGAAAATTCAAGAACAAAAGAAAAGAAAAGAAAATTGTGCAGGAACTGGATAGAAATGTGTTTTAAGTTGAACATGATATAAACTACTACTATAATTACAGAAGTTGTAAGGTGCCCAACAAAATCCAGATGAAATTACGAGTTACTACATTTTGAAGATTATGGGATCAGGAACCTTCCTACTTCCCAACTTTCAGATGGAAATTATCACGGCCTAAGAGATCTCCTGCATCAAAGAAACCAACACGTTGTTGAAGTATCTAGACTGTAAAAAAACAAAAGTGTGTGATTGCTCTTACATAATCATGCTCCAAAGTTACTTCAATGCCGTTAAACAGTCTAAAGCACCCTAAATATTTTCCACATAAGCACACTAACAATCGCCAACACTACAACACTACCATTTTCAAAGTAAGGACGCACTTCAACAGGAATACATCATAACGAACTACATGTTGAGAACAAACATAAAATGTGCAACATAAAGGACCAAGAAGTTGCTCAAGAAGCGCATAAATCCACATTAATACATATATGCCAAATAACAATCTGCATTATAAATAAAAAATTGACGTGACCATGCACAGAAAATTCAGTATTGCTCACCAAAACACAGAAAGGGTGTGTAAGTGCACAAAGGAAAAGGTTTCGTGCAAGAGAGCAAAAAAAAAAATTAGAAGGGAGAAAATGTTTAAAGCTTGAAGAAAAGAAAAGAAAAAAAGCTCAGCCCAACACCTTTGAGAATGGAAAAACTGCTACAGAATAGTCTTCTCTATAAAAGAAATTATGGGATAATACATGCTCGCAATTGACACACATTGAAAGTTGAAGAACAAAAAGAGTATAACTCAATCAGAAAATCGCAAACCTCTCTGCAGACAATTTGTTCATCAGTGCCCGTTTTTCATCCCTGTCAAAACATAAGGGCAAAAATTAGAGCCGTCACAAGAAAATTATGTTCTCTCAAACTAAACTCCAGATTAACAAAAAAAAATATTCCATCCTTTTCACGCACTCAGCCACCACCAAGGTGAAGAAGCCAACACACAATTGAGCATTTACGAGCAACAATTGTTCAAAGCTATGAAGCATGAAACCAACTGAAAGTGCCAGGTGGCTATGCAATCCCACTACCCGGTCTGAAAGGACTAGAAAGTAATGTTACCAAATTGCATGGTTTGTCTTGCAAGATGCATGAAATGATAGGAAAACATTTGGCGGTTCATGAATTCAAAGACAAGAAGAAAACTATCATAAAAAGTTTCCTACAAATAAACTCAAACATAATAAACAATTTGTGGTTTTCTGGAATGAGTCACGCATTCAAATATATTAAGTACAACATCACAAAGATTTCCGAGAAGTCACCCTAAACTTATGAATCACTCCATGCAGTGGAACAAAATGGAAGAATTCAATAGAAATAAAAGATAGTGGCCGCTTGGTGTTGGAAAATGTAATTAGAATGCAATACTTTTCAAGGAAAACTCATACCTTAACTGCTCACTTTCTACTTTCAGACGGTTAACTTCAGCGCTGCAAGGAATAATAACATTTAGACCTTTGAAACAACACTTAGAGTTGAGAGTTGAACTCTCGGACTGCGACCCGGGGAGAAAGGGAGCTAACTAGCATGCACAAATTACATTTGTTCACACTTTTCCCTAAATTTCCACTATTTTCCCCCTCGTACACAATTTAATTTCTTACTTTCTTCTTGGTTTAGTTTCGGTTCTTATTGATTACGTGGAAGGCAAAACCTGCCAACAGCCTATTTATGATAGATAACTTGAATTTTCTTTTTAAATGATGCAAAAAAACTATTGAACTCTACATTCCGTAATCAGTAAACTATAGTCACCTGAAATGTATTAATTAAATCAAGTCAAAGAAACAGAAGAAATTTCATTTGGAAGGAAAACAACAACCATTCAATATTCCTAATTCAAATCATACCTGACACGGTTTATTTCTGAATATTTTTCCGTGACTTTTATCCAGCATAAGAAAAAACCGCACATAGATTCCACTTTGGTAAGGCTTAACAAAATTCTAAAGTGCACAAGGAAAAATAATATGAAGCACATTAGTCAAGAGAAGGAAATGACAAAAATAAAATATTTTTAGTAGATAATTAACAAAATAAAATATTTTTAGTAGATAATTAACATAAGTGCAACATAATACTCAGCTAAGTAAATTCATTCGATAACTTACTCAGGATCAAGGAACGGCTTAGCAATCCTGCAATTTGTAACAAATGGATGTCAAATGACTTGAACCATCTAGGTCCACTACCCATCAAAAGAGGTAGAAAAAATAAATTAAACTCACAAAACGCAGACTATAACCAATTGTGCAGGTAGTGGCGGCAAAATATGTTTTAAAGGAGATTCAATCTTAGCACGTGATTGGACTCTGCATAAATCCAGAAAATCCATAAGACAATAAAAGCAGCAAACTAACTATAACAGATACAAAAAAGACCATAATAAACCAAAAAAAAATTTGCCTCACGCTTCCCCGAATTAGGTAAAATTTCCTTTTCACCCCAAATATCAAAAGGCAAATCAAATAGTAAGTACTATTGAGCATATGGTTACATGAACATATCCATTAGAAAATTTTCGAACGCCCTGAGGCAGTAGTCCCCTAGGCATCGAAGCTCTTCCCGAGGCAGGTAAATACCGGCTGAGAAGGTTACGCCTGAAAATCAACATACCAGTGAAATCAATCAAGGAGGATTTGGAGAAACATAGATCGAAACCCTAGAATTCATAAATAGATAAGAGACAGATAAAGAGAGAGAGAGAGAGAGAGAGAGTAACCCAAATTGCATCGCCATCGTCGTCGTTGTCGCCGGAGTTGGGGATCTTTTTCTTCCAATTGAATCGATAAGTGATAATTTCAACAATTGATAGACGCATATGACGGTTTTATTGGGTCCAAGAAGTTTTTGTCATGCTGTAGACTACTTTACCCTTCTAATAACTTGTAAAAAGTTCTTTCTAACATTTGAACTACTTTACCCTAATTATTTACTAACATGTGAACTTAACTTCTAATAATTTAAGATTCATTTTTTACCCAAATTATGTTAATTTTGAGGTAAATCAAATTTCTTACATTTTTTTAGTGAATTATAATTTTTTATTTTTAATCATAAACTTTGTTTTTGTACATTCATAAATATAAACAATTTACTACACACACGATATAGAAAAACTAGTAAATGTCAGTCAAAATTGGTCGCGTGTCGACGACATCTGGAGAGGGTTTGGAAGGAGGAAGTGGAGAGATGGGTTTCATATATTTTGTTTCTCATTTTACCCCTAAATAGAGAGGGTTTATTTTGAAATTTTAGGCCACGTCCCAGTTAATGGAATTAAGAAAAGTTTTTTACAGAAGAAAAATAATGGCTGCTTGTAAATTAATTGAGGAAAAAAAATAAGTAAAAATTTGTAAACATGATAAAAGTGACTAAGTATAAATAATTTAGGGACAAAAATGGCTATTTATTCTAAAGTTGGATAATGTCTATACTTTTATGGGGCGTGTCTGGGGTGGGGCGGCCCTATGGGACGTGGCCCACCTCTCCTCTCACATAAATTAATGTAGGACCCGCCTGAAAATATCTTACAGGTGGGTCCTGCAGGAATTTATGTGAGAGGGGAGGTGGGCCATGTCCCATAGGACCGGTCCACCTTGAATTTTTCCACTTTTATGGGTTTGTATATAGACGACCCATTCTTTTTGGTTTTTTATGTGCTAAAAAAGCTCATATTGCTCCACTCGGAAAATGAGCTTATTTAACCAAAATTGGTTGATGTAATTAGATCGCAGCTTCGCTCTTTAAAAGGATCGATGTATGAATCTCCACTCACATATAGAGTCATCATTTTGGCCAGCACTTTAATCCTTTATGGGATGATTCGGTGCAAACGTGAATTAGTCTGATATGGCATAGTCTATCAGAAAATAATAGTTAGGACACCTCGTGGAAAGACTACGAAAATCCTACAATCATATAACCGTATATTTTCTCTTAGATATTCTCATTTATCACTTTATCCTTTCTAGTATGCCACAAATCCATCGCAACATACGCATATCTATTACACTCATTTTATAGACATGACATCATTTCACAGCCCAACACTTTGTACAATACAATAACGCGGTTCTACCAGTTGTTCTATAAAATTTCTTCTTCTGTCTCAACGGTATATTACGGCCACACAAGACACCTGGTGCACCCTTCTATTTCAACCAACCATCTTTAACTCCAAAGACCGAGAGTAGTACTACTTATAATAATATATTTTTTATATGCCCATGATACATGTAGTCCAAATTTTACTAGAATGTTTTTTTTATTATATAAATCTGAATCCTATATCAAAATTAACCATAATAATACAATATAAAAGAGGGAGAGAGAAAATTATAATTTCCAAGAGATACAAATATCTAACCCGACGTATTCTCGATTCAATTGGAAGCAAAAATAGAAAATAAGAAAGTTAAAGTTAATTTTTTTTATTTATATTTTTTAGTTAAGGGTTAAAATGTAAAAATAAGAAAAACCATTTTACCTTAATATATACAAGACGGGGAGAGAAAATTAATGATAGAAATATCTGACCCTACTTGTTTTCGATTCAACTGGAAGCAAAAAGAGCCCTAACTCCGGCGACGAAGACGACGACGATGCAGTTTGGGTTAGTCTCTCTCTCTCTATCTCTTATATATTTGAGAATTCTAGGGTTTTGATCGATGTTTCTCCAAATCTTCCTTGATCAATTTCACTCGTATGTTGATTTTCAGGCGCAACCTTCTCCGCCGCTATTTTTCTGCCTCGGAAAGAGCTTCGATGTCTGTAGCTACTCAGGGCGTTCGAAAATTTTCTAATGGGTATGTTCATGTAACCATATGCTCAATAGTACTTACTATTTGATTTGCCTTTTGATACTGGGGGAAAAAGTAAATTTTACATAATTTTTGTTTTTGTTTATTATGGTCTTTTTGTATTTGCTATATATATTTCCTAAGAGACCAGAATTCATTACCAAAATTACCAACGCTTCCGGATATGCCTACTGCTCTTGCTCTTTCCCTTCATACTGCTCCTTTCTTATGAATCAGAATCTGATTCCGACTCAGATTCCGATGTACTGTACTTCCGATGCCTTCTCTTGCTCTGCTGCTTCTTCTGTCTGTTGATGAACAGTACCCTGTGTCACTCTCAATCCCATTGACTAAAGATGCCCCACTATCGGACTCGAAAACTGAAGCCTCACTATCACTACCAAATTGTTTATTTGACTTGTGCTTCCTCTTGCTCTTCTTTACCTGTTTTTCACTTTTTCATTTTCAATATCAGGGTTATCTAGATCATAAGAAATGGACACTTTCATCCTCAATTCGAATCTCCAAATTCCCGATACTAATCTCATATGCAGCAACTCTAAAATTCCTAAATTCCACCATTGCCTTTCTCAATTCTTCAATCCCCAAAGCTTAAATCCCGAAATCAAACCTAAATCCATCCCTGGTTTAAAAAAAAAAGGAACAATTAGGTGTTTGTGTATGTGTTTGGACACCATGACTTAAAATAGCTTGACTGTTATGACATTTGGAAGTTATCTTTATTGTGCGCAGTGGAAAATTTTAATTTTGATAGAAAAGAGTAGAGTTGTAGGGTGGTGATGAGGCGAGAATGAGAAGAAGAGAAGAATAGGTCGGCCGGTGGCAGTGGGCCGATGGTGGCAATTGCAGAGTGGGTTGGGGAGGAGGAGGGGGAAGATGTGAGTTTCATATTTTTTGTTTCCCATTTTACCCTTAGAAGAGAGTTTATTTTGAAATTTTAGACCACGTCATGCCAGTTAACGAAATTAAGCAAAATTTTCTACAGAAGGACAAAAATGGCTGCCCGTGAATTAATTGAGGACAAAAATAAGTAAAAATTTCTAAAAAGGATAAAAGTGGCTAAGCGTAAATAACTTAGGGGCAAAAATGTCTATTTATTCTCCAACTTTATTAAAAATAAAGCTTATTCTTCCATTCTTCTTTACCATACACGATAGCTACTGCAAAAAGGAAAGGGCTCCTCAGAATCCCTCAACCATGGCAATGAATTTAGGGCAAGTTTCCCACTCTCTGTCTTTCTCTATTGTGCTGCAACTAATTTTCTCATAATTTATCCTTTTTATTAGCTTCTGCAATGTCCGAATTTTGGTATTTTTTTAGGGTACAACGGAAAATCCCAATTTGTTAGTACCTTGATTTCTTTTGTTTTTGATGAATTTTTCTTTTCATTTTTTTGTTTTTGTTTTTGTTTTTGAGCGTATGATTTCAACTCTATAGGCGCAATTTAGGACGACTTGTTCCTGCTAGGGTTTCCTCAGCTGTACCAGGAACTATAATGAGGTTTTCTTCAGCCGGATCGGGACGGGTTCCTAGATCTCGTCACGAGTAAAAATCTAAACATATTTTTCCAGTTTTCGACTTTGGATTACCTCATTTAATAACTTAATAACTTTGAAAACCTGTTTGCACTATTCTTATGCAGGTTTTTGGAAACTGTCTATCTTGGGGCTTCCCCTGGTAAAAAAATTCAGTTCAGTTTAGTGTTATTTTATTTTGATTATTTTTGTTACAGTAGCAGTTAATTAATAAAAAATCAAATCAAATAATATGAGAAGGATGGAAAAACCGCCTCCGCTATTCCATTAACTTTAAGATAGAATGTCCAAGAACTCAATTATCGGATCTATTGATTTGAACTTTTAGGGAAATAGGAATTAAACTACCACTTGTCCTCAGAGTGAGGTTATTGGAATAGAATTATACCTAATTACTGTAAATAAATTAAGATTAATGGAATAGAACTATACCTAATTACTGAAAATACATTAAGGACTAATTAACCAGCTATACTGATATTCCTTTCAAAAAATGAAAAAACAACCCTAAAGCGCATCTACCTTCCAATTATGCACCTCCTTTCCAGAGATTCTAGGATGAAAGGCAGATAGCCAGCTGAGTCTTAACTTAATTTATGTAAAAGATGTGAAGAAGAAAATACTAATAATTTGGGTTTGAAGATGACATTTTAAGAAGATGACAATCATTGAGACCAGGTGGACCAATGGTAAACTTTTTAAAGTCCAGTCAGAAAAAAACGACGTCGTCTTCCTATTCCACCCTATGTTACCTTACCTCCCTAGCTTACCTGAACTCGGGTAGGAGTGTCGTATGTTGGTACATATCTAAGTATCAGGTTCTTATATCTCTAGAAGTAAGGAACTCGTGGATACGGAAATAATTAGGGGCATACAAGGAAATTAATGAATTAACTTTCATTTCTTAAGGGAGATAGGCCCCTAATATCCTCCTCAGTATAGACAAGATTGGGAAGATCACCATTGTAGATGTACCTAGTCTCCGTCAAAGGACCCAATATTTTTTCACCACATCCGATGAGGATCCTATAACCACACCCATGTTGTATCGTGTCGGACACAGGTGCGTCAGTCAAAACAAAGGGTCTAGGTAACATAGATTCTACCTCAGCTATTGATTAATTCTCCAAAAAAAAAAAACTGTTAACTACTATTGAATCCTTTTTCTTCCTAATTCCAGACTTAACTCCCATATCATAACACCTTTCAATTGCTTCCCAACCGCAATCTGATGTTTTATCTTTTATGTTTGATCATGACATGCCCAGTTAGCTGGTTGCTTTGGTCGGGACTGGGAGTTGCCTTCATTTACACGTATGCTTGATATTTCTGCTCCATTTCTTTGTACATTCATCCATTTTGATTCATTTTTGTTTGTTTCCTCTAATGTTCTCTTTATTCTTATGACAGGTTTGCTGATGTCCGGTATTTCTTGTTTACTATTTTTGTTCCACGCTTCACATTTTTTTTGCTGCTTTTTCTAAATGGAATTACTCTTGTACAGGGAGGTCACTGAAAAAATGATAAAAAAACAAGAAGAGTGGAAGTCTAAAGAAGAGTAAGAACATAACTCCAAATTATCCGAATCCTCCAAGCTGTATTATGTGTATGTGCTTTCGACATGCTGTTTTTTTTAAGATTTATGTAGTGGGTTATCATTATTTAAATGAAAGCTGAAGTTAAATTATAGAAAAGGAGAAAGGGGTCATTAGTGTTAGTTACAGGCGTGTGATCTTTGCCCCCCCCCCCCCCAAAAAAAAGAGGTTCAAACTTGATGGCAAAAATACAGGCATATATGATATAACAGTATGTACAACTTACTAGGCTTTATACAAATGTTATTTCGTTTGCTGCAAGTTTTGAATGGTGCATGAGTTAATTATGGTTTGGTAGTTTGCTTGAAGAAGCTTATCCACCAGACTTGAGGCAATGTTGTAAAAGTTTCGGATTGTGACACTTTGAACACAAAATAACAATTTAGAAGGTGCACCCTTGTACGTAAAAGATGAACTGTAAGAAATGAAGGGAGAGAAGTCCTAGGGGCGTAAATTGTTCCTCTTAAGTAGGAAAGTTAAGGGGGGATTCATAGTATCATGGGACTGACAAAAATTCTGAAGTAATTAAGGAAAAAACAAGAGAAAGAAATTTCCAAAATGATGGTAACGAAAGTAAATTAGGAAAATTTCAATTCACATGCAGTGTTGTTAAGGCTCACGCCTCGGGCGCGCCTTTGCGCCCCAAGCTCCAAGCTCGAGGGATAGCGCTTCAATATTTCAGGCGCGCCTCAAATCAGTGAGGCGTGCGCCTTGAAGGAAAAGTTCCAGGCACAGGCGCGCCTTTGTGTAATTAATCCTTTGGGAGTCCGAAAAGAACTCAAAAGTGCCTTTTTCCATGTATTTGCCTACAACTTAATATTTATTTAACAAATGAAAATAGAGGAATGTGGGATGTGCACTGGAGTTGGTATTCTTTATCCTTTTCTTTTACTCAAAGTCCCTTAGCCTTTTTTCTTTTTTCTTTTTAATTGTTAATGAATGACAAACAAGATCATGCGAGTAAGTTTCACTTTTTTGAGATAGTAAGGAGAGGGGCAAGAGGATTACAATTTTCTTTTCTTGGAGGAAAGGAAAACATGTATAGGAATTACAGAGAAAGTTTCTTAGGCATAAATTATTTCTCTTGTTTTGTTATGTATTTACACACACACACATATATATTATTGGTCTAGAATTATATATTAATAATCTATATGATAATTATATTTAAAGTGCGCCTTTTTAACAAAGGCGCACGCCTTTTTTGCGGCCCAAGGCTCCAGACCCCTTTTGCGCCTTTGTGCGCCTCATCGCCTTAACAACACTGTTCACATGCCAGATAGGCAATGCATCAAAATTTGAGGTGAACATTGCAAAACATATTGCTGCTGATTCTCTTTGTTGAGACTAAATCATTCCTTATCTGGTGAAAGGCGGCAAGTCAACATGAAGGCATCTCCACTTTCTTTTTCTCTCCCCCTCATTTTATTGTTATTGGTGTTGTTTTTTTTAGAGGAAGTGTTAGTAGAGTTATATGGTTAATTAATTGAAGCATGTTTGTCCATAAAACGTTCTTTGAAACACAAACGGATTTGACTTGCTTAATGCATTTGTATCTGTCATGCTAACAAATGTATTTAGCTTGTATAATGTGAGTGAGGTTACCGGGGGTCTGTTTGGATGGTATGTGCATAAAGGAAGTTTTCCCTATTTTGTCTCTACTATTGTGCCATCTGATTGTCTTATTATAACCTTTTGATTGTTCCATTTAATCTCAAAAATTTCAAGCGAGCTCAGATCTATTCCTCTTGCTAGGGTTACTTAATGGATGTATATATCGGCACCTCACAACCATGTTAATTTCAAATTCTTGGTGAATGCTCTCACAACCTTATAACTGCAGCAATTGCCAAAAGTGGACAAAGAAAATGCATTGATGTTTTTAGTTATGGTTGAAAAGCTCTAAAAAGGCGTATTTTTATGCAGGGAGGAAGTCAAAAGGCTAACGTCAGAAATTAAACGTCGCAGGTAAAATTATATAAACTCCTACCACTCACTCTGGGGAATTTTTCTGTTCTTTCATTCTACTTTATTTGGTGATGGGGAATAGTTGAGAGGTTTAAGATATATAATTTTTTTTTGAATAAATGTACTTGAATTTTTTACATGAGCAAAATAAAATAAACCCTTGTACTTGAGATTGATCACTGACTACCAGTAGTTCGTATGCTGTGTTTCTTTTTTAAAGATTCTCGTGCTCTTGCTTCCATTATAATTTTCTACTCACGGTTAGAGGCGTTTCCTTGTAACTTTGTATTTTATAAACCATCAAGTAGTCCTAGTGAGACAATCTGATTTGCTTTTGCAATGCCCAACACCATCTCATTCATAACTCTTAATCCCCCTCCCTCCCTCCCTCCCTCTTACCTGTTAGCAGCAGTGGACAAAAGAAAGAAAAAACGTGAAACTTTCTTTGTGAATCATCACATCACGTTCAAAGGAGCATTTTTAAATTATGACAACTAATTTGAATGTATGTTGTATTGACAGGAAAGAAAACATAGAGTTGAAGGAGTCATTGGCCAAGATGCGGTATGTCCTAACCTGATAGTTTTCTCTTACAGGGCGTCCTTTTACTTCCGAAGATAAGTTAAACACTAGATAAGTTGTGCTGGCATTACGTTTTATTATCTTGACCGAAATTTAATTGCCTTTTGTTTTCATGTCTCAGGAACCCATGATGGCTATAAGGTCTGAACCCCGGCCATACCTGCTAGTAGAATGTGCTGTTTCACCCAATGTTTAGATCTCTCTTTGGAAAACTTAGTGGACATATTGTAGTTGCTGTAACGAGGATGCTTTGACATCGTGACTGATATTTTTTGGCTTTATTTATATCCGACTGTGTTTTAATATATAATATATATTATGACTGTTATTTATTAAAAAAATATATTAAGCAATTATCGTCCAGACTGTTAAAAATATTGAGGGAGCTAACTAGCGTGCACATATTACATTTGTTCAGAATGTTAAAGCTCATACAACTTCAATTCCCTCCACAATTGTTGTGTATTTTTCACAACACCTAAGAACGTGTTCAACTGATTCATCTTCATTTTTACCAATCAGAAAAAAAGGGCAATTAGTAATCTTTATTTTGAAAAGCATCTTCTTTGTGGCAAGGCTATTACGATAACAAGTCCAAAGGAATAACTTAATTCTTTGATTACACTTCGCCTTCTAAACCCAATTCCACTCTTTATTATCAAGTTTATCATCATGGATATTTTCATGTATGATATCATGAGCTTCCTTGGATCCAAAATCACCACTCGTACTCCATTTCCACCTTCTTCTATCAAATAAAGATTCATTATCAGGCCTAGGTGTAGCTCTAATAGAGTTAATCAAGCTAATTGGCAGAGGGAAGGAAATGTTATTGAAATTCCAAGTACCATGCGTAGAAAAAAAACTAGCCAGCTTAGTATGTTCCTCCCCCTCTAGAAATGAATATTCTGATATGGTATGTTCCTCCCCCTCTAGAAATGAATATTCTGATATGGACCAGGGCCAGGGGTAGGGTCATGGTCCACTTAGCTGAGATTAATCCACGTCGCCCCCTCCCTTTTAAAAAAAAAAAATCATCTCTCAGTCACAGTTCAAATACAAAAAAGATTGTCCTGATATGGACACAGTTAAAAGTACAAAAATTGTACAAATTTATCACATCACTATAAAATGAGGAGAGAGATATTTTTTTACTTTTAACTGTGTCTATATCAGAACTATTTTTTGTATTTTAACTGTGACTGGGAGATAAATTTTATTTTTTTTTAAAAGGGAGGGGGCGACGTGGCTTAATCTCAGCCAAGTGGACCAGGGCCCTACCCCTGGCCCTGGTCCATATCAGATATTTCCCTCTAGAAATGGTCCCTCAACTAATTTCCTCAAAGGACCCAACCCTGTCTAATCATCCATCCAAATCCGAATTGTTTCACCATTCCTTGGGATTCATGCAGCCGAATCATTGAACAAATTCAAACCATTTCTTAAAGCTTTGGCATTAATGGAACCAGTCCTCTTATTAACAAGGATCCGAGGTCCATCATGCCTTTTAATGTACTTATTCCAAATGCATTGAGCCCATTTTGGTTTATTATTTCTCGCAAGTCTCCATGCTAGCTTAGCCATTCCTACCTGGTTGGCGTAGATTGCCTTTCGAATCCCTAACCCGCCTTTAGTATTGGGTCTAGTTACCCTATCCCAGTTGATCAAATGAATCTTTGATTTCCCCTCATTGATTCCCCATAAAAAATTACGTTGTTCTCTATATATTTTTTCACATACAGCTGCGGGGAGAGGCAAACATTGAGAGTAATAAGCCAGAATCTAAGAGGAAGAGGATTGGATAATTGATTTACGCCCGGCAATAGATAGCAAATTCGTCTTTCACCCTCCTAGCTTATTACAAACCTTAACAATAATAATCCCATAGTCACTATTTTTTGGCCTAGCATGGAAATGGGGAATCCTAAGTACTTCCCGAGATTATCAGTAGCCCGGATATTCAAAATACACTCAATCTCATTAATCCTATCCTGGGATATATTCTTAGAAGTACAAAATTTGGATTTGTTAAAGTTTATTTTTTGCCCCAATCTAGCACTAAAATCATCCAACACTTTCTTCATTTCAAGAACCGACTCTTCATTCGTCATACTGAACAGAATAATGTCATCATCAAATAAAGAATGAGACACAAGAGGACCATTTTGACCTACTTTAATAGGTTTCCAAGTCTTCAGTCTCACCGACTTTTCAATACTGATAGATAAATACTCCATGTATATAATAAAAATATAAGGCGACAACGTATCCCCCTGTCTGATACCTCTGGACGGGTAAAACCACTTAGTCGGTTCACCATTGATCAAGATAGCTAATTTACTAGAGAAGATACAATGCATGATTATCTTGACAATAATACTCGGGAAATTAAAGAACAAGAGAAATTCCCTAATGAAATCCCACTCAAGCCTATCAAAGGCTTTCTCGAGGTCAATTTTCACAGCCATTGTCCATTCTTTAACAGTTTTCTTCAACATAGAATGGATAACTTCCTGGACCAGAATGACATTATCAGCACATCTTCTCCCATGAATAAAGTTGCCTTGGTGGGGAGAGATGATGTTATTCAGGATTGACATATGGATCAAACTCAGGTTGCCACAACCTAGGTGTTAGGTACTGACCATTTATAAACCATGGGCCACAAGATATGACTCTGTTGAAATCCTACTCTCTGGTAAACTTGGCAATAAAGACGTTGTTACCCAAATCCACCAATCTTAGTTCTCCCACTGGTTTGCTGGTCTGACCCTGTAATCAATATAACCATGATTTAGAGGCCTACCAAAAGGTTTAATTATAACATGTGGACTTAGGGTTGTTAAAAGTGACAATTTGTTTTGCCACGTCAGTGATCCAGATTAACCATAGAGAATAATCCGGACCGTTGACGAGTTCTTCATCAATGGCCACAATCACTTCTCTTTATGTGTTTTTTTCTTCAATTTTTTTGCAACCGTGTATATTATTCATTGTGCGAAACAAATAGTGACCTTCAGATAAAAAAATTGACGACTGAGATCATTTGAGATTGTGGAAGTTAATTTTTTAAATATCTCACCCAAATAATCTCATCCGTTAGATCCTTGGTCTGAAGACAACCATTTATTCTGCACGGTACAAAACATTTAATATTCCACACCGCAGCCGCATTCCAACTTTATTGTTCTGACAAAGCCTCGAAAGTGATATCGACTTTGGGCTGATTTTTTTGACTTTTGGGACTCTTTTTTTTACTTTCTGGAGCTCTTTTTTTTACTTTTTTCTAAAAGAGTACTCTAAGGACATTTTTGTCCGTTGATCAATTTTGACTCAATTTAGTCAATTTTTAGCTAATTGGACTTAGCTAACAATCATTTCCCTTAATAAAAATGGACGAGATATGAATTTAGAAATGAAAGAACTTAGTGTGGCCCAGTGGAGACGGCCAAAGAACAAAGGACCTAAGTCCCGAGTTCGAATCCTGCTACTCCCCCCCATGCCCCGTTAAAAAATAAAAAATAAAAAAATGAAAGAACTTTTTACAAGTTATTAGAAGGGTAAAGTAGTCCACAGCATGACAAAAACTTCTTGGACCCAATAAAACCGTCATATGCGTCTATCAATTGTTGAAACTATCACTTATCGATTCAATTGGAAGAAAAAGATCCCCAACTCCGGCGACAACGACGACGATGGCGATGCAATTTGGGTTACTCTCTCTCTCTCTATATCTGTCTCTTATCTATTTAAGAATTCTAGGGTTTCGATCTACGTTTCTCCAAATCCTCCTTGATTGATTTCACTGGTATGTTGATTTTCAGGCGTAACCTTCTCAGCCGCTATTTACCTGCCTCGGGAAGAGCTTCGATGCCTAGGGGACTACTGCCTCAGGGCGTTCGAAAATTTTCTAATGGGTATGTTCATGTAACCATATGCTCAATAGTACTTACTATTTGATTTGCCTTTTGATATTTGGGGTGAAAAGGAAATTTTACCTAATTCGGGGAAGCGTGAGGCAATTTTTTTTTATTTATTTATTATGGTCTTTTTTGTATTTGTTGTAGTTAGTTTGCTGCTTTTATTGTCTAATGGATTTTCTGGATTTATGCAGAGTCCAATCACGTCCTGAGATTGAATCTCCTTTAAAACATATTTTGCCGCCACTACCTGCACAATTGGTTATATTCTGCGTTTTGTGAGTTTAATTTATTTTTTCTCCCTCTTTTGATGGGTAGTGGACTTAGATGGTTCAAGTCATTTGACATCCATTTGTTACAAATTGCAGGATTGCTAAGCCGTTCCTTGATCCCGAGTAAGTTATCGAATAAATTTACTTAGCTGAGTATTATGTTGCACTTATGTTAATTATCTACTAAAAATATTTTATTTTTGTCATTTCCTTCTCTTGATCAATGTGCTTCATATTATTTTTCCTTGTGCACTTTAGAATTTTGTTAAGCCTTACCAAAGTGGAATCTATGTGCGGTTTTTCTTATGCAGGATAAAAGTCACGGAAAAATATTCAGAAATAAACCGTGTCAGGTATGATTTGCATTAGGAATATTGAATGGTTGTTGCTCTCCTTCCAAATGAAATTTCTTCTGTTTCCTTGACTTGATATAATTAATACATTTCAGGTGACTATAGTTTACTGATTACGGAACGTAGAGTTCAATAGTTTTTTTGCATCATTTAAAAAGAAAATTCAAGTTATCTATCATAAATAGGCCGTCGGCAGGTTTTGCCTTCCATGTAATCAATAAGAACTGAAACTAAACCAAGAAGAAAGTAAGAAATTAAATTGTGTACGAGGGGGAAAATAGTGGAAATTTATGGAAAAGTGTGAACAAATGTAATTTGTGCATGCTAGTTAGCTCCCTTTCTCCCGGGGCCGCAGCCCGAGAGTTCAACTCTCAACTCGAAGTGTTGTTTCAAAGGTCTAAATGTTATCATTCCTTGCAGCGCTGAAGTTAACCGTCTGAAAGTAGAAAGTGAGCAGTTAAGGTATGAGTTTTCCTTGAAAAGTATTGCATTCTAATTACATTTTCCAACACCAAGCGGCCACTATCTTTTATTTCTATTGAATTCTTCCATTTTGTTCCACTGCATAGAGTGATTCACAAGTTTAGGGTGACTTCTCGGAAATCTTTGTGATGTTTGTACTTAATATATTTGAATGCGTGACTCATTCCAGAAAACCACAAATTGTTTATTATGTTTGAGTTGATTTGTAGGAAACTTTTTATGATAGTTTTCTTCATGAACCGCCAAATGTTTTCCTATCATTTCATGCATCTTGCAAGACAAACCATGCAATTTGGTACCATTACTTTCTAGTCCTTTCAGACCGGGTAGTGGGATTGCATAGCCACCTGGCACTTTCAGTTTGTTTCATGCTCCATAGCTTTGAACAATTGTTGCTCGTAAATGCTCATTATGTGTTGGCTTCTCCACCTTGGTGGTGGCTGAGTGCGTGAAAAGGATGGAATATTTTTTTGTTAATCTGGAGTTTAGTTTGAGAGAACATAATTTTCTTGTGACGGCTCTAATTTTTGCCCTTACGTTTTGACAGGGATGAAAAACTGGCACTGATGAACGAATTGTCTGCAGAGAGGTTTGCGATTTTCTGATTGAGTTATACTCTTTTTGTTCTTCAACTTTCAATGTGTGTCAATTGCAAGCATGTGTTATCCCATAATTTCTTTTATAGAGAAGACTATTCTGTAGCAGTTTTTCCATTCTCAAATGTGTTGGGCTGGGCTTTTTTAAAGCTTTAAACATTTTCTCCCTGTAAATTATTGCATGAAACCTTTTCTTTTGTGCACTTACACACCCTTTCTGTGTTTTGGTGAGCAATACTGAATTTTCTGTTCATGGTCGCGTCAATTTTTTTTATAATGCAGATTGTTATTTGGCGTATATGTATTAATGTGGATTTGAGCAACTTCTTGGTCCTTTAAGTTGCACATTTTATGTTTGTTCTCAGCATGTAGTTCGTTATGATGTATTCTTGTTTAAGTGCGTCATTACTTTGAAAATGGTAGTGTTGGCGATTGTTGATTGCTGATGTGGAAAATATTTAGGGTGCTTTAGACTGTTTAACGGCATTGAAGTAAATTTGGAGCATGATTATGTAAAAGCAATCACACACTTTTGTATTTTACAGTCCAGACCCTTCAACAACGTGTTGGTTTCTTTGATGCAGGAGATCTCTTAGGCAGTGATTATTTCCATCTGAAAGCGTGTATGTAGGAAGGTTCCTGATCCCATAATCTTCAAAATGTAGTAACTCGTAATTTCATCTAGATTTTGTTGGGCACTTACAACTTCGGTAATGACAGTAGTAGTTTAATATCATGGTTCAACTTAAACACATTTCTATCCAGCTCCTGCACAATTTTTTTCCTTTTGTTCTTGAATTTTTTAGATTGATTTCATGTGTTCTTGGATCCCTTTATTTTTATATCTTTATTATTTGCTTTCTCTACCAGCTATCTAGGCTGGTGTAGCTATCTAAGGGATCAAAAAGTGTAATTGGGTTGGTGAAAATGTTCTCAATGATGATCCATTAAGTTTGGATTGTGTTTACAAGAAAGTTCTTCCGCCTGAGCATAAGAGATTTGTAAAATGTCATTGACCTCATTTCATTTGCTTTCAAAATCAATTCGGTTTCGGTTGCACTAAATTGTTCATGTCAAGTATACAATGAAAGTTTCATTCTTTGTTACTCCATGAAGAAAAGGTAGTAGACAGAATGGAAAAGTGTTTTGACAAAGCTTATATTCACCAAGCATTTCATGTCAAGTAGACTAAGCGTTTCATGTCAAGTAGACAGAGAAAAGTTTCATTCTTTTCTACTCCATCAAGAAGAGGTAGTAGGCAGAATGAAAACGTGTTTTGACAAATCTTATATTCGATATGGGATCCAGATGAAGCAGCAGGCATCGGTCCTCCGAAGAAATTTCGAACAAAAGGGTCGGAACTCGCTGATAAGAGTCGGGTTCTCTTCCAAACAAAAGGGGGAAATTTTCTAAAGAAATAGCTATTTTACAGGTAACTCTAGGACTTCTACTCTCAGGTAAATCGCCTGAGCCGCTTGCCCTGGGCCTTTGCCTCATAAGGGTTTTCCAGTCTCTGGGTTAGAACGCCCCAGAGAATTGATGAGTAAGGTAAACGAAAGGGCTAACCCTGGCAAGATCCGATCGGAAATAGGATAAATAATGGAAAAAGTCTCCCTGTCATCGCTAGTTTACATCCACGCTTCCCTAGTGGAGGGGTATAGGAAGAGAGCATGATTTGCCGTTTCACCTTTAAGGGGCGGACAAAGTGCTGAGAATGTGTTAATACGCCTAGAGAAAGCTCAACGTGTTAGAAAGAATATTTCCAAACAAAAACTTGAACCTTTGAAAGTACAAGAAGTTCAACTCGGCTACGATGCTGAACATAGTAAAGCTCGACACATGCTAAACACATTTGGGCCGTTACTTTAAATGGAACGGTAAGATGATGCATAGACATTTATTTAAGCCACACAAAACCACTAATCTCCCTTCTCTCTAATTTCTGCAAAAATCCATCCATTAAATCCCCCCCCTTACCTGTTAGCAGCAGTGGACAAAAGAAAGAAAAAACGTGAAACTTTCTTTGTGAATCATCACATCACGTTCAAAGGAGCATTTTTAAATTATGACAACTAATTTGAATGTATGTTGTATTGACAGGAAAGAAAACATAGAGTTGAAGGAGTCATTGGCCAAGATGCGGTATGTCCTAACCTGATAGTTTTCTCTTACAGGGCGTCCTTTTACTTCCGAAGATAAGTTAAACACTAGATAAGTTGTGCCGGCATTACGTTTTATTATCTTGACCGAAATTTAATTGCCTCTTGTTTTCATGTCTCAGGAACCCATGATGGCTATAAGGTCTGAACCCCGGCCATACCTGCTAGTAGAATGTGCTGTTTCACCCAATGTTTAGATCTCTCTTTGGAAAACTTAGTGGACATATTGTAGTTGCTGTAACGAGGATGCTTTGACCTCGTGACTGATATTTTTTGGCTTTATTATATCCGACTGTGTTTTAATATATAATATATATTATGACTGTTATTTATTTTAAAAAAAATATTAAGCAATTATCGTCCAGACTGTTAAAAATAATGAGGGAGCTAACTAGCGTGCACATATTACATTTGTTCAGAATGTTAAAGATTTCACATTGGTTAGTTTGTTAGTATATTTGGAATGTACATGGCTTGGGACAATCTTCTCTTCCTGAGTCTTGAGGTGCATTTTGATGGTTTGAATTAGGCTCAAATCTATTCTTAATAATATATCTTGTGCTTGAAACTCCATCCTTGTCATTCTGCCATCTTGTGGTTGCAAATGTAGGTGGAGAATTGAAAATTTTGCATGGTTGACAAAGATGTTTACTTCCATGTTTTGCGAAGTAATCAACCACTTGGTTCCCCTGTTGATAGGTATGAAGAATAGGGAACTTCCGGAGCTGAGGTAGAAAAAATCTGTAGTCGGAAACAATGTTAGCATATTTGATGTTACTGCAATCATGAAGTAAACCAATAACAAATTTGGAATCAGAGTTATTTCAAAATCAAGAAGATCATAGTCAATGGCTAGTTTTAGTCCAGTTTTTAAAAGCAAGAAGTTCAGCTTCATTATTAATGGTGACTGGGAGATGCATACTGAAGTCAATAATCCAATTCCCTTGGTAATTGCGTAGGATACCCCATGTACCTCCTATTTTGGAGTTTAGAAGGCAAGAGCCATCAGTATTAAGCTTGTAATATGAAGGTTTTGGCGGGATCCATTTGATGTAGGTCAAGGTTGGAGTTTTACGAGTTTGAAGCAAGTTGTTTGCGTAGGCAAATTCCACGCTCCTAGCAATAATTTCACGAGGATTTATTGTTGGAGCATTTTCGTTTTTCTGAAGATAGTAGTGTTGCGTGCTAGCCACAGGTGCCAGCAGCCAAAGGAGAAAATACAAGACCAAGGAGTTAGCTTGTTATTGTGAAGAGTGGAGCAGCAATTAGCTTTTATCCAAGTGTCGAAAGAGCAGCTTGCGAAGAGGATGGAGGTAATGTTAACTTCTAGATGAAGAGATAGATTGGTCCAGAAGGATCTAACTACTTTACAGTAGCCAATGATGTATTCAAATTTTTTTCGTTGCTTCTCCACAAATTTGGCAGAGAGTGGAGGCAATAATTTTTCTACGGTGAAGGAGACTAGCATGGGCAATTCTATCTGTGAAACAAAGCCAAAAGATTTTTTTTTTTTTTTGAATGCTTTTTATATTCCAAATACAGTTAAAACCTACTAAGTTGTGTGAGTGATTACTAATAAGGGCTTTATAGGTTTAGAATACTGAAAATTGGCCCTTACTAGTAAGTTTCCAAGTGGGTATTGGTGAATTCCGGGATGGGAGTAGTGACTAAGAAACCGTGGATGTGTGAGGGACTGGGAAGCTAAGATTATTTAGGTTGATATAGTTGTGAGTGATAATATCTTTAACAACTAAGATTTCCTCTGCTAGGGTTAATGGTGCTTGCAAGACTGATCTAAGAGGCCCAGTACTAGCCCAAGAATCATACCAAACTGAAATAGAATGACCATTTCCGATTTGCCAACTTATATTATTTTTGCAGATGTTCCATCCCTCAAAGATACTTTTCCAGATAAGAGATGGTGCGTAGTGTTTAGTGAGGCTGTGAAGTTGCATGTTACGCATGTGTTTAGATTTTGTGACTTGTGGTCCGCCTTGTGAAATTGGGAGACAAACTTTGTCCTAAGAGATAAAGTGCAATTTGCGATGTTTGGCATTAGATCCCCAAAGAAAATTGCAGTAAATAGTATATATGGAATTTGTGATGGAAATGGGGAGCAAGAATAATTGAATGATATGGGAGGGTATGGCGGAAAGTGCTGATTTAATAAGGGTGCATCTCCCTAGGTAAGTGAGAAAGTTAGTTTTTCCAGGATGCAAGTTTGGTTTGCATATTATCTAGTATAACTTGGAAGTCTTGGTGTTTTATGGGAGTAATCTTGCATGGGAATCCTAGATATTTGCCTAGGTCATTTGCTCTTGATATTTGGAACATTGAGCAAATTGAATGAGCTAAATTATCGTTAATGTCAGTAGAGAAGAGGAATGTAGATTTTGCAAATTTTATGTTTTCTCCTGAAATTGAGCAGAAATCTTCAAGGGTATTGATAATTGTTCTGCAATCACGTAAGCTTGCCTTAGCCAGAAGAATGATGTCATTTGCGAACATCAGATAAGTGAGGGGTGGGCAGGTTCTGGATATTTTAATAGTTCCAAATGGAGTTTTGTACATCTTCATTAATTTTGATTGTTAAGTATTCTAGACTAAGAATAAATAAATAGGGTGAAAGAGGGTCGCCCTGACGTAGTCCTCTAGATGGGGTGAAGAAAGGGGTTTGATGGCCATTAATAAGTATGGCTAGAGAAGACGTAGTGATGCATGTCATGATAAGTTTAATGAGTTTTTTAGAAAAATTGAATAAGAGGAGCATATTGTAGATCATAGACCATTCAAGTCTATCAAAAGCTTTGTCTAGATCTAATTTAATAGCCACGTGAGCAGCTTTATCCTTAGATTTTTTTTCCTAAAGGAGTGCATTATTTCATGTACAATACAAGCATTGTCTGAGGCTCTTCTATTGGGGAGGAAGCTACTCTGGTTTGGACTAATGATAAGCTGAAGGATCGGTCTAATTCGATTGACTATTATTTTAGAGATAGTTTTATAAATTGTGTTGCAGAGACTGATGGGCCTATAGTGATTAATGATGTGACACCCCAGCCCTCTTGGGTCGGGTATGCCGCGTGTCTCTCGGCACTGGATTCTATCTTTTACAATATAAATTACATGTGGATAAATTATTTTTCTAAACTATTCTATGGCTTCTAAGTTGACCCCGGTCTTTGACTGGATCCCAATGTACATATTTCTAATCCTAAGCTTTCGCTGCGCACACTGATACCAAAATCTTCTAATCTGGGTCTGTGTCTAGTGTTGACTCAATTCTTTGTCTTGATTCAACTCTACACCTCATAATGTTTTTGTTCTATCCACTCAATCCTGCAAGAACTAAAACAGGAAACAGAGAAAGGGTGAGTTATAAATAGCCCAGTGAGTCCCCTGTGAAGTGTGTGCTAGTGATTTTGAAACTCATTTTATTTCGCAAACATTTTATTTTGAAGACACGGAGAAACTTTCTTTATTTAGAAATACTTTTCCTTTTCCAAAATAATATTGAAATTAGTCACTTTCAGAAAATTCTCTTTTAGAAATGGGAGCAGTTCGTTAAGTTTTCTTCTTTTGCTCTTTTTTTTCTGTTTTTCTTTATTATATATTTATTCTGATTTTTCTTTTTCTTTCCTTCAGACGAACTGCTTCTCCGGCGTAGCTCTCCGTCGACCACCGCCTCCGGTCAATGCAGCTGCTGCCGCCCATTCGCCGCCTCTGACCACCACCATCACAGAAGGCTGCTTCTTTTTATTTCTATCTCCTATTTTTTTTTTCCTTTACTTTCTGTGTTAATTATTTAGTTATTATTATTACTATTACACATTTTCTGTTTTTCTTTTTCTGTTTTCTTTATTTCTGTTATTCTTACTATAATTATTATCTTTATTATTATTGTTTCACTAATTTTGGTGGTAAAATAGGTTATTAGTATTTTTCCATACTTAGTGATAAAGTAGGCTTGGGGACTTTAATATGTTTATGTTTCTTTTCTTTCTACTAAAATTTCATAAAATTATATTCAAACTTCTTAGAAGTTGTAGAAATCTATTCAATTTAATTAATCTCCTTTTCCATTTAAAAATTACATAAGCTTAATCAAATTCCTTTTTAGGTGAAAGTTTCATAAACTAATCAAATTTCTTGAAAGAAAGTAAGGTAATTAAAATTCTAGTATTTCTTCCCAGTTTCAAATTGTAAATAAAGTAGAAAATTATGAAAATATTATTTCAATAACATGATAAAAGATTCAAGGAATTTAAACTTTCAGTCTCCAAATATTTAAGGAAATTTAATAGGTAAATTCCTTAAATCAATTTTCCTCTAGTTTAGGTTCAAGGAAGAATGTAGATTTATATTCTTCTGGTCACCCATCTTAACCGGACAAAAATTCGATTAGGAAAGTCTCTATCAGTAAGGTAGGTCACGGGATGCTCCAGGGATTGCGTTTCCACAATCCTCGGGCACAGACAGTCTCAGAGAATATAATCCAATTCTTGCATGAACCCGATTAACCTAAATTCATTTATTGTGCAGGATCAAAATAATAGATTGAAGAAGTACCTGCTTGATAGTAGGTAGAGTAATGGGAATACTTTAGAAAAATTACTCAATAATGTCTTTGATTTTCTGATGAGAGTATTCATAGAAGATCTAATATTAGGCAACTATGATATAATTCATAGCATACCAACCAAAGATTATTGACCGGAAGAAGTTTAGTGTATAGTGAAGAAGAGAGAATCTCCCTTTTAGGGAAGATTGGTGCAAGTGAAAAGCTTAGGCAAAGGGCTCTATTTATAGTTGTATAGAGGTCCTTGCCTTGTAATTTCTTGCTTTGTAAGGACTTTCAATGTAAATACAAATTTTTATGTAAATAACATGTAATTCAGGGACTTTAAATGCAATTATTTTCTTAGAGATAAATATAACTTTTATTTCATTTTCATTTTATTTCTTAATTTACAATTACTATTATACCCTTGTCTCTTTAATAAAATTACCAATTTATAGTTTGGACTATTTTACCCTTGGAAATTAATTTAAAAGACATTTTTAACCTTATCAAGTGAAAAATAATAAAATACTAACCTTTAAATTGATACCGAAATTACCGTTTGTCACATATGAGTTCCGATCTTTTTATTTTCGGGATTATGCAGATAAAAGTTTGGTTAATGGAAGAGAGCATGATACCGGTGTAAAAAAAATTTGTATTAGAGGTACTGTGACATTTTTAGTTTCATACCAATATTTTTGGGAAAAAATGGGATATAACCCATCCGGCCCTGGCGACTTATAAGGTTGGAAGGATTTAAAAGTTTGTAAGATTTCCAAATCATTGGGAACATTAAACAAGTTAGAAGTATCACGCGGATAATGCACAGGATCACTAGATTTATTCATGAAAACGGATGACTTAGTATGGCCAGTAGTAAACATGTTAGAAAAATGATTAAATATGATAAGAGAGATATCAGAAGGGTCGGAATGCCAGTTACCACCGTTATCCTTAATCTTGGATATATAATTTTATTCGTCTTCGGTTAAGAGTGAGATTTTTTACTGTCTCAGTGTGTTTGGACGTCTATGGAGGAGGAATAAATGAAAAAAACTTAGTATTGTTGTCACCTGTACCCATTGAACACGTGATTTCGTTCTCCAGAAGTCGCTTTCATTATTAAGAATCTGGACATATTGCTTACTAAGTTCTTCTTCTAAGTTAATTAGAAATGGACTATACTTTTTACTCAAGTATTTTTTAATACCATTAATACGATTTAAAAGTTTCCTTTTATTGTGGAAAATGTTTCCAAAGCAGTTATTGTTCCAAGACTTAATATCATAAATAAACTTATTGATTAATACATGATAATCCTATTTTCAGGCCAACTAACTTTCACTAAGCCAGGAAAACTAGGGTAGGCAAACCACATTGTTTCCATTCTGAAGGGTAAATTTCTCTTTATGTAGGATGTGGTATTTAAAAACAATGGGCATTGGTCAGACATAATCTTAGGGAGGTGAGCAAGGTTGTCAAAATCGCGAGTTGGATCGTAATTTACGATCCAAAGGGTATAAATCGAGTTAAATCGCACTAAAAATCGCTAGAGATTGGATCGTAAAAGATCGTACGATCCAGATCCTATTCATGTGGGGAGGAAAGAAACGCCTTTACTCGGTTACAAAAACGGGATTGAAACAACAAACAGCTCTAGATTCAAGGGCTCTTTCGATTCAGGGGCTCTTTCTATAGCCGAACAGGAGGGATGAAATGTGGAGAGAAGTGGAGGAAACGGCTGGTACTACTAGAAGGATTCTTCTTTGGCAAATCACAGGTCTAATAATCAAATATTTAGATCAGTTGATAATATTAATCAGTATTAGTTAAGAATTTTGTATTAACTGTTGAATATAAAAAAATAACAGTTGAGAATTTATGCTAACAAAAACCATGTCACCACTAACTCGAATATGCCACATCTTGCTCGTAAATGAAAGTTTTTTTTAAGGATTTTTACCTTGTCAACAGTCTTGTAAGTGAATGTCCCAAATATATTAAAGAATCAAAGAGTTATCTTTACATCTTAAGGAAGATAATTTTCTTGCAAAGTTACAGTAAAAGGAACATGAGGTCAGAAGCAGTCGAGCTAAACAAAAAAAAAAAAAAAATTCATCAGGAGAAAAGTGATAAATTAGAACACTTTCAAAAAAACTTCGTTTCCCTGGTAAGTTCAAAAACTTGGATACTGCCCTCTCTCTTCCCTACTCTCTCTAATCCGTTATAGTTTTTCTTCCTTGCTTAACTTCCTTCGTATATAAGCCTGAAATATCAGATATAAGACAGGCTTTGAAGCCTCTTTTGCAAGTTGAGTATGTTTGATCCACCTCGTATAAATTCAAAATGTTGGATCAAACATACCCAACTTCCAAAAGAGGCTTCAAAACATTTCTTATAATTTGCTCGGCGGGTGTTCAAAAGGCTCTACATTGTCTATATCTTGTTCAGTTTGAGTTTGAACATTGATACCTTCTATCAAATCATTAGAAGGAAGGGTATTGGAGACGAAGAGCTTAAATACAAAAATGGTGTGCTGTATGATTTGAGAAATCTGAAATCAAAGTTAGAGGAGGCTGAGAAGTTGAAAATGGCGTGCTGGTCCATTTTAGCCTCTTCTTCCTTTGCCCTTCCGTTTTTTCCGCCGTTTCTTCGACATTTCAAAGAACGTTTTATGTCAAACATGTTTCGCTTAATTAACCATATAACTCAACTAACATCTCCTCTCAACAAACAGCTTAGAGGATTCGAATATTTTGGGGTTAAGTTCTTACTCATGCTTAAACTTTCTCTCTTCTTGTATTTTCATCATTCTTTCAGTGGACTTCCTGCATAAGACTTAACTCCATTTAGAAAAGACCGCAAAAAAAATGTGAAACGTGGAACAAGAAAAGTAAACAAGAAATACCGGAGATCAGAAATCCTGTCATAAGAATAAAGAGAACATTAGAGGAAGCAAGCGGAAAAAAAAATCAAAATGGATGAATGTACAAAGAAATGTAGTAGAAATATCAAGCATACACCCCCAAATGAAGGAACCTCCCAGTCCCGACCACATCAACCAGCTAACTGGGCATGTCATGATCAAACATAAAAGATAAAACATCAAATGTCTAAACTTAAACAAACCACAACTACAATGAAAGTTAGTATTGATGGCTAAACTTAAAAAAAAATCAAAAGGAAGTTTGTTGCAGACGAATACTTTAACACTATAAAGGCGTTATGATGAATTGATAAAGCCACAGTATGAATGGAGAGAGCTGAACTCTGGAGGAGACAAAAGAGAAGATCAAAGAGGTGACGAAATGACAGGAAAAGGTATAGGAGGCTAAGAAGCGTAAAATGGCAGAGAATCTGAAGCTAGAGGAAGTTGAGAAAGTTAAAACAGCGGAGAAGCTGAAATCACAGTCAGAGGAGTATGAGAAAGTGAAAATAGCAGAGAAACAGTGGCGAAAAAGGAGGCGGCGGTTAGAATGGATCACATCTTCGATTCCAATCAGCGGCAAATGAGATCTTTTTGATTTTCTTAGACAAATAGAACTTTTTGACTAACTCAGCAGATCTTTTTGCCTAGTTTTTGTTTGGGACGGAAAAAAATCCTTTCCATCAACATCTCTTTAAAACTGCTGAAAATGCGCTAGATTTAGTTCCCAGTTCCTTTGCCTAAGAAAATAAAAAAGATCTCCTTTGCCGCTGATTGGAATCGAAGATGTGATCCATTATAGTCGCCGCCTTTTTTTCCCGCCGCTGTTTCTCTGCTATTTTCACCTTCTCATACTCCTCTAACTGTGATTTCAGGTTCTCCGCTGTTTTAACTTTCTCAACTTTATCTAACTTCAGATTCTTTGCCATTTTCCGCTTATTTGCCTCATTTACCTTTTCCTGCCATTTCGCCAACTCTTTCATCTTCTCATTTGTCTCCTCCAACTCTGAGTTCAGCTCCCTCGATTCATTCTGCAGCTTTATCAATTCATCATCAACGTCTTTTTTGTGTTTAAAGTATTCGTCTGCAACTGACTTCCTTTTGATTTTTTTTTAAGTTTAGCCATCAATTCCCTGTAGTTGTGGTTTGTTTAAGTTTAGCCATCTGATGTTTTATGTTTGATCATGACATGCCCAATTAGCTGGTTGTTGTGGCCGGGATTGAGAGGTTCCTCCATTTGGGAGTATGCTTGATATTTCTAGTACATTTTGATTTTTTTTTTCCGCTTGCTTCCTCTAATGTTCTCTTTATTCTTGTGACATGGTTTCTGCCGGTATTTCTTGTTTCACTTTTTTTTTTTTGCTGTTTTTTCTAAATGGTTACTCTTGTACAGGGAGTCCACTGAACGAATATACAAGAGTGGAAGTTTAAACATGATTAAGAACTTAACCCCAAAATATATGAATCCTCTAAGCTGTTTTTTGAGAGGGGTGTTAGTTGAGTTAAATGGTTAATTAAGCGAAGCATGTTTGCCATTAAATGTTCTTTGAAATGACGAAGAAACGGCGGGAAAAACAGCGTGTTTAGTCATGACTCCACTATTTTGTGTTGACATCGACACTTCGTAACTTCTTGTACGAAATCGAAAACCATTAACGTCACACATTATATCTTTTAGCCCAAGGTTGAGGACCACGGTCTAATGTCTTTATCTCATCTAATGGTGGCACACTGGATGATTGTTGCAAGTCTTCAACCTAAAATTGAAGCAAGAAATAGTTTATTGATAACTATACTAGTACATTAATGACACATTTCAGTTAATAACTATATAGTTTATTGATAACTATACTTGAACCACTCGTGAACGTGTCGTTATGAATCTGTTGTAATTTATTTTTTCCCATACAAGGATTTTGAGTTGCTAATACGGACATATGGATGCTAAGTAATGAAAAAGAACGACAATGTCAGTATTCGTACATAGTAAAGTAATAGCTTTCAGGAATCAACTTACTCGCGAAAAAAGTAACCTCGTTCGAAAGGCTGAGAGAGTGAATGTTTTCCCGTGCTATTTTGCAGTCACCATGGCTGTTCCGCACGTATTCTCATTCGTTGGATTAATATTTGGATCGTCGATATTGATTTTAAATGAACACATGTTCTGATTTTAGAACACCAATTCGCGTGAACAAGTGTCTTTAAGCTAAGAACATTTGTTCTCAAGGAAAATAAAAGATTTTCCGCATAGAAGCTGGACGGACTGGTTTTGCAACAGTGGTTACGGTGTGGGACAGTGTAAGTTCTGTACGTACGGGATTTACTCTTATTCGTTGAATAAAAAAATTTACAGTAAAGATTTATTTAAAACGGATATTTGTCATTTTTTTAAGAATAAATTTATCTCAAAATACTTGTCAAAATAGAAGAATTCAAAAGAGTGAAAGTGGATATTTGAAATGATTTTTTTCTTTTAAAAACTAAAACTAGGCAAAAAGATTTGCTGAGTTAGTCAAAAAGTACTATTTTGCCGATCTACTCTCCAGCTGATGAGAATCAAACTTGTGATCCATTATAGCTGCCGCCTCCTTTTCCTGCCGTTGTTTCTTTGCTGTTTTCACCTTCTATGCCTCTTTTACCTTTTCTCCACCATTTTTATCTTCTCAATTGTCTCCTCCAACTTCGATTTCAGCTTTCTCAATTCATCTTGCAAGCAATTTTTGAATTTAATTTGTTCGTCTACAATAGTTTTCCTTGTAATAATTTGATGAACCGCATTAATGTTTAAAACCAAATCGAACACGGTATAAGCAATGACGAGCCTTTCGAACCCCTGACTTTTATACACCCGACCAGCCAATTCTAGGAGAGGCTTTGAAGCCTCTTTTGCAAGTTTAGTACGTTCGACCCACTTCAGATACATACAGAAAAATACAAAGCCAGGACTTGATAACCTGTTAAATGAAAGTTCATTAATGATTATTTTTTCAATCATACTTATATATTTAACTAAGGTTACATTAATTAACTTTCATTTAACAGTTTATCAAGTCCTGACTTTGTATTTTTCTAGATGTATCTGAAGTGGGTCGAACGTACTAAACTTGCAAAAGAGGTTTCAAAGCCTCTCCTAGAATTGGCTGGTCGGGTGTATAAAAGTCGGGGTTTCGAAAGGCTCGTCATTGCTTATACCGTGTTCAGTTTGGGTTTGAACATTGATGCGGTTCATCAAATCATTATAAGTAAAACTGTTGCTGACGAACTTAAATACAAAAATGGCTTGCATGATTAATTGATAAAGGTAAATGATGGATTGAGAAAGCTGAACTAAATGTCGGAAGAGACAATTGAGAAGACGAAAAAAGGCATGAAAAGGTAAAGGAGGCAGAGAATCTTAAAATGGCATAGAAGGTGAAAATAGCAGAGAAACAAAGGCGGCTATAATGGATCACATGTTTGATTCTCATCAGCTGGAGCCCCATGGATCAATTCAATAATTATCAAACCTTTTGGTACATCTCTTAACCATAATTTTCATCTTCTTAATTGTCTCCTCCGACTTTGAGTTTAGCTTTCTCAATCCATCATTTAGTTTTATCATAACATCATGCAAGCCATTTTTGTATTTAAGTTGTTCGTCTCAACAGTTTTCCTTATAATGATTTGATGAACCGCATCAATGTTCAAACCCAAACCGAAAACGGTATAAGCAATGACGAGCCTTTCGAACCCCCGACTTTTATACACCCGACCAGCCAATTCTAGAGAGGCTTTGAAGCCTCTTTTGCAAGTTTAGTATGTTCGACCCACTTCAGATACATCCAGGAAAATACAAAGTCAGGGACTTGATAACCTGTTAAATGAAAGTTCATTGATGATGATTTTTTCAATCATACTTATATATTTAACTAAGGTTACGTTAATGAACTTTCATTTAACAGGTTATCAAATCCTGACTTTGTATTTTTTTTGGATGTATCTGAAGTGGGTCGAACGTACTAAACTTGCAAAAGAGTTTCAAAACCTCTCCTAGAATTGGCTGGTCGGGTGTATAAAAGCCGGGGTTTCGAAAGGCTCGTCATTGCTTATACCGTTTTCGGTTTGGGTTTGAACATTGATGCGGTTTATCAAATCATTATAAGGAAAACTATTGCAGACGAACAACTTAAATACAAAAATGCCTTGCATGATGTATTGATAAAACTAAATGATGGATTGAGAAAGCTGAACTCAAAGTCGGAGGAGACTATTAAGAAGATGAAAAACTATTAAGAAGATGAAAAATGGTAGAGAAAGGGCATGAAAAGGTAAAGATGGCAGAGAAGCTTCAAATGGCAGAAAAAGTGAAAATAGCAAAGAAACAACGGCGGGAAAAGGAGGCGGCAGCTATAATGGATCACATGTTTGATTCTCATCAGCTGGAGCCCCATGGATCAATTCAATAATTATCAAACATTTTGGTACATCTCTTAACTATAATTTTCAAGTGCTGGGAAAAGAAACATATTAAAGCAAAATTCTATTTTAGTATCCTATCACTACACCAGTAATAGTAATATATATATTTATAACAGTAATATTATTTTAAATCCCCAGGTGGCCCGCGATTCGTTGGATCCGACCCGCACAGGTTGCAGAGTAAATGGACCGGACTCAAAAAGCCAGCATTTTAACGGGATGCTTTTTTCTTAGTCCATGCATGCTCCATTAATGGACGAACCGGACCGGTCTGCGGGCTTTGGCCCATTTTGACAGTACTCGTTAAAATTCAAGCATTTGAGCCTAAAACTGAACCACTCCTCACACATCAATTCATGGAAAATGTTATTATTCCTTGCAGCGCTAAAGTTAACTGTCTAAAAGTAGAAAGTGAGCAGTTAAGGTATGAGTTTTCCTTGAACAGTCTTGCATTCTAATTACATTTTCCAACACCAAGTTGCCACTATCTTTTAAATCAATTGAATTCTTCCACTTTGTTCCACTGCATGGAGTGATTCACAAGTCTAAGGTGACTTCTCGAAAATCTTTGTGATGTTGTACTTAATATATTTGAATGCGCGACTCATTCCAGAAAACCACAAATTGTTTATTATGTTTGAGTTGATTTGTAAGAAACTTTTCTTCTTGTCTTTGAATTCATGAACCAGCAAATGTTTTCCAATCATGCTTCTTAACAAACCATGCAATTTGGTGGTGGCTGAGAGTGAAAAGGATGGAATATTTTTTTGTTAATCTGGAGTTTAGTTTGACAGAACATGTTTTTCTTGTGACGGCTCTAATTTTTGCCCTTGTGTTTTGACAGGGATGAAAAACTGGCACTGAAGGACGAATTGTGTGCAGAGAGGCTTACGATTTTTCAACTGTAATTTATCTTCTCCGATTTTACTATTGTACTATTTGATCATCTTCTCCGATTTTACGTTTTCTTTTAGTGCAATTGAAAATCTTGTAATGTTATTTATCTGGTTTTAGACAAATTATGCTTTTCATTGGTTGACCAAATCTTATTTGTTTTAGACGACGACTCCTTGCTTCTAATTTTCTAGACTGGATGGGACCTACGCGTGTTTCTGGAGCGCATCAGTTTCACAAGTAAAAACGCCCAATTTTCCTGACTTCAATCTGGATCCAATTTAAATTTCTCTCTCATTAGGTTGTTCAATGTCCAAATTTGAGTTTTTTTTCTCTTCCTAACAATTTATGCAAGAAATACGATTGAAAAAATCATAGTTAATGAACTTTCATTTAACAGTTATCAATCTCAGACTTTGTAATTTTCTGGATATGTATGAAGTGGGTCGAATTCACTAAACTGGTAAAAGAGGCTTCAAAGCCTCTCAATATAATTGGTTGGTCGGGTGTTTAAAAGTCGGGGTTCAGAAGGCTCGTCATTACTTATACAGTGTTCGATTTGGGTTTAAGCATTGATGCGGTTCATCAAAACATTAAAAGAAAATCTATTGCGGACGAAGACAAGTACAAAAAAGGCGTGCACAACGAATTGAGAAAGCTGCAGGATGAATTGAGAGAGCTAAACTCGGAGTCGGAGGAGACAATTGAAAATATAAAAATGGTGGAAAAACGGGACGAAAAAGAGACTAAGAAACTGAAAATGACGGAGAAGTTGAAATCAAAGGTAAAAAAAGCTAGAATGGAACATATTTTTATTCTCATCAGATGGAGAGAACCATTCGATTTTTTTTCGACGTTCGTCTTACATTAGTTATTCTTTTACCTAATGTAAGATGTTCGTCTTATATTAGTTGATGTAAGACGTTTGTCTTATATTAGTTAATGTAAGACGAACGTCGAAAAAATCATCGAACGGTTCATTCATGTGATGAGAATTAAAAATATGATTCATTCCCGCATCATCTAACTTTGATTTCAGCTTCTCTGTCATTTTTGGCTTCTTATACTTCTCTGTCATTTCGTCCCGTTTCACCACCATTCTCAATTTTCTCCTACAACTCTGAGTTCAGCTCTTTCAATTCATCATGTAGTTTTCTCAATCCATCGTGCACACCATTTTTTTTACTTAAGGTATTCGTTTGCAACAGACTTCATTTTAATGATTTGATAAACCACATCAATGGTTGAACCCAAACCGAACACTGTATAAGTAATGACGAGCCTTCTGAACCCCGACTTTTAAACACCCGACCAACCAATTCTATGAGAGGCATGAAGACACTTTTAACAGTTTAGTTAGTTCGACCCAATTTATACACATACAGAAAACTAAAAAATCTGAGATTGATAACCTATTAAATGAAAGTTCATTACCTATGATTTTTTTAATCTTACTTCTTGAATTAAATGTTAGAGAGAAAAAAATTAGAAGTAAATGGAAAGTTACGGTAAAAAAAACCAAATTTTGACATCTAACAACCTAATAAAAAAGAGAGAAATTGAAATGGGATCTACATGGAAGACAAGAAAATTGGACATTTTTACCTATGACACTTATGCGCTAAAGAAACAAGCGTAGGTCCCAACCTGCCTAGGAAACCATAGCAGCAAGGAGTCATCGTCTAAAACGAATAAAAATTTTTACAGTGTTGTTTTTTTTCTTTTTATTTAAATTATATATATCATTTTATATATGCATCATTTTATTGTGTCCGCTATAAGCCTTTATAGCGTCCGCTATAACGTAATGACATTTTTTTGGGCTTGCTGCCATAATCCGCCATCTGCAATTGACAACACTGGTCTTAAACAGATGGTTTTAGTTGTGAGGTGCATCAGCTCTTCAGGTTGATTAAGTTGCCATAATTTTCTCAATGTTTATTACAGAAGGGAGACATTTAGAAAGAGAATTGAGACCCAATCCATAAGGAATTTACATCACTTCATGTTTGAACACACAGTTGGGACAAAAGAACATGTTTGGATACACCGTTCCTGTCCAACACAAGTGACTAATATTACATCAACAACGTTCTGGTACGCCAAAAGTGTTGTTAAGGCGCAGAGAGTGTCTGGAGCCATGAGGTGCAAGGCAAAAAAAAGCGTACTTTAAATATAAAATCTTTTGTATATTTATAGCATGTTAATTTTGATAAAAATAAATAAACATAAATAACAAAATCAAAATTAAAAAAAAAAAAAAAAAACATAATGCCTAATTATCATAATTTTATGAATCCCATGAGAAATGTGTGCCTAATCAACCTCCATGTAATTCAGAACTACATTTATTGAGAGATTGACATAGAGATTCTTCACGTACCTGGTGGGTAGTTCAGAACCATCACAGGTTAATAGTACAATGAATATGGGCTAGGGTTGTAGGCAAATATAGTAAAAATTTGTATTTTAAGTTTTTTTTTTCTCTCAAAGGATTGACTCGGCACGTGGGTACAAATCGCCGAAGAATATGGAATAGAGTAAGCAAATATAGTAAAAAATGAATTTTTAAGTTTTTGGCTCCTAGCGGATTACTTATTCAAAAACGCGCCTAGCGCACGGAGCCTTTTCTACAAAGCGCACGCATCCCTGATTTGAGGCACGCGTTTTCAGGAGCTATGCTCAATCCTCACACGTGAGGCGAGCCTTAACAACACTGGAACGCCAAAGCATTCAAAACCTCAAGAACCACATCATTAGCATATAGAGGAAAATTGATTTAAGGAATTTATCTGTTAAGTTTCCTTGAATGTTTGGAGACTGAACGTTTAAATTCCTTGAATCTTTTATCAGGTTATTAAAGTATATTTTCATAATTACCTACTCATTTATATTCCTTGAATCTTTTAGAGAACTTGACTTGCTTTATTAACAATATTTTTCTGAGGCTGCATATAATAAGATGATAGGCGTTTCTGCGGAAACTCCAGGAGAGAGAAACTGAGAAAGTATTTGTTGTTTCAATTTTATTTACCACTAGGAAATTTTATTACACCCATATAATAATATAATTTTTAAAGAAAGCCAAATACTTCATCAACATCTTTGAAAGAAAGAGATTTAGTATATAATTTTTAGTAGATTAGCTTCAAGTGCCTACATCATTTTCCTATAGTTAAAACACTTTAAAGATTCAAACAATGGCAAAACATAAAGGAATTCAGAATAAGGGAAATTGAAATCTAGGAAATTGATACAAAAAGAGATAATAATAATTACAGTAATAATAATATTAGCAATAAGAACCATAACAATAATAATTATAAATATTAACAGAAGAATAATGGTAGAAAGAAAAAAAGAGAAAATAAATAAATAAATAAGGAATAAAAGAATATATAGGAGATTACTTTGGGAGTGGCGTCGGTCAGCGACCGGAGAAGCCGATAGTGGCGGCAGGTCAGTGGTCGCCGGAAAACGAGACAGGCCGAGAGAGAAGAGGATCATCTGAAAACAAATAATAACAGTAAGTGATAGTAATAATAAGAATAAAAACAGTAATAAATGATACTAGTAATAACATTAATATAGCAGGAAAAAAAAAGAAGTCTTAATAATAACAATTATAATAGCAATAATAAATTAGTAAGTAAATAGAGGAATAAGTAAATCAGAAAAGAGATTACCTCGGTGGTGGTTTGTGACGGTCGGCGGCGGTGGAGAAGAAATCCGCCAGAAAAAAAAGAAGAAGAAGAAAATCAGAATAAATAATAAAAGTCAGAATTAAGAAAAGAAAAATAGTAAATAAAAGAAAAAGGAAAACAAGACTTACCGGAGCAGGATGACCGATGACCGGCCGGAGAGATGACTGACCGGCGGCGAGGCAGATCTGAGGAGAAAACAAAATAGAACAATAAGTATAATAAAACATAAAAGAAAGAGTTAAAAGAAAGAAAAAGAGAGGAAGAAAAGAGGAGAGGAGAGAAAGATGAAAATTAGATGTAGGGATTTAAAGATCTGGAAAATTTGGGGAAAAGAAAATAGAGAGAGAGAGAGAGAGAGAGAGAGAGAGAGACAAACCTGAGGCTAGCATCGGCGGAGAGAAGAGGGAGGCAGATCGGTGGTAACGGTCCAAGAAGAAGAAGAAAGGACGAAAGAGGCGGCGGCGGCGGCCAACCCGCCAAGGAAGAAAGAAAAAGAGGGCGACGGGCGGAGGAAAGAAGAGAAGGGAAAGGAAAAGAGAACAAAGAAAAGAAAGGAGAGAAAAGGAAATTAAAGAAAGGAGGAGAAGAAGAAGAATGATGAAGAAAGAGAAGAACAAAGAAGAAACAGGGCGGCGGCTTGGTGGAGGAGCTGCCGGAGAAGAAGGAGAGGGGAGAGAAGGCGGCTGGGAGGAGAGAAAGAAGAAGAAGAAAAATGAAATATTAGGTTTAGGGTTCACTTAAGAGAGTTTATATACCCAGGATTAATCGTGCAATTAAAGTATTAGCACATAAAGTCCTATACAATTCTTAAATTACAAAAAAGTCCCGAATGAACTACTTTATATTTAGTTGGACTATATAATACTTAAGGGAATAATAAGAATAAAATATATCTGAAACAATTTATATTCAGAGTTCGGAATAACTTTTAGAAAATATATTTTAGTCTCTATAGTTTATATTTCACATTAAAGGCCCGTTAAAGCTTATAAACTATTTCCGGAGAATTTATAAGACTAATAATATATATATATAGGCTATTTATGTCTTCAAAAGTATAGAAATGTCATAGAATAAATATTTGCAGTTTAGTCTCTGAACTTTAGGAATGTACACAAAAGACCCCAAAAGCCTAGAAACTTAGTTTGAATATGTTTAGGCATATTAAGTCCTGCATATTATTAAGTTCATAAGTATTTTCTAAAGAGTTGGTATTTGCACAATAGGTACAGATCTTGAGGAAAGTACGAACGAAGAGGCTAAGGTGAGTTCCCTCTCAAAACCGGAGAACTTGTTTGATAAATGTGTTTTATGAAAATTATTTATAAATGAAAAGTTACGACATTTCTGAAATAAATTGCTGGAAAGTATTTCTAAAAAGTACATTTGTTTACAAATGAAAAGTTACAGTATTTCTGAAATAAACGCTAGAAAGTATTTCAAAAGTATTTCAAAAGTAAGTATTTCTTGAAAAGTATTTCTTGGAAAGTATTTTTGAAAAGTATTTCTTGGAAAATAATTCTGAAAAATATATGAACGACAACTCTGAAATTCTGAAGAGGGCACTTACACTGCACAAATTTGGTAGCCCCTCGTCCGACCATTAGTAGAACCACTATGAAATTCTATATGTTCCTATTCATCGGAGTAGTATGCCAGATATTTCACCGGAGAAATTACTCTCACGAGGTGGCGGCTAGAGAAACTCTAGCGAGCAGAGAGCGGGGAAGAGACTGTACTTGCTTCGTTTGGTAATTACATATCCTTTCTAAATACAACTTGCAACTTAAAATCTTTAATTGATTAGATTTTAAAATAATTAAAGTAGAAAATTTTAGTTATAAAGTGTTTCTTCCCTACCCTTTTATAATATATCCGATGTGAAATTTGAGAAATTTCCTAACAACTTACAAGATTTTATTATAAAATTTTTAAGTTTGAACTTCGCATAAGACTTTTTGGGCATTGAAGCTTGTTAACTTTGATCTTGAACTTGTAGGTCAAAAGAGGATGCTTCAAATCAATGAGATGGACGAATGGAGACTACAAGCTTATGAGAATTCTAAGCTTTACAAGGAAAAGGTCAAGAAGTGGCATGATAAGCACATCATACAAAATTGGGACTTCAAAGAAGGTGACCAAGTACTTCTATACAATTCAAGGTTGAAGCTTTTTCCCGGGAAGCTCAAGTCGAGGTGGTCCGAACCTTTCATCGTTACAAAGGCGTTCCCTTATGGTGCGTTCGAGATCTCACATGCGGAGAAGGGGACGTTCAAAGTTAATGGCCACCAAATCAAAATTTATTATGGAGGTGATCCTAAGGCATTTGAAAGAGTTCATTAGAAACTCCATGATATGGAGGTTAAGTAATTTACTTCTCTAGTCCTCTTTTGTACATATGTGTTTAGGATTATGAGAGTTTCCTTTAATTTTATTGTGATCTTGAACTTAGTTGTGTTTTGTGCTTTAGTATTTAGGTCTGATTTGATTTGATTAATTATATTATATTTATTTGTGTTATAGAGTAATTATATAATTATGTTAAAAAAAATCTATTATTTATTTAGTTTAGTTTTCCTCATTTCAATTATCTAATTATTGTCGATTACTTGTTTGTGTTTTATTGAAATGTCCCTAAAAAACCCTTCGAACAAGAGAAGTAGGACCTCGACATCTTCCGCTCTAGAGAACCCAACAAAAGTATCTCGACTGTCTTTCTCGTGGAAGTGGTGGAGGAGTCAACACACTTGATGATGAGGGAGATGGCCACCATGAAGATCCAAACTAGAGAGTTTCTTTTTCACTCATGTTATCCTTTAAATTTGTTAGCCTTTCTTATTATGGTATTTTTATGGTTTCTCGTGTGTTTGTTAGTGTCGCCTCAACATTGAGGACAATGTTGTCCTAAGTGTGGGGGAGTTTGTTTATATAAATGTTTCATCTTTAGTTCTATTTCCTTATTATAAATATATGCTTCATCTTTAGTTCTATTTCCTTATTTGTAAATATTTGTTAGTATGTGTTAGTAGTTATTTTAAATGTTTCATTTTTAGTTTTATGTCCTATATATATATATATATATATATATATAAACTCAAGAAGTGGTAGAGTTCTCTTTGTTTATTTTGCATAAGAAGCTCACGTTTTGTTAAGAATCCGGTGTATATAACAAATTAGTTGCTATCATTTTTCATGCTTATGTGATTTCACCTCTTTTCCACGCCTAGCTTACTTGTATTTGAGGAGTATGCTTAATTTTTCCTAAGTTTTTAGTTTAAGAACCACTGGGCTATCCTAGACATATTCCTTGTAGTCCTCGACAAAGCTTTTTTGTGCTTATAAATGAGGGTCATGGTATCTCTTTGAACCGTTAGAGCCAAATTTACCCCTCATTCACTTAAATATATCCCTAGTACCCCATTGAAGCCTTTATTGATATGAATGAACTTCTTGTTGATAGTTACTTTATAAAAACCCGTAATTAGTGGAGAGTTGATCTTATTTGTCAATCTATGTGGATTTTGGGTTTATGGAAGTGTTTTGAAGCATGAAGAAAGTTGAGGGAAAATGAAAGTCATGAATTTTTTTTGGTTTATTGAATGAATGAAAGAAAGATATTGATAACTCACGCATCCATCTCATGTTTATTTGTTTCAAGTGTTTCTTTATGATTGAAAAAAAAAATGTAAAAGTCGTTATGTTTAATGTAAATGTTCATAGCATGGGATGATGTTGAGATCTTTCAAAATGGTTTTGGGTATCCTTTTGTGCGCTAAAGAAGAAGATTTGGGATATTGTGGAACTCATAAGTTTTTTTTTTTTTTTTGTTGAAATGTGAGTTTATGAGTTATGGAGTGATTAGTGATTTTGATTGACATATTTGTGTAGCTTTTCCTTGCTCAACTCTCATTAGCTTTGCATATCCCTACCGTCGTTTGGAAACCATAAACCTTGGCCTACGTTATAAGCTTTAAAGTCCTACCTAATCTAAGCATAAATTAGTGACCTAATTCTTGTAGTGGAACACAAGTAATATGCCCGTGGATGCCCCAATGGTTAGTTTACCGATAATTCTCGAATACTTGTTATGTCTAGGTTCACACACACACTTGAAATCCCTTGCATGTTAAATGATGAAGACTACTTTCATGTATACATTGGATTTGAAATTTCACTTGCGTGATTATGTGTTGATGGTATTGAGATCTCTAACGCCACTTGAGCACTTTTTGGAAAATAAAACTCTCTTGGAAAAATGGCACCTCATGTTGAGCTTATGATGGTTAAAAAATATTTTTCATTGAGAGTGTTGAAAATGCTTGGTTATTCCCTTTAGACTTGGAGCTTCATTGATGAGTTGTGTTTTTGGGCGTATATGCACTTTGCTTGAGGACAAGCAAATATCTAAGTGTGGGGAGTTGATATTTGCTCTTAAAGCAATATTTTAACTTGTATAATGTGTTTCATAATTTCATATTTGCATGGTAAGATGCTACTTATACTCCATTTTCTCTTACTTTAGGTTTAGGTGGAAGATATTAAAGTTTGGAAGATACTTGGATGAAAGAAGATGAAAGTCACCAACTTTGTGGGCCAAAATGTAGAATACCGAAAAATACATGGACTGGACTTTAAAAGAGCTAAAACTTCATGGGTCTTTTCTGCAAATAGAATAAAGTGCTAAAAATGTCTATACCTTCCATTTTGTCTTGTGCCCATATCATCACTTGGACATACACTTTATTATCCCAGGTTTTCAAGAGAGTTTTGAGAGAGAAAACAATTCTTAAATTCTAGAGATATATTTAGAGGTAGATTTAAAAGAAAAGTTTGAAGCTTCATTGAAGATTCTTGGCAAGAAATTGAGGTGTGGCTCAAGACTTGGTTTTTCTTGAAGGAAGAAAGAGGATTTCGAAGAAGAAGAGAAATTTGGAGAAGATTACTTAGCAATGAGAATTTCTGCCTCCCTCTCTTTTAATTTATTATTTTCCTTCATGAATATGGATAGCTAAATTTGTATACTAGTTGAATGGGTTGAACCCTAGCATGTTATTTATGTGTTGACAATTGGGGTTTTTTGTGAATTGAAGTTAATTAGTGAAATGATTTGTGAATTATCTTTTTCTATCTTGTTGGTCATTTAATTAATTGAGAAATTGATTCACTTGACTAGAACACTCACATTTAATGGGAATTAATTTTGACCTAGAGATGGGCTTAAGCAATTCCTCCTAATTTGAGTTTGGAAAATTAGGGGTTTTGGGTTTAATGCACTCTTTGGGTAAAATTGAGTAAATAGAGATACTAACTTGATTAATCCTAGAGTAGGAACTTCACAAATTGAGACATGAATGAAGTTTATTTGGAAATCCCTTTATAGGTTCACCTAAGGCTTCTTTTTCACAATACCCCTCCCTAAACACATAAGTACATCTAGGAGATACCCGTTCAAGTATTCACTCTCCTAATTGAATTTTCTCTTTAAACACCCTAAATCTTAATTTTAGCTTATTAGTAGATTAATTTAGTTAAGTAACAAACCTTCCTAAAGTTTTAGTCAACTAAACAATAAAATAAAAGTCACTACTAGTACTTACCCTTCTTCGCGAATACGATACCTTGGTTGCTCACTCTAATTTACATTAACGATAGGTGCTATTGCCTTGAGTTTCTTGTGTCCAATTTGAGTAGAATATTGTGGGTTTGCAAAAACAGATATATATTAGTTTAAAAATAGATAGACACTTTTACCCTTTAATTAATACATTTATGTTTGGGCAATTAAAATTAGTTGTTGACTGAATTAATAAAAGATAAAGGTAAGTATGGAAACAATACATTTAATACTCTCTTGATTTCTTAAAGTGACAGATAATTAGAAACGGATACAGTATATCTAGGGGTGTCAATCGAGTTATGTGAGCTGAGCTTGGCATAGCTCACGCTTAGTTCACATAAAAATTTGAAAAGCTTAGCTCACGCCTCATAAACCTTGAACTCACGCTCAACTCACATTTTAACATGAGCTCGAGCTTAACTCACGAGCTAATTTATATTAGCGAAAAAATTAAAATTCTGTCTCAAGGATAGTATAATACAATGAGCCTTACAACTAAATTTTGACAAAAATACAAATATACATAATACAATGATACTTAATTTTTGAAGCAAAATAAACTAATAAAAAGATAATTGATGAGGAACCTTGATTTTTCAGATTAAGATTCGACACACAAGGTTGAAACTTGGATCTTTCTCGAATTAGTTTCCAAGGGAATATAATCAAACAGTGGGTATTGACTATTGAGTTGAGCAACATATTATAATTATAATTTATATAAGTCTTCTTTTTTTAATTATTACTATTATTATTATATATACATAATATTTTAATTATATTAATATTATTCTGGTTCGAACTTATTTCAGGCTGAGCGGGATCAAGCTCACGCTCAGCTCACATGAAAAGCGAGCTTGAATATTAAGCTCACGCGCACATCACCTCAGCTCAAGCTCACGCTCACATTTTTTTCGAGCTATGTGAGTCGGGTTCGGGCCGGCCCAAACCCGTTGACACCCCTAAGTATATCTAGGCGCTAGATAATTGAGAATGGAGAGAGTAATACACATTTTTTTTATCAGAATCATATTAGTAAATTTGGACTATCATATCTCTTGATCAGACGATCTAGATTACATTCATTTCCAAACTAGAGTTCCTCGATGGTTGTTCCAAACCAATTGTACTGAATAATTATAATCTGAATCGTCTGAGCAAACAATCTACATCTCATATCTATTTACACATTGATGATTGAAATGCTTATCAACAAAAGGACCAAATCGATATCATCTTTCCACATTTTTCAATACAAAATTCTCACTTTGGGCACCACGCATACTCATACATATAATTCGCCTTTTCAATTTCCAAGACAAATTATAAAACAAAATACTAAACTCACAAGAGATGGTGATTCAAATAGCATACCCACCACCACGGCTCCAGTGTGTAACGGGAAAAGTTCCACACGTGCAGAACTTTTTTCGTCCGTTAAATTAAATTTTTTACGGTTAAAATTGATTTAAAAAAAACACATATTCTGATTTTTAGAATACCTGTTTTTAAGCTAAAAATACATATTCTGAAGTGTTCGGTATATACTGAAAAAAACTGTTCTATATCATCCACCCACCTCACTTTGACCCCTCAAGGTATGTGTCCAAGGCAAAGTCTCAAGTCCGAATCAACAAAAATGCACATTCAATATATCATGCTTCATAAGATATACAAAGATGTTCAAGATAATAATTTAATTTAATAGAATATTAAAGATGAAATTGTCCATTTGAAAAATAATAGTTTCAGTGAAGAAAAATACTGGTTACGCTTCAGAACATCATATAAAAAGTTGATTCACATAAGCATAGGCAACGAGCATTATAGCTTCCTTGAAATTCCATCTATAAGACACCTCATATCGTCTATTTGGTTCCTTTTAGAAAACGTACAAAAGAAGAGGAAGAAAGAACCACCCGATTGAGAAAATAAAGCTAATATAAACCAGTCCAGATACTGTACGGAACAGGTAAAAATTCGCACGTACGGGACACGCTGAGGGCCGTCGATTCGTTTTCCAAATGAATAGACGGCTGAGATTTAAAAGAGGGTTAAAAGGGTACATACGTAATTTCACAAAAAAAAGGGAGACACGCAACCGTCACGAGAGAAAACGGCAGAAAAGTAAAAAAAAAGGCGCCTTTGCATGTCTTCTTGTTAAAAAAATTTACATTTTATTAATAAAAAAAATTACATGTGTTCTTGTGCAGAGAACATGTGTTCTTGTATTCGGAACACATGTTTTTTATTAGTGAACATATATTCTGTTCTGATCAATAACTAATTAATGAATGTTATATCTCTTTACTTTTTTCTTAATGTTTTTTCTGGTGAAATTTTTTGGGTCCGTGGTTTGAGATTTAGCTTAACAACTACATTGATTAAGATATGCTCTCGTATTTGCCGAATCAATTTCTGAAATAAACAGGTGTTCACACTCAATAAACATGTGTTCTTATTCTCATAATACATGTTCTTGTGTTCAGAACACATGTTCTTGTATTTTGAACACTTGTTCTTGTGTTCTAAACACATGTTCTTGTGTTTTGAGAGTCCTAAACACAAGTACTAATCAGCATTGCCTGTAAAAAACGTGTGTTCAGTAGGCAAAAACATGTGTTCTTGGTAAGAGAACGTGTGTTCAGTAGACAAAAACACGAATTCTTGTTAACAGAACATGTGTTCTTCGTAAGACAAATGTCTTCTTGGTAAGAGAACATGTGTTCATCAAAAGGAAAAAAACACCAGAAAAAGTAAAAGATTAACAATTATTTGGCATGAAGCACTTATCAAAACTTATCCATAATTTAGCCTTCTCTGTCTTTCATAAAACAAACTAACAAACAGGTATTCACACTCAAAGAACATATTTTCATACTAACAAAATACGTGTTCACACCCAAAAATAGGTGTTCACACTAAAAAAATAAGTGTTCAATATCATAGAACAACTGAACTAAAACCAAAAAAATAACTGGTCTAATGCTTAAGGTGTTCAACACCAACAAGCTACATATTTAAGATATCTAATGCTCAAAGTCTGAGATGAAAGTTTTATTCATCTAGGTAGGAAGTGCTTATCTTCGAATCCCTCCAACTCTGTTTTATGATAAAATCCAAATATTAGGAATAAATAACATGAGAAACAACAAAAATAATAATGTTATTTATAAAACAAAATAAAAAACTCACAATTTTCTGATTCATCACAAAGAACAACTATTTGCTTGGATATTTTTGCTTTACAAGAGAAAATCTCTGAATCTTTTCCACGCTATTTACATATTCTTCCATCGTTACTTTATAATTTTCTATTAAATAGATATATTCTTTAACAAAAAAAAAAAGACGAAAGGGAGGAAGAAATATAATGAACCAGTGAGAGAAGGGATGAGAGAAAAATGGAGAGATTTTAGAAATATGAAATTATCTTCAACCAATTAAAAGGAAAAGAGAGAGAAGAAGGGATTCAAATTTCATTTTCCCGCCTAAATGGACAGCCAAACAATTATTTCCTTTAATACCCCTGCTTTTGATTCAGTCGTTGGATTAAAATTACTTGATCCAACGGCTCAGAGTGCGGCCCGCACATACTGAACAAAATCTGTTCAGCATAGGAGCCCGGGTGAATATAAACAATCACACCTTACCATCAATGTTGTCAAAATCGCAAGTTGGATCGTAAAATCGTACGATTTTACGATCCAAAGGGTATAAATCGAGTTAAATCGCACTAAAAATCGCATCAGAGTTGGATCGTAAAAGATCGTACGATCCGTTACGATTCAATATTGTCTCTTTTCAATTTTTTTTTTTTTTTTTTTTTAGATTCTGTCCCGACAACATAATAAAAATTTGTTTTAATGTGAGAAATCCCTCACTACTTTTTCTATTGCTTGTGATTTAATTAGTTAGTGAATCATGAAGTTACTAATTACTGATTTAATCATTTGTTATGATTTTTACTGTAAAAAAAAATTCTATAATACATTTGAGAAAATAAAATCTTACTATTAATAATTTTTATAGACGGAAGATTAATAAGAACTAAGAAAAAATATTATTTTATCATAAAATATTGGTTTAAATTTATCATTAAATTTAAAATTAGGGTCAAACTACCCACCCATCCCCCCTTTATGTTGTTCACACCCCCCTCCCCTCATTTAATTTTTTTTTTTCTCTCTCCCATTAAATGCTCTCAACTTCTCTCCATATAAAATTGTTGCCGCCGCCCCCTGGCGCCACCGGAACACCAACCGCAACTCCGGTCACCGGATTCCGGCCAATTTTTTATTTTTATTTTTTTTCATTTTTGAACTTATTGGAGTATATCCACCAAAAAATATCAATTTTAAAAATTTTGGAGCAAATATTCCTAAAATAATATTTAGAATTTTCTAGAAAAAAAAAATTTTGAATTTTTTGACCCCAACCCACGCCACCCACCCACCCTACACCCACCGCCTGTGAGGGGGCACGCGGCCTACCTCCTACCCGCCTACAACGAATTTTTTTGATCCCAGCCCATTACACACCCCTAACCCACCGCCTGTGAGGGTGCAGGCGCTCTACCCCTCCCCGCCTACCCTGTTGCAGGCGCCCTACCCCACCCCACTTCTCAATTTTTTTTTTTTTTTTTATAGAAAATCCTAAATATTTTTTTAGGGGTGTTTCAACAAAAATTATGTGCAAATAAAATACCAAGTATTTTCTTTGTATTTAGGTTTTAACACTTAGGGTATGTAATGACTCATCAAAATTTCAAAAAAATTACAAGTTTAAAATTTTACAATTTTTAAAAAATTAAAATTTTTACTACAAATTGTCATATAAACTATTACAAAATAAATGTTAGAAAAAAATAACAGTCAACATCTATATATTTAGTCTAATTTTTAGTAAATCAGTCGACTGAAAAATTAAAACAAGATATATCGATACAAATTGACGTCGAGGTCATTTAAACTATATTATTTTTTTTTGCAGCGGTGATGTAGCAGCCACTGCTCACGACGTCAAGCACGCTGCCCAAATTTTTTTTTCCAGAAAATTCTAAATAATTTTTTAGGAGTTATTTTTTGTAACATGTATGGATGTTGATTGTTTTTTTTTGTAACATTTATTTTGAAATAGTTTATATGATACTCTGTTGTAAAAAATTTAACTTTTTAAGAATTGTAAATTTTTTAAACTTGTGTGTTTTTTTTTTTTAAATTTTGATGGGTTATTACATACCGTAAGTGATAATATCAAAATACAAATAAAATACTTAAAAAAAAAGTTTGCACTTAATTTTTGTTGCAATATTCCTAAAACATTATTTAGAATTTTCTGAAAAAAATAATTTTTTTGGTAGCGTGTCGACGTCAGCAGTGGCTGCCACATCACCGCCCTGCAGTGGTGACGTGGCGACCGCCCTGCTGACGCCAGACGCGCCCAATTTTATTTTTGCAGAAAATTCTAAATAATTTTTTAGGAATATTGCAACAAAAATTAAGTGCAAAAACAATTTTCTTTGTATTTTGATATTATCATTGTTTATAATAATATACTTTTTTCGATTTCCCATGTATCTTTAACTTTTTAAGAATTTTAAATTTTTTAAACTTGTGATTTTTTTGAAATTTTGATGCGTTATTATATATACCGTAAGTGATAATAAATACAAAAAAAATACTTGGAATTTTTTTACACTTTTTTTTTTTTGCAATACCCCTAAAATAATATTTAGAATTTTTTGCAAAAAAAAAAAATTTATATTTGATTGACCGCATGCCCTAAAAAAAATCGCCGGAAAATTGCTTCCGGCGGCGGCGACTATTTTCCGGCGGTGGCAGAAGTTTTCCGGTTGGCAGGTAAAGTAAGTTGGGAGATTTTTTGGGAGGAGAGAGAAAAAAAAAATTAAATGAGGGGAGGGGGTGTGAACAAAAAAAAATAGGGGTGGCCCTACAGTGGCTATGTAAAATTAAGATCTTTACAACCTTGCTTACCATTATTCACATTCAAGAATCTCTCTCTCTCTCTCTGGATTTATCCTAAAATTCTCCAAAAAAATTACTTTTCCCCCCTGTTAATATCATCATCATCTGAAAGGCAAAGAAATAGTATTGTTTGTCTGAGGAAGAATCAAGAAATGACATTTCTTTGATGATCAGAGAAAACCCTGTTCCAAGATCATCTAAATTGATCAGAAATTGTGAATTTTACCTTCAAAGGGTGATGATGGGGTTTGAGGCATCTGGGGTCTCTCTCAAATGTATTTTTTTTTCTTGAATCTGTTTGACAAATTAACAATCATATAATGTAACAGACTTAAAGAGAAAGCCTTTCTGTGTGTTTAGCACGTTCTGTTCTGACACTAATTTAAAGTTTCAGTGGAAATTTTTGGTGAAATCTACTTGCTTTGTTGATGATCAGATTATCTTTTGACTTTTAAAACGTCAAAGATCAGATTTTTATGATTAAATTCTATGATCAATTGTTTTTTTTTTTTTTAATTTCATCTCAACTTTGATGTTTTTCTTGATGGTACTCAAGAATCAAAGTGTATCTTTTGGTGAGAAATTTCTGTTATTTTTTAGTTTCTTTTTTGTGGGTTTGGAATATCCTTTGTGGAAGAAATGGAATTCTTCATGGAACAGGTTTCTTTTGCTTCATGGAACAGGTTTCTTCAAGGAAGAAATTGGGTTTTCTGATTATTTATACTTCATCTCTCTGTTTTTGCTTTAGCCCAGTTTGAATGTGATGATCAAAGTTTTTCAGTTGCTTTGTATGAATGTCATTTTGCTGTTTTTCAGTGCAAAATATTTAATCTTGATATAGTTGAATTCAATGAATTTATGCTTTTTTGGTATTATAATGTGCTTAAATGATATAGTTGATTTGTTGGTTTTGTAGGGTTTGAAACTTGAAGTTTGCTGATCGGCTTATAATTCAAAGGTGTATACTGGATTTAGTACGTTTGCTAGCGAAATGTTCTTCACATTGTAATCTAAACTGTTTTCGTACAATTTTCAGAACTTTGGATCTTCTTTTTTCGCCTAGTTTGGGCACTGCAGCGGTGCCCATGGACGCCGCAACGAGTGGAACCTCAAGCATTCAATTCCATAGCATTCCCGAACAACAAATCGCTGCTGCTCTTGTAATTCCCGAACAACCAATTGTTGCTCTTATCAGTAGTCCTTTGCCTATATGTGAAAGACAACAACGGCATTGCTTTGGAAATGCTAGCCCCGGGGAGTTCCCGTTGTCTGCGAATCCCTATATTTTTCTTCATGTTGTCACGGGCTGCAATTTGGATCCCCAAGATCTTGCAAAACTGAGGCAAGTGGGAATTTTATTTGCATTTCAGTGGTAATAATCTCAACTGAATTGATGATGCTGCTGCTGATTGCATTGTAAATTTATGACGGTTGTTTTGTAGGCTACCTGTTCCTTCTTTAGGTAGCCTGCCCATTTTTCCCCGATCACGAGCTCTCCTTAGCCGAGCTCGCGGCTCTTGATATGTGCCAAAAGAGAGCTATATTTAAGCCAATGACTGACGAACAACGTCAAGATTTAAAGCAAAGATGCGGGGCACTTGGAAACTTGTCCTGAGATTCTTGCTGGCTGGAGAAGCATCCAGGAGGGAGAAGTCACAGGCAATAGCTGGTCCAGGGCACAGCATTGCCATAACTTCAAAAGGTGTCATTTACTCATTTGGTTCCAACAGGAAGAGGACTGGCGCCCTCGCCCCATTAGGTTGCTAATTTTATATCAATTTAATGGGCACGATCACGATGTTGTGAAAACGAGAATTATGTGAGAGGAAGTTTGATAGACCCTTATTGTGTGACGGATCGCTGCTAGGCGTTCGAATTATTCAAGCAGCTGCAGGTGCTGGCTGGACAATGCTAATCAGCGACAATGGGCAGGTGTATGCTTTTGGAAAGGATTCGTTTGGAGAAGTTGAATATGTGGTTGGAGGAAATAAATCGGTAACCACTCCGCAGGTTGTGGAATCATTGAAAGACATCTTTGTTGTACAGGCTGCAATTGCAAAGTTCAAACTGCAGCGGTGCCCATGGACGCCGCAACGAGTGGAACCTCAAGCATTCAATTCCATAGCATTCCCGAACAACAAATTGCTGCTGCTCTTGTCATTCCTGAACAACCAATTGTTGCTCTTATTAGTAATCCTTTGCCTATATGTGAAAGACAACAAAGGCATTGCTTTGGAAATGCTAGCCCCGGGGAGTTCCCATTGTCTGCGAACCCCTCTATCGTTCTTCATGTCCTCACGGGCTGCAATTTGAATCCCCAAGATCTTGCAAAACTAGAGGCAAGTAGGAATTTTATTTGCATTTCAGTGGTAATAATCTCAACTGAATTGATACTGCTGCTGATTGCATTGTTTGTTTTGTAGGCTACCTGTTCCTTCTTCAGGCAGCCTGCCTATTTTGCCCCCGATCATGAGCTCTCCTTAGCCGAGCTCGCGGCTCTTGATATGTGCCAAAAGAGAGCTATATTTAAGCCAATGACTGACGAACAACGTCAAGATTTAAAGCAAAGATGCAGGGGCACTTGGAAACTTGTCCTGAGATTCTTGCTGGCTGGAGAAGCATGCTCCAGGAGGGAGAAGTCACAGGCAATAGCTGGTCCAGGGCACAGCATTGCCGTAACTTCAAAAGGTGTCGTTTACTCGTTTGGTTCCAACAGCTCTGGACAGCTTGGACATGGAACCACGGAAGAGGACTGGCGCCCTCGCCCCATTAGGTTGCTAATTTTATATCAATTTAATGGGCACGATGTTGTGAAAACGAGAATTATGTGAGAGGAAGTTTGATAGATCCTTATTGTGTTGCAGATCGCTGCAAGGCGTTCGAATTATTCAAGCAGCTGCAGGGGCTGGCCGGACAATGCTAATCAGCGACAATGGGCGGGTGTATGCTTTTGGAAAGGATTCGTTTGGGGAAGTTGAATATGTGGTTGGAGGAAATAAATCGGTAACCACTCCGCAGGTTGTGGAATCATTGAAAGACATCTTTGTTGTACAGGCTGCAATTGGAAATTTCTTCACAGCTATATTGTCAAGGGAGGGAGAGTTTACACATTTTCTTGGGGAAGTGATAGCAAACTCGGTCACCAAACGGATCAGAACGACCTAGAACCGCGTCCCCTCTTAGGAGCTCTTGAAAACATACCCGTCGTGCAAATTGCCGCTGGATACTGCTATCTTCTTGCTTTGACTTGCCAGCCTACTGATATGGTATAGGTCAATAGTTGGAACTTGGAAATTATCGTGCAATTCAGGTATAATCTTATCAGTGGCGTATTCCCTTGTTAACCACCCGTAAGCCACAAAATGTCCTACTATGATTTCTGATATCAAGTTTCCAACTTCCTCGGAGAAATCTTATCCTAGACCATGATGGCTAGATTATTGTAGAATCTGTGCAGAAACTACTTGTTAATGTCAATAAGGTCATAGCCCAGTGGGGCTTGACTCTATGCCCACGACCGAGAGGTCCTGGGTTTGACACCGGGTCACAGCGCCCAACTTTATAACCCCCAAAAAAATAGAGAAAAAAAAATACTCGTTAATACCAGTGTTGTAAAAATTGGCATAGTCGGCAAAAAATCGTCAGTCGGCACCTAAGTGACTAGTCGGGGTAAAAAATCGGTTGACCAACTTAATCGGTCAAAGTGGTAAAAAATCAGTCAAAACGATTATTTTAGTATTTGAACCTGTTATTACTTATTAGGGTAATGAATTTATTTATTATGGATGGACTTTGTGTACTTTTGATTTTACTGGTATTTGATTTTTAAGTTTTATGGAATTTTGTTTGACTAGTATAAATAAGGGAATTTTAAAAAATCTCTTTTAATCTAGGTAAGTCGACTAGTAGTCGTCATTCTGGTGTTCCACTAGCGACTTCTGCAACATTAGTTAATACACTGCTAATATTCAAATGTGTCCAAAAAAAATTTATTGTTGTAATAATTGTGTATGGTTCTCTTCTCTTTTTACTTACAAGGTCAGTGTATTCTGTCGGTTGTGGAATGGGCGGAAAGCTTGGTCACGGTACAAGAACTGATGAGAAATATCCAAGGTTGATTGAACAGTTTCAGACTTTAAATATTCAACCAATGGTTGTAGCAGCAGGGGCTTGGCATGCTGCAGTGGTTGGAAGCGATGGACGCGTCTGCACATGAGGTTGGGGGCGTTATGGTTGCCTAGGCCATGGAAATGAAGATTGTGAATCGGTTCCTAAGATTGTTGAAGCGCTTAACGGTGTCAAAGCTGTTCATGTTGCTACGGGGGACTATACAACATTCATAGTTTCTGATGCTGGTGATGTATATTCGTTCGGTTGTGGAGAATCGTCTAGTCTTGGACATAATACTGGAGCTATTGATGGACAGGTTTGCTTAATCGTTTTTCGTTTTCTACATTTTTATCCATTTTTCGTCATCTTTCTTAGCAGCCCTTTGAATCATTTGCTCTTGTTCTTCATACATTATCGAACTTTAAAGCCTTTGATCCCGTTTTATTTTCTAGAAAATATAAAGTTATCTAGTAATCTTTAACTCAATAGCACTCCATGAACTTTCGGTTTATCAGAATTTAGATAGTCCTTGTCCACTTTATCGGTTAATCTTAAGCTACCCTCTTATTGTTTTGCAATCATCTACTTCGTTGGATAATAAGTATATGATGGATTCTTACCAATATTAGAAATGGGCGTCAAAGATTTGTTTCTCTTTTAGATCATGATCGTATCTTTTGATAGTAGCTTCTTGCGCGTTCTTGCTTTCCCGTGTCAAGAACTGATTTTTTTTCCTCTTTCAGCTAAATATGCAGTCGAATGTTCTCAGCCCCGCGATTGTAACGGCACTTCAACAGGTGAAAGAGAGGGTGGTACAAATTAGCCTTACCAACTCTATATACTGGAACGCCCACATGTTCGCGCTGACTGAATCCGGTAAGCTTCATGCATTCGGGGCTGGTGATAAAGGACAATTGGGGATCGAACTTGCTGCAAACCAATCTGAAAGGGCAATACCTGAGAAGGTTGAGATTGATCTGAGTTAACTTATTCCTCCCTAATCATTACATTCACAACCCCCACCCCCCAACACCTTGATAAATTGCTTATATTTGTTCATGATATGATTTCCATTATGTAAATAGAAACAAGAAGATTGTGAAGAAAGTCGGGAAGTAGTGGCTGTAGAATTAACATATTTGTTGGCTCTTTTGGCCTCAAAACAAGTAAATAGATGAATAGGTGTGTTAAATTTGGATTATTTTTTAACTTAGATGTGTAAAAAAAATGTGTTTATAATTTGACTTTGTATTTTCCAGTCAAATTTCAAGTTTCCCTTCAACTACACGGTCCTTTCAGTCATCTGTGCCATTTTTAATTATAGTCATGTTCACATTTAGAGTTTATCGATTCAACTTTAAAGTCTGCCTATTTTAGTTTTTTTTTTTTTTTTTTTAGAAAATGTTATATGAATAAAAGTTTCCGTGATTAAAGTTTCATAATGATATAATTATTGTTTATCTTTTTCATAATGATGAAATAAAATAAAATTATGTAGTATGAAACAAAAGAAATTATGGAAGAAAACAAAAAGAAAGTTGCACAAGCATATTTGTACTTCTGTTCAAGTAATTTTCATCTTTTTGCAATGTGGATTTTGTTTTCAGCTTGAATTGGATCAATAAGAAATAATATAACAAAATGATAATTAAGAATGGAATGAGAAAAAAAGGGTACATGAGTACAAGCTCACCATTATATATTTCAATGGCTAGAAATGATTTGAACATGTGGCTTAAAAATATTCAAAAGACTTTAGTTTCTTCAAGATGAAAATGTAGAACAAATTTCATTTCAAAAACAAGAAAAAATCGCTTCAGTCGTCCCTCATCTATTTCACTTTCGCCTCGATAATCCAACTTTAATTTTTTCGGCATAAATAATTCTCTAATAATTTACACATAGCCCAATAAGTCTTTTCCGTCAAAAGTTGATGAAATCCGTCAAATTTAACCATTTACTTTGCACATGCTCAACTAAGGAAAAGTCTGGGATGGAGCCGTCCCATGGGACCGGCCCCACCTTCTCATTAATATATTATTTCTCTTTCATCCACCTTCCACTTTCTCTTCTTTTTTTTCGGCAAAAATCTACTTTTCTCTTTCCCTTTCTTCTTACTTCCCAATATCTATGCTTTCTTACTTGGAAAAAAAAAATATCTATGCTTTCTTCTTCTCCTCTCTCTTTACCAAGCATCAGATATTGGAGGAGATTCAAGGTACAAGACAGTTTTTTTTTTTTTTTTTTTTTTTAACTTCCCAATATCTCATGCTTTCTTCTTCTCCTCTCTCTTCCTCTCCTAATTACAGTTTTTACTATGTATATCTATTCTTTTTTTCTTTTCTTTTTTGGCAAAACTCATCTCCATAAAATGTCAAGATTTAAGGGCATTAATCTGGCAGATAATTGAATTAAGGAGGAATTAGAAAGGAAAAAAAAAGGTATGAAGCTATGGAACAAAGATGAAGAAAATGGAGGAAATAAGGATCTCTGTTTTTGGAGGAGAAGCAAGGAAGATGATATTGCCGAAAAAAAAAGAGAAAAAAAAAGAAAGAGAAAAGTGGATCCAGATGAAAGAGAAATAATATATTAATGAGAAGGTGGGGCCGGTCCCATGGGACGGCTCCATCCCAGACTTTCCCCAGTGTTAGTCATCCTACATCATATGCCTAACCAGTTTCGATTCGAATGACCAAGCATTCAAATAGGTAAAACAGTCGATATTACAACGGTTTCTAGTAAAATAAAAATAAAAATGAATCACATCATCGTAACATGAATTGAGCAAAATGAGTTTCATCACTGCAATCGGATAATTAGTGATTCTATGAATATGAAAGCTTCGGATCTTGTTTTACAGAATGGTAGTAATAAAAACTACCATACAAACTACATTAGACAAAGCTTGCACAAGCAGACGGGACCATTTTAAACCTCTTTCTTCCATAAATAAATGGCCAAAAGATGAGGTTCAGAGAAAATTTCGTTTTTTTAAGAAAAAAATACTTCAAGTTGAGATTGAATAGAATTCCTATTTAATACTTCGAGGGACGCTTTGATTCAAAAACTTGAAGAATAGAGGCATAAGGTGGTAAGAAGTAAGAGAGTCCTAAAAAGGAGCGTAAATCACCAGGCAGCCTTCATAGAAAGAAGCTCATAGAGGAAAAACCCCCAGTAAAATGCTGCAAGTCCAAGAGACCATAAACTAATAATTCATTACAAAGACACAAAAATGTCAAATCCCACACACTACAGAGCAATGATGTTATAACATGAATCACCAAATGCTCTCAAGGCACCTCTTGATATAACCATTAGTTTTTCGCGCAGCCGAGGAAAAAGTGCGGCATAATTTAACTAAACTAGAAATCTGATGGTGTGATCACATCGTCGATCTTGAGGATCATCTTCACGACTTGTGTTGCGAGCAAAATCTGCTGCTGCTTCCCAATTAAAGTCTCGAAGACATTTTGCTCGCGCATGTCGTTTGTGCCAACATCGTTGCAGTCAATCCCGCAACACGGATTATTCTCCTGCATTTTGGAGTACAGTAATATAATTCAGATAAATCGACATCTTCTGTGGGTACATCAAAGAATAGAATGTGTCATGCTTTAAAGTGGCTGTCAAATCCAAAAGTATACCTTAATTTGTTGGGATTTTACAGCTGATAGAGTCTCGATGGGTTGGAGGCCGCTGTTCTCAGCAAGTGCCATGGGGATAGCATCCAGAGCATCTGCAAATGCTCGGATTGCATACTGCAGAATGAATACAGAGGGACATCAGCATGATATTGGCTAACGAGAGAGAGGAAGTGAACGGAAGATTAAATGATTTCTTACCTGCTCAACACCAGGATGTTTATCTGCAGCAGCCTCCACAGCAACTGAGCAAGAAATTTCAGCAGAACCACCACCGTATACTATAGAATTATTGCGGATAAGATTCCTAGCCACACAGAGAGCATCATGGATGCTGCGCTTTGTTTCCTCTATCATCATCTTGTTACCTAAAACATCACGAGTATTCAAAGAGATTCTGTTCAGATTTCTATATTTTGATAAATACCAATATTTCAAAACTTTGATCTATTGCTGACAACGATAAACATCATTTTCATTATGCATAAGAATTTAATTACATCCAGGAAATTATCACATTACTTCAACTCCATATGCAGATAACGTCATCAGATGCAGATAAACATATATTACCAGCCTATCTCTTTCCACGTTGTGTAGCTATAAAATTCCAACAGAGGAACAAAAAAAGCCAAACTGCGGTCACCGAATTATGCAATTCTAAGTAAAATAATAAGTGTAATTTCAATATGAACCCAAAACCACTAGCAGCCAGACTTGTAATCCTAAAAACAACTTACTATCAAACAGAATATGTTTTCTTGAGATATTGGCTAAAAAACAGTTGATGTAACATAAGTCATAACCATAATTTGATAGATCAGAAAACACAAACATTGAGAACATTCATCTATAAGGATTTCCTTTAATCTCCTCATAACGAAAGACTTATCACTCCTCTTATCTTAAGTTTAAACACAACAATTGATGTAATTTCAGGAAAAAATGGATTAAAATCTACTTGAATTGAAAATTTTCATTTCTATGGGGCCCAAGTGTTAATTTACATGATAGAAAATGCGTGGTCCGAAGTTCACTTTATGCAACAGTTGAAAAATTTTCCCAACAAAAAATAGTCTATGTGCGCCCTTATAACAATATTAATAACATAACCCATTAAATCCCCTATAATTGGGGATATGGGCAGGGGATGTGCGCCCTTATAAGTAAGCAAAAATCTCATCCAAGATATTTCTATGCGTTTATATATTTCCAATGACAATGAATGATAGTCCCAAAGAAATATCAACATACCACCGCGAATGAAAATAGTGACAGCTCTTGAATTTGCACAGTGCTCTATGTATATCATCCTATCTTTGGTAGTACCAAATGCTTTTTCTCTGACCAAACCTGCCTGCAAAAGTGACATTTGATTCAATGAGAATATACCAAATGGAATACTTGAATGAGAAACAGCTTCAAAATTAACTATATAACAGCTGGCTCAAATATATTTTATTCCATCATATTAACAACAGATAAATTAATACGCAAGAGTTATTTCTGCTGAATGTACTCTCTACTCAACATTGCAAGTCCAATTATGAAGTATATCATTGAACGTGAAAGATAAAAAAGATACTAATTCTTTGATCGACCCCCCCTAATCACAAATACTTTCACATTTTTGGATTGGAAATATATTCCTGCCATAAAATTACCCTCTGCCAATTCTATATCTCTAAGCACAATAGATAAGGATGATTTCCCCTTCACCATTTAAAAGTTTTCAAGTCTACTTTTTGAAAGATAAAAATAAATTTTCAATATTTCAGCAAATCACCTTTCGTCATGTTCTAAAGAAGAGACAGAGTAACTTTATTTTCCTTGTTTCTTTGTTCTCTTTTTTGGGATTGGGGGTTCTGAGAATTAAGTTTGAGTTGCCAGCATAGTGCTGAAATAATATCAGCCTTACTATGAAAACAGTTCACATAAACAAGGAAGAAATCATGTAATAAATTTAGAAAGTACTTTTCTGTAAAATTAATTGTCAAGAATAATGAATTTCTCTTGAGAGATTTTTTTCCTAAAAAAAGGTCTAAACGGAGAAGCCCATTACTTTTCCTAGCTTTTCTGCGGTCAACTCCTGAAACCTTGGCACAATTCTTCCACCTAAGCACGACATAGACAAAATAAGATAAATGTATTAGACTAAAATAATATAGCATAAGAATAGTAATTCTGAGTTTATAAGTATAATTTTGTATATTTGACAGAACCTGTGGCTATTGCTATCAGCTCCAGCTCAACACCACCAACCCATCGAACCGCAGGCAGATTTCTGTGCATTAATAGATGATTTGCTTCATCATCAAAACCCCATTGACAGATAACCAAGCTAGCACCTACATCCTGTAATAAAAAACACAGTAAGACTTCAAAGAAAAATCAAATTACTCAAATTGAAAATTCTCCAGATAGTCATAGATGCCGTCTGGAGACAATTATAAAGTGTGACTTATTCCTTCGGTATGTTTCAGAAAAGAATGTGGAAATATGAAGAAAGATGGAAATCATTTAATGTGGCTAGCCAAAGAGATAACATCATAGTTCATGGGGAAAAACAAATAGAAATGGTAAAACTGAAGACTGAACAAATAAATCAAAGCATCTTCCCTCTTTTAGCTTATTTATCACTTGCTTCATATCTATATCTGGCTTCTTCAAACTTACTATAATCCAAGACATAGTAAGTAAATTCAGTACTCTACCTTGCATTGTTGAACCATGTCATCAAAGTACTTATGCTCTTGCTGTCTTAAGGTTTGGAACTTCTCCACTGTGTCAATGTCAACCTTATGCTTAGTCTTTGGCTTCGGAGGCTCAAAAGGGCAAGTCAAAATGGCAATTTTTGCATTCTGTATCTCCTTGGGCATCTGAGGATGACTCATGTCTTTATCAACAACAATTCCGTATATTAGCTCTGTATCCTCCAGCTTTCCACCTACTTTACCCTCTACTTTGATTAGATCCAAGTTGACATCCCTCCGCTCTAAATCAGCAACTGCTACAACTGCTTTGACAGCAATCTCTGCCAAGCTTCGCTTGCATCTATTCACACTGCAGTCTCAAAGATAGCAGATTCTTTCAAAAAGACATAAACTCCAACAGTAATTAAAAGCATAACAAATGATATATTAGATCTAATAAGCATAACAATATTGGGAAACAAGCTCTTTTGCACGATTTTTTATTTTCTCATCCCCCCCTTAGCTAACCATCTAGGTCTTAATAATATAAAATAGCATAAAGTCCATCAATGCTCATACACAGAGAGAAGAGTATGCTAGAATCCTGATAACTAAATTCACCTCTGAATGCTGAAGCTAGTGCAATCAACAGACCAGCCAATAGAAAAACCCTAACTGAAGCAACATAACACCAGGGCATTCATCACTCGTGCAACTAAAAACTTCTATCCTTAGCTTGAGGTACTAATAGGACCACCCAAAAACTCCAGGAAAATTATATTAAGATCAATGTAAACCTAAAAGCATGAAACACGTGGAATTTCTGTCTATTTTATGATCATATGGACCAGAGCAGAACATCATGTACAGGACATGTTCAAATATTTTAGATAGTTGGCACTTACATCTTGGAGGATAAAGTTGTCATACAGGTTCGAACCAGGGGCTCAATATCTGTTGCATCAAATTCATACTTATGCGTTATACGCTCCAGATGTTCAAAAGCAATTCTTGAAGCCACTTCATATCCTTCGGCAATTCGAATAGGATGAATGCCTCGTTCAAGTAACCTCTCAGCCTGTTCTAGAAGAGCACCAGCCATGACGACAACACCAGTTGTTCCATCCCCAATTTCATAATCTTGACTTCTTGATAATTCAACCATCAGCTTTGCAATTTGATTGTCAACATCCATCAGCTCCAAGATTGTAGCACCATCATTTGCTGTCGAGAAGATAAAAATGAGGAAACTTCAAAATAATTATGGTTATGTATAGCGTTCTTTCGTTTCTTCTGAATTCCTTTTATACACTCATATGAATACATGAACGAGAAAGTGCTACAATTGTATCATTAAAACAAAAGATTCAGGGGCTATATTGCTTTTTATACCAGAATTCCAAAACAAAAGTTGAATGAATGATCATTAGATTAAAATTTCATCAAGTTGGATCATTTTTCACACTCAAAATCCACATTCAAAACTATGACGAAATGAATCAATAAATGTAAGTAAAGAACCACTAAATAATCAAACTGTGTTGTCCATTGAGAAAAAAAATAAGAAAAATTGTGAATCTACTAATAATCAACTACACTTCTAAATCCCAAATAAGCAAGAAAATTTCTAACCCATCAGTGTATCCGGTCCTTAAATTCCTCATTTTACTAACCACTTAACTCTGCAAAACCCAAAAAAGATTGTCCCTTTAAGAACATTAAGCTATTGCCCTCACATATTTCACTCTCAAAAAACCCGGTCGAATCCAATTACAAACAAAATAAAATCACTCATAACCTATGTGAACAGTTTATCCAATCCTAAAAATTCCTCATTTTATTAAACCAAAAAGATTGTTACTTTAAGAACACTAAGCTCATAGCTTCACATTTCACTCTTGAAAACCCCATTCAAATCCAATTACCAACACATTTACAAACAGAATACCAGATTGAAAATCAAACCATTCCCTACCTGTGTGAACTAAATCGAGTAAACAAATCGAGAAATCAAAATTTAACAAAAATCCATTATCAGCATAGTGTTAATAATAAGGATGGAAATAATATTACTGATAGTGACATCGCCGTCGGGACTCTGGAGCATCTTATCCATGCCTTTAGGTCCAAGAGAAGTCCGGAGAATCCTAGCAACAGCTTTTCCGGCGGAGATGTTCGATTTATGAGCATCGAGACCGCGCAATCGAGTCTTGGATTCTTGTTCCTTTATTACTATAAATGGACGACCAAATTCATCGAAAGCTAACGCCATTTTTCTTCTTCTCGGAGATCGGATCCAAGAAATTATCTGTTTCTCTCTCTGTAGATTTACAGTGGAAGCAGAGTGTTCTTCTTTTTGCTTTGCCCTAGTTTGAGATTTTGTGTGCTAAAACCCCTTTATTTGCTCCCGCTTCTTTTTCTATGTTTGGGTCCGGGTTTGGTATAGCCTCATTAACCCATAACCCGTACCTTTGAAAAATCCCTCAATTTGGAGCGCTCAGTATACGCATAGCTATTAATTTAAACTCCATCTGAATTGCGCATATATATAGTTTGACTCTTATTCAGGGAGGAATGTCTGACACCTAAAACTCTTACACAATGCTCATACATGAGACAATATTGAGGGTCGAATACTACTAAAGAAACCTCGTTCAAGGTGTAGCATTGATAACCCAAACATAAGTGATCTTATAATACACTTTCTAATCTCTATACACTAGTAATATTATTACGTGTGGAATGATATGATTTGTCCAAGTACTTGAATTCATTCCAATCCAATAATGTCATTACAAGCAGAACGATATCATTGATGTATTAAACAATGTACTAGATAATATATTAGAAGATTCGGAGTTCTCGCAACAAGCTGACCAAGCATATGTACGATTTGACTATTATGCGAAACAAATTTCATTCCTTTTATATGAAACAAGTGCTCTATCGTTAAATGAAGTCATCTAACGGATAAGATAAATATGTTTTTTTCTTTTTTTTTAAAAAAAATAACAACGGTTACATTTGTTTCTCTTTCCAAACTACAGCCTTCGAATGAAGTATCCAACGACTCTCTGCTCTATTCACATGCGAAAAAAAATAGTATTTTGCATCATAGCCGAACCATGAGTACCCTCCATGTATTTGAAATTACTCTTTTACACAATATTAAATGAAAATTTCGTATTATTTTCCTTTTCGGAGAAATTTGTTTTTACTTTGTTTTTTATTAGAGTGACAATTTTCTCTTATTACTTTTTAGGAAAAATATATAACACAAATTTTGAAAGAAAAAAGTATTGGATGTACTTTTTCTGGTTAAAAGTTGTTTTATATACTTTCCCTAAAAAGTAATAAGAGAAAGGAAAATGATTTACTCCTAGAATTTTGGGGATAGAAACCCTAAACCCCCAAATTGAGGGTGTTAAATGACTATCTTACCCCCTGCTGGTATAAGGGATTCACCCAACTATAAGGATAAAAAGGTCCCGAAAAACTATTTTAGTCAATCTTTTAGCCAATAATTCTAGTAGCCTAGTAAGGTCTAAGAGAAAATTGTATAAAAAAAGTTGTTCAAGAAAATTAAACGCAATTGGTAGAGTTTTTATGACTCATAATCATAGATCCGTGTTTGACATTGTCTCCCTCTCTTTATAATACTCTATACATTCCCATTTAATTATCGTTTAGGATATTTATAGGTATCCAAATTAATTGTCATTTAAGACTCTTTTATTAGTTGTCAACAATTTATTTTAATTATATCATTGACATTTCTTTTATTTACCGCGTCTAGCATCCCTGTTTTTTCTTTTCTCATGCTATAAAAGTGAGAGAGGGGTAATATTGAAACTTTCGGTAAAAATAACAAATTCTTTAATTTTTTAAAATTGTCTAAAGAGTCTTATATTTAGGAATGGAGGGAGTAGAAATTAAACCAAACAAAACATAAGAGAAAATTGTTTTATACCTATCAATGTAGTTATCTTCAACAATTTTGTGTTGCAACTTTAGTGGCACTAGCCAAATCATTTGTTAGGCTTCTAACATGGCCTTCATTAATTTTACTTTGCGGTATTACTCTTTCTGTTCGAAATTAAACATCATATTTTCTATTTAATTTATATATATAAGATGAATATTCAATTTGAAACTATTGGAGTATTTGTTTATCAAGTTGTCTTGATCCTGAGTAGGAAAGTAATTTGTTATGATGTCACTTTCTCCTAATGGGGATATAGATAAGTAGAGAGACAAAAGTTTAAAAGAAAATATAAAAAGATAAATTCATTGGTGATAATATAGAAGCAATACAAGAAAAAAGTATTATTCCCTTCGTACATAATTGAATCATTTTATATGCAAAATGAATAGAAAATAAAACATTTAATTCCAGAGGTAAAAAATAGAAGAATTTCACGATGGACAAACAAACATTCCACTATTTAACCATTATTCTCATTCTCATAACAAGCAAAATTACAACTTATAATAACTTCTCCCGAAAAGATAAAAATTTGCCAAATGAAAAGTAGAAAAATAAAAGAAAAAAAAATTAGAAATCAATAAATGCATTCATCTCCTGCACTTGATATTATCGAGTGTATTTGAATTGAGTTTTTTAATCGAGATTTTGTAGTAATAGAGAAAATGTGCGACACCCGACCAAATACCAAATACACCGTATTGTGGGGTCTGGATGCATTTAGAAGATCAAAGCACCAGCGAAGGCGGCGAAAACAGCACCGGCAGCGAAAACGGAGGAGAATTGAAGGGCGGAGGAGGAAGCAGCGTCACTTTTAGCACCGCCGGGTCCTTCAGCAGGAGAAGCGGTGGTGAAAGTTCCGGGCGAAACAGGACCGCCAACAGGTGCAGCATCAGGTGTAGCATCGGTGTTTCCAACGAGGCTATTATCGCTTGACGGACCCTGAACATCACCGCCAGCAGCAGCAGCAGCAGGAGCACCACCAGCAGCGTCGCTAGCATTTGCAGCAGCAGCAGCATTGCCAGGCTTAGCAGCAGCAGCGGGAGGCTCAGCAGTAGTAGCGGCAGAGGAAGCCGTGCCGACAATGGCAAAGAAGATGAGAGCAAGAACAATAAATTGACGGGCAGCGGCGGCCATTTTGATGATTCAAAAGGGAAGCTGATGAGAAGATTGATCTTCTTTGCAATGAAAGGAAATAATGCTGCAAATGTTAGAGATTGGTTTGGAAGAATTGGAAGGGGAAAGGGAATGTTTAAGTAGTGGTTATGGAAGGTGGAGAAATGGAGAAGAAAATGGTTGGAAATCAATGATTTTAGGACAAGAAAGTTAGCAGAGAATAAGGAAAGAACAATGATTTTTGAGAGGGTATGCAAGTTTTCAGCAATGGATACTTTCTGTTATGAAAAAAAGTTAAATACTCGGCCGTCAAACGATTACCGCTCATTTACCTAATACCTAAACTGCGTGATCAAGTCTTTTCGACACGATAATAGTTCCGAAGATTTTGCTATAGACACGGTCCGTATCCTGTAGATCAGTGTTCCAAATGGAGTGGACTAAAATGACCCGTATTTAAACAGACTAAAAATAGCTAGATCCAAATCCGTCAAAATATCACGGCCACGAGCCAGTTTGCTGAATTAAAATGCTGTCAAATTATACATATAATGGATGTTGAATTAGCTACTTGGAAAGCAAAATATATACCAAAATAAGCATAAAGAAAAAACAGTTATCAGTATTTAGTTAAATATAAGACCGTGTTAATATCAGAATGACAACAAATATTGAGCAATTTTGCACATAAGAAGGAAATACATATACAAATTTCTCACGGTTCAGATACTCTGTAACACTCGAGAATCAGGGCCCCAAATTTAAGGGACATAAAGTTGAACAAAAAACCTGCATAACGTGCCTATGACATTGACAAAGGAACAGACCAAAAAAGTTCCAACCATAGCCTTCAAAATTAGATCTCCTAGTAAAGAACAAAATCAAATTCCAGGATATTGAGCTCAAAAGTACAAGAAAAAGTGTCCTCCTGAAATAACTAACAAATGAAACTGAAAAGAAAACACCGGGCGGGGGTAAACAATGTAGCTTTCTTTCGCAACCACAAGAAGAATTTACATTCTAGGAACTCCTTAACTCAAAGAACTTCAAAATTACAGGAAAAATCAACTTACTACAAAATTTCACGGCGAACAAACTAGGTTACATTACATTCAGCCAAAAGAACGACTATGTTACAATTGATGCCCCCCCCAACTAATACAATTTACATTGGCGTCTTTTACCTTCGACCAAATACAACTCTTACAAGTGTCGTTGACATTACACCATATGTTACAAAAAACCCGTGGAACCCAACTAACACGACAAAAAAACATCGCTACTACTACATACAATACATCAGAGAGGAACCAGCATTGGACTCGTGATTTTTACAGTACTTCTACAATACAAACATGTGACAGATACCAAATCTAAGTGTTGCATATCTGAAACCTACAACGTGGTATCAAATCTAAGTGTTACATATGTGAAGCCTACAACATGGTATCAAATCTAAACATTTACATATCTGAAACCTACAACATGGGATCTACTGTACACAATTAAAACAACACAATAGTACAGTGTTATAATAGTTGCAGCCTTATAAACGTTTTCCAGAAATTTCCATGGACGAGGATCACTTATGAACTTTTCGCTAAGTACTTGAGGAAAGAAAAGTGTGATATGATGAGTAAGGCTTCATCGAGACATTAGATAGAAACTAGCATTTTCAGAGAAATCCAAGGCTCCAAGTAACCAAATCAGCTGGTTTAGTCACAAAAACAAACATTTGCAACTCCGCTTCCTGAATGTGATTATTAAAGCGCAAGTTAATAGTTATTCAAAGACACAACCTGAAAAGCCATGTCATAATTTATAGTAGTTATTACACATAGTATACACTTATGGGAGTTTTTTGTTAAAAAAAAAACTAGAGCCTTCGAGAGCCAACACCATTACAAAGGCCCCCCTATCTCTCCTTTTCTTTTCAAATGAAAATTTAGAAACCGTTCCCTTTTCTCTTTCCCCAGAAAAGAATCGATTTAGGTCATACTCCTAAATACCCCACATTTTTTATCTTTAATTTTAAGCAGAATGAAGAGCGCCAAATATTTGGCCATAGAACAGATTAGTAGCTCTGACTCGGGCATTTCGGTGATGAGCATAGTAGACACAAGAAAGCTAATGCTGTATCGATAATAAAACGCAAAAACGTCAACGTCTTCCTTAAACACCCACAAAGCAATCTAGCATAAATGAAAGTTTCAAAAGGAATCCCCTTCTAAAGTGTGAAATGTCAACCAATTTTTTTATAGAAAGTCACACTAAATAACAAAGGATTCCGACTTCCGTCCTTACTAAATATCTAATATAGTGGCTTGTTCACCTCTTCTGTGTATGTCAAACGAATATACTATAAAGAAAGTTTTGAATATCTCAGGCACTCTGCCCTAAGATGTCAATTCTGTCCAAAGAGTAAAATAAGCATGTAAAATATATGGCTGACAGTAGGGTTAAGGCATTCCTCACCACAGCAAGCACATCGATAAGATTATGTTCCTAAAGATAATTAAAATCGGGAATAGAAATATTTAAGTTTTGCATCAGATATTTTTCGCGATATGGAATAAAAGCAAAGGGAAATCTGTTTACTGTATCCTCGAGTAAATGTAACTTACTTTTTTAGATATATAACCATTTAGAGAATGGCGCCATCAGAAACAGAAAGATGGCGATGCAGCAATGCATTCCAGTGAACAGGTCGAGAATTGAAATGTGGTGGGCGTCATCTTCAAATGGGCCCATTAAGGTTGGAATGCTAAGTCATTTCACTTGGATGGCAATCGTCGCTGTTTTCCATAGTCTGCATCCCTAGATCGAGACCTGTGATCCTCTTCTGGCATTGCACGTGATCTACTCCTGGATCTTGAAGGCTGTCCTCTATCACAGTCATCCTCATAACCTCGGTCCCGCTCTTTGTAATGATATTCTCGATAACTATTTTTTTCTTCTATGTTCCTGTGATCCATGTCTCTATCATGCTCTCTTTCATCCCGATGCCTCCTCTCAGAACTTCCAGACAAATCACGCTCAGGAGCTCTTTCCTTCTCCCGGGAAGCTCCACTTGACCTTACACCCTTATCATGAGTTGCCTCTCCATAACCATACTCTGAGGCATTGTCTTCGCCGCCATAACTCGACTCTCTTAATCTTCGACCATGCTCTTCCCCTCCCCAACCACCCATGCTGGGATCAGCCCACATTCCAGCATGAGGCCCGTCCATCCCAGAAGTTCCCATCATCCCCATTCCATTAGCAGCCATTCCTCGGCCAAAGAAGGCAGGGTTAACATGAGGAGATACCCCAGAAAGTCCCATCGGATTGACAGCAGGAAATGGAGATATCATACCTGGGAATGCAGGACCAGAAAAGCCTCCATATCCAGCACCACGGCCCATATATGTTGGATCAAAACCAGGACCCATCATTACCTGAGGATGCATCATACCAGCAGGAGGTCCACCAAAGGCAGGACCTGCAAGGCCTCCCTGACCGTAGTTCCCTCCGCAGGCACCATTACCACCTCCTGGTACATTTCCGATCATATTCTTGGCTCCCATAGGGCCTCCTCTACCCCTACCAGGTCCAACCCCGGGGCCCTTGTTGGGCATTCCTTGACCTCCCCTGCCACCCCATCCACCCCGACCATAGCCCCTCCCTACATCCCCAGCTGGATAATTTGTTCCATTTCCTCTACCTGCAGCATCATTCATAGGTCTCCTACCCTGTGGCTGAGACTGAGCCTGGACCTGGGTTTTGTTCATGTAATTAGCTAACATCTGTTTTATAGTTTGTGGAGAGGCAAAAGCAACCACACAAGCTCTCGCATTAAACATATAACCGTTCATTCCATCTTTACAAGCAGATGCTGCAGTAGGCTCATAGAATTCAACTTGGCAATAACCTTTGGACTTACCACTAGCTCTCTCGTCAAAGAATTTAATTTCCTTAACTTTCCCATACTGTGTCAATACACTCTCAAGCTCAGCATCAGTAGTCCACCAATGCAACTCTCCAACAAAGATCATCGTATTTCCATTCTCTACAGCGGGCCTTATCTGGTTTTCGTTAACGATGGGACGACTAACACTGATTGCTGTACTAGAAGCAGCTAGTTGGTTACCCGGCATCAGCGAAACGCTTCTTGAACTAACTGCACCAGGAATAACCGATGGCAATGGTGCAGACTCACCTGGACCTGGAACCTTTTGAGGCATACTGAGCGATCCTTGATATCCAATATTTCCTGCTTGAGAACTATGAATAATCTCTGAAGCTTGTACTTTCTGAGGAGCATCATTGGTTGGTGGAGGTCCGATATTAGCGGAAAGTTCACTCTCTTGCTCAGGAAATCAAAGGCCAGAGCTGAGACTCGGGACGTTTGTCCCTTGCAACATCACTGATTCTTCTCTAGACTCGGGGAAATTAGGTTTTGGAGCTTGGAACTCCATATTGCTTGCACTGACAGGAGGCCGCAATGCCTCATTTCGCTGCATCTACAGAAATCCGTCCCCGACATTAACATCGTTGTAAAGGTCATCATACTCATCATCCTCGTTAATCATCTCATCCCCACCTCCATGATACTGCATCTCTCCGAAATCTACTTGTTCGTCAGCCATTTGTATATATCAAACAGAAGAAGAAAGATCACGCCACACTTCTCCTGCTAATCAAACCAGAAAAACAAAAATTACCAGGTTTGCAATTCCCTTATATTAACAGAGTATCACCGACGAAAAGAAATAAGTTACAGCTCAACCACTCGTATATCCACTTATATTAATGACTAATCATAAAAGCTTGTCGGTATCTACTTGCACAAGCAAGTGACTGGAGTACAGTCGGAACAAAAGTAGCTGACGTTTCTAAAGGAGGGGCTTACGTGAGCAACCCGACCGTGCCTTACCATGCTCTCCAAAAACTAAGGATTCAGAGAGATGGACAAGAAAAGGGCCTCCCTTAGTTTAACGATCACAGAAAAAAAAACCAGTAAATCAACCATTAAAGAGTATCTTTTAAGCAAACTATTAAGGATCTTGGCAAAAGAAGAAAACCCCGAAAACAGAAGAAAAAACTAACAAACATGAATAAATCTCTGCATAAAAGGTCGTACTCAGTGCAGTGCACAAGGCTCTCGCATCAAGCATGGTCTGGGGAAGGTCCCAATTTATGCAGCCTTACCTTTATTTTTCATAAAGAATCTGATTCCGGGTTTCGAACCCATGACCTAGCGGATAGCAAGTAAACACTTGACTATCGCGTCAAACACGACCTTCGAATAGATCTCTACATAAGGAACTAAATTAAAGTTTTCAACTTTATCATAGGAATTAATAACTGCAATTAAATCTCCAATTTCCCAAATGAAATAATCAGTTATAAAAGGTAACCCACCAAAAAGAAAACACAATCATCAGTTAATAAACATGAAAATCTCCACACACAAAAAATCCAAATCCTGAAACAAAATTAAAACCCTGCATCCATCTTTAAGAGTCCAAGAACTTAAGTAACAAATCTAGATAAAAGCAAAACAAACCAAGAACCACAATCAAGTAAAAGACTTATTGGTTAACTCATCAAGAAAAGGAAGAAAAAACTAAGAAATTACGGTTACCCCAGGTACAGAAGATCGTAGAAGAAGCAAAAAAATCAAGTAAATAAAAAGATTAAAAAGAGGAAATTCTTGAAGCAGTTTTTCTCAGACAATAATCGAGTAAAAAAAACAATGTTGGGTTTTTTTCTTACTGTTTAATTCTATGTTTGTTGGGTTTTCGTCTGAGCTGCCTATGTTGTCTGGCCTCTGGGTCATAAGGCAGCAGCTGTTGCCATCCACCTTATCTCCCTCTTTTCCTATCTTTTTCTTGCTCGTCTCTCTTGGGCAGATTGATTGATATTTTATTCACAAATGCATTCTTTTATCTTTCTTTGTACTCGTTTCGATTCAAAATAAGTGTTTTTTTTTACTTATCTAGCAAAAAAAATTGAGCGGATCCACATTCTCGTTCCTATTGTCATTGGTTGGTTTAAATCGTCGGTTATGTTATAATTGGGTCCACCTAGATTGCATGTGCCATATTTGTTTTTTTGTTGTACAATAAGTATTACTCACTTCATTTTATAATAATAGAAGTTGTTTATAAAATTTAGTGAAAATTAAAGAAGAAAAAATTAATGTATTTTTTTAGTCAACGTATCAATATTACTCCTTTAGATAGAATTAAAAGTATGCAAATTCTATTTAAGATATTAATATTGATATTTTGACTAACAAATAAACTTTTTTTTTTTTTTTTGCTTCTTTAACTTTTGATACATGTCATAAACGACTTATTTATGGAATTGGGAGAGTATTTTACAATAACTGTGAGTTGACTAATTTGCCCCTACATTACGTGAAACTCTACATTAATTTCACTCTCAATGTATAATTGAAGTTACAAAATAATTAATTAGGGGTAATATAACCATTCTATTTAGTATCTTAATTTGTGTGAAAACTCTTAAAACACACTTAATTTGAATCGAAAAGAGTATTATTTGTCGTGCTTTTTACATATTTTATGCAAAGTATTCAATAAAGATTTATTATCGTTGTTTCTGGCATTGTAAAAATACTTTTTTTTTTTAAGTATACGGGATTGGGTGCATAGCTGCAAGTATGTTTGGGGACGTTATGGCTTTAAAGGGTGAATGTGATACCCATCTCACATGTGATATGTATGAGAATATGAAATATTATATAACATAGGCATAAACACTCTCAGACACCTCGGAATATCTATTTTGGCATAACAAATTTGTTTACTTTCCAAGATTTCGAGTTGGAATCGTCCGGAATGCATTTAAGTGAGTCATGCTTCACAGGTTTGTATTGCAATATCCTAACCGGATTAGTCGGATCAAATACCCGAATGCCGGTCACCAAAGAATTGTATAGACATGAATACAAATTCAAGAACAGTTGCTGAATAGAGATCAAAATGGTCATAACCTATTAAGAAAACTTCAAAGAAATCATCAATGAAGTGAAAAGAGTTTATACAACTGTACCTGTGCAAGTCCAAACTAATGTAACATGATCAACCTATGACCTACTAATCAATTAAAAAATGAATCAAACAAGGTACTTTAAAACATGTAATATTGTCCTCTAAAACCAAAAAATTTAAATATACTTGTAATTCTAAGGACCCTCAGCTAATTGCACATCCAAGATGATATTAGCTTGAAGACCAAGCTCGGATCATGATGGAGAGGGGAATTGAGAGCCCTCTAGGTCATAAAGAAATGAAGCACCAGCAAATGATCATCTCCTCTTCACTGGCTTGACTCAATACATCCCCTTGAAAACAGGATTCGTCCGACAAATACTAGCTCTACATTCCTCGTACTCGGCTTTTGTATGGCAAGCCTGTCGGAGGAGCAAAAGGTTTATCATCCAAATTAGTTAATAAAATTAAGGTACCATACCAGATGAGGACATCAATGGAGGATAAATGCAAATGCTCGTCTCGAATTGCAAAACTACCCTCCTCCACTTACTCACCCCCCCCATCTCTCGCCTAAACCCCAATAACATGTTCGGGAAATTAACGACTTCTCAACCAAAATCCCTAGTTGCACAGATATAGCATCAATTCTGCAAGGTGAACAGAAGCGGTTAACTGCAGGTTAGATTTCAAAGGAATAGCTCCACTTGGTTCTATCAATAATAACCTAATTCCTATAGATCCTACATTCCATAAAAGTCTAAGAATTGTAGCTTGAGTTCTTGTTGGCTATGCGCTCCTTAGGTTCCATGCATACTTATTCTTGTCCAAGGGCACAAGTCGAATTGTAAGCATAACCTTAAAGTAAACACGAGGTGGAAACGGAACATCAAATTTTCACGTACCGTAAAGAATTCAGGGGTGGATGCGAGTACAGAGCCACCAAACCAAACATCATATCTCTGGATCGGATGACTGGCTACATTCACTTCGACTGGTTGTGCCTGCGGAAATTGGTCATAGAGCTTCTATTTTCAGGCCAGCCCTAGGACTTAGTCATATGATATACTAAGAATGTGAAAACTGCCCATATTTATACTTTAAGACTAGACCTTATAGACGCCAAAGGTTCTATTGCAGAATGGAGAAAGGTTAGTGGTTATATTTCACCTTATATAGGGCCCTTCTTGTGTCAATTGGCGCAGACTGGATGCATTTGTCGATTCCAACTGGTAAAGGGGAAATCTCAGGATTAAAGAAGACCTGCACAACAAAAAGATCGGTTATAAAAACTCTCTTACTGGTAAAATCATGAGAACAACATTTTATGCCACAAAAAATTGTAATTTCAGAGTTGCACAATCAAGTTTCAACAAGCCAACCCCCCACATGAATGTAAAGTTGGCATAACTTCATCTTGGTGAACTAAGTGCACAAAAAGGGAAAAATCTTGCATAAATTTCTTCATAATATGGGTCAGACTCAGACCCATTTCTTCTCCAAAAAAACTCCTCTTTTCTCTTCGTTATTCTTTATGATTACTGTCACTGTGTGTTTGTGCGTGTTTTTGGTTTTTCTTGAATGGGAAATGGGGTTTAATCAAATCAAATAAACTTTGGCAACCAACAAAGTTTTTTTTGCTAAATAAAGAAATTTTTTATTAATCACAAAATAGTCGAGGCCATTATAATTAAAGAAAAATTAAAAATTACAAGAAAATTAAAATTATACAATGATTTAAAAAATCATGATAATAGACAAAAGCCATACTCAAAAAAACTTTGGTGGTTAGGAGATACTAATATAAAAACAGTAAGATAAGGAAGTACATAATCTTCTTCTTCGCAGTATTTCCATCGCAATCCTTGAACCACAGAGAGGCAGAAGAAAATCAATTTCAACATCTTCTTAGGGATCGACAATTTATAGGACCACCCAACATAGTTGTCCCAGGAGTATCTTTGTATTTTATTTTATTTTATTGCCTCAATACTTGGTCTTAATTCCTTTTGCTTAGAAGGAGATAGTATGGAGGTTTTGTTGACCACCCATGACTGGTATAAAATCAATTTTGATGCAACTTTTGATGAAGGATGTTACACTTTTGCATCTTTAATCAGGAATGAGTTTGGTAAGATTCTTTTTGCCTCAGCTAGTAGTGGTTATGTTTCTGATCCATTTGTGGCTGAGGCAAAGTCTGCCCTCCTAGCGATCTCTTTAGCTGAGAGAAGGAACATGGAAAACATCCTATTTGAAGAGGATGTTGCAAACATGATTTTTTCTGTAAGGGGAAACAGTGCAGTAGATGAATGGCAGGGGAAAAGCACTACTGATATCTGCAAGGAGAAACTCAAGAACTTGCACAATTGGAAAATCTTTCACACTAGTAGAGAGTGTAATATGGCTGCACGTAATTTAGCTAGTTGGGCTAGAAATATGTGTAAAACTGGAGATATTCCTCTGAATATCCTCCCAAGTAATGTTTTTTGTGATCCGGAAACGGACGCGAGTTTGATTACTATTCCAGTTGGAAGTGACTGTGATGAAATTAATAAATAGAACACTTTTCATCAAAAAAAAAAAATGGAGGTTTTGTTGACTTCGACTATTCTCCTATTGGCTCAATTTATGAATTTGCTAAAAAAAATTATTATTTCCTTTGAATGTGCTTCGATTCCGTTTGTGAAGCGGTATATTAAGTAGGTCGCTCATTGTTTAGAACAGTTGAGTCATCACTATTTCTCTATGTGATGGAATAGGAACTATCATTTTTCTGTAATGACTGTTATTTGTAACGATCACTTTTTGATTAATTAATGCAATGCATCCATTTGGATTTCAAAAAAATAAAAGGATTTTTCTTCAACAAATTAAAAAATAACTAATAAATAATTACATAATTGAGTTCGAATTTAGAAAACAAGTAAAGTAACTAGGGCATGAAGCCGTCCTTATGTAACTGACCCACAGTCTTTTCACATGAGTTGGAACGGGACTTATCTGAGTAAGAGTGAAAGAACTTTTACAAATTATTAGAAGGGTAAAGTAGTCCACAGCATGACAAAAACTTCTTGGACCCAATAAAACCGTCATATGCGTTTATCAATTATTAAAAGAGTAGTGATTATTGGATCAAATTTGGATAAAAAATGTATAAAGTCACATTCTAACAATCATTTTTATTTTATACTTATTTGATCCTTGTTTGATCCAAATTTTTTGATCCAACAATCATTATTGTTATTAAAATTAGGCTAATTGGTGAAATTCATCCCCAAACAATTTATGATTGGTAACTTGGGTCCCCAAACAATATTTTTTTTTTCTTTTAGATACTCAAACAATTTGCGTATTTGCATCATGGGTCATTCTGTTCAAAAAATTGCTAGTCAACGGTTAGTCAACAAAATTTGAAAATTTTCCCATTAATAACTATGGGTATTTTGGGGATTTCATCTTCAACCTCATTTTCTTCATCCCACCAAAAAAAATTCATCTCCTTCAAACTTCAAGTTTCAAGTTTCAATCTTCAATTTAAAACTTCAAATCTTCAATTTAAAACTTCAAATCTTCAAATCCCTATAACTATGGACAAAATAAACTTCAAATCACTATAAACATAGGCAAAATAACCATGGCCAAAATAACCACCACCAAGTCCTTAACCACCTCCTCCATATCCTCCTCCACTAGTCCTCCGCCACCACCTCCACCAGTATATTCACCACCACCACCACCTACCCATAATCGCCACCGCCAACTCCGGTATACTATCAGCCACCTCCACCTACTCTCGAATATCAACACATTCCAGCTCCAGCTCCATCACCGGTTAACGAAGACCAAATTCAGCAACCTGATATTGATCGGAGATCATTACTGCCGTCGGGGGCTCCAGATCTGGACGAACTGACACTAATCAAGCCGGAAATGGAAGAGAATTATTCGGCTTTTCTCAATCCATTAACAATCCCCAGCTTCAAGGAACTAATTAATTAATTAATGCTACTTCTATCATATAAGAATATACCCTTTTCTCAACTTTTTAATTTACCCAAATTTGGATATATTTTTGTTTATTCACTTTGCGGAAAATGGACATTGTTTGATCCGTCTTTGGGTGCAATTCTCATCGTCTTTGGCTGCAATCATTTCTGTGATACTGGAAAGAGAAAATTGCCAGTTTTTTTTCCAGATAACAATTGTTTTTCTTTTCTTTCATGCCGATCCTAGTAATTTAGGTCATGTTTTGCCGTTTCCGGCATGATTTATCTCAAAAAGTATGATATTCTTAATAAGTTGTGAATTATCTTCAAGAATGATACAAGCTCAAAATCAGAAAGTTCCCAAATTCCTTTTGATTTCCTTTTTAAACTAATTTCGATTATTTTGCCCTATGTTTATAGTGATTTGAAGTTTATTTTGTCCATGGTTATAGGGATTTGAAGATTTGAAGTTTTGAATTGAAGATTGAAACTTGAAGTTTGAAGGAGATGAAGTTTTTTGGTGGGATGAAGAAGATGAAGTTGAAGATGAAATTCCCAAAATACCCATATTTATTAATGGGAAAATTTTCAAATTTTGTTGACTAATGGTTGACTAGCGATTTATGAAACAGAATGACCCATGGTGCAAAAACGTAAATTGTTTGAGTATCTAAAAGAAAAACAATATTGTTTGGGGACCCAAGTTAACCAATCATAAATTGTTTGGGGACGAATTTCACAATTAGCCTTAAAATTCTCACTTATCGATTTTTTTTTGGATGAATTATCACTTATCGATTCAATTGGAAGAAAAAGAGCCCCAACTCCGGCGACAACGATGACGATGGCGATGCAGTTTGGGTTAGTCTCTCTCTCTCTATATCTGTCTCTTATCTATTTGAGAATTCTAGGGTTTTGATCGATATTTCTCCAAATCTTCCTTGATTGATTTCATTGATTTTCAGGCGCAACCTTCTCCGCCGCTATTTTCCTACCTCGGGAAGAGCTTTGATGCCTGTAGCTATTCACGGCATTCGAAAATTTTCTAATGGGTATGTTCATGTAACCACATGCTCAATATTACTTACTATTTGATTTGTCTTTCGATATTTGGGGCGAAAAGGAAAATTTACATTATTTCGGGGGAAGCCAGATGCAAATTTTTGGTTTATTATGGTATTTTTTGTATTTGTTATAGTTAGTTTTATGCTCTGATTGTCTTATGGATTTTCTGGATTTATGCAGAGTCCAATCACGTCCTAAGATTAAATCCCCCATAAACCATATTTTGCCGCCTCTACCTGTAGTATGGCTTATAACAGGCATTTTGTGAGTTTAATTTATTTTCCCTCCCTCTTTTGATGGGTAGTGTAACTAGATGGTTCAGGTAATTTGACATCCATTTGTTACTAATTGCAGGTTTGCTAAGCCATTCCTTGACCCCGAGTAAGTTATCGAATGAATTTACTTTGCTGAGTATTATGTTGCAGTTGCACTATGTTAATTATCTACTGAAAAATGTGCTTCATATTATTTTTCCTCCTGCACTTTAGACTTTTGTTAGGCCTTACCAAAAAATATTTAAATCTGTATTTCTGTTTGAAAGTTCTATGTGGGGTTTTTCTTATGCAGGAGAAAACTCATGAAGAAAGAATCAGAAATAAGCCGTGTCTGGTATGATTTTTGGTTTCAAAGCCCGATAGGTTATGCCTCTAATTGTGGTTTCAAATGTCTAAATCTTAGTATTACTTGCAGGGCTGAAGCTCGCCGACTGGAAGATGAAAGATGGCGGTTAAGGTATGAGTTTTTCTTAAACAGTCTTGGATTCTAATTACAAATTGTTTCTTATATTTGAGTTGATTTGCAGGAAACTTTTTATGATAGTTTTCTTCTTGTCTTTGAATTCATGAACCACCAAATGTTTTCCCATCATTTCATGCTTCTTCAAAGACAAACCATGCAATTTGGTACCCTTACTTTTTAGTCCTTTCAGATCGGGTAGTGGGATTGCATAGCTACCTGGCACTTTCAGTTTGCTTCATACCTCATAGCTTTGAACAGTTGTTGCTCGTAAATGCTCATCGTGTTCTGGCTTCTCCACCTTGGTGGTGGCTGAGTGCCTGAAAAGGATGGAATATTTTTTTATTAATCTGGAGTTTAGGTTGAGAGAACATATTTTCTTGTGGCGGCTCTAATTTTTGCCCTTATGTTTTGACAGGAAGGAAAATCTGGCACTGATGGACGAATTGTATGCAGAGAGGTTTGCGATTTTCTGATTGCGTTATACTCTTTTTGTTCTTCAACTCTCAATGTGTGTCAATTGCAAGCATGTATTATCCCATAATTTCATTTATAGTGAAGACTATTCTGTAGCAGTTTTTCCATTCTCAAATGTGTTGGGCTGGGCTTTTTTCTTTTCTTTTCTTCAAGCTTTAAACATTTTCTCCCTGCTAATTAATTTTTTGTTTGGCTCTCTTGCACGAAACCTTTTCCTTTGTGCACTTACACACCCTTTCTGTGTTTTGGTGAGCAATACTGAATTTTCTGTGCTTGGTCACGTCAATTTTTTTTTTTATATAATGCAGATTGTTATTTGGCATATATGTATTAGTGTGTATTTATGCGCTTCTTGAGCAACTTCTTGGTCCTTTATCTTGCACATTTTATGTTTGTTCTCAACATGTAGTTCGTTAAGATGTATTCCTGTTTAAGTGCGTCCTTACTTTGAAAATGGTAGTGTTGGCGATTGCTGATTGCTGATGTGGAAATTATTTAGGGTGCTTTAGACTGTTTAATGGCATTGAAGTAACTTTGGAGCATGATTATGTAAAAGCAATCGCACACTTTTGTATTTTACAGTCCAGACCCTTCAACAACGTGTTGGTTTCTTTGATGCAGGAGATCTCTTGGGCAGTGATTATTTCCATCTGAAAGCCTGGAAGTAGGGAGGTTCCTGATCCCATAATCTTCAAAATGTAGTAACTCGTTGTAATTTTATCTGGATTTTGTTGGGCACTTGCAACTTCTGTAATGACAGTAGTAGTTTAATATCATGGTTCAACTTAAACACATTGCTATCCAGCTCCTGCACAATTTTCTTTTCTTTTGTTCTTCAATTTTCGAGATTGAATTCATGTGTTCTTGAATCCCTTTATTTTTTTATCTTTATTATTTGCTTTCTCGGCTGGTATAAATGAACCCAAAAAAAACATCAAAGTTTAAATGAACCCAAAAAAAAACCAATTGATCATAGAATTTAACCATAAAAATCTCATCTTTGACGTTTTAAAAGTCGAAAGACAATCTGATCATCAACAAAACAGGTAGAATTCACCAAAAAATTCCACTGGAACTTTAAATTACTGTCAGAATACAACGTGCTAAATTACATTATATGATTGTTAATTTGTCAAACAGATTCAAGAAAGAGAAAAAAAACATTTGAGAGAGACCCCAGATGCCTCAACCCCCATCATCACCCTTTGAAGGTAAAATTCACAACTTCTGATCAATTTAGATCATTTTGGAATTGGGTTTTCTCTGGTCATCAATGAAACATTTCTTGATTCTTCCTCAGATAAACAATACTATTTCTTTGCTTTTCAGATGATAATGATGATATTTAACAGGAAATTTTTTTCCTTGAATGTGAATAATGGTGAGGTGTGATTGTTTATTATAGCTTTATTTTCTCAATCGGATGGTTCTTTCTTCCTCTTCTTCTGTACGTTTTCTAAAGGGAACCAAATAGACGAAATGAGTTGTCTTATAAAGAAGCCATCATTCTTGTGGGTTAATCCCCATCTCACAATTTAACATACATATATATAGTTAAAAACAAAATAGACGAATGACGGATTCTAAGTGGTTGTAAACAAAAATAAGAATATATATGAGATATAGATAATTTTCACCCATTTGCAAAGTGAATCAATTATTTATATAAGTGCGACTCTGGAGCGAAATAAATTGTTTTCTACTCCGTAAAAAATACCTATGAGCATTTGGATCAAAGATCTAACAGCACACATGTTTTCGCACTGAAGCCGCATTGCTATGTATATATCCACATTTTTTTAAAATGGATAGGTTCATTTTTAATTAAGAATTAGACACTCGACTACTTAAATTATTATGTTGAACATCTTTGCATAACTTGTGAAACATGGTACACTGAAAGCGTACTTTTCTTCGTTGATTTCAACTTGTAACCTTAACTTAAATACATACCATGAGGGATAGATGATGTCCAAATACCGATCCAATCTTACTGTACATAAGCATTTCTATCTGCACCGTGTAGATATATTTGAGACTGAGCTGCATATGTTCTGCACCTAGCTTATAATCACTCAGTATGACTATTTTGTAACAACCATCAAGGAACTCTAGTTTCGAAATGGCTATCATTTGATCGTAAATTGTGTATTAATACCTTAACTACAATCCCCAATGCACATAAAAATTGGTTTTTTATTTTGCCGATTTTTATTTAAAAATAATAAAAGTGAATTGTTTGTAAAATGAAATGTAGAGTTTAAACTTAAAATTTTCTATTAAAATCTATGTAAGTGGTTAAGAAATTTCTCAAATTGTCTGATCAAGAGATATGACAGTCCAAATCTACTAAGATGATTCTGATAAAAATGAGTATTACTCTCTCCGTTAATAATTATCTAGCGTATAAATATACTTTATCAGTTCTAAACTTATTCTTATCTTTCATTAATTCAGTTAAAAAATATTTTAATTGTCTCAATTTAAATTTATTATTTGAATGATAAAAGTGTTTATTTATCTTTAAACTATTATATCCAATCATTTTCTTAATACTAATGCATTGTCTTAAAGCGACGGTAAACTGGAACGGAGTGAGTAGTATCTTAGCTACAATACCCAAATGCACATAAAAGTTAGTGTTTTATTTATGAATTTTTCTTTAAATAAATTATTTGTAAAACGATATGCGAAGTTTAAAGTTAAAAATTTGTAATAAAATCGAAATTCTATGGACTAGGACCAGGGTAGGGCCCTAGACCACTTGACTGAAAATGAGTCATGTCACCCCTCCTCTTTAAAAAAAAATCAAATCTCATCTCTCGGTCATAGTTAAAATACAAAAATATAACTCTGATATAGATACAGTTAAAAGTAAAAAAAATGTCTCTCTCCTCATTTTGTAGTTTTCTCCTCATTCTATAGTGATATGAACATTTTTCTACTTCTAACTGTGTAAATATGAGAAGTATATTTTTTTGTATTTTAACTGTGACTGAGGGATGAGATTTGAATCTTTTTAAAGAATAGCGGCGACGTAGCCCATTTCCAACTTAAGTGGACCATGGACCACTGCTGACCCTGGTCCATATCAGAAATTTCCATTAAAACCGTGTCAGTTGTTAGGAAATTTCTCAATTTTCACATCGGATATATCATAAAAGAGTTATAAAAGGGTCGGGGAAACACTTTATAAATAAAATGTTCTACTTTAGTTATTTTAAAATATTATCAATAAAATATTTTAAGTTGTAAGTTGTATTTTGAAATAATTTGCAATTTTGTCCGTACAAAAGTTATAAGTAACTACGTGAGTAATTGGCTTTTTCCATACATAAGCTTTCTCATTTTATGTGTTTGGATTGGGTCTGGTTTGGGTTTGGTCTGGTTTGAGACTCAAATTCAGACTCAAACCAACTTTGGATTGAGTCTGGATTTGGTCTGAGAATGATTTAACACTTCAGATTTCATTCCCAGACTCAATCCAAAGTTGGTTTGGGTCTGGGTTTGAGTCTCAAACCAGACCAAACCCAAACCAGACCCAATACAAGCACACACGAGCCGTCCCAAATTATTTGTAACATTTTACCTTTTAAAATATCTCAAATTATTTGTCACGTTTAAAAACAATGCATCTTTATTATTACTTTTCCAGCCCTACCATAATTTATTACTCAACTAACCATTAATAATAAATTTTTAGTCATTAATTGATGGGTATTTTAAACTTTTTTCTCATATTGATTGCTTTCAAATCATTTTCTTAATTTTTGTGAAAAATGTGAAATTTTATAAATAATTTGAAGCGGATGTAATTTTTTACAATTACTTTAGTGACCCTTGAGTTGATGAAACCTATGTAGATAAGTTAGTGAAATGACTGAATCTACACACAAAAGGAAACTGGGAATGTGAACTCAGTCCCACTTTTAGGCATTTGCCTGTTGTTCGGAGTAAAAAATCATATGTTCCAGTTATTTGTCCCCTTTTCTATTTCTACAAGTAAATATTAATCACAAGTATTTTTTTTCTCGGTAGATTTTACTATTTTTTTTAAATTATAATTTTTTAATTAAAAATTTAAAAACATGTCAATTTTTTATTGGTGAGACAAAGAAGGGACACGAAATGAGGAGGATAGATGATTTCTAGCCGGTGCTATAATCCGCCAACACCAAGCTTTGAGAAATTGGTTATTCGGAAATTAACCTATTATTTAGGTGAGATATATACATAATCACGTTACTTATTTTTGCTTCTTATTCTTTCATTAATTATCCTAAAAGTCATATATTTAGGAATGAAGTTGGCACAAATGTTATCAAACTCGCGAGTTAAATCTGTTTACAATCTTTTAAACCTCTTCCGTTGCGAGTTAAAATTACGATTTTAACAACCTTATCTAATACCATGAAACCCATGAATTGTCTCTGCCCATAAGCACGGAGCGTGACACGTAGTGTAGCACATAATTACACTATTTTATATTACTCGGAATCATTTGCCACATTTTTAATTATAATCACGTTCACATTTACAATATATCAATTTACTTTTATAGTTTGCCTCTTTTAATTTAAATCATATTAAAAAAAAAATCCATAATTAATAGAAATATTTCCGAATCCAACCAAAAAAGTAACATTTTCCGTACTAAAAAAAATCATTCAAAACACAGCTAATAACCGTAGAACTGCTCGTGATCTTAGGGTTGCATTGTCGATGACGACGGCCGGGCGAGAAGAGGCGAGGTCCATGAGAGACAGAAAAAGAAGATGATGAAGAAGAAGAACACGAGCAGTAATGGTGGTGGATCTGCAGCTGAGATCCAAAGAGGGGTTTAAGGGGACTGATCATGGTCGAAGAAACTGAAAGGTGGTTGTTGAAAAAGAAGAAAGAAACGACGACGTTGGGTAGTAATGGCGGTGACTTCTCAACAGCAAGGAATATGATGAGTTCAAGAAAGTGGGAGTGATGGTGGGTATTGAAATGCAACCAAAATCCATACTTTTTTCATTGCCCAAAAGAAGAAGAATTACCAGTGCACAAAAAGGGTCTGAGTGGGTTCGACTCCGGTCACCACCACGGTTCAAAACATACCCTCAGACCCACTTCTTCTCCAAGTACCTCCAAAAAATCCTCTTCTCTCTTTGTTATTCTTTATGATAACTCACTGTGTGTTTGTACGTGTTTTTTGGTTTTTCTTGAATGGGAAATGGGGTTTAATCAAATCAAAGAAGCAATTTTATTTGGCAACCAACGTAGTTGTCCAAGGAGTGTATTTTATTTTATTTTTTTGGTTAAAAAAAATTTGGGTGGGTTAGACTTCGGTCACGACCACGAGTCAAGACAGATACTAGGACTATAGGTCATTTATAAAAGTCTTTACAGATCACCAACCAATACAGCTCTCACGTCGGTAGCAGCTATGATAAAATTTCATCTCTAAGTTGTTTTGTTATAATTTTAGTTACTGTAACAGTTAATTAATCTGACCATCTTGGCGATTCTCACTACACTTGAAACATAGTCTTTTTACTATTAACTCATCAATTTACTTGCGGGTTAACAAATCATAGAATAAACAGACGAACAGCTTAAATACAAGAATGGTGTGCTGGATGATTTGAGAAAGTTGAAATCAAAGTTAAAAGGGCAGGATGAGGAAGCTAGAATGGATCATATACGAGTAATTTAACAAATGGAATAAAGTTGAACTTTCACAAGTACAGAATCCTTAACAATCAAACGAGACTAAGTATCAACGAAAATTGTAATCATATGTGACGAAAATTGTAAGTAAACAAGCCATTAAAGAAACAAAAATAACCAATTACAGAAATTCTATTTTTTTAATGTGTAACGAACGTCAAGGAAATCATCGAAAAGATCTACTCTCCATATGATGAAATCAAATATATGATCTATTCTAGTCTCCACTCCATTTTCCCGCCGTTTCTCCGCCATTTTCCACTTCTCAACCTCCTCTAACTTTGATTTCAGCTTTCTCAAATAATCTATTACACCATTTTTGTATTTAAGGCCTTCATCTGCAAGAGTTTTCCTTCTATTGATTTGATAGATGTCATTAATACTCAAACACAAACTGAACACAGTATAGGTAATGAGAAGTTTTTGAACACCCAATGAGCAAATTATAAGATATGCTCTGAAGCCTCTTTTGCAAGTTGAGTATGTTTGACTAACTTCAGATAAATTCAAAAAACTACAACTGCAGGGCTCGATGACCTGTTAAATGAAAGTTCATTAATGATGATTTTTGCAATCCAACTTCTTGTATTAAATGTTAGAGAGATTTAAATACAGAGAAAAAAATTAGAAGTAATGAGGAGTTACTGTAAAAAAATCAAAATTGGACATTGAAGATGCTAATAAAAATCCCATTTCAATATCTCTCTAGAAAAAACATTTTATCATAGTTTATCATTTTTATGAGCATTTTCAATGTCCAAATTTGATTTTTTTTACAGTAACTACTCATTTACTTCTAATTTTTTTTATCTATATTTAACTCCCTCTAACATTTAATGCAAAAGTATTGATTGCAAAAATATCATAAATGAACTTTCATTCAACAGGATCATCAAACACTGAAGTTGTAATTTTTTTAATTAGTCTGAAGTAAGTCAAACATAGTCAACTTGCAAAAGAGGCTTCAAAGACTCTCCTACAATTTGCTCGTCAGATTCAAAAGTTGGGTGTTAAAAAAGCTCTACATTACCTATACCGTGTCCAGTTTGAGCATTAATAGCGTCTATCAAATTATTAGAAGGAAGTCTCTTGCAGACGAAAACCTTAAATACAAAAATTGTGTAATGGATTATTTGAGAAAACTCAAAGTTAGAGGAGGCTGAGAAGTTGAAAATGGCTGAGAAACAGAGCGAAAAGGAAGAGGAGGCTAGAATGGGTCACATATTTGATTCTCATCAGTTGGAGAGGAGATCTTTTCGATTATTTTCTTCGACGTTCGTCACTCATTAAAAAAAAAAAATTACTGTATTTGGTTATTTTTGCTTCTTTAATGTTATGTCTACCTACTTTTAAGCCATGCTTACAATTTTCGTTGATATTTTAGCCTTGTTTAATTGTTAAGGATTCTACACATGTAAAAGTTTAACTCGATTCCCATTTGTTAAATTCCTCCTATATCATCTTCCTTCTTTCTTGCCGTTTCTCTGCCATTTTCAACTTTTCAATAACTTTGATTTCTGCAATGGCGATGAATTTAGGGTCTCTCTCTATTGTGCTCCAACTAATTTTCTCATAATTGATATTGATTTTGCTTCTCGTCTCTTACTTTCACGTTAAAGTTTTTTTTTTTCAAGTTTACTCCTATTCTTGGAGAACATTGAAAATCGTAGTTACCACAATAATGCCATTTATTTTTGCTACATCTAGTAACCATCGTATTTTAAATGTATTTTTGATGTATATCACATTCTGGTTACACATCAAAGACATTTTTACTAAAACTATTATCAGAAAAGATGAGTCTAGAATCGAGTGACAAATTTGTTATTAAATGTCCTAAGAATATTTGTTTTTTTCTTTTGTAGGTTGGCGTTATATAAGTTCCTTCAATATGGGAAAGTGAACTATTACTACAGGCGAGGAGGCCTTAGTAATGGAGTCACACACATGTTATATGTGAAGCAATTGATATAATGGCCTCGAGTGTCAAAAAAGTCCTCAAAAAAGCCCTAGTAAAATTGTATGTCGTATTTTGTACTAATTACTTGTATATTGACCATTGACGCTATATACCAAATATCTAGAAGGAGATTAATGAAGATGCAGAGATCGAGTATAAAGGGATTGTGCGTGCTAATTTGAACAAAATAGAATTAAAGTTGGAGAAGTTCGATACACAAATATCTAGAAGGAAATTGATGGAGTACAAATATGTAGTAATGAATACAAATAACTTCATCAACTTATCCAACTTTGATTCCATTGTGTTTAAATTAATACGCACAACACTTTAATACTCCATCTCCTTATCTGGTATGTTGAGCATCAGCTTCAATTGCTTTGATAAATTCTCTTAAAGAAGAATTCTGGGTTTGTTTAGAAACATTTGATGATTTAAGAGTCTTCTTGAATCTTCTTTGAAGAAAATTAAAATGAAGAAAAAAAGATAAGCTTTTATGTTAAGGAGCTAAATCAGACAAAGATATGGAAGAGAAGTGTTTACTTTATTGGTTACAAGTTGGGGGTTTTGGGGAGTTAGTTTGCTGCTAATGCCGTAACATTTTGTGCAATTCGACCTCGGTGCGAAACAATTATGGACCAATTAATTTAACATCTGACGAATAAGATTACTTGAGTCTTAATAAATATTATGAATAAATTGTTAAATTAAATTATTGCATCCAATATTAAAATTTGACTACCAGTAATTATTTCGTACCGTACGGAACAATTAATATTTCATACTGTAGTCAAATTTAGGGATGTGTATTCGATATTCGAAACTAAAATTCAAAATTCGGTTCGATTTTATAACGGGTTTTATTAAAACCAAACCGAACCACATTTTTATAGAAACCGAATACCAAATACCGAAATAAGTTCGAGTATAGTTCAGATCAATTCGTTCCGAAATTTCATTTTTTTTTCTCTTATGAAGCTCAACTTAATAAAAATTAGACAAGATAAATTATAATGCACATTTAAAATCAAAAACAATAAACTAAAAATTAAGAATAAAAATAAAACTCTACAACAATAATATAACTCACTAAGTCTCCAATAATTCGGGAGTATGAGCGGGGAATAATAGAAGACAAGCCTAACAATTGACAAAATATGCACAAAGCGGCTGCTCTAAGAATGTCATGGACACAGATGCATTGATGACAACTCTAAGTAATATAAATAATACTTATAAGTATCATACAAATGTTTTTTAATAATAAAAATAAAAATTTGTCTATCCGGTATTTCGGTAATCCGGTTTTAAAAAATACAAAACCAAATTATTTTAACTTTTTCAAAAGCGAACCGAACAAACCAAAATACGAAATAAACTAAACCATATAGTAAAATTTAGTTTGGTTCAATTTGATATTTTGGTTAAGTTTAACCAAATAGTGAACACCCCTAGTCAGATTGTATTTCGCATTCCCAGAGAAATAAAGGATATCTTTTCCGTCTCTTTTATTATTCACTTTTAGCTCAACTCATTTGGTTTTGGATTTTAAGTAATTGGGGTCGCACGTGTGCAAAAGTACTTCTATGTTGATTTTACGATTAAATTTTATTTTAAAATGAGATGCTTATTTTTTACACATCATTAGATCAACTCATCTAATATAGAATAAGTATTTTGCATATACAGATACATAACAATTATTTTACACCCGATTCATATTGCATTCATTTGCATTTGCTTCTTTTCTTTCGGATTAATCTACGTACATTATAACTCAACCTTCTTGAATTTTGGTCCACGTAAGCCCTCCCGGACCAAAATTATTTAAAATTGAGAGAGAATCCATTACAGTAATTCTATAACTTAGAATAATGGAACCAAAAATTTCATATTAGGAGGGTGAAGTTAAAAATTTTACGAAATTCTAAAAATGAAAAAAGTTATATTTTCTAATGGCATCTAAAAATTCATATAAACAAAAAAAATTACTGTAATTTTTAAATTTTAGATGTGGTCGCATCTCGCACCTAGTTCCGTCTATGAGTTACCTCAGTACACTACTAGTATTTAAGTACACTACTAGTACTTAAGAGAGATTTATTGACCTAACTCAATTTGTGACACCACTTTCTATTTCAAGATAAATAATATGGAGGTTGAAGTAGTAATTTCAGTTTCAAATTCTAACTCGGTTTTAGTCAAATTAAAGTAGGAAAATGTATGCTGAAAAGTCCATTCTCAATACAATAATGATTGTTGAAATAATTCAACAATAATGATTGTTGAAAAAATTGATCAAATCATTATCAAAGAATATATATATTATAAAAATAATTATTGATTCTAATTTTTTTATCCAATAATTACTACACATATTTCACTGGCATAAATCAAATTGGAAATTGTGAAAGAAATCATCACAATTTGTAATAAAAAAAAAGATAAATATGTCATAATGTAATATCAAAATTCTAAAAATCATTTTTATTTTGTACACTTAAATTTTTATTTGATCCAAAAAAAATTTGATCACCAATTATTATTGATAAAATATAGGCAAATTGGCACAAATAGTCCCTAAACAATTTATCGCCAGAGACAGTCCCTAAAGATTATTTTTTTGATTTTAAAAATCCTCAAACAATTTATATTTTGGGGTGTAAAGTCTTCCCGATCAAACGATTGACTGGTCAACAGAAAACTGTTTTAAAAAAATGAGTCAAAGAAGAAAAGTTAAGGGATAATCTTTGGAAAAGTCCCCTGCAAGCCCTCTAGCTCCCTTCACCCCTCCTCCCACCCCGACCTGCTTCCCATCCTCTCTTATGCAACTTCCTGACCACCACCACCGTCATTAAATCCGATCACCACCACCCAACACCACCACCATGCAACTACATTAGCTCCACACCTTGTTCTTGAGTATGATTTTCCATTTCTACCTCACTCTCAACAAAACCCACATAAAAAAACCACAATATTTCTCATAATAAAAGCTACATCAGAAACAAAGAAATTAAAAACACCTATTTCTTAGGAACCCTAAACCAAGCATTGTTATAAAAAAGACATGATTTTGGCATTGAAGATTTGCGTAAGGGCTTTAAAATTGTTTAATAACAAATCTCTAGCCAATTCTCTCTGCAAAAATTTCAAGAAGTATCTAAGAATATCATTTTGGGTTTCCTTTGAAATACAAAAAATTTGCAGAAATTTCATATTCTTTTCTGCACTGGATTTGCAGGCATGCTCCCCTATTTGAAGAGATTGGAGGCGAATATGACATTCCATTAGCTACCAATGCCAAAACTATTACAGAATTTGGCGAATATGAAAAAAATGACGTGATTTTGGCACCTCGTGAAACACAATGGTTGGATTTGATTTTAATTTGTCATTTGATTAATTTTGGATCTGAAGATGAGTTTGAATTTATGGGATTTTTTTGTACCAATTTTCTTGTACCGGCAGAGAGAAATCGGTGATGGTTGCGGGAATCGATGGTGGTCGGGATGGTGGTGCTGGGATATGACCGGATTGTGGGTAATAGTTAATGGGTAAATCAAATATGAACTACCTATAATGCCCTTCTTGTAAATTCCATTGACCAATTCTAATTTTGTATTTCACAGTTGACTAACAAAAAAAAATGTGACGGAAGGACTTAGCACACCGAATATAAATTGTTTGAATATTCTAAATTTCAGAATTAATCTTTTTTAGGGACCTTACGTGAAATCTGTAAATTGTTTAGGGACTATTTATACCAATTTGCCTAAAATATATGTTGAAAAAAAATTAGTTTTGGCAGCAGGGCGGCAGATCTGAGAGGCACAATTAAAAATATCAAATTTTAAAAATAATACTAATAGAAATAATACAAACAGAAAATAAAAAGGAGAGAAGAAAGAAGAGGACAAATTACAAATAACATAAGAAAAAGGGAAATTAAAATTAGGAGATTTAGAATAGAAAGAGAAACTTACCTCATAGATGATGACGGTGAACGGCGGCGGTGGGACCGCAGTAGGGAAAGCGGCGGCGGTAGGGAAGGAACCGAGAGAGCAGGAGAGAAGAAATTGAGAGGAGTGGAAGGAGAAGAAGAAAATGAGAGAGAAGAGAAGAATAAAAGTTGGCGGAAGGCGGTATCGCCAAGAAATGAGAGGAGCCGCGGATGAGGAAGAAAGGAGGAGAGAAAAAGAAAGGAGAAGCGAAGGGGAGAAAGGAAAAGAAAGGAGAAAAAGAGAAGAGAAAGGCGGCGGTTGTGCGCCGGAGCTGGGGAATGAGAAGAGAGGAGAGGAGGCGGCGACGGCCGCTGGAGAGAGAAAAGGGCATAAAGATTTTAGGTTTTTTTAGGGTTTGTCCCTTAAGAGCATATATATACACTGAAGGACTGAAAGTGAAATTAAAATATTAGCACATAAAATCTTTAAAAATACATATATTACAAACAAGTCCTACATAATCTACTTTATATTTTTAGTATTTAATTTGACCAAAAATATTAAAGAAAACATTACCGATTAAAATAAAATATGTCAGAAAAATTATATTCGGAATCCGAAATAACTTTTAAATATTACGTTTTAATCCTAAAATTTTATATTTCACTTTTAAGGCTCATTTAAGTTTATGAACTATACCAGAAAAATGTATAAGACTAATAATAATATATATGATATATTTATATCTTCAAAAGCGTAGAAATGTCATAAAATAAATTTAATTATAGTCCCTAAACTTTAAGAATTTACACAAAAGACCCAAAAGTCTAGAAACTTCGTCTTAATATGTTTAGGCATAATAATGCTTGCATATGATTAAGAATATATTTCTATAATTATTTCCTAAAGAGTTGGTATTTGAGAAATAAAATGAGTTTCAAATCACTAGCACACCCTTCACTGGGCTATTTATAGCTCACCATTTTTCTATTTTCTATTTTAGTTCTTGCAGTTGCAGGATTGAGCGGATAGAACAAGAACATTATAAGGCATAGAGTTGAGACCGAGACAAAGAATTGAGTCAACACTAGACACAAACCAAGATTAGAAGATTTTGGTACCAGAGTACGCAACGAAAGCTTGAGATTAGAAATCTGTACATTGGGATTCAGTCAAAGACCAAAGTCAACCTAGAAGCCATAGAATATAAAATGTTCCTTAGAATAGTTTATAAATTTTTATCCAAATGTAATTTATATTGTAAAAGATAGAACCCAATGCAGAGAGGCACACGGCATACCCGACCTAAGAGGGTTGCAGAGACTATTGTCACAAACCATACTTCAAAATAGAATGAGAAAGTCATAAAAAAACATTTGATTAAATGTATGTATATTTTTAGAGAAGAGTTAATAGCTATTTTTTGTCACTAAACTATTTACGTTTTGCGATTTTATCACTCAATATTTTTTTGGCTAAATATATCACCATAATATTTACATTTGGCAAAAAATAAATGGCCATAATTAATTAGTGCGTTAATAAAGTTTAATCAATGAAATTAAGAAAGTTTTTTTTTTTTTTTGCTGAATAAATTTTGTTCCCATTAATCACAAATAGCCGAGGCCATTACAATCAACAGAAAATCTGAAAATACAGAAAGTAAAGGTTATACAATGATTTAAAAAAATCACGATAACAGACAAAAGACACATCCAAGAAAACTTGGATGGTTAGGAAAAACAACTAGAAAACTAGACAACTAAACAAATACATAATCTTCTTCTTCAAAGCATCTTCATCGCCATTCTTGAACCACAGGGACAGGAGAATATCACTTTCAACATCTTCCTTAGGGGTCGACAATTTATAGGACCATGGGCGTATCAACCGTCCTACAAATTGTCTCGGGAAGATGTAGAAAGTTGATAAAGGGCCCAGATCAAGTCCGGGTTGAAAGTATCCTCCTAGAAAAATAGAAAAAAAAATCTAGATCTGTGAAGATCTGAGACTCATCTAACCACTGTGTCTTGAATCTTGAAGAAAAAAAACTCTGAAAAAGGTTTCATATGATTCGTAGTACAAAATAGAGTAATATAAACGGAACAAAAGGACCAAGATTTGACCATTGGCCGGAGCCAATGGCCAAATCTGGCCAGCAGCAAGAGGGAGAGGAAACGCAGGGAAGAAAAAAGGAAAAGAGAGAAGAGAGAGAAAAGGGGAAAAAAAAGGAGCTGACAATGAAAGTTAGTGATTGAAAGTTAGTGATTGAACTATGTGTTAGTACTTAGTAGAGTTTAATCTACTTAATTCGAAAATTTGCGGGACCAATATACAAGTGAATTATAATTCTATTATATTATGGCGACTACTAGTGAAAGTTCAAATCAAAATTATTTCTATTTTAGAAAATGAGACAGTTAATTTTGGACATCAAAAAATGAAAATTGTACATTCAAATCCGAATAAAGTGATTAATAAACATTAGTATTATTAAATTTAGTGGTGAAACTATATGTTAGAGAGTACTGCTATTAAATTTTAATTTTTTAGGGGGCCAAAATATTTTATATTATAAGGACTTATTTATACAAAAAAATATATTCATAGTACTAATGTGCAAATTTCCAAAATATTGGGGAACATGGCCCTCTCCTGCCCACACTATCTTCTGCCATTGCTTCAATGTCGATATCAATGGAATCATCGGTGTCTCGAATCTTGATCTTTCAACTCTTACTTCTGATATTGCTATTCCTTATTATAAGGATTTTGTCATCGCTGCTTCAGCAATTTCAAATGGTTCTTTAGTTGTATAAGTTGGTCCAACTTCAAGTGTTGAAACTCTTCCAAATGCAATCCTTAATGGTTTGGAGATCATGAAGATGAGTAACTCGGCCGGGGAGCATAGATGGATTGTTTTCTTTTGATGGAAAATTTCAGGGTTGGATCGGGTGGGATGGGTCGGGTAAGCGGAAGTGAATTTAATTGAAAGTATCTAAAAAGCCCCTAATATTTTTAGTGTTGACTAACTTCAAATTTCAAATTGACAGTTAACTGAGTGTTTTTTTTAATTGAATGATGAAGTCCACCAATTATAAATTATTTTATGATGTATCATGTAACTTTGTAAAAACTTAATTTTTGGACTATTTATCTAAATCGTAAATAGATTTTGGACCCAATACGCCATTTTGCCTTTGCAAATTCTTGGTGGAAACGTAAATTTACGTTTCTACCCTACGTTTCCACCCTTAATGTATTTTGCTTTGACCAAGTTTGAAATTTGAAATAACGGTTAACTGAAGGAATATTGGATGTAAGGACCTTTGTCACCAAATGTAAATAGTTTTTGAACCTATAGAACCAATTTACCTTTACAGGAAATATAATTAATTTTTATGTTACGTGTGTATTGCACCACTCCAAATTTCTGCTCAAACTTTGGCCCGTGCGTTTTTTCTCCTTTTCATCATTGCCGAAGGTTTTTTGTTCGCGGGCCTTTATTTGGGTTATCAAGTCAGGCGCATGGGAAAGGCCCTAAAGGAAACTCCATTACCATAGGCCCAAAGATAGTAGTACCACGAACTCTATTGCTCAACGCTTTCTGGTTTTGTACGTGTAAAACATAATTTCACACTCTTTGATCATGTAAACACTCATTGAAGTTTAATGCATGTTGCACGCTTTGAAATTTTTAATATTTTCTCTAACTTATAATAGATATTGTGAATTTTAAAGCATTGCAAACCGTCAAAATTTTTATTCGATAATTGAAATTTATTTAGCATATAGTGGGAGTTTTCCTTCTTTTTTTGGGTTAGATAGCTATAGCCTATAGTGGGAGTTAGAAGAACATTCTTTTGATTTACACTTGGATATTTGATTGTTTTATAAGTTTTTGCTATTTAATTCTATATTATTTCTAGCTCAATGTTTTTTTGCGTTTAGCAAAAATTGGTTTAATTTATTAACATAAATTTATTAAAAATTGCGTTTATTAATTATGTGGAAAAAATTAACTTGTGATCAATATATATATAATATTTTTTTATTTCATTTTTTTATATAAAAAAGTTTCAATACATACTTATATTTTTGTTCTGCATTATAACCACATTCTTTGGATGTTACAAATCTCATCACTCAAAGGGAATATAACATCACCTTAGCTGCTTACTTTTTCAAACTTTAAAAAGTTAGAGACAAGTTGGTCCAAAGTGACAATATAAAGACATTTTCTTGGCATCAAAAGTTAAAGTATTTTTTTTTTATAGAAAAAAATTTGGATGGTTCGGCTACGATCACCGTCACGGGTCAGAACATACCCTAGAAATCATATGTCGCTTATAAGGGTACATACTGATCACCCACCAATATAATCATCACGTTGTCAGCGAAAATTGAACACTTGACAATTGCAAAAACGTGCCAAATTCTTATCAATTGAGTCAAATTGTATTGGTTCAAAAAGTTAAAGTATACCAAAGCAATATGACCATAATGTTCTTAGTTACTAAGTTTTCTCTTTCTTGCTTTAGAGATTCTTCTGCATGGCCTAATTAACTTTTCCTACTCCCAAATCTAATCTCATCAGAATAAAATATAATATATATTTTTGGAATGGTTTTCTTTTGAAATAAAGGTTGTTTTAACAATAAAAACAGTAGATTGGTTTTTGAATTTTTATTTTATATATAATTTTTTTTTTTACGTTTTGAAAATCAGTTCAAATCCACCATAATCAAAACAACGGCAATAAGATTTAGCAAAAAAAAACAACGGCAATAATCAGCTTATTCATCCACGTCCCGGCTCCTATGCGGAACAGATTTTTGTTCTGCACTGCGGGACATGATCTCAGCTGTCGGATGAGATTTTTTAACGGTCCAGATCTGGAGAGAGAAATTTTTTTATTTTTTATTTTTAAGTCCAGCCACAACTTTTCTCTCTCCAGATCTGGACCGTTCAAAATATCATCCGACGGCTGAGATTGTTCCGCACGTACGGAAAAAAAACTGTTCCGCATAGGAACCGGACTGATCCATCCACAAGTGAACAATCACTATTTTAATTCCAATTTTTTATTACTCTTTCCGATTCAAAATATTATTTTTTTTAGGAGTTTTCACACCAATTAAAATATTAATCAAGATCACTAAAGTACCCCTAAATAATATTCCAAATAACAAATAGATTAATGAAGAGTTGCATGAGAACTACACATTTTGACCAAAATGAATATAAAGAGAAAATAATATAGAGGTAAATTAGCTAATAAATGCACAATTCTTGTAAAATACTTATATTTTGCAACTTTTAAAAAAATTTATATTTTAAATCGGAGGAAATATTAATATAATGAGAGGCACTGGATTTTAAATTATTATTATGAATTAGAAGTTTTGTGTCAATAATGTTAAAGGCGTTTACTCTAACCTTTTGGCCAGGTTAGACGTCGGCATTTCTGAGATGAGACCCAATTCAATTCTGTGATTAAAGAAAAAATTTCCCTTCGGCACTCAGCTCAGTTGGAGAGGCCTAGCCTAATCTAAGAAGTGTGGAGTTTTTGACTCTCTATCTATGGACTTTAAGAGGGTAAGTCGAAAGTAAAAGATGAAAGAGAATCTTATCAGAATAAGAAGGGGGACTGAGTGAAAGTCCGGGTCTTGATGCCCTCACAGTTTATTTTCTTAGCAATAAGATAAATAGTCACTATTGATGTTAAAGGTGCATTTGGACGAAGGGATAGTGGATGCGCTCATAATATTAAAAAAAAAAGTTTTGCATCCAACTGAAACTTTTCACTAGTAAAAACTCACTTATTCTCTCGCATCAAATTCAACTTTTATAAAACTCACAAAAATTTAATTTCAAATCAAAATCAATCATGGGAATCGGGTAGCCCAAGTGGTAAGGTTACCCGGCCACGAGACGGAGGTCCCGTGGTCGATTCCCGTATCTCCCCTTGTGGGACAATAAATTCTCCAGGCTAAGTTCCCTCCCCGGCTTGGGGCATGCTACAATCTCCCTATCTATGGTATTCTCCACTTTTCCCCTTCGGGGGCAATCGCCTTCAGGCGTAAAAAAAAATAAAATCAAAATCAATCAACTACCCTAAACATGAAAAAAATATCATATCCGCAAAGGTACTCAATTGGTTCGGGGGTGGCAGATTGTGTAAGATGATATAGATTTGAATCTTGACAGTTGCAATGTGAAAGTTTCAACCCTCTAATGTGGGATGATTTCTTTCGGTGGGTTAAGATAAGATTTATCACCAATCGAGTCGTTGAATCACTTTAATTCATATCCTGCACAATTCCTGTCATATCGAAAAGTGAGACCCTGTAAACGTAAATATCGCTTTTTGTGTAGGATGAAAAAAATATCATTCATCATCCAATCAACGAAACACTTATAAATCAAATCCGAAGGCCCCCATTATCAATATCTTGTCTGTCCATGTTATTTTCATGTTTTGACATCTAATTAACTCTAGGGGCCCGAAAACTTGGGTACACAAATTTTGTGAGATTTTTTTTTTTAAATTGATCAAAGAATTTGTTCGTATTTGCACTTATAGTGTAATACAAAACAAAAATGTCAGCTAATACTGAAGTTTTTTTTATTGGTGTTACATTTTATATAATAAAGTTTTCTCATAAATTTATAATTAATATGCACGTAATACTTGTTTTATGTAATATGCATTATAAAATTACAACACGTATACTTAAAAAATTAAATATTCAAAAAAATTATCAAACGACCAAAAAATATTTAGTATATATTGATTTTTTGTGTTCAGTATTATATCCTGACAATGTATTTCTAATACATATTACCTCCGTTTTAAATTATTTGTATGTAACATTTCATATTTTCACTAAGATTAAGGAAATGATTGGAAAACAATTAATATGAGAAAAAAGTTCAAAATATCCCTCAATTAATAACTAGTGGTTAGTTGAGTAATAAATTAAAAGTAAGACGAAAAAAGTAATACTTAGTAAAGATGCATTGATTTTTTGAACGCAGCAAAAATTTGAAATAACTCAAAAGGTGAAACGTTGTAAATAATTTGGGACGAAATTAATACTGCATTAGTTAAAACCACTCAAAACAAAGCTGGAAGCATAAAGACACGAATAATAATGGTATTTTCTTGCTTTCTGCTTTTATAGTAAAGGCATAAACCCAATATTCTTTTCCAAAGCAAGAAAAGCAAACACCAGAATTTAAGCCAAACTGCTTTTTCTTGGGAAAAAGACATTTTATTCTCCTACCGTCCACCGTCCACTTGTGAAGATTGTCTGTACCGTCTATTTATTTATTTATATGCTTAACCAATAAAAATTTATTATATGATCATTTTTTAATTATATATACACATGGTTAATTGTAATTGGTTGGTAGAAAAATAAATATACAGACGAAAATATACCATTATTTGCCCTACGTTTAAGTGCCACAATTGTTATATGCGTGAGAGTTAAAAAATTGTTAAATTTCAAGCAAATGTAAACGTAAAAAGACAATAATCTATTTACTTGTACCTCGGATACAATGAGTAAGCCATAGAGCATGAAGTCATCAATGAGAAATAAGGGCAAAAGTGGAAAGAACAAGTAAAAATATTACTGAAATTGTAAAAGGACGATTTAGAAGTAGACAATGGCATTTGAGACAACTAAAAGTAAACGGCGGCATTATTATCCAGTCCAGATCATATGCGTAATAGTTTTTTTTAGTACATTCAGAACGTCTCAAAAAATAATTGTTTTAAGATTAAAAAATAGTTGTTTTGAGTTTTGAACAGGTATTTTGAGATTAAAAATAGGTGTTTTGAGCGATAAAAACACAATATGTGTTTTTTAAAATTAATCTTAAACATCAAAATTTTAATCCAACGGACGAGAAAAGTTCTGTATATACAGAACAAACTCCATTCCGCACTGGAGCCTTATTATGGTGACCTTCCCCAGATTTTTTTAATGCGGGAGCCTTGTGCATTAGGTACAATATTTTTTTCTCCTTAATACCCCTTTAGTCGGTAAGTGCTGATATATTAACTATCGAATCAGTTATCTAGATGAACGTCTGACATTTGAGTTTCAAATATGTGGATAATTATTCACTTTTTTCCCGTAACTTTTGAATTCTGAATCAACTGTCGAGATTATATCAACACGTACTGACAATGACCAAGAGGGTGTTCAACACTGGAACCGGACTAAGAAAATATGGGAATGTGATTGAACACTGACAGAATCATTAATCAGAAAGCAAAAGAAAAAAAGGTGAAAAGGGGTAAGGTTTTCAGCTCCAAAGGGATTCCCATTTCAAACTTCATTCAAGAATTACATATAAAAAACTCCAAAACTTCCAAAACTTATCTTCTTGATCAATCATTCATGGGGTCTTTGCTTTTTAAGTTCATCATCTTATTTCTATTCTCAATTTCACCAATTCTCTGCCAAGTTACAGGTATGCCCTTAACCTCTATTCTTTTGCACTATGTTTATATATATCTTCAAGAAGGATAAAAGGGACATTTTGTTACAACTATATACTTTTAAGTTCTTGAAATGTTCATCTGATTATTACTACAACAAGAAAGTCCAATTCATGTAATAGAAATTCAATATGCAGAATTTGACAACTATTGAACTATAAGTTCTTGAAATATTTATATGGTTACAATATAATCAAGAAGAGAAAATTGCTATATATACATAAACAATTTTTACTTTTCTCTTTCAGTCATAAAATTTTATTTTAGCTCTTTCTTTCTCTAAACTATTTATGAGTTGCTGTTTTTTTGTCAAATTAGCGTAAAACTTGTGATTTCCGTCAATTTGTTGTCACATATTCTGGACATGTCTATGGTCTTTAGGATTTAAATTGACAGGAATTCTTTTAAAAACGAAGACATGTACAGAATATGTGACAAAAAGGTTAACGAAAATCACCCAGTTTTACGCTAATTTGACAAAAGTAATAACTCGAAAAATAGTTTAGATACAGAAAAATATGCTAAAAATAAAAGTTTACTGAAAGAAAGAGAAAAAATGAATATTGTTAAGAATTCATAAATCAAGATCATGTGAGTTTGAATATTCATGTAACATAAATTCAAAATGCAGAATTCATAAGCATTGATTGTGGAGGGAAGAGTAATTATACTGACCCTGAAAACCGGATTGGCATGGAGTTCTGATGATGGACTAATGAGCCATGGACAATCTGTTTCAGTAGATACTGGAAATGAAACCTCATTACAACATCGCACGAGTCGAATTTTTCCTACAGACAGCAAGAAATATTGTTATAATCTTAAAACAGAAGAGAGAAGGCGATATATCGTTCGAGCAACTTTCTTGTATGGAGGAAGCTCTGATAATGATGAAGGGCCATATCCTAAATTTCAGATATTTTTGGATGCAACAAAATGGGGAACTATAACAGTACAAGAAGCTTCAAGAGTATATTTAAAGGAAATGATCATAAGGGCAACTTCACATTCAATTGATGTTTGTTTATGTTGTGCTACAACAGGATCTCCTTTTATATCAACTCTTGAACTTAGGCCATTGAATTTGTCTATGTATGCAACAGATTATGAAGATGGTTATTTCTTAAAAGTAGCAGCAAGGGTCAATTTTGGGGCTCTAACCAAAGATGCCGTAAGGTACGCTTTTTTTCCCGTTACGTTCACATGGTCTCCAGATCTTTTAGTACGTCCTCATCATAGACGGAACTACAAGTCTAGGTTTGTTTGTTTGTGTGTGTGTGGGTGGGTGTGGGGGGGGGGTGTTGAAAAACAGATGGCTGAAAGACCTAAAAATTCAATACATACTACGTAAATTTAAAAAAATGTTGAGGGGTGGCGACAACTTCCCACCCCTGGTTCCGTCTTTGATCCCCGTACATTGTCTAGTACATTGATGAAATTGCTCCACATGTAGAAATGTCATTGGACTAAAGAAAGTTTGTGGGCTTGCACTGATGACATTGCTCCATTTGCGATATTCAGTTAGGGTATTAGACAGCGTACTAGAAGATTTGGAGATAGTGTACTAGACAACATACTAGTGCACTAGACCGCTTCCTTCACATGGTTTCGTCTAGACAATGTACTAGAAGATCTGCGATATTCGATTAGTGTACTAGACCACTACCCGGCCCTGGTTCCGTCTTTGATCCTCATACAATGTCTAGTACATTGATGAAATTGCTCCACATGTAGCAATATCGTTGGACTAAAGAATGTTCATGGGCTGCAGTGATGACAATGCTTCATGTGCGATATTTGATTAGTGTACTAGACAATGTACTAGAAGATCTGGAGAACGAATAGTATTAGCAAAAGCAGTTCATCTTGATAATAGATTCATTATTCTCCTAGGTACCCGGACGATCCGTATGACCGAATATGGGATTCTGATCTAGAAAAAAGACCGAATTTTCTAGTAGGGGTGGCTCCTGGCACAGAGAGGATCAATACAACAAGGTACATTGACACAAATACAAGAGAGTATCCACCAATCAAAGTCATGCAAACTGCTGTTATTGGCACTATGGGAAGTCTAAATTATCGATTAAATCTAGAAGATTTCCCAGCTAATGCTAGAGCTTTTGCATATTTTGCTGAAATCCAAGACTTGGCAGCAAACGAAACACGGAAATTTCAAATGAAGCAACCTTATATGCCTGATTATAGCAATGCTGTGGTGAATATAGCTGAAAATGCGAATGGAAGTTACACGCTATATGAACCTAGTTATATGAACGTAACACTAGATTTTGTGTTGTCGTTCTCCTTTGAGAAAACCTTGGATTCTACTGAAGGACCACTTCTAAATGCAATTGAAATAAGCAGATATGTACAGATTGGTGCAAAGACAGATGAAGGCGATGGTAAGATCGCATTATCTAAAATTCAAATGAACCTGCTGCTGAATTTAGTCGATTATTGTGCTAATGAATTGACTGTTTTGGAAATGTAAGCAAGTAGTCTCAACGCCCTTCGTGCCATGTCTACCGGAGGCAATTGGACAGATGAACAAGGCGATGCTTGTGTTCCCACGCCGTGGGAATGGGTGACCTGTAGCAATACAATACCACCAAGAATCACAAAAATGTGAGTCTACTGAACTTTGTAGAATGGAACTTCTAGCTCATTTCAAAGAAATCGTTTTATAAATATGGATGATGTCGGTTAGGCCTCCATGATATGCATAACGAAGATATGAGGAGGGGAAAACTCATTCATGGAATATGACATTTCTCGGGATGTTGCCTCCTAGAGAATTCAAAATAATCGAGACTTAACTCTAACCTTTTTAACAGTTCTCTTTCAGGTAAGATGGTGAAGGGCGAAATCCCACCCGAGCTCAAAAAACATGGAAGCTCTGACAGAGTTGTAAGTTGTATTTTTGTCCTTTTTAATAATAATAAAAATATATTATCGGGGCAGGGAGAAAAGTGTGGGGACCTATGGTTCCGAGTCAGAAGTACAACATCAGCTGAATTTACTCTTAACCTGGTGCATTTTCATTGTTTAGGTGGTTGGACGGTAACTTACTCACAGGTCCTATTCCTGACATGAGTAGTCTTGTAAATCTGAAAATTCTGTAAGTTCCGCTTCTTTGATGATCTAAAGTAGCATATCGTGATCCCGTTTGTTTATGACCACAGTCACTCTTCCTTGAACGTGCAGGCATCTCGAGAACAATGGACTAACTGGTCCCATACCTTCTTACATGGGTAGCTTGCCAAGTCTAATAGAATTGTAAGCAATGATCTGCATCAATAAGACCTTCATTTAACAACTTATTCACTAAAGCCGACATTTTGAAATTTCCACTTGATTTCATGTGGCAGATATGTACTTAACAACTCCCTAAGCGGGGAAATCCCTCCAACGTTGTTAACTGGAAAAGTGATTTTCAGGTAAGTATGCTCGAAAAAATATGATTCAATAATATTCTGTATAGACCATGTATCTAAAAATCTTTAAATGTTTTTTCTGCAGATATGAAGGAAATACTCATTTAAGACGGGCGGAAAAGAGCAGAAATCACAGATTGATACTTGGGATTTCAGTTGGATTACTTGCTGTCCTTTTTGTTCTTTTCGTGGGAAGTTTACTATTACTCCATTATATAAGAGGAAGAAAATCTGAGAAGAAATCTGTTAATAAATGTGCGTGCGCTCACAATTTCATTAATCGGATTTTTTTTTTTGTAATATCTTATTACAATTGTTCATCCAATGTTTTGCATTTTCAGCCGATGACTTGCTGCGAACCAGCAATAGAAAATCAACTAACTTTTCACTAAGACGCGGAGGATCTCTGATGGATGAAGGTGTGGCATGTTGCATTTCCGTGAGTGAACTTGAAGCAGCAACAAATAATTTCTCAAAGCAAATAGGAAAAGGAAGTTTTGGACCTGTATATTACGGAAAACTGAAAGACGGAAAGGAGGTAGCGGTTAAGATCATGGCTGACTCCTCTAGTCACGGGACAAAACAATTCGTGACCGAGGTAATATTACTATAGTCATAACGGGGAATATTTTTCGAACCAAATTGATAAACAAAGAAATATACTTACAGGTAGCACTTTTATCAAGAATCCACCATAGAAACTTGGTTCCTTTAATTGGATACTGCGAGGAAGAATATCAGCGGATGCTCGTCTATGAATACATGCACAATGGGACATTGCGAGATCACATACTTGGTGAGAAGCCTTTAGACTGGCTAGCGCGTCTCCAAATTGCAGAAGATGCAGCAAAAGGTTGTAATATTAGTCTCATCCTTGATTTCGCATTATGTTAAAAAGGCATCTATGTGACTATAACTTCAGCTTCTTGTAGGACTCGAGTATCTGCACACTGGTTGCAACCCGACAATTATTCATCGCGATGTGAAAACTAGTAATATTCTTCTAGATATAAATATGAGAGCTAAAGTATCTGATTTTGGACTTTCGAGACAAGCTGAAGAAGATTTAACACATATATCAAGCGTAGCACGGGGAACAGTAGGCTACCTTGATCCCGAGTAAGCCCGTTTATAACATGACTTTACATTAGAATCGTACTTTCTCTCGACCAATGTCCGTAAGTTCCTTACTTCTTCATCATGCAGGTACTACGCAAATCAGCAGTTGACAGAAAAGAGCGATGTTTATAGTTTCGGAGTAGTCCTTTTGGAACTTGTCTCCGGAAGGAAGCCTGTCTCAGTTGAGGAATATGGGGCTGACTGGAGCATTGTCCATTGGGTACGGTTTGCAATTTTCTTTCTCAATATCCATAAAAACATCATAATAATGACTTAAAATGATTTATTTGTTTTGCTCGTAGGCGAGGTCATTGGTACGTAAAGGAGATTTGATTAGCATTATAGATACTAGGATAGCAGGAAATGTGAAGACGGAATCAGTATGGCGGATAGCAGAAATCGCGATACAATCAGTGCAACAACACGGTTATTCAAGGCCGAGGATGCATGAAATATTAGTAGCTATACAAGATGCAATCAAGATCGAAAAAGGAACTGATAAACTATCTCCAGAAAGAAGCTCGAAAGGACAATCTTCGCGTAAAACACTCTTAACGAGCTTTCTGGATATCGAAAGCCCTGATCTTTCTAAGGATTCCTTAGTCCCATCTGCTAGATAAACTTGGCAAAACACTAACTTCATCATCATAATTTGTAATATTTTCTTTAGCTGTTTTTTTATTTATTATCTTTTGTACTATTACTGAAAATAGCAAAGAATGACAAAAGAAATTGCATCTGATTTTCGTATTGTTCGTGAAAATTAAGGTATTTTTCTAGGTAAATTTGTTTTTGCAATGTACAAAAACTAACTGTATTAATCTTAATAATTTCCTTTATGGTTCATAATATGAACAAAATTGACATGTTCTTGAACTTGAAACTTTTTTGACATTGAAAGTCCTGATATTTTAAAGGTCTATCAAGTAATCATTTTTTTTCTACCTTTTGTACTCCTACTGAAAATAGCATGGGCAAAAAATGGCATCCCATTTTCATATTGTTCTTGAAAATCAATGTCCCTCATCAAGTAAGGCTAGTGCAGTTGGTGGAGCAATTTCACCTAGAACCATAGGTCCGGGTAGAGATGGCAATTTGATCCGTGATCCGTTGATCCGCTCTGTCCAAACGTCTTTTGGAGCAGATCCGCTCTACCCCGTATAGAAAACGGAGCAGATCTGCTCCGCCCTGCGAAAGGGGCAAATCGAATTTGGTATTTGTGTCTGCTCCGCCCCGTTTTGCCCCATATATATTATATTATTATAATATTGTTATTATTAGGCCTAATTATGTTTAATTTTCATTTTAATATACTATTTGTACTTGTTTGAAAATTGATTTAGTATAAAATTTATTAATTATACTTGTTGGAGGCTTTATTTTTATGAATTTAAAAAAAAATTAATGATTTTTATGGTAAAATTAATGATTTTAAAAAAAAAAAAAAAATAGGACTGGGCGGGGCGGATCGGAGCGGATCGCGGAGCATAAAATTTTGATCCGGGGCGGATCGGAGCGGACAGTGCAGAGCAGATCAGATCATACAGATATCCGACCCAATCTGCCCCATTGCCATCCCTAGGTCCGGGTACAATGCTAGTATAGCCATACAAGTTTTGCAAGAGAGAAGGGATCTAGTAGTTTAACGCTGATTAAGAAATGGAGAGACAAGTGGTATTTTTCTAATTATAACCTCGAAACATTTAATTTATATCTATTGTGTAGACTGACTAAGAAAAGGCGAGAGATAATTTTCTTAATGGTCTTTCTAATGTATGCTTGGAGTACGCGTTAATTCAGATAAAGTATACAATATACGGTAATTTAACTATATAAAAATCTAAAATCTTATCAAAGAATAGAAAATATCATATACAATAACTTAATTAATATTAACATGTTTACCGGAAAAGCGTTAGAAAAAATTATTTCCTTAATACTTTAAATTATGAGTGTGGCAAACGCCCTTGAATTTTTCCTTGCCCGGAACAAACTCCCCTCATAATATTTCAATAAGAATATGTCACATATAGAATTCAAACCTGAATTATTAGAATATCCATTTTCATATCACCTCAAGCCTTACCAGCTTTTTCATTTCAAATTCAAAACTTGACATCTTCTAGAAGCACTTTTGATTTTAAGAATGGAGAATGCAAAATTTTGACTTGACCACATTAATTGTTCAATTGACAAAATTTAGGAGGCAAGAAGAATAAAAAAAAATACATAAAATTGGCTGACAGTCTATTAGTAACATATGGTAGAATTAGACACTATTTTGTGAAATTTAAAATTTACACATGGTGAATTGTAATTGGCTGGGGAAAGAGATAAAAATAGAAACGGGGACAGAGGATTTTTTGCCTTAATTACAAGACAAGTAAAAGATCCAAAGAAATTTATTAACAAGTTAAGGATATAATTTTAAGGATTGTGGCGATATTGCTGAATAAAAAAGTGCCAATACATTGATAATTTTCTTACTCAGCTATTATATTATATTTAATATTTGTTCTCTCCTGATGAATATGTATCTAATGCATGTAACGTGTTTAATAGGTGTTTGCTCCAAAAAAAAAAAAAAAAAAAAAAAAAATCAAAACCATCCAATTTTGTATACTCCAATCAAAAAAGGTTTAATATATACTGAACTTTTTGTATTCAACATTATTGTCGGACCGAATTGTAAGATATAAGAATGACTTATTTTCCAAGGAAAAAATATGGATAAATCTAATAAAAAATGCTAAGACTTGGCCTTCCCACGTGTAATTCGAGTTATGAATCCTTCATTGCCAACCAACAATGACGTCAATTATAATAGACAAATCTCATCCCTTTGATTTGCATATATCCATAATTTAAATAATAAATTATCAAAACACAAAAAAAAGGAAAAAAAAATATACAAATAAATAAGAAACATGTTATTTATTCTTCCCTTTTTAAAAAATAAAAAATAAATATTACTCTATTTAATGGTGTATAAATTTTTTAAGTATTGACTTTTCCACCATAAATTTTGGATTCTTCACATCCAACACCTAATACCAATAATCTTTATTTTTCTTTTTCTGATAACATAAAAATTAACTAATATACTAACCACTATAGCTAAATTGTTTTAATATTTGGTTCATCAACTTCTCTAACCTTGACTTATTGCATGCGCAATTAAAATACTTAGAGCCATGATATAAAGAAAGAATCCTTAAATTTAAATTATGCCAAAGTGTTTTACTTAGTAAAATGATTCCTCGATTAGTTAGAATTAGAAATATTAGGTCCAATGAGATTGGATGTAGTCTGAGATTTTTTGTCTCAATTTTAGATTAGTTTCAAATTCAAATCAAATTATACATTATTTATTCTCAGACTCAGTCTAAAAAAGAGTTTAAATATCAATTTGAATTTCAAACACATGTCAGACTCAATCCAAGTACCCATTATTTCTTAGTATTCTCTCCGTCCCAAATTATCTGTCAACTTTGAGTTTTGAAATTATTTCTTAGTACTCAATCCAAGTACCTATTTGATTTTACTTTCAATTTAATTTTTACATATTATCTCTTTTTATTCTTCTCTCTCCAATCTTCCTTCGATGTAAATGGTAGGATTGAAAAAACTATCATTAATGATCCCTTTATTTACATGGTATATTTTTTCCTACACCCATTTGGCCTAACAAATGTACATTGGTACATTTTTTTAATGTTAAACAAAAAATTGATTTAATTAGTAAAACTCATTTTAATATTAACAAAAAATTAGGTATCCACTATACACATAACACAATTATATTGTTCTACCATCCTCTTGTAATAAAGTAAGCCCTTAGGAATTGGACCACAATTATGTTATGAAATTGATTATTATCACCAACACAGAGAAAATATTTTTTTCCCTATAATTATGAAAATTGAATTGACACAGTCCATAGTCATATAATAGGCAAGAAGACCTAATTAACCTAATAATTATGTGATTATTATTGATTTGTCAAGTTAATATTGGAAGATAAACAGCTGTATAATTATTTTTTAGTTTTAGAAATTAATTATTAATTAGAAGAGTACTTATATGATTGTCCATTATTTTGATGGGGTCTCTAAATTTAACTGTTTAAGTTCAAGTATTAACATAATCTTGATCATCATATCAAATACAATTATGTTTTGAAAGAAAAAAAATAGTTGTTATTGAATAATTAAATAACTATCCATTTGATTGAAAAAGCATTAATCTAGATAGCATTAGCATAACAATAATAAAAGTAGGTAATAACACTTTAACCCCTCGTTTGATTCTGGTGTTAATAAGCAATAAACCAACACCAAATCTAAACTAATAAATCACTTGATCAGATCACCCGAATTAATTGTTCCAAAACGATGTTCATGAAAATGATTAAGAAACATTCATTCTGAAACAAATATAATTTAAAATGTCTAATCAAACGACCTAACGGTCCATGCATATTTGCATGGCGTTGACCAAAATTCTTAACCTGAACAAAGTTTGATACCTCCTTCTAGTGATAATAATAATACTTTATATGTCCTGAATTTAATGTTATATTTCTATTTTAGTTTATATCAAAATGAATGTCCATTTTTTTCAAAATAGATATACTCTCTCATTAAAATATCATAAATAACCCCTATTTGTTATGGAAATCGGGTAGTTCAAGTGGTAAGGCTACCCGACCACGCGACGGAGGTCCCGTGGTCGATTCCCGTATCTCTCCTTGTGGGGCAATAAATTCTCCTCCTTGTGAGGCTAAGTTCCCTCCCCGACTTGGGGCATGCTACAATCTCCCTATCTTGGGTATTCTCAACTCTTCCCCTTCGTGGGGCAATCGCCTTCGGGCGTCCAAAAAAAAAAAACCCCCTATTTGTTAAGATGCAAACTTCACTCACTTATGAACCATGCCATCAATATCAATGAACGGAACGAGTCAAAACTATTATAATAACTCGCTTTTATTCAAACTATTATTTTTAATTATGATGTAGACATTCAATTTTAAAAAGAACGTATAATAAAATAATGACAAAAAAAAAAAAAAAGACAACAAATTGAGGATAACAAACCAACCCCAACCTAATCCAAAATGCCCAACCGCTGCCTTCAAAAGAGGAAAATATGCGTTTCTTTTCCATCATTTCATTATAACATTATTTTCTGTCTGAACATCAAAAACCCAAACCCAAAACTGTTGTCTTCAAAAGAAACCCCTTTTCCAATTCAGGAAAAAAAAAGAGTAAAAAGAATAAGCTGAGAAAGAAAAAGTTCTGAAAAAAGATTACAGAAAGAGGAAGAAGAAGACAAATTCTTTGATTTTCTTGGAGTTTCATAAGAAGAAAAAGGAGAAAACTTTGTGGGTTTTTTATCAAGAAAGAGGTTTTTATTCTGTATTTTAGCTTTCTTGTTGAAAAAAAGGAATATTATTGAGAAATTAATAGTTTTTTTTTTATAGATAGATAAACCCCAGCTTAGGATTGAGGCTGAAAGCAAAGGGAAGATGGAAATGATGTATTATCAGCTGAGTAGGTCTTCATATGAAGATTCTTTGAAAGTTATTGAGGCTGATATTCAACATGCTAATGCTTTGTAAGTTCTTTTTTCATCAAATTGTTTGTGGGTTTTTTTAATTCTTGCTTTTATCTGCATAATCTTTTGTTTAGTATATATAGCGAAAATTAAGTAAGTAAAAAAACAAGGTAATTTGTTAGTTAAATTATCAATATTACTTCTTAAATATGATTTGTATACCACTAATTATATTTAGTAATACTGATATTTTGATTAGAAAATACCTTATTTTTTGCTTTATTAATTTTCGCTACATGTTCTAAACATAAAGAATGGAGGTAGTATTGGGTTTAGACATAATTATCAGTTGCTTTAGGTCTTTAATTTGTTTGTCTATTTGGATTATTGAGTCAAAAGTTTTGTGAATTTGATGCTAATTATCCTGGTTGATGTTCATCTATGTATAAAATTTTGGTGAGGGGTGTTAAAAAGTTATGGTTTTTGGGGCTTAGGGGATGTTTACTTTGGATGATAATTGTTGTAATTTTCTAAATTTGATTTTTTACCATTTGGGGATGTGGGTTATTTTTATATGGCTGAGGAAATTTGTCTAAATTGTTTGTTCAACTTTAAGTTGCTTGATTGTCTTTGATACTTTTTGGAAATGGAGGTTTCCAGGAGTTCTGTAGACCATCCAAGTTTATATGAGTATAGACGGAACAGAACATTGAGCTTTCGGGGGGTGGGTGGGGGCGATAGTTTTAGAGGTAGTTTTGGGAAAATATTGAGGGGTTTAAAAAAAGAAGTGACTAAAAAGGGGGCAGCGGGATTGGTTCCGTTTATGTGTATGATGCTATTGGGAACTTCTGGGAGAAGTTTTCCTGCTAAACAATTCATTAGGGTGTATTGCGTTCATTGGGAAAAATTTGATAATTTTTCTTTATTGCCTTCTTTTACCTTTTTCTTTTTCTTTTCCCCTTGAAATGGGGTTTTGCCGAATGACGCTTGAAGAGTTCTAAAATGCTGCAAATCCCCCCCTCCCCCCCCACCCCCCACCCCCCTCCCCTTCCCCCTCCCCCTCCCCCTTTTAGAAGTTGTATTCTTGTTTGTGTGTGGTTTAGTTGGATTTTAGGATACTGTTTAAACAACTGAAATATGTTAGCTTAACTTGTTTTTCTTTGATTGTGGACTTCCAGAGCTGCCGAAATCCCAAGAGGAAAGGGCGGAGTGCGCATTCAAATGAAATTGGTATACAATCACTTGGCACCGGTTTTCCTTTTCTTGCTTCAGTGGATGGATTGTTCCTGTGCATATCTCCTCCCGAGATATCTAAATCTTTTTCACGTACTCGTTTACAAGGTTTGGACCATTTTTATTTTGCTTTTTCCTCCTTTATTCATTGTACATTATGCCTTCTTCGTCGCCTTCTTCGTCATTTTCTTCATTTAAGAATATTAAGAAAATTCTATCTGAACCAAAAAGTGTTTTCTTTAATATAATAAAAGAAAGATTCTCGGGCCTCCATGGATTTTAAATTATTATTAAGTTACTTGTTGAACTTAATTTCTTTGCACTATTGTCAAGTAATGAATTACGAGTTTCTACATTCATTTGCTTCGTTTACAGGTATATAAAGATGGAAGGCCAAGAATCTCTAGACATGGAAGGAAAGCAACCATTAGTGACTTTTATGGTACGTTTGTTTATCCATTTATTTAGGTCCGTAGGAAACTTTTTTTGCAATACTTATCCTTAGTTTCTGTGTTTCAATGGAACAGCCATTATATTACCATCGTTACAACGGCTTCACTTTGATCTGGTGGACGCTGACGGTATGACAGACGGGAATCTTTGCGTTAGAAGTAATAGCAAGAAGATACTGGAAAAGGGTAACAGTTTCTTGAACTTCGATTTGGATAGAGAAGACGAATGTGGAATCTGCTTAGAGCCTTGCACCAAAATGGTTTTGCCTAACTGCTGCCATTCTATGTGCATCAACTGCTATCGCGATTGGTAAATAAAACATTAACTTTATATTTCTTGTTCGTTTCTTCCTTATAGAGTTTGTGATAAATGGCCTGTTCTCGACTGTTGAAGCTTTCTTTTAAACTGCGAGATATAAGTGCTTCTTCATGATATATTTGTTGGGGGGAAAGTTGGGGCGTGGGTCGAACCCAATTGTCCTCGCCTTACGCCCCCCTCATAGCAGCTGTAGAAAAGCTGCTCAGCAGTCCTACATCTGCATGTAGGGAGCAGGGACGAAGCCAGAAATTTGGCTTTGGGGGCGAAAACTGCAATAGTATGTCGAACTACATATAAAAACTGCAAAAAAAATGTGTGTGTGGGGGGATTTGATAGAATATACCGAACTACATATAAAATTTACTATATCTATTAGTATTTTTAGAAATCTCGGGGGCGACCGCAACCCCCCGTCCCCTGTCTTTGTCCCTGGTAGGGAGGACTAGGACCATTAGGTTGGGTCCCCCCTCCCTCCTTTTTCTCCTACCTGTTGTGTTAGAAACACGACGTACATCATATTTACGAGCTACGAAATTCATTTATGCAGGAACACGAGATCGGAGTCTTGTCCCTTTTGTCGCGGTAGCTTGAAGAGGGTAAAATCAAGGGATCTATGGGTTCTTACCTGTGGAGACGATGTGATCGACCCAGAAACCGTTTCTAAAGAAGACTTATTACGCTTCTATCTTTACATTAATAGCCTCCCTAAGGACTCCCCAGATGCCATGTTCTTGATGTATTATGAATATTTGATGTGATATTAAGCAAATTAATGGTGTATATATAGAAAAAACGACAACAAAAAAAATGTAAATAGAGTCAGGTTAGAGAAAAAATTCCCCCTCAGTTTGAAGCTGAAAATAACCACCACTTTTATTTTTCGTTGTGGTGTTGTTGTCTAGGATGCCTTCAATGGTATTGATTTTTATTTTCTGATAATTGTATCTGTACTTGTTATTACTTATTACCTACTGATGCAATGAAAATAAAAGAATTTGACCATTGAGATTTTTCGAGGTGTGTTCTAGCTGACTTCGACTTTTGAAAGATCACATATTAGGGTTCCACTTGAATTGAGTTTTGATTTTGGTTTGGATTTGAGTTTGTGTTTGAGTTTTGGCGGGAGAAACAAAAAACGAGGTGAGAAAAATTCAAATTCAAATTTTTTCATATAAATAATCGTTCAATTTCAAATTTCGGCTTCTAAATTTGGCGGGAGATGTTCAAATTTTAAATTTTGGAGTCCAAAATTTGAAATTGAACAATTATTTAAAAAAAAAAAATTGAATTTGAATTTTCCCGCCCATTTTTAGCTTCTCCCGCCAAAATCCAAACTAAAATCAAAATCCAATCCAAGTAGAGCCCAGATTAATTTTCGCTCGCATCGAGTCGATTTACAAAGGGATAAAGTGTTCTATAAACTGGCAGTTTTATATATGAAGAGATCGATCCTTCTTATGGAACGAAACTGTCAAACTAGTTACGTAAAATCTAAATTTGGACCTGCAGACTTTTTTTTTCTCAAACTATATACTATAATTGTTTTTGGGCTGGAGAGCCAATGAGAAGTTGACAAATAGATCATGTTTACGTGTAAGTTTAATTTCCCTAGGTGGATCCATAAACATAAAACAATAAAAAATTGACTTCCTTTTGACGTCAGAAGACACAAGAACGACGTCGTTCAGCAGCCCAACTGAGCAGCGAGAGCAATTTCGCTGTGTTTCGCACCGCTCCAGCTTCACCAAGATCCATCATCTTCTTCATAATTTAACAATAATCAAGAGAATCAAACAAAAAAACTTCAAGAAAAAATCCCATTTCAAAAGGTAAAATCTTTTTTCCTTTTTGAATCTTGTTTATCAATTCCTAACCCCTTTTCTTGTTTTGTTTGTACTTGTGTTATTTGGATGTGAATGATGAAATTAGTAATTGATTGATTGATTTTATTTGTTTTAGAGATCTGGGTTTTGTTGGGAAGGCCATATAAAGAAGTGGGATTGCTCTGATTTGGCTTATTATATATGATTGGAAGAAATGTCCGAGAATTCTGAGAAGGAGGAGTTGAGAGAAGGTTCTTTAGCTACTGAAGATGGTGATATGGAGCCCACTGACGCTGCAGCTGGGAATCTTGATGGAGAGGAAGTTCCAGTGTCAATGGAACCAGTTAATCAGGTAAAAGTTTTCATGCTTATGTTGTTTGCAGTATTCATATGTTGGCCATACCAAGATTGTTTCTTTTTTTGTGATTAAGTAAGGAGAAAGAGTAAAGGGATTCTAATATAAACCCCTAAATGCAAAATGATTCGGTATTTAGATTTTGATTAGAATGTCTAATGGTTAGTAGTTGAGATTCTTGATAGTGAAAATCTTTCATTGATGTTTTTATGTCAAGAAGCAGTTGGTTTTGCCGCGCACTTGACTTTCTGTGGGAATGCCTTTGAAGATTCTTTTTTCGTTCTTGGTGCTGAAGTTACGAATTTTGTGTGCAGCTTTAGCTATTTGGAGTGTGGATAGAAGTTTGAATGCGTTTAGAAAATGCAGGACTAGACTTATTGGAGTATTTTCTTTTATGTAATTTGCATTTCTTACTATGATTTGAAAGTTCAGATAGTTTTCTAATGAAATAACTTCAGTATATTTACGTATGAGGTGGGGGTTCTCAATGGTTTATGACATCGTTGAATTTTTGCTCTTCAGGTAGATGCATCCCATTCTGTACAAGATGACTCAAATGACGTAAAAGGGGCAGAAGATGGAGGAAGAGATGACATGTTTCTTGATTGCACAGAAGAGATAGAAAACTCTGAATCCCACCAGAGTGAGGAAAGCAAGGATATTGAAGATGATGCGCAATCCAAAGGATTGAATGATGAGACTAAAGTTCAGGATTTGACTGCTGAGGTGCAGAATTTACGCAATGAGCTTGAGAAAACTGTTACCGAGAAATACAACGTTGAACGCGACTATGAGGTTTATATCTTTAACTAAGACATCATATACTTGGACAGACATATACGATTTCTTTTATCTCATTCAACAACGCTTGGGCTTTAAATTTATCATGTCTTGCAGGAAGAAAGAGCTGCACTAAGGGCGAGAACTCAATTTTCTCCATCGCCAACTCAAGGCCATGAACGCACAACAGCCATCCCTTGATAAAGATGAAAATGGATTGATTGATCATCAGGATGGACTGGCCTCTTTGCATGAGATGATAAATGATTGCTCTAGGCTTCTCGGAAATACTTTAGATCTTCATTCTCAGACCGAGTTCTCAATAAGAGATCTCCAAACAGCCTTACAGACGAAGGATTTAGAGATTGAAACACTCAATTCAAAGATTACAGAGTGCTCGGTTTCTCGGGATGTGACTCTTTCCTACTTGACTTCAATGCATGAGAACTTTTCCCAGCCATCTGAAGCTCAGCGGGAGACAGACCGGAAAATCGAGGAGATTGCAAATCGGATTTTAGCTTCCCTCTCTGTAACCTTTCATAGAGGAGGTTTGACCGAGGAATCTGCTCTAGAGAAATATTCCCATGTTGAAGAAAGCATTCAAATTCTAACTGCAAAACACAGTGCCCTTCTCTCTGAACTTCACCAACTTAGATGCTGTTTCCCTGAGATTTCATCTGATATTAGCACTGATGATGAAGTAGAAACACTTTCTATTATGTGTGGTAAACTTCTAGAACTGAAAAGAAGAGAAGTCGATTGGGACCAAAAGTTGAGCCATTTTGAAAATGAAAATATGAAACTGGTTGAACAACTTGATAGGAACAAACCGATCATTGAAAGCGCAAATGCAGAAATTGCAAAGCTAAATGCAGAGCTTGAACAGGAGAAGATGAGATATGCCAATACCAAAGAAAAGCTTAGCTTGGCCGTGACAAAAGGAAAGGCCTTGGTTCAACAAAGAGATTCTTTGAAACAAGCACTAGCAGACAAAACAAGCGAGTTGGAGAAATGTTTGAATGAACTACACGAAAAGTTGAGTGCTTTGGAAGCAGCCGAACAGAACAAGGACTTGTTGCTAAGAAGTGAAAATTTCGCTGCTTCCCTTCAGGAGTCTCTCATGCAAAGGGAGTCACTTCTTCAAACATGTGAAGAAATTTTATGCGAGGCTCCTGGAAGTGAGAATATTCAGACCGTAGATATAGTTGAGAAAATAAGATGGCTAGCTGATGAGAGGAATCGACTTCAGAGTATAGCTCTTGAATTTAACAAGTTATCAGATGCTTTATCATCAATTAGCTTTCCGGAAGATGTGCCATCCAGTGAATTTGACACTCAAATTAAATGGCTTGCCCAATCTTTCTATTTGGCTAAGGAAGAAGCTCAGAAATTGCAAGATGATATAGTTAGAATACGAGAAGCTGCAAGTAGGAAGATCGATCAAATGACTACCTCACTTTTGGCAGAAACACAGGAAAAGGATTATCTCCAAGAAGAGTTGCAGGATTTGAGAAGAAATTATGAAGCGATTGTTGAAGAAAAGTATCAAGTTTCATTGGAGAAGGATCAACTCGTAAGTATGTTGCTGAAGGCATCTGGAATCACAATCGATGATCATAAAGAGGTTAACTTTTCTCAATCTGAATTCTCCGGAATTGTTGATAAATGTATTACAAAGATAAAGGAACAAGTAGGGGAGTCTCTTGAAGATTATCAGGATAAAGTGGAAGCTTTTGAAAAACTTCAGAGTCTTCTCTACGTGAGGGATCAGGATTTGATGCTAAATATGAAGTTGTTGGAAGAGGAGACGTTGGATAGAGCAGAGATGAATCGGTTGTCAAATGAGTTGGTAGTTGCCAATGAAGCACTTCGCTCACTTAAAGCTGAAAAAGACTCTATTCAGAAAGACCTTGAACGATCAGAGGAGAAGATGGCACTGTTGAGGGAAAAGTTATCTATGGCTGTTAAAAAGGGAAAGGGACTTGTCCAAGATCGGGATAACTTGAAAGGAATCTTAGGAGCGAAAAATACTGAAATTGAAAGCTTAAAGTCTGAGCTACTTGACCAAGTTGTTGCTTGTAATGACTTGAAGGATCAGGTTGACAAATTGGTGGCTGAAGTTGATCGAATACCTAAGTTGGAAACTGAACTTATTGCTACTGAGGAAAGAACGAAGGACCTTGAAAAACTCTTACTTGAGAGCAATAACATGTTGCAGGGGCTAATAGAATGTATCGACGGCATTGATCTTCCATCTGATGTGGTGTTTCAAGAGCCTGCTGAGAAGGTAAAAGTGCTTGCCACATTTCTGAGTGCATGCCAAACTGCAGAGGCACAGGCACGGCAAGAGTTTGAGACACTGAAGCATGAGACCGACGCTTTAATGAGTAAGATGAAGGAAACCGAGACAGCTATGAGTTTGATGGAGAAGTCCCTGGCAGAGGCAGAAAATCAAATCTCCCAGCTTTTCGAAGAAAATAGAGAACTAGAAATTGCGAAAATAGAATCTCAAGAGAAGTCACAGAAAGCAACCGAGGAAGCTACTTCCCTCAAAAGCAAGTTAACAGAGGTTTCTGCAACTGTGAGGTCGCAGGAAGATGCTTTAATGTCGGCAAAGGAAAACATTTCTGAGCTCGTAAATGAAAGGGAAGATTTTATAGTTAGTAAGGCTGCGGCCGGTGAGGAGCTCGGGAAATTGAAGGAGGAAAATTCCATCTATGCCAGCAAACTTGCTGAGGCTGAGAAAATGATGAAATCCCTTGAAGATACATTCTCTCATGTACAAACCAGATTTACATTGCTTTCTGAAGAACATAACAAGTCGCTCATTGGTAGAAGCGACATCGAGGATGAGTTGAACAGGGTCAAAGTAGAAGCTGATTCCCTTTTTGGCAAGCTTTCCGATGCTTCCGTAACTATAAAATCGCTGGAAGATGCATTAGCAAATGCAGAGAATAACATATCTGATCTTGTTCAGAAAAACAAAAATGCTGAACAGGAGATTTCTGCACTTAATTCGAAGTTAAATGCTTGCTTGCAGGAGTTGGATGGAACCCGTGGCAGTGTAGAAAATAGGTCCCTTGAGTTTTTTGATCATTTTTCCAGTCTTCAATTGCTTCTAAGAGACGATACATTGCCGTCTTCAATGCAGCAGAATCTTACGAAGAAAACTGAGAGCTTAAAAGACATGGATCGTCTTTTCAGAGAAATGAGGAAGAAATTTTTGGAAATTTACTCAGAAGCGTTGCAAAATTATCCAGGCACAGAGGTAATATGACCTTTGAATTTTGCGATATTTTAAGTTGCTAAATAGTTTTTACATTTTGCAATTGCTTAACCATAGAGTATATTATCCAGAAGTATTTTCTAGTTGAGATTTTCTGAAATGTGGAATATTTAGTCGCTTATACGTAGTCACTGTTCGAGTTACACTTGTAGATGGATGTCTGTGCATTACTTTTAACTTTTCTTTTGTTCGGAATGTTTTTTTTTCCCCCCTAATAGTTTCTTTACTTGGTGATTTATGTTGTTGCGTCTTTGTTTGACAAGATTTGTTTGTTCTTTGTTCTTTTCGTAGGATGGTTCTTCTCTCTCAACTCTATTGTTACACGCTGACTTCAACGATAATTTGAATTCAGAAATTGTCAACGGCGATGTGAATGCAGCAAATGATGAGGATCTCTCACTACAAATTCAGAGAACTGTTAAAAGATTCCATTTGAGAGAGAAGACTATTGCTAAAAGATTTGAAAGCTTTGCTAGATTTGTGGACAATTTAATCTCAGCTCTTATGGAGAGATTAAGGGCAACAGATGATGGGGTTGTTGTTATACTAGATCTTGTGAAGTCCCTTAAACAAAAAGTAGACGAACTTGAAATGGACAAGCACGCACATGAGAATACAATTTCCATATTAGAAAGTGATGTGAAAACTTTATTATCTGCTTGCACTGATGCTATTCATGAGTTGGAGCGAAATTCGGAAAATGATATATTGGATCTTAGTTCCATTCCTGTATTGGGAAATTTGGGTGGCAACTTTTCCGGGGAGTTGGGAACACTTGACAGAGATGCGTTGGTAGACCATGAACCGGAATTTGATGGTAGCAAGCATAAACAGACAGCTGAGAAATTGCTAAGTGCTGCTAGGCATAGTCGACGTCTTAGTAAGCAGTTTCATGGTATAAAGAAGCTGGTGGTCAATACTATAGAGGGTCTACAGAATGAGTTGGAAGAAACCAAATTGACATGTCGAAAGTATTCAGAAGAAAGGGATCTTAAACATCATCAAATTTTGAAGCTCGAGACTGATATTGGAGCACTGCAAAACTTGTATAATGAGACAAGGCTTGAAGTAGAGGATTATCAGGCCCGGGAGGAAACATGGAAGGAAAGAGAAGCGGATTTTTCTGCATCACATGCTACTTCAGTAGCAAAAATGCATGGTAATTCAATTCTTGATGTTCTGAACCTCAATATTAGTTTATGTTCATCAATAATTTCGTATTACTTCTACTCCTAACTTCTGCTTAATATCTCTCATATTTTCAGAGTTCCAAGACTTCCCGTTGTCAATGTCTCAAATAAGAGCCCTCTTCAATAAGATAAATGCAATTGAAATCTCTTTTACCGAGTCTGAGGTCAATGACATGGGGAACCATGATTCATATGATGTCTGGAAACTCTTCTATGTTGTTGACAGGTTTAACGGTTTGTCGGACCAGATAAGGTCGGAGGCTGAAGAAAGAAAAAGTTTGCAGTCAAAACTTGAAAACCAAGTTCTTGAAATCAAGAATCTGAAGGAGGAAGTTGTGGAACATGTTAGAGATAAGAAAGAGTCTGAAAGGCTGAAAAGCGAGCTCGAATTGGGTTTGGAGGATATTATTCAGAAATTGGGGGGTGATGAATCGGTCGGGGTTCATAAAGTAGCTCCTGCGACGGGACTTTTGCCCATTTTAGAGAAGATAGTTATGTCTACGAGGGCAGAATCTGAAATTTTAAAATCCAAAACTGAAGAACTCAGCACCAAGTTGCTTAGGTCCCAAAAAGTTTGTTGATGATTTGTCTAGCCAGCTTAAGTTGTTGGAAGAGTCTAAGCCCGTTGCCGTCAATCTGCCTGATATAGTCAAGGAAAAGGGCGCTTTTGAATCATCTTCCTTGCCGGCTAACTCGGAGATATCCGAAATCCAAGAACCGGTAACTTTTGATACTTTTAACTCTAGATATTTTCAAGCATCTTTTGAACAATTGTTTTGGAATTTTTCAACTCCACTTTTATGTGCTCGGTTTCGTTGTCTTTTTCAAGCTCTCAATGGTAACCATGTTAACTTAGTGTATTTGGATTGGATTTTGCTCGATAATTTTTCTCAAGGAGTTCGTAAAAGTGAATTGTTTGTAAGAGGAGACGTGAGACTCTGAGTGAAAACTCTTGTATTGATTTTTGTGTTAAAAATGAAAACGTGTGCATATAAGATTATACTTATCCTCTTATATGTCTATGCAAATTGTCGTATTTTGTTTCACTTCCTCGCCCTTTTTCAACGCCAAGTAAATGAATGGAGCTGGTCATTTGTGTTCGGTTTCTTTCCTAAATCTTTCTTATTCCAGATGGAGCATAGAATTGTCGGTTTCTAATTTGTATGGATCCTTTGTTGCAGGGACCTATTCCGAAGAGTACATCTGTATCTTCTGTTCAATCTGCTGCACACGCACGAACTCTGCGTAAGGGCTCAAGTGATCACCTTGCAATCGTTGTAGACCCAGAATCTCAAAGATTGATAAACAATGAGCAAGCTGATGACGATAAAGGTTCGTTTTCCTTTTCTTTGAATCAATATCCTATTGCTACAAGGCTTGATAATAAAACATAAAAAAATTATTCATACAGCGAGATTTAAGTTCCGGCTACTTATTACTAGACTCTCATGTTGCAGGTCATGTTTTCAAGTCTCTTAATACATCAGGTCTCATACCAATACAAGGCAAGATTATTGCTGATCGCGTTGATGGAATATGGTAATGTGACCCCCAAATTATGTCATTGATCAATTTCTTTCAACCCTTAGATTTTTTTTCGATTTATTTCTTGATCTTACTTGGAAGTATAAATAAACTCCATTTATCCCACAAACTTCAGATACGAGTGTCAGTGGGATGGTGTTTTTATTTGTGTCTATGATATTAGCCCACCACCCGGGACTTCAGATACGAGTGTCACTGGGACGTTGGCGGTTTTATTTATGTCTGAATTAGCCCACCCGAGACTTTAGATACGAGTGTCACTGGGATGTTGGCGTTTCTGTTTGAGACCTTCTAATTTGATGGTTTTTATGCTGATTTGAAGCTTTTTTTCATCTCTCGATTTGTTCAGGGTTTCTGGTGGTCGAGCTTTAATGAGCCATCCGAGGGCAAGATTAGGTTTCATCGCTTATTCGCTCTTATTGCATATTTGGTTACTGGCCTCCATTTTGTAACAGTATACAAGATGAATTAGTCCATATATTCTTTCAACCTGTAAAGTTGATATATAATATAAGTTCACTTAGAACTATTATAATTTTTCTCTGTGACAGTTTTTTTTCAGATGTACATAGTATTTTTTTTCCATTTTGATTCTCTGGAATCATATTTTAGGACATTCAAAGAATTCAATCAGTTCACACACACACACACACACATATATATATTCTGGAAGAATGTTCCAAAGTTTTTTTTTCTTTAGTTAGATGTGCTATTGGTTGGTGTATCATGTGAGAATTTAATGTTCCAAAGTTTTTTTAGGTGTATATGTTGTTATGTTAGTCTATGTTACTCGTATCCTTCGTTTATGTCTGTAATACCCGTGTCGACACGACATTGGTATAAGTATGGGTATGGAATACTTACCGGTGGTTAATACCGATCAAACACTTTATTTTAAATGTTTAAGTGTCTGACACCTAAATACACATTTGTACCCATCATCTGCATCCGAGTCCGAGTAACATAGATGTTGGTGAGTTTCATCCAACCATAAAAACTCTTTGATTGGATCTCTTCCATATTTCAATTTCGTATTTTCCATGACATAAGTTCGGTTGCATTTAGATTGGGACTGATTTGGAGTAAAATATAATTTTTTTACTTATGAAACTTCTCATAAACAATTGACAATCATATATTTTTTTTTAAATTTCAAAATGTAAGGTTTGATTTCAAGTTAAATTCAAACTCCTCCCACTTGAAATAAATTTATCTGATTTTTGCGTATTAAAATTTGTATCACATATTTCTTAGATTGGAATAATAAGAACTGACCATCAAATGTACAGATATTGGATTGTGTTTTGTTACCAAAGTCCCAATTTTATTTATTTCTCTTCTTTCTTTACTTTTTACAAATAATTCCCTTTTACAATTTTTTTTTAAAAAAAAAATGGTTAATTGCATGTCACTACCAGTAAGTTGGGGTGTAACACTTTAATCCATGAAGTTTTAATTAATGCACCAGGACACACATTAATATATATATTTGAAAAAAGAAGGTGTTGATTGTTGATCCACCAGAATAAAAAATTAATCCCTTTATTCAATAATATAAGCCATTTAGAAAATATAACGAAAATTAATCAATAGAAATTCCATAATATAATTTTTCTCCCAAGGGAGGCCCCTTTTTTTTTTCCCTTGAATTATTACATAAATTATTTAAAACGAAAAAAGAAAAAAGAAAAAAGATAGACTTATATCAACCAATTAACGAAGTAACTGTCTCTCTCAGTTCTAGCATTTCCTACATCATCTTCTTACAAAATTTTAAAGTCAGGTAATGTTGTTAGAAATTCAAAGTTGCTCCTAGAACTCAGGAGTTTGCTAAAAGGTTTCTTCAATCAATCTTCAAATAAATATGGCTATAAACTATTGTTGTTGGAACTCAATTTCATCTGCAGTAGTAGCCTTCAAACTCCCAGGTCATATTTATTTTATTGGTTGATTTTTCTTGTTAATCATTATGAATTTTTTTTCTGGGTTTTAATTAATCTCTCTCAGTAGAATTCCTCCTGTTCTACATGTGTAAAAGTGTTCTTATTTATTACTCCCTTGGTTCGTCCCAAATTGAATGTTCACTTTCTTGTTCTAGCAGTCCCTTTCCATATTGAATCTAGGAAAGGAGCAATTTGGGATGGAGGGAGTTATGGTGAGGTTGAATTGGTTGTGAATCCAGAAAGATCTTTTTTCTTCTTCTTAAGACTGGAATGTTCTTTGTTTGTATATGTTATATCCTGATATACAACAACAATAACATAACTCATTTAAGTCCTTAATAATTGAGGGTATGGGTGGGATAGATAGGAGACAAACCTAATCTTGATGATAAATGCACAAACTGACTATCTCCCAGAATATCACTGAAACAGATGAATTGAAGACTTGATGAATGCACAAAGTGGTTGCTCACAAAATCACTGAAACAGTAGTCCCTTCTAACGTCACGTTTGCTACGGAACCATGCTCTCAAATCAAAGCCAAAAGGCATCAAAGAAGGCACACCCAAGAACCATTTTGATTTATGTGCATATTACCATACTTCTTTTATTTAGCATCCATAACATTTATGTGCACTGATCAAATCCTGCTATGTCTGTCCAAAATTGAACGTACACTTTCCTGTTCAAAATGAGTCAGAAAGCTGCTATTTAATTTGGGAGGGAGGGAGTATTTCCAAAGTTGTGGAGTTCTTTCTTGATATTTCAACATTTGGTTTGATGGTTCACATTTGCTCAATTTTGATCAGATAAGGATTTGGTTGGTGGCTTTAACTTGGAGGAGTTCATGTCTTATAGATCTTATAGAGTGAGTGAGTTTCAAGTGAGATTTTCCTCTACTTTCCAACTCAATTATTTACTTCCATTTGTTTCTTTGTGTAAAATTGCCTTCTTGATTTTGTTTGAACTAAAAGGGACTGAGGGGAGCAAATTTAAAGACATTTGCAAGTCAGAACCAGATCAGAAAGGCGCGAAAAGGAGGAAAGGCGCGAAAATCTGATACAACTTTACAGCCGAATAATACTGTGTTAGATGAACAGGATGGTAATGCCGAGGAATACATGGAGATATCTTCTTTTAAAAATTCAGAAGAACGAACTAATCCTCTCGTTCCATCTAGACGTGCTGTGCTTCAGGCGTGCACGTTCACTTCCTTTCTAATTGGAGCTTTGGGTGTTATAGTTCGGCAGGTATATATTTGTGTTCCGTTTTTGCAAGTTGGGGTTTTCACTTGATAATGACGTAAAATAGCCCAGGAAACGGTCTTTAAATTGATTCGGATTTGATATAACCTGCAGGGTTCCCATTTTTTGTACGAAGAAGGATGGCCAGTTATCGACTGTTCTGCAGAAATACCTTGTGAGCTTTACCTATCCTTTATGAACATTCTTCTCTCGACAAAATTGAACTTTATAAACGGATTTATGTATGATTATGTCGGGTTACTTTTATTTAGTCCTATTTATTTTCTTACTTTGATAAAAGATTTACATCTGTTTTGTTTCACTAGAAGAAAATCTGTGTCAATGTAGTTACCTTCGAGTTGTGGCACTTTGAGCTGATTGCTGGACTGGTTGTACTCGTGTCTTCATGTCGATATTTACTTCTAAAGACATGGCCAGATTTTGCCGAGTCTAGTGAAGCAGCCAATCGTCAGGTATCTCAATTTACCGCACAATAATTATATTCTATTGTATCTTCGTAGCTGTATCCTCATTGCGTAAGTTATAGTTCTTGTTCCGTTATCTGAATTGCAGGTTCTAACATCACTAGAGCCTCTAGATTACGTGGTTGTATCATTTCTACCAGGAATTAGCGAGGTACGGAAATCCAAAAATGTTCGTCTGTTAAGTTTTGAAATTCGTTTCATTAGTACTAAATGCATCGAGTTTTCTTGCAGGAGCTTCTTTTCCGCGGTGCACTATTGCCAATACTTGGCAATAACTGGGCAAGTGCTCTAGCAGTTGCCGCCTTATTTGGGATATTGCATATAGGAAGTGGTCGGAAATATTCTTTCGCAGTCTGGTATTTAATCAATTTTTCTGAATCCGTTTTTATCTGTTTCAAAATAACAATCAATCTTTACTTTCTGAGCGATTTCTCTTGCCACTGCGACAAGAATATATCATAAGTTTGGTTTGTCCAATTTAGAACATTTTACCTCGGTTTTGCTGATCCGATGATCTTTTGATTGTTGAATCTCTTTGTTGTAGGGCGACGTTTGTGGGGCTTGCCTATGGTTATGCAACAATATCGTCCTCGAATATTATCGTGCCTATGGCTTCCCATGCCCTGAACAACCTCGTAGGCGGAATCATATGGCGCTACTCCTCAAATTCGTCAAAAAAATAAATCTGGTAATAACTAATACTTGTGTCTTGTATGTTTCGGCATCTTCTAAATGATAAAATTTTCGTTAACTCTCTGAATTCGAATGATTTGTTCGATTCAACCAAATATTTCCAGTTGCACCTGTGATATTGTTTCCAGTTGCACCTGTGATGCAGCATTAGTGTGCGAAACTTCGGCTTTGTGGCTGTTTATTTTACATGAACAACCAAAATTCGCTACTTATATTTGTAATTTCTTGATAACTGTATGCGAGATTTCATTTTTTTCTTTCTTTCTAACTCTTCTGAACCATTAAACTTTTATTTTCGCCCTTTTTTTTACGCGAAGTTTTTGATTTCTTAATTGCAGATAAAGGTTACTGATCCTTTAGGTGTTTGAAATGCTTTGTAGGAGAATGATGGATTCAACATATCAGGTGCCCCCAAAAGAATGCTCCCAAAATAAAAGAAATTTGTAGTGTCAAAATGACAATTGTTTTAAGGGAGCTGTGTCTTATATACTTTCTTTCGACCAGCCTCCCACCCCCCTCCTCAGCAAATAATCGTGATTATCCGTGTATGTTCTCATTCATATGTTCAACCGCTTATAATTCATCATGTGTATATATAATTAAAAAAATTGTCCACATGGCAAATTTTAAGTGGTTGGCATACGAATGAGAATACATATAGATACAAACGATTTTCACCCTTCCTCAGCTGATTTAGCTTCTTTTTTTGGCTTTTCTTTTCTTATTTATTAATGGATGATTATAATAATCTCTTGGGTTTTAAAAAAAATACATGTAATCACTTTTAAAGAAAATTTTAATCGATTTAATTAAGATATTTTATTCATAAATTAATTTTTCTTTTTTCTTAATCATTGTAAATACATCTTGATATATAAATGATTTTTTCATTTATTTTTTTACATAAATATGGTCATTTTTTTTTAACGGTTAAATATGGCAGTCCGGCTCCTGTGCGGAACAGGTAAAATTCCGTACGTGCGGGACACAAATCCGACCGTTGATTCAATTTTTTTTAATCGACGGCTGGATTTTAAAGATGATTAAAAAGGGCACAAACGTAAATTCACAAATGAAAAAGAAAAAGAAAAAGGGGACACTGAACCGTCACATCAGTTCGGCGTCCCCAAAAAATCAGAACAAACGTCTCATCTTCTTCTTCCTCTTCTTGCTCAAGAGTGAAAAACTTTGATTTTTTGCTGTTGTTCATTCTCCAAAATTTCTTCTTAATCAAAAGTTCTCATTAATTTTTTTGGGTCTCTTTTAGCTATTCAAAATTTAAGCATAATGGAAAGAAAAAAAAGAGTGAAAAACTTGGATTTTTTGGCTGTTGTTCGATTTATGCTGTTTCAGATGATTTATATTATTCGATTTATGATTTGTTTCAGATTTATTTGGTTTTTGTATGGAACAAGCTAGATTTTAAAGAGTTTTTTATGGGTTTATGCTTGGTCTATTGTATCTTTTTGGGATATTAGGAGCAAAAATTAAATAATAAAATGAAGATAGAACTTGCTGGGTTTTATTTCAAAGAAGGCATTTTGGTGCTTCTGGAAAGGATTTCTTGTGAACACTCAACACGTGTTCTTGTTAACAGAACGTGTGTTCTTGGTAAGAGAACATGTGTTCTTCATAACTTTTGGATTGAAATGCTACTTAAATGAATTTTCAATAAAAAATATGTGTCCAGTAGACGAAAACATGTGTTCTTCGTAACTTTTGGATTGAAATGCTACTTAAATGAGTTTTCGATAAAAAATATGTGTTCAGTAGACAAAAACACGTGTTTTTGGTAAGAGAACATGTGTTCTTGTTAACAGAACATGTGTTCTTCGTAACTTTTGGATTGAAATGCTACTCGTATTTGCCGAATCAATTTCAAAAAAAAATTTGGGACCGTGGTTTGAGGTGTTCATAACTATATAAAAAATGTTGTTTACACTCAATAAAGAGGTGTTCACAATTACTAAGTAAGTGTTCAATATTAAAGAACATATGTTCACATTAATATTAATACAACAGTTTTACATTGTATAGTGTTTTGAGGAAAATAAAAGACAAGTCGGTAATTCTAAAACAGGTCTTCACACTCAATAAACATATGTTCTTGTATTCTGAATACACGTTATTGTGTTCAGAACACGTATTCTTGTGCAATGAACACATGTTCTTTTATTCTAAACACATGTTCTTGTGTTCTGAGAGTCCTAAACACATGTAATAGCATTGCCTGTAAAAAATATGTGTTCAGTAGACAAAAACACGTGTTTTTGGTAAGAGAACATGTGTTCTTCGTAACTTTTGGATTGAAATGCTACTTAAATGAGTTTTCAATAGAGAATATGTGTTCAGTAGACAAAAACACGTGTTCTTGTTAACAGAACATGTGTTCTTGGTAAGAGAACATGTGTTCTTCGTAACTTTTGGATTGAAATGCTACTTAAATGAGTTTTCAACAAAAGGGAAAAAAAACACAAGAAAAGTAAAAAATTGACAATTATTTGACATGAAACACTTATTAAAACTTGTCCATAATTTAGCCTTCCCTTTCATTCATAAAACAAACTACAATTTAAATTTCATAATTTTTTACTGGATTATTCTACTCTATCAAGATAGAATATTCTGAAACAAGAACTTCTTTCTTACAAGGAAAAGAAAAAACCAACGGAGCCATCAAATTTTTTTTTTTTTTTTTGCATAAATCCTTTATATTTCTCTTCTAGACATCTTTTCTGCAGAAGGAATCAACTGGGTTTCTTTTTCAATTTTTCTTAACTGTGTTCAGGAAAGTCAAAATTTTTGTTGAAAAAATCCTTTATATTTCTCTTCTCGACATCTTTTCTGCAGAAGAAATCAACTGGGTTTCTTTTTTAATTTCTTCTCAGCTGTGTTCAAAGAAAGAGAGAATTTGGGTAAGAATAGAGGAAGAAAATACAAAAATAATTATTGAAAATTAGTTGAAAAGATTGTTCAAATAATACCTGATAATGCTATGGCTAGTCCTTCATATGTATCGTCGAGAAGAAAGAGGTTGAACACGATTAAAAGTGAGAGAAGAAGATAAGTCTCAAGAGGAGGAAATAGATGAAATTGGAGGGATTTTAGGAATTTGAAAGTCTCTTTTACCAATTAAAAGGAAAAGAGAGAGAAAAAGGGATTCAAATTTCATTTTTCCCGCCTAAATGGACAGCCAAACAATTATATCCTATAATACCCCTGCTTTTGCCACGGCCGTTGGATCAAAAGTACAAGATCCAACGGCTCACATTGTGACCCGTATATACTGAACGTTTTCTGTTCAGCATAGGACCCGAGACGTAAATATGGTCATTGTTAACCTAGTAATGATACTTTAAAAGTAATGACAACAACAAAATATTTAAAAAATAATAATTTAATAAGTGTTTGTTTATAATAAGTATAGACTTTTATTTAATAGAAAACTGAAAATTCATAAGCAGAACAAAATAGACATTTCACACTTGTAATAAATTGATTTGGATGACAATTATGTATATAATAATGGGAAATTGGCGAAATAAGTACTCAAACAATATGCGTTTGGCGATAATGGTCCCCGTTTTATTTTTTTTTGTTTTTAGGAACATAAACAATTTGCGTTTGGCTAAAATGGTCCTTCCGTCTATCCCAGTTACGGTAAAAATTAATTAATTTTTTTTTAAAAAACCCTTTTTAGGAACCGGGGCTAATTTGGGAATTTCACCCTAAAAAATAGAACCACCACTACCACTACCACTACCAAACCTCCATCTCCACCATCTCCTTCTTTCAAGTAAAACCACCTTCTCCACCCCCACCAAACCCCCATCTCCTTCTTCCAAGTAGAACCACCATCTCCACCCCACTCCTTCCACTGACCACAAAACCACATTCTCCACCCTCCAAACCTTCATCTCCACCCTCTCCTCCACCACTCCCCACTGCCACCACTACCGCATACATCATAAATCCAATTTTAAAAATTCTTATAAAAAAAACAAAAAAAAACCCCTTTTTCACCCCCCCACATTTATCGCCACCGCCGCCCAAACTCCACTTCCCCCATCCCCGACCACTACCCAGCGACCACCACCTCCGCCATGACATTTCCATACCATTGATCTCCGAAAAGGCCGGAAAAGTCCTCTCGCCTCTAGCAATCAAAGAATGGAACCCATGAATCCTTGATGAATAGAACCCATGAATTCACACTTCTGCAAAAACCATAAATCCACACTTCGGCAGAAAAATAAAAATAGAGGAGCAAGAAGGACCCTCCAAAATTAACCCCCTAATTCTCAATCCCTAGTCATGACATAAAACAAGATATTCAATTATACAAATCAAAAACATCTAATGATCTTCAAATCAAACCCAATACAAATTACATTCAACAAAGCAACCCAATACAAATTACATTCAACAAAGCAACACAAAACATTTTGATAACTTACAGAAAGTAAAAATAAATTCTTTCAGGAAAGGGAAAAAAGAGGGATTTTGATACAGAAACCCATTTCATTTTCTTGGATTTCTTGAAGTGTTGGTCAGAGATGGTGGTGATTAACGGAGTGTTCATAAAGTGAATTTTTCTTCACTAATCCGAAGTAAAGGTAGTGTATTTATGGTGGATTTCTTTCAAACATCATAAATACATTTCTATGGTAATCCTTATTTTCGAAACGGATCGGGAATTTTTTTGCCATTTCTGGTCTATTGGGAACTTGGAGAACGTATATATCTAAGAAAATCCATGATCGGAGATGGGAGAATTTTTGGATTTCTTGGATGTTCTTGGAAGTTCATGGCTAGTCTTCTTGAAGAAGATAACAAATTTTGCATTTGATCTTGTTTTTGCTTTGGAGCCGCATGGTGGTTGTTAGTGGGATGGACGTAAGGACCATTTTAGCCAAACGCAAATTGTTTATGTTCCTAAAAACAAAAAAAAAAAAAAACGGGGACCATTATCGCCAAACGCATATTGTTTGAGTACTTATTTCGCCAATTTCCCATAGATTTTTTCCCAAAATACCCTTTAATTTTGCTATTTTTCATTTATTTTTTGGTTGACTAACAGTTGACATTAACTGGGATGGACGGAAGGACCATTTTAGCCAAACGCAAATTGTTTATGTTCCTAAAAACAAAAAAAAATAAAACGGGGACCATTATCGCCAAACGCATATTGTTTGAGTACTTATTTCGCCAATTTCCCTATAATAATTTTCTCAGAAATAAAATAGTGGGAGAGCACGTTTTCTTAGCAGCTTCCAACGTTTTTTTCTATTTACTGCCACAACAAAAAGCTAAAAACGCTGGGAAGAATATAAATAGGTTCATAAAACCTCCGCAGAACCCTCAAAAATAGGTTTGTGGCTTTGAACTGAGCATCAATGGCGAAACGTCGCCAGGAGATTGATTCCGATAGCACAAACGCTGAAGCGACGTCGTTTAACACTGTTTTCGTGGACACAAGTCTAGATACCCACCTAGTCATGATCATCTCTGATGATGATACTGTCTCTGATTTCAAAGGTAAACATTTTTTCATCTTGATTTTTTCTTCTATTTTTATTTTTTTTTTGTGTGGAGAAATTGAAGAATTTATACGGGTTTTTAAGGTAAAATATTTGAGCTGATAAGGAGTGTTTATAATGGAATTGAATTTTTTTTTTTTTTTATATATATATATTGTAGTACATAGGGGACCATTGTTACATGTGTATTATATGAGCAACCACTTTGTGCACTTGTTGCCAAAGGTTAGGTTAGTCTCCAATACATCTGTTTCAGTGGTATTCTGGGATCAGCCACTTTGTTTGACAAAGGTTAGGTCTGTATCCCGTGCATCCCCGCCCATACCCCAATTATTGGAGACTTAATGGGTTATGCTATTGTTGTTGTGTTGTTGTTGTATATATATATTGTAGTAGTTGATAAGGTATTATGTGATTAGGACTCAAGATTTTGGTTGGTTTTGGTATTCAAGTTTTTATCTTGGAAGGGTATGCTTTGGGATATTAGTTAGATTTTCAGCAATTCATTCAACCCCGATTTATTGTTAGGTTTGCTATCTAAGTTTCTACAAACCCAACACATATATTTAAGTTTTTATTTAAATGCCATGACTATGCTATATACATTGGTAAATACAGTATGAATTCAGAAAAATATCATAAATGAGTTTGTTTACGTCGTGCTGGTGGGATTTAGAATAATGTGTGGTGGTCAGCTTAATTTTTTTGAATGTTTGTGGTAGCTCATTGGGTGTAGCCTGTCAAAGTTGAAAACTTTTAAAATGGTAAAGGTTTTCCGCTTTTAACGCTGAAATTTATTTAAGCAAAGTAATTGGATTTGTACTGTCGTTTTCTTTATCGTTTTACTTCTTGGTGTCATGTTCCTGATGGTTGGTGTATATGTTGATATGATTCAGAAGTTGGTTTGGTGTAAAATTACTAACTTTTTGCCTGTGACCTGCAGAGAAGATACGGCTTCAACACTCTGAAAGTTTTCCCAGGATTGGTGAAATAAGAATACATTCTTTGCAGGTATTCTGTTTATGTTGTGCTGGTTCACCTCGTTTCCATTCTTATCTATCTTTTTCTAAATTGATTTATATTTTTATGTTCTTCACAGGTGAAACGTCGGGGTCATTTCTATCACCTGCCAGATTCCATGCTTATGAGTAGTGCATTTGATGCGTCTAAAAAGACATGGTTCCTTTTCGTTGAGGCATCATGTTCGGAGGAAAAGGAAAATGACAAGGAACAACTCTCCTGCAATCCTGATGCTATTGGAAATGTTAGTTTACTTTCCCTGCAAAATCATTCTCAAGCCGAATCCTACAAACTTCTTGCTTCTAGTCCTCTCAAATTGACAAGTGAAACGGTGCCACGAACTGTTCAGGTCAGTCCGATGAACTTTTCTGGAGAAATTTCAAGAGATATCGAGATGGAAGTTGGACATCTTCAAGATCACTCTCATAAAGAGTTGTCTTCCGGTATTAATGGGAATTTGGATCTTCCTGGGGCTACTCTTGAAACGAATGTTAAATTTTCAGAAAATACTGCCGGATCTGAGGATGTTAATTCCAGAGACAATAATAAGGCCACTGTAGACAGCAGTTTAGATGAGCTACCATCTGTTGCTAAGAAACGCAAGTTTGTACCTGTCGAGAATGATAGCGTTACAGTGAAGAAACGTAAGGTTGAGAACAAAAGAGAGATCTCGGTTGATGCTGCTGGAAAAATTTCAAGTCGCATACAAACAGCAAAAGAAGATGTTAGTGGGGAACTTTATGATTTGTTGTCTTCAGATGCCAATGGGACTTTACTATCTGGGGCACAGAAAGCATCACAATCCGAGCCTAATGCTGAGCGAAGCGATAAGATAGAAACAGATGAAGTGCATGTGGAATTGGCGCTCAACAATGATCCTACGGTGATGCTATCAGAAAGATGCAATCCCTTGGATCAAGCTGAAGCTAAGGTGCCTAATGAAGAGTCAATTCCTTTGCCTAACTTTTCGGTGATTAGTACTCCAAGAGCAGTGGTAGATTCTGTCGAAACTGGAAAGAAGAAAAAGAGAAAGAAGAAAAAAGCTCCAGGTATACGGGCTTTTTCCACTGGGAAAGGAACTGCAGGTCCTGTTTCTTCAACCGTGACAGACTTAGCTCCAAAGGACCATACGGATGACAAGATAGACGATGATGGACGGATGCTTTCTTATCATGAAGCCGATCAAAATAATAGAGTTGAAAACGAAAGAGAGCTGTCGGATAGCCATGATCCTCAAGAACAGCCCTCCGAAAGTTTTCAACCTTCAGATCAAGTTGTAGTACAAGAGACAAATAAAGTATCAATTCTTTCACTTATTGTGCCAGGTTTAGATAAGGTCGCCGAAGCTGGTAGTTCTGGTACTGTTAAGAGGAGGGAAAAAAAGAAGGCCAAGAAGTCTGCTGCTAAAGTTCAGGATAAATCAGACGTTGAGAACTTGCATGGAACTTCATTACCTGTTGGCGGTCTAGTTCTTGATGAAGAGATGAATGATGAGCCTTCCAAGAAGAATAAAATTGTACCTCATAATGAAACGGAAGGAAAGAAACCCTTAGATTCAGATGGAGAAACCATGAAGGAAAAAGAAGCAAGCTTTGTAGATTCAGAAGCTGGGAAATCTGGTAAAAGTCATGAGAAAAATAGTGTGAGAGAGCCTCCGACAATCAATGATGAATTTTCTTCAATGGAGCATTCTAATCCTGTAAATGTTACACCTGCTAAACAATCTGAAGGCGAGAGGGGACTGCCCTTAAAAAATGGACAAGAGGTGATATCTTCTAAAGCAAGCAGAATTTTAGATTTTGGTGAAGCAACCACAGATGAGATGGTATCGGGCTTTGCAGCTGAGCCACTGAACGACGAAGATGGTTTGAAAGCTGGAAAATCGGATGGTGGGAAGAAAAAGAAGAGGAGAAAGAAGGGTGCTACTTCCACGTGTGAATCGCCTGCTAAACTCTTTGCTGGTGAAGCTCACGGAAATCAAAGTATTTTATCTCATACTGAGGTAAAGGAAACATCAAAAGATGAACCAATAAATGCTTCTGGTACTAATAGAGGGAATCAAGTTGGGGAAAGCAAGAAGATTGTTTCGCCATTAGCTGAAAATAATGGAATTCGCGAAAACACAAAAGATCTTGAGGAGAATGAAGGGGAAGTCAGAATTGACGGGGGCATGGATACAGACGCCCTCCAAAAACAGCCTGTCGAGGTACAAGATAACAAGGTGGAACATTTAGAGCAGGAAGATGCTGCTGATGAAAAACAAGAGGCTGCAGGGAAACTAAAGATAAAAGCGAAAAAGAAAACTAAAAAGAATCAGAATGCTGCAGCGGAGACACAAAATAACTCAAGAACCAAAGAGCAAAATATTGGTTTTGAAGGATTAGCCGTCCCAAAGTTGCTTGAGAAGAATGCTGGTACCGAATCCAAAGATTCAAATCCTCGGCAGCTTCCAAATGGTGATCATACTCTAGAGAATGATCTGGAGTCGAGGCCCGAAAGTATGACTAATATTGAGAATGGTCTAGAAACTTCTACAGCTGGAGACGAAAGGATCGATTTCAGGCGTTACTTTGTTCCGGAAGAACACCAGATTGAGGACACTTCTGCCGAAAAGGTGAAAGAAGCATTACATTCAACTCAGGCCAAGAGAAAAACAAAGAAGTCTAATAAATCCAATGCTAATAACTATCTAGTTGAAGCATCGTCTCCAAATGCAAAGGAAAACGAAGACGTGTCCAACAAGGAGACTTCAAAAGCTTCTGGGAATGTAGTAAAGGGTTCAAAATCTCGTGATGCTGGCAAAGTTAAAACCCCTTCGAATGCCAAAAATTCGGTTGCTGGTGATGGTTCTGGGTTCAGTAAAACTATCCCTTCCGTGTTGGAGAATAATGGTCCTAGGACAGCATCAAGCTCCAGCTCCAGTGCAAAAAGTTTTAAAAAACCTCTTCAAGATACAAGCAGCAGGAAGCAACGTTCGGGGTTCAATATTGATACTTCTGCTAGAAAATTAATTACGAAAAATGATGGGAATATTGTGAATGGTTCACAACAAAGGAAGAGCTTGTTAAATTCTGCAGGTGCAATTTTTAGTGATAGCAGTAGTGAAAGTGCCAGGAATGAAAATGGGGCGGAAAGTTCAGATGCTAGTACTCGTACCCCATCAGATAGTTCATCTTCTTCAGGGCACTCAGTTGGTGAACGTGAATTAGGTAAGTACTCAAAAGGATAACGGTCATTTAAGTTTTTTCGTTGGGTGCATGTTTCATTTCCGATGCATGTTATATGTGTTATTGTTGCCCTACATTTCAAGAAGGCTATTGCATAATTATGTTTGAACGTAATTCTTGATGGTTTCTTAAATTTCATTCAGTTATTATTTGATGTCTTTATTGGTGTTCTTACAATGATTCTGTTTGATTTTGCCACAGGATCTGAGGATGAAATACGTAGTGATAGTGGCCGCAAAAGTACCTTGGTTTCTAAGTAAGTTCAATCTTTTACCTATTTGTCTTATACCTGTTAAGAAAACGAACCAAGTGAAACACTGATCCTCCACAATATTTCTGCATCTTTAATTAATGTTTCTGTTATTTATACTGTGAAGTTACATTTTCTAACTTCAGTATCATTGGTTTCCGGGATTCAGACTTATTACATGTTTATTGCTTACTTTTATATGATTAAAGATTTATGTTCCATATCCCTAAAGTTTATTCACATGAAAAAATATTGGTTATCCGTTACTGTTATAAATTTTCTGCATTCATGGTTTCTGGCACATTTTATTTGTGATGAAACATTTTTTATCGTGATATCAACTAATTATCTCCTAACCTCCAAAGAAACAAAATATTAAAAGTGATTTTATGTAGTGAAAGAAGAAGGGCGATGTTTGTACATTAAATGAAATCTGGATTAACATAGAGTAGTTTGCAGGCTTGTCTCTAATTATAATTTCATTGTGTATCATGCAACAATATCTTTTTTAATGATCTGTTTATCGGAACAGGTTTCCGGATCCAAAAGATATGTCCATAGACATGATCCTTAGAAGTTCTAAGAGGTTCAAGAAGGCTAAGATTACAGCGTCTCAATCTCAAGATCCCGATACAGAAAGTCAGCTCGTTGATTTCGTTCCAGAAACTCAAGCAGACTAGGAGGAGAAGATCATTGGTTTTCGATTTTGTATGGTTGTTTCTTCTTGATCATGTAGAGGTCGAGGTTAGAGCGTACCCTATTATGAATTCTGGTATCGCGTAATTTTTACGTATATGGTTTCAGCTGTAAATTCCAATATGGTTTACCTTTGCTCAACTGAGCAAAGGAGAAAGGAACTGTTAGGAATTTAGATTTTGATTCAGCTGAAAGAAGATGGATGACCTTGTTAAAGGACTCCAAAAGGAGCAAATTTTGTCACTTTTTGTAATTTGAAATGCTATGTTAATCTTTCTAAATTGATTTTTTGTGGTGCAGTCTATAATGTATTTTTTTCATCAAAAAAAAAAAAGAGTCTATAATGTATTACTCCTATTTCAAGAAGATTTTGAGTATTTTTTTTTCTCGTTTTGGTATTATAAATTTTGAGTAATTTAGAATTCTGTTTCAATGATTTTCCGAGAGTAACCACCTTATTCATTTATTGTCAAATGTTACGTCTGTCTTTTGTCCATCTCCGCTCATACTCGCAATTATTAGAGACTTAATGAATTTGTGTTGTTGTTGTTTTGGTGAAAGTGAATCTTGAAACATTGGTAAAAATATTCTTAGCAAATAGCAGTGCTGCAAAAGTCGCTAGTCGGTCGGCAGACAGGGGACTAGCGACTAGTCGGCCTAGTCGGGAGTAGTCGGCGACCCTAAATTACAACGTAATTTTAAAAATTATATTATCCTAAAGTTTAGGGACTAAAATGCAGATATTTATCCTACTGTATTTCTGAAATATTTTATTTTAATCATTCTCAAATATGTTTTCTTTTATATTTTTGGTCCAATTAAATATTAAAATATAAAGTAGGCCATTTAGGACTTGTTATAGGATTTTATGTGCTAATAGTTTAATTACACGTTTAGTCCTGTGTATATAAAAGCTTCTATGTAACCCTAGAGGAAGAAAACCCTAAAAATATAAAAACTTCTCCAGCGGCGCCCCCTCTCTCTGGCCTCTTCTCACCCGTCACCATCGTCCTCTTCTTCTTCTCCGACAGACAACCGCCACCGTTTCTCTCTCATTTCCTCTCCCTCTTCTTCGACAACCGCTAGAATCTTCTTCTTCTTCTTCTCCGAGACTCCGACAACCACCACCGTTCTTTGTCTCTTCTTCTCCGGTGTACACGGTACGTTTTTTTCTCTCTCTCTCTCTCTCTCTCTCTCTCTTTCTTTGTCTTCTCGTCGGAATTTTGATCGACTAGTCGGAATGTTGACGACTAGATCGGAATGTTGACCGACTAGATCGGACTTTTGTCCGACTAGTCGGACTTTTGACCAATTTTTTTCGAAGACCTGATTTTTTAGATTTCTCGGCGGCCACCGGCCGACTACCGACTAGTCGCCGGCTAATCGGCCGACTAGGCCGAGTTTTACAACACTGGCAAATAGTACTTCTCGTTTTATAATATAAATCATTTTAAACTTTTGCATATGAATCTGAATGTTAAAAACAAGATTTTTTTTTGGGGGGTTATGTTGATGTGTCTATATCTAATTATCTCTTTTCCTCTTTTTTTTCCTTTTCTCATTATTCAAAATAATCTCACATACTAGAACAATTAATACAAGAAAAAATCTTAAAATTCTATAAATACATATGAAATGACCATATTTAAGAAGGGGTATTTTTTCTAAAATGAGATGTATGGTAATATATATGTTTCATAATAGATGTATTTCTAAAAAGTGTAGCATAAATTAAAGAAGGAGAAGACAACAAACATTTTTATCATAATACTCTTAATAAATTTAGCTTATTCCTAAAAAGTAAAGTCAATATTAGAAAAATAACCTTAAAAGTTGAAAAAAAATTACATATATTTTGAGAAAAGATTGAGAGGTTACAAAGACCTATATTACAAAATGGATAGAGAATTATTTTATGTTATGAAATGGAAGGAGCAGATAACCAAACTGAATACTCCCTCCATTCCTAAATATAAGACTTTCATTACATGTTACGAAAATTAAAGAAACAAAAATTAAGATTAATATTACTCTCTTAAATATAATTTTTATAATTTTTGGAGCGGGTGTTGGAGCGGGGGTGGTTGCTTGGGTTTACCGGGGTAGGAAGGATATGGTGGTAGTGGTAATGTAAAAAATTGTGATATACCAATTATACCCCTAATATGTTTTCGTTGACCCAGTAAAAAAATTAAATTAACAGTTGATTAACAATTTTTTTGACAGAAGGACCTTACACACCAATCGTATATTGTTTGAGGATTTTAATGTACAGAAAAATTCGGTAAGGACCTTATACCTGAGTAATAAATTGTTTAGGGACAATAACGACCAATTTGCCATTTTAAATTAAACAAAAAGCACATCTTGAGTTGCATAAATAAATAATTCTTTTTTTACAAATTTTTTTTTTTTTAAAATTAAAAATATACAAATCTGAATCCCTCTTCATCAAAGCATTAATGTGAAACCCGTACCTTTTCTAGGGACTAGATCGATTAAGTTTCATAACCTTTGGACTAGAGAAATCAAATCTTATAACAATTGGGCTTAGGGTTAATATATTCTATAAACCAAGGACTAGAGTTGCAATTATTTGTTAGTATTTAATACACTTTTCCAGCCAAACCCTACTCACAAATCATACGATATATTTCAGCTACAGACACTGTTGCGGAGACAACTCCAGTACCTGTTCCTCCGATCGTAGGTAAGGAGTTCTACCGTTTGGTTAGCACGATTTCTAGGATTGTGATCGTATTAATGTAGGTTTCTGCGTATTTTTAGGATCTGTTGGTGAAACTTTTCGTCTCCGAAAGATTAAGAACGAATCGAATGTAAGTATAGATTCTCCTCTGTTTTCGTTAAAGGATTATATTTTCATACAAATTTCGGGATTATACGGATATAATTTCAATAGTAATAGCGTTTGTATTTTATTTTAAATCACTTCACAAATGTCGAACACGTTCGTCTGTTCTAAAACAAAATTATATTTATACTTTTGCGCGTCAAAATATGTTTTTTTTTGGACTCTCAGAATCCTTTCATACTATAAAGATTGGATTTTTCTCATGGTTTAAGATACAGATGTTTTGTATTTCTTATTATTTTATTATCATGGTACCTTGCATTATTAAAGATTTGATTTTCTTGTTTCCTGCATATTTTTTTTATTTTTATTTTTGTCTTGATACTCGCTGTCATGACCATTCAATTTGTTCCAGAGTGTCCTTGCCTCGGGAACCATGCCAAGTTCCGTTTCTTGTCCGTTTCAATATATATATATATATATATATATATATATATATATATATATATATATATATATAATTTATTTATTGTTCAGTGAATCCATTTCTTTACCTTATTAATTGAAGCTCATTGGACCACTATTTATGGTCTGTTTCTTTGACTTAGAGACCATTCTATATATTTTTATGAGAACAAATATTCCTCTATGCTTCGCCACTTTTCCCTTCTGTTCTAACAATATTATAACCCGTTGGAGCACATATATTTCCTGTGGTTAATCATTGATAAGTGAACTAGTTTTTTTTCTTTCTTTCCCTATCATTTGAAGCTCCTAAGCCACTATTTATGTCATCTATTTCGTTTGAGCTAGAGATAATTCTACATAAATATATGATGAGAGTGATATATTGGTCATGCTATTGGATTCACAGTGCCTTTCGTTAAACCGTTTACGGTAAAATTATGTTCTCCTTAGAATGATTTTAAAATAAATGTTATGTATTCTTGGAAAAGAATCTGTTATAAATTGTAATTATGGAAACATGATATTCTCAATATTCTATTTACTAATTGATACTTTGCGGGTTGACTTTGAATCACTGTCATGATCGACCCACCTAGGGTAGAAGCTGAGACTCAGTATCGACCCATTCCTAGAGGGAATAAATCTAGGACTGATATATCAATTTCTGTTTCTGTTTCGGTAAACCTATGATCCCCGGTCAAAGTATCACTCTGTAAATTCTGTTTCTGTTCTGAATCTGTTAAATATGATAAATCTGTCTGAATTTCTAAAAGTTTCTGAAAATACTTTTTCTGTCAAAAGATTCTGGTTAAAGTATACTTCTATAAAATCCGTTTGTTTTCTGAAAACTATATATATGTAACCGGATTTTCCCGGGAGGTGTTTCTATACTTACTGAGTTGTAGCTCACTCCTTATATGTTGTTTTTTTTCAGACCACGAATCAGAAGGGTACGATAGTCCATACGAGGAGGGCTGGGAGTAGAGGAATCTAGAGACATCTTTTAGTATTGTTTTATTTAATTTCCGAATAAAATAGTTAGACTTGAGAAACATTGATGTTTGGATTTTATTCGTTATTTAATTCCTAAGAAAGTACTACAAGGTTTTATGGATAATATTCTTTATGGTTAAATTAATTCTAGTTACGTTATAGATTCTCTGAATGTAAGGACCTGGTATTCTTGAATTTTGATTTGAGAATACGGTCATGTTGGGTTTTCGGATCCGGACTTATATAACCGGTTCCGGGGCGTGACAATTAACGTGACATTAATTTCCGCATATCATGCACCAAGTCGTGGCTTGTAAAAGTAAACCAATAATTATTTATTTTTTTCTTTGGAAACCCAAATTAAAATGAAAGAATTTAACTGCAAAAATTACAAAGAGAAATGAACGTGCGAAACTTACTCTCGTTCGTCATATTAAAATTTTGACAGTCAATATTGATTTAAAATGGGACACATGTCGTGCAAGACACCTATCCTGAGCCCAAGACACATGTCCTCATGGGATTCGTATGTGCGAAAAATTTATTGTTCTCAATAAGATCCGGGGCTGCAATGGGATACCCTTGCCCTCAAACTATTTACGAACTTCTGTTTTTGCCCAAATTATATTTTGTGATCCCGATTTGCGCGTGCACTATTTACGAGTGCCAAATCTGCCCAAAATTGGCGGAATCCGGTAACATTCAAAAAAGGCTAATATCTGAGTACATATGACTTGGTAAAATTCTTCATGCAAACATGAAAAGACATTTTAGTTATTTATAAACTTATATATGTTATATATGCTTTTAATTGAATGCCTAATTTCCGTAAAATTAACGGCATTAGAATAGTACTCCCTCCATTCCTAAATATAAGACTCTTTAGACAATTTGAGAAAATTAAGGAAGTTGTCATTTTCACCTAAACTTCCAATATTATCCCCCACCCTCCCTCTCTCTCACTTCTTTGTCATAAAGAAAGGAAAATGTTGAGGGTATAATTGAAATAAATTGTTGACAACTAATAAAACAACCTTAAATGACAATTAATTTGGATACCTAGATATCTCCTAAACGACAATTAATAGGGAATGGAGGGAGTAATATTTACTTGGTTTATGTGCTTTCTCTTCCTTTTTGTTATATCAGTTGATTGTTAATTTATGATTTTCACTCAATGAACTGGTTTGTGAGGCCATCTTTGAAGGAAATGTTTTATTTTTGGTTTCAATGTGTTTAGTTTCTGCAATTTTTTGATTCATGGTCATAGTGTAATTTTGGTGGGTTTTGATTTCATGGTGATAGTGTAATTTTGGGGTGGTGTTAAGGTAGAGAAGTGGCGGCGGCGGCACGGTGGTTGCTACTGGTTGTGGGTGACGGTGAAGAAGAAGAGGAGGAAGGGTGAACAAGGGGGCTAAATGTATAAAAAAAAAAAAGGATGGAGGGGTCAATTGAAAAAAAAAGAGAACAATTCATGCACTCAGTTGATTCAGTAAGATAGTTTTGGGTTATTTTGAATTATCTATAAATTTATTTTTGTTCGGACCATAATACCCCTCATCGCCGCCGTATAGTTACCGGATTCCGCCAATTTTGGGCAGATTTGGCACTCGTAAATAGTGCACGGGCAAATCGGGATCACAAAATATAATTTGGGCAAAAACAGAAGTTCGTAAATAGTTTGAGGGCAAAAAAGACTAATATCTCCATTTTTTAAGATAAATACATGAAGTAATTGCTTCATTGATGGATCGGAAAAAATAATTTCATATACTGTCACGTTTGTTACGAAATTATAGTCCCAAATCAAAATTAAAATGCATCAGAGAAGATATATCAAAAATCATTTTGATTTATTTACATATTATCATTCTTCTTTCATTCAACATTCAAAACATTTATGTGCACAAAATACTATATCGAACCATAAAATTTTCAATTTTAAGACTCGCCTTATGATCACAAAAAAAAAAAATCACGAAGCTAAAAAAAATAACATAAAAATGAATTACTAACCAAAAAAAAGTATCAAGAAAATTGTTCTTTGGCCTTCTTTTTTCTGAAAACCATAACATAAAAATGAATTACTAACCAAAAAATTGAGTACATAAATAACAAATAATTACTAATAACCAAAAAAAAAAGTATAAATAACAAATAATTACTAATAACCAAAAAAAAGTATCAAGAAAATTGTTCTTTGGCCTTCTTTTTTCTGAAAACCATAACATAAAAATGAATTACTAACCAAAAAATTGAGTACATAAATAACAAATAATTACTAATAACCAAAAAAAAAGTATCAAGAAAATTGTTGTTTGGCCTTCTTTTTTCTGAAAACCACTTCAGTGTCTAACCCGAACCCATCAACGGTCCGAACATGAACTAACTCGGACTGTTTAAACAGCTTCTTCAACGGTTCAACACTAAACAAATCATTAGCCGAGTATTTATCGGCCCGTCGTGATAACGACACGTGTAAAACACAAACTCCACCGGACTTTAACGTCCGTTCGATCTCCCCCACAAATTTTTCCGGATAAAGCGCGTGATCGAAAACATTGGAGAACTCGAAGTCAAAAGTTCCATCTCCGAACGGCTGCTTATGGAAGTCTCCCGCCACCACAAGCGGCGGCGACGGGACCAAGTCCATACCAATCGAATCGGATACCCCGACCCGTTTCAAAGCTTCAACTTCTTGACCCATTCGTGCTCCAATTGAAAGAGCTTTGGAATCATTGAAAAGAAGATCCCTCTGTTTCAATTCATCGAAGAATTTCGTAAATACCTGAATTTTCCGGTCCCAATCGCGGGGTTTCCATACTTTCCGAAGCTTTGGATTGAGGGTCTTGTTAAGCTGTTTCTGGATGTAGGATTCATAGGAATTGTACCCGGGTCGGATTTTTAAATCGTTGATGGTGTTTCCAGTGGACGACGGTGTTGGGTTTTTTTATTGCGGACAAGGTGTTTGATTTATTGCGTGAGAGAAAAAGAAGAAGTAAAGGTATAGAAAAGAAGAGAGAGTAAAAGAAGCACTTGGGCATGAATGGTTTGATTGAATTTGGTTTCATCCTCTCTGATTTAATTTAATTTTGCATTAATTTGATTAATAGAATGGGAAACTATAGGGGTTGAAATTGCATGGAATAAGATAAGATTATAGTATATTCTAGAATGGGAATGGAGAATGTGGAAATATGGAAAAATTCCTAATATATAAGTTGAGATGATTGACAGCTGGCCATGTGAAACTAAGGAATACCAATAATTAGGGAATTGCGCGTATGATATAATTGTAGTAACCAGAAAGCAATCACCCGTCGTCTGCTTCGGGGAGGTGGAGGAGTCACGGCAGCAAGGTGGTTGAAGAAAACAAGAAAGAACCCTTTTTATCTATGTATCGATGAGGTGTGGTTGTTAATAATGTGAGGCAGGGGCGGACGCAGACTTTAAAGACAGGAGGAGCACAATTAAGATTGACAAAATAAATTTATAATTTTTTTAGACACTTAAACTTGTTAAAATTGTAATCAAAATCGTTAAAATATAAGTGGTGTTATTCCTATATTTCACTGAATCATAAAATTTAATTTCAAATGGAGTAGGCATATATCAATATTGAAATTCGTACCCAATTCATTATTTCCATGCTTCAAAATAATGGTAAACCAAGCATCCATTCCACAAAATAGTGGTAGACACTACACACTCCATAGCGAAACCGTTCTCCATAGCGGGAAAAATAGCACTAAATAGTGGCAAATAGCAGCGCTATTGGGTTATGAGCTAAAAGCTCATATTTACCCTTAATAATAGTCGAAATTAAAGGGTAAATTAGGGATTTCGTCCCAAAATTTTAACTTATCTAACATCAAACTCTCAAAAAAGTGATCGATATACTCTTTTCTTCTCCAATCTTCTCTTCTTCTCATCTCTGTCCAGTAGGCAGCAGCCACCGACAAACCAGCAGCCGATGACCCAAACGCCAGTGACCCGCAGCCGTCGACGGTCCACCGGCCAGCCATATGGGATTATGACTTTGGTTATGTTTAGTTATTTACAAGACTATTGTTTCTTTAATTATGAAATTATGAATGTGTCTTGACTTTTTGTTAATTATTTACAAAAAAAAATTCAAATAGCGATTTCATGGAATCTGAACTCCACCTGATGCACAGCTCTTGTAAAATCCAAAAGAGCGGCAGCATATATTGCATGAAGGCACCTAACTGGAATGACCACAAGTCAGATGACTTTGACGAACAAGTGGATAAAGAAAGAACCTGCTACATTGCTAATCAAGAAAACCTGCTAGCATGGAACTCTCTCATATGTAATGGAATGTGATTACCAACTACCAAATTGCTTATTCACACAGGATTTATCAAGTTAAGTTCAGGATATATGAATATAAGTTTTTATAATTAAAATGTAAATAGTGTTAAGAGTGTTAGAAGGGATCCGAACCAATTAAAAAATATTCCCCACATCAAATCAAACTCAAAGTAAAAATAATCTAGAAATTGGGTATCTACGAGTTCACAACGCCATTGAAACTTCCAGCTTGATAAGAAACACGACTTGTGGAATCTGAACTCCACCTGATGCACAGCTCTTGTAAAATCCAACAGAGCGGCAACATATATTGCATGAAGGCACCTAACTGGAATGACCACAAGTTAGATGACTTTGACGAATAAGTGGTTAAAGAAAGAACCTGCTACATTGCTAATCAAGAAAACCTGATAGCGTCGAACTCTCTCCTATGTAATGGAGTGTGATTGCCAACGACCAATGTTGTTAAAAAAAAAGGCAAAACGTTGAGAAACTTTTGGTCAAGAGAAAAGCTAACAAGATCAAGAGCATTAGCTCGAGGAAGAGAACGTTAGAGCAATTAAAATGGGCAAGGCTTACATGCAGCACCAGCAATCCATAGTGACAGAATTAGCGGAAGAAAAATATATGATCTAACGGGTGGCATCCGCCTTCTGAAACATCAACGGAAAACAGTGGAACCATAATTAGCAGGAATACTAGCAAAATTGATAAAAAAAATTCTGCATCTGATGAGACATTTTACTGTAAAAAATAATCACCTTGAAACTTGAATAAACAAAAGCACATATAAAATAAAAGACTTTTTCTTGAACTGGTAACTTTTATTACCAAAAATGCCTCAACAACAAACCAAATCTGAGAGGACCTTCAGCCCAAACTGGAAGAAAATGAAACGAATCAGATTTCTTTATACCTAAAGTCACAAAAATATCACAAATAGAATAAATTACCTGCCCAAAGATAACAAGATCTCCACCAATGCTATCATCGCAAATGCAGGTTTTTACACTCTTAGAAAAACAAGGGATTTCTGATAGATTTTAGCCTTCAAGCTCTTCTTGAAGAAGGACATTAAGCAATTACTTGAGACTAAATTTTGGTTATCATTGTTTTTTTCATCTTTTCTGCTAAATTTGTTGTTGATGATCTTGATCATTGCGGGGGGAATGTAATGCTAAAGGTTAATTTTTAAGAAAATCAAGGCTTTAGAAAAAAGCATTCTACTAATTATTCTTCCTAGAATCTTTGAGTTGTCCTCTCTTTCTAATCCCAAGTACGCATCCAGATTAAGATAACAAGTATATGAGGAGGTTCCAGATTAAGGAATGAGGCCAGTAAGGCGTAGTACATCGAGGTTCCCGGCCTATCCAATGAAGAGCTGCTCTTGCATATCCAGTAGACGATGGAACAAAGAAAGATGATCTTTTGATTGATGCCATTTTTGTTGTAACATAAAGTAGAACCTGCACTAAAGTTTTTTTTTACTGACTCCATCAATTACAGCAATGCTAACATGGAGAGATTCCATATTTCTAATGCTCAAATGTCATTCCCCTAATCAATCCTACACCAGAAAGTGAAACATCCAGCCAAACAAAATCAAGTCATGTTAAAGATCGAAAAGTTGGCACTTGCATAACAACAGTTTCCTTTCTTTGTTGCTTGTCAAAAACACACAAAAATGATTGGATAATGGAACTGGTTTAATCAAAATGCAGAGTTTAGATAGACAGACAAGTTGGATTATAATCTCTAGTAAATTACCTCTTAAAAACAAAAACTGCTAGCGTGGAACTCTCTCCTATGTAATGGAATGTGATTACCAATATACCAATATTGTTTAAAAAAAGGAAAAACATTGAGAAACTTTTGGTCAGGAGAAAAGCTAACAAGATACCCGTTATAGCTTAGAATTACCTAAAGCATCCACAAAATCAAGAGCATTAGCTCGAGAAAGAGAACTTTAGAGCAATTAAAATGGGCAAGACTTACCTGCAGCACCAGCAATCCATAGAGACAGAAGCGGAAGAAAAATATATGATCTAACGGGTGGCATCCGCCTTCTGAAACATCAACGAAAAAAAGTGGAACCATAATTAGCAGGAATACTAGCAAAATTGATAAAAAAAAATTGCATCTGATGAGAAATTTTACTTTAAAAAAGAATCACCTTGAAACTTGAATAAACAAAAGCATATATAAAATAAAAGACCTTTTCTTGAACTGGAAACCTTGATTACCAAAAATGCCTCAACAACAAACCAAATCTGAGAAGACCTTCAACCCAAACTGGAAGAAAATGAAACGAATCAGATTTCTTTAAACCTAAAGTCACAAAAATATGACAAATAGAATAAATTACCTGCCCAAAGATAACAAGATCTCCACCAATGCCATCATCGCAAATGCAGATTTTTAGTAATAAGATTTGTACTAAAAAATACAGACAAGTTCTTGTTGCCCTTTATGAACACTCTAATTCTCCAAATTTTACGAACTAATGCACAACTGAAGTTGTTTATATGCAACATGAAGACACTTATCAATATATCTATAAAAAAGAAGAACCAAAAACACTTATTATTAGCCATAAACCACATAATATTGATAATTGCTCCTCTTTTTCTCGGAATATTCCCAGGTAGAACAACTTTTGTAACCTTTGTAGTGCCTTGTACATTACCTTAATCAAATTCTTGAGCAATTCATCATCAACCTCATGGAAAAATCTAGCACAAGGATAAGAAATTCCCACATTATTGAGAAATCTTCCTGATACCCTCATTCAATCCTTCAATTAATTGAGAAATCTTCCTGATACCCTCATTCAATCCTTCAATTAATTGAGAAATCTTCTTGATACCCTCATTCAAATCACCACTGAAATCAACCACATCATTCTTGATCTGAATTTTCCCATACTTGGACTGATTTTGACTCGAAACATCTTCGAGTTTGCCAAATATTTCGACCTACCAAGATCAAATTTTGGCCTTTTTGAGCCAATTCAAAGGCAAAATCCCTTTCCAATGCCATCAGTGGAAAGGGATCCATATTTCTTCAAATTCTTAGCAGGTCTAAGAAAATTGGCATAAACCCATCTCAGAAAACATAAGGAACCAAAAATAAAGATCAAAAGTTTAGACACCAATATTATGAAAAGTATTTGCAATCAATTAAATTACCAACATCATCGCTATTAATTCTCCTCATTTTTTTTAAAACCCAACAAAATATTTCTAAATATTCAGCATTGTGAGAATCACTTTTAAAAAAAACAAAACACACACCTGAAATAAAAAAAATATCCACATAATTGCGGATAATTACGTTATACATAGTTTATCAACAACTACATATCAAAGAGCCATTCATGAAAAATAAATAGTTTTCAACTTCAAAGAAAAACTGGAGATTACAGAAACTGCTGCTTCCTAAAGATCATCAACAAAAAGAAAAGAAAAATTCACCAAGAAAAAGCAAATTGAAGAACCATCAAATACAATGATTGCTAATCTGATTTTCTGCTGCATCTCATGCTAATTTATGTCCGGTCTTGTTATATACCCCCCACCCCCACCCAAAAAAAAAAACCAATTCTTTGCATTACATCTTTCAGTAGTTTGCAGGACCTTTTTGTTTGAATAGTTTTCTTCAGTACTAACCTAATGGTATATCAAGTTGTGTGGAGCATGGATGCTATTCTTATCTGTCCTCAACTAGGGGAACTGTATGACAATCTGTGGTTGTTGGTTCTGATGCATGGGCCGACAGCCTGTAGAAGAGAGAAATGTGAGCATAGAGAAGTGGTTGATGCTTAAAACGAAAACTCTGTTATAGCTAATTTTTTTCCTTTGTAAATGTGATGGTTTAGATGTTAGATTAGACCGGAATCAATTATATTTTTTGCTTTATGGTCTGGAAAGGAGATATTTTCCAAAATTCAATATACCAAAACTGACTGCAAACTGTGATAATTCACTCTGCGGCGCAAATAGGAACGAACATTAAAGAAATAGAAACAGAAATTCACTTACTTGCAAATAGGAACAAACATTAAAGAGATAGAAACAGAAATTCACTTACTTGTCCTATTTAATACGTGTGTCCTCCTTGGAGTTGTGGAATCTGAACTCCACCTTATGCACAGCTCTTGTAAAATCCAACAGAGCGGCAACATATATTGCATGAAGGCACCTAACTGGAATGACCACAAGTTAGATGACTTTGACGAATAAGTGGTTAAAGAAAGAACCTGCTACATTGCTAATCAAGAAAACCTGATAGCGTCGAACTCTCTCCTATGTAATGGAGTGTGATTGCCAACGACCAATGTTGTTAAAAAAAAAGGCAAAACGTTGAGAAACTTTTGGTCAAGAGAAAAGCTAACAAGATCAAGAGCATTAGCTCGAGGAAGAGAACGTTAGAGCAATTAAAATGGGCAAGGCTTACATGCAGCACCAGCAATCCATAGTGACAGAATTAGCGGAAGAAAAATATATGATCTAACGGGTGGCATCCGCCTTCTGAAACATCAACGGAAAACAGTGGAACCATAATTAGCAGGAATACTAGCAAAATTGATAAAAAAAAATTCTGCATCTGATGAGACATTTTACTGTAAAAAATAATCACCTTGAAACTTGAATAAACAAAAGCACATATAAAATAAAAGACTTTTTCTTGAACTGGTAACTTTTATTACCAAAAATGCCTCAACAACAAACCAAATCTGAGAGGACCTTCAGCCCAAACTGGAAGAAAATGAAACGAATCAGATTTCTTTATACCTAAAGTCACAAAAATATCACAAATAGAATAAATTACCTGCCCCAAGATAACAAGATTTCCACCAATGCCATCATCGCAAATACAAAAACTTTAGTAATAAGATTTGTACTCTAAAAAACAGACAAATAAGTTATCACAAGTTCTTGTTGCCCTTTATGAACTCTAATTCTCCAAGTTTTTATGAACTAATTCACAACTGAAGTATGATAGAGATACAGACCTGGCATTGAACATCAATTCTTCAACATGAAGACACTTGGATAATTTATCAATATATCTATAAGAAAGAACCACCAAAACCACTTATTATTAGCCATAAACCATAGATTAATTACTAAATAAAAATTAATCAAACTTTAAAAAACAGCATATAGAGAGGATCAGAGGGGATCACAGTGGCAGCACCAGAGCCAATATTGATAACTGCTCCTATTTTTCTCCTAATCATCCCCTCTGATCAAATTCTTTTGTAACCTTTGTAGTGCCTTGTACATTAACCTTAATCAAATTCTTGAGCAATTCATCATCAACCTCATGGAAAAATCTAGCATAGTGATAAGAAATTCCCACATTATTTATCAAGATTCTAACATCCAATCCTTCAATTACTTGAGAAATCTTCTTGATACCCTCAATCAAATCACCACTGAAATCAACCACAACATTCTTGATCTGAATTTTTTCCACACTTGGATTGAATTTGACTCGAAACATCATCCAGTTTGCCAATATTTCGACCTACCAAGATCAAATTTTGGACTTTTCGAGCCAATTCGGAGGCAAATCCCTTCCCAATGCCATCAGTGGCACCAGTCACTAAACTCATCTCAGAAAACTTATGGAGGTTTTTAATAAAGATAAGGAACAAAAAACAAAGATCAAAACAACCCAGAAAGGTATTAGATGAGTCAATAATAATTAGACACCAATATTATGAAAAGTATTTTTCAACCAATTAAATTACCAACATTATCACTATTAGAACTCTCATAAGAAGCATATAAATAATTCTCCTCATTGTTTTTTAAAACCCAACAAAATAGGAGAAACACACACCTAAAATAGGAGAAACATCCACAGAATTGCGGATAATTACGTTGGACACAATTTATCAACAATTACATACTAAAGAGCCATTCATGAAAAATAAATAGTTTTCAACTTCAAAGAAAAACTGCATATTGCAGAAACTGCTGCTTCCTAAAGATCATCAACAAAAGGAAAAGAAGGATTCACCAAGAAAAAACAAATTGAAGAACCATCAAATACAACGAGGCAGCGATATGGATGTTGATGAAGTACACTACTCAGATTGAAACCATTTATTTAACTTCAATATTGTTGGAATTCAGAGGAAGTGAGCTCCTGGACATCTTCTGGATCCTGCGAAAATTAGAAAAGTTAGCCTAATAACATAGACAGAACTTCAAGTTAGGAAGTAAAGTTAAAATTTTACTCAAAAACTATTTTTCAATTTCTAAATAAAAGTTTTGAATAGAAGTAGAAATTGTTTTATTAGAAATAGCAAATTTCTCAATTTCTAAAGAAATCTATGAAAATTCAGATAATTCATAAGAGAAAATTTGAGTTGATTTTTTCTAGTAGCAATATCCATGACTCCATAAGAAGAAAGGAAGAGGAATAGAGTTTACCTTCATTCTTCATCAAAATTTGTTATGATTTGAAGGCCCATGGCACCATTTTCCTGTTGTTCTGCAACAATCTCTCGAACAGAATTAGCAAGTTGTTTGCACCCACGAACTTTCAACACTTCCAAGGTAGAAAGCTGTCCGAATCTAGAAGGGATCTCACTCAGATACTCGCAACCGTCCAGACTGAGATGTTGAAGTTTGGGGAAGGAATAATCCGATACACTCCATTCTTCAATGTATGAGCCCAATAACGCCAGGTATTGTAAGTTTGAGAATTCTTCGTCTTCCACGTCCCACCTGTTTTTGTCAAAACTAGTATCCTTCATTTTGAGAACCACAAGATTGGAGAGCTTGCCAATTGCAAATGTAATACTTGCAAAAAGAAAAGGGACTTCAAGTGTCAGCTTCGTAAGAGTGACTGGCAAGTCGAACTCAGTGGCTGATAGGTCTCCTGATACGGTCAAGTTCAGAGATTCAAGCTTATTCACATAGATTGATATTGGTACAAAAACCTTCAACTCGAGGTGCAGTTTTCGAACATTTGGCATCCTTCTCAATACCCATATCAGCTCTTCTTTTGAAGTATAGTAATGCAATGTTGAAAAATAGTTTAGATTATCCAGTTGAAAAGATTTGTCTACTAAATAATAAGACAATATCTTAAAATCGCCTAAACGAAGACATCGCAAACTTTTCATATTCCATATAGTTATGGGGAGTTGTATAGAGCAAGGTAATATGAGAAACTCCAATCTTGAAAGGTTGACTATGGATGATCGAAGGTGAGATATACTCCAAAGTTCCAAATATCGCAAATGAACCAGTTGAAAGATGGCATCAGCGTCATGTTCTATCCTGACACAGGTCAACTTTAATATCCGAAGGAGTTTGAAACAGAGAAAGAAGAGAGTGGCACAATCTTCGTGCAAATCGTTATACGAGAGGAAAGTACGGATAGTTGGTGCTGGAGTTGTAGGTTTTGACCCAAAATACGGAGAACATTCCGCCTGAAACCATACACGAAAAGATTTATGCATTTTGTCAACCGAATGATTGTCAGAAATATTTGGCACTAGTAAAAAGTTTTCTTTATTGGCTATTTCCAAACATAACTCCCGCACCAAATCATGAAAGGAACATATCTTGATTCCAAATTTTGAACTTCTCGCTTTTACAAATAACAGGCTTCTCTGAACCAGATCCATCAGGTACTCGTTCGCTACATCCTCCGTGCTTTTGGTCTCGTGTTTTCGTACGAACCCCTCAGCTATCCAGTATCGGGTCAAACGCCTGGAAGAAATGATTTCATCCTCTTCAAATGTCGCAAGATACAAGAAGCATGGTTTTAAATAATCTGGTAAATATTTGTAACTTAGCTCGAGAATATCCATGCACCCTTCCTTTGCAATCTGTGACTTTACGCTCTCAGAAATATGCTCCCAGGAAGCAACATTAGCGTCTACTTTTCCAAGTACACCTGCAATCACTACAATGGCTAAAGGTAACCCTTTGCAATACTCAAGAATCGTCATTCCAATGTCGACCAAATTTTGAGGAAGCCCATTTTTACAAGACAGCTTCAGTTGCAGCAACTCCAAGCTATCATCAGGTGACAGTGGACCAAGCTCATAAAGATTGCAATCATCTTTAGCTTCCAAAGCCACTGTGTGAATTCTACTGGTAATCATAATTCTGCTCCCATTGGCATCATCCGGAAATGAAGCTCTTAGCTCACTCCAGGCCTTTATATCCCATATATCATCTAACACAATAAGGTATTTATAACCTTTCAAGCATTTGCGAAGTGTGTCAGCTAAGTCTTCATGACTTTCCACAGAGATTTCATTTTCATAAGCAGCTGGATTTAATTGCTTTAAAATCTCAATCAATATGTCTTTAATATTATATTCTTGAGATATGCAACACCATGCATATTTTTTAAAATCAAGCCGCACAGAACGATCATGATAAATTTTATGGGCAAGAGTCGTCTTACCTTGACCCGCCATGCCTACAATTGCGACAATGTTTAGTTGAGGTAATCCTGCTCTAAGACAAATAATTATTTTCTCTGTCTCGTCCACGAAACCAACCATGACATCATCCATGGCGGTGTTGTTAGCTTGAAGAGGGAAGACTCTACTAGACATCATCTTATCGGGAAGGACTGATCGCATGTTGCGCTTCCCTACGTGTTTGGATGCATTCACCTCAGTCTTAATGAACTGAATTTCTTCTGTGACATCAGAAAGACAACATAAATTATGCCAATAATCAGTAGGATCAAAAAGAAAACACGAGTCGATGACGTAGTCAGCCATGTATGCCATCCTACTGATTCGCATCCGAAGATCTTTTAGACCCTCACTCTCATCTTGCAGCTCGAATACACCCATGAGCGAGGGTTCAAGAGACTGTAGATGCTTCTGGATAGTCATAGCATGACGCCTTTGGTATATTGTGAAAGTCTCATCTTTCAGCTTTTCCTTGAGATCTTCAAAGAATGAATCCAAGAAGCCCTTTACATTTGTCTTGGGGAATTTGTTCCAAGATGAATTAGCTCCTCGAAGCTCTCTGATTTCAGCGACAACTCGATTGATCTTTTCTAGTAAATCATGAAGAAGAAGAGGAGTATTGCTTCCTTTGTTCAAGTTGCAAATCAAAGATGCGGCGTCATTGACACATAGATTGCCCTTCCCCTCCTCTTCGGCATACTCCCTTGGTGGATTCATGAGAAATGATATGTAAAATGTGAGACAATGTTGGAGAGTTTCAAAACCATCATCCGTGGGAAGAAGAGGAATATCCTCTAGTAGTATTTGGATAAAACGTGCACCAGCTGCTCCTTTGAGATAAAAAACAGAATATCGGTATGGGGTCAAAGCCATCAAGACATCAAGATACAATTTTGCAAGCTCGAAAGTGCAAGGCTTGAATTTGTCAATTAGATCAGAAACAAAAATGGTCAATCTTTCATCTTTTTCGCCAAACCAATAAAGAAATGATACGCCAGCTGCGCAATTGGTCCAATGTTGAAGATGATTGAAGAAACTATTGAACTCATCAGTTGTTGTTCTTGAAGCAAAGTGAAAAATCACAGAAACGAACTCTAACCTTTTTAAAACAGCTCCAATTTGCTTTTCCAAAGTGGGTTTCAGATCCATGAGATGTTTCAGACTCTGGATGGCAATATCAGCGAGTTCCTTCGAGTCTTGGATGGAATATTTGCATTTCAGCGACAGACGTGACAAATCAAGGAAAGCTTCTTTAAGAAATGGTTTAAAGTACTGAAGCTTTTCAAAAACCCCATACACTATACCAAAAAAATCATCACCGTAATACCATTTCCTGGCTGTTAATGCAAGGAAATCTAGAGCTTCAATTGCTTTAGTAGCAGATGGAAAATTATCCTGAAAGACATTTGACCAATTCGAATAGCACCACACACATATTTTCAGGAACAATATCTCCTTATGAAAGGTCTCAAGATAATCGAAGTCGTTGTTCGATGGATTGATTCGTGAATCAAGGTCATCGACAAAGATGCGAAGAAAATCAAAATCTATCTCCATAACTCACTGATTTTTGAGGTTAGAACTAAAGATTTGTGAGTGATATATCTAATTGCAGAATTGATGAATTGAGTGAGTAGTAAAAGAGGGATAAGATGAAGTTCATTGATTGATTCATTCTTGAGTTAATAGCCATTTATGCCCCTCACGTATGTTTCAAAAGCATATGTTAACCCTCAATTATTTTATGTGCTAATAATGCCCCTAATTATTTACGGGGTACTAAAAGTGCCCAAAACATGCAGAATTCGGCGAGAGAGGGCGGCGTTGCACATGCGAAAACCCAGGGGTAAAATCGTCAACGCCAAATCATCATCTTCCCTAACCTCCTCCTTCAACCACTCAATTCATTCCATCTTCCAATTTTTCCCCAAATCAAGAAACACTACACTTATTTCTACATTAAACAGGGGAAATAATCATATGTCCCCAATCTTAATGTTTGTCCCAACAGCCTAAAATTTGCAATGTGAATATCTCTTTCAATTCCACTTTTTTAACTAATAAAAATGGGAACATGTAACGGATTTTGAATTGTTAAGACAAATATGGGGATAGACAATTTTTTGCCAAACATACATCAAAACCTATCATTCAACCACACTAATCTCCAGTACTTCCACATCATTACTTCTATTGAAGCATTAAGCTCAGCATTTCACCAAATACACTACTTGGTGTCTTCTATATATGTATATGTAGGAGGCCATTTTCGGAAAGAAAACAAAAACATGCTTCCGTAGGTCTATGTCAACATGCAGTTCGGCTATGGTGCTTATAGGGTCATTTATAACCACGTACTTATTGATTATTGGATAAAAAATTTGGGATCAAATTTGGATCAATAAGGCATTAATATCACATTAAATTATAACAATCATTTTCATTTTATACTCTTTGATCCAACAATTATTATTGTCAGGGACGAAGACAATGGGGCGGGAGTGGCAGTCGCCCCCTCGAGATTTCTAAAAATAATACGTAAATTTTATATGTAGTTTGAAGTATTTGATAAAATTTGCCCCCTAACATTTCAGTTTTTATATATAGTTCAACATATTGTTACAGTTTTCGCCCCCAAGATCAAATTTCTGAGTTTATCCCTGGTTTAATCCAAAAAATCTGCAGAGGCCTAGCTTCTGAGTTCATCTTCAATTCTTCATCATGATTTTAAATTCATTACTTTCTCCACGTATTTGCAATTTTCTGATTTTGTTTATTTACCCAGAGTCTCAAAGTCAACGAATAGTCCACTCCAATAATGAATTCCAAGAGCCATCTATTATGACTATTCTTCTTCAGACCACTGTCCACTGGCTCCTATGCAGAACGTCCTTTTGTTCCGCATATGCAGGACACATTTTCAGTCGTCGGATGAAATTTTTTAACGGTATAAATCTGGAGAGAAAAAAGTTTTTTTTAATATTTTAAGTCCAATCACAATTTTTCTCTCTCTAGATCTGGACTGTTCAAAATCTCATCCGACGGGTAAGAGTGTTCCGCAGGTGCAAATTTTTGCATGTTCCGCACCTGAGTCGGACTGTCACTGACTGACCATTGGCCAAAGTCTCATTCCTAGCCATACAAGTGAACACATAAGAATCTTACCTGCTCCATCCATCCGTTCTAAATTATCTGTTCATTTTATATTTTTAAAATTAAATAAAATTATGTAATAAAATATGATAAAATGTCAAACATTATTTAATTTAATTTAATTTTACATTCTTTTCCCTCTCTATCCTTCTCTCTCCAATTTTGGACAGATTAAAAAAAATATGAACATATAAATGGAGACAGAGTGAATACGAAATTCGTGGCCCTTGTTTTTTTTTTTTTCTTCACACATAAGTGGGCCATTCATTTTTGACCGGTTAAGAAGAAGGGAAGAGAAGCAAAAGTTGCTGCTTGATGTTTTTTTTGTAAGAAAAAGTTTTGGTGAATTCGGCTCCGATCACTATCACAGGGTAGGGCTTGTTCTATGGACCGTATGTCGCTTACAAGACTGCTTACATATCACCCACCAACACAGCCTTTACATCGGCAGTGGAAATTGAACACTTGGCATTTGTAAGAACGTGTAAAATCCTTACAAAATGAGTCAACTTGTGTTGGTTGCTGCTTGATGTTGTTAGGTTCTTGGTTGTTTCAAATCTATCTCCATAACTCACTGATTTTTGAGGTTAGAACTAAAGATTTGTGAGTGATATATCCAATTGCAGAATTGATGAATAAGTTTCTCATACACAAAAAAACCTGTTTGTTATGACTTATGAGAAGATAAGTTTCTCCTCGTCTGAATGGGTGGATAAAAGTTGTTTCTTAGGATTTTTATTTTTTATTTTTTTATTATATAATATTTCTATTAAAAAAATCTATATAATCTATATAAATTTTGAATCATTCTGACTTAATAGTTAGGGAAATCAGCTTATTTAGTCCCCCAACAAATTTCATTTCGCCCATATAGTCCATCATGTTTAATTTCATCTTGTAAAATACCTTATCTATTTATAAGTTGCATATAAAGATCACACCGCCTCTTCTGCGGTGGAATCCGACCAGCCATACCCAAATGATAAATCAGCAGAGGTATAATAGTCATATCAACAATATAATTTATATTTTCATAAAAAAAAACAATATAATTTATAAAATAGGGAGTATATGCAATGTTGAACCTTAACAATTTTTTCTTTTCTTTTTTTAGACATAAACAATTTTTTTGTACATTATTAGACTTTATCTTATTACTAGCATTCAGAAATGAAAAAAAAAATGAAAATCCGGCCAAAATGTAGTCGTTGAGTAAAACGTTGTCGTTTGACTGAGGGGCATAATAGTCAAATTACAAAAATAGAGTGAATAGCCATAGTTGGATTTTAATAATTTTTACTTTTCTCTTTTTAGACATAAACAATTTTTTTGTACATTATTAAACTTTATCTTTTTACTGGCATTCAAAAATTAAAAAAATGAAAATCCGGCTAGAATATGGTCGTTGAGTAAAACGGTGTCGTTTTCCCAACTCTCTCCCCATTTTTCTTTCCCATAACGGTGGATGGTGGTGTTTAGTTGGAGGGAGGGGAAAGGAAAATGGGGAAGAGGTTGGGAAAATGGGTCGAACCTTTACTTTTCAATACCGTATTCAACTTTCACTTTTCCCATTCCACTCGAACCTATCCCATTATTTCCGTGTCCTCCCTTAGTATTTCTCATAAATCTATTCTCATCTTTACCAAAAAATCCGCCAAAATCTATTCCGCAAGATTCGCCACCAAAATCTATTCCGCAAGATTCGCCGCAAAGATCCCCATTGTCGGCCCTCAAGAACACAATGGGGTCGGATTGTGTTAAGGTTTTGGCAAAGGAATTGGTTTTTTCACTCTCATTTTTTTATAAATCCAATAATCCAATATCATCATCAGAATCAAAATCATAGGATTACAACGGAATCATTGGTGTTCTGGAATGAGGTTCAAAATGAGTTTTTATTTCTTGCTTCTGTTTTGGACCTTTGTTTTTGGATTATAATTATGGAGGAGGATGGTGGTGGGATGATAATGGTGTTTAACCGAAGGGAGGGGAAAGGAAAATGGGGAGGAGATTGGGAAAATGGGTCGGGTTTGCAAAGCAGGTTGGTTTTATTTTTTTACTATTGTGCCCTTCAGTCAAACGACACCGTTTTACTCATCGACCACATTTTGGCCGGATTTTCATTTTTTTTTCATTTCTGAATGCCAGTAAAAAGATAAAGTCTAATAATGTACACAAAAATTGTTTATGTCTAAAAAGAGAAAAGTAAAAATTGTTAAAGTCCAACTATGGCTATTCACTCTATTTTTGTAATTTGACTATTATGCCCCTCAGTCAAACGACATCGTTTTACTCAACGACCACATTTTGCCCGGATTTTCATTTTTTTTTCATTTTTGAATGCCAATAAAAAGATAAAGTCTAATAATGTACAAAAAAATTGTTTATGTCTAAAAAAAGAAAAGCAAAAATTGTTAAGGTCCAACATTGCATTTACTCCCTATAAAATAAAAAGAAAACAAAATACAAGTGTTCCTTCCATTCTCAAAATAGAAAATAAATAAGGAAACCCCAAATCAAATCCCATAAATCAAGCTAACCCCCTAATTTACTTATTCCTTCCATTTTAAAAAAAATACTTCAAATTTGTCATGTTCCTCCTCCCTCTTAATTTCGATCTTGTTACGATTTCATTGAGCACCAGAATTATGAAACGACATGACCAGAACAAGAGCCCTGATGACAGTAAGTTTCTGAAACTTTTGCTTTTGAAATTCTTCATTCAATTTTTTATTTTTTATTTTATGAATTTCGTAAAGCTTGAATTTTGTATGAAAATTTTCAATTCAATTTTTTTATGTAGCTGTTAAGATGGGTAGAAGGAAGAGGAAGGTGAAAATTAGATTGTTTGATGAAGTGGTAGAGACTGATGAGGGTGAAAATTTTCAAGATTCAGATTATAAGAAGAGTGATAATGATGAATATTTGTGGGAAGAATTGGTAGACCTTGATGCTCAAACACTAGAAAAAAATGTGAGTAAGGAGCTTAATAACAGAAAATGAAGGATTAATGCAAGTATTCCACCAAATCAAGACATACCGTCACTAGCAGAAGAAGAGGAAGTATATGAACAAAGTGATTGTGTTGAAACAGAGCATCAAAAGAAATGTACAAATTAGTTTTTATCTTGGAAGGGTATGCTTTGGGATATTAGTTAGATTTTCAGCAATTCATTCAACCCCGATTTATTGTTAGGTTCGCTATCTAAGTTTCTACAAACCCAACACATATATTTAAGTTTTTATTTAAATGCCATGTCTATGCTATATACATTGGTAAATACAGTATGAATTCAGAAAAATATCGTAAATGAGTTTGTTTACGTCGTGCTGGTGGGATTTTGAATAAAGTGTGGTGGTCAGCTTAATTTTTTTGAATGTTCGTGGTGGCCAGCTTAAATTTTTTGACTGTTCGTGGTGGTCAGCTTAAATTTTTTGAATGTTTGTGGTAGCTGATTGGGTGTAGCCTGTCAAAGTTGAAAACTTTTAAAATGGTAAAGATTTTCCGCTTTTAATGCTGAAATTTATTTAAGCAAAGTAATTAGATTTGTACTGTCGTTTTCTTTATCGTTTTACTTCTTGGTGTCATGTTCCTGATGGTTGGTGTATATGTTGATATGATTCAGAAGTTGGTTTGAGGTAAAATTACTAACTTTTGGCCTGTGGCCTGCAGAGAAGATACGGCTTCAACACTCTGAAAGTTTTCCCAGGATTGGTGAAATAAGAATACATTCTTTGCAGGTATTCTGTTTATGTTGTGCTGGTTCACCTCGTTTCCATTCTTATCTATCCTTTTCTAAATTGATTTATATTTTTATGTTCTTCACAGGTGAAACGTCGGGGTCATTTCTATCACCTGCCAGATTCCATGCTTATGAGTAGTGCATTTGATGCGTCTAAAAAGACATGGTTCCTTTTCGTTGAGGCATCATGTTCAGAGGAAAATGACAAGGAACAACTCTGCTGCAATCCTGATGCTATTGGAAATGTTAGTTTACTTTCCCTGCAAAATCATTCTCAAGCCGAATCCTACAAACTTCTTGCTTATAGTCCTCTCAAATTGACAAGTGAAACGGTGCCACGAACTGTTCAGGTCAGTCCGATGAACTTTTCTAGAGAAATTTCAAGAGATATCGAGATGGAAGTTGGACATCTTCAAGATCACTCTCATAAAGAGTTGTCTTCCGGTATTAATGAGAATTTGGATCTTCCTGGGGCTACTCTTGAAACGAATGTTAAATTTTCAGAAAATACTGCCGGATCTGAGGATGTTAATTCCAGAGACAATAATAAGGCCACTGTAGACAGCAGTTTAGATGAGCTACCATCTGTTGCTAAGAAACGCAAGTTTGTACCTCTCGAGAATGATAGCGTTACAGTGAAGAAACGTAAGGTTGAGAACAAAAGAGAGATCCCGGTTGATGCTGCTGGAAAAATTCCAAGTCGCATGCAAACAGCAAAAGAAGATGTTAGTGGGGAACTTTATGATTTGTTGTCTTCAGATGCCAATGGGACTTTACTATCTGGGGCACAGAAAGCATCACAATCCGAGCCTAATGCTGAGCGAAGAAATAAGATAGAAACAGATGAAGTGCATGTGGAATTGGCGCTCAACAATGATCCTACGGTGAATGTGATGCTATCAGAAAGATGCAATCCCTTGGATCAAGCTGAAGCTAAGGTGCCTAATGAAGAGTCAATTCCTTTGCCTAAGTTTTCGGTGATTAGTACTCCAAGAGCAGTGGTAGATTCTGTCGAAACTGGAAAGAAGAAAAAGAGAAAGAAGAAAAAAGCTCCAGGTATACGGGCTTTTGCCACTGGGAAAGGAACTGCAGGTCCTGTTTCTTCAACCGTGACAGACTTAGCTCCAAAGGACCATACGGATGACAAGATAGACGATGATGGACGGATGCTTTCTTATCATGAAGCCGATCAAAATAATAGAGTTGAAAACGAAAGAGAGCTGTCGGATAGCCATGATCCTCAAGAACAGCCCTCCGAAAGTTTTAAACCTTCAGATCAAGTTGAAGTACAAGAGACAAATAAAGTATCAATTCTTTCACTTATTGTGCCAGGTTTAGATAAGGTCGCCGAAGCTGGTAGTTCTGGTACTGTTAAGAGGAGGAAAAAAAAGAAGGCCAAGAAGTCTGCTTCTAAAGTTCAGGATAAATCAGATGTTGAGAACTTGCATGGAACTTCATTACCTGTTGGCGGTCTAGTTCTTGATGAAGAGATGAATGATGAGCCTTCCAAGAAGAATAAAATTGTACCTCATAATGAAACGGAAGGAAAGAAACCCTTAGATTCAGATGGAGAAACCATGAAGGAAAAAGAAACAAGCTTTGCAGATTCAGAAGCTGGGAAATCTGGTAAAAGTCATGAGAAAAATAGTGTGAGAGAGCCTCCGACAATCAATGATGAATTTTCTTCAATGGAGCATTCTAATCCTGTAAATGTTACACCTGCTAAACAATCTGAAGGCGAGAGGGGACTGCCCTTAAAAAATGGACAAGAGGTGATGTCTTCTAAAGCAAGCAGAATTTTAGATTTTGGTGAAGCAACCACAGATGAGATGGTATCGGGCTTTGCAGCTGAGCCACTGAACGACGAAGATGGTTTGAAAGCTGGAAAATCGGATGGTGGGAAGAAAAAGAAGAGGAGAAAGAAGGGTGCTACTTCCACGTGTGAATTTAGAGCAGGAAGATGCTGCTGATGAAAAACAAGAGGCTGCAGGGAAACTAAAGATAAAAGTGAAAAAGAAAACTAAAAAGAATCAGAATGCTGCAGCGGAGACACAAAATAACTCAAGAACCAAAGAGCAAAATATTGGTTTTGAAGGATTAGCCGTCCCAAAGTTGCTTGAGAAGAATGCTGGTACCGAATCCAATGATTCAAATCCTCGGCAGCTTCCAAATGGTGATCATACTCTAGAGAATGATCTGGAGTCGAGGCCCGAAAGTATGACTAATATTGAGAATGGTCTAGAAACTTCTACAGCTGGAGACGAAAGGATCGATTTCAGGCGTTACTTTGTTCCGGAAGAACACCAGATTGAGGACACTTCTGCCGAAAAGGTGAAAGAAGCATTACATTCAACTCAGGCCAAGAGAAAAACAAAGAAGTCGAATAAATCCAATGCTAATAACTATCTAGTTGAAGCATCGTCTCCAAATGCAAAGGAAAACGAAGACGTGACCAACAAGGAGACTTCAAAAGCTTCTGGGAATGTAGTAAAGGGTTCAAAATCTCGTGATGCTGGCAAAGTTAAAACCCCTTCGAATGCCAAAAATTCGGTTGCTGGTGATGGTTCTGGGTTCAGTAAAACTATCCCTTCCGTGTTGGAGAATAATGGTCCTAGGACAGCATCAAGCTCCAGCTCCAGTGCAAAAAGTTTTAAAAAAACCTCTTCAAGATACAAGCAGCAGGAAGCAACGTTCGGGGTTCAATATTGATACTTCTGCTAGAAAATTAATTACGAAAAATGATGGGAATATTGTGAATGGTTCACAACAAAGGAAGAGCTTGTTAAAATCTGCAGGTGCAATTTTTAGTGATAGCAGTAGTGAAAGTGCCAGGAGTGAAAATGGGGCGGAAAGTTCAGATGCTAGTACTCGTACCCCATTAGATAGTTCATCTTCTTCAGGGCACTCAGTTGGTGAACGTGAATTAGGTAAGTACTCAAAAGGATAACGGTCATTTAAGTTTTTTCGTTGGGTGCATGTTTCATTTCCGATGCATGTTATATGTGTTATTGTTGCCCCTACATTTCAAGAAAGCTGTTGCATAATTATGTTTGAACGTAATTCTTGATGGTTTCTTAAATTTCATTCAGTTATTATTTGATGTCTTTATTGGTGTTCTTACAATGTTTCTGTTTGATTTTGCCACAGGATCTGAGGATGAAATACGTAGTGATAGTGGCCGCAAAAGTACCTTGGTTTCTAAGTAAGTTCAATCTTTTACCTATTTGTCTTATACCTGTTAAGAAAACGAACCAAGTGAAAAACTGATCCTCCACAATATTTCCGCATCTTTAATTAATACTTATACTGTGAAGTTACATTTTCTAACCTCAGTATCATCGGTTTCCGGGATTCAGACTTATTACATGTTTATTGCTTACTTTTATATGATTAAAGATTTATGTTCCATATCCCTAAAGTTTATTCACATGAAAAAATATTGGTTATCCGTTACTGTTATAAATTTTCTGCATTTCATGGTTGCTGGCACATTTTATTTGTGATGAAACATTTTTTATCGTGATATCAACTAATTATCTCCTAACCTCCAAAGAAACAAAATATTAAAAGTGATTTTATGTAGTGAAAGAAGAAGGGCGATGTTTGTACATTAAATGAAATCTGTATTAACATAGAGTAGTTTGCAGGCTTGTCTCTAATTATAATTTCATTGTGTATCATGCAACAATATCTTTTTTAATGATCTGTTTATCGGAACAGGTTTCCGGATCCAAAAGATATGTCCATAGACATGATCCTTAGAAGTTCTAAGAGGTTCAAGAAGGCTAAGATTACAGCGTCTCAATCTCAAGATCCCGATACAGAAAGTCAGCTCGTTGATTTCGTTCCAGAAACTCAAGCAGACTAGGAGGAGAAGATCATTGGTTCTCGATTTTGTATGGTTCTTTCTTCTTGATCATGTAGAGGTCGAGGTTAGAGCGTACCCTATTATGAATTCTGGTATCACGTAATTTTTATGTATATGGTTTCAGCTGTAAATTCCAATATGGTTTACCTTTGCTCAACTGAGCAAAGGAGAAAGGAACTGTTAGGAATTTAGATTTTGATTCAGCTGAAAGAAGATGGATGACCTTGTTAATGGCTTCCCATGGACTCCAAAAGGAGCAAATTTTGTCACTTTTGTAATTTGCAATGCTATGTTAATCTTTCCAAATTGATTTTTAGTGGTGCAGTCTATAATGTATTTTTTTCATAGAAAAAAAAAAAGAAAAAAAGAAGAAGTCTATAATGTATTACTCCTATTTCAAGAAGAATTTTGAGTATTTTTTTTTTTTCGTTTTGGTATTATAAATTTTGAGTAATTTAGAATTCTGTTTCAATGATTTTCTTAGAGCAACCACCTTATTCATTTATTGTCAAATGTTAAGTCTGTCTTTTGTCCATCTCCGCTCATACCCGCAATTATTAGAGACTTAATAAATTTGTGTTATTGTTGTTTTTTTGGTGAAAGTGAATCTTGAAACAAAGGTAAAAATATTCTTAGCAAATAGTCAGGACGAAACTAGGAATTTGGTGTGTGGGGGGGAGGGGGGGCCCAAACTGATAAAAAAATTCCAAAATTTTGGGGGAGGCGATAAAAAAGGCAAAAAAAAATTTCTTGGAGGGGCAAAATTGATAAAAATTTTCAAAATTTTCTAAAATATACATAAAATTTCGATAAATAGTAGTCTTTTAAAAATCTTGAGGGGGCGCCGACTCCCTCCCGCCTCCCTGTCTTCGTCCCTGCAAATACTACTTCTCATTTTATAATATTAATCATTTTAAACTTTTGCATATGAATCTGAATGTTAAAAACAAGAATTTTTTTTTTTTTTTTGGGTTATGTTGATGTGTCTATATCTAATTATCTCTTTTCCTCCTTTTTTTTTTTTTTTTTTTTTTCCCCTTTTCTCATTATTCAAAATAAACTCACATACTAGAACAATTAATACAAGAAAAAATCTTAAAATTTTATAAATACATATGAAATGACCATATTTAAGCAGGGGTATTTTTTCTAAAATGAGATGTATGGTAATATATATGTTTCATAATAGATGTATTTCTAAAAAGTGTAGCATAGATTAAAAAAGGAGAAGACAACAAACATTTTTATCATAATACGCTTAATAAATTTAGCTTATTCCTAAAAAGTAAAGTCAATATTAGAAAAATAACCTTAAAAGTTGAAAAAAAATTACATATATTTTGAGAAAAGATTAAGAGGTTACAAAGACCTATATTACAAAATGGACAGAGAATTATTTTATGTTATGAAATGGAAGAAGCAGATAACCAAACTGAATATTCCCCCATTCCTCAGTACAATAAAACCTATCGAAGGCATGGTAGTCCAGTGGGTAACATCCACTACCTATAACCGAGAGGTCCAGGTTCGATACCCACCTCACACAAGGGGAATGATTTAATTGTCATTTCTTTGGGTTCCCTTGTGTCGGTCTTATACTCCCCTCACGGGGCACCCGCCCAACGGGACTTCTACGACACCCGCTCATCGGGACATCTACTACTCCCCTCACGGGGCACCCGCTCAACGGGACTTCTACTACTCCTCCTCTGGTGAGGTCTTATAATAAATAATTGTAATAAACTGGACCATATTTATAAATGGTCTAGTTTTTAAAAAAAAAAAAAAGTACAATAAAACCTCTATATAGTAATAAAATAACCCCATATAGTAATAAAATAATATTAACTTTTAAATGTATTTATATATTTATATAAAATATACAAAATTATTTAATTATATTACATTAAATTTAAGATAATATGAAATACTTATCTAAGGTTGTTTGTGATCTTTTTGCTTCCAATCGAGTTGGTTTCTTTCATTTTGTGCATCTCTACATGAATACTTTCAGTGATTTGAGTTCGTTTGTTTATAGGTGCCATGACTTGCTTGAAGTATAAAATATATGATTTGAAATGATAGTGAAATTTATGATTATTCTAGCATTTATATATGTATAATAAAAAGAAAACAAAAGAAAAGATATTTCGAAGATAAAATATACATGAGTGAATATTTTAAATGTATACATGGTGTACATATATTTTTTACATTTCCTAGATACTATGTACATGCATTATGTACGTACATTTTTTTTTAAACTCATGAATCTTAGATATCTTTTAAATTCATATTTTTAAAATATAAAGAGACACATTTCTAATTGTCATTTAATCTATATTAATTATTTTTTTAAAATTATAATTTTTATATATAAACTTCTATTTAAGAATAACCTTCTTATAATAATATTTTTCTTCCGTCCGGAAAGTATTATTGTATGGAGGTTTTACTGTATAAGACTTTCATTACATGTTGCGAAAATTAAGGAAACAAAAATTAAGATGTTTTGTAATTAAAATATCAATATTACTCTCTTAAATATGATCTGTATACCACTAATTCTATTTAAGAGAGTAATATTAATATTTTAATTATAAAAATATCTTAATTTTTATTTTTCTTAATTTTCGCAAAATATAATGAAAGTCTTATAGTTAGGAATGGAGGTAGTATTTTCTTTTGTTTTCCTCTGTGATTGATAATAGTTCATTAAAGCAAACTTGGTATGCTTAAAGAAAATGATTAAAGAAGCCTTTAATCATAGCTGACCAAAACTTTCTTCAATTTTAAATTAAACAAAAAGCACATCTTCAGTTGCATAAATAAATAATTCTTTTTTTACAAACTTTTTTTTTAAAAATTAAAAATATACATATCTGAATCCCTCTTCATCAAAGCATTAACGTGACATTAAACGTGACATTAATTTCCGCATATCATGCACCAAGTCGTGGCTGATAAAAGTAAACCAATAATTATTTATTTTTTTCTTTGGAAATCCAAATTAAAATAAAATAATTTAACTAGCAAAAATTACAAAGAGAAATGCACGTGCGAAACTTACTATCGTTCATCATATTAAAATTTTGATGGTCAATATTGATTTAAAATGGGACTGTCAGAAATTCAGCTCAATAACAATTGGTTGGCTGAAAATTACTTAAGTAACTTGATTACTTAAACAACTTGGTCAATTACTTAAGCAAGTTGATTACTCAAGCAAGCTGTCAAGTTGATCAAGCAAGCAAGTTGGCAATTTGATCAAGTAAGCCATTTGAGCCACCATCTTTTGTGGAGATTGTCTCCAAGCTTTCTCTATAAAAGAGCTCATTCTTGAGCTAAAGAATAACACCAAATTGAGAGCAACAAGAGTTGTATGCTCTGGAGAAAAAGAGAGTTTTTTCTCGGTAAGGTCACACATATTTTGAGTGTGGGAGATTAGTATTCCTTGTTAGGATACTTGAGTGGTAGAATTGTGAGGTACCGGAATTATATCCGGGGAGAGAAAAATTGAGTAAGTGTGAGTTATTCAATATTTTCTGTATTCAATTTACCACATAGTGAAATAGTTTTCGGAGACTGTCCCGTGGTTTTTTCCCTCTAATTCAAAGAGGGTTTCCACGTTAAAAAAATCTTGGTGTCTTTATTCTTCTTCTTCTGTTCAGTATTTACATTACTGGCTTATTATTTCCGCTGCACACATTTTAGATTCTGATAAATCCCCAACAACTGGTATCAGAGCTGAAGGTTGGACTGACCTTGGTAAGGTGAACTGTTTTTTGTTTTACAGTTACACCTGTTTTGCGCTGTTTAATTTCTTCTCACTTGTTGGATGTTAATTTGTGGTTAGCTACTGTTGTTTGTTTTTCTGAACTAACATTTCAGAAAGATAATGGAAACCAGTGCTGGAACCATGTTGAAATTAAATTCATCGAATTACTCTATATGGAGGACGATGATGGAAGATTACCTCAATTGCAAAGATCAATATGAGCCAATTGAAGGTGATGAAGCCAAGCCGGAGAAGATGTCGGAAGAAGAATGGGAAAAGTTGAAAAAGAAAGCTCTCGGCACCATAAGGCAAAATGTCGATCTTTCAATTTTCAATAATGTCTCCAAAGAAACTGATCCACATGTTCTTTGGAAGAAGTTAGAAAACATGTACCAGAAAAAGAATGCCCAATGAAGAGTTTTTATTATGAGGAAATTAATGAAAATAAAGCTAAAAAAGGGACAGTCGGTTGCGGAGAATCTGAATGAGTTTGATGGCCTAGTAATACAACTGTCATCGACAGGACAAGTACTAGATGATGATATGCAGGCGATAATTCTTCTAGGATCTCTTCCCAAGTCCTGGAACCCCCTGGTGGTCTCTTTAACCAACTCAACACCTGATGGGAAGGTAACGTTGGAGATGGTGAAAAACAGACTGCATAATGAAGAAATTCGTTCAAAAGATGCACGTGATAACGACACAGAAGCTCTTGTTATAGAAAATAGGAGTCGGGGTCAAAATCGGGAACATAACAGATTCAAGTCGCGTTTGTTACGAAATTATAGTCCCAAATCAAAATTAAAATGCATCATAGACGACATATTAAGAACCATTTTGATTTATTTACATATTATCATTCTTCTTTCATTCAACATTTAGAACATTAAAAAAAAAAAAAAAAACATACAGAACATTTATGTGCACAAATACTATATCAAACCATAAAATTTTCAATTTTAAGACTCGCCTTATGATAACAAAAACAAAAAAAAATTCACGAAGCTAAAAAAAATAACATAAAAATGAATTACTAACAAAAAAAATTGACTACATAAATAACAAATAATTACTAATAACCAAAAAAAAAAAAAAACATTCAGAACATTTATGTGCACAAATACTATATCAAACTATAAAATTTTCAATTTTAAGACTCGCCTTATGATAACAATCACGAAGCTAAAAAAAATAACATAAAAATGAATTACTAACAAAAAAAATTGACTACATAAATAACAAATAATTACTAATAACCCAAAAAAAAGTATCAAGAAAATTGCTCTTTGGCCTTCTTTTTCCTGAAAACCACTTCAGTGTCTAACCCGAACCCATCAACGGTCCGAACATGAACCAACTCAGACCGTTTAAACAGCTTCTTCAACGGTTCAACACTAAACAAATCATTAGCCGAGTATTTATCAGCCCGTCGTGATAACGACACGTGTAAAACACAAACTCCACCGGGCTTTAACGTCCGTTCGATCTCCCCCACAAATTTATCCAGATAAAGCGCGTGATCGAAAACATTCGAGAACTCAAAGTCAAACGTTCCGTCGCTGAACGGCTGTTTATGGAAGTCTCCCGCCACCACAAGCGGCGGCGACGGGACCAAGTCCATACCAATCGAATCGGATACCCCGATCCGTTTCAAAGCTTCAACTTCTTGACCCATTCGTGCTCCAATTGAAAGAGCTTTGGAATCATTGAAAAGAAGATCCCTCTGTTTCAATTCATCGAAGAATTTCGTAAATACCAGAATTTTTCTGTCCCAATCGCGGGTTTTCCATACTTTCCGGAGCTGTGGATTGAGGGTCTTTTTAAGCTGTTTCCTGATGTGGGATTCATAGGAATTGCACCCGGGTCGGATTTTTAAATCGTTGATGGTGTTTCCAGTGGACGACGGTGTTGGGTTTTTTTATTGCGGACAAGGTGTTTGATTTATTGCGTGAGAGAAAAAGAAGAAGTAAAGGTATAGAAAAGAAGAGAGAGTAAAAGAAGCACTTGGGCATGAATGGTTTGATTGAATTTGGTTTCATCCTCTCTGATTTAATTTAATTTTGCATGAATTTGATTCATAGAATGGGAAATTATAGGGGTTGAAATTGCATGAAATAAGATAAGATTATAGTATATTCTAGAATGGGAATGGAGAATGTGGAAATATGAAAAAATTCATAATATATGAGTTGAGATGATTGACAGCTGGCCATGTGAAACTAAGGAATACCAATAATTAATGAATTGCGCGTATGATATAATTGCAGTAACCAGAAAGCAATCACTCGTCGTCCGCTTCGGGGAGGTGGAGGAGTCACGACAGCAAGGTGGTTGAAGAAAACAAGAAAGAACCCTTTTTCTCTATGTATCGATGAGGCGTGGTTAATAATGTGGGGTATTGGCGGAATGCAGACTTTAAAGACAGAAATGGTACAATTAAGATTGACTAAATAAATTTTTAATTTTTTTAAACATTTAAACATGTTAAAATTGTAATCAAAATCGTTAAGATATAAGTGGTGTTATTCCTATATTTCACGAATCACAAAATTTAATTTCAAATAGAAAACTGATTCAAAATGAGTAACTAAAAATGTTCACGGGACGGAGTGTTACAAAAACAAAGTTATAATTATTATTATTATTTTTGGAATGGCACTGTAGGTCTGCCAGTGTGTGGGGTATGACGACGTCTAACATGAATTTTTAATATCTGATTTTTATAAGATTATATTTTTACGACGGAGATGGGTGGCGCCTGCCTTACAACCCTCATAATTAATTACAGCAAACGTAATGCTAAATTTCTTTTATTTTTCCTATCAAATAACTATGAAAATTAAAATTTCAAACAAAAAATAACACAAACCGAAATGAAATTTTGGCCTAGTTTTCCTTCCAAAATAAAAAGTAAAACAAATCAGATGCTTTCTCAGCTCTTCGTTTCAAATTTTCGACCACCACCACCAACACATCACGAATCTCTTATCATCTATTTCGGCCACAACAAGCAATGGGGATAGGGAGTGTTCGGTGTGGCAGGAAGAAATGTTGAAGATGATGAGAGATTCATGATGCGGTGGTGGTAGTCGGAAAATCAAAACAGTAGAGGGGTCGTTGAATTTGTTTTATTTTGGATTTTAGAAAAAAGAAGAGAAAATCACTATTTATGCCCCTTCAACTATTTTCAAAAGCAAGTTATGTCCCTTTACTTTTTTGCGTGCCATTAATACCCCTAACAATTTACGGGGCGCCATAAATGTCCCTCAGAGGCGGAATCCGGCGACTTAACCCGTTTTTCAAACTGGGACATGAAATACCCGAATTGAGAGGGGTAAAATTGTCAAACAATGGTCATTTTCTTCCCTAACACTACACTTCTTCAATTTTAATCCCATTTTTTTCTCCCAAATCATTCATCCTCTTTGACGACTACCATGGATTGTAGTTCATTCTCCATTTAAAAAAGAACCAACAACACCCAAACTTTCAAACGTCATTGTAGATGTAATCCCCCTATGCCGGTGGTCACTCGTACATCAAGAACAAACTTAAATCCTAATAGAAAGTTCATTGGGTGTGAGAAATTAAAGGTATGTAGTGTTTTTTGTGTGACAATTTTCATAATTTGTGGTGGGTTTTTTACTAATTTTTATTTTGTTACTTAGATTAATGGTGGATGTGATTTTTTCGAATGGATTGAATACGCGGAGGAAGAAAGTAACTTTGATATGGGGAGGTACAAAAAGATTGATTATTTAAGAGATGATTCACGAAAGAGGGCACATGAAGAAATCTTAAAGATGTGCTGTCAAGTTTCAATTGTGCTTTGTGTTGTGATGTTCGTAATTATTGTGTATTTGCTCATAGAGCTTGCTGTTTGTAGGAAAGCTTTGTAATGTATTTCATTGTCATTTTGGCTAAATTTTATGAAGTATTATGTAGAATAAACAGAAACAAATACTAATTCCATTGCAAATTACTGCTTCCCATTGTTCCAATGAAACCAAAAGTACAAATACTAATGCTACATATTGAAATGCATAGTAAATTCCAAAACAGCCCAGCAAAATATAGTTACATGTCAGTTCTGATCTACCCAAACCAAAAAAAGGAGAATAGTTTCAAGCATTAGATATGAAGAAGATCCTCTCCTAAGTACATATTTTCCAGCTCTTTTCCTAGCATTTTGAAGCGCTTTTGGGTCTTCATATGTCCCAGTTTCAGCATGGCTATTTTGTGTGTGGAGAACCTGAAATTAAAGGAAAAAATAGTCATATTTTAACATTATAGAAGACATTCAAATATTGATAAACAGTAACACTATACCTCATGATTGTCAACAACTGATTGACTTTCTAAGGTCAATTCAGCTTCTTGCATGGTCTGCTCAAGTTCCATTTCGAAGGTCTGTTCAGTTTCACCTTCATTTTCTACTTCTGCTTCAGTTTGTTTCCTCAAAGCCTCTTTCCTCACAGCACAACCCCTCCTATTATGCCCTAATTCTTTGTAGTAGCTGCACTTGTTAACATTGGCAGCCTGCACTGGATTGCCCTCTCCATTTGCATTAAATTTTTTACACAGCCTTGCATTATGGTCTAAGTTGTTTACATCTAGTGCACCTCAAACCTGGTTTTCCTTGGGGAGGTCTAGCATCCTCTCTAGGAGGTTCACCTTCATCATAGTCCACCCTCCTCAGTTTTTTTGGCCTTCCTGGCAGCTTTCTATCTCTAGGAGGTTGTGGTCCTATAATACCAGTTTTTGGCCAAAGAGAGGGCCCATTCAAGGGAGAAACTACAGGTGCATATGCTCTCATGTATGTTGTGATATGGTAGCACTCATCAATATAGTCGGATATTTCATCTCCAACTACCATTATACAAGCAATTGTATGAACACATGGAATCCCACACAACTCCCATTTCCTACAAACACACGTTTTTTCCCCCAGATCCACAACAAACCTTCCCCCCCACATTCTCAACCTGGTATTTTCTATCACCTGCACCTCTAGGAATGTAGTTTTTCATCATACCCTTCAATTTTTCTACATACTTATTGACCTTGGGACATATTATTCCTTATTGTTTACTCACCCACTGTCTCTTTTTTTCCATTCTTGTCATCATATAAGTCCTAATGTTTTCTAACAAATACAGTATTGGTAGGGTTCTAGCATGCAAAATAATACTGTTGAAAGACTCACACAAATTATTCAACAACAAATCACATTTAGAGCTTTGTCTAAAGTAAGCCCTAACCTAATTATGTGGATTAGTATTTTGCACTAACCAGTCCCAAGCCCCTACATCCAATTCCCTAAGTTTTTTAAGATTGTCTTTGTAGTTGTTAACATGTGTTGACCTTGCACATGCCCAAACCAAATCCTTAAGAGCATTACCTGGGTGTCTTTTCTTGAAATTGTTGTGCAAGTGCCTGACACAAAACCTATGTTCTGCTCTTGGAAACAAATCTTGAACTACACCAATCAGACCCTACAACATTGAGCATTTTAAACAAAAATCAGAGTTCATTTCAATATAAAACACAAAGAATAATGTAAGAGTTCTTACCTTTTGTCTATCTGAAATTATTGTAAGGGTTTCATCTTGAAGTTCTAGACTTTCTACCAAGTACATCAAGAACCACTCCCAGGTGAATGAATTTTCAGATTCACAAACAGCAAAGGCAATTGGGTATAGGCAGTTGTTTGGATCAACTACTACAGCTGTTAACAACACTCCTGAATGTGCACCTCTAAGATGGCACCCATCTAAACCTATAACATTCCTGCAAGATTTCCATCATTCCTTTAAAGCACCTAAACCCATATAAAATCTCAGAAATCTCTCCCTCCCATCATCATCTTTCTCAACCATCATTTTAATGAAATTATTTGGATCTGCACTTTCTGACTCAGCTATGTAGTCATACAACTTTTCATATTGGTCAATTTTTGAGCCTTCAATCATTTCTATTGCTCTTTTCTTTGTCTTGAAGGCTGTAAATCTAGAGATATTAATAGATGTATCCTCATATACCTTGTCAATAAAGTCTTAAACTGATATTCCATTAACAGCTCTAAAAACATTAACATATCTCCTAGAAAGTATTGAGGATTCACTATCCTTACATACCCAGTCTTTCCACATTTGTGCATATTAACCAGGCATGTGATTTGGAAATCAGATGTGCACCCTACCCTATAACCACTCACTCTCCATTTACAACCCACTCCCAAACATTTAGCTGCTACCCTTCTTTTATCACTTTTTTTTTAAAAACAACCTTAGCACTTTCATTAACTCTGTGTTGGACTATAGCATTTGTCAAAGAGTCTTGCTTGTGAAAATCTGGCCAATTGCAAATATTGGGTTACCTCCATCAATCTCAGGTCTGAAAATGTTTATCCTATCATGACAAAAAAAATATATCAGAAAATGTTTCAAGACATTCATTTAACATTTGAATATTCACTGTAAAATGTACTTACTTTGTAGAACTTGAAGTAGGATTTGGCTTGACAAAATCATCATCAGATTCTGAACTTGAGCTAGCACTATGAAGGTAGTCAGAGTTGTAATCCTCTTCACCTTCAAGATCTTCATATTCTGATGGTAATGTAGCATTCCCCTTATTCTGGACTAGCACATGGGTTTCAGATGGTTCAGGCAAAGGAGGTTCAGATTGTTCAGGCAATGGAGGTTCAGATGGTTCAGGCAATTGAGGATCAGATGGTTCAGGCAATGGAGGTTCAGATGGTTCAGATAAACTCATATTGTTCCAATCTGTTTCCAAGTTATTGTCCCTGCTTGAAATCCAAATATTTAACTCCTCCTCATCTATTTCATTTTCAGACTCAAGATGGTTTGAAAAAATTTCAGCTTGTCCTACATTGCAAGCCTCACCATCACCCAAATCTTTCACTTTCAGATTGTAGTTTTTTGCAAGGCTCACCATCACCCAAATCATGACCTTCAGATTGTCCTACATTGCAACTTTCAACTTCACCCAAAGCATGACCTTCAGCAACATGATGGTAAAAAACAGGGTCCAGACCCTTTCCATTCTCAACATCAGCCCCCAGATTTGCATTTTTTCTTTTTTCCTGAAACTTAGATGTGGGAATACTGCTTCTCACCCCACTTGGCCTTTTACTTTTACTAACACTCTTTTTAAATTTAGGTAAGACAGACTTTTGAGCATATGGTTGTACAAATACCTCAACATATCCACACAAACCACCATTTGTAGCGAAAAGAGTCATGTCCATTTCTGATAAAATAGGCATCATCATTTTCTCCCCCCAGTAGTTTCTAACATAAACCATGACTCTTTTACCCTAACTAACCCAATTTCTCTATAACAAAACTGCAATCTATCATAATCAAAATTATCCCCATGACAGAAGTCAAATATGTCTACCCTACCCCCATCATACTGAGAGGTGGTTTTCCAACCATCTAGCCTACCACCATGATGTACTATTAGTGTAAAATAACCAGAATTTTGAGCTGCAAAACAGAAATTAATCAAAATTACTTTCAGATTATATCACTTTGTTCCTACACACTATGAATACACTAGAATATCGAAGATTAATGACAATATCACAGAAATCTCAACAAAATATCACAGAAATCTCAAAAATATCACAGAAAATAAAACTCACGATATTTAGGGTTTGGATTATCTTTTTCTTCAGCCCTGCGTAGCCGCATTCGAACCATTCTGAGTGAAGATTTGAGGTTGAAATCTTACAAAATCAAGGTTTAGCGGTCAAGATTTAAGCAGAGGTTTAATTTGAGTTTTTAGCCAATTTTAGCCAATTTTGCTTAGACAAAGAGCATTTTCCAAATAATTATAGATCACTGATATTTTCTCCTCTTTGGTCTCTTGAATCAAATCTCTCTTAAATAAACTATCCAATTCCAATATCTTTGAATTCCCACCAAGTTCTTGATTTATTTTTTGAAGTAAAAATGTCAACTTTTTCAGTCCCAGTTGGAATTAAACTTGATCCAACTCTGTTACCATCATCATTTTCAGACAGGTCTATAATCTTAAACCCTAGTTTTCATAGAATTAATTGGAGAAATTTCTCTAATTATAGAACCCTTTTGAGAGGTGAACTTGGAGTTACGAGGTTTGGATTGGGGCAAATTCCTGATCCAGATAGAGCAGAGGTGATAATTAAGGACTTGTTTGGCAGAGCTGAAGGGTTCTTGTATACTATTGCTGATGCTGCTGTTTCTTCGACATCTGCTGATGTTGTTAATGCTACTACTAATACAAATAAACAGAGTGATGATTGGCTTTCTGGGGTTAGCAATTCAATGGAGCTTGTTCTTAAGGTTTGTTGAAAAGTTTTTCATTTTTCATTTGTGGGTTCTTTTTTTATATTTAAATTATTCCTTTTAGTCAATCTTTAAGCTTAAATGTTGAATAGAAACCTTTAGAATGATGTTTAAGAAGTGAAAATTTGAAGTTGAGCTAGTTTTATTTGTAATTGATAGCAGGGTTTATCCTTTTTTTTCCCACCCTTTTCATCAAGAAAGTGGAGATCTTTAACCTTATATGTTGAGTAGAAACCTTTAGAATTGCGTTTAAGAAGCAAAATTTTGAATAAGAGCTGTTCTTATTTGATAATTTGAGAGCAAGGTTTATCCCGATTTGACTAATTGAGAGCAGGATCAATCACTATGGTTGTACATGTATGATGTAATATGTATCAACTGTAATCATTGAGATGGTGGTTTATTAGCCGGCGGGGTTCACTAATTAACAAAATGTGATGGATAATAATCCTTCCGTTCGAATACTAAAATACACAAACTTGGTTGCCACCTTCAAAATCTTTTCTGCAAATATTTGTTGGGGCAGCAGATTCCTGATCCAGATAGGGCAGAGGTTTTAATTAAGGACTTGTTTGGCAGAGTTGAAGGGTTCTTGTATACTATTTGCCGATGCTGCTGTTTCTTCGAGCTCTCTTGATGCTGTTAATGCTACTACTACAAATAAACAGAGTGATGATTGGCTTTCTGGGGTTCCCAATTCAATGGAGTTTGTTCTTAAGGTTTGTTGAAAAGTTTTTAATTTTGTGTTTTGTGGGTTCTTTTTTTATTATCCTTTTTCATCCATCTTTAAGCTTAAATGTTGAATAGAAAGCTTTAGAATTGTGTTTAAGCAGTGGAAATTTGAAATTGAGCTAGTTTTTTTTTTTTTTTAATAATCGATATCAGGGTTTATCCTATTTTGACCAATTGAGGTGCTTTTTCCCGACCTTTTTCATCAAGAAGTGGAGATCTTTAAGCTTATATGATGAATAAAAACCTTTAGAATTGTGTTTAAGAAGTGAAAATTTGAAGTTGAGCTAGTTTTATTTGATAATTGATAGCAGGGTTTATCCTGAGATGGTAGTAGTTTATTAGCTGGTTGGTTCACTAATTAACAAATAATCCCTCTGTTTGAAATTAATTGTCACTTTAGGACAGTGACTTGCTTTAGCTACCCAACCAATACGAGACTGCCCGAGACTTGCATTCAGAGAAAAAATAGTTGGAGTACTAAGGTTAAAGGACCAGGGAAACCATTAGGAACCCCGAAGGGAGTTCCGGTCTCGCCGATGCTAATGCTAGTTGGAGTACCTGGTGGGTAAGAGCATAGTTTACGGAGCAAGCGAAATACTAAATACAATCAAGTAGATAGGAACAAAGTAGCTGCAAGAACTGTCTTAACTCATAAGTGAAAGAAATCCCCAGAATTCATATCTTCATTACTCTAAGTGCACTCGGAGTAAGGAAATGATTGGATTATCTGGAATCAATGGTAAATAGACAATACATCTTGATCACTTCAAATTTATTGGGAAAGTATAATATTGAATTATTAGCCACTTTGATCATCAACGTTTTTTCGTCTAGCCACTTTTGTCAAAAATCAACTTTTTTAACTATTTGGGTCATTAAACAATTTACGAACAGCCAAATAGGTCATTCCGTCAAAAACTTTGAAAATGGACATCTAAAATGGTGACGTGTCTAACGGAGGAGAGGGTAAAATTGGAAGAATTTTTTTTTTGCCCCTCTTCATCTTCAGCACCACCATTTCCACTGTTCATCTTCATCCTTTTCTTCATCACCATTAACACTTATGAGACCCATTTTATCTATCAATCAATTGCTACTCTTTTACTTCTTCAATGGTAGGGAACACTGGCGGAGCAAGCTTTCGACCAATCCCAATTTCGAACAAGCTTTCAACACTAAGGAAAAAGAATACTTGTCCGCCAAAACCCCATTTTCAAGCATCAAAATGAACACTTCCAAAGCACCCTTGGGGTTGGGGTCACTTCTAGACATCAATATCGAATTCCAAACAAAAGGGTCCTTTTTATCTGAATTCTTGAAGGCATAATGTGAAAAGAAGATGTAATGGGTCTCATAAGAAATCATGTTTGCAAGAAATTAGCCATGTTCACCAGCAAGAACACCAAGACCCACCCAGCAAGAACACCAAGACCCGTTTTTCTTGGAGCCATATTTTATATGTCTGTCCATTTTTTTAGTGGATCTTGCTTGATATCAAGAGTTTTTATGGATTTGTTGGGGCCCTTTCAGCTTTTAATTTACTCCATAACTCTTGTTCTATTTGATTCAAGGAAAAGATTGGATTTTTTTTGAGTAATTTTTGGAGGCTAATAATCTATATCTAAAAACACCATCTTTTGTGGGTTTTAGTATAGATTTATTAGATCTTTGCTCACGGTTTGAAGCCAAAAATATAGAACTTGCTGGGTTTTTGCTCATAGAAGGGATTTATGGTGCTTATAATTCAGAGACCTCTTTTGTGTGTATCTTGGTCCTGATTAGTTAACAAAGGTGGAGTATTTATGATGTTTCTTTGAAACCATTATAATTACTTTTGCTGGTTTGAAGAATTGCGGAATGGATCGGGGTCCATTTCGCAATTTATTGCATGGTGGAAGCATGGAGAACATCTATATTTGATAATAATCATGATCGGCCGGCCATGGTTGATGTTTGGGATTTTCTACATGTTCTTGGCTGGGTCTTGGTGTTCTTGCTGGTGTTATTCACGAAGCATATGAACATGGCTAATTTCTTGCAAATCCTCAATGTTTATGCTTTAGTTTTTTTTTTATTAATAAAATTTAGCTTAACTTAAACCATGTTTGCTACTCTTTTACTTCTTGGTGATTTACAATTGATTGATAGATAAAATGAGTCTCATAAGTGTTAATGGTGATGAAGAAAATGATGAAGATGAACAGTGGAAATGGTGGTGCTGAAGATGAAGAGGGGCAAAAAAAAAATTCTTCCAATTTTACCCTCTCCTCCGTTAGACACGTCACCATTTTAGATGTCCATTTTCAAAGTTTTTGACGGAATGACCTATTTGGCTGTTCGTAAATTGTTTAATGGCCGAATAGTTAAAAAAGTTGATTTTTTGATAAAAGTGGGCTAGATGCAACGTTGATGATCAAAGTGGCTAATAATTCGTATAATATTACTTTGTGAGTAGCGGGCGAGGCGCAGCACATCACTGCTTCTTATACTGCAGGCACTCTACCATGCGGGAAAATCCCACGAGATCCAATGTCCACTAAGGGAATCGAACCCTCATCAACGGTGAGACATATGACAACTCCAACCAGTTGCCCCAGAGCTCGGGGTTACTTAACTAGTATATTCTGCTGCATGTATTCTTTTTGCCTAAATTTTCAATCCGCGCGACGAAATGAACCCAAAAGAAGGAAAAACCAAAAAATAAATAAATAAATAAAGATAAATAGCGGAGAGAAAAAGATCAACTTCTACTTTTTTGATAATTTTGAATTCTTGGACTTTCTCTATCCGTTCAATTGTTGTTTCAAAATATCCCTTTACAATTTCCAGGGTGTTTGCCAATGCTCGCTACCATACCCATATGGATTAGTCTGTGTAGAGCTCTTTCTAATGTTGCGGATGAGGTAAGATACCATTTTACGGTTCATTCATTATTAAATTTTTACCTTATATTTACCTATGACACATACTTGGCTTCTATTCAGTTTCTACATTATGTGACTCCTTTTATCTTTTCTTTAAAAAATTTGTTAAGGAACTCCTGACAGAAGGCTTCTTCTGGATACCATCACTCGCTGGTCCGACAACAATTGCTGCTCAACAAACTGGTGGCGGTACCTCTTGGCTTTTTCCTTTTATTGTAAGTCCATATATACCATCTTTGAAAACTGTCGGTGCTCGAATATCTTTTTCTATTTCTCTCTTCGGGGACATTAATGTAGGAAATGAACATACGCATATTAAAAGCCTCTGAACATACGGGGCCAGATTTTTTTTCTGCGTTTTTTCCCTTCTAAATTCTTTTTCTATCCTCAGGATGGTCATCCTCCCCTTGGATGGTCAGATACCTTTGCGTATCTTGTGCTGCCAGTTCTGTTGGTTGTCTCCCAGTACATATCTCTTCAAATTATGCAACCTCCGCAGGTTAGTTAAGTTTAAGGTTTATTTTCCTCTACTACGTACAAAGGAGGGCCTGCACTCAATCTTCCTTTTGATAATTTCATTTCATGAATTCTGTATATGAATGTAAGAAGAAAAATCTTCAAGCAATCTAGAAATCATGCACATGGTTAATCGATCGTGGTGATAATGATTTGATAATGCATTAGCTCACAAACACGTTTATTCCAAGGTATCTTTTCTTTCTGAATTATAATGACACTTACTAGTACACCAAAATATTATGTTCATCAGTTCGTATAATAGCTCAATTGTCATTCATATCAAGCAGTTGCTAACGAAAGAATTCCTCACTATTATGTCTTGGTTTTGCATAATGGAAGGATTAAAAGAAGGCAAATTGGCAAATTTAGTCCCCAAAGTGGGCGGCTTTCGCGACGAAGGTCCCCATTGTTTTTTTTTTTGGTATTTCGGTCCCCAAACAATTTGCGTTTAGTGATTAAGGTCCTTCCGTCCAATTCCGTTTCGATGAAGTTGTTTGACAAAGAAAAAAAAAGGAAAATTCAAAAATGGCAAGGGTATAATGGGTAATCTCTATTCCAACGATTATATTGTGATATTTCCCTACTCTAAATACTGAATATACCATTCATCTTCTTCCAACTTGAAAATAATTTCAAATCTCCATTAAAGACCATGAGGAAAGCTTCAAATTATGGAAAAATCCCAAAGAGTTATGGTGGTTTTGAAGTGGAGTCTTCCAATAGGAGCTCTACTTTGAATGGTCAATGGGGTTTACCCATGGATTTGCCCACTCATTGTCAATGTCCCATGAAATTTCCTACCCAAATTCGGACATCTTGGACGGAATGGAACCCGGGAAGAAGATTTTTGACGTGTGAGAATTACAAGGTGATAATTATCAATTTATTTGATTTGTTTAATGTGAAATTATTTTCTAATTTGAAACCCTTCATTCACTTTGATTGTGTACATTAGGCAAAGAAGAAATGTGAATTTTTCTTATGGGTGGATCCACCATTGTGTTCAAGAGTAGAAATGTAATGCCGGGATTGATGAGAAGGTTAAAGAAGATGGATGTTCAAATGGCTAAAGATAAGAGGATGATAAAGTGCTTGTGTATTGCCCTAATTAGTTCATGGATTATTGCAATCTTCATTTGTTGTTGGTTAATCAAATAAGGTGATGATGGGAAACATAGCTTCTTGTTGATTATTCTAGGTTAATGCAAAGTACTTTCATTGAGAATAAGTGAATGTTGAATGTAGTAGTTTAATGTAATGGGGTTATTTGTTTGATGTATTAGTTTAATGTTGAGATAGTAAAGTACTGGAAAAAATGTCTACCAAAAGTGTTCACATCTTCATTAAACAAAACAAGATTTCTATATCATATTACAGCCATATTTTCCGTAACAGAATTGGACGGAAGGACCATAATCACTAAACGCAAATTGTTTGGGGACCAAAATACCAAAAAAAAACAATGGGGACCTTCGTCGCGAAAGTCCCCCACTTTGGGGACTAAATTTGCCAATTTGCCGGGTTAATTTGGGTGTGAATTCCCTAAACTACCCCTTGTAAAACCCAAACAATTTAAAAAATAAATCAAAATTAAAATTTTACGTAACAGAATTGGACGGAAGGACCTTAATCACTAAACGCAAATTGTTTGGGGACCGAAATACCAAAAAAAAAAACAATGGGGACCTTCGTCGCGAAAGTCCCCCACTTTGGGGACTAAATTTGCCAATTTGCCTTAAAAGAAATACATGAAAACTAACAATAAGTAAGAAGAAAAAGTTGGCAGTAATGTGATTCCTCAACTTTGAATTGTGAGCGAGACAGTGCATGCATTAATGCAACTTGCAGATTGTGGAGAAGTTCACGGTTTGTTCAAGCTTATAGTCGTTCCTTTCAGTTTGGTTTTTTTTTCCTCTAGGAATCCGTATATTTGGATTGAAACGTCTTTTGAATTAACAACAACAATAGTATAACCCATTAAGTCTCCAATAATTGGGGGTATGGCAGGTGATGAACTGAGATGCACCCTAACCTTTCATCAATAAATGCAAAAAGTGGCTGATCCCAATACCACTGAAACAGATGTATTGGAGACTAACTTAACCTTTGGCAATGAGTGCACAAAGTGGTTGCTCACATAATACCCGTGTAACAGTGGTCCCCTATGCCGTCGGTTTTTGAGTTAAAACTGAAAAAAAATCTTTAGTTTTAGTGGGGTCTGTAGTCGAATTTTGCGAGAAAAAATGTAGAGTTGTTTCTTTAATAAAATGGACCTTGCCGTTTCTGTTCTTTAATTTAATTCACTTCAAACATTTATACTTGGGGAAATTTGAAGAAGAGCAAATCTTAACTTGCCGGCTGATTTGAGTTTGACTTCTGATCATTGAGCTAATTACTTCAACTTTTTTTTTTTTTTTAGCCAGCACCCTATAATTCTAGCAAATTTTATTTGCCTCACGTAGGAGACGGGTGTCGAACCTGTGACCTCGCGGTCACAAGTCAAGGCCTGCCCCCACTGGGCCACAACCTTCTTGACATTTGCCAAAACTTATTTGTTCTACTGCGCGTTTAGTTTATTTATGTATTTTTGTGTTTTGATGCAGAGCAATGATCCGAACGTGAAGAGTTCTCAAGTCATAACCAAATTTCTGCCCTTAATGATTGTTATTTTGCACTTTCAGTCCCGTCAGGTCTAAGCCTTTATTGGTAATCTTCTCAAACTTACGAGTGATTATGGAAATCTGTCATCTCCTTTAGTATTTTTCGTCGTGATAAATTCAATCACTAATCGAATTTGGTGACGATTAATTTTTCGAGTTATTTAGGTTCACAAACAACATACTGAACAACTCAACAAATATGGCTTAAGAAGTTTGGGGGCGCAAAAAATCCAGTGAAGCAATTCAATGATAATATGAAGAAAGAAGAATTGCAAATGAAAAAGTCAATAACCGAAGAAATTACAAAAGAGAATATGACTCGAGCAGAAGAACCAAAATCGACCTCAGACGGGTCTCGTCCTGGTGAAAGGTAAAGCTTTACTGGTGTTTAAGAGCTTTGTGATACCATTGGAAGATTGTGGTTTTGGTCTTACACGATCTTTTTTCTTTTCAAGTTTAAGCAATTAAAGGAGAAAGATGCGAGGAGGAGAAAGCAAAGAGAGGCTTTAACTAAAAATATTAACGGGGAACTCAATAAAGCAGCCAATTTGGTAGAGGTACAACGTGAAATTGAAGCCGAGAGTCCCGTGAATGAAACTCCGGAATCTACTATTACCAACTATCATGTGGTAAATGGTACTAGTTCACCTCCAAAATCGAACAATACTATCAAGTGGGTAGAAGAAAGTGAAGTTTTTGATAATTATGAGAACGGAAAACATAATCAGCAAATCTTATGGCGCCACTGAAAAGATAATTAAGCTCGGAATTCTGTATTCATTTTTGGCTTTTCCGGTACTTTTTTGCATCCATGATTGCACTTCTTTTCTTACTGCAGGAATAAGTGGCTCATAGTAAGGTTGGTACAAAAAACACATATTCCGGGAAAGATACAAAAGAAGAAAATGAGTGAGAGCAGCAAGTAAAATGTTATAATGGTAAGACGATGATACAATCAAGCAATCTGACTGGTAAGATCTATAAGCACGTGGTTATAAATGACCCTATAAGCACCATAACCGGACTACATGTTGACATAGACCTACGGAAGCATATATATATATTATTTCCGAAAATCGCCTCCTACATATACATATATAGAAGACTACAAGTAGTGTATTTGGTGAAATGCTGAGCTTCAATAGAAGTAATGATGTGGAAGTACTGGAGATTAGTGTGCTTGAATGATAGGTTTTGATGTGTTAATGGCAAAAAATCGTCTATTCCCAATTGATGTCCTTGTGTCTGTCTTAACCACTCAGAATTCGTCACGTGTCCCCATGACGTCTAGTTAAAAAGGTAGAATTGAAGGGATATCCACTTGCGACTGGGCGGTTAGGACAGACATAAGGATATCAATTGAAGACGAACGATTATTTCCTTTGTTTAATGTACTTGAGGATTTCACCATGAAGTTAAAAAAAAAAAAAAAATCCAATAATGGAGTATAATACCTCTTTTCGAATTTTATTTATTTTTTTCCATCCCAAATTTGGACTGACATTTTCCTATTCAGTTAACAAATTTGTAACTTTTATATGTTTGCTTTTACTAAAATAAACAAACTTGGTTGCCGCCTCCAAAATATTTTCTGCAAATATTTGTGTAAAAAAATAAACTTTAGATTGTTTAGTATATAAGTTCGACAAAAGCTCGAGAATTTGATTACGTTTGAATGAAGTTGGAGAAGAAGCATTACAAAAAATGGGTTCAGCAAAACTCTATTAGCGTATTACTTCTTCCGTCGTAAATTAATTGTCCCCGTTTTTTTTTTTGCTTGTCCCAAATTAATTGTTTATTTTTTAAATAAAGTATATATTAATGACAATTTTTTCAATTTTACCCTTCTTTCAACTCATCATTTAATACTCTTAGTTAATTAAAATTACGGTTGGATGTTGTGTGAGAGAAATATATAAAATTTAAATGAGATTAATAAAATTAATAAGGGGTATTTTAGACTTTTATTTATATTTTACCATCAAAATCATCAAAATTTTATGACTGAATGATTCAAATTTGTAAAGATTACATAAATTTTTTTTTATAACAAAAATATATATAATCACTCGCATAATATATATATAAACCAAAAAAGTATCCTAACAAACAACTTTACTTTATCCGCCCACTTAGGCTTTTCAAAAAGCTCTTTCCTTCTCAACTTTTCAAAAAGAATCAATCAAACAATGAACTTTATCTTATCTTTCTACTACTATAATTTCTTTTTTCTGAACCCTACATTGGGGAGATAGAAACATTTCCCACATCGGGAGAGAAAAGACCCTAAATCAGTGAGAATAAAAGTCTCACCGCACGCCTGGCGGAGAGTATCGAATCCGACCTCCTGGTCCCCAGCGCATGACACTCGCCCCACTGGGCCACAGCACCACTGATCTACTACTATAATTTCAAAAAGCTATTATAATTTTGTCTAATGTATTCGTTAAATAAAAAACCTGACTCAGCTATTGATTAGACCAATTGAAACAACCAAAGAACCTAACAAACAATTTTTTCCACTCAACCACCAACCATTTTTTATCAAAGGTCCAATAGCCCAGTGGGGTATTGGCCGGCCCGCAATCGAGAGGTTCCGAGTTCGATACCCTTCTCAAACATGGGGTAAGCTTTAATTGTCTCCCTTCTAGGGTTCTCTTCTCCTCTTCTGAGGTGTTCTTCTCCTCTTATGAGGTTGGTTCTCTCCCCTTTGGGGTTCCGCCCTCGGGCGTTAAAAAAAAAAAAAAAAAAAACCACCAACCATTTTCTTTCTTTTTACTACCCAATTCATCAATTCTGCAATTAGTATTTATTCCAATAGCTAATTTATTGGTTTGGATTTCTTCTAACTCTTTTTTTGACAATTTTTCATTGATATATTTTAAATTAAAGAAGATAAAATAAAGAAGAATATATTCAATATTTATCAAATATAACCTCATTTTAAAAAATAATTTTTAATCTTTCTTTGCGATTTATTAAAAAATATCTCAAGCTACACACGAAATTTTTTGCCTAATTATTATTAAAATATAAATTTGCATTTGATATCCAAATAACATCAAGCAGCCACCTTTGCTTCTCTTCTCTTCTCTTCTTCTTAAGCGGTCAAAAATGAATTGAATGAGCCACTTATGTGTGGAGATATAAAATAATAAAAAAAAACAAGGGCCACGAATTTCGTACTCTCTCCGTCTCCATCTCAATTTATATGTTCATATTTTTTTAATATATCCAAAAATTAACTGTTTACTTTCTAAATAAATAGCTTATTAAAGATGAATTTTCCAATCATATCTTTTTTTTTTGCTAAGTAATTTTCCAATCATATCTCTTACATTGAATATTGAAGAGATAAGAATATAAAGAGAAAATAATGTATAATTAAATTGAGAGTAAAATTAAATAAAGTTATATTTGATATTTTACTACATAATTTTATTAAATCTTAAAAATATAAAATTGACAGATGTAGGGGGGTGTATTCAATCCGGATTTTAAAAGATTTTAACTGATTTTCAGAAGTCTATGGATTCTGCTGACTTTATAGATTGTTTTAACTCTATGCAGAGTCTGCATGAGTCTATCGAGTTTTATTAGATTGATTTATCGGGATTTCTTTTGATTTATAAAGTTTCATAGATTATTTGAATAACACCAAAAAAATAAAGAAAATACTAGATTCAGTGGTGTATTATATAGATCCAAAGGTGTTGAATTTCCAAAGTTAACATATGTTTATCAATCTTTTTTTTTGGAATTAAATCATTTTGTTAAAAATTTAACAAGTTTGGCGATAGTCTTTGATTTTTTTTTAGATCACGTAACTGCGGCTTTTTTGATTTATTTGTTCAAGGTTTGTATAATTTACTTACTGATATTTTTTTTTGGGTTTAATTAAGATATTTTTTGTGATAAGTTTTGTTTGAACTTTTTTTTCTCTTTGATTTTCTCTTTCAGGGAAAATGAAATTAATGTTTGAAAAAAATAGAAATTTGTAGTTAAATAGAGAAGAAATTATTTGCTTTCTTTAATTTCTATTTGAAGATAATCAAGAAGAAAATTGTTTGGATATTATGACTTCTTTTTTGGGAAAATAAACATTTCATATTGAGTTTTAACGATGTTAAAAAAAAATCTCATTTTTTTTGTAGTTTGAAATATTTCTTTGTTTTTTCTTATAATTTTATAGAAATGAGATTACTAAAAAAATTGTAATATAAGATAAAATTATCAAAGACACTTTAATTTTAATATTAATGAAAGAGAATCAAAATCTTGAGAAAAAAGAAGAGATTTCACCATACACATTTAAACCTATGAAATCCATCAAAATCCTACCTTTAATGAAATCTATGAGAATCTATAGAGTTTTGAATACCTCTAGATTTTAATGGACTTTTTAAAATCTAAATTGAATACCTCTAGATTTCATTGGACTTTTTAAAATCCAAATTGAATACCTATGGACTTTAAAACTCCTTAAAAATCCTATAGATTCTACATTGAATACACCCCCGTAGTATGTAAGGTTAATATGTGTTCACTTGTACATAAAAAGGCGATACTCACGCCCACAAAGCCCCACCGTCCGATCCGAGAGGCATTGTAGAGGATGTAAATCAAGGTGACCCAGCGGTTCGATTGGTTGGAGGTCTTATCTTAGCCCACCGCAAGAAGCCACCCCCACATTGGAGGGTTAAAACTTTCACACTGCGACTGCTAAGATTCGAACCTGCGCAATTTGTACACAATCTACCATTAATATGTGTTCACTTGTGTGGCTAGGAATGAGACTTTGACCAATGGTCTGAACAAGAATGAGTCGTAATAGATGGCTCTTGGAATTCATTATTGGAGTAGATTTTGGTTAACTTTGTTAATCAATTCTGCAAAGAGTATTTATTCCAATTTCTGCTAATTCAAAAATCTTTAGCAATAACCTCAAAATCAGTGAGTCATGGAGAAAAAATTAAATATTGTTCGCAGCTTTGTGGATCGCCTTGATTCACAAATCAATCCATTGTTAGCAGATTTTGATGATAATAATAAGCTTGAGTCCTTACAAACAGAGATGCCGTTCCTGAGAGTATGCTTATGGTGCTATTCAAATTGGTCAGCTTTTGTCTTTGAAGATAATTTTCCATCTGCTACTAAAGCAATTGAAGCTCTTGATTTCCTTGCTTTAACAGCCCAGGAATACATACAAGTCCATTTTATATCCTGTATTTGATCTCATGCATTGGAGGGATGCTCCTTTTGATATGACACATCACCCCCTAACATGAAAGGTTCACAGGTGGGTCGACATCAAAGGCGGAGATTTGCAATGCCAATGGATAGAGAGAACCGGGGACAACAAAGAGCAAAGAAGTGCGGCAACTGCAGTGAACTCAGGCACAACCGGAATAATTTCCCCAACCAAAAAAATACTAACCAACCACCACCTACTTAATTTTATTTTATTTAAATTTTTGAACTTGTAATTAATTAATTTAAATAAAATATCTTGTAATTAATTGTATTTAAATCATGTAACTTGTAATTAATTGTATTAAATTTATTTTACTTGTAATATTTTAGAATGAACGAATCAATTATCAATTATTTTAATTGTATTTCATTCAATAAGAAAACTTCCCAGGAATATTACAATGATATATTATTATAGTTAATCAAATAAACCGATGAAAGTATAATTCCCGGCCCTATAATCAAGGATGTCGTACGGTGCTAGATGGATTTGTACATGGCCACCGGGCTGCAATCTCGAAAACACAACAAACTCAGGCCAACCTAACAAATAGTAATCGTCTCCACCTTCATCTCTAGTCACTTAGAGTGTCAGTTTGTTCCCGCAACTATTACGCATATGTAGTACTTCAGGAATTCCAAGCTGCATTCTAAGCGTCATTTCATGTAGTTTCTACCTATCCACTATATTATAATAAATAACTAGATGAGAAACGAATATTTTTTCCCAAAAATTAATATTAAAACCGTATCGGTTTTGAAAATTCCGAGTACGTTTTCTCATAGTCTATTCGAAAACTCTACTGGAAAAAAGCTCTGTCGGACGGATACGCTAATTCTCCCTTCAGGTAACCGATCCCGGGCCTTATAAAAAACACACCCTTAAAATATATATCTATTAAGTTCCCCGGAGAAGGAATAAAATGAACCGCATCTGTCAGCTGAAGATTATTGTCACGCAAAAAATCTTGTAAACCACCGTCTAAAAAGTACTTTTCATCTATTTTGGTTACATAAACGCACCATTGATTCCCAATGACGTCCTTCAGATATACACAACTTGCTAGGCCGAGACTAGTCCGCTCCAATCAATTTGTGTATTTTGACGGAAGAAGCTAAAAAAAATAAATTAGTTAGATACTTCAACACATTTGTTCAAAAATTATAACAAATTTCAAAACACGATATTACAATTTTTCTATTGGTCTGATTTCCGACAACAATTTTGAATTGGTGTCTGAAATACTTTTCCAGAGCGAGATCCATTTCGCTATTCATTTTCGGACTTAAGAAGTTTCAGAGATTTTAGAAACTTAGCAATTTTGAAGAGAAGTGTAAGGAAATTTTGATGGTTGATAGGTGTGGAATGTGGTAGAGTGTGGTGAGGTTATTTATAGATATAATTGGGGTGAATTTGAATTTTAAAATTTTGAATTGCCAGTTCTGTAAAAATTGGTCAGAAATGAGCACGAATTGGCCGAATGCGTTCTGATTTTTGAACGTATATTATTCATGGTCAAAAAGGCAAAAGAGGGAAACGACTAGACACTGAAAAAGGCCTGCAATTTGAGACTTCCGTCTTCAAAGTCACGAGTATTTTAGGGTTTGTAGGGTTCCAGAATTATTAGGGTTTGGGGCAGAACGGAAGTCCCACTTCCGTTTTGGTCCCCCACTTCCGTTCTGGCCAAAAATGCCATCCCAGGAATTTTCACTGCCAGAGTTTGACCTTTCTGCTAAACCATGGTTAGTCTAATGCAATGCCCCACTTAATGTATCGTGCATCAGGTCCATTTTTTTTTGTTAAACAAATGAACTCCAATAAATGGTTTTATATAAAAGCTTTTTCTCTTCTTCCCGTTCTCAACCAATACATCAATTCAGCTACTCAATAAAAGCATTCTCCAACTCATCTAAGATTCTTTATGTCACACCCCATAATCGGAATGGGGTCATGACAGTGTCTCATGTGAGTGGGATGTGGAACCAGTCCCACAAGGATTGGTCCATGCCAAAGTGACCCCCCTTAACTAGGGCAGACCACAATTGAAACAACCAAGAATCTAACAACATCAAGCAGCAACCAACACAAGTTGTCTCATTTTGTAAAGATTTTGCACGTTCTTACAAATGTCAAGTGTTCAATTTCCGCTGCCGATGTAAAAGCTGTGTTGGTAAGGGATATGTAAGTAGCCTTATAAGCGACATATGATCCATAGAGAATGCCCTGTCCTGTAGTGGTGATTGGAGCCGAACCCACCCAAACTTTTACTTAAAAAAAAACATCAAGCGAACTTTTGCTTCACCGGTAAAAAATGAATCAATCAATGAATGGCCCACTTATGTGTGGAGATAAAAAAAACAAGGCCACAAATGTCGTACTCCCTTCGTTTCAATTTATATGTTCATATTTTTTTAATTTGTCCAAAATTGGAGAGAGAAGAATAGAAAGATAAATAAAATGTAAAATTACATTAAAAGTAAAATTAAATAAGGTAATGTTTGATATTTTATTACATAATTTTATTAATCTTAAAAATACAAATGGAAAGATAATTTAGAACGGATTTATGAGTAGGTAGTTTCTCTAAACCCTGAGTTGTTTCGTACCCTTCCCTCGCTTTTCTTCATTTTTTTCGAGACAATCATGCTGACTGGTTGATACGCCTATGAGTCTCGTAGATTGTTGATTTCTTAGAAAGGTGTTGAACCGAGCTCATATCGTTGTTCGAGGATTTTGAAAAGATCGTCGTGAAGAATTTTATTATGTATTATCGTATGTAGTGTTTACCTAGTCCGGTATTGACTTTTATCCGTTATCATGATGGTTCACATCATCAGTATAACTTTTATTTTCTTAGTATTATCTTTTTTATCTTTTTGATCAGTAATTGGGCTTTGCTATTTTATGATTAATGGATAATTTCTTATTTAGCAAAAAAAAAAGTTGTTGTGTGTTCACTTGTGTGGCTAGGAATGAGACTTTGGCAAATGGTCGGTCAGTGGTCAGTGGTCTGAACAAGAATAAGTCGTAATAGATGGCTCTTAGAATTCATTATTGGAGTGGACTATTGGTTGACTTTGAGACTATGGGTAAATAAACAAAAGAGTTAATAGCTATTTATAGCACTAAACTATTTACAGATTTCTCTTTATAGTACTAAACTATTTTTTTAGCTAAATATGTATGTCACTCAACTATTTACATTTATCAAAAAATGTACAATCAGCCATTTTTTGGGTGTTTTCCAGCCACTGGTCTGTCGAATTAAGCAGTTATCGCCCGACGTTTCCAATATTTCTTTTCCTTTTCGCTGTTGTTCATGTTCCGAAGCAACTCACGTGACATCGCTGGCCGGAAAACACCCAAAAAATGGCTGATTGTACATTTTTTGATAAATGTAAATAGTTGAGTGACATATTTAGCTAAAAAAATAGTTTAGTACTATAAAAAGAAATCTGTAAATAGTTTAGTGCTATAAATAGCTATTAACTCATAAACAAAATCAAAAAATTGCAAATAGGTGGAGAAAGGAGTGGATTTGAAATCACGATGAAGATGAACTCAGAAACTAGGGCTCTGCAGATTTTTTTGGGATTAAATCAGGGACGAACTCAGAAATTTAGTGTTGGGGTGAAAATTGTAACAGTATGTCAAATTATATATAAAGGGTGTGCTTGGACAAGGTTTGGCTTGGTTTGGTTTGGTTTGGTCTCACTTTTTGGGGGGAAATGCCCAAAATTTGACCACTTAAAATAAAGCTGAAACATTCAAATTCAAATTTTTTTCTTCAAATAATCGTTCAATTCCAAATTTTGGCCTCTATAATTGTCGAGAGATGTTCAAATTCCAATTTTTTGAGGCCAAAATTTGATTTGAACGATTATTCAAAAAAAATTTGAATTTGAATGCTTTCCCGCCTATTTTAAGTGGTCAAATTTTGGGCATTTCCCAAAAAGTGAGACTCAAACCAAACTAAACCAAACCAAGCCAAACCTTGTCCAAGCACACCCAAACATTGCAAAAAAAAAAATGTTAGGGGGCGAATTTTATCAAATATTATATAAAATTTACTATATTTAGTATTATTTTTAGAAATCTCGAGGGTGGCACCTTGTCTTCGTCCCTGGATTAAACGAACTTTTTTAATGAGTGAGAGTAGCAAGTAAAATGTTAGAATGGTAAGCTAATGATACAATCAAGCGATATGATTGGTAAGATCTATAAGTACGTGGTTATAAATGATCGTATAAGCACCAGGACTACATGTTGACATAGATCACGGAAGCATTTTTTTTTTTCTTTTCGAAAATCGCCTCCTACATATACATATATAGAAGACTCCAAGTAGTGTATTTAGTGAAATGCTGAGCTCAATAGAAGTAATGGTGTGGAAGTACTGGAGATTAGTGTGCTTGGATGATAGGTTTTGATGTGTTAATGGCAAAAAATTATCTGTCCCCAACTAAAGTCCTTGTGTCTATTTTAACCATTTAGAATTCGTCACGTGTCCCCATACTGACTAGTTAAAAAGGTAGAATTGAAGGGATATTCACATGTGATTGAGCGGTTAGGACATACATACGGATATCAATTGAAGACCAACGATTATTTCATTTGTTTAATTTACTTGAGGATTTCACCATGAAGTTAAACAAAAAAATCCAATAATGGAGTATAATACCTCTTTTCGAATTTTATTTATTATTTTCTTTCCCCAAATTTGGACTGACATTTTCCTATTCAGTTAACAAATTTGTAACTTTGATATGTTTGCTTTTTTTTTTGAGTAATTAGTATTACATGCTTTTACCTTCCTTTTCCCCCTTCCAATTATACTAAAGAAAACAAACTTCGTTGCCACCTCCAAAATCTTTTTTGTAAATATTTGTGTAAAACAATAAATTTTAGACTGTTAAGTATAAGTTCGATAAAAGTTCAAGAACTTGATTATGTTTGAATGAAGTTCGAGAAGAAGCATTACAAAAATGGGTTCAGCAAAATCTGAGCTTGGGAAAGATTAAATGAAGCTCGAGTCGATTAGGTCAAAATTTGACTCAACTCGGATAGTTGAGGCCTTAATACATCCTTACGACCGTTTCAATTATTTTGATGATCATGTTTTAAATTTTAAACTTCAAAATAATGCCCTATTAATCGAAAAAAAGAGACTTATGTAAATGTAACAAAAAATAATGCTAATTTAGTTGAAAGAGAAATATTAAAAATTAGTGTATTAACTATTAAGTCTGAACTGAATGATTCAAAATTTGTAAAGATTATATAGACTTTTTTAATAGAAATATTATATAAAAAAAACACAGAATATATAATAATAAAAAAACCAAAAAAAAAAAAAAACTTAAGAAACAACTTTATCCACACTCAGACAAGCAGAAACTCAACTTATCTTATCTTTCCTTCTCAACCGACCGTTCAAAAAGAATAAATCAATCAATGAACTTATCATGGGAATCGGGTGGCCCAAATGGTAAGGCTACCCGAACACGGGGCGGAAGTCCCGTGTTCGATTCTTATATCTCTCCATAATGGGGCAAATAATTCTCCTCCTTATAAGGCTTATCTTCCTCCCCCAGGGCAGTGAGGCGTCTCAATTTTCACTATCTGAGGCTCCACTCTTCGCCTTCGGACGCTCAAAAATCAATGAACTTATCTTGTCTTTCTTCTACTACTCACTCAATTCATCAATTCTTATAATTATAATGGGTAATGATATTGCTAGAGCTCTTTCCCTCCTGCCAGAGCAATATTTGACAAAATGACTCTTTTATCTTTTTTGGTCAATCAATTTGCTCACGTTACATGATTCTCTCCCAGCGAGAGACCACTGGAGCAAATTCTCATCCATCCTCCAGTGCCCACCGTTTTCATCTAACGCCAATTCTTGCACTGATAGATTCCTTATTTCATTGGACATCTATCAACACGCCAATCACTCACCCCCTCTGCACCATCTATTTCCGATGAAAAATTAAACGTCTTCTCCATCTTCTATGCCACCACTACTGTCATTTCTCTCCCCTACTTGCCCTAGTTTACATCAGATGCCATCTTACTTTCGTCTCCTCTATTTTCTGAATTCAACATATCCTACTTTTCTAGTTTCCCTTTTAACCATTCCATCAATTTGCAGAAATCAATTAAGCGAAAGGTATCAACATATACAATAATGGCCGAAAATAAGAAATTACGGTGACGGATAAATCTTTTAATAAATAATTTAAATTGAATTGTTCTAGCCTCTTTAACCTAAATTTTACAGAGTTCATAGTTCGATTACTGTAATATGTGGATTTATGATTTTTCTTTTTCTTCCGTTTGATATGGAGAAACAAGAAACTTGGTATGGGCAGATGGAGTTGGGAAGGCATGGTAATGGATGATGGGGGAGGGAGAAATGGGTAAGGATGGAAGGTGATTAAAGAAGAAATGAATCGGGCATGGTGAGGAGAAAGGGGGGTTGCGATAATGGTGGAGGGTGGGGCTGGCGGAAGTTGTGGCGGTTGGGAGGCAGTCGAGGAGAGAGAAATAGGAGAGACCTATCTTCAGTTTGGGTTTGACTATAGGGTCTGGAATGTCAATTTATTTAGATATTGCTCTGACAGGAGGAGGAGAAGAGCTCTGGCAATATCACCACCCAATTATAATATACAGAACAAAAGATGATATTATAATTTCATATTGTCTAACTTATTCATTAAATTAAAAAAACTGGCTCAGCTATTGATTGGACCAATTGAAACAAACAACTTTTTCCACCCATGACCCACCCACCCACCAACCTTTCTTTATTTTAACTAATCAATTCATCAATTGATTCAATTTTGCAATTAGTATTTATTCCAATAGCTAATTTATTGGTTTGGATTTCTTCTAACATTTTTTATCAAATATATAACTTCACTTTTAAAAATAAATTTTAATCTTTCTTCGTGATTTATTAGAAAATACCTCAAGTTACAATTATTGTGAAAATATAAAAATGTGTTTGATATCCAAATAAACAATTCTTAAAATACAGCCGCTCACGTCATATTCCAAAGAGTTGATATATGGTCACATTAGATGATACGGTTTGGCACAATCCCCAATTATCTTAAAAAATTGATTAGTGGTTAAAACAACAAAAATGATATTTGTTGAAACAATCAAGGATCTAACCACTCTTTCCATACACCCACGCAAGCATAGATGAAAATTGTCTACATCTGTATATATTTTTATTTAAGTGTCCAGTCATTCAGGTTCGCCATATAGAAATTTCTTCTAATTAACCCAAAAGGAATCTTTGAAACAATCAAGGATCTAACCACTCTTTCCACACCCACACAAGTAGAGGTGAAAATATCTGTATATGTGTATATTCTTATTCTTGTGTCCAACCACTCATATTCGCCATGTAGAAATTTCTTCTAATTATATATACACATGGTAAATTGTGAGTGGTTGGCACATGAGTGTAAACATACGCAGGTACAAACGATTATTTGCCCACAAGCAGCAACTTTTCTTCCATTTCCTTCTCAATGGGTCACTCAGTACTAGAATCTTATTTTTAAAACTGATTCAATAGAGCTCACATTCATAAATAGTTCCCGTTCAATCTATATGAGAGGGATGTAAGGTCAAAAGCACGATTCTGGGATTAAATTTTATCAGGGAATCACTTCATTTCTTCAACTTTCCAGAAAATCTCGTCAGATTGATTATGAATTGTGTTTTCTCTTCAAAAATGGCTATTTTCTTCAACGGTGAACCTTCGGACTGGTTTCTCCCCTCCAGGGGTATTAGACAAGGCGATCCTTTATCCCCTTACATATTTGTAATCTGTATGGAGTACCTGTCTATCAGCATTCAAAGAGCGGTTAGCCTTAAAAAATGGAAGCCAATTAGGATTGGGAAAAAGAGACCGGATGTCTCACATTCCCTCTTTGTTGATGATGTCATTTTCTTTGCCGTGGCTAACAACGACTCCATTTCATAAATAAAGAGGGTTTTGGATGATTTTAGTAGAGCTCCCTCAAAAAATCAACATTTCTAAATCTAAATTCACAACCTCTTCAAATTTAACACAAGTCAGAATTCAAGAGATTGAAGAGTTGTTACAGATTAGGCACACTACAAACTTGGGCAAGTATTTGGGTTTTCCAGTCTTTGGAAATCGGCCCAAGAACTCTGATTACCAATTCATCTTAGGTAAGGTGAGGAAAAAACTATCAGGATGGAAAGCTAATCTTCTTTCTATAGTAGGGAGGCGATCCATCATTCAATCATCCTCTACCCAAATCTTATCTTATTACTCCTAGTGCATGCCTATCCCCGCTTCTATTTGTGATAAAATCAACAGAGAGAATCGATCATTTCACTAGGGAGGATCGATGGATAAAAAGAAAGTTCATTTGGTCAAATGGGATAGGGTAGCTAAATCCAAAAGACTATGTGGATTAGGAATCAGGAAAGCTAGTCATGTTAATAAGGTTGGACTTGCAAAACTGTGTTGGAGACTTAACAAGAACACTGTGAACACTTGGGCTAAAGCTCTTAAAAACAAATACATCAGAGATGATTCTGGAGCCCTCATTCAACTCAAGATTGGTCCTGGATCCATAAACCTCAAAGCACTTAGAAAAGGGCTCAATCTTTTCCATGACTCATCTGCTTGGATTCCGGGTAGAGGCGATATTAGTAGAACCTGGCATGATGACTGGACTAGCCTTGGAGCCTTGAGAAAAATTATTTCGAGGCCACTTAATAATGGTGAAGATGTCCAGATGATTGGTGAATCGTATAATTGGAACCTTGATCATCTTTCCTTCGAGCTACCCCTGCATTATGCTGAATGTATCAGGGTAATGCCTAGATCAAATGGGATTTGCATTCCAGATCGTAGGAGATGGAGAAATTCTACAAATGGGGATTTCAGTTCAAAAGAAGCACACATCCAGATTCACAAAAATACCCAGGATGACGGCATTATTAAGAAAGACTGGGATTGGATATAGGCGGCTAACTGCAATCAGAGGATAAAAATGTTCTAGTGGTAATGCTTTCATAACAGTTGGCTACGAAAGAACATTTATATAAAAACATATCGTCATGAGTCCGATTTTCCCACAGTGTGGTCTCCTACCTGAAACTATTGAACACCTTTTGAGGGATTGTGAGAAAACACGTCAATTATGGCATTATCTGAAACTCTACCATAATTTCCCAACTAGCCAAACAATCGATTTTGATCTCTGACTCTAAAAAGGTACCAAATCAAAGAAAACCTCACCCTTTAACAATGTTTCGTGGGGTACTATCTTCTCATTCGGGTGTTGGACACTATGGAATTATAGAAACCATAAAGTTTTTTCCCCTGGGAAACCGTGCATTGAACCTTTAAAGGAAACCATCAACAAAGGCATTGAATTCTTCGCATTAGGAGAAAAATCAAGCAAAGAGAAACGAACTACCCAAATTTTAATCTCTTGGTCAAAACCACACACTGGGTGGTCAAAGCTTAATGTAGATGGATCTTCCATTGGAAACCCGGGAAGGGGGGATGCGGTGGTCTTATTCGGGACAACAACGGGGATTGGTTGAATGGCTTCTACAGAAACTTTGGAATTTGTACGAATAATGTAGCAGAGCTGTGGGGTCTCAAGGAAGGGCTAAAGTTAGCCATTCATAGGAACATTCAGAGGCTTGCTATAGAAATGGATGCTAAAGTGGTGATTGATCTTATTCTTCATGCAAATACTACTACTCACCATTTATCTCCTCTTATTTCTGACTGCAGGGATCTACTCAATCTCATTCCAAAGCCTAACATTACACATGTCTACCGAGAAGCTAATGCATGTGCTGATAGGCTAGCCAAAGCTGGAGGAATTGCATCGTCCTCTGTTTTATTTACTTTTCATTCTTTACCCCCTCTTGTCAGCCAGCTAGTGGTGGGGATGCCCGTGGGGCTCTTTTTGCTAGAACTATTAGTGACACCTCGATTCATACCCAACCTTTTGTTAGTCGTATAGTGGCAGGGCATGGACGAGAGGTATCACAAGATAGGGCCTATTTGTAACAACTTTATTTCCTACCCTACTGGGCTAGTGAGTATTATTTATATATTATCTTTTCGTACCAAAATACAAGAACCCTTCAACTCTGCCAAACAAGTCCTTAATTATCATCTTTGCTCTATCTGGATCAGGAATCTTCTGTCCCAACCCAAACCTCGTAACTCCAAGTTCACCTCTCAAAAGGGTTCTATGATTTGAAAATTTTCCCAAATTAATTCTACGAAAATTAGGGTTAAGATTATAGACATGTCTGAGAATGATGATGGAAACAGAGTTGGATCAAGTCCAATTCCAATTGGGACTGAAAAAGTTGACACTTTTACTTCAAAAAAAATAAAAATAAATCAAGAACACTAGATGTGTAAAACATTAGTCTCCTAAATTCTCCATAAGAGCTCCCTGCAATCATAAATAATAGAAGACAAAGCAAGAGTGATGTGAAGCAAAATCAATCAATGAATGGCCCACTTAATGCATAGTGCATCAGAGGACTTTTTTTTGGGGGTTAAAAAATGAACTACAATTCCAATAAATGGTTTTATATAAAAGCCTTTTCTTCTCTTCCCCTTCTCAACCAATTCATCAAATTCTGCTACTCAATAAAAGCATCCTCCAACTCTTCAAAGATTATTTATTCCAATTTCAGCGAATTCACAAATCCTTAGCTCTAAACTCAATCAGTAAGTGATGGAGAGAAAATTTGGTTTTGTTCGCAGATGGGTTGATCATATTTTTTCAGAATTCCTAGCTAAACATTACTTAAATTCAATGTTTCAAGTTAATAATCGTGTTGAAACCAAGAGGAGATTACATTTGAATGAAGTTCGAGAAGAAGCATTACAAAATTGGGTTTAGCAAAACTCGAGTTTGGGGAAGATTAAATGAAGCTCAACTCGATTAGGTTAAAACTTGACTCAACTCAGAGTGAATCTCCTCCCACTTCTTGAATTTCTTATTTCTTTTAATATACATGCCTCATTTTTCAATAAATGAATAAAAACACATAATATATAATAATAATAACAAAAGACCAAAAATATATATTTTAACAGACAACTTTATCCACCCAATCAGACGAGCAAAACTCATCTTCTTTTTCATTCTCAACCGACCAATTCAAAAAGAAAGAATCAATCAATGAACCTTTTTTTTTTTTTAAATTCGACTGGGCAGTTGCTCCATATAAGGAAGAGAAGTGTCTCACAAGAAGAGAATAGTAGCCTTAGAAAGGGAGATTAAAGTTTGCTCCATATAATGGGAGAGTATCGAACCCACGAATTCGTCACAGGGTAGAAATTGCCATAGCTAAGAAAGCATTCTTCTCCAGCATTGCATGGTCTCAATAAAGAATTCGTCACAGGGTCCTCAGCTTTCCATCATTAAACCTGTATTACATTTCGACTGCCAAAATATAACTTGTATTTAGAATTGCAATTGTGCTTCTCCTTCATGCTCCACAACAACAACATAGTTTCAGGCAAAATCCCCTCAAATTTCTCCAATAAACATTTCGGATTCCTGCACAAGTTCTCAGGAACTTCTCTAGCAATAGCTCCTCTTCCAGCTCCTTCAACATAAGCTATCTCCTCTCCAGTTTAGTGCGGATACCACTACTTTTGCCCCACTGCAGTAAAACAACTCTAGTTTCTTCACCAAAGTCATGGATCCGATTAACAGTTGCATCAAGTAACTCTTGCAATACATTCACTGTCTTAGGCTTATAACTTGAAATTGTATCATCAATGTTCTTAAGAACTGAATTCAGTGCCTCCAACTCTTTTTTTGGACAATTGTAATCCAAAAAATTCAAGAAATCAGTTCCCCCAAAATATAGGTCGATCTCATCCAAGTTTATGATTCTTGCTTTCTGAACCAGTAAATCCAAGCCACACTTTATCTTATCAAGACAGGAGGAGCTCTTCAAGGTTACATGCCCCGTAGGATCAAGACGCATGTCTTGTAGTAATTTCTTCTTTTTCTCGAACAAACGATCATTTTCTGGGAGCGCAAAAGCAATTAAAATGTCATCATCAATCTCTGGATTTTCAGGGGCAATATGTTCCTCATTGACGTCCATTGTTAAGTTGAAGCTGGAAGTTGGGAACAGCGGTCAAAGTACACAGCTAAGTCATGTGTTTCTAATTTATCCATACCACCAGAAAAACATTTCTCGCACATGATCCATTATATCATTGTCCATATCAGAATTACCCTCGTTTGATAGCCAAATGTGATTCTGTTGGATGAGCTAATCCAAGGATAAGTGTCCCCATACAGTGGTTTTTCATTCCATCTACCTCAAGTATATCAAGAGTGGGAGAAACATTTCCTCCATTTTTAGCACCAAAATTCACCAAGAAATTCATTCATTCATAGAAACTGATAAATTCATTCATCCAGTAGTAGGAAAAGTATGGAGGTAGCTATGTCTTTGGATCCATTGTTTAGATTACCAATTTCAAGTTCAAGTTCAAAAAGAAGAACCCATCAAGATTCACTCTTTCTTCTCAACAAGAACAAGAACAAGAACAGCAGCAACCCATAATAAGAAGAGGAAACAGCAGAGACAATTTGTAGTTGAAGCCAAAGGCAAGAAAAGAATGGCAGCTCATTAAATTTTCAGACAATATTTTTTCTTTCTTAACACTAATTATAGTTTCCACAGTGTTCAGACAACCCAAGGCATTCATGCTGCTACTGACCATGAGTACTTGGCTTTGGCCCAACACGTTAAAATTTCGTGTGAGATCAGGCACAATTTGATGGCCAAGACTCGATAAGAATTGATCCAAATACAGTCTTAATGTGTTATTCATGAACAATACTATCATGTCGGGCAATTTTTTAGCATCTCAAAATAATATTTAGACACCAATATTATGAAAAGTATTTTTAATCAATCAATTAAATTACCAACGTTATCACTATTAGAACTCTCATAAGAAGCATATAAATAATTCTTCTCATTTTTTTAAAACCCAATAAAATATTTCTAAATATTCAGCATCGTAATGATAGCTTCACGAAGAAAAAAAAGAAACGCACCCCCGAAATATGAAAAACATCCATAGAATTACAGATAATTATGTTGTACATAGTTTATAAACAATTACATCTCAAAGAGGCGTTCATTAAAAGGAAATAGTTTTCAACTGCAGAGAAAAACTGTAGATTACAGAAACTGTTGATTCCTAAAGATCATCAACAAAAAAAGAAAAGAAGAATACACTAAGAAAAACGGAAATTGAAGAACCATCAAACACAATGAGGCAGCTATATATATGGATGTTGATGAAGTGAACTACTTAGATTAATACCACTTATTTAACTTCAATATTGTTGGAATTCAGAGGAGGTGAGCTCCTAGACATCTTTTAGATCCCTGCAAAAATTAGACAACTTAGCCTAATAACATAGACGGAATTAGGAACTTCAGGCTAGAAGGTAAAGTTAAAATTTTACATAATTTTTCAGAGGTTGAAAGCTAAAATTTCTAAGAAAAAATCGTTATTTTTTACTCAAAAAACTAATTTTTCAGTTTCTATTTTTAACCAAAACTTTTGTTTAGAACATTTCTATCAATGAACTATTTTCATAATGACACTTCTTACAAATTAACAAACAAAACACGGTGGTTTCAGGCTAAAAGTATATCCAATAACTTTTTTTTTTTTGCAAAAGGGAGGGAATGGAATCATGAAGGGACAAAAAAAAAGTCAAGCCCCGATAAAATATGTGTCGGTGATGGCTGCAAATTTTCTCAAAACAACATGCTTAATTTGTCAAAATTATCGTCTCAAAAAATAGTACATAATTAAATTTTAAAAAATATCGTCTCGAAAGTAGTTCATGAGTATAATTATTCTAAATAAAGGTTTTGAATAGAAATCGAATTTTTATTATTATTAGAAATAGAAATAATGAATTTCTCAATTTCTAATGAAATCTATGAAAATTCAGATAATTCATAAGAGAAAATTTGAGTTGATTTTTTCTAGTGGCAATATCCATGACTCCATAAGAAGAAAGTAAGTAGAATAGGGTTTACCTTCATTATATATCAAAATCTGTTATGATTTGAAGGCCCACAGCACCATTTTCCTGTTGTTCTGCAACAGTCTCTCGAGCAGAATTGGCAAGGTTTTGGCACCGACGAACTTTCAACACTTCTAAGGTAGAAAGCTGTCCGAATCTAGAAGGAATCTCACTCAGATTCTCGCAATACGTCAGACTAAGATGTCGAAGTTTGGGGAAGGAATAGTCCGATACACTCCATTTTTCAATGCTTGAGAACTTTAACGACAGGTATTGTAAGTTTGAGAATTCTTCGTCTTCCACGTCCCACCTCCTGTTGTCAAAACTTGCCTTCCTCAATTTGAGAACCACAAGATTGGAGAGCTTGCCAATTGCAAATCTAATCATTGTAAAGAGATGCGGGACTACAAGTGTCAGCTTCGTAAGAGTGACTGGCAAGTCGAAGTCAATTACAAATGGCAATTTTTTTACGCGCAACTTCAGAGATTCGAGCTTATTCACATAGATTGATATTGGTAGTAAAAAACCCTTCAACTTGAGGCTCAGTTTTCGAATATTTGGCATCCTTCTCAATACCCATATCAGCTCTTTTCCTGTAGTATAGTAATGGGATGTTGCTGAAAAATAGTTTAGATTATCCAGTTGAAAAGAATTGTCTACTAAATAATAAGACAATATCTCAAAATCAAGCAGACGAAGATATCGCAAACTTTTCATATTCCATATAGTTATGGGGAGTGGTATAGTACCACTCCGTTGTATAATGAGAAACTCCAATCTTGAAAGGTTGACTATGGATGATGGAATGTGAGATATAATCCCAAGTTCCAAATATCGCAAATGAATCAGTTGAGTGACGACATCAATTTCATCATGATTTATCTCGACATTTTTCAAGTTTAATATCCGAAGGAGTTTGAAACAGAGAAAGAAGAGGGAGGAACAATCGATGTGCAGCCAGTTATCAGAGAGGAAAGTACGGATAGTTGGAGTTGGAGTTATAGGGTTTAACTCAAAATACAGAGAATATTCTCGTATGAAACCATACACGAAAAGATTGATGCATTATGTCAACCGAATGATTGTCAGAAATATTTGGCACTAGTAAAAAATTTTCTTTATTGGCTATTTCCAAACATAACTCCCGCACCAAATCATGAAAGAAACATCTCTTGATTCCAAATTTGTCACTTCTCCCTTTTACAAATAATAGGCTTCTCCGAACCAGATCCATCAGGTACTCATTCGCTACATCCTCCATGCTTTTGGTCTCATGTTTTCGTACAAACCCCTCAGCGATCCAGTATCGGGTCAAAAGCTTGGCAGAAATGATTTCATCCTCTCTAAATGTTGCAAGATACAGGAAGCAAGGCTTTAAATAATCTGGTAAATATTTGTAACTTAGCTCAAGAATATCCATACACCCATCCTTTGCAATCTGTGACTTTACGCCTTCAGAAATATGTTTCCAGGAAGCAACATTAGCGTCTACTTTTCTTAGTACACCTGCAATCACTACAATGGCTAAAGGTAACCCTTTACAATATTCAAGAATCATCTTTCCAATGTCGACCAAATTTAGTGGAAGCCCATCTTTATAAGACAGCTTCAGTTGTAGCAACTCCAAGCTAGCATCAGGTGAGAGTGGACGAAGCTCATAAAGATTGCAATCATCTTTAGCTTCCAAAGCCACCGTGTGAATTCTACTGGTAAACATAATTCTGCTCCCATTGACATCATCCGGAAATGAAGCTTTTAACTCACTCCAGGCCTTTGTATCCCAGATATCATCTAACACAATAAGGTATTTATAACCTTTCAAGCATCTGTAAAGCATTTGAGCTAAGTCTTCCGGACTTTTCCCAGAGATTTCATTTTCATGTGCAGAATCTGGATTTACTTGCTTTAAAATCTCAATCAATATGTCTTTAATATTATATTCTTGAGATATGCAACACCATGCATATTTATGAAAATCAAGCCGCACAGAACAATCATGATAAATTTTTCGGGCAAGAGTCGTCTTACCTTGACCTGCCATGCCAACAATTGCGACAATGTCGAGTTGAGGTAATCCTGCTCTAAGACAAATACTTATTTTCTCTGCCTCGTCCACGAAACCAACCATGACATCATCCGTGGAGGTGTTGTTAGTTTGAAGAGGGAAGACTCGCCTAGAATCCATCTTAACAGGAAGGGCTGATCTCATGTTGCGCGTCCCTACGTGTTTGGATGCATTCACCTCAGTCTTAATGAACTGAATTTCTTCTGTGACATCAGAAAGAAAACACAAATTATGCCAATAATCAGTAGGATCAAAAAGAAAACATGAATCGATGACGTAGTCAGCCATGTATGCCATCCTACTGATTCGCATCCGAAGATCTTTTAGGTCCTCACTCTCATCTGGCAGTTCGAATACGTCCATGAGCGAGGGTTCAAGAGACAATAGCAACTTCTGGATAGTCGTAGCATGATGCCTTTGGTATACTGTGAAAGTCTCATATTTCAGCTTTTCCTTGAGATCTTCAAAGAATGAATCCAAGAAGCCCTTTACATTTGTCTTGGGGAAATTGTTCCAAGATGAATTAGCTCCTCGAAGCTCTCTGATTTCAGCGACAAATCGATTGATCTTTTCTTGTAAATCATGAATAAGAAGAAGAGTATTGCTCCCTTTGTTTAGGTTGCAAATCAAAGATGCGACGTCATTGACACAAAGATTGCTCTTCCCTTCCTCTTCGGCATACTCCCTTGGTGGATTCATAAGAAATGATATGTAAAATGTGAGACAATGTTGGAGAGTTTCAAAACCATCATCTGTAGGAAGAAGAGGAATATCCTCTAGTAGTATTTCGATAAAGCGTGCACCAGCTGTTCCCTTGACAGAAAAATCAGAATATTCTTCTGGCGTCAAAGCCAGCAAGACATCAAGATACAATTTTGCAAGCTCGAAAGTACAAGGCTTGAATTTGTCAATTAGATCAGAAACAAAAATGGTCAATCTTTCATCTTTTTCATCAAACCAATAAAGAAATGATACGCCAGCTGCGCAGTTGGTCCAATGTTGAAGATGATTGAAGAAACTATTGATCAACTCATCAGTTGTTGTTATTGAAGCAAAGTGAAAAATAGCAGAAACGAACTCTAACCTTTTTACAACAGCTCCAATTTTCTTTTCCAAAGTGGGTTTCAGATCCAGGAGATGTTTCAGATTCTGGATGGCAATATCAGCGAGTTCCTTCGATTTTTCCATGTCAAATTTGCATTTGAGCGACATACGTGACAAATCAAGGAAAGCTTGTTTAAGAAATGGCTTAAAGTACTCAAGCTTTTCGACAAACTCATCCACATCAACAACCAAAGCCCTATTAACAACAACAGCACCCAATTTCATCTTTAACCCCAATTCCATCCGTGAACCCAATCTCTGGCCTGTAAAACCAAGGGAATCAAGAGCTTCAATTGCTTTAGTAGCAGATGGAAAATTATCTTCAAAGCCAGCTGACCAATTTGAACAGCACCATACCCATACTCTCAGGAACGGTATCTCTTTTTGTAAGGACTCAACCTCACTATTATCTGGAAACAATCCTTTGATTTCTGAATTTTGAAACCAGCGAACTATACTTTGAAACCCGCGATTCACAAAGCTGCGAAGAATGTTTAATTTTCTCTCCATGACTCACTGATTTTGAGGAAATAGCTAAAGAATTTTGAATTAGCAGAAATTGGAATAAATAATCTTTGCAGAATTGGTTGCATCGACTTTTCACATAATTTAATCCCTTTCTCCAATAAGAATTCCAAGAGCCATCTATTACTACTTATTCTTCTTCAGACCACTGACCAAAGTCTCATTCCTAGCCACACAAGAAACTTACGTACTCCATCCATATGTTGTAAATTATCTGTCCATTTTGTATTTTTAAAGTTTAATAAAATTATGTAGTAAAATATATTAAAATGCCAAACGTAACATAATTTAATTTTATAATATTTTCTCTTACTATTCTTCTTTCGTAAGATATATGATTCGAAAAAATCATTATTAATGAATCAATTATTTTAAAAGTTGACAATTAATTTTGTACAGATTAAAAAAATATGAACATATAAATTGAGACAAAGGGAGTATGACATTCGTGGCCTTTATTCTTTTTTATCTCAACACATAAGTGCGTCATTCATTGATTAATTCATTTTGACCTGTTAAGAAGAAGGGAAGAGAAAAAAAATGATCAGTTCATTTTGAACATATTAAAAAATATTAACATATAATTTGAGACGGAAACTGAGGTAGTAGGTCATTGATGTCCCTTGGTTTTTTATTTATTTATTATTATCTCCACACATAAGAGGGTCATTCATTGATTGATTCATTTTTTTACTGCTTAAGAAGGGAAGAGAAGCAAAAGTTGCTGCTTGATGTTGTTAGGTTCTTGATTGTTTCTCGGCTGTAGGCACATTTTAATCTGACGATTGGATTTTCTCTTATGGAAAAAATATATATTCCTCTTTTTAACCACTAATCAATTTTTTTTAAGATAATTAGAGATTGTGCCAAGGCATATCATCTAATGTGGTAATATACTAACTCTTTGGAATATGACATGGGCGTCTGTATTTTAAGAAATGTTTATTTGGATATCAAACGCATTTTTATATTTTAACAAAAATTAGGTAAAAAAATCTCGTGTGTAGCTTGAGATATTTTTTAATAAATCACGTAGAAAGATTAAAAATTATTTTTGAAAGTGAAGTTATATTTGATAAATATTGAATATATTCTTCTTTATTTTATCTTCTTTAGTTTAAAATATATTAATTAAAAATTGTCAAAAAAAAGAGTTAGAAGAAATCCAAACCAATAAATTAGCTATCGGAATAAATACTAATTGCAGAATTGAGCAGCAAAAAGAAAGAAAATAGTTGGTGGTTGAGTGAATGGGTGGGTGGAAAAAGTTTTTTTTTTTGGCTAAATTGTGGGAAAGTAATTTTTTTTTCATTTTTGCTAAATTGTCGAAAATGTTGTTAAGTCTTAGGCGTCTTAGCCATCTAGCATCACCCTTTTAAGGATTGTCTATTTAGATATCAAATGCAATTTTATATTTTAGTTCATTTTATCATCAAGTGCTTTGCCCAAGTGGGTAAGTGCTTGGCCCAGAGCAAGAGGTCCAGGGTTCAAATCTCCTCCATGGCGTTGCGGTGAGAACTTTATTCTCCCCGATCTAGGGATGTTTCTCCCGCTCATGGGCTGTTCTATCTCCCCGTTCATGGGGCTCTGCCTTCGGGCGTTCATGCAATTTTATATTTTAACAATAATTAGGCAAAAACTCCCGTGTAGCTTGAGATTTTTTTTAATGAATCACGAGGAAAGATTAAAAATTATTTTTTAATGAACTACTTTATATTGTACGATTTCATTATGTGATATTGATGGTTCTGTGAGGACCCCATTTTTTTTTGTAAAGTGATCAGAAATGTTTGACGGAGAATTGGACTGTGATTAGAAATCATTTTCGTAAAATATTCATATAATTGTAGACCAATCATTGTTGCGTTGGAATTGCTTTAGAAAAGAAAAATTAGTTGAGACTTTTATACCTATTCCATTCCCTTTTACTCAATTCATCATATATATGGAAATAGTGATGATATTTGTTTCTTTTGAAGTAGAGAACATGCAACATTGAGCATGATGGAAATATTATAATGTTCTTGGTGTTGGTGTTGGTGCTGGTGCTGGTTTCACATTGCATTTGCTAAACTAGACCACTGCCCAAAGAATTGTTTTTTTCACTTTGGAACAATGTTAAACAAAATGTTTGATTATGAAAATGGGTATGTTACAGTTGGCTTATTTCTAAATATATATATATAAAATTGAAAACTCTGATACTGTTTGATACTTTGCGGGTTGATTTGGGATACTGTCTATTTTGACCCTCCTGGCGGGATAATAACCGGGCTCTGTTCTGACCCATTCCCTAGAGGGTATAAGTTTAGGGCTGATATGTCAGTTTATGTTTCTATCTCTCATTCAGTAAACCTATGATTCCCGGTCAAAGTATCACTCTATACAGTCTGTTATGTTCTGCAACTGTTAAATTGAGAAATCTATCTGAATGATTCTGAAAATACTTTTTTTATTCTGTTTAAAATATACTTCTTTAAAATTCTGCCGTTTTCTGAAAACTATATATATATATATATATATATATATATATATTTCCCGGGGGGAGTTTCTATACTTACTGAGTTGTAACTCACTCATTGCGTTGTTTTTACAGATGATGAGTCATAAGAGAACGATAGACCGTACGGACGAGGACTGAGTGTAGAAGCAACTTTGGATTACGGAATAAAACTTTAGGATAAATCCACTGAAAGTATTTTTCTCTACTTTAATATATTAAAATTTATTGAGGAATTTTGATAGTTAGGATAATTCCATTGAAAGTATTTTTCTCTACTTTAATATATTAAAATTTATTGAGGAATTTTGATAGTTGAATTAAATGGGTGATTTGTGATATAGATTCTATGAATGTAAGGACCTTGTATTCTTTGAGTTTACTTTGAGAATACGGTCATGTCGGCTTTCCGGATAAGGACTTTTAGACCCAGGTCCGGGGCGTGACATACTTATTATATATACATTTAATTATATAATAATACTCTCTCCATTCCTAAATATAAGACTCTTTAGACAAGTTTAGAAAATTAATGAATTTGTCATTTTCACCTAAAGTCCCAATATTATCTCTCTCTCTCTCACTCACTCACTCACTCACTTCTATAGCATAAGAAAAGAAAGGGAAAATAGGGATGGCAGAGGTGGCAAATAAAAAAATGTCAATGGTATAATTGGAATAAATTGTTGACAACTAATAAAAGATCCTTAAACGACAATTAATTTGGATACATATATATCTCCTAAACGACGATTAAATGGGAATGGAGGGATTAAATGAGAATGTGTTCCACTCATAATTTCGCACATGCTGGACAATTTTGTCCGTTAACCACTGTCTTACGGGTGTATGGATCAATCATCGTCAATTTTGTTCTTTCATTCTCCACAGGAAAGCTTGATGAGCGAGAAGTTGTAGCACCGAGAGCGGGGTTGATTTCTTGGATTTCAAAATTTGTGCATCTTTTCAAGTATTTTGCTTTCGTAAGAGGTAAGGAATGATCATACACCTCTGAAATATCAGTCCTAAAATGCATATATTCAATGGGGTAAAGTTATAGAATTGTGTAGCAATGTTTTAAAACCCGTCCCAGGCCGACAGATTAGACCACCGACCAACATGATTTGCGGTCTGGTTTAGCCCCCAAAACCGGTAGAGATAAAAAACATGATTCCTTTGTTCAATCCGGTAAAACTCGGCGGTCGAACCGTCTAATCTGGAAACCGAAACGGGTTTAGTAAAACCGATCGGGTCTAATATGTTGTAATAATTTTTTTTAAAGAGAAATTTGCAGTTTAAACAAACATGCGAGAAACACCTAATCTAACTCTCCCAGCTCTATGGTAGACGTCTAGCTAGGCAAGAAAAAAGAAGTTCTCTCTCAGTCTAACTCTCTAGCAAAATTCATCAAATCGACTTTTGGGGTTCTCGAAGAAGAAGATGGGCTTTCCATTGATTATGAAGAAATATAAAATTTACTTTATGATGACCTTGAAGAAGCAAGATTTCAAAGACAGCGTTGTCGTCTCCACCAAGGTAATTATACTAAGCTTGTTCACTTTTGTATTTCAAATACTTCTAAATTTTTATAATTCTATCGTGCTTAATTGTTTGTTTAAATGTTGATTACTTTAGATGATGAAGATTCTGGTGAAGACATTCCTGTGGTGCAAGCTCATACTGATGATATGGACCTCTCATCTCACGACAATATGAATTATTTTGGAGATTCCAACATTTTTATTGTTCTTGGAAACACAAGTGTTTTGGCAATGACTAGTGACAACCATGAGTTAAACTAGAGACGTTATTTCTAATTGGTTATTCTAGTTGAGATTGTTATTATCTTGTTGGATTGCCTATGATATATGTTTATTATTTAATCTTGTTTGGACTTTATTTGGTTATTTAGAGTTTTATTATAAGTACTTATGAGTTGTGACTGAATTTACATAACATCTTGAATGTTTTGTTAATTTTCAAGTTTCTATTGAGATGGTGTTTTAACCTTTGAATTTGTGCATCCCATATTAGTTGGAAAATTTCACATTTATTTCATTTGTAATGCCCGAAACTTTTGCTTATTTGATTATGTATTTTAATTACGTCATAACATGTTTTATATCTTTATTAAATGTTTAACATGATTGAATTATTAACTGTTATTTGTCATTTAACATGTTTATGTGTTATATGAAATTGTATGATGTTTTGGGATGTGTCAAGACATGAATGAACATTGTTAGAAGATGAGGGACTTAAAACATAATTAAAATTGAATGTTGGAGGCAGTTATGGCTGTCTTTTTTAGCCATTTTGGGAGGTTACACTTTAGAAAGAGAAGAGAGGAAATTTTTGAAAGTTCGAGAGAAGATTTGAGTGGTAAATTCTCACCGGATTTTAGTGAAGCTTATAGCAAAGTTGATCGCGTCGAAAAGAGCTTCGAGGTAGAGGAAGAGGATTTGCAATTCGAGTTCAGGACTAGGAGATATTCCACCGAGAGCAAGGGGCTGTCTTTGGGGATTTTCTGAACTTATTTTCTTGGTATTTTGACTTTGTTGCTTAATTGAAGGTATGGATCTTGCCCTTTGTTGCGTTGGTTGTTAGAACCTTTATGTACTGCTTTAATTATATACTATTGGAGCATAAACTATTGTATTATTGTATTCTTATCAATTGAATCAAATGCTATGAAAATTGTAAATTGGAATTCGTGAATTTGTGCATGCCATCTAATATGTGAATTGAGGATTTGTATTTGGTTTACTCGCTTCTTATACTTGTTCAAGTTTTGCATCATTGAACTATTTGGCGTCGTCTTAATTGGTTTAGTCGGGTTAGTCTTATTTGGCTTGGTCGACTGAGTCAACGCCCATTTATGAGCTCGTACTTAGAATGGATTAGATGACAGGATTCATTCATTTTTATTGAGTAATACGTGATCTGTTGATCCCGTGTGATCTCATGTCCTGTTAAGTTTTGAGGCGGATGCCGAGGGTTCTTACGCTGGGTGCGGATTTCGTGTCCTGCGATACTGTCACGCCCCGTTCCCGAGAGGCGAGACACGACCATGCCAATTGCCCAAAAGCTACTAACACAAGGTCTCTTATTCGTCTTAACTTAAAATTTCCAAATAAAATAAACAACGAAGGAATATATATAACTTAACAATATCTCAAGATACTTATTACATCAAAAATTTCCGCAGCGGAAACAATAAAGCGTAAAATAGAATGTTCAAATACTAAACCGAAAATAATAAATGAAACTCTCTTCACCAAAAGGGAACTTCTTCCCAACCTCCTAAATCATTCTCATCATTGCTAATTTTACCTGGGGAAAAAATATGGAAAGAGTGAGCTTCCAACTCAGTAAGAGGTTTATATCCTTTCCGGAATCAAACACTTTTTTTTTTAAAATTTCTTAACCTTTAAGAACCTAAAATTTAATAACAAAATCTGTAAACATAACATGAAAATATTTTAGAATCAAATAATCATGGGAAGCAAATAATTTAATTCCTAGGCTCTTTCTCGTAGAACATCGAATTGACTCATCGAGTCCTTAACCGGGAATATATTTCGAACGTTCGGCTTCGGTCGCGAGCGATGACTACCTAATCGATCCATAAAACATACTTTAACTGAAAGAGAGTTTCTCTTAACTTTATAGAACTATATCATCCATGAAGACACTTTTGTTCATATCAGATACTTTAAATAAGAATAAACAACCATAAAAAAAATATTGTATCATTTGTTGAAATCAAATCTTGACAATACAGAAAAGAAAGTGACATAAACTTTGTACAATATGCTTACTTAGTGATCAAAATCACCCACCAAAGATTTGTTCTTTTATTTTAACAAATATATCAGTAACCAAATCTGTTACTTTAAAATATTTAAAACATGGGCATAATGCATCCAAATTATGTAACCTGAAGATATATAGTGTTAAGAAAAATAAACTTCATTTGATATGTTTCCAAAAGATTGATCAAAGGATTAAACCAAATATGTTTTATCGAAACAATACACGCCAAAGGCCATTTTCAGACCGTAAACTTTGTAAGACATGCTTAAATCAACTTCGAAAATTTTCAGAGATTACATATACCCTTTAAACATCAAATATAACATCATAAAACAATATCTTTCATGCTCAATCAATAAGAAAACATATTTATTCGACATGCTTGATTCTGTTATTATAATACATAAAAAAATTTAGACAAATATTAAATTCATTAACATTGAAAATATTATCATCATAGATCATTTAAAAACGAAGGATTCAAAACCCCTTACCTTGTTGAATTCACAAATTCAAGAAAAGTATAGCAGAAATTCGTAGTAGAAAAATCAGCGATGTTCAAACAGCGATATCTCTCGGTTCGGGACTCGGAATGCCTCCCCTTCAGCGCTCACTCGTAGGAAATTTCGATACCTTCGTTTGTTAACTTACGGGTCGAAAACGGACGTCGTTAAGGCCTTCAAACACCAAAAATCTCTCTGCCCAGTTTTTGTTCCTCTCTTCTTCTTCTTTTTTTCTTGCCCTTTCCTTTTCCTTTTCCTTTTCCTTTTCCCTTCCCCTTTAGTAACTCAAATGGGATAGTGAAGAATCAGCAGTTTCAGAATTAATTGCACAAGAGGTCCCTCAACTTTCCATAGTCAAACACTCAAGCCCTCAAACTTTCTAAATATGCATGTAACACATGAAACATGTTGTGAAAATAAAGTGCACATAACACGTAATCAAATTAAATATACATGATGACAAATAATTAGGCAAAAAATCTCGTGTGTAGCTTGAGATATTTTTTAATAAATCACGAAGAAAGATTAAAAATTATTTTTAATAGTGAAGTTATATTTGATAAATATTGAATATATTCTTCTTTATTTGATCTTCTTTAGTTAAAAATATATTAATGAAAATTGTCAAAAAAAGAGTTATAGAAGAAATTCAAACCAATAAATTAGCTATTGGAGTAAATGCTAATTGCAGAATTGATGAATTCAGCAGTAAAAAGAAAGAAAATGGTTGGTGGTTGGGTGGAAAAAGTTGTTTGTTAGGTTCTTTAGTTGTTTCAATTGGTCTAATCAATAGCTGAGTCAGGTTTTTTATTTAATGAATAAGTTAGACAATATGAAATTATAACAACATCTTCTGATTCAGATATTATATTCTCTCTTTTCTCATTTATCTGTTGCGTTAACACATTAAATTCGAATTAAGAAAAAATAATTGATATATATATATATATATATATATATAAAATTACTTTTTACCCTTCAATTAATACATTTATGTTGGGACAATTTGAATACGATGTTGACTAAATTAGTGAAAGATGAGTGTAAAATTAGAAAATATATATTTAATAATCTCTTGATTTCTTAGAGTGACCGATAGTTAGAGATTGATAAAGTATGTGTCACGACCCAAAACCAATCGGTGACATGGCAGTGTCTCATTGATTAATGAAACACCAAAGCCGACAAATAGAGTTACTACAAAGAAATTCAATTATGATATAATCCGAAATAAGATTTCAGTAGCGGAAACTATTTATTACAAATGAAATTGTTCAATGTTGTTAATAATGAAATAAACTAAATTCTTTAATTGAAACCGGTTATGAATCGCTCTTCATAATTCCCATCCCAAATGCCATCATCCTCGTAGTGTTGCTCATCACCTAAATCATCTGCACAATAAAAGTGGATGGACTGAGCTCCGGTGCTTGGTAGGAACCAATAAAAATAACGAACAAGTATGAAACAACAAATAAGCTAAGTAACCATATTCCTCGCATCTAAACGCTAACATAGCCGAATGCACAAGCACCAGGCATTGCTCATACACTACACTAGATAACAACACCATTTAAACACTAAGAACATCACTACCGCTATGACACACAATCCCGCCACATGAGCTGACTCATCTATTCACTCTCAATCAACAATAACGGTAATGGCCCTAGCTATTATCCGAGCTAGGACGACTCAAAAACTTGCAGGCGCGGGTTTGGTACCGTCCCCCAAACGACGGGCCCATGATTTAAGGATCCATTCTTTTATTGTGTCATCACCCACAACAGTGGACTCAACAAAGCCATTACCGTCTCAATGACAACCTCATCGGGTGAGGGTTCAGAGATGCGTGTATCAGAAGACCTCTCGGGTCACGATGATCGATGTCGATGATCGGTGATCGCGTATCGCGATCGTATCGATCGTGATCGATGATCGAATGCGATGAGCGAACGAATCCTGCTAATTAGTCGTTCCTAGACAAAAGCTCAGTAGGGGCGAAGACTCGGTCGACCAAACCACATATGACTAAAATCAATGACTCCCAAATATGACGACCAAAGCGGTAACATTTATGCAAGTTCAATATAGGCCCAATTAATCCAAGATTCACAATTATCAGTTAATTATGACAATTTACATAAGGCAATAACAAGAACACAATAATCAATTTACGAATCAGATTTTAATGAATTTAAATCAAGCCCAAAACAGTTTATACGATATCGAAAGCAATAAACACAATTCGTGCAATTATTTCGTAAATTGAATAGTTTATCTACTTTTACTGTGCAATAATTAATCACCCAACAGTCTCAGCATGTAAACCCAGTATTATACATAATTATATGCGAGAACTAAATGACGTAGAGGGTCCCTACCTTTTACGAAGACAAAAGATGACAGAAAGAAAAAAAAACCGAAACAGCACTGCTCAGTCTTACTCTCGGAGCTATAACTTCCCGCTCAGGACTCGAAATGACGTGCCGTCTGTGCTCACTCGAATCTTATTCGATTATCTTCGAATAGGTATATTATGAACTGAAAACGGATAAGTAACAATCCCTCGGTGATCTCTCAAATTCTATCCAAAAAACTAAACTCTAAAAACTGTTTTCACAGCTTGTGCCTTGCGGCTGCCCAATGTGCCCGCCTCCTTTAGATTAATTATCTTTTCTCACATCAATCCCTACTGCCCACAAAACTTGCTCCCTTTCTTTTTTATGATATTTCTTTCTTTGCTTATTTATATTACTTTTTCTTTTAAATTCTCTAACCCCTTGCATCCCCTCGTATGATTTATATTTCTTTTATTAAGTTTAATTACCCTCATATGCCTTTTCTTTTTATTTCATTTTAGTTCTCTGACCCACGAAATTCCAAGAAGGCAAGAAGTCCCTTTTTATTTTATTTTATTTCTTTTTTCCTAAAGTAATTCCTTCGCCCTTATTTAATTAATCTAATCCCAATTAAATTCCAAAATCAATTCCCATCAATTATCTAATTAAAATTACCCATCTAGGTGAATTATAAATAAATCCTCAAACTACGTTACGCATGCATAATACTCAATAAAAGTATACAAACATAACACGTAACATTTTAAATTAAATAGACATGTAGTTAAATAGTCACACGAAATAAATTACGCCTACACCGTTAATCGCGAAAAATTCATTTGCATGTCAAAAATTACGTAAGCAAAAGTTACGGATTTCACAATATGTCTATGCGACATATAATCAGGAACAGAGGGAGTAATTATACAAGAAGAACCCGAATATTGGCAGCGATATACTTCCAGATCTTCTCAAGCCATTGTAATTGTTATTATCATCTTCTTTCATTCTGAGAAAATCGTGCAGGTTTAGAAAGTCGACTTTACCTAACGCGATTGAATTGTCAAGAAAATGAGTCGTTTTCTCAGAACTTCAGACTCCATAAACTAACACGGTTCCCAAGCAATTGGTGGAGAATGAAATGATTTTGTGTTTTTGTTGGTTCAATTGGTTGTTTCAATTGTTGAAAAGGAAGGATCTTTTTTTTGGGGGGTGTGGTAAAAAAAAATCAACCAGTAGTTCACTCTAATGAAGTTAAAAAAAATCAACCAGTAGTCCACTCTAATGAAGTTACCAAGAGCCATCTATTACGACTTATTCTTGTTGTTCAAAGCATCCACTTTTCATTAGATTAGTTTAAATGAAAATGATATATTAGTCTTTTTAATATTTTAAGTAAAAAAAGAAAAAAAATTCCAAAATTCTTTGTCGGTGCTATATTGAGTTGTTTTTCAAATTTTAACTCTGATTGTAATTTTTTTACAAAAAAAAAAAAGAAATAATAATTATACACTGTAGTACTTCTCCGTCTCAAATTATCTGTCTATTTTATATTTTTGAGTGAATAGTAAAAAGAGAAGATATGTTCATTGATTGATTCTTTTTGAACGGATGAGAAGAAAAGAGAAGACAAGTTGATGCTTCTCTGAGTGGGTGGATAATGTTGTTTGTTGAGATATTTTTTTTGGTTTTTTTTTTAATTATATATTTTGTGTTTTATTGGGGAATTGAGGGGTAAAAAAGAAAGGAAATGGTTGGTGGTTGAGTGAGTGAGTGGAAAAAGTTGTTTGTTAGGTTCTTTTATTTAATGAATAAGTTAGACAATATAAAATTATAATATCATCTTTTGATCTGTATATTATAATTATAAGATTAATAATAGGTCAATTGGTGTATTTAGTCTGAAACAATTTTTACTTGATAAGGTTGGTCCCTAATGATTGTTTGCAGCTTTTTAGATTCTCAATCAATTTACGGGTGCAGACAAGATCTCTAATTATTATTTGTAATTTTTTAGGTCTCTATTCTCTAAATTCGGACTTGTTCTAGCCCCTTTTTTCAATTTTCTATATCTTTCCAAGACAATCTATTAGAAGGTTGATACGCCTGTGGTCTTGTAGATTGTTGATTTTTAAGAAAGATGTGTTCATTTAATCACTAATCATTGAATAACGTTAAATTTTTCAAAAAATTGACTGAATGACCTTTTTGTTTCCCGTAAATTGATTGAGGATCTAAAAAATTGCAAACAATTATTATGGACTAATCTTGCTAAACGAAAATTGTTTCAGGATTAAATACATCATTTAGCCTTAATAATATCATCTTCATAATTGATGAATTGAGTAGGGGTGAAACAGTTCTCTCTATCCTTATTGGCAACCGCCCATCCGGGCTTAAAAAAAAGTGAGTAGTAGAAAAAGCAAGAAGATAAAGTTCATTGATTGATTGATTCTTTTTGAAAAGTTGAGAAGGAAAGAGCTTTTTGAAAAGCCTGAGTGGGTGGATAAAGTAAGGTCTATTCTGTCATGGATCAGGTCCATTGGACCATGCGGTCCAGATTTGGCCGCATCACTGCATTTCCTTCTCTCTCCTCATTCTGCAGGGATGTGGCTAAATCTGGACCACATGGACCCGGTCCATATCAGATATTTCCATAAAGTAAAGTTGTTTGTTAGGATACTTTTTTGTTTTATTTTTTATATATATATATATTATGCGAGTGATTATATATATTTTTATTATAAAAAAAAAATCTATGTAATCTTTACTAATTTGAATCATTCAGTCATAAAGTTTTGATGATTTGAATGGTAAAATATAAATAAAAGTCTAAAATACTATTTATTAATTTTATTGATCTCATTTAAATTTTATATATTTCTCTCGCACAACATCCAACACTACTAAAAAAAGTAATTTTTGCTTCAGACGGCACCTGCCGCAAAAGTACCTTTGTCGACGAGAAAACCCTTTTGCGTCGGTCCTGCAACGGCAATTGAAGGGTCGCAAGGAAAGGCGCCGCAAAAACTTCGCGACGGGAAGCGTTTGTCGCAATTAGTTTTTGCAACGGGAATTTTTCTATTTGCGACACGTTTTTTCCGTCTTGAAAACTTAGCAAAAACGACTACCTTTTGTGTCGCTTATGATATTCGACGCACCAACCGACACAAAAACACTTTTTGCGACACGTTTTTTCCGACATTAAAACTTAGCAAAAATGACTACTTTTTGTGTCGCTTATAACATCCGACGCAACAACTGACACAAAAAATAATTTCTGCGACACCTTATATATTGTGGAAAATAGTTTTTCAGCGTCGCAAGTATTATAATAAAATTCGTTTATTATTTTTTTTTGCAATGGCAAAATCTGACGAAAATAAATTTTTAACCGTCGCAAATGATATAATAATATCATATTTATTATTTTTTACAATGAGACAATCTGTTGCATATAACATTTATCTCGACGCTATAAGAAAACTCAAATTATTTTTACACTGACGAGATCAAATATTTCCGTTGCAAAACAAAAAAAAAGAATAATTTTAATTTTCCCGTCCAATGAAAATCGTCAAAAATTATAGTTAGCTTTCATATTTTTTTCTTTGCTCCAACATTACATGAAATTTTCTTCTAACATACACAAGAAAGTATATTCTCTACATACTATATAATAATTCTTTTCGGATTTGTATGAATATATCCTATAAATGGAAAATCTGCACCTTCTTGCAAGTTCTTAAACCTACAATGTGACTAATTACTGTAATATGTCTCGGAGTAAATGTGCCAATACTCGTGAAGATAACCGGCTGAGCACTTCGGGCACAACTTTGACAGAGAGACCGGGTAAAATGGGAAGCAGTTCTTGGATGACTTGAGCAACATTGACACCCTGTAGAGGCAAACAAGAATTAATATTGTAATGTTCAAGCGGATGTCTATACAACTTAAAACTGAGTGGCTTTTCTGTCGCTGCGTATGACTTAATGATCTCATTGCAAATTACTCCATAAGATAGAAAAAGAATATGACAATATCTTGACTAATAGTTTAAGAGGGTAGTCTCATTCATAGGAACAAAATTTGGACATTTGTATTTGCTTATATATAAGGCCTTGAAAGAGAGAAAGTATTGTTTGGAATGAAGTTTGGAAAAGAAAGTCGTTTATGGTCACTCATCCAAACAGAAAGAAAAAATATTTCAAAAGTACAATGTATTGAAGCCACTATTTTTAAAAACATACGAAAAAAAGAATATAAATATACTAATACTAAAACAGAAGATTGATTGCCAAGACGGTCATGCACCATTATGTGCTGAAGCAACATTCTGCTAATATATCCAAACAAAAATGAAACAACTTTTTCACAATAATCAGCCAGGAGAAGAATCATACATGTGAAAGAAACTGAAGTCGATAGGGAAGGGTGAACCCAAGGCCAGATTTAATACAACCATTTAAAAACTTGAGAATCCAACTCAAAACCAATTTCTAATGAGACCAGTAGCCAAATTCCTTTATATGACTTGGGAAGACAATGCAGGATTTTTTTCATCTTTCAATAGAACAATATAACTTTGATAATAGTTGTTGTATGACTAGAATAAATGATTATGCATGTAGCAGCTATATTTCTAGTAGTGCAACCACCAGTGATAATTTTAATTAACTAAAAGTATTAAATGATGAGTAGAAAGAAGGGTAAAATTCAAAAAATTGTCATTAATATATACTTTATTTCGAAAGTGAACAATTAATTTAGGACAAAAAAAAACGTGAACAGTTAATTTGGGATATAAAAAGTAATACACTAATCGAGTTTTGCTAAACCCATTTTTGTAATGCTTCTTCTCCAACTTCATTCAAACGTAATCAAATTCTTGAATTTTTGTCGAACTTATACTAAACAGTCTAAAGTTTATTTTTTTACTCAAATATTTGCAGAAAATATTTTGGAGGTGGCAACCAAGTTTGTTTATTTTAGTATAATTGGAAGGGAAAAAAAGAAGGTAAAAGCATGTAATACTAATTACTCAAAAAAAAAAAAAAGCAAACATGTAAAAGTTACAAATTTGTTAACTGAAAAGGAAAATGTCAGACCAAATTTGGAATAGAAAATAATAAATAAAATTCGAAAAGAGGTATTATACTCCATTATTGGAATATATATATATATATATATATATATATATATATATATATATATATATATATATATATATATATATATATATATTTTCACCATCAGAGCGGGAAGTAAATTTATTTGCTTCTTACATTTTTTATTTATATAAATATAAATAGTTAAAGTTTTAACAAATAACGAGTTATTCAAATGACTAAGTCCTCCGAATTCGATTGAGCTTAAAAATCAAGTTCGATTTTGAGAATTTAGAAATTTTTTATTTTTTAAATATTTAATAGAATAAAAAATAACTAAAAAGTATTAATTAAAAGTTATGGGTTTTAATATATTTATGGTTTTTTCTTTTCTTCTATTCTAATTTTTTAGATTTTTTCTTTTTTTTTCAATATTATTGAAGATCCCACATTGAAAGTGTACTGAAATTTTTTGGAGTTTGACAACATTGTAAATAAAGGGTTTGAGCATGTTTTTCAATTGAATGAATTGGTGGTTGATATTTAGCTCATTAAATTCTGTGACAAACTCAATTTGTTTTTCAACTTTTTAATTCCAATAGTCAATTTTTTTTTTTTAAAAAAATAGCTCATAGAGACATTTGATTTTTGGTACAACCTGCGAGAAAAACCTACTTATTATTATTTTTTTCATTTAAAGAGTCAAAATTTCAAAACAAATATAGTTTACTGAGCCATTTGTTTTCTTATACTCTTAATTATATGATAAATGGAATACTGAGCATAGCACATGTTATTAAACAATCTAATCTAACTATCTATCTATATTTATATTACAGAGTTTGTTTTCAATTTCAGCCAATCACATTCTTCTAAATCATACGTGTAATTTCCATGAATGTTTTATCAATTAATTATTTTATAAAATTTTGATTGGTTGGTTAAATTTTACTTTTGTTGTAACCTCTTAATTGGTTCATAAAACTATCCCACATTGAAAAGTTACATTGTTTGTTTAGTTTGACAATACTATAAAAAAAAGAGTACTATCACATGCTTTGAGTAAGAAATTGGGCTGGCAATTCATCCCATCAAAGTGGGGAAGCAAACTTATTTGCTTCTTACATTTTTTATTTGTATAAATATAAATAGTTAAAGTTTGTACAAATAACGGGTTATTCAGATGACTGAGTCCTCTGAATTCCGATTGAACTTACAATCAAGTTCGATTTGGAGAGTTTAGAAATTTGTAATTTTTTTAATATTTAATAGAATAAAAATAAGTAAAAAATATTAATTAAAAGTTATGGGTTTTAATAAATGGTCTATTCTAATTTTTAGATTTTTCTTTTTCCTTTTCAATATTATTCAAGATCCCACATTGAAAGTGTACGAGAAATTTTTGGAGTTTGACAACATTATAAATAAAGGGGTTTGAGCAAGTTTTTCAATTGAATGAATTGGTGGGTTGATATTTAGCTAATTAAATTCAGTGACAAACTCAATTTGTTTTTTAACTTTTTAATTTCAATAGTCTTTTTTTTTTTAAAAAAAAAAATCTCACATAGCCATTTGATTTTTGGTAGAACCTGCGAGAAAACCTACTTATTATTATTATTATTTTTTCATTTAAAGAGTCAAATCTTTAAATATATATATATATATATATATACTAGCCTAACATAAAAATACATAAATAAACTAAACATGCAGTAGAACAAACAAGTTGAAGTAATTAGCTCAATGATCAGAAGTCAAACTCAAATCAACCGGCAAGTCAAGATTTGCTCTTCTTCAAATTTCCCCAAGTATAAATGTTTGAAGTGAATTAAATTAAAGAACACCCCACCCCTCACACACAAAAACACACAAAAAGGTACAGAAGTGGCTCATAGTAAGGTAGGTACATAAAACACATATTCCTGGAAAGATACAAAAGAAGAAAATGAGTGAGAGCAACAAGTAAAATGTTGTAATGGTAAGACGATGATACAATCAAGCGATCTGACTGGTAAGATCTATAAGCACGTGGTTATAAATGACCCTATAAGCACCATAACCGGACTAAATGTTGACATAGAAGACTCCAAGTAGTGTATTTGGTGAAATGTTGAGCTTCAATAGAAGTAATGATGTGGAAGTACTGGAGAATAGTGTGCTTGAATGATAGGTTTGGATGTGATAATGGCAAAAATCGCCTTTGTCCCCAACTGATGTCCTTGTGGCTGTTTTAACCACTCAGAATTCGTCACGTGTCCCCATGCCGTCTAGTTAAAAAGGTAGAATTGAAGGGATATCCACATGCGACTGAGCGGTTAGGACAGACATAAGGATATCAATTGAAGACGAACGATCATATCCTTTGTTTAATGTACTTGAGGATTTCACCATGAAGTTAATATATATATATATATATATATTCCAATAATGGAGTATAATACCTCTTTTCGAATTTTATTTATTATTTTCTATTCCAAATTTGGACTGACATTTTCCTATTCAGTTAACAAATTTGTAACTTTTACATGTTTACTTTTTTTTTTTTTGAGTAATTAGTATTACATGCTTTTACCTTCTTTTTTTCCCTTCCAATTATGCTAAAATAAACAAACTTGGTTGTCACCTCCAAAATATTTTCTGCAAATATTTGTGTAAAAATATAAACTTTAGACTGTTTAGTATAAGTTCGACAAAAACTCAAGAACTTGATTACGTTTGAATGAAGTTGGAGAAGAAGCATTACAAAAATGGGTTTAGCAAAACTCGATTAGCGTATTACTTTTTCTATCCCAAATTAACTGTTCACTTTTTTTTTTGTCCTAAATTAATTGTCCACTTTCTAAATAAAGTATATATTAATAACAATTTTTTCAATTTTACCCTTTTAAACTCATCATTTAATACTTTTAGTTAATTAAAATTATCACTGGTGGTTGCACTACTAGAAATATAGCTGCTACATCCATAATCATTTATTCTAGTCATACAACAACTATTATCACAGTTATATTGTTCTATTGGAAGATGAAAAAAATCATGCATTGTCTTCCCAAGTCATATAAAGGAATTTGGCTACTGGTCTCATTAGAAATTGGTTTTGAGTTGGATTCTCAAGTTTTTAAATGGTTGTATTAAATCTGGCCTTGGGTTCACCTTTCCCTACTGACTTCAGTTTCTTTCACATGTATGATTCTTCTCCTGGCTGATTATTGTGAAAAAGCTGTTTCATTCTTGTTTGGATATATTAGCAGAATGTTGCTTCAGCACATAATGGTGCATGACCGTCTTGGCAAATCAATCTTCTGTTTTAGTATTAGTATATTTATATTCTTTTTTTCGTATGTTTTTAAAAATAGTGGCTTCAATACATTGTACTTTTGAAATATTTTTTCTTTCTGTTTGGATGAGTGACCATAAACGACTTTCTTTTCCAAACTTCATTCCAAACAATACTTTCTCTCTTTCAAGGCCTTATATATAAGCAAATACAAATGTCCAAATTTTGTTCCTATGAATGAGACTACCCTCTTAAACTATTAGTCAAGATATTGTCATATTCTTTTTCTATCTTATGGAGTAATTTGCAATGAGATCATTAAGTCATACGCATCAACAAAAAAGCCACTCAGTTTTAAGTTGTATAGACATCCGCTTGAACATTACAGTATTAATTCTTGTTTGCCTCTACAGGGTGTCAATGTTGCTCAAGTCATCCAAGAACTGCTTCCCATTTTACTCGGTCTCTCTGTCAAAGTTGTGCCCGAAGTGCTCAGCCGGTTATCTTCACGAGTATTGGCACGTTTACTCCGAGACATATTACAGTAATTAGTCACATTGTAGGTTTAAGAAATTTATAGGATATATTCATACAAATCCGAAAGGAATTATTATATAGTATGTAGAAAATATACTTTCTTGTATATGTTAGAAGAAAATTTCATGTAATGTTGGAGCAAAGAAAAAAATATGAAAGCTAACTATAATTTTTGACGATTTTCATTGGACGGGAAAATTTAAATTATTCTTTTTTTTTTTTTTTTTGCAACGGAAATATTTGATCTCGTTAGTGTAAAAATAATTTGAGTTTTCTTATAGCGTCGAGATAAATGTTATATGCGACAGATTGTCTCATTGTTAAAAATAATAAATATGATATTATTATATCATTTGAGACGGTTAAAAAATTATTTTCGTCAGATTGTGCCATTGCAAAAAAATAATAAACGAATTTTATTATAATACTTGCGACTTTCAAAAACTATTTTTCACAGTATATAAGGTGTCGCAGAAATTATTTTTTGTGTCAGTTGTTGCGTCGGATGTTATAAGCGACACAAAAAGTAGTCATTTTTGCTAAGTTTTCATGTCGGAAAAAACGTGTCGCAAAAAGTGTTTTTGTATCGGTTGGTGCGTCGAATATCATAAGCGACACAAAAGGTAGTCGTTTTTACTAAGTTTTCATGTTGGAAAAAACGTGTCGCAAATAGAAAAATTCCCGTTGCAAAAACTAATTGCGTCAGACGCTTCCCGTCGCGAAGTTTTTACGGCGTCTTTACTTGCGACCCTTCAATTGCCGTTGCATGACCGACGCAAAAGGGTTTTCTCGTCGACAAAGGTACTTTTTGCCGCAAAAATTACTTTTTTTAGTAGTGTTGGATGTTGTGCGAGAGAAATATATAAAATTTAAATGAGATTAATAAAATTGATAAAGAGTATTTTAGACTTTTATTTATATTTTACCATTCAAATCATCAAAACTTCATGATTGAATGATTCAAATTCGTAAAGATTACATAGATTTTTTTTTTTTTATTTTATATTTTAGACTTTTTTTTATATTTCACCAAGAAAAAAAGCAAATTGAAGAACCATGAAACACAATGAGGCAGCTATATATATATATATATATATATATATATATATATATATATATATATATATAAAATAAAATAACAAAAAAGTATCCTTACAAACAACTTTACTTTATCCACCCACTCAGGCTTTTCAAAAAGCTCTTTCCTTCTCAACTTTTCAAAAAGAATCAATCAATCAATGAGCTTTATTTATCTTCTTGCTTTTTCTACTGCTCACTTTTTTTAAGCCAGGGTGAGCGGTTGCCAATAAGGATAGAGAGAACTGTCTCATCTCTACTCAATTCATCAATTCTGAAGATGATATTATTAAGGCCAAATGGTGTATTTAATTATGAAATAATTTTCGTTTAGTAAGATTGGTTCATAATGATTGTTTGCAACTTTTTAGATCCTCAATCAATTTACGGAAAACAAAAATGTCATTCCGTCAATTTTTTGAAAAATTTAACGTTATTCAATGATTAGTGATTAAATGAACACATCTTTCTTAAAAATTAACAATCTACTAGACCACAGGCGTATCAACCTTCTAATAGATTGTCTCGGAAAGATATAGAAAATTGAAAAAAAGGTTAGAACAAGTCCGAATTTAGAGAATAGGGACCTAAAAAATTACAAATAATAATTGGAGATCTTTTCTGCACCCGTAAATTGATTGAGAATCTAAAAAGCTGCAAACAATCATTAGGGACCAACCTTATCAAGTAAAAATTATTTCAGGACTAAATACACCAATTGACCTATTACTAATCTTATAATTATAATATATAGATCAAAAGATGATATTATAATTTTAGAGTTAATAGCTATTTATAGCACTAAACTATTTATGAATTTCTCTTTATAGTACTAAACTATTTTTTTTTATCTAAATATGTCACTCAACTATTTACGTTTATCAAAAAATATACAACCACCCATTTTTTGGGTGTTTTCCGGCCAGCGATGTCACGTGAGTTGCTTCAGAACATGAACAAAGGCGAAAAGGAAAAGAAATATTGAAAATGTCGGCCATAACTGCTTAATTTGACAGACCCGTTTGCCCTTGCAACAACAAATTAAGTAGTTATCGCCCGACGTTTCCAAGATTCTTTTCCTTTTCGTCGTTGTTCATGTTTCAAGCAACTCACGCGACATCACTGTTTCGAAACACCCAAAAAATGGGTGGTTGTATATTTTTTGATAAACGTAAATAGTTGAGTGACATATTTAGATAAAAAAAATAGTTTAGTACTATAAAGAGAAATTAGTAAATAGTTTAATGTTATAAATAGTTATTAACTCTATAATTTTATATTGTCTAACTTATTCATTAAATAAAGGAACCTAACAAACAACTTTTTCCACTCACTCACTCAACCACCAACCATTTCCTTTCTATTTTTCCCCTCAATTCCCCAATAAATAAATAAAAACACAAAATATATAATTAAAAAAAAAACCAAAAAAAATATCTCAACAAACAACATTATCCACTCACTCAGAGAAGCATCAACTTGTCTTCTCTTTTCTTCTCATCCGTTCAAAAAGAATCAATCAATGAACATATCTTCACGGGAATCGCGGAGGTCACGTGTTCGATTCCTATATCTCCCCATAATGGGGTAAATAATTTCTTCTTCTTATGAGGCTTATCTTCCTCCGGGCGTAGTGCATGCTCAATCTTTCCTATCTTGGGTACTCTCCGCTCTTCCCCTTCGGGGGGCAATCGCCTTCGGGCGCTCAAAAAAAAAAATGAACATATCTTCTCTTTTTACTATTCACTCAAAAATATAAAATAGACAGATAATTTGAGACGGATAAGTACTATAGTGTATAACTATTATTTCATTTTTTTTGTAAAAAAATTACAATCAGGGTTAAAATTTGAAAAACAACTCAATATAGCACCGACAAAGAATTTTGGAATTTTTTTTTCTTTTTTTACTTAAAATATTAAAAAGACTAATATATCATTTTCATTTAAACTAATCTAATGAAAAGTGGATGGTTATGGCTCTTGGTAACTTCATTAGAGTGGACTACTGGTTGATTTTTTTTTACCACACCCCCAAAAAAAAAGATCCTTCCTTTTCAACAATTGAAACAACCAATTGAACCAACAAACGAACAAAATCATTTCATTCTCCACCAATTGCTTGGGAACCGTGTTAGTTTATAGAGTCTGAAGTTATGAGAAAACGACTCATTTTCTTGACAATTCAATCGTCTTAGGTAAAGTCGACTCTCTAAACCTGCACAATTTTCTTTGAATGAAAGAAGATGATAATAATAATTACAATGGCCTGACAAGATCTGGAAGTATATCGCTGCCAATATTCGGGTTCTTCTTGTATAATTACTCCCTCTGTTCCTAATAAAGCAGGCGATTTGATAGAGGTACAACGTGAAATTGAAGCTATGAATGAAATTCCGGAATCTACTAGTACCAACTATCATTTGGTAAATGGTACTAGTTCACCTCCAAAATAGAACAATACTATCAAGGGGTAGAAGAAAATAAAGTTTATGATAATTATGAGAACGGGAAATATAATCAGCAACCTTATGGCGCCACTGAAAAGGTAATTCAACTCGGAATTCTATTTTTATTTTTTGCTTTTCGGTACTTTTTGTCATCCATGATTTCTCTTCTTTTTTTACTACAGGAAGAAGTGGCTCATAGTAAGGTAGGTACAGAAAACACATATTCGGAAAAGATACGAAAGAAGAAAATGAGTAAGAGCAGCAAGTAAAATGTTATAATGGTAAAACCGATGATACAATCAAGCGATCTGACTGGTAAGATCTATAGGCACGTGGTTGTATATGATCATATAAGCACCATAACCGGACTACAAGTTGACATAGAAGACTACAAGTAGTGTGTTTGGTGAAATGCTGAGCTTCAATGGAAGTAATGATGTGGAAGTACTGGAGATTAGAGTGCTTGAATGATAGGTTTTGATGTGTGTATGGCAAAAAATCGTCTACACCCATTTGTCTCAACAATTCAAAATTTGATACGTGCTCCCCTTTTTACTAGTTAAAAATGTAAAACTGAAAGGGATATCCGCATTGTAAATTTTAAGTTGTTGGGACGTCAATTGGGAATGTACGATTATTTCTCGTGTTTAATGTATTTGGAGGATTTCACCATGAAGTTAAAAAAAATCTAATAATGGAATATATTTCAAATTTTATTTATTATTTTCTGTTCAAAATTTGGATGTACATTTGGAACTCTTATATTGCAATCGTTTTTTTTTAGTAATTAGTATTACATGCTTTTACTTTTTTTTTTCCTTCCAATTATACTAAAATGAACAAACTTGGTTGCCACCTCCAAAAAAAAATTCTGCAAATATTTGTGTAAAAAAAAATAAACTTAGACATTTAAGGATAAGTTTGACAAAAGCTGAAGAACTTGATTACGTTTGAATGAAATTCGAGAAGAAACATTACAAAAATGGGGGTTCAGCAAAACTCGAGCTTGGAAAAGATTAAATGAAGCTCAACTTAATTAGGTAAAAATTTGACTCAACTTGAATTATTGCGGCTTTAATACAAACATTATAAAAATGGATTCAGCAATACTCGAGCTTGGAAAAGATTAAATGAAGCTCGACTCGATCAGGTCAAAACTTGACTCAACTTGAAGCATTGCGGCCTTAATACATCCTTGCGGCACGACACTTATCATTGGTCACCATATAGTTTTTTATGCTCCAATCTTATACCCTATGTTAGTAGTAAGAGATTCAAGGCTAAGGCCAAGACCGTTTCAATCATTTTGATGTTTTAACTTTAAACTCTAAAATAAGGCACTATTAATCGGGAAAAAAGAGACTTATGTATATGTAACAATTAATAATGCTAATTTAGTTGAAAGAGAAATATTAAAAATTAGTTTATTAACTATTAAGTATGACAGGAATCGGGTAGCTCAGTGGTAGAAGGCTGCCATGGCCAGTCGAGACGGAGGGTCGTGGTCGATTCCCAGTATCTCCCCTTATGGGGCAAATAAATTCTCCTTCTTGTGAGACTAAATTCCCTCCCCAGGCATGGAACATGCTACAATCTCCCTATCTAGGGTACTCTCCGCTCTTCTCCTTCGGGGGCAATCGCCTTCGGGCGTCAAAAAAAACTATTAAGTATGAATCGCAAGGATTATATAAATTTTTTTAATAAAAATATTATATATTCAATAACAGAATAAGTCACTCCGCATTGATCTAATAGTAAAGGCCGAGACCTCTTGACGAAGAAGTAGGTCCCATTTCCCTAATAAATAAATAAAAACACATAATATACAATAATAAAAAAAAACCAAAAAAGTATCCTAACAAACAACTTTATCCATCCACTCAGAGAAGCATCAACTTGTCTGAACAAGATGGCTCTTGGAATTCATTATTGGAGTCGGAATTCTTGTAATCAATTCTGCAAAGAGTATTTATTCCAATTTCTGCTAATTCAAAAAATCTTTTGCCTATAACTTCAAAATCAGTGAGTCATGGAGAGAAAGTTTGATTTTGTTCGCAGGTTTGTCGATCAGATTGATTCAAAATTCAATCCATTGTTTTTGCTTCTAGTTGATAATGAGAATAAGGTTGAGTCCTTACAAAAAGAGATACCGTTCCTGAAAATATGGGTATGGTGCTATTCAAATTGGTCAGCTGTCTTTGAGGATAATTTTCCATCCGCTAGTAAAGCAATTGAAGCTCTTGATTTCCTTGCTTTTACAGCTGAGGAATTGGGTGACTTTGACGGTGGCATTGAATTTGATATTGTCGGTGGCGTTGATGATGATATTGATGATGATGATGATGATAGTGATGATGGTGATGATGATAGTGATGATTATGGTTTAGGTTTAGGTTTAGATGTTTATGATGATATTAAGGTTTTGTATTTGGTTATTGAAAAGCTTCAATACTTTAAGCCATTTCTTAAAGAAACTTTCCTTGATTTGTCACGTATGTCGCTCAAATGCAAATATTCCATCCAAGACTCGAAGAAACTCGTTCAAATTGCCATCAAGAGTATGAAATATCTCCTGGATCTGAAACCCACTTTGGAAAATCAAATTGGAGCTGTTGTAAAAAGGTTAGAGTTCGTTTCTGCGATTTTTCACTTTGCTTCAAAAAAGAGAGTTATAGACGTTGATGAGTTCAATAGTTTCTTCAATCATCTTCAACATTGGACCAACTGCGCAGCTGGCGTATCATTTCTTTATTGGTTCGATGAGAAAGATGAACGATTGATCATTTTTGTTTCTGAACTAATTGACAAATTCAAGCCTTGTACTTTCGAGCTTGCAAAATTGTATCTTGATGTCTTGATGGCTTTGACGCCAGACAATGGTTATGATTTTTATCTCAGGGGAACAGCTGGTGCACGTTTTATCGAAATACTCCTAGAGGATCTTCCTCTTCTTCCTACCGATGATGGTTTTGAAACTCTCCAACACTGCCTTACATTTTACATATCATTTCTTATGAATCCACCAAGGCAGTCTGCCAAAGAGGGGAAGAGCAATATATGTGTCAATGACGCGGCATTTTTGATTTGCAACTTGAACAAAGGGAGCAATACTCTTCTTCTTCTTCTTCTTCATGATTTACTAGAAAAGATCAATCGAGTTGTCACTGAAATCAGAGAGCTTCAAGAAACTAATTCATCTTGGAACAATTTCCCCAAGACAAATGTAAAGGGCTTCTTGGATTCATTCTTTGAAGATCTCAAGGAAAAGCTGAGATATAAGACTTTCACAATATACCAAAGGCACAAGGCTATGACTATCCAGGAGTTGCTACTGTCTCTTGAACCCTCGCTCATGGCTATATTTGAGCTACAAGATGAGACTGAGGACCTAAAAGATCTTCGGATGCGAATCAGTAGGATGACATACATGGCTGACTACATCATCGACTCGTGTTTTCTTGTTGATCCTACTGATTATTGGCATAATTTTTGTTTTCTTTCTAATGTCACACAAGAAATTCAGTTCATTAAGACTGAGGTGAATGCATCCAAACACGTAGGGATGCGCAACATGAAATCAGCCATTCCCGATAAGATGAATTCTAATAGAGTCTTCCCTCTTCAAGCTAACAACACCGCCGCCGTGGATGATGTTATGGTTGGTTTCATGGACGAGGCAGAGAAAATAAGTATTTGTCTTGGAGCAGGATTACCTCAACTCGACATCGTCGCAATTGTTGGCATGGCGGGTCAAGGTAAGACAACTCTTGCCCGAAAAATTTATCATGATCATTCTGTGCGGCTTGATTTTAAAAAATATGCTTGGTGTTGCATATCTCAAGAATATAATATTAAAGACAAATTGATTGAGATTTTAATGCAAGTAAAACCAGTTGCAGTTGAAAATCTTAGCTCAAATGCTTTGCAAAAATGAAATCTGTGTGAAAAGTCAGGAAGACTTGGCTCAAATGCTTTACAAAAATGAAATCTGTATGAAAAGTCAGGAAGACGTAGCTCAAATGCTTTACAAATGCTTGAAAGGTTATAAATATCTTATTGTGTTAGATGATATCTGGGATGTAAAGGCATGGAGTGAGTTAAAAGCTTCATTTCCGGATGATGTCAATGGGAGCCGAATTATGATTACCAGTAGAATTCACACAGTGCCTTTGGAAGCTAAAGATGATTGCAATCTTTATGAGCTTCCTCCACTCTCCCTTGATGATAGCTTGGAGTTGCTACAACTGAAGTTGTCTTATAAAGATGGACTTCCTCTAAATTTGGTCGACATTGGAATGACGATTCTTGAGTATTGCAAAGGGTTACCTTTAGCCATTGTCGTGATTGCTGGTGTACTTGGAAAAGTAGACGCTAATGTTGCTTCTTGGAAACATATTTCTGATAGCGTAAAGTCACAGATTGCAAAGGAAGGGTGTATGAATATTCTCGAGCTAAGTTATGAGTATTTACCAGATTATTTAAAACCTTGCTTCCTATATATTGCGACATTTAGAGAGGATGAAATCATTTCTGCCAAGCTTTTGACCCGATACTGGATCGCTGAGGGGTTCGTACGAAAACACGAGAACAAAAGCATGGAGGATGTAGCGAATGAGTACCTGATGGATCTGGTTCTGAGAAGCCTATTATTTGTAAAAGAGAGAAGTTCCGAATTTGGAATCAAGAGATGTTTCTTTCATGATTTGGTGCGGGAGTTATGTTTGGAAATAGCCAATAAAGAAAACTTTTTACTAGTGCCAAAAAATTCTGACAATCATTCGATTGACAGAATGCATCAATCTTTTCGTGTATGGTTTCGGCCGGAATGTTCTCCGTATTTTTGGTCAAACCCTACAACTCCAGCACCAACTATTCGTACTTTCCTCTCGTATAACTATTTTCACAAAGATTGTGCCACTCTCTTCTTTCTCCGTTTCAAACTCCTGCGGATATTAAACTTGAAATCTGTCGTGATAAATCATGACGTTGATGCCATCACTCAACTGGTTCATTTGCGATTTTTGAAACTTTGGGGTATATCTCACCTTCCATCATCCATAGTCAACCTTTCAAGATTGGAGTTTCTCATTATACAAGTGGGTGGTCCTTATTCACTCCCCATAACTATTTGGAAAATGAAAAGTTTGCGATATCTTCGTCTGTTTGATTTTCGTATATTGTCATATTATTTAGTAGACAATTCTTTTCAATTGGAGAGTCTAAACTATTTTTCAGCAACATCCAATTACTTTACTACAAAAGAAGAGCTGATATGGGTATTGAAAAGGATGCCAAATGTTCGAAAATTGCGCCTCAAGTTGAAGGTTTTTGTACCAATATCAATCTATGTGAATAAGCTTGAATCTCTGAACTTGAGGGTAACAGAAGAGGAATCTGCCACTGAGTTCGACTTGCCATTCACTCTTACGAAGCTGAAACTGGAGGTCCCTCGTCGTTTTGCAAGTATTACAATTGCAATTGGCAAGCTCTCCAATCTTGTGGTTCTCAAATTGTGGAATGTTAGTTTTGACAACAACAGGTGGGACGTGGAAGACGAAGAATTCTCAAACTTACAATACCTAGCGTTACGAAACTCGGACATTAAAGAATGGAGTGTATCAGATTATTCCTTCCCCAAACTTCGACAACTTACTCTGGATTTTTGCCACAATCTGAGAGAGATTCCTTCTAGATTCGGAGACCTTTCTACCTTGGAAGTGTTAAAAGTTCGTGGGTGCAAAAAACTTGTTAATTCTGTTCGAGAGATTGTTGCAGAACAACAGGAACTTGGTGCTACGGGCCTTCAAATCATAACATATTTTGATGAAGAATGAAGGTAAACTTTATTCCACTTCCTTTCTTCTTATGGAGTCATGGATATTGCCACTAGGAAAAAAAATCAACTCAATATTTCTCTCATGAATTATCTGAATTTTATTTTCATTAGAAATTGAGAAATTCACCTTTTCTATTAAAAACAATTCTATTTCTATTCAAAACTTTTGTTTAGAAGAATTCTACTCATTAACTACTTTTGAGATGATATTTTGATAATTTAATTATAAACTATTTTCGAGACTGAGAATTTTTACAAATTAATCATGTTGTTTTGAGACTAAATTTGCTGCCATCATTGACACATTTTATTGGGGCTCGAACTTTTTTTTGTCCCCACGTGATTCCATTCCCTATCTTTTACAACAACAAAAAAAAAAAGGTTTTTGGATGTACTTTTAATCCGAAACCACCATGTTTTTTTTAATTTGTCAAAAGTGTCATTACAAAAATAGTTTGTTGATATAAATGATCTAAAGAAAAGTTTTTGTTCAAAATAGAAGCTGGAAAATAGTTTTTGAGTAAAAATAACGATTTTTTCTTACAAATTTTAGCTTTCAACCTTTGAAGAATTATGCAAAGTTTTAACTTTACATCCTAACTTGAAGTTCCTAATTCCGTCTATGTTATTAGGCTAAGTTGGGATTAATTGCTATTTGGGTCCCCAACATATTTGCGCGCAGCCAATTTCATCCTTTTTCTTTTTTTTTAACTTTTCACATCCCCAATATATTTTCAAACAGCCACTTTCATCCTTTTTAACTTTTTCCAGCCATTTTCATCCCCAATATATTTTCTAGCAGCCACTTTCATCCCCAATATATTTTCAAACAGCCACTTGCATCCTTTTTAAAGTGGCTGTTTGAAAATTTTTTGGGGATGAAAGTGGCTGCTAGAAAATATATTGGGGATGAAAGTGGCTGAAAAAAGTTTAATGGGATGAAAGTGGCTGTTTGAAAATATATTGGGGATGTGAAAAGTTAAAAAAAAAGAAAAAGGATGAAATTGGCTGCGCGCAAATATGTTGGGGACCCAAATGGCAATTAATCCGGCTAAGTTGTCTAATTTTTGCAGGGATCCAAAAGATGTCCAGGAGCTCACCTCCTCTGAATTCCAACAATATTGAAGTTAAATAAGTGGTTTCAATCTGAGTAGTGTACTTCATCAACATCCATATGTATAGTTGCCTCATTTTATTTGCTGGTTCTTTAGTTTGCTTTTTCTTGGTGAATTCTTCTTTTCCTTTTGTTGATGATCTTTAGGAAGTAACAATTTCTGTAATCTGCAATTTTTCTTTGAAGTTGAAAACTATTTCTTTTTCATGAATGCCTCTTTGATATGAATTGTTGATAAGCTATGTACAATGTAATTATCTGCAATTCTGTGGATGTTTTTCCTATATTTCAGGTGTGTGTTTCTTTTCTTTTCTTTTCTTTTTTAAGTTATTCTTACAATGCTGAATATTTAGAAATATTTTGTTGGGTTTTAAAAAAATTTTGAGGAGAATTATTTATATGCTTCTTATGAGAGTTCTAATAGTGATAATGTTGGTAATTTAATTGATTGAAAAGTACTTTTCATAATATTGGTGTCTAAATACTATTGACTCATCTAATACCTTTCTGGGTTGTTTTGATCTTTATTTTTGGTTCATTGTGTTTTCTGAGATGGGTTTATGCCAATTTTCTTAGACCTGCTAAGAATTTGAAGAAATATGGATCCCTTTCCATTGAAGGCATTGTAAAGGGATTTGCCTGCCTTCGAATTGGCTCGAAAAGGCCAAAATTTGATCTTGGTAGGTCGAAATATTGGCAATCTCGATGATGTTTCGAGTCAAATCTGTACAAGTATGGGAAAATTCAGATCAAGAATGTTGTGGTTGAATTTAGTGGTGATTTGAAAAAAGGGTATCAAGAAGATTTCTCAAGTAATTGAAGGATTGAATGTTAGAATCTTGATAAATAATGTGGGAAATTTCTTATCCTTATGCTAGATTTTTCCATGAGGTTGATGATGAATTGCTCAAGAATTTGATTAAGGCTAATGTACAAGGCACTACAAAGGTTACAAAAGTTGTTCTACCTGGGATGATTCGGAGAAAAAGAGGAGCAGTTATCAATATTGGCTCTGGTGCTGCCACTGTGATCCCCTCTGATCCTTTCTCTATATGCTTTTTTTTTGGAGTTTGATTAATTTTTATTTAGTAATTAATCTATGGTTTATGGCTAATAATAAGTGGTTTTGGTTCTTCTTTTTTATAGATATATTGATAAATTATCCAAGTGTCTTAATGTTGAATATAAACAACTTGGAATTGATGTTCAATGCCAGGTATGTATCTCTATCATACTTCAGTTGTGCATTAGTTCTTAAAATTTGGAGGATTAGAGTTCATAAAGGGCAACAAGAACTTGTGATAACTTACTAGTCTGTTTTTTAGAGTACAAATCTTATTACTAAAGTTTTTGTATTTAAGAGGTAAGAATAATACAATTATGCAGAAAACAATGCCATCTTGAGACTTTCTTCCAAGGTTTTGAAACCCGGCTCTGATGTCAACACGGAAAAGTTATTGAGTCAATGGCTAACGGGATTTCACAAGATAAAACAGGTTTTTTTACTCTACCATATTTGAGTTCTAATTCGGACTGTTTAGCATACCGGTTGAGTCGGGTTGGGTTTCAAAACATTGCCTTCTTCTGTCTTTTGCTAATTCCACATATTATTTCTGATTCAGATACAGATTGGAGGAGTTTTGTTTCCTACTACCACCATAAAAGGCAATTCTTTTTTGTGAAGATTAGGCAATAGTTTCCTTCGGTTGATTATTCAGTAGCATGAATGCCTCGTGTTGTCTGAAAACTGTGGAAATTGTAGTTTGTATTAAGAAATAAAAATATTGTCAGAAAAATTTACTAGAGTTTATAATCCAACTTGTCTGTCTATCGAAACTCTGCATTTTGATTAAACCAGTTCAATTATCCAATCATTTTTGTGTGTTTTTGACAAGCAACAAAGAAAGGAAAATGTTGTTATACAAGTGCCAAAATTTCGATCTTTAACACGACCTGATTTTGTTTGGATGGATTTTTCTGGTGTAGGATTGATTAAGGGAATGACATTTGAGCATTGCTGTAATTGATGGGGTCAGTAAAAAACTTAGGTGCAGGTTCTACTTTATGTTGCAACAAAAATGGCATTAATCAAAAGATCATCTTTCTTTGTTCCATCCTTTACTGGATATGCAAAAGCAGCTCTTCATTGGATAGGCCGGGAACCTCTATGTACGCTTTACTGGCCTCATTCCTAGGGCAGAGAGCTTTAATACAGGGTAGTGTTTCATAAATGTGCACCTGTTTTCATTTATTAATGTTTCATAAATAATATGTTAAACTGTTGCTGGTAGTCATTTAAACTCTTGTTAGTCATAGAAATTCTTTGTTGTAGTTTTGCACATGGAAGAGCCTTTAAATTACCATTGCCACATGGGGGCAAGGTGGGTGAGGGTCATTCCAGTTATGTGCATTCATGCAATATATGTTCCCGCTCTGTTGGGTTTTACAAGAGCTGTGCATCACGTGGAGTTCAGATTCCATGAACTCAAAAACTTGTGGCGTGGAATTATCGTCTCCACTTCTTCCATTGGTAGGATTTCTCTATTTTGAGCTCATACTTCATAATTCATGCATGATTGAGTTTTCATGATATTGCTTTTCTTTTCTTGTTTGTGTCCAACAATTTCTCTCATTAAAAAGGACTTGAAGGCGGTTTCCCATAAAGCATTCTTGAAATTTAGGCTATTTGGTGTTATTTTCCCCTCTAATGCCGCTATGGAGAACCATTCTGCTATGGAGTGTGTAGCGGCTATATGCGGCGGCACTATAGCGGCAGTATTTGCCGCTATTGACTGCACTGCTCTAAGGTATCCCATCTTTCAAGTCCTCTTTATTACTTTGCTGGCTGAACGTAGATAGCCAACTTGGAACAAAGAATGAAAATAAGGATAGAACATCCGGTAATATAGCACGGAAGTTTTCCGCTAGTTTCTTCTTTCTTTTTGGGTAATATATCTTAGTTGATATCATGCAAAATAGATTTGTGGTTTTGGCTGGAGAAAGATAGGGAAGATTCTGTGGAATAGATGCTTGGTTTGCCACTATTTTGAAGCATGGAAATAATGAATTGGGTACGAATTTCGAGATTCCTATATGCCTACTGGATTACATGTCGTAGAATTTACTTTTTTTGTTCGGTTTAGGTGCTGATAGTGGCTTTTATGTAAAAACAAAAATAGTTTACTTTCTTGAGAAATTTTGATTCTCTTGCGTTATGATATTACTGAAGTCATGTAATATGTCAAGAAATGAAAAAGTTCAAGTCTTAGAACCTAATGAACCTCTAGATAAGCTTCTTTTGGACAGAAAATTTCGTCAATCATTCATGGAATTTTCCGACAGGTGCCATTACAATATTTTAAACCTTTTTGGTCATCATCTAATACGATTTATATTAGTAACTATCGTGTATGATTTAGTTGCTTCGCTGGGGAGAGCTTCCATTTCTACGATGAAGTGCAACAACTTGACAAAGTTCCTGATAATGATCCCACTAGAAGAATTTACATGGCTCTGCACATTATTGAGAAACTAAGAAAATGTATGGCATTGCTAGAAATGGTGAAAAAAGAGAGCTGGTTTACGGACAAAATTGTCCAGCTGTATATCTCTTGAACAAGCTAAGCTGGACCTTTCAAATAAGTAGCAACTTCTACTGTGTACATATTTACCAAACCACATTTGAGGCTATTCAAAAGTCTAAACAATTCTTGTTAATCTTAACTAATTATATTAGAAATAGTTTCCTTGTTATAATATACAGATCAGAGTATGCTATTTGTGATATATGCAATAGCGGATCCAAAGGGGGTGAGGAGGCGACAACCCCTCAATTCTCCCAGCGTGAATATGTTGCATCTGCCCTGATTGCATGCGTAATATAAGTTGTTCAAGAACTATTACTACAATTTTGTTAAATAATGGCAATGGTGGGTATTTGCAGGTATATTGATCAACTGTCAAGAAGCTTATTATATGTTAGAATACAAAAAAATGGGGAATTGATGTACAATGACAGGTATGAATTGATCCATGACCTTCTTCTATGCTGGACAATTCTTGTCCAATTAATACTTACAAAATTATTGAAGCAAACTAGTAAATTGTAGTAATAAGTATAACCTACTTTTCAAAAAGAAAGAGAAAAAAAATAGAAATCAAGCATAAACTTCCTAAACTAAAGCTGTATAAAATGACATTGTCATACCCCCGTTCCACTATGTCAACGAAGCGTAGCTTATACGGTAAGATGATTCCCACTAACCAATAGGTCGTGAGTTCAAGTAAGTGAGGCATTACTATTAATCCTCATTTTAAAAAGAGAAATAGAAAGAAGAAAAAAAAACTGTTCTACTATATACACATAATTATAATTAGTCCTCCTTCTATATCAAATTGAATGTCCACAACTGACTTTACACAAACATTAAGAATTTTAGTTTAATCATAGATAAATTAACATAATGTCCATCTCCACCAAGAGCCAAGTGGTGGGATCTATGTGTTAGTGGGCAAAAAATCGTCTGTCTTCGTTCTGTATCCCCACGAATAGATATTTGGCACGTGTATATTTTTTTCCTATGGGTTTCACTATTTCTTTTAGGTTATAATTTTTTAATTAAAAATTTAATACATATAATTTTTTTTTATTTGTAGGACAGTGAAGGGACACCGAATGGGGACAAAGAATTCCTAGCCGTGTTAGTGGATATTCAATTCCTTGAATATAGGAGGATAGTTATAATAGTTTAGAGATGAAATATGTCTATTTTAAGAAAGTGAACATTTATTTTATGACAAACTAAAATAGAGATGTGGACATTTAATGTGCGATGAAGTTTATAAACATGAACTTATAATTATTATCATTATTTACATGTATTCGCAAGTGATAAAAATGTTATTGGTTTTAATTTTTTTTATCTAGTTTTTATTTTCTCATGAGTAATTTGATACCCAAGAACATTTTAAACCAATCATATAACGCTCAAGGACATCTTAATCCATCCAAAACGGAAGATGAAGGTGTAAATCAATCTAACCCCATCTTCACTTCTTGAAAATTTCTCATAGCACAGTTTAATTTAAATCACTTAACTCCCACACACTTTTACAACAATATAGATTCATTTCTAATTTGGTATAATAACCATGATTATCAATCTTATAAGTCGCGCTTCTGATCAAGCCTCGTGGTCATTGCAATGGCGTTGTGAACTCGTAGATACGTCTTTTCTTGATTATTTTTACTTTGAGCTTGATTTGATGTGGGAAATTATATTTTTGGTTCGTTCGGATCCCTTCTAACACTCTCTGTAACACTATTTATGACATTTTAATTATAAAAACTTCTATTCATATATCGTAAACTTAACAAGATAAATCCTATGTGAATAAGCAATTTGGCTACAATGCTTATAGGGTTTTTATAAGCACGGTACTTATAGATTTGAGTCGTCAGATTGTTTAATCCGACGTTCTAGATTAAAAACGATTTCACCTAACTTTTTTATGAACAATTAGCCACTCTCTTATGAATAGTTTTTGTAAAGTCACTTTTAACTTGAATGGTCGAAGAAATTATCCAACAAACCTCATAGTACGAATAGTTAGCATAAAAATTGTATGCGAAATAATATTTGAGTTAAAAATATGAAATTGCGTTTGGTATCCCAATAGACTATTCTTCAAATACAACCGCACAAACCATATTCCAAAGAGTTGATACATATATAGGGAGAGAAAAATTCCCTATATATAGCATCAATAATTTATCCAATTAGTATAAATAGTAATAAAAAAAAAAAAATCATTAGGCTATTTTTTGCATCAACTATTTAGGGCTGCTCTAAATGACCAATTAACGAATCCGACTAGTTTTCAAGCAAAAAAAAGGGCACGTGAGCAGCACGTGCGGCCGGTGACAAAGGCAAAATTGTCCATCTCGTTATTACTGATGAGAAATCCCCTATATTTAGCATCAACAATTTACTCGACAAGCATAAATAGCAAAAAAAAAAAAAAAGAGACTATTTTTAGCATCAACCATTTATGGGCTGCTCTAAATGACCAATTAACTAATCAGACGAGTTTTCAGGCCAAAAAGGGCACGTGAGCAGCACATGTTGCCGGTGACAAAATGAACTTATAAAACATTCATTAATGCTACGGTTCTTTGCTTAAACTTGTAAAAATTATGAGATACATATTGTTGCAACACAATAAAATATAGATAATGAATCAATTATTAATATTTTTTTTTTTTTTTGCTAAATAGAAAACATATTAATATATGCATAGCTTTATAGTGCACAATAAAAGAAATACTAGGAAGTTCTTTGTTATTTAATTTCCCCAACCCCCACACACACACACACACACACACACACACATATATATATATATATATATATATATATATATATATATATATAAATGGATCCAGATCCGGCGTTAGATTTTTATATTTAAGACCCGTAATCGTTTTATTACCCTTATAACAATTCGTATTCGGATGCGGGTATAGGGGTCTGGAGTTCTTACCGAATCCAAACCGTTTTTTTCCGAATTCAAGTCAGATACTGGTCTAAACCTGACCCGTTTACAAGTCTAGTTACTAATGCAGTAAATTACATGGCATTTTTTTCCTTTTAGAAATCGAATAATACTTGTGAATCGTCAACATTGAAGGATAATAGTCCTAAATTATCCGTCCGTATTTATGTTTTAATATGTCCCAAATTAACTGTCCACTTTCTAAATAAATAGGTCATTGGTTATAACTTTTATAATTTTACCACTTACATTGAATGTTGGAGAGAGAAAAAAAGGTATAATTAAATTGTGACTAAAATTAAATATGGTCATGTTTGATATTTTACCATATTCTACTACATAATTTGATGAAATCTTAATTCATGTGTAAAATACAAAGTGGACAGATAATTTGAAACGGGGAAGTACTACAGTCTATAACTATTATTTCATATTTTTTGTAAAAAAATTACAAGCAGAGTTAAAATTTGAAAAAGAACTCAATATAGCACCGATGAAGAATTTTGGCTAATTTTTTCTCAAATTTTACCTAAAAATTAAAAAAACTAATATATCATTTTTCATTTAAACTAATTTATGAAAGGTCACTTGTCTGAACCAATGTTGTTAAAATCGCGAGTTAAATCGTAAAATCGTACGATTTTACGATTCTACGGAAGCAAAACGAGTTGAATCGAAGGTAAAATCGAAATCTGGTAGAATTGTAGACTCGGGTGTACGTTTTTACGATTCTACCGATTCCACAAATTTAGAGAGAGAGAGAGAGAGAGAGAGAGACGAACCTGCGATGGAGGTGGGCGACGGCGTCGGTGGAGGAGCTGCGGCAAAGCAAGGGAGGAGCAGCGGCGGTGAAGAAGGCCGAACAGAGATGGGGGAGACCGGGGGTGATGTCGCGGGAAAAAGGGAGAAGAAAGAAAATAAAAAAAGGGAGGCGGCGGCAATTTCACGGCGGAGAGGAAGAGAAAAAGAGAAGAAGGACGAGGAGAGGAATAGAAGAAAGAAAGAGGAGAAAGGCGGCGCGGTGCGCTGGAGAAGAAGATGATGAGGCGGCGGTGCCGCTGAGGAGGAATAAGGGAGGAGGAAGGGAAAGTTTTTGGGGTTTCTTCTAGGGTTTGGTCTCCTAAGAAACTATATATACTCAGGACTAAAGTAGCAATTAAAATATTAGCACATAAAATTCTATAAAATATATATTTTAATTTTTCGGTACGATTTTACGATTTTTCACCCTCCACCGATTCTACGTAGAATCACGATTTTAACAACCTTGGTCTGAACAAAAATAAGTTGTAATAGATGGCTTTTGGTAGCTTCATTAGAGTGGACTATTGGTTGACTTTGAGACCACGCCTAAAAACCTTCTTCTCCACCAATTGAAACAACCAATTGAAGCTAACAAACAAAAAAAAAACTTTTTTTTCTCTACCAATTGGTTGGGAAGCTGAGGAATGGAGAGTGAGGGTGATGGCAACCGTGTTAGTTTATAGAGCTTGGGGTTATGAGCAAACGACTCATGTCCTCGACAATTCAATAAAGTCGAATCTCTAAACCTACGCGATTTTCTCAAAATGAAAGAGGATGATAACAACAATTACAATGACCTGAGAAGATCTGGAAGTATATCGCTGCCAAGATTCGAGTTCTTCTTGTATAATTACTCTATCTATTCCTAATTATCTGTCGCCTAGATAAACTTTATCAATCTCTAAGTATCGATCATTTTAAGAAATTAAGAGAGTATTAAATGTATATATTTTTTTTAAAATTTCCACTTGTCTTTCATTAATTTAGTCATCAACTTATTTTAATTGTCCCAACATAAATGCATGAATTGAAGGGTAAAAGTATTTATATATTTTTAAATTAATATATCTCAATCATTTTATTAATTCGAGTATAATGTGTTAACACGACAGATAAATTAGAAGAGAGTGAGTATAATATACATGTCATAAGATGCTATTATAATTTCATATTGTCTAACTTATTCATTAAATTAAAAAACCTGACTCAGCTATTGATTGGACTAATTGAAACAAACAACTTTTTCCACCCACTCACTCAACCACCAACCTTTCTTTATTTTAACTAATCAATTCATCAATTGATTCAAGGGAAAATGACCCAAATAGTCCTTCAAGTATTTTCAAAGACATAGTTAGCTCCCCAAAGTATTTCGACTTCTTGTTAGGTCCTTAAACTAAAACCGCGTCTTATAAAACGTCCCACCGCCTGTTTTGATTGTTGTTTCCGGTGGAAAATAGGCACGTACTATGCACGTGTCTTTTGAGTCGGGGTAAAATGGTCCAAAAAATTATCTCTTGACCCACTAATTGACCCGAAGACCGCGAACACAATCCACTAGCTCAGACAGATTAGAACGGATCAAAAGAGCATTTTTCCATCTTTAACCTCTTGAATACACCAAGAACACCAGAAAGTCGAAATTCCAATGATGGAAAAAACTATGTAGCCTTGTTCTTCAAGTTCTGGGGTAGCAAAAACTCCAAACAACTACCCAGATCAGTAGCCAAAACGCTCCTCAGATGATCAAGTGTGTTGCTGACATCATCAACACAAACCCAGCAAACCAAAATAATTCGACCCACTAAAAACTCAATGATTTTGAATTCTGAATGGATAGAAAGCTGCTCTTTACAATATAGATCATAAAGAGTGTAACCACTTATAAAAACACTCACAGAAGCAACATATATTAGAAGAAAAGAATCCATAGATGGACCAAATATGACATCATCTTTTTACTATTCATTGGGAATTACCCATACTCGAAAATGTCTTTCTTCTTCTTCTTTGAAAACAACACCACGATGACGGAAACCTTAGATTTTTGCAAAATTTCCAAGAAGATCCACTGGGATATTCAAGAGAAAAGATGAAACTAGGGTTTGGAATCGCGACTGATTTGAGTGTTAATCTTGGTGTCTTTTGGATTTACATCTACTCATCAACGGTCTGATTTTCTCTTAATTTTTTGGACCATTTTACCCCGACTCAAAAGACACGTGCATAGTGCGTGCCTATTTTCCACCGAAAACAACCAGCAAAACAGGCGGTGGGACGTTTTATAAGACGCCGTTTTAGTTCAAGGACCTAACAAGAAGTGGAAATACTTTGAGGAGCTAACTATGTCTTCGAAAATACTTGAAGGACTATTTGGGTAATTTTCCCCATTTTGCAATTAGTATTTATTCCAATATCTAATTTTTGCTAAATAAATTATATTTCCATTAATCACAAATAGCGAGGCCATTACTGATCAAAGGAAAATCGAAAATACAGAAATATGAGTTATACTAATGATTTAAAAAATCACGATAATGAAACAAAAAGACACCCTAAGAAAACTTGGATGGTCGGGAAAAGCAACTAATAAAGCTAGCAAACTAAACAAATACATAATCTTATTCTTGAAAAGCATCTTCATTGCAATCCTCGAAACACGAGGGACAGGGAGAATATCACTTTCAACATCTTCGCTAGAGTCGACAATTTATAGGGACCATGGGCGTATCAGCCGTCACATAAATTGTCTCGGGAAGATGTAAAAAGATGATAAAGGGCCCAGATCAAGTCCGGGTTGAACACATCCTCCTAGAAAAATAGAAAAAAATCTAGATCTGCGAAGATCTGAGACTCATCTAACCTCTGCGTCTTGAATCTTGAAGAAAAAAAACTCTGAAAAAGGTTTCATATGATTCGTAGTGCAAAATAGAGTAATATTAACGGAACAAAAGGACCAAGATTTGACCATTGGCTCAAATCTGGCCAGCAGCAGAGGAGAGAAAGAGAGCAGGAGGAAGAGAGAGAAGAGAGAAAAAAAGAAAAAAAGAAAAAAAGCTGATTATTGGTTTGGATTTCTTCTAACATTTTTTGTGACACTTTAATTATGAAAACTTTCATTAATATATTTTAAACTAAACAAGATAAAATAAAAAAGTCATATATTCAATATTTATCAAATATATAACTTCACTTTTAAGAAGCATTCTTAATCCTTCTTCGTGATGTATTAGAAAAATATCTCTTGCAACACTCAAGACTTTAAGCTTAATCATTGTAAAAATTGTATACTAAATAAGATGTGAGTACAGGGAATCGGAGTAGCGCAGTGGTAAAGAGTTTCTCGGTCGCAGACGGAGTCACGTCAGTCGATTCACGTATCTCACCCTCGTGGGAGCAAATAAATTCTCCTCGCTTGTGAGGTAAATTCCCTCCGCAGGGCGTGAGGCGTGCTACAATCTCGCATGCAGGATCTTTCTCAGCTTTTCATAGCCAGAGCGATCGCGCCGAGCGTCAAAAAAAGAAAAAGAAAAAAGATGTGAGTTAAAAATATGAAAGTGCATTTGGTATTTAAATATACCATTCTTAAAATACAGCCGCCCATATCATATTCCTTGATGGTTTGATAGGTTTGACCACTTAATTTTGTAGTTGGAATATCACTGTCAGAAATATTATAATATTAATATACTGTCCAAAAGTTTCTTTCACATGCCCCAATTGTCGTAAAAAAATGTTATTGGAATGCTTGAAACAATCAACGATCAAACAACTCTTTCCACACACCCACACCCACACAAGCATAAACTTTTTCTTCTCTTCCCTCGTCAACCAGTTACTTAATTCTAGTACCGTCCTTAATGGATTGATGTAACGAAGCTCACATTTACAGAATGAATTATTTTGAACTAAACAAGATAAATTGAAAAAGAATATATTCAATATTTAGCAATTATAAGTTTACTTTTAAAAAGAATTGTTAAAATTTTCTTCGTGATATATTAGAAAATATCGCGTGCAACACACGAGACTTCACTACACCTGTCTCTGTAAATGTACATATGTCTGTTCCCGATTAGTCATAATTCACCATGTGTATATGAAATTGGAATAAACAAACTTGGTTGTCACCTCCAAAATCTTTTTTGCAAATATTTGTGTAAAAAAAATAAATTTTAGACTATTAAGTATAAGTTCGATAAAAGTTCAAGAACTTGATTACGTTTGAATGAAGTTCGAGAAGAAGCATTACAAAAATGGGTTCAGCAAAATCTGAGCTTGGGAAAGATTAAATGAAGCTCGAGTCATCACAAGGTCCATAGCCCAGTGGGGCTATAGCCTGCTCACGGTCGGCCGTGGGTTCAATACCCTCCTCACACAAGGGGCATGCTTTAAATTTTTTTCTTGGGTTCTCTCTTGTGTGAGGCACTTATATTCCCCCCTACATGGGTCTTCTAATCTTCCTCCTCTGTGAGGCACTTATATTCCCCCTCATGGGGCAACCGGCATGCTGGTCTTCTAATCTACCTCCTCCGTGAGGCACTTATATTCCCCCTCATGGGGCAACCGGCCTGCTGGTCTTCTAATTTACCTCATTTGTGAGGCACTTCTATATATATAATTTCCGCCCTACATGGGCTCCCTCCTCTGGTGAGGTAAAAAAAAAAATTGAAGCTCGAGTCGATTAGGTCAAAATTTGACTCAACTCGGATAGTTGCGGCCTTAATACATCCTTGCGGCCGTTTTAATCATTTTGATGATCATGTTTTAAATTTTAAACTTTAAAATAATGCCCTATTAATCGAAAAAAAAAGACTTATGAAAATGTAACAAAACATAATGCTAATTATTAACTATTAAGTCTGAATGATTAAAAATTGGTAAAGATTATATAGATTTTATTTAAAATAAATATTATATAAAAAATCACATAATATATAATAATAAAAAAACCAAAAAAAAAAAATCCTAACAAACAACTTTATCCAACCACTCAGACCAGCAGAAACTTATCTTCTCATAAGTTGGAAGGTCTGATATGGATCGGTCCTAATAAAACAGGTCCCATACTCATTTCACATAAATTGAGACAGGACCCACCTGCATGGTAGGTCCGGCCTCAATTTATGTCTCACATGTCCCATTGGAACCGTCCATGAGTGGAATTTCTCTTACAAGTCATAACAAACAACTTTTTTGTGTATGAGAAACTTATCTTCTCTTTCCTTCTCAAAAAGAATGAACTTATCTTGTCTTTCTTCTACTACTCACTCAATTCTTCAATTCTGCAATTAGATATATCATTTACAAATCTTTAGTTCTAACCTCAAAATTTAGTGAGTTATGGAGAGAAAATTAAATTTTCTTCGCAGGTTTCTCGATTCTCTCTATTCAGGAATCACTCCATCGAACAACAACTCTCATGGAAAAAAGTTTCCATTATATAATAATGATCTTGAGACCTTTCAAAAGGAGATCCCGTTCCTGAAAGTATGCTTAAGGTGCTATTCGAATTGGCCAAATGTCTTTGAGGATAATTTTCCATCTGCTACTAAAGCGATTGAAGCTCTAGATTTCCTTGCATTAACAGCCAAGGAATGGTATTACTACGGTGACGGTGATGCTGTTACTTTTGTTCGTGTTGTGTATGTGGTTTTTGAAAAGCTTCAGTACTTTAAACCATTTCTTAAAGAAGCTTTCCTTGATTTGTCACGTCTGTCGCTGAAATGCAAATATTCCATCAAAGAATCGAAGGAACTCGTTGATATTGCCATCAACAGTCTGAAATATCTCCTGAATCTGAAACCCAATTTGGAAAAGCAAATTGGAACTGTTTTAAAAAGGTTACAGTTCGTTTCTGCGATTTTTGGCTTTGCTTCAAGAACAACAACTGATGAGTTCAATAGTTTCTTCAATCATCTTCAACATTGGACCAACTGCGCAGCTGGCGTATCATTTCTTTATTGGTTTGACGAAAAAGATGAAAGGTTGAACATTTTTGTTTCTGATCTAATTTACAAATTCAAACCTTGTACTTTCGAGCTTGCAAAATTGTATCTTGATGTCTTGTTGACTTTGACGCCATACAAATATTCTGATTTTTCTGTCAAGGGAACTGCTGGGGCACGTTTTATTGAAATACTACTAGAGGATCGTCCTCTTCTTCCTACTGATGATGGATTTGAAACTCTCCAACACTGCCTCACATTTTACATATCATTTCTTATGAATCCACCAAAGGAGTATGCTGAAGAGAAGGGGAAGAGCAATCTTTGTGTCAATGACGTCGCATCTTTGATTTGCAACCTAAACAAAGGGAGCAATACTCGTATTCTTCTTCATGATTTACTAAAAAAGATCAATCGAGTTGTCGCTGAAATCAGAGAGCTTCGAGGAACGAATTCATCTTGGAACAAATACCCCAAGACAAATGTAAAAGGCTTCTTGGATTCATTCTTCGAAGATCTCAAGGAAAAGCTGAAATATGAGACTTTCACAATATACCAAAAGCATCATGCTATGACTATCCAGAAGTTGCTACTGTCTCTTGAACCATTGCTCATGGGCGTGTTCGATCTGCAAGATGAGAATGAAGACCTAAAAGATCTTCTTATGCGAATTAGTAGGATGGCTTACATGGCTGACTACGCCATTGACTCGTGTTTTCTTTTCGATCCTACTGATTATTGGCATAATGTATGTTTTCTTTCTGATGTTACAGAAGAAATTCAGTTCATTAAGACTGAGGTGAATGCATCCAAACACGTAGGAACACGCAACATGAGATCAGCCCTTCCCGTTAAGATGGATTCTAGGAGAGTATTCCCTCTTCAAGCTAACAACACCTCCACGGATGATGTCATGGTTGGTTTTGTGGACCAGACAGAGAAAATAATTAGTTGTCTTAGAGCAGGATCACCTCAACTCGACATTGTTGCAATTGTTGGCATGGCGGGTCAAGGTAAGACGACTCTTGCCCAAAACATTTATCATGATCGTTCTGTGCGGCTTGATTTTACTAAATATGCATGGTGTTGCATATCTCAAGAATATAATATTAAAGACATATTGATTGAGATTTTAAAGCAATTAAATCCAGTTGCACATGAAAATGAAATCTCTGTGAAAAGTCAGGAAGACTTGGCTCAAATTCTTTACAAATGCTTGAAAGGTTATAAATACCTTATTGTGTTAGATGATATCTGGGATATAAGGGCCTGGAGTGAGTTAAAAGCTTCATTTCCTGATGATGTCAATGGGAGCCGAATTATGATTACTAGTAGAATTCACACAGTGGCTTTGGAAGCTAAAGATGATTGCAATCTTTATGAGCTTCGTCCACTCTCCCCTGATGATAGTTTGGAGTTGCTACAACTGAAGCTGTCTTATAAAGATGGGCTTCCTCTAAATTTGGTCGACATTGGAAAGATGATTCTTGAATATTGCAAAGGGTTACCTTTAGCCATTGTAGTGATTGCAGGAGTACTTATAAAAGTAGATGCTAATGTTGCTTCATGGAAACATATTTCTGAGAGCGTAAAGTCACATATTGCAAAGGAAGGGTGTATGGATATTCTCAAGCTAAGTTACAACTATTTACCAGATTATTTAAAACCTTGCTTGCTGTATCTTGCGACATTTAGAGAGGATGAAATCATTTCTGCCAAGCGTTTGACCCAATACTGGATAGCTGAGGGGTTCGTACGAAAACACGAGACCAAAAGCACGGAGGATGTAGCAAAGGAGTACCTGATGGATCTGGTTCGGAGAAGCCTATTATTTGTAAAAGAGAGAAGTTCCAAATTTGGAATCAGGAGATGTTCCTTTCATGATTTGGTGCGGGAGTTATGTTTGGACTTGGCCAATAAAGAAAACTTTTTACTAGTGCCAAATATTTCTGACAATCATTTGATTGACCGAATGCATCAATCTTTTCGTGTATGGTTTCAGACGGAATGTTCTCCGTATTTTGAGTCAAAACCTATAATTCCAACTCCAACTCCAACTGTCCGTACTTTCCTCTCGTATGGTTCCACTGACTTCTTTCTCTGTTTTAAACTTCTGCGGATATTGAACTTCAGCTATGTCGGGGTAAATCTTCTTGTTGATGTCGTCACTCAACTGATTCATTTGCGATATTTGGAACTTAAGAGTATATCTCACATTCCATCATCCATAGTCAACCTTTCAAGATTGGAGTTTCTCAGTATAAAATATTGCGATTCTTATCTACTCCCCATAACTATATGGAATATGAAAAGTTTGAGATATCTTCGTCTGCATGATTTTAAGATATTGTCTTGTTATTTAGAAGACAATTCTTTTCAACTGGATAATCTAAACTATTTTTCAACAAAATTCCATGAATATACTACAAAAGAAGAGCTGATATGGGTATTAGGAATGATGCCGAATGTTCGAAAACTGAGCCTCCGGTTAAAGGTTTTTGTACCAATATCAATCTATGTGAACAAGCTTGAATCTCTGAACTTGATCGTAACAGAAGACCTCACTGCCACTGAGTTCGACTTTCCAGTCACTCTTACGAAGCTGACACTTGAAGTCCCACGTCTCTTTACAAGTATTACATTTGCAATTGGCAAGCTCTCCAATCTTGTGGTTCTCAAATTGTTGGATGCTAGGTTTAACAACAAGAGGTGGGACGTGGAAGACATAGAATTCTCAAACTTACAATACCTGGCGTTATTGGGCTCGGACATTGAAGAATGGAATGTATCGGATTATTCCTTCCCCAAACTTCGACATCTTAGTCTGAATGATTGCGAGAATCTGAGTGAGATTCCTTCTAGATTCGGACAGCTTTATTCCTTGGAAGTGTTGAAAGTCCAGGAGTGCAAAAACCTTGTTAATTCTGTTCGAGAAATTGTTGCAGAACAACATGAAAATGGTGCTGAGAGCCTTCAAATTATAACAGATTTTGATGAAGAATGAAGGTAAACTTTATTCCACTTCCTTTCTTCTTATGGAGTCATGGATATTGCCACTAGAAAAAATTGAGAAAATTTTCTCTTATGAATTTTCTGAATTTTCATAGATTTCATTAGAAATTGAGAAATTCATTATTTCTATTTCTAATAATAATAAAAATTCTATTTCTATTCAAAAAAATTATTTAGAATAATTCTACTCATGAACTACTTTCGAGACGATATTTTTGAAAATTTAATTATGTACTATTATTGAGACGATAATTTTGACAAATTAATCATGTTATTTTGAGACAAAATTTTTAGCTCACATATTTTATCGAGGCTCGATTTTTGTTTTGGTCCCTTCATGATTTCATTCCCTCCCTTTTGCAAAAAGAAAAAAAAAGTTGTTGGATATACTTTTAGCCTGAAACCACCGCGTTTTTTTTTTTATAATTTGTCAAAAGTGTCATTATGAAAATAGTTCATTGATAGAAATGTTCTAAACAAAAGTTTTGGTTAAAAATAGAAACTGAAAAATTAGTTTTTGAGAAAAAAATAACGATTTTTTCTTAGAAATTTTAGCTTTCAACCTCTGAAAAATTATGTAAAATTTTAACTTCACCTTCTAACTTGAAGTTCCTAATTCCTTCTATGTTATTAGGCTAAGTGGTCTAATTTTTGCAGGGATCCAAAAGATGTCTAGGAGCTCACTTCCTCTGAATTCCAACAATATGAAAGTTAAATAAGTGGTATTAATTTGAGTAGTTCACTTCATCAACATCCATATATATAGCTTCCTAATTATGTTTCATGGTTGTTCAATTTGCTTTTTTCTTGGTGAATTCTTCTTTTCTATTTGTTGATGATCTTTAGGAATCAACAGTTTCTGTAATCTACAGTTTTTCTCTGAAGTTGAAACTATTTCCTTTTAATGAATGCCTCTTTGATATGTAATTGTTGATAAACTATGTACAACGTAATTATTTGCAATTCTATGAATGTTTTTCATATTTCGGGGGTGTGTTTTTTTTTCTCTTTTTCTTGTTGAAGTTGTCATTACAATGCTGAATATTTAGAAATATTTTGTTGGGTTTTAAAAAAATGAGGAGAATTATTTATATGCTTCTTATGAGAGTTCTAATAGTGATAATGTTGGTAATTTAATCGATTGATGAAAAATACTTTTCATAATATTTGTTTCTAAATATTATTTTGAGATGCTGAAAAATTACCCGACATGATAGTATTGTTCATGAATAACACATTAAGACTGTATTTGGATCAGTTCTTATCGAGTCGTGGCCATCAAATGGTGCTTGATCTCCCACGAAATTTTAACGTGTTGGGCCAAAGCCAATTACTCATGGTCAGTAGCAGCATGAATGCCTTGGGTTGTCTGAATACTGTGGAAATTGTAACTAGTGTTAAGAAAGAAACAATATTGTCAGAAAATTTAATGAGCTGCCATTTCTTCTTGCCTTTAGCTTCAACTACAAATTGTTTTTGCTGCTGTTCTTGTAGAGAAGAACGAGTGTATCTTGATTAGCTTATCCAGTAGAATCACACATTTGGGAATCAAACGAGGAACACATGAACCTTGATATAATGGATCATGTGCGAAATTTTTTTCTGGTGATATGGATAAATTAGAAACACATGAATCATATTAGAAAAAATCATCAAACAAACAAAGTAAATAGTAAATACTTTCCCAGTTGGTTCAGAGTTGAACGTGTCATTTTGGCTTGGATTTCTACCCAAGAATCAATCCAGTTGCGGCACTGAAGTTTTTCTCAGCTCATACAAATACAATCTCAATCATTAACTTGATCTGAAATTCAAATTTTTTTCAGCATATATTGATATTAAGATGACAAAAGATCAAGTAGATGAATCAAGTGGCATAGATATTCTAATAATTTACATGTATATCATACAGACTATTTTACAAAAAGAATAGGCATGGCTGTGCCCAAGTATACAATGCCCTTAATAAGAAAACTCTTTACCACGAACCGAAATATGTTTCTTTATCTTCAGAACAAGCCTGAGCTGCTGGTGTCTTGAACAGTGATGCAAGGGTAGCAAATTCATGAACTGCATCCTTGTAATCGAGCAGGGGTTGAGTCTACATTCACCTTTCGTAGTTTCTCGCAGTAGGCAATGGCTCGGTCTCTCATCCAATCATGTTCTGCCACAATTATGAGCGTTGGAGGCATGCGTTTTAGAGGCACTTCTCCACTGATAAGAGGGTTGGCAGCTGGATGATCAAGATTGAACTCTTTTTCGGGTAGAAAGAGTTACAATGCAAGCACAGAGGTGGCTTTATCATATGTGTAAGAGTTTGCTAGATTGATCTCGGAATGCAAAGGACGACTTCCAATAAAAATCAGAGACAAAAGAACTTGAGCTACTACTCTTATGGGATCCAAAAGCTTGCCTGCCTACATCTTTTTGAGCGACAAAATTTGCAATGTTGGCACCACAACCAACTCCAAAGAGGGCAAGTTAGTGAATTTCTTTAATGTTCGTTCCTATTTGCTCCGCAGAGTGAATTATCACACTTGGCAGTCATTTCTGGTATATTGTATTTTGGAAAATATCTCCTTTCCAGACCATAAAGCAAAAAAATATAATTGATTCCGGTCTAATCTAACATCTAAACCATCACATTTACAAAGGAAAAAAGTTAGCTATAATAGAGTTTTCCGTTTTAAGCATCAACCACTTCTCTATGCTCACATTTCTCTCTTCAACAGGCTGTCGGTACATGCATCAGAACCAACCACCACAGATTATCATACAGTTCCCCTAGTTGAGGACAGATAAGAATAGCATCCATGCTCCACACAACTTGAGATACCAAATTATAGTATAATTTTTCTTAAGCGGATCTAAGACATTGAATATATCTCAGTAAACTAAGAGAGGGGAAAACAGCCTGATTCTAGAGTACCCCGACACCAAAACCCCCCAAAATAAGGAGTAATAGAACTCCCATTAGGTTAATACTGAAGGAAACTATTCATGCAAACTATGAAAGATGTAATGCACGATTTTTTTTTTTAATCAAAATGCACACATCTTAGAAGGTTTGTTATTGTAATCGAGACATATATGCAAGAATGAAATATATAAGTCCAGCTAAACAATGAAACAAGAACAAACCACCCCAACTAATTTTCAAACATGGCAATCAAATTCTTCACAACTACAATAAAGATTTCACCGAAAAGTAGATCATTGCGCGCTTTAAATCCTTTCCAAGACAGTTAAATTCCTTGAAAACAGGTAACATTCAACCCAAATTTTCCAATTGTACTAGTAATTACAATATCAAATAACAATCAATACACATAAAAGAGTCTTATATTCATTTCAGAAATTACCTAGAAGGGTCTCCATGAGCAGCCAACCAGGGCTCAATCATTGTGGCCAAAAATCCATCAACAATCTGCAACCTTCTCTTACCACCTCCACCTCCCTCTCTCTCTCTCTCTCACTTCCACTAAACCTTACATCCTTTAATGGCTGATTACACTCAGCCAAATTCGCCTGCATCCCCAACCATTTCAATACCTTTAATCCACTTCAAATGCGGCCGGATACTTACTCTCAGGTGTCAATCTATAATCTACCGCCACCACAATAGCATCACACAATTTCGCTAACCTCCGACAGAATATAACAGAATTGTCTATTTTTTCATTCTTGATGTTAATTCAGTCTTTCGGAAGTAGAGTGCACTTTTTTAATTAATTAATTTTTTAATAGTAATAGAAGATTGCCAATGTTCCTAAAATGTCTGGTTCGAACCTACGACTGCTCAGACCTTTTGAATTTTCCAATTTTTGTTTTTAGTTCTTTAAAAACGGGCTCAAAAAAAGAAATAGCGTTTTTTCTGGGAGAGAAAACTATTAGACGAATATCAAGAACCCCTATCAGTCGACTATGTAATTCGCTCAAGAAAATAGATCTTTGAAAGTTGTTTACTGAATTCAATATTATTGTTATTTTATTTGTTCCTCTGTACTATTTAAAGAAGAAGTCGTTTTGTTGTCAATTCTAAATTACAATGTCCAATGGACGGTATAAAATCGTCTGTTCCCGAAATCCTATTCCCTTCCCTGTCCCACCACTAAAAAATTATCACATTTCTAGTTATCCATAACATAACCACCTCCTGCATTACATCATGCTCATAATTTCTCTCTTTTCTTACCTCTAATTCTCCAAATGAGACATATAGCATATTTCTAATAGTGAGGTAGGGTTATGGAACAGACGAATGGACATGATCCATATAATAATTCTTTTTTTTTTTGGCTGCTGGAATGCAAGTGTGTGATAGATTCATTGATTATTCTAAATAATGTTAATCTTTTATGACAATCAAATAATTTGAATTTTTTTACTCTTTTGCTAATATCTCTTCTTTAATATTTTATGTTAAGCATGTATAATGCGCATGGGTACTTTTACATGTTTTAGCTATGGTTTTTCTTTTTCTTTTTCTTTTTTAAACCGACTAGCTGTTGATTTAACCACACCCAAAAACTACTACAATTTTGTTAATTAATGACAATGGTAGGTATTGGTGGAGAAACCAATTTGAAAAATTTGTAACTATTCCGGGTCCTCTACTTATGATCAAGATAATTCTCACCAAAGTTTTAGAATTGCTTGATCAATGGGAGAGGATCCGAGAAGCTAGATTATCTGTTGTGTTGGATAAAGGGTAGTATCCATGCTAACCTTTCTTTTTTGCTAATTGGCCATGAATTTTTTTGTCTAGATGACTGGTTTAACTATTCTTTGTGATATACCTATGTAAAGTGCTTCAGTTGATAATGATAAAATTGATCCCATTCCAACAAAAAGACAGTGGTAGGTATTTGTAGGTATTATTTGTTATAAATTGGGGTGAAGTATAAAATATTGTGAAATTCTTTCTAAAAAATAGGGGATCAATGATAATTTATATCTTATTATTGTATAAAATACCGTAAAGTCCTTCATAAAAATAGGGGGTCAATTATATTTAATAACTAATTATATCCAATAATTTGAGCTACAAAGTATTTCTATAATATAAACTTCCAAAATTAAAGTTGTATAAATGACATTGTCATACCCCGTTCTCCACCAAATGCTAAGTGGTGGGGACCTATGCGTTAGTAGATGTTAAATTCCTTTTAGAACAAAATATGTCTATTTTTTAAAAAAGTGAACATTTATTTTAAGACAAATTTAATTTATGATGGAGTATATAAACATGAGCTAAGTATTCGCATTATTTACATGAATTCGCAAGTGATAAATTTTTTATTAATTTAATTTTTTTTTTGAGTTTTTGTTTTGTAAATTTTATTTTCTCAAGAGTAATTTTTTTTTTTTTTTTTTTTTTTTTTTTGAGAAAATTCTCAAGAGTAATTTGATACTCAAGAACATTTTAAACTAATCACATAACGCTCAAGGACATCTTAGTCTTTATCCAAAAAGGAAGGAGAAAGGTGTAAATCACTCACACCCCCATCTTCACTTCTTGAAATTTTCCCATAGCACAGTTTAATACTCATGGACATTTAGTCTATCCAAAAAAACAAGAAACAAAAGTGTAAATCACTTAACTCCCACACACTTTTTGTCACACACCGTCTCCAAGTGATGATATAACAGTGCCCAAGTATACAATGCCCTTAATAATAAAACTTGTTACCACGAACCGAAATATGTTTCTTTACCCATATGGAAATATCTTCAGAACAAGCTTGAGCTGCTGGTGCCTTAAACAGTGATGCAAGAGTAGCAAATTCATGAACTGCATCCTTGTAATTGAGCAGGGGTGAGTCTACATTCACCTTTCGTAGTTTCTCGCAGTAGGCGATGGCCCGGTCCATCATCCAATCATGTTCTGCCACAATTATGAGCATGGGCGTCTCAAACATTTTAGAGACCCTATGTGAAATTTTAAATTAAGACTCAATATAACCTTAAAAAAAAAAAAAATTGGGGCCCCGTATATTTGGCTAAGTATATATATAAATAAAAAAAATTGGGGCTTCGAATTTTTGAGGGCCCTGTGCAATCACTCACCTCGCACTCCCTCATAGCCAGCCCTGATTATGAGCGTTGGAGGCATGCGTTTTAGAGGCACTTCTCTACCAGTCCGGTTCCTATGCGGAACAGCTTTTTTTTCCGCATGTGCGGAATAATCTCAACCGCCGGATGAGATTTTGAACGATCCAGATCGAGAGAGAGGAAAATTGCGGCTGGACTTAAAAAATTATAAAAAAAAAATTCTCTCTCCATATCTGAACCGTTAAAAAATCTCATCCGACAGCTGAGATCGTATTCCGCAGTGCGGAACAAAAAGTTGTTCTGCATAGGAGCCGGGACGCTTCTCCACTGATAAGAGGGTTTTGAATAAATTTGTTTCCATTAATCACAAATAGCCGAAGCCATTACAATCAAAGAAAAATCTGAAAATACAGAAAGTAAAAGTTATACAATGATTTAAAAATCACGATAACAGACAAAAAACATACCCAAGAAAACTTGAATGGTTAGAAAAAACTACTAGAAAACCTAGTCAACTAAACAAATACATAATCTTGTCCTTCAAAGCATCTTCATCGCAATCCTTGAACCACAGGGCCAGGAGAATATCACTTTCAACATCTTCCTTAGGGATCGACAATTTATAGGACCATGGGCGTATCAACCGTCCTACAAATTGTCTCGGGAAGATGTAAAAATGTGATAAAGGGCCCAGACCAAGTACGGGTTGAACATATCCTCCTAGAACCATAGAAAAAAAGTCTAGATCTGTGAAGATCTGAGACTCATCTAACCACTGCGTCTTCAATCTTTTAGAAAAAAACTTTGAAAAATGTTTCATATGATTCGTAGTACAAAATAGAGTAATAAAAACTAAACAAAAGGATCAAGATTTGGCCATTGGCCCAAATCTAGCCAGCCTCAAAAGGGAAATGAAGAACAGCAAGAAGGCAGAGAGGAGAGAGAAGAGAGAGAAAAGAAGATATTTTTCCACTGATAAGAGGGTTGACCACTTATTTTTGGAGTTAAAATTTCACTGACAAAAATATTAAATATTGATATGCTAAAAAGAATAGAATAACTATTCTTTCGCCAGAGTCCCAACTTTTCTTTCACAGGCCATTAATGCCTTGGCACAATCCCCAATTGACTTAAACATAAAATTGGCATTGGTTGGGTTGTCGGGACGGCTCCTATGCTGAACGTCCAAAATTTTGTATGTGCGGAATCATCCTAGCCGTCGGATAGAATTTTAAACGGTCCAGATCTGAAGAGAGAAAAGTTGCGGCTGACAATAAAAAATAATAATAATAAAATGTTATATAATGAAAGGGTACATATGTAATTTTACAAATAAATGATTGGGTTACCGAGGAGGAGAGAGAAAAGTTGCGGCTGAACAAAAACACATGTTCTTCGTTAGAGAACACATGTTCTCACGCAACTTTTCTCTCTTCTCCTGGGAAACAAAAAGTAACACGCAACCGTCACATCGATTGGGTTCCCGAGAAGGAGAGAGAAAAGTTACGGCTTAACAAAAATACATGTACTTCGTTAGAGAACACATGTTCTTGGTTAGAGGAGATACCATTCCTGAAAATATGCGTATGGTGCTATTGGAATTGGTCAACTATCTTTCAGGATAATTTTCCATCTGCTACTAAAGCAATTGAAGCTCTAGATTTTCTTGCTTTAACTGCCCAGAAATGGGCTGACGGTGACAGAGATGATTATGATGATGATGTTAGTATTCTTGGTATTGTGTATATGGTTTTTGAAAAGCTTGAGTACTTTAAGCCATTTCTTAAATAATCTTTCCTTGATTTGTCACGTATGTCGCTCAAATGCAAATATTCCATCCAAGACTCGACGGAACTCATTCAGATTGCCATCAAGAGCCTGAAACATCTCTTCTATCTGAAACCCACTTTGGAAAAGAAAATTGGAGCTGTTTTAAAAAGGTTAGAGTTCGTTTCTGCAATTTTTCACTTTTCTTCAAGAACAGATGTATATGTTGATGAGTTCAATAGTTTCTTCATTCATCTTCAACATTGGACCAACTGCGCATCTGGCGTATCATTTCTTTACTGGTTTGACGAAAAAGATGAAAGATTGACCATTTTTGTTTCTGATCTAATTGACAAATTCAAGCCTTGCACTTTCGAACTTGCAAAATTGTATCTTGATGTCTTGGTGACCTTGACGCCATACCGAGATTCTGATTTTTCTGTCAAGGAAATAGTTGGGGCACGTTTTATCGAAATACTACTAGAGGATCTTCCTCTTCTTCCTACTGGTGATGGTTTTGAAACTCTCCAACATTGCCTCACATTTTACATATCATTTCTTATGAATCCACCAAGGGAGTATGTAGAAGAGGAGGGGAATATCAATCTTTGTGTCAATGATGCAGCATCTTTGATTTGCAACTTGAACAAAGGGAGCAATACCCATATTCTTCTTCATGATTTACTAGAAAAGATCAATCGAGTTGTCGTTGAAATCAGAGAGCTTCAAGGAGCTAATTCATCTTGGAACAATTTCCCCAAGACAAATGTAAAGGGCTTCTTGGATTCATTCTTTAAAGATCTCAAGGAAAACCTTAAATATGAGACTTTCACATTGTACCTAAGGCATCATGTTATGACAATTCAGCATTTGCTACTGTCTCTTGAACCCTCTCTCATGGGTGTATTCGAGCTGCAAGATGAAAGCGAGGACCTAAAATATCTTCAGATGCGAATCTGTAGGATGGCATACATGGCTGAGTACGTCATCGACTCGTGTTTTCTTTTTTATCCTACTGATTATTGGCATAATTTATGTTTTGTTTATGATGCCACAGAAGAAATTCAGCTCATTAAGACTGAGGAGAATGCATCCAAACACGTAGGGACTCACAACATGAGATCAGCCCTTCCTGTTAAGTTGGATTTTAGTAGAGTCTTCCCTCCTCAAGCTAACAACACCTCCACGGATGATGTCATGGTTGGTTTCGTGGACGAGACAAAGAAAATAAGTATTTGTCTTAGAGCAGGAATACCTCAACTCGACATTGTCGCAATTGTTGGCATGGCGGGTCAAGGTAAGACGACTCTTGCCCGAAAAATTTATCATGATCGTTTTGTGCAGCTTGATTTTAAAAAATATGCATGGTGTTGCATATCTCAAGAATATAATATTAAAGACATATTGATTGAGATTACAAAGCAATTAAATCCAGCTGCACATGAAAATGAAATTTCTATGAAAAGTCATGAAGACTTAGCTCAAATTCTTTACAAATGCTTGAAAGGTTATAAATATCTTATTGTGTTAGATGATATATGGGATATAAGGACCTGGAGTGAGTTAAAAGCTTCATTTCCTGATGATGTCAATGGGAGCCGAATTATGGTTACCAGTAGAATTCACACAGTGGCTTTGGAAGCTAAAGATGATTGCAATCTTTATGAGCTTCGTCCACTCTCCCCTGATGATAGCTTGGAGTTGCTACAACTGAATCTGTCTTATAAAGATGGACTTCCTCTAAATTTGGTCGACATTGGAATGACAATTCTTGAGTATTGCAAAGGGTTACCTTTAGCCATTGTTGTGATTGCTGGTGTACTTAGAAAAGTAGACGCTAATGTTGCTTCCTGCAAACATATTTCTGAAAGTGTAAAGTCACAACTTGCAAAGGAAGTGTGTATGGATATTCTCGAGCTAAGTTACGAGTATTTACCAGATTATTTAAAACCTTGCTTACTTTATCTTGCGACATTTAGAGAGGATGAAATTATTTCTGCCAGGCGTTTGACCCGATACTGGATAGCTGAGGGGTTTGTACGAAAACACGAGACCAAAAGCATGGAAGATGTAGCGAATGAGTACCTGATGGATCTGGTTCGGAGAAGCCTATTATTTGTAAAAGAGAGAAGTTCCAAATTTGGAATCAAGAGATGTTCCTTTCATGATTTGGTGCGGGAGTTATGTTTGGAAGAAGCCAATAAAGAAAACTTTTTACTAGTGCCAAATATTTCTGACAATCATTCGATTGACAGAATGCATCAATCTTTTCGTGTATGGTTTCAGACGGAATGTTCTACGTTTTTTGAGTCAAAACCTATAACTCCAACTATCCGCACTTTCCTCTCTTACAGCTCTCTGCACAAATATTGTTCCACTCTCTTCTTTCTATGCTTCAAACTCCTGCGGATATTAAACTTGAGCGCTGTCGCGATAGATCTTGACGTTGATGCCGTCACTCAACTGGTTCATTTGCGATGTTTGGAACTTTGGAGTATATCTCACCTTCCATCATCCATAGTCAACCTTTCAAGATTGGAGTTTCTCTGTATACAATGGACTTGTACATCACTCCCCATAACTATATGGAATATGAAAAGTTTGAGATATCTTCGTCTATATAATTTTCGTATATTGTCTTGTTATTTAGTAGACAAATCTTTTCAACTGGATAATCTAAACATTTTTTCAACACTCCATGACTATACTACAAAAGAAGAGCTGATATGGGTATTGAGAAGGATGCCAAATGTTTGAAAATTGCGCCTCCGGTCGGAGGTTTTTGTACCAATATCAATCTATGTGAATAAACTTGAATCTCTGAACTTGAGCATGTCAGAAGAGCTATTTGTCACTAATTTCGACTTGCTCTCACGAAGCTGACACTAAAAGTCCCTCATCTTTTTGCAAGCATTACATTTGCAATTGGCAAGCTCTCCAATCTTGTGGTTCTCAAGTTAATGAGTGATAGTTTTGACAACAATAGGTGGGACGTGGAAGACGAAGAATTCTCAAACTTACAATACCTGGCGTTATCATGGTCGGACATTGAAGAATGGAGTGTATCGACTTATTCCTTTCCCAAACTTCGACAACTTAGTCTGATGTATTGCGAGAATCTGAGTGAAATTCCTTCTAGATTCGGACAGCTTTCTACCTTGGAAGTGTTGAAAGTTTATGAGTGCAAAAAACTTGCTAATTCTGTTCAAGAGATTGTTGCAGAACAACAGGAAAATGGTGCCGTGGACCTTCAAATCATAACAGATTTTTATGAAGAATGAAGGTAAACTCTATTCCACTTCCTTTCTTTCTTATTGCCACTAAAAAAAAAATCAACTCAAATGTTCTCTTATGAATTATCTGAATTATCATATATTTCATTAGAAATTGAGAAATTCGCCATATCTAATAAAATATTTTCTATTTCTATTTAAATATTTTATTTAAAATAATTCTATTCGTGAACTATTTTTTAAGACGATAATTTTTGAAAAATTAATTATGAACTATTTTCGAGACGATAATTTTGTGTGATACCCGGGACTTTTGCTTTCGTGTTATTTTGTATGTAATTAATTTTGTGTGACTTATAGTGTAGACGTATTTCATTTCGTGTAATTATATGTTTACGTGCCTATTTAATTTTGCAACATGTTACGTGTTACATTTTCGATACGTTTTATTGAGGGGCATTTCGCACACGTATCGTAATTAGAGGACTTAATTGTGTTTCATTTAGATGATGGATTGGAATTAATTAGGAATTTTATTGTATTAGAAAAATCACCATAATAAAATAGGAATTAAATCATATATATCATAAGGAAAGGAAATATTTTAATAAGAAAACAAAAAGAAAGCGGATTGTGGGGGTGAATTGTGCTCGTGTGCGTGTGTAGCAAGGAAAAAATTAAGAAAATAAAAATAATAATAATAAATAGGAATCGTGGGATGAGGGGATTAGGATAGGGTCACGGGGGTCATGGGGTCATGGGAGTAGTGGGATTGAGGATATATATGTGTATATATATATTACTCCATTAGGCTGGAAAGGGTTAAACAATATTAGACTCGGAATCGTGCAAAAGCAGTAGAGAAAGATCAAAATAAAAACAGTAGGATTTTTGGTTTAAGTTTAATATATCTAGCAACTTCGAGTGAATTTTTGAGTGAGTAATCCTTATCGGATTTCGGCGAAGCTTATACGTAAATTGATCACGACGAAACAAGCTACGAAGGCGTGGAAGCGGATTCACATTTCGAATTCGGAGTTGGAAGATATCTCACCAGGAACGGGAGAAGATTTTGTGAGTTTTAGATTTCTGTCCAGAACTTTGAGAGATCACCGAGGGAGCGTTATTTGTCCGTATTCAACCTATTATATACCGATTCGAAGATAATCGAATAAGCTTTGAGCGAGCGCAGACGGAACGCCATTTCGATTCCCGAGCAGAAAGTTATAGCTCTGCGAGTAAGGCTGGGCAGTGCTGTCTCGAATTCTCTGTTTTTAATTGTTTTCGTAAGAGGTAGGGACCTTCACGTCATTTAATTTACGCATTTATTTCTGCACAGTAAAAGCGGATAAATTATTCTATTTACGAAATATTTGCACGAATGGTTTTTATTACTTTCGATATTTTATAAATTGTGTTGGCATTATTTAAATTCGTTATAATCTGATTCGTTTATTGCTTACTGCGTTCTTGTTATTGCTTTATGTAAATTGTCATAATTATCTGATAATTGTGAATCTTGTATTATTTGGGCTTATATTGAACTTGCATAAATGTTACCGCTTTGGTCGTCATATTTTGGAGTCATTGATTTTAGTTATATGTGGTTTTGGTCGACCGAGTCGTCGCCCCTACTGAGCTCTTGTCTAGGAACGACTAATTAGCAGGATTCGTTCGCTACTGCATTCGATATCGATTACGTGACCCGAGAGGTCTTCGATATACTGGCGTCTCGAACCCTCACCCGATGAGGTTATCATTGGGGACGGTAATGGCTTTGTTGAGTCCATCTGTGGTGGGCAATGACACAATAAAAAGAATGGATCCTTAAACCCTGGGCCCGTCGTTTGGGGGACCGTACCAAACCCGCGCCTGCATTTTCTGAGTCGTCCTAGCTCGGATAATAGCTAGGGCCATTACCGTTATTGTTGATTGGGAGTGAATAGATGAGTCAGCTCATGTGGCGGGATTGTGTGTCATAGCGGTAGTGATGTTCTTAGTGTTTAAACGAAGTTTTAATCGAGTGTAGTGTATGAGCAATGTGTGGTGCTTGTTGTGCACTCGGTTATGTAAGCGTTTAGATGCGACGAATATGGTTACTTAGCTTAATTGTTGTTTCATACTTGTTCGTTCTTTTTATTGGTCCCTATTGAGAACCGTAGCTCAGTCCATCCTCTTTTACTGTGCAGATGATTTAGGTGATGAGCAACACTACGAAGATGATGGCATTTGGGATGGGGATTATGAAGAGTGATTCATAACCGGTTTAAATTTAAGAATTTAGTTTATTTTATTATTAGTATCGTTGAACAATTTCATTTGTAATAATTAGTTTCCGCTGTTGAACTCTTATTTCGGATTACTTCATAATTGAATTCTCATTTAGTAACTCTGTTTGTCGGCTTTGGTATTTCATTAACCAATGAGACACTGCCATGTCATCGACCCTGGTTACGGGGTGTGACATTTTGACAAATTAATCATGTTGTTTTGAGACAAAATTTACAGCAATATCGGGGCTCTTGTATTTATTTGTCCCTTCTGAGTCCATTCCCTTCCTTTTACAACACAAAAATGACTATTGGATGTACTTTTAGTATGAAATCACCGTGTTTGTTTTTAAATTTGTCAAAAGTGTCATTACGAAAATAGTTCATTGATAGAAATGTTCTAAACAAAAGCTTTGATTAAAAATAAAAACTGAAAAATAGTTTTTGAGTAAAATTTCTGAAGAATTATGTAAAATTTTAACTTTACATCCTAACTTGAAGTTCCTGGTTTTGTCTATATTATTAGGCTAAGTTGTATAATTTTTGCAGGATTCAAAAGATGTCCAGGAGCTCACTTCTGTAAAACACAAGAGGGGGGGGTGAATTGGGTTTTAACTAATCTTGCTAACTTTTTCGAATACTAATCAATGCAAGTGAGAACTTGAGCAAGATGAATGAAAGCTAAAGCAAAAACCCAATCAACAAGACAAAGGATTTAGAGTGGTTCGATTCACTTAGAATCTACATCCACTACCTTGAGCCGCACCCAAGGATTTCAACAAACTTCACTAAGAAGATGCCCACACAAGGTAGGACTTTACAATTGTGGCTAACTCACTAAGAGTTTTACAAACACAACCACAAACAAAAGCTCACTAAGAACTTGCCCACACTAAGTAGGTCTATTACAAAATTAACCCTATCACTAAGAAAGGGAATAAGATGGAATTCAATACAATGAAGTTCACTCTTCTAAGTGAAAGATATAATACCTTTGAAGCACAAACAATTTAGCTCTTGAACATATGAAGTCCACTCTTTGTCTTGCTTTTGAAAGAATACTCTTGAATGCTTTAGATCATAAGGATGAAGAGTATTTTTCTTTGAAAAGTGTTTTGGCTTGATGAGAGATCAATGAATATTTGATATGCAAGCCTTTCAAAGTGTTAGAGTCATTCTAAAGCTTTGGAGTATTTATACAATTCAAAATATGGCTGAAAAACGACTCTGCAACGGTCATATAACGGCTAGACCTCGCAGAGTTCGGTGGACCGAACTCTGAAACTCGGATGACCGAAGCACATCTCGGTCGACCGACTTGGGACCTCGGTCGACCGACCTTGGGAATTTCGGTCGACCGACCTAGCCAAAGGTCGTCCGAATCCTGCAGCTCAACTCTCTGTTAAATCTTCGGTTGATCCGAGAAAATCTCGGTTGACCGACTTTCCAGAGCATGAGAGAAGATGTTTAAACACTTGTTTTCAAATCATTTGAAGTCTAAAAGGTTTTCCCAAAAGGTAACACATAAGAACACTTGGAAAACTTTTCTAGGAGACTTTACTTTGAAATCAAAGGCTTTTTGAATAAGAACACATGTAAAGATCATTTCGAAACTTAAGCCTTTTGAAAACGTGTTTATGAAAACATGTATGCAAGACTAGAGTGAAGAGCTTATGTTCATTTGAGCATTGGTTAGAGCTTAATGATAAAGACTAATAGAGACAAAGCTAATCTAACCAAACCTAAGTCTTCAATCTTCAATCTTGAAAGATGAGCCTTGAATAATACGACTTTGAATCTTGATCATGGCTTGATTGAAGTACTTAGAGCTTCCAATCTATGTTCCGATATTCTATCACAAAGATATAAATATTAGACACAAACATCAAGTGTTTGTCCATTATCAAAAACCGAGTTCGATCGCCCTTAGGGCTAACAATCTCCCCCTTTTTGATTATGTCAAACTTTGATGTAATTAGATAGGATATGGACAATATTAAGTACAAGGAAGCATGACAGAAGAATATAAGAACAATTAAGTGTAAAGCTAAGTGCTTATAAAATAAACCAAGATAGAACAAGAAACATAAGCACTAGCAAGTTAAGTTCTTTTGCCATATGCATTAGGGACTCTTTGAGGAGCCCTATTTCCCAACCAACCTCCTTGCCTCCTTCCTTCCATATTAATAGCATTCTTGTGTGTAATATACATACCTTAGTTTACACAAGAAGCTAACTTACCATTTTCATCAATGTCGATGTGAGTGCTAAAGATCCTATTACAAAGAACATGCTCACACAAACATTAGAACTTACAATGGTTTGTTATCATCAAAACAACATAGAATATGCCCTTAGGGCTAACAATCTCCCCCTTTTTGATGATGACAAAACATTGATGCAAATGGGAATAATATGCAAAAATAAGATACCAAATGTATGCATGAGATAAGGATATTAAGGATCCAGACAAGTAGAAGTTTTCTCAAAAAAAATTCTACTCCCCCTATATTAAAGAATCCCTTATCTCTCCCATTTTGCAAGTTCTAAGCTTTCTCCTTTTGTAAATAACTTCTCTTGGCACATTTGCAACACTAAAAATTCTCCCTCTTTTTGTCAAAATCAAAAAGGGATATCAGAGCGCCAATAAGAAAAGCATTTTAACGAAAAGTAAAGATTAATTTTGGAGAAGCTTGATGAAATTTAATAATCCTCCCCATATAATGAAAAACTTAAAAACTATGGAGACAACTTGATGATCTTGTAGATTGATAGAATAAGAACCAAAAGATCAATTCTAAAGACCAAAAATAATTATGAAGAAGGATTACTTATGAATAAGCTTAGTTGATTTCTAAAAAACAAAGAGTCCATAAAAACACATAAATCCAAAAGATGGTCATGTATGGCTCAAAAAGAATATCAACCTAAGCTAAAAACAAAGGAGATAGGGAATAAACCTTAAAGAACAATCTCCCCGTTTATCAAACATACGATGTTAGCTATTTGATATTTAAAACCAAGTATGGCACAAATTGACCAATTGTAAAACATGATACCAATTGTAAATATAGCCAATTGTAAAACACGTTTGAAAATATAGCTAACAAAGTACTAGTGGAAGTGATACCATGAATTCATAAGATAAGCACAAGTATCACAACCAAAAGAAGTAGAGGAAGTGTAAGAAAACACTTGGAGTACATTCCTCTAACAAGTTAATGGTTAGCTAAATGAGTGTAGCAACTCTTAAAGGATACTAACCAAAAACTATAATGAGATCACAATGGATAAGAAAATCAATTGTAAAGAAAATGATCTCATAGTTATTTAGGAAGAACACATGTAGAATATGAACATATATACCATGTATAACTTCCAAAATAACTAACACAAATTGGCTATAAGATAAGAAAGTTGAAAACCAAGCCAATAAGTGATGTGATGATGTAAGATATGAAAAATTGAGAATACATCACATATTAGGGGGTACAAGATGAAAACATTTGAAGACTCCCCCTTTATCTCTTAATGATGCAACATTTTAACATGATACTCAAGGACGATAAATATCAAGCACATCATGTTAAGCATATGCAAATGAAGATCAAGCACCATAGAGATAAATTTAGTGCATTCTTGAAGATCTTGATATCAATTGTGATTGTGTTTGTACTCTAATTAAGATCTCGAGATATAAGTTGAGTATAAGACACATCATCAAGATAAAAGAACAAATGCACACAAAAAGAGAGTTTAGATAAACATGTTTATGCTTTTAAACCATCATTCTTGTCAAGTTTTGAAATAAACAACTAACATGTTGACAAGCAAAACATGATGTACATAAAACATAATCAAATAGGCACAAAACTCTCTAGTCAATAACTAAACTCATCATATAGGTAGGTTTTAGCTCATAAGGATCAACAACAATAGTAATGATCACTAACAAAGGATGAGTTAAGCCTTGTACCTCAATGCTCAAGGAGCTTGGACTTCTTACCATTTAGGTTGATCTTCTTTATCAATCAAGTCCATTGAGGCTTTTAGTGTGATCTTTGTCATGATCATCACTTTCAATTGAAGCTCATTGAGAGGTTGACTTATGATTGCTCCACTTTCTTTGATGTTCATCATTGATTGATGAGATGACAGCAATCTCCTCCTCTTTTCATTGTAGAGTCATTATTGATGGGTGACCTTTCTTTACTTGATGAATCCTCTACAATCTTGTGATCCTTGGCATTGGACTCTTTTCTTGGAGTCTTAGCTCACTTGTGCCATTCCTTGTAGTTCATATCTTCTTTTTGAACTTTAGAACACTTTGTAACCTACAAGGAATTCTTGAGAACTAATTTGGTACCTTTTCAAAGGTCCTTCAAAATTAGCTCAATTTCTCAAGTAAACACATATTTGCTTAAGGATCAAAAACCAAGGACAACTAGATGGATTCTTAAATGAATATGACATATCAAAAACAAGAATCAATCAAGTTGCATATGCTACATCTCATAGATACCTTAGCTCAATAGACATGGATAAACAAGAGCATGCTAAAGGTCATTTATATAATTATTGAATTCAAGCATGTGAGATGCACAATATATAAGAGCAAGCATATAAAAATATATATATCAAAAACACTTAACCACATTAATTAAAGTGTTAAGAGAAGGTGATTTTGATACCTTTGCTTTCATACCAAGTGATGAAGATATTGATTGACACTTTGGCTCTTGTCATCACTTGATGCTTTGCTCTAAGTACTTAACCAACTTGGTTCTCCAATTTGATTACCATTTGAGCTTTGAGAATCCAAGTGTTAAGGAGTGCTTTTGAATTTCTTCCATTGGCACATCTCCTTTGATTTCTTCCCAATGCCACTTCTCTTTGAATCTATAACATTCAAGCTTTGTGGCATACATCTAACTTATAAGAACCTATGAGATCAAGGGAAGAGTAGCTTTTGGTACCCACTTTTGTTTGGGTCCATAGGGGTTAGTTAAAATACGCTTAACTTTCTAAATAGTTTTTACCCCTTTTTCAATCTTCTTCTTAACATGGCATCTAGCATTAGTATGACCATGTTTTCCACAATATGTGCAACAAATGTGTGGCTTAGAAGATTTGTGAACATGCTCATGATATCTATTTTGCCTATGTGAGGAACTAGCATGAACAAAGTGATTCTTAGGCAACTTAGAAGAGCTAGCATGATCAATGTGATTAGCATTATAACCAAGACCATGTTTAACATTTGAAGCACGTTGCATATCAAGAATATGATCAAGCTTTTTTGTTCCTTTGGAGAACTTGTCAACAAGTGATGTAAGCTCAACAACTTTGATTTTCAAACTATCAAATTCAACAAGTTGACATTCAAGAGATGACATTTTATCACATGCTTCTTTGTATTGTAATGAAGATGTTTTGCAAGAGATAATAAGATTTTCATTTTCACATTTCAAGCATTTAACATCATCACACAATTTTTCATTTTCATTAGTCAATATTGATCTTTCATCAAGCAAGGATTCAATTTTAAGCTTCATCTCTTTGTTTTGCTTTGCACATTTTTCATTTGCTCATACATATCATATAAAAGCTCATTAGGATCATCCTCATCATCATCATCATTAGAACATGAAGGGGAGGGAGAAAGATGTACCTCATTACCAAAAGCCATGAAGCAAACATTTGAGTTTTCCTCTCCTTCTTCATTTTCTCTCTCATCTTGATCCCATGTGCATAGCATGCCCTTTGCATTCTTTGATTTGAAGAATTTTTTCTTTTTGTCTTCCTTGAGGCCCTTTGCTTTGGCGGTTGGGCACTTTCCTAAGAGATGTTGATTGCTTCCACATTCATAGCATTCCATCCCATAAGGATTTAGTTCTCTTCTATTTTGAGGGAATTTTCTTCCTTTCCCGGAAAGCATCATTTTCATTCGTTTTACCACTAAATCCATAGTCTCATCATTTACATTGATGTCTTCTTCATCACTTGAATCATTGGAATCATCAACATCAAGAAGAGCCTTTAAAGCACCACTCACTTTTGCCCTTTCAAGATGCTCATTCTTTTTGTGTGTGAGCTCATAAGTGAGAAGAGAACCAATGAGCTCCTCCGTTGGATAAGTCTTCAAATCTTTGGCTTCTTCAATGACTAGAGCTTTTCCTTCCCAACTTTTGGGAAGTGAGTTGAGAATCTTCCTATTTATTTCACCCAAAGTGTAATCTTTACCATATGACTTCAAACCATTTACCACATTGGTGAATCTTGTATTCATCTCATTGATTGATTCATTTGGCTTCATGGTGAATAGCTCAAACTCTCTAACTAGCAAATTCAACTTTGACTCTTTCACTTGATTTGTGCCTTCATGAGTAACTTCAAGCATTTTCCACATAGCATGAGCCGATTTGCTTCCACGAACACGGTTGTACTCATCCGGATTCAAGGCACAACTTAGAATGTTCATTGCCATATAATTTCGAGTCATTTTCTTGGACTCAACTTCATTTAGCTCATTATCCGGTTTTGACATTAAAGTACCATCAACAATCTTCAATGGAATAAAAGGACCTTCTTCAAATATATGCCATAGAGAATAATCAATGGAGCACACATATATCTTGAATCGGTTTTTCCAAGCATTATAGTTGTTTCCATCAAAGAGAGGTGGTCTATTTGTAGAAGAACCCTCTTGGTAGGCTAAAGCGGAAATACCGGCCATGATCTTTACTTCTAGTGGTTAGACTAAAATTGAAGACGAGGCTCTGATACCAATTGTAAAACACAAGAGGGGGGGTGAATTGGATTTTAACTAATCTTGCTAACTTTTTCGAATACTAATCAATGCAAGTGAGAACTTGAGCAAGATGAATGAAAGCTAAAGCAAAAACCCAATCAACAAGACAAAGGATTTAGAGTGGTTCGATTCACTTAGAATCTACATCCACTACCTTGAACCGCACCCAAGGATTTCAACAAACTTCACTAAGAAGATGCCCACACAAGGTAGGACTTTACAATTGTGGCTAACTCACTAAGAGTTTTACAAACACAACCACAAACAAAAGCTCACTAAGAACTTGCCCACACTAAGTAGGTCTATTACAAAATTAACCCTATCACTAAGAAAGGGAATAAGATGGAATTCAATACAATGAAGTTCACTCTTCTAAGTGAAAGATATAATACCTTTGAAGCACAAACAATTTAGCTCTTGAACATATGAAGTCCACTCTTTGTCTTGCTTTTGAAAGAATACTCTTGAATGCTTTAGATCATAAGGATGAAGAGTATTTTTCTTTGAAAAGTGTTTTGGCTTGATGAGAGATCAATGAATATTTGATATGCAAGCCTTTCAAAGTGTTAGAGTCATTCTAAAGCTTTGGAGTATTTATACAATTCAAAATATGGCTGAAAAACGACTCTGCAACGGTCATATAACGGCTAGACCTCGCAGAGTTCGGTGGACCGAACTCTGAAACTCGGATGACCGAAGCACATCTCGGTCGACCGACTTGGGACCTCGGTCGACCGACCTTGGGAATTTCGGTCGACCGACCTAGCCAAAGGTCGTCCGAATCCTGCTAGGGGTGTCAATCGAGCTATGTGAGCTGAGCTTGGCATAGCTCACGCTCAGCTCACATAAAAATTGAAAAGCTCACGCTCACGCTCAGCCCGTAAAAGCTCACAAACCTTGAGCTCACGCTCAGCTCACATTTTAACACGAGCTCGAGCTTAGCTCACGAGCTTCCCAAGCTCACTTATATTAGCGAAGAAAACGAAAATTCTATCTCAAGAATAGCATAATACAATGAGCCTTAAAACTAAATTTGGACAAGAATACACAAAAAGGAAGCAAAAGTTTAGAATTGTTTGATATGCTAATAAAAGGAGTCTTATATAAAAAAAAACAAAAAAACAAGAGAATCCATGCACTTAAAATTTTAACAAATGATAAATTTGCAAATTTCAAAAGATTGATTTAATTCCATTGTCGGTGGCAATTCCAATTTTGACAATCCCATTGAATTCTTCTACACCATCTCACTTTTTGTTGTGATTCATCCCAATGTATTTTGTACCGTGTTTTCCTACGCTGTCTTTTCATGTTTTCTCTCTTCCTTTAACTTTTGTACCTGTCTCTCTCCTATTGTAAGACTCATTCTTTAATATAATCTCCTTTCTACCCACAAAAAAAGACTATTGAATTAATCCACACATTATAATTATAATTATAATTATAATGTATATAAGTTTTTTTTAAATTAGTATTATTATTATATATATATATATAATATTTTAATTATATTAATCTTATTCGGGTTCGAGCTTTTTTCGGGCTGAGCGGGGTCAAGCTCACGCTCAGCTCACATAAGAAGCGAGCTTGAATATTAAGCTCACGCTCGGCTCACGCTCACATTACCTCAGCTCACGCTCACATTTTTTCGAGCTATGTGAGCCGGGTTCGGGCCGGCCCGAACCCGTTGACACCCCTAAATCCTGCAGCTCAACTCTCTGTTAAATCTTCGGTTGATCCGAGAAAATCTCGGTTGACCGACTTTCCAGAGCATGAGAGAAGATGTTTAAACACTTGTTTTCAAATCATTTGAAGTCTAAAAGGTTTTCCCAAAAGGTAACACATAAGAACACTTGGAAAACTTTTCTAGGAGACTTTACTTTGAAATCAAAGGCTTTTTGAATAAGAACACATGTAAAGATCATTTCGAAACTTAAGCCTTTTGAAAACGTGTTTATGAAAACATGTATGCAAGACTAGAGTGAAGAGCTTATGTTCATTTGAGCATTGGTTAAGGTTAATGATAAAGACTAATAGAGACAAAGCTAATCTAACCAAACCTAAGTCTTCAATCTTCAATCTTGAAAGATGAGCCTTGAATAATACGACTTTGAATCTTGATCATGGCTTGATTGAAGTACTTAGAGCTTCCAATCTATGTTCCGATATTCTATCACAAAGATATAAACATTAGACACAAACATCAAGTGTTTGTCCATTATCAAAAACCGAGTTCGATCACCCTTAGGGCTAACAACTTCCTCTGAATTTCAACAATATTGAAGTTAAATAAGTGATTTCAATCCGAGTAGTGTACTTCAACAACATTCATATCGCTGCCTTATTTTGTTTGATGGTTCTTCAATTTGCATTTTCTTGATGAATTCTTCTTTTCCTTTTGTTGATGATCTTTAGAAAGCAACATTTTTTGTAATCTGCAGTTTCTCTTTGAAGTTGAAAACTATTTCTTTTTCATGAATGCCTATTTGACATGTAATTGTTGATAAACTATGTACAACGCAATTTCTGTCAACTCGAGAATCAAGCACCCCCTTTTCTTCCTCAATGTGCAACCTTCACAAACTTGTAAATTCTCTAACCACTTGTTGGCATTGTCTGAGCATTATAATGAGAGCTTGCTGAAACCCTCAGCTCAACTTAAGAGATTAAGTGACAAAGGATCAAGTGGCATAGATATTCTATTAATTTACATGTCTATCATACAGACTATTTTACAAAAAAAGAATAAATGAAAAGAATAAGCATATGGTTGTGCCCAAGTATACAATGCCCTTAATAAGAAAACTCGTTACCACGAACCGAAATATGTTTCTTTACCCATATGGAAATATCTTCAGAACAAGCCTGAGCTGCTGGTGTCTTGAACAGTGATGCAAGAGTAGCAAATTCATGAACTGCATCCTTGTAATCGAGCAGGGGTGAGTCTACATTCACCTTTCGTAGTTTCTCGCAGTAGGCAATGGCCCGGTCCCTCATCCAATCATGTTCTGCCACAATTATGAGCGTTGGAGGCATGCGTTTTAGAGGCACTTCTCCACTGATAAGAGGGTTGGCAGCTGGATGGTCAAGATTGAACTCTTTTTCGGGTAGAAAGAGTTTCCATGCAAGCACAGAGGTGGCTTTGTCATATGTGTAAGAGTTGGCTAGATTGATCTCGGAATGCAAGGGACGACTTCCAATAAAAAACGGAGACAAAAGAACTTGAGCTACTACTCTTATGGGATCCAAAAGCTTGCCTGCCTCAACAGCTTTTTGAGCGACGAAATTTGCAATGTTAGCACCACAACCAACTCCAAGGAGGACACACCTATTAAATAGGACAAGTTAGTGAATTTCTTTCGGGGATCAAATACCATAGCATTTGAAATGAAATAAAGAAACTTTAACAAATAGAAAAAAGAAAGAAATGGGATGCAGCTAGATTATGCAAACTAATACATCACCAATTTGATGTCCTAGTAGATGGCACACAGAAGTTGTTTCAAGGTTGCACTTATCATTACTTTTCAATGGCTCCCCACCCAGCACCAGGGGGGCAGGGTAGGTCAGGAAAACCGACGCAGCCTGTTTTACCCCCAACCTGCACACTCTCTTATCTCTTTTATTATTTCTGTTTCTATTTCTTTAATGTTCGTTTCTATTTGCGCCGCAGAGTGAATTATCACTGTTTTCAGTCATTTCTGGTATATTGTAGTTTTGGAAAATATCTCCCTTCCAGGCCATAAAGCAAAAAAAAATAATAATAATTGATTCCGGTCTAATCTAATATCTAAACCATCACATTTACAAAGGAAAAAAGTTAGCTATAACAGAGTTTTCTTTTTAAGCACCAACCACTTCTCTATGCTCGCATTTCTGTCTTCTACAGGCGGTCGGTCCATGTATCAGAACCAACACCACAGATTGTCATGCAGGTTCCCTAGTTGAGGACAGATAAGAATAGCATCCATGCTTCACACAACTTGAGATACCAGATTATAGTATAATTTTTCTTAAGCGGATCTAAGACATTGAATATATCTCAGTAAACCAAGAGGGGGGGAAACAACCTGTTTCTAAAGAGTACATGACACCAAAACCCCCCAAAATAAGTAGTACAACTCCCATTAGGTTAATACTGAAGGAAACTATTAAAACAAAAGGGTCCTGCAAACTACTGAAAGATGTAAAAAAATAATTGTTTTTTTTTTGTGTGGTGGTTGGTTGGGGGTTGTATATAATAACACCAGACAGAAATTAGCATGAGATGCAGCAGAAACAAAAGAGTAGAAAAGCTGATTAGCAATTAGTTAACAACTTAATGTAGTAATAGTAGACAAAAGCAGAATGTCCCGTTAAGGTAAGATGATGATGGAACTGATTAAATACAAAATGGACCACTATGATTAAGGAATCAAAATGCACACAGCTTAGAAGGTTTGTTATTTTAATCGAGACATATATGCAACATTGAAATATATAAGTCCAGCTAAACAATGAAACAAAAACAAACCACCCTAACTAATTTTCAAACATGACAATCAAATTCTTCATAACTACAATAAAGATTTCACCGAAAAGTAGATCATTGCACGCTTTAAATCCCTTCCAAGACAGTTAAATTCCTTGAGAACAGGCAATATTCAACCCAAATTGTCCAATTGTACTAGTAATTACAATATCAAATAACAATCAATACACATAAGAGAGTCTTATACTCATTTCAGAAATTACCTAGAAGGGTCTCCATGAGCAGCCAACCAGGGCTCAATCATCGTGGCCAAAAATCCATCAACAATCTGCAACCTTCTCTTACCACCACCACCTCCCTCTCTCTCACTTCCACTAAACCTTACATCCTTTAATGGCTGATTACATTCCGCCAAATTCGCTTGCATCCCCAACCATTTCAATACCTTTAATCCATCTTCAAATGCCGCCGGATACTTACTCTCAGGTGCCAATCTATAACCTACCGCCACCACAATAGCATCACACAATTTCGCTAACCTCCGACAGAATCCATCGTTTCCAACCGTATTATTCCCCCCACTCACCCAAATCCCTCCATGAAACTGCAAAATCACCGGCAATTTCCTACAATTCCCCCCATTCTTCTCCTCGGGAGGCGAATATCCTCCATAACCCCCGCCATTCCCCAATCCCTCACCATCACCACTTCCAAAACTCTTTTCTTTCGCCGAATCATTTACTTTAGGGAAAATAATAGCGGATTCAGGAAGGAAAATCCTGAGTGCGAGTGAGCTCAGGGGATCGATGTGGAGGTCCTTGGTGGCGACGCCGTCTTTGCCGGAAAAGATCGGAATTGCAGGAGTTTTAGGTTCGCCGGGACGTGAAACGACGCCGTATGGATGGTAATTCAAGATCGGAGATTCAACAAGTAGGGCTTGTAATCGGCGTTTAAGCCAGAATTTAGTGGTGAAACTGCTAACTTTCAACTTTATGCTCGGCATAGTCTTCTGATTATTCTTCTTCTTCTTCCTCTAGATTCAAGCATCATCTACTGAAGAAAAATTAGGGTTTTGGGGAATTTTATTGAATTTTCGGAGAAAAAAGTCAGTTTGAAGACTTGTTCAATTTCCGAGTGAGAGGGTTTTCACTTTTAGACGATTTTTCTGGAGAAATATGTTTTTGTTAATATTTAAATGAACAGTATTGTTTTATTGGGAAAATGTGGGGTGGGTGGAGGATGACATGGCTATCCCACATGTATTTGGTGAAATCTTTCTGGAATCGCTGGTAGTTGGCACGGTGCTCCAGTACGAATTGTCTTAAATTTTACACGTTCCGAATATAATATTTTTTTTTTAACCCCGAGCTCTGGAGCAGCTGGTTGGAGCTATTACATTCCTCACCGTTGACGAGTATGAAGGTTTTTTCTTTTAAAAAATAATTATTATAACTGAGACGGGTATGAAGTTAGAAACTTCTGGTAAACGACAAGTCGTAAAATTTTACATCATTTTTAGGAAGACAAGTGGTAATTTTGTTATTAATCTTTTCAAAATTTTATAATATTATAAAAAGAAAAAATGCAAATTTAAAAATGGGGATTCAGCTTTGAATCGAACATGTTATGTTGAATTTGAAATTTATATTTTCGAGTTGGAATTGTTAAACAAACTATATTAAAGTGTCAATGAGATATTGGTCTAGTGGTCAAAACTGAGGCATAGGTCCCATCCCCCAATAAATATATAAAAATAAATAAAATAAATAAATAAACTATAATAAAGCAATTGGGATAAATAATAATTAGATCTCTTATGTTTAGAAGAAATTGTAGGTGTTAGTTTTCTTTTTCCCTTTTTATAAACAAGAACAATTATATGTGGTGTAAATGAGACTTTCTACTATATCTTCTCTAAAATTATTACAATTGTCAAAGCTATACAGTAAGTTAAGATTAAAATTACAAGCCACCCATTTTGAAGTCTCAAATTCTTCATACTGAATTATCTAAATTAAATATATACTTGGTAGACACTTATACCAAAAATAAATAAATAAAGATACTTGACCGACACCAAATATATGTAGGTACATTGTCATTCAAACATTAAAACCATTCAAATTAAAACTTAATTTAACTAACAAATGCGCTAAAATATTAATTCTTCATTTTACGTGTAAAAACTCTTGACTAATCAATTACAAATTTCCACTATTTTTGCTAACATCACTTGTTGGAAGAAAAATAAATTATATTTACAAATTTTACCAAAAACTTTGATCAAACATGGGTTGCTATTGCACAAATGGGAAGATTTAAGACCGAAATATGAATTGAAAGGTGTAATTTGATTGTTGAAAACTTTTTTTATAAAGAAAATTCGATCTCGTAGAATTTAAATCGAATGTCACAACACATTATCATATATCTGACCGGAAATTGTGACAACCTTGGTGAGCTGTAGAGGATGAAGAATGGGTGGACCTTGGCGGCTATGAGGTGGGCTCATAGAATAATATTTTGTGGACAACTCTCTGGTCAAATATGACTCAATAATAGTTTCCATGGTAATTCAAAGTCCATTGGAAGAACATTCATTCAAAATATGCGTATAAAACAATCATCAAATATATTTTTCCTTCTACATATATAATGAGCTAAATCACGGCCCAAGAACTGATAGATCTTTGAGAAAGTTTTCATCAACAAATAACACAGGATTTACGGGAAACACGATGGCGAAATAACATGCTAAAAGAAGTTCAGATTACTTAAAATAACAGGATTACTAGTACTATGCTAAAGAAATTAGTAACATGCTGAATCAGAAGTTCTTTTTTTAGCATACTTGTTAAACTTGGCTTTTATTCTACTCAGGAAGAATCAGATTTCCAAGAGCTTTCAGACAACCTGAGATTTCTGGCGCTTTGCGTACTGAAGGATAGGATCTTTGACCTGTAAAAGAACTATTATTAGGATTTTATGTATGAAAAATACAGTTTCTGCTTCCCAGTAAAGATAAATCAAACAGTTTGCAGTTGGTAGTAATTAGTATATACCTTGCTTGTTTTTCTGAAACCTTTTTCTTGGGTACTATAGATGGCTGTATCAAAGTCGTCGCAATGATTGGGATTTGCATTTTCTCTGCCATTTTCATTTCCCGGAGCAAAACTCTCTCGGGAAGCTACTGGCTGCAGAACCAAAAAAATGCATATATTAGAATCCATGACAATGAATATATTTGGTGGCAAAAATTAGTGAACAAACCTCAGCCCTGCTCATGGGGGTTCCTCCCCCACCCTCTTTTCTCTTTGAGATAGTTTGATCACTCCTGATAGAGCCATTCTGGTATCCATCAGACTTGTTTCTAGTGCGTGTGAGATCGGATCCAATTGAGTGTAGGGCACCGCAGGTGGACAAGTCTTTAAAATTGTTCTCTGATAGCCAAAAACACGAATCATGTCAGTAACTCCCAAGTTAAATTAGAAAACTCAGTGAATTACGTAAAAATATGATATCATCAGTAAATACCGATAGTCTCAACTTCTGGACGGTTGAACTTGTTAACAGTAACATCCATATCCACATCCTAACAGATCATTTGAGAGGAAAAATTAATCAGGAAATTAGAGGATTGTTTGACTATGCATTAAAAGTATGAAAGTATGGCAATCACCATAACGTCCATGTTGAGGACTCGCTTGACTTCAATCAGCTTTCTTTCTGTGAGATCTGAGTGTATAACCCGTCTCCCTGAGACCATATGTGAAAAGTATAAACCGCATGATCTTAGATTTTCCAAGCATAAACATAGAATATAAGAGATTTGATTTACCTAATCTGCGATTACTCTTAGCCTCCACAAAGCCATCCAGAGCCATTTTATCTATCAGCTTACGCACAACAGTCACATTGGCTTCTCCTTCTAGCTTATTCTGAAGCTTTGCAATGGTAATGTAATTCATTGGGAGAGCATGATACAAAGCCTGCGGGGACAGAATTACAACATCGAATGCGTTGAGGAAAAGTATTAACTCTGAAACTAGAAACCTTGTCAAGCAACTCTACAGGACACCACGATGCGTGTGAGGACTGATTGTGAAAACTTAACATTTCATGCTTCATCATAAACTAGATATTTGATTAATTAAAATATTATTTTCCTTCTACAGAATAAACCAATTGATGCTTTGATAATCTTTGATTGAAAAAAAGTTAACAGGTAAGATGATGTTTTAGGGAGAAGATCCCAATGAACATACCAATGCTGCTGTTCCTAGAATTCTGGACTCGAAGCAAGCTGGTAGTTATAAGAGATTTCATTTTACAAGTGTATATATACTCAACATGTGAAGTAAGAAATCCTGGTTTATGCATAACCCGGTCTATAAGAAAAATTATACGCAGAAGAAGAACAACACCCAAAATCTGATTAATCTTCTTTAAAGCAGATCCCATCGATTTCAAGAACTTACCTTCATGTACATGTGATCGTCGCCTACATTTTTCTTGCCCTTGGGAAGGACTTGTCCATCCATTTCTTCTTTCACAGCATCAAATTCATAGACAAGTTTCTGCAGGAGATTTTTTGTCAATAGATAAAACCAAGAGAAATGGGATCACAATTATGTAAAGATAAAACAAGACTCCAACATCAACAGAACGAAAAGACTTGAACAACCTCTTGTTTATTAATGTTGTAGCTCTGTTCACCAGTTTTTGATAGAACGTCTTCCTTGACAAGCTTCTCCATGATATCTGGTACCAGTAATAAAAGTTTTAAATTATAGTCCTGCTAGAAGTTGCATCACTAGATTATCTACTCCTCAGCTTTAGCACAAAAACTTCTGTGTTACCTTCAATCAGCACCTACAAATAAAAATTTCAAATAGCAACATTTATTATACATGGTAGGAAAATTTTATATTATTATCTCAATATTATCTTCAGAAAGAAAAGACTATTACCACTGAGATGTCAGGAAAATTTGCTAAAATATCAGTGAGCTCAATCATGTCAAGGTGGTGTGTATTGACCCAGTCCTTCACCCGGCCCAGTTGTTGTTCATCCTCTTCTGGATCCTGAGTATCATCTGAGCAAATGGTTCTTATGGATCAGAAATTAATCCAACATACAAATACATTTCATGCTCCGAAGTAAGGAAAAATGTACCTTTATCAACCATGGGGGTATCTTCATGACACTGTTTCTTGTCTGTGAAAAAGGTGGGGGGGGGGTGGAATCAAGTGTTTGAGTCATGAATCTTGTGAAACAAATATGCAGAAATTGCCAGAGAAAAATATAACATGTAATACCAGCTGGTGCAACTACGTATTGGTCTTCATCTGAAACACTTGCCTGAAAGGGATAAACTAAGTTTAGTGCACAAGCATTTCCCATGATGTTCGAAGTGCATTAACTAGATAAGGAATATCAACATATTACATCAGTATCATAATCGCTGTCGCCATCTCTTTGGAGAGAATCAGCTCCTAGGCTCGGATCATCTTGATTGTCATTGTTTTCATCCTCACAAGGATCAAGCACACTCTTAACCTGCAGGAGTACCATAGAAGTTCATTAACCATTGCCAGAAATCAGTGCTGTGCACATTCATCAACCTTCATCATTTACCTTCAGAGCTAATATCAAATGCTTGCTGTTGACTTTACCAACCTCCATTCTGAGAGGTGTTTTAGTCCAGGGATTATGAGCTTCCTCTTCTGTGCAGCTTTCGAAAAATGGAGGCTCATAATCATCAGGCTGTAATATCAAGTCATTTTGTTACCAAGCTATTGTATTTACCAAAATGTCATAAGAACATATGGGAAATTGCTTAACATCAGCACTGCACAAGCACAAAATGTCTCTAAAGACGGGAAGAGAACACTGCAGTTTAGTTGAAAGCAAGGTAATAACTACAATTTTTATCAGTTTTAATGACTTTTCTGAAGGTTGCAAAGCAAACGGGGCACCAGAACGGCTAGCACTCTAATATAAGACAGATAACCTCAGATCCAGAAACTTTACGTAAAAAATATTGCCTAAATAGAAAATATCAAACCCACGAGAGGAAAATAATTCTTGATATATGAGATTCTAAAACCTTTTCTAGCTCCCAGTTTAGTCATGGATTCTTATTCATAATAACAGAGCAGAGAAGGAAATAAAGCTATTGAGCACAAGACCTACCGTGACGTCATCATAGTAGATAAGCTTCATCAGTATAGTGCGCTGAAACAAAATAGAAGTTGCACGTTTAGTTTGATTACCAAAAGGAACAACATCCCAGGTATGACTTAAAGATGTGACAAGCCTATGTAAGCAACTTTTCACGGGGAAAAAGGAAAATGAAAGAAAAATGACCTCTTCTGGCATCTTATCTAGAGTTCTCATGAGCTGAATCAATGTACGAACCATCTTACATGCAGAACTCCTGTAAATATATATTACATCACCAATACAAGACTATTCTTGGATCCAATATGTAATAAAAAAGAACGACAAAATTAAACTGATATATCTTTAGTACATTACCTCATTTGGTTGGGGGTAATTTCTGTTTTGGAATTATACTTGAAACTCCCTCCTTTTTTGTTTCCAGAACGATTGATATTCATTGAAACTTCTTGACTGTCAGCATCTGAGTAACTGAAAGAAACTGTAGGAAAAATAGTCAGTAACATATTCTCAAACAAATATCTGTTCTAGAACAAAACAAAAAAGAAATAATTTGGTGATCTTCAAATGTCTCCACAAGAAATCAGTCAGCATTACTATCAACTATTGATGAAAGCCTCATTAACACAAAACTAACTAGTTTATAGAGTTTTTTTTGTAGATTGAAGTGATATGAACATTATTTGAAGACTATAGTTTCAGAAATGGATAGTCCTTTACAAATAGAGTCAACTTTCAAAAATCTTACAGGCATATTCTTCAATCATTGGTCCATCAATTGCTTCACAAACACAGAACAAAAGAGTTTTCAGATATTTCTTTCGCAATGCATCATAAACTCCTGTAAACACGAAGAAACATACACGAGTAAATAAAATAACCAGCAAAACTTTTCTAAGTGTAAATCTTAGCATAAATGCTTATAAATCAGCATGCCTTTCTCCATCCAATCAATAAGTCTTCGTGACTCTGCATCCATCGGCATGAGTTTCTTGATCTTCATCTCTAATTTTGTAGTAAACAATAAAAAAATAAAATGAGCAGTTGTATATGTAAGCTTTGGGAAAAAACAAATCAGATTACTGTTGAATGGAATTTCATACCTAAAGCAGGAACACTTTTGTCACTGAAATATTTCTCAGGAAAGAGGCCTCTTATGTAACTGATGTTGAAGATTGCAATACGAAGAAGATTCTTCGTCTATTAAGAAATATGGAAACAAAAGAAAAATAAGCAGGTACTTTTATTTTTTCCTGTGTTATGAGAATCACTGAAACTTGTACAATAAATTTACAAATACAGAAATTTCTCTGAAGATATGGTTTCGATCAATAAATAAAATGACAAAAATCAGAAAATTAGATGATAATCCAATAGGAAGTGAAGAATCTCACTATCCTAAATATAAATTTCCACAACTAACAGCAATACTTAGAAGATCTGCGGCATAGGTAAAATTATTCAAATCATGCACAGCTATACTTTAGATCTGCGACATATATTTAAGTTCAAAAATATTATGCCGGACATGTGAAAACACGCCGAGCAAATTTCCGATACAACATAAATCTCACTAAACAGATTCTAAATTCACATGAACCGACTCAGCACTTTGGAAAACAAACATAAAAAAACAACTCCACATCTAAATCTAGCAACAGTTAATGTTAATGAGATCTACTTGATTATACGATCCATGCAACCAATCACACATTAATTGTTCGAAAAATTAGCTACGAAATTTCAGGAAAAAACAAATACTAAGAAATAGATTGAATTAGAAGATTTACAAGTAGAAGCGAGTCCTGTTCGGTAATTTCTTCTTGACGAACTTGCTGAGCAACAACCTGAAAAGCATCGAAGGCATCGGAAGTAAGATTACGCCGGCAAAATTGATCGGAATTTCAGAAACAAACCGTAAAAATTGCAAAGTGATTTCTCTTAGCTAATTACCATTTTTCCACGGAGGTTTTGAGTGAAATTTTCAACTAAAGCTAAGAAAAAACTGAGGAATTAGAACTTCGATCGAAAGGATCGAGAGAGAAATGAGTTCTTCTTTCTGGTTCTGGAAAATTTTGAAAAGTGCGGTTGGAGGAGAAAATAATTAGGAACTATGGAAAGCCTGGCGGGGACTTAAATAGGCGGGAAACTTAACCATGGTCAGAAGTCGTGTTTACTGTGGTTAGCTGTCATGTGGATTGCGTTGTTGTGTGGCAGAGTTGTAATTCTGTTGTTGCTAGGACCTACCGGGGTAACTTGAGTCTTGAGAGACAATTAAGGTCTATATATCTCATTTTTATTTTCAGGTGCATAATCACATATAAACTGTCGTCTAGTTATGTTTTAGATATCACATTTTCCTTTGCAAGTGCGGAATCACATATGAATTGTCAATCGGTTACATTCTAGATATTTCAGTGCGGAATCACATGCATTGTAAGTCGGTTATAGTTTAGATATCTCATTTTCCTTTGTAGATGCGAAATCATATATAAACCGTCTGTCGATTAAGGTTTAAATATCTCATTTTTCTTTGTAGGTGTAAAATTACATATAAAACGTCAATTTGTTAATGTCTAAATATCTCATTTTTCTTTTTAGGTGCAAAACCACATATGAACCTCAATTATTTTATTTGACTGCCCATAAGTGGTTTTGTACTTACAAAGGGAAATGGGATCTCGGTATAATAACCATTTCGGGAAATTTTATATGGTGGTTAGAGTAATAGAGTCTAATTGCATCTTATTACAAGTTGTCATGTTTTCTTTTCTTTTTAATTTTTTAAACAAAAGAAAATAACGAATTAACGATATTGATATTGGGTAGTTATAGACGATTTAAACTGAGTCAATTAATTAAAATAATTTGAAGATAAAGGTGTTAAATAGTACAAAAATTCTCCTTATGAATATGGTCAAGAGTATTTTATTTGGAAAATTGGCTCTACAGGTGCAAAAACAATTTTGCTTTGGTGATTTTTGTCCAAAATCTATTTTTTTGGCGGAGAGGGTCCAAAAGCAAATTATGTTTGGTGCGGTAGGACCTTCAGTCTAAAATTCCGTTAGTCAACTGTTAATTAAATTTTGAATCTGGTCAACCCTAAAACTTTCAAAGGTATTTTTGAGATTTTATATAAATCCCAAAAAACCCACACCTACCCCCTTCTTCATCTTCCTCCTCCCCTTGAAAGTTTTATGTAAAATCTCAAAAATAGCCTTGAAAGTTTTAGGGTTGACCAGATTCAAAATTTAATTAACAGTTGACTAACGGAATTTTAGACTGAAGGTCCTACCGCACCAAACATAAATTGCTTTTGGACCCTCTCCGCCAAAAAAATAGATTTTGGACAAAAATTACCAAAGTAAAATTGTTTTTGAACCTATAGAGCCAATTTGCCTATTCTATTCCTATGACAATTTTACTCCTAATTTATCTTCTTTTTATTTTATCTAATTCGAATGAACCATTTTATCATTTCTCATTGTAATTTTCACCAATAAAAAGGTACATAGTGGAGTTTTTCTCTTTAGAGATTGTGGACATAGATCTATTTGAAAGTTAGACCAAACTATATTAAAAATATCAGTGTGTACATATGTTATTGTTTTTCTTTTTATCTCTATATATCATATGTGTGCGCTTCCACACTAGCCCAACATCTACTGCTCTCTCAGTTTTATAATAGAGGTCCCTCTAAATATTTTAGTATAGATTAAAGGATGGGGAGACATGATAATTTTTTACCCTTATACCTCAATCACCAACTTATTTTCCTTTTTTTATTCCATAATATATGTAAGAGTAGTTTTAGAAGAAGAAAAAAATAGTTGGAAAAAGACATTAAAAAACAGACAATATTACTAATTTCATGGTTGCTCATTTCTCGTGTGGATCCTTTGCGACATTTCCTCTAATATTTTAGAAATAAATCACGTTCACACATAAAGTATCAATTTAACTTTAAGATTTAAATTATCGTATGTCCAAAGTAGGATGTAGTTGCCCTTTATATTTATCCACCAAATAAGATCTTATCCAAAAAAAAATGGAAAACTATTGCGACAACAATCTTTCCCTAGGGAATGAGCCCAAAGTAGAATTAAAAAGCAAGTAAATGAAATCCCAGGCAGAAAGGAAAGTGGACCATAAAGACCAATAAACCTGTTTGGATTCTGTGACACTTTAATTTAATCAGGAATTTTTTTACTCATATAACTTAAATTAAAATAGATAAATTATAGAGTAAATGAATATACTTTAGGTGTAAATAAAAATATAATTAAGAATGCTGCTGGGGATTTAGGTACCAATAAACTGACTAAACAATTCCTACTATTTTTACTTTTTTCTAAATCATAAGAGGAGCAAATTAAAAGTGTTTCTAAACAATTAATATACCACTTTTTATCATAAATCCTCTATTAATAAGTTGAACCTCAATTATAACAAAACTCAAATGCTGCAAAATAAACCTCTTACCATACCGAAAATTAAAGGAAAAACAAAGCTTAAAAAAATCATAGAAGATCTTTTGTGACACTTTAATTACGAAAGCTTACTTACGACATGACAAATTCAACAAGAATAATGGTCCATACATTATCCTTTTTGGCTATAAAAAACTATTCCCTAATGCTATTTCTTTTCCCTCTTTCATATTAAGATAAAATAAATGAATTAACCATAATCCACCATAAAAAAACTATTGCTTCTAGGCTATGAAAATCGAGATTCCGATAGCCTCCCTCCCCCACCCCACCCCACGAAACAAAATAAGAAATATTACCATTTGATACCCTCTTTAACTAGAGGCCATGCGAGAGAGAAGACCGGAATGAGGAACAAGCACGGACTCATTACTAGCGGCTTTTTCTGCAGCAAGTTCTTCCAAACGTTTCCATGTTGCTTCACGTCTTGCTTTAATTTCGTCTTCCTTGGATTCTTCTCCCTGAAACTTCTGCGAGCACTCTTTAAATAGTTCGGGATCAAGATCATAGAATATTTTCCGGACATTGAGGGTTAAACCGTGAACAGCTTGATTCCAATGGTGTCGAGCATTTCTCTCCAGTGCAGGGAAGATAATGGGAAGTATAACCTTGCGGTTCTGCTTAATCAGATTATCGATATGATCATTGTTCCATAAGAACAAAGCCCTTTCAGCTACCTGGAAAGTAAAAAATATTAGTCTCGCAACACAAGAATCAAATGCTTGGTCCTAAAGTAGTTTTTCTAGCTATAACGGCCGTGCGTAATATAAAAGTTTATGCAACTATGTTACCACCTTAAAATTGTTAGATTCTTCGTAGAAAACAAAACAACCAAGTGTTTTGTTAACTCCAAAACAGACATGACGAAAAAACGTCAGTTATACGGAACTATCTAGCTCTGAGCTTCATGAGAAAATTACGGGGGAACTACTTAAAACCGCTTTTAGCACAATGAAATACGTAAAAAAGATGATTAAAACCTAGACAAGACTTAAGCTACAGGAATTCAAGCACATTACCGAAACGAAGTAACATTCCCCTTGACACCAAATACTAAAAGGGGGACCCTAGTAAGGTGCATATAATATCTATCTATACACATAAAGGAAGAGGACACGGGTTCAAATATATCGACTTCCAGTATACGTCATAGGCGTACAAGTTTAAGACTTTTAAGTGCTAAAAATTAAACCCAATATCTTGTTTGTTCTAATACTATATAGAGTTACCATCACATTAAAAATGGTAAGCTTTTTAGACAGGGACGTATACTTTTACTTGCACACTAACATCTCTGGACTACATCCAATTTATCGCTTTTGGGCTGCGACATGAGCAACATCAACATACATGACACTAGTAGCACTATTCGATGGACAATCTCAAAGTTGGGGCCATACCGGCACAACATGTACCACTCCTTAGTCAACATACAACCATTAGTATTGCCAAAACTTAGCTCGAAATCCCAAATTGTAAGAAAGTATCACCAGAAGGAAATAACACCAAACACCAATAGCATTATTTATGACAAGACCTCCTCTAACCTTTATCATATCACCAAATCATATGCAACTGAAAAATAAATAAATACCACTTGATATAACTCATTAGGAATTAGGAGAAGTACTATCACCATAAACCATCCATGGATATGAATAGGAACGGCATCTACATCCTCGAATGTGCAAAGGAACAGATTTTCAGGGTTGTACTCTTATCTTCGAAAGATTTCCATATTGATGACCATTTAACTCGAACAATTCCCAGAAAGCATCATAATAATCTTGAATAGAAATCTATGGATATTCTCCAAAATATATCTATAAACTGAATTTCTAGTGCAATATTTATCCTAAGTTTTGCAATGTAAACGCCTCCACAGCGTATGAACTAATGTGACTCTATAATCTATTCCTAAATCCTAACTAGTATATCCTCCTTTAATGACCCCCCAAAAAACAATCTATAAACTGAAATACACTAACAGTTAAACGGCATTTACCATGTCCCATTGACAGGGTGGTGGATATCTTTGAGCATGCAATGGCAATTTAATATTTGCACCTAAAAATTTCAGAATCCAAACATTTGCACAAATTACGAATATCAAGTACCTGTAAGTGCAAACTGTTCAAGCAACGAGCAATTTGGCAAAACAGAGGCACCATACAGCGCTGAAATTCCGGTGGCTGAGTTACTTCTAGAACTTCTTCCAACTCGTTAAGGAACATAACTTCCTTTGAGGTATTAATGACTGGCCAATACCTTAATAACCCCCTAATAATAGTATCAGCAAGCTTGCAGTCTTTCTCCACAAACTGCGTGATACAGTACAATAGCTGTTGGTGGTACATTCCTAAGCATTTTGGTCTATGTAAGGGAATCAATGCACGGACCAAGAAGAGCTTGTGTTCTTCTTTGAGTGGCAAGGCAAATCCATTGACGATACTGCCCAAAATCTCTAGAAGCTCAGCAATGCCATTATGTTTTTCGGTCTCAAAGATAAAATTATAAAATATGTTATTGATAGCTTTCCTGATAAAGGGACGGTGTACCATAAACTTCCCGTAGATGCGATGTAGTATAGTTTTCAAGTACTCCCGCTCCCTGGGATCTTCAGAGTCGAAAAGATCAAGCAATTTTAGAACATAGGAGTGGTCGACATACTTTTTGGCTAATTTTGCATCAGTTTCTGGTGATGCAACAAATCTCAGCAGAAACTCATACACAATCTGCAAATGTGACCATGCGGGATCCATAGCAGGCTCGTCTTCTTCAACGTCAAACGCTTCCAAGACAACACTCTCCCGTGGCTGAGGTCTAAATTCCCTGAATAGATTAGCACTTACCATCTTTATGGCTTCTTGCATTACAGTCTCCGTGAATTTCACATTCGCGGAAGTCACATACTCGACTATCTCCAATAGAGTCCGTCTCTTGATTTCCTTCTCTTTAAGGTTTTTCGTAGGATCGGAAAAGTCAAAAAACAACAGAACACATATTAAGCTTTCTTATAAGAAAATTCTGCTTCTCAGAATTCGGAACGTCCCTGAAACTTGGTAATGCTTCAAACGAAACAATCACTGAATTTCCATTTGCTTCTAATTTCCCATCTTTATAAATTTTATCTCGCGAATTATATCCATCAATGGAGACTGAACTAAGGGTTGATGCAACTGTATCAACTGAATCCCCCGACTTTTTATTTCCTCCACCACTTTTTTTCAAATTAGTTGAAGAACTTAAACTGTTAGTAGAATTTCCATTTCCACCAGATTTCGACTGCTTCCGAGGAATTTTACCAAATATTTGCTTGATCATACTTCTTAACTCACCCAATTCCTAACTTAACAAAATCCAATAAAAACACTAAAATTCTAATTTGTCAAACCAACTAAAGTCAAATTAATAAGTACTAAAATTTAATCTCCCTTTTCAGCAAATTCTCACAAAATTAAGCATTCATAAAAAGAAATAGCCTGAGATATTGAAATTCTGAACTTACTCAAAACTTAATTTTATGCCAATTTCTTATCTTTATTGAATGCTCTAATGATGAACACTTACACGAAGACCAGAAATACATTCTGCTCCCAAAATCAAGAACCCACAACTATCTTCAATCAAATATAGTAGAAAAGCCCTGTTCATCAACATGCCTTTCCAAAATTCAATACTTTTTCACAAAACCCCAAGTTAAAAAGCTTGAATCTTTTGACTTAAACCCAATAAACCCAGATGTAAAAAGACAGTTGAAATCAACAAGAACTCCAAATTTGCAGTATTTAATTGGGCAAACCTCACATTTTTTTCCCCTTCCCAATTCTTTTTTTTTATAATAATCAAAGTAAATGGGGCACAAATAAAGTATATTCAAACACTGTTTCCCCACTTTCCCTCAATCCCCAACTTCAGAAAAAAATTAATTAAAAGAAAGAAAAACAAAAAGGAAAGAAATAATAAGCTTTCCAAAAGGAAAAAAAAAGCCAAGAAAAATCGCAAAGGGCAAGAAATAGTAGAAGCGGAGAAAGAGAGAAACAGTGTTGAGGAATGGTTTACAGAGAATAAATTGTTTTTTTTTCCTTGTTGCTCTTCGCTGACCCCAAATTTCAAATTTCCGTATTTTCATCATGTTTTTTTACTAGGAAAAAATATATATTTCCGCTTTTACAAATATTTATTGAAAGTCATTTGAATAATATTTTGAGTGTTAGAAAAAATAAAAAATAAATCAAGAAAGGTGATGTGCTAATAACAAAAAAATGAGGATATCAATATCGTCTAAAATTCTATCACTTATATTTCATAGGGAGTATATGCAATGTTGGACCTTAATAATTTTTGCTTTTCTTTTTTTAGACATAAACAATTTTTTTGTACATTATTAGACTTTATCTTTTTACTGGCATTCAGAAATGAAAAAAAAATGAAAATCCGGCCAAAATGTGACCGTTGAGTAAAACGGCATCGTTTGACTGAGGGGCAAAATAGTCAAATTACAAAAATAGAGTGAATAGTCATAGTTAGACTTTAACAATTTCTACTTTTCTCTTTTTAGACATAAACAATTTTTTTGTACATTATTAGACTTTATCTTTTTACGGGCATTCAGAAATGAAAAAAAATGAAAATCCGGCTAGAATGTGGTCGCTGAGTAAAACGGTGTCGTTTTCCCAACTTTCTCCCCATTTTCCTTTCCCATAACGGTGGATGGTGGTGTTTAGCTGGAGGGAGGGGAAAGGAAAATGGGGAAGAGGTTGGGAAAATGGGTCGAACTTTTACTTTTCAATACCATATTCAACTTTTACTTGTCCCATTCCACTCGAACCTATCCCATTATTTCCATTTCCTCCCTTAGTATTTCTCATAAATCTATTCTCATCTTCACCAAGAAATCCGCCAAAATCTATTCCGCAAGATTCGCCCCAAAGATCCCCATTGTCGGCCTTCAAGACACAATGGAGTCGCCGGCAACAAGCTTTTTTTGGTTCACAAAATTACTCCAACTGGTAGTAAGAAGATGCCTAGGTGAGGGTACTCTCATAGATATGCCGAAATTTTTCAAACCTCGTCGTGAACATCCTTGACTAGAATAGTCTGCACTGCAGCAATTCATCCGAATAATCTAGCCTAGGAAATATAGTCTCAACACAGTAACGAGGTGAGAACAGAGGTTCAAAATCCAATAACCCAATATCATCATCATAATCAAAATCATGGGATTGCAACGGAATCATTGGTGTTCTGGAATGAGGTTCAAAATGAGTTTTTATTTCTTGCTTCTGTTTTGGACCTTTGTTTTTGGATTATAATTATGGAGGAGGATGGTGGTGGGATGATGATGTTCTGCCAGAGGGAGAATGATGATGGTATTTAACCGAAGGGAGGGGAAAGGAAAATGGGAGGAGATTGGGAAAATGGGTCGGGTTTGCAAAGCGGGTTGGTTTTATTTTTTTGACTATTGTGCCCTTCAGTCAAACGACACCGTTTTACTCATCGACCACATTTTGGCCGAATTTTCATTTTTTTTTCATTTCTGAATGCCAGTAAAAAGATAAAGTCTAATAATGTACAAAAAAATTATTTATGTCTAAAAAGAGAAAAGTAAAAATTGTTAAAGTCCAACTATGGCTATTCACTCTATTTTTGTAATTTGACTATTATGCCCCTCAGTCAAACGACAGCGTTTTACTCAACGACCACATTTTGGCCGGATTTTCATTTTTTTTTCATTTCTGAATGCCAGTAAAAAGATAAAGTCTAATAATGTACAAAAAAATTGTTTATGTCTAAAAAAAGAAAAACAAAAATTGTTAAGGTCCAACATTGCATATACTCCCTATTTTCATAATATAAGTATTTTAGAACTACCGAAAATTAATGAAGCAAAAAATGAGATACATTTTAGACAAAATATCAATATTACTCTTTTAAACTATGTTACTTGTATCATTCGTTTATATTTGCCGTACCCGTGTCGACATGACACGACACGAATATATGTATACTTATTGAATTTGATCAATATCGATCAAACACTTTATTTTAAATGTTTAAATACATGGTACCTACATATATACACGTACCTGACACCCTTATCCGAATCCGAGTAACATAACTTTTAAATAGAATTTATATACCACTAATTCTATTTAAGAGAATAGTAATATTGATACTTTAATTAAAAACTACTTTATTTTTTGCTTCATTAATTCTCACTATATATTCTAAAAGGGGTTTTTAGCACATAAATAAAGACAACATTTTTTGGGCCCAAAATAATTGAATGCGATTGAAGCAAGAAAGTTGAAAGAAAAAAAAGAGGCAAATCGCACTATGATTGGATATAAATCTTATGAGAAGAACATCCATTCTATCATTGCAAACTTGTGCACTCTTTTTTACCAACACCCATCTACTAGAGTAGTTGGTAATGTGACAGTGTTATTCCATCTGAATGTCATGGGATTAAATCCTTTTTCTCACAATTTAAAAAAAATTAAAAAATTATACGCTATTTTGAGTCTTGAAATTTGTTCACCTCTATAAAGGAAATGGACATTCGAAATCAAATCAATGGTAATAAAATGATGCCTCCCGAAACAAACGAGTTGGTAAGTCTTAGTGACGTGAGTTCAGTGAAATCAAGTCATATCATAAGTGTTCTTTTATGTGTATGTCTAATGAGGACAAAAAATCCTCTGTCTCGTTTATAGTATATTACATGTCCCCTCAACCAATCACAATTCACCATGTGTATATATAATTGAAACAAATATTTATATAGTAAATTTTAATTGGTTAGGGACACGGGAACATACACAGATGGGGACAGAGGATTTTCACCCTCTAATGAGTAACTACAACAATTACTTTAACATCAGGGGACACATTACTATCTCTTCAATTTCTACCACCTCAACTACTACTAATTTTATTGCAAATAAAGATGTTGATGTCTGCTCATATTATAGCCAACACTTTTTTGGCACCAAAGACAATCTACAAAAGGACAAAATCTTTTGGTTTCTAACCAATAGAAAAACCTTCCTGTTGTTAGACTGAATCAGTTAAATTACGAAGAAAGAGCTTGTGTCGATGGGAAAATTATATCACAAGACTGGCTCTACAGCTTTCTCATATGAATTGAGCGGGGCCTATGTGACCAATCCTACAAGACGATCTTATGATTGAGTGACCGTGTAGATGACTCTCTTCCAAGAAAATCGGTTAATATTTCAAGTGGGTCTTTTGAACCCCCTGAAGCCAATACCTGTCATCCATTGCAAATTTATCAGTCAATGCAAGAATATTCAAATTGAACCCAAAATAAGATCCTGGTTTCCAGATAAAACAAATGTTTTTTGTTGATTACAAAAAAAATAAAAATAAAATAAAACTCTGCATCCACCACATCCATACGAAGGATGATGCAACAAAAACAATTCAAGACTCGGCGCACTTCTTGGGTCGTACAATTATCTACGCTCCCAATGCGTCTAATATGTAGCACCCCGGAGGGCTGTTAGCTAGAGTATGGTGTGGATCAACCGGAAGAGGTATACATAATAGTACTTGCCAAAGTTTAGACCGCTCACAGTAGTTCTACCTATAGAAAGGATCATGAAAGAGGCGATCAGAATAGTACTCGAATCCATTTACGATCCCGAGTTTCCAGACACATCGCACTTCCGTTCGGGTCGAGGCTGCCACAGGACACGTCAAGGTCCGTCACCCTATTTGAGTCGTACAGGGACAGTTAGAGTCCACGTGGGCATTATGAGCCCGCACATCGCACCTAAGGGTCTGCTCTGATATCATCAGAAAATTAGCTAATGACCTCCATATCCTCTCAAAACTAATGGGCTACTAGAGGTGTTAACCAAGGAACTTATAAGTGATTTGGATATTGCTTATACACTCGATGTAAGACTTCATATTACAACAATAAATAATTCGCCCAGACCACCTTTTCATCAGCCTCCTAATGGCCATTGGTGCTCTCTCAAGAAGGCAAACTAAGTCTGAGAAATTTATCATCTCATTGGAAATGGGGCTACTATGCACAAATTGCTGGAGACACTGGCAGGTCCAAGATAATCTACTAGTCCCAATTAAGATAACAACAAACAACCTGAACATTAAATGTTTATATGCACAATTCATGGGAACTAGATAAAATTTTAAGCACCAAGATAAATTAGATGATATATTTGTCAAGACATAGATAACTCATCAAAGGAACTATTTTCAGTATTTTGTTACCTTTGGATGAAGATGTTTAAATAGTCCAATAATGTCAGCATTTTCCACTGAATGTCTATAATCTGATCAAAAAGACCTGGAAGACAAATTTCCAGAGTTTCAAGAGGTACTATTGAATTTTGACATTATTGATGAATATCGTATGTATGCTCAATGTTGTAGAAGTTGCTAGTCGCGACTAGTTGGCTTACCTAGATTACAAGAGATTTTTAAAAATTCCCTTATCATATATATTATATTAGTCAAACAAAATTCCATACAAAATTAACAATCAAATACTAGTCAAATCAAAGTACACAAAGTCTATCCATAATACTCCCTCCATTCCTAAATATAAGACTCTTTAGACAATTTGAGAAAATTAAGAAAGTTGTCATTTTCACCTAAACTTCCAATATTATCCCCCACCCTCCCTCCCTCTCACTTCTACGTCATAAAGAAAGGAAAATGTTAAGGGTATAATGGGAATAAATTGTTGACAACTAATAAAACAATCTTAAACGACAATTAATTTGGATACATAAATATCTCCTAAACGACAATTAATAGGGAATGGAGGGAGTAAGTAATAACAGTTTATCCATAATAAGTAATAACAAGTTCAAATACTAAAATAATCGATTTGACAAATTTTTTACCGACTTTGATTGATTTTTGACCGATTAAGTTGGTCAACCGATTTTTTACCCCGACTAGGCCGATTTTTACAACACAATGTATGCTTAAAACTACAAGTGAAAAGCTCAAAAATATGTGTACTTGTCGGAAAATAACTGCTCTTGAACTTATTACATAAAGACAGATTTAAGAATGTAAATCACCATCAGTTTGTTTCCTTGGGGTACTTTTTACCATCAAGTCCAAATGGGCATTTTACCACTCACGACATGTTATTATGTTAATGTAGTTCATATTGAAAGAATGCACATGTTATTGTTAACAACAAACCTGAACATCAAATGTTTATATGCACAATTCATGGGAAGCTCAAAACAATATTTTTTTAACAGTATGAACATATTAGGATGACAAGAATTAGCAGAGAGACACATGCACATGTATAAACTAAAAGGGGAAAAGCTTGACAATGCACATATCAGATGTCCCAATTTACTAAAACTTTGTCTATTCTGAAAATTACTTACAACAGAGAATTTATTGCTTCAATTTCAATGCTGAAAAGGAATATCTCCACTGCTTCAGCAATTTTCACGTTTTTATCATCAATTGGCTTCGTAATATCCTGCAAAACGATTAACAAATAAGTATCATCTAACAGATCTAAAAGAAACTATTCGTCATTTTCCGATCAAGGTAACAACATTACAACATAGGAGAGGGAGGCAAGTTCCTTAACAGAAATTACTCAGAAACAAAAAGAGAATGCAGTAAATAGGAAATGCATCAACATATCACCTGATGGAAACCAGATATCAGTTTCAAAGCAAGGTGGAATCAATTTCAACACTCCCCTCACCTCGAGGTGAGAGAGTCATTTCAAGGTTTGTCACCCTTCTTGGGTCTCACAGGGACAATTCAAAGCCCGCCACCCTACTTGGGTCACGAGGGGACATTCATAGCCCACATCCACCAAAGGGTCCCGCTCTGATAACATGTAAAAATAGCTCATCGAGGTGGGATCAATTTCAACAATAAAACATTTGGAAAAGCATTTGGGATGATAACCACAGGTATGAATGTAGGACTATGTACAACATTGTCCTATAGCATAAATGATAATAAATTCATAGCATCTCCATATCTGAAAGTTATGCATAAATTCTGAGACTATCAAAGACTTATCTTACTTAAAATCACACACCACATGTCCAAACTCCTGGAAAATATTAATCACTTCAGAGAAATGCAATAACACAGGACAACCATCAACTCCCTTTTCAATCTTTGAAAGAAGCATCACTGCTGGAATCTGGATCTATGTTACTCGGACTCGAGTACGGGTGTCCAAAGTGAAATAACAATACTCGGAAACAAACGTGCTAATGAATATTGACCGTTGCTAATCCAAAAGAGTAACCTGGAGAACCTCTTCTTCCTCCTCCAAAGGGCAAGAACCTAAACTCTTTTCCCTTGAAATCAATCAATCTCAACCCAAGACAGTCATGCTACTGACCATGGGTACTTGGCTTGACCCAGTACGATACAATTCCATGTCGGATCAGGCACAGTCCGATAAGGCCACGACTCAATAAACACAGTCTTAATGTACTCATTTTTTTTAAACTCAACAAAATATTTATAAATATTCGGCATTGTGAGAATAACTTTAAAAGAAAAGAGAAAAAAGAAACACACACCTGAAATAGGAAAAACATCCATAGAATTGCAAATAATTACATATCAAAGAGGCATTCATGAAAAAGAAATAGTTTTCAACTTCAAAGAAAAACTGCAGATTACAGAAACTGCTACTTCCTAATGATCAACAACAAAAAGAAAAGAAGAATTCACCAAGAAAAAGTAAATTGAAGAACCATCAAAATGAGGCAGCGATATGGATGTTGATGAAGTACACTACTCAGATTGAAACCACTTTATTTAACTTCAATATTGTGCGAATTCAGAGGAGGTGAGCTCCTGGACATCTTTTGGATCCTGCAAAAATTAGACTACTTAATCTGATAACATCGATAGAACTTCAAGTTAGGAGGTAAAGCTAAAATTTTACATAATTCTTTAGAGGTTGAACGCTAAAATTTCTTATTTTTACCCAAAAACTATTTTTCAGTTTCTATTTTTATCCAAATTTTTTGTTTGGAACATTTCTAACAATGAACTATTTTCATAATGACAATTTTTACAAATTAAAAAGAACAACAGGGTGGTTTCAGTCTAAAAGTACATCCAACAACTCTCTTTTTTTCCTTTTTGCAAAAGGGAGGGAACGGAATCATGAAGGGACCAAAAAAAACAGAGCCCGATAAAATATGTGTCGATGATTAATTTGTCAAAATTATCTTCTTGAAAGTAGTTTCATGAGTAGAAATAGATAATTTCTAAATAAAGATTTTGAATAGAAATAGATAATTTCTCAATTTCTAATGAAATCTAAGAAAATTCAAATAATTCATCAGGGAAATTTTTTGTTGATTTGTAGAAAACATCAATAACTCCATAAGAAGAAAGGAAGTGGAATAAAGTTTACCTTCATTCTTCATCAAAATCTGTTATGATTTGAAGGCCCGCAGCACCATTTTCACGTTGTTCTGCAACAATCTCTCGAACAGAATTAACAAGGGTTTTGCACTTCAGGACTTTCAACACTTCCAAGGTAGTAAGCTGTCCGAATCTAGAAGGGATCTCACTCAGATTCTTGCAAGATGTCAGATTAAGTTGTCGAAGTTTGGGGAAGGAATAATCCGATACACTCCATTCTTCAATGTCCGAGGATGATAGCTCCAGGTATTGTAAGTTTGAGAATTCTTCGTCTTCCACGTCCCACCTGTTGTTGTCAAAACTAGTATGCTTCATTTTGAGAACCACAAGATTGGAGAGCTTGCCAATTGCACGTGTAATACTTGCAAATGTAATACTTGCAAAAAGACGACGGAACACAAGTTTCAGCTTCGTAAGAGTGACTGGCAAGTTGAACTCAGTGGCAGATAGGTCTCCTAATACGGTCAAGTTCAGAGATTCAAGCTTATTCACATAGATTGATATTGGTACAAAAACCTTCAACTTGAGGCTCAGTTTTCGAACATTAGGCATCCTTCTCAATACCCATATCAGCTCTTCTTTTGTAGTATATGTATAGAATGTTGAAAAATAGGTTAGATTATCCAGTTGAAAAGATTTGTCTACTAAATAATAAGACAATATCTTAAAATCACACATACGAAGATATCGCAAACTTTTCATATTCCATATAGTTATGGGGAGTGGAATAGTATCATAGTGTAAAAAGAGAAACTCCAATCTTGAAAGGTTGGCTATGGATGATGGAATGTGAGATATAGCCGAGAGTTCCAAATATCGTAAATGAATCAGTTGAGTGACGGCATCAACATCAGGCATTATCTCGACATAGCTCAAGTTCAATATCCGCAGAAGTTTAAAACAGAGAAAAAAGAGATTGGGGTCATCTGTGTAAAAGGAGTCATTAGAGAAGAAAGTACGGACAGTTGGAGTTGGAGTAATAAGTTTTGACTTAGAAAACAGAGAACATTCCGTCTGAAACCATACACGAAAAGATTGATGCATTCTGTCAATCGAATGATAGTCAGAAATTTTTGGCACTAGTAAAAAGTTTTCTTTATTGGCTATTTCCAAACATAACTCCCGCACCAAATCATGAAAGGAACATCTCTTGATTCCAAATTTGGAACTTTTCTCTTTTACAAATAATAGGCTTCTCCGAACCAGATCCATCAGGTACTCACTCGCTACATCCTCCATGCTTTTGGTCTCGTGTTTTCGTACAAACCCCTCAGCTATCCAGTATCGGATCAAACGCCTGGCAGAAATGATTTCATCCTCTCTAAATGTCGCAAGATAAAGTAAGCAAGGTTTTAAATAATCTGGTAAATACTCATAACTTAGCTGAAGAATATCCATACACCCTTCCTTCGTAATCTGTGACTTTACGCTTTCAGAAACATGTTTCCAGGAAGCAACATTAGCGTCTACTTTTCTAAGTACACCAGCAATCACTACAATGGCTAAAGGTAACCCTTTGCAATTCTCAAGAATCGTCATTCCAATGCCGACCAAATTTAGAGGAAGTTCATCTTTATAAGACAGCTTCAGTTGTAGCAACTCCAAGCTATCATCAGGGGAGAGTGGACGAAGCTCATAAAGATTGCAATCATCTTTAGCTTCCAAAGCCACTGTGTGAATTCTACTGGTAATCATAATTCAGCTCCCATTGACATCATCTGGAAATGAAGCTTTTAACTCACTCCAGGCTCTTATATCCCAGATATCATCTAACACAATCAGGTATTTATAACCTTTCAAGCATTTGTAAAGCATTTGAGCTAAGTCTTCGTGACTTTTCACAGAGATTTCATTTTCATGTGCAGCTGGATTTAATTGCTTTAAAATCTCAATCAATATGTCTTTAATATTATATTCTTGAGATATGCAACACCATGCACATTTATTAAAATCAAGCTGCACAGAACTATCATGATAAATATTTCGGGCAAGAGTCGTCTTACCTTGACCCGCCATGCCAACAATTGCGACAATGTCGAGTTGAGGTAATCCTGCTCTAAGACAAATACTTATTTTCTCTGCCTCGTCCACGAAACCAACCATGGCATAATCCGTGGACGTGTTGGGTTTAAAATGGGTCCGGATCTATCATTGCAAATTTCCAAAAATACCCATCAGCCAAAAATAGTTGACTGACTTTGAAATTTAAATTAACAGTTGACCAGGCCACTTTTGGACGGAAGGACTGAGTGCACCAACTACAAATTGTTTTTGGATGGTATCTGGTAAAAACATAGTTTTTGGACCATCCTTCAAAATCATAAATTGTTTTTGGACCCGGGACGCAAATTTTCCAATTTTATCCCTTTCTCCACCTATTTGCAAAGTCAACCAAAGTCCACTCCAATGAATTCCAAGAGCCATCTATTACGAGCAGTCCGGCTCCTGTGCGGAACGACCTAAATTCCGTACGTGCGGGTCACGATCTGGGCCGTTGATTTCATTTTTCAAGTGGATCGACGGCTATCATTTAAAAAAGGGTTAAAAGGGTACATATGTAATTTTACAAATAAATAATAATAATAATAACAACAAAAAGTAACACGCAACCGTCACATCGATTGGGTTACCGAGGAGAGAGAAAAGTTGCGGCTGAAAAGTCAAAGGTACATTTCTATAATAACACATATTCTTCGTTAGAGAACACATGTTCTATATGCAAGAACACGTGTTCTTCGTTAGAGAACACATGTATTCTTGTATATTGAGGAGAGAGAAAAGTTGCGGCTGAAAAGTAACTTTTCTCTCTCCTCAATATTCAAGAACACATGTTCTTCGTTAGAGAACACATGTATTCTTGTATATTGAGGAGAGAGAAAAGTTACTTTTCAGCCGTAACTTTTCTCTCTCCTCAATATACAAGAACATGTGTTCTCTAACGAAGAACATGTGTTCTCTACGAAGAACATGGGTTCTGTTAGAAATGTAAAAATACCTAAATACCCTTGTTTTGATACAGCCGTTGGATCAAAAAGTACAAAATCCAACGACTGACAGCTTGTCTCGTATATACTGAATTTTCTTGTTCAGCATAGGAGCCAAGACGCTATTACGAGTCATTCTTGTTCAGACCATTGGTCAAAGTCTCATTCCTAGCCACACAAGTGAACACAGAAAAACCTTACCTACTACATCTATCATTCATTCTATATTATCTGTCAATTTTATATTTTTAAAATTTAATAAAATTATGTAATAAAATAATATAAAATGTCAAATATTATCTTATTTAATTTTATTCTCAATTTAATACTATATTCTTTTTCTCTTTTTATTATTCTCTCTCCAATAACATTCAAGGTAAGAGATATGTTTGGAAAAAATCACTATCATTGAGTCATTTATTTAAAAAATAAAAAGTTAATTTTGAACAGATTAAAAAAATATGAACATATAAATTGAGACAGAGACGGAGGAGTACGACATTGGTTGCCCTTATTTTTCTTATCTCCACGCATAAGTAGGTCATTCATTGAATTGATTCACTTTTCACCGGTTAAGAAGAATGGCAGAGAAGCAAAAGTTGCTGCCCGATATTGTTAGGTTCTTGGTTGTTTAACTCATTTTGTTCAACTAGCTTTGGATAGTTGTACATTAATTTATACTTATTGTATTTTATTCAGTTAGTAATAATATTTAGATCTATTTCAACAAAAAAAAAAAAATGATTTTTTGTTGTTAAATATTGACCTAAAATATTAAGGTTGTTCATCAGTTGCTATCAGAGTCTTGATATTTTAGGTCAAGAATGTTGAAATGATCTTTCTCTTCTTGAATTAGTTCTAAGGGGGAATAGAATTTAAGAAACTCCAAGTAGATTAGACTCTCAATGAAGGCTGAAACACCACGATAGTCAAACTATTATATCGATACTGTAACTATGAAAATAAAAGTACGAACAATCCCATAGAGTTCAAGTGAGCAAAATATCTAAGGAATGCCCTTAAATCATATATCTACTTTGCTAAAGATTATTGGAGCCGAGTTTGGTCCTTAGATAGGAGCCAAATTCGGCTCAATGTAAGTACAATCATGATAGGATTTAAACTAAGGAAAGTAGGATTCTATCCTACTAGAAAATAAATAGAATTCTAAGTAAACTACTAAAATCAAAAAATAGTAAACTAGGAAATAAGTAACTTCCTTTATTTAAGTAATAATTCGAAAATAATAAAATACTAAAAGGTTGGAAATTAAATAAATAATTAAACTTGAAAAAATAAGATTAATTCTTGCCCAAAATTTGAACATCATGATATAGTAACTTGCACAACGATTTAGGACTTCATAAAGGCAGAATCCGATCTTGTGTTCTTCATGAAAATTGTAGATCTGCCTCTTATCTTTACATAGCATCTGGAATGAGCTCTATTTGATTCCCAAATCAAAAGTTATGACCATTACACCAAACTATCTCAAAGCTGAAATTAATGTTAATCCAAGTTGATGATAGTTCTCATTCTTTTGAGTATTTTGGGTCTCCAGAATGAGTGATGTGATGTTAGATCTTGACTCATTTATCTCATTTTATACATTACCAAAACCTCACCATTCTTTGAAGGATCCGTATATGATTTCTCTTCGTCGGCGGTCGAACTGTCTAATTCGAAAAGCATAACGGGTTTAGTACATCTGTTCGGGTCTAATATGTTGTAATTGTTTTTTTAAAGATAAATTTGCAGTTTAAACAAAAATGCGAGAAACACCTAATCTAATTCTCTCAACTCTATGGTAGACGTCTAGCCGGGCAAGAAAAAAGAAGTTCTCTCTCACTAACTCTCTAACAAAATTCATCAAATCGACTTTTGGGTTCTCGAAGAAGATGATGAGCTTTCCATTGATTATGAAGAAATATAAAATTTACTTTATGAAGATTTTGAAGAAGCGAGATTTCAAAGACAACATTGTCGCCGCCGCCAAGGTAATTATACTAAGCTTGTTCACTTTTGTATTTAAAATACTTTTAATTTTTTATAATTCTATCGTGCTTAATTATTTGTTTACATGTTGATTACTTTAGATAATGAAGATTCTGATGAAGACATTTCTGTGGTGCAAGCTCATATTGATGATATGGCTCATCTCATGACAATATGAATTATTTTGGAGATTCTAACATTTTTAGTGATCTTGGAAACGCAAGTGTTTTGGCAATGACAAGTGACAACCATGAGTTAAACTAGAGACATTGTTTCTAATTGGTTATTCTAGTTGAGATTGCTATTATCTTATTGGATTGCCTATGATATATGTTTATTATTTAATCTTGTTTGGATTTTATTAGGTTATTTAGAGTTTTATTATAAGTACCTATGAGTTGTGACTGAATTTACATAACATTTTGAATATTTTGTTAATTTTCAAGTTTGCCGAGGTGCCTGCGCTGGGTCCAATTACTGGGTTATGCTAGGTGGATATGGGCGGTGGCCAAATGATCCTGCGTGAACACTGCGGATCTTGAGGGTCGTGCCAATACATGAGACTTCGAGGGGTCCTGCGCGAACATGCGGATCCTGAGCGTCTTGCGTACTTTCACCCGATGAGGTTATCATTGGGACTATGACGACATTGTGGAGTCCATGATAATGGGTAAGGATACAACATAGGATAAATTCTTAAACTTTTGAACTTTTGTCGAAAGTACTTGAACCTTCCTAACTTGGTCTAATTTTGGGGTTGTCAGAGTTATTGTCTTTTAAGTCTTAAATAGGCACTTGAGCTCGTAAGGTGGGAAGTGTGTATCATTAGAGTTAACCATTTCTCGTAGAGTTACAGCATATGTATTTCTATTATGTACACGAGTGAAGTATAGTCATCGTAGAGTTTCTGAAGTGTTGTGTGTGACTTGAAGATGGTGGTTAATTGTCTAAATTGTTGTCGAAGTGTTTATTAAAGTTTTGGTCTTATTTGCAGCTTAGTTTTAGAGTCAAAATCATGTTTTTCGAGTTTGGGAAAAGTTGATGAAGAATTGGAGTTTTTGTGTACAAATTTGTTAATGAAAATCGACCTTCTACTTCGTCTGCGGTTTCGTCCGGGCCATTACTGGGAGCTTCTGAACTGCGGACGATTCCTTTCGTCCGCGGTTCTCTGCATTCGACCGGTTGCAGACGATTCGATTGTCCGTGCCTTTGGTCACTTTTCTGCGTACGATTGGTTCGTCCGTGCCTTTTGTCCGCAGCTTGAGTTGAACTTTTTTCACTGTTCTGAGGCATATTTTATGTTCTTTTGCATTGTGCATATCATTTAAACTTGTCATTTCATTTCCTTGAGGTCGTGTCGGGAATGGGAAAACTGTTTCGAGTCTTGCATGCGTTATATGTTATTTGTGTACATGGATTATGTGGATCATACTGAGCACCGAAGCTCAGACCATTCGCTAATTTATGCATGTGAGTACGAGGAAGAGACTTTGGACAGGGTTTATGACGAGTGATGGATAACCGGCATAGACAATGAACTTTTACAGCTTTATGTTATTTTCTTTTGAACATTAAAACATATTTCGATGTAATAACTTAGTTATTTCCCTTTTTATACTTATTCCGCTAGCACACTTTGACTTTTGGTTAATAAATGAATTTTCTTTGCTATAATAACTCTGTTATGTGGCTTGGGTGTCTTATTTACCAATGGGACATTGTCATGTCATCATTCCTAGTTAAGGGGTGTGACGTCATTTTAATAATAATAATTTATTATTTATTTATAATATTTATGATGTCACCGATCAATTAATAGATCGATGATGGTCCACCCAACGGACCGACCAGTGACTCGTAACCCAGTAACTCCTCTGGGTCGATGTCTGGTCCTGATTTCAAAACCATATTGTATAGAAATTGATTTAACATGTTTTATTGCATAAACTGACGAAGTATTGGTTGAATGGCATATTATGTGATGGAATCGCTACACTGTTGTGTTATTGCTTTGGATTTCGGTTAATTATACATGTCGATGTTATTCTTGAATTGTTTTTGCTGATTATCTATATTTGATATTGCTATTTGTTGAACCTACTTGTTGTTTATTACTTGAGTCGTCTTAATTGATCGTTTATCGTCTATTTGGTTTTGGTCGATCAAGTGATTACATAATATGATATGTAATAGTGGAACAATAATTGAACACTAATTTATTTATGTTATACAACATCTTAAAATTTATGCTTTAAAAGTTGAAAAGAAAATGGTAGGTACTATTCTTTAAGCATGAAATAAAATGATCATATAATTGTTCATAAGCCATACTTCATTAATTTAACTTTCACTTTCTTATAAATAAATAAATTCCAAATAAAACAAACATTAAATTTCAAAAAAGAAACAAAAAAACATATTGTCAACTAGAACAACCATCTCTTTATCAAGTATTTCATTTTTTGTGTGTGAATATTTTGGGTATTTAACTTTACTAATTCGTTTAAGATTTGAGCATATTAATAAACCTGACAATGCGATAAATTAAAGTGACTTAATTTTTTGGTCTTACTCTAAATAAGTCTTAAGAAATTAAAGTGAAATGAGCTTGAAAGTACTTTCGCTGCTACACCTATTTAATGTCAAGTATTTCTTTAACATTTTAGAAGAAGTAAAATACGATTCCTTCCATCCCGTAAGGCAAGACTTTAATTACGTGTAGCGAAAATTAATAAAATTAAAATAAAATATTTTATTAGTTAAAATATCAATATTACTCTTTTAGATATGGGTGTCAACGGGTTCGGGCATATGAACGTGAGCTTAGGCGAGTTAAGCATGAGCTCAATATTCAATCTCGAATTTTATGTGAGCTGAACGTGAACTTGATCCTGCTCAACCCGAACAAGAATAATGTAATTGTATATATTATATATGATACTAAATTTTTAATTAAAAAAAGGCCTATAAAAACTTGCTGCAAAACGTATAGTTTTTTTTTTTCTTTCTATTTCTCAAGTATTTTTTTCTACATGGGAATGACCTGCCTCAGTGGAAAAGGTAGGCGGGACCCTGAGTTTCGGCCCAGGGTCGATTCCCGTACTCCCCCCCCCCTATAAAAAATAAAAAATAAAAGTATTTTTTTCTACAAATTTTTGGTTTTTTACTAATATAAATTTAGTTCATTAAGCTAATGAGTTTAGCTCGAGCTCACATAAAAATGTGAGCTGAGCATGAGCTTTTTCGTGCTGAGGGTGAGTTGAGCTTTTCAATTTTTGTGTTCGTTGAGTGTGAGCTATGTCAATCTTGACTCACATAGCTTGATTGACACCCATACTTTTAAATAAAAATTGTGTACCATTAATTTTATTTAAAAGAGTAATATTAATATTTTATTTAAAAAATATTTTAATTTTAATTTTTTAAATTTTCGTTACATGTTATAAAAAATTTATATTAAGGAGTAGATCAGTAGTACTAAAATGGATCGCCCAAAGAAAGAATAATAGCAAGTCTTCTCTTTGATGACAAAGAAGGAATCCACTTGTTTGAAGAGGTTTATTGCACTGTGGCGTGTTTGACTAGTTGGTCAAATTACTTTGGAAGAGAATCTTTCAAGTATTTTCCATACAAATTATTTAAATTAACATCTATCTCTCATTCATTTTATATTGCTAGGAAATTATCTACTTTACCCGCAAGGGTTAGCCTAATTGGTTCGGGATGGTAGATTGTGTAAACGTATGCATATTCGAATCTTAACATTAGTAGTGTGAAAGTTTAAATCTTTTAATGTAAGGATGACATTTTGAGGTGAGTTAATACAAAATCTCACACTAGTCGAGTTAATGGGTCACCTTGATTAATATCATCCATAATTTTTTTCGGATCGAAAAATAAGACCATAAAGAGCGTGAATATCGCCTTTTGTGTACAAGGACATTATCTACTTTGAGATTTGGCAGGTGAAATAGTATTCAAATGATTTCGTATTTTCTTACCAAGATAAAACTTTTTTCTTACCAAGATAAAAAGTCAATTATTTTTCTTACCAAGATAAAACTTTTCCAGTCAAACAGACAATCTCTAGAACAAAATATTTATTTATTTATTTATGTTTCCCTTTTCAATAATTCATTTTCTCAAACTAAAATCTATTTTTTAATCGGATCTCAAACTAACCAGTAATGATCAAAAGGTCCAATAGCCCAGTGGGGAATTGGCCGGCCCGTGACCTAGAGGTCCCGAGTTTGATACCCTCTCCAAGCATGGGGTAAGCTTTAATTGTCTCCCTTCTAGGGTACTTTTCTCCTCTTATGAGGTGTTCTTCTCCACTTTGCGGTTGGTTCTCTCCCCTTTGAGGTTCCGCCCTCGGGCGTTCAAAAAAAAAAAAAAAAACTAATCAGTAATGAAAGAATTATTCATTACAATAAATATGATTTATGAATTGGTTTTTTTAAACAATGAATTTACAACGATTACTTCATCCGATTCAAAATATAAGTCTTTTTACATATTATTTTCATGAATTAAGATACCAAGAAAAAAATGACTAAGGTTCCCTAATTAATACTTAAAATAACAAAAAAATAATACTCCTTCCGATTCAAAATATAAGTCTTTTTAAGAGTTATTTTTTGTTGCATAATATATGTCTTTTTACAAGAGTTGTGCATTTATTGACTAATTTACCCCTACATTATTTTCTCCCTATATTCATTTTGGTCAAAATGTGTAGTTCCCGTACAATCCTTTATTAATTTTGTTGTTCTTTGGAGTATTAATTATGGGTGTTTTAGTCATTTTGATTAGTATCTTAATTTGTGTGAAAACTTCTAAAAAGATTTATATTTTGAATCGGAGGGAGTAGATTGTTGCATGAGAACTACACATTTTGACCAAAATAAATATATGGAATAAATGTTGTAGGGGTAAATTAGCCAATAAACACACATTTCTTGTAAAAAAAAATTTATATTTTGCAACAAAAAAGTAACTCATAAAATACTACTAAAATGGATCACCCAAAGAATAAGAATAATAGAAAGACTTGTCTTTTTTTCTTTTTTTCTTTTTTTTTACGCCCGAAGCTGATTGTCCCCGAAGGGGAAGAGTGGAGAATACCCTAGATAGGGAGATTCTAGCATGCCCCATGCCGGGGAGGGAACTTAGCCTCACAAGGAGGAGAATTTATTTACCCCACAATGAGAGATACGGGAATCGACCACGGGACCTCCGTCCCGTGGCCGGGTAGCCTTACCACTTGGGCTACCCGATTCCCATAAAAGACTTGTCTTCGATGACAAAGAAGGAATCCACCTTTTTTTTTATTGTCGATGGATAAAGAAGGAATCCACTTGTTTGAAGCTACAAAGGTTTATTGCACTGTGGCGTTTTTTGTTTTTTTTTTTAATTATATATTTTTTATTAATCAAATGGGAGACTATAAAGTAGCTCACCGAAAGATACAAGTAAGGCGGATGATGCGTAAATCACCTAAGGCGACCACACTATCATCCCCAAAATACAAGATAAAAGCATAAAAATATGCTAAGCATATGAGCATACACGATTAAAGTATAGAACTATACTAGAAGACCAAGTTGTCGTCGACCAATCTGTGTACATTAGCAATAAAAAGACCCTTTAATTGAGGGGGTCATCAGTGTCTTGCCGAGTCCTCGCTATCTGATCATCAGATTCATATCCCGAAGCGATTTGCGTGTTTGACTGGTTGGTCAAATTACTTAGGAGGAAAGACTCCTTCTTTTACAAGGAAGAGAATCTTTCAAGTATTTTCTATACAAATGATTGAAATGAATATCTTACTTAGCCAAAAAAAAATAAAAATCTCTCATTATTAGCCAAAATAAATAAATAATATATCTATATTTCTTTCAAATGATTCCATAGTTTCACTATAATAATGGAGAAATAAGAATATAATGAAAACTCCATGTGTTCTTTAACCCATTCTCGAGTACAATTGAGTTTGGTTTTAGTCTAAATTTTTTTATTTCAGTCTCAAACTAGTTTCAAATCCAAATTAATTTTTTTTATGAATTAATACTTGATTTTTTATTCTCAAACACAATTTAAAAAGAGTTTATATTTTAGTTTGAGTTTCAAAACTAAACCATACACAAAGTATGAATTACCACTTTATACAGTATAAGAAACGCATGTATATAGAAGAGTATTAAATCTTTACTTTTTTTGGTAAATTAAATCTTCACTTAATTGGATTAAGAGTTAATGGACTAGCCAGGAGTTGTTGAGATCAAGGGTGTTCACCGTCAACAGCAGTGACTAATTTCCTCGCTACGGAAGTTCTTCAAAGAGGTAAATGGCTGCCATAAAATACGCTCCATTCTCATAGACATAAATCGAACTCTTCTACACAAAAAGGTGAAACCCACGCCTTCAGGACCCCCACACTCCGATCCGACAGAGTAGTTGGAGGATGTAAATTAAGGTGACCCAGCAGCCCGACCAGGTGAGAGGATTTTTTTTTAACTTGGTGACCACAAGAAGCCACCTCCACATTAGAGGGTTGAAACTTTCATACTGTGGCTGCTAAGAATCGATTATGCGTCCCTCTACACAACATAAATCGAACTACTGATCTCTCGGTTAAGGGATGAGGCGAGTTACCACCACGCCACACCTCATAGTTAAGTAGCTGGGAGTTGATATCCACATAACCCAAACATACACACAAAAGGCATTTAATTATAGACAAATTGATTAATTTATAGAAAAAAAGAAAAAAAGAAAAAATTTATATACTTCAAATGTTATTTCGTCACAACAATCAATTTGGATTATAAAAAAAAACATGTTTTGAAAATCTCAAATCTTATTTTCAATGATCGATATCCACATATTTCACTCAACTAATCTAATTAAAATTAAAATTATCAAAGGTCCAATAGCCCAGTGAAGCATTGGCCGGTTCGTGACCGAGGGGTCATAGGTTTGATACCCTCCTCAAGCATGGGGTAAGCTTTAATTGTCTCCCTTATAGGTACTCTTCTCCTCTTATGAGGAGTTCTTCTCCGTTTTGCGGTTGGTTCTCTCCCATTTGAACTTCCGCCCTCGAGCGTTAAAAAAAAATCTAATTAAAATTTAAAAAAAAGTTGTGACTCCGTGTCAGAGCAATCTCATTAGTATTAATAAGATTTCACACAGTTGTGATAATTAAGGAAACCAACTTTTGAATTTAATTATTGTGACCAACAAATTATTATTATTTTTTTTATAAAATAAACAAATATTGAAATCATTATTGACCAACCATTTACAATTTTGTTTTGAAGGAATATATTTGCATTTGACTATGTAAAATAAAACCCTTCAACAACCATCAGAAAAAAAAAATTAAAAAATTAACTTAATTTCTTTTTGTGGGTAAACTCGGAAAATACGGTAACAGAATTCCAAGAAGAAAGCGTAACAATTTGTTTTTCCTTACACGTGTCAGTCATCTTCTTCCCCAAATTTCTCTCCTAAATAAAGAAGATTTCTCCAAAACAATTTATTATTATTCCTTTTGCCCATTCTCTCTAATAATAATCTCTACACGGATTTTCCATTTATTATCTCAATTTTAATTTCCTCCTTTTTTTTCCCCTCTTATCTCTATCTTTTTATTTTTTTGATAATCCAGAAATCGATCTACAGGTTAGGGTTCCTTCTCAATTATCAAGAGATTCATAGCCGTGAGTTGTTTTTTTTTTTATCGATTTAGGTAAATTATTTTTGTTATATTAATCTGAAATATTGATTGTTGAATTAGGATTATTTAACTCAGGTTCCACATTTTTTTGTGAATTTTAATTTATCATAGATAGTGATTAACCAATTTTTAGGGTTCTTTGATAAGAAACTCAGTGAAAGTTTTTGGTTGATTTGTTTTAGTTTGTCATCCAAAATTGAGGGTGTTCTTCTTGAATCCTTCTTAGTATAAATATATATAAAAATTGTGTTACTAGAACACATTTAAAAAAAATTGAAAAAAACGAAAAAGGAAAAAAAAAAGTAGTAAAAGAATTGAGAATGGCATTGAATTACTCGCACCGGCCTATTTCTCCTGGCCATATGACCGAGGACAACTTGATTTCTCCGATGAGGGTTGTGAATGGGTGTCTGGTTGAAGGTGTTTCTGAAAGGAACGGGGACGGATTTGCTAGACCGCGGCATGAGGGATTTGCTAGACCGCGGCATGGGTGCTGTGATATTGATGGATGTTGGGATGATTATGGGAGGGATAGAGTTGATAATTGTTGCTCACCTGATTTGGGATCGAAGGACATTGTTGACCTTTTGCCTTCTGATCCTTTTGGAATGGACATAAGCACCACTTTCACGGCGGCTATCACGGGTTTGTTTGAAGATTTCGAAGCTGATTATGGAGGGCGTGTGAAAATGGGGGGCAGTGATGATTATGCATTGTTTGCGGGTTTCAATTTGATTTGGAACAATGCTATGAGGTTCCAATCTTTTCCTGGAAATATTCATGCTGCCGGGAGGAAACCTACCATGGTTGGGCCAGTCAATCTATATCACGAGGAGAGAAATTCTGGAAGTGGATTGGCTCATTATGGTTTTCCGGCTACTCCCAACGAGGGGGACATGAGGAAAGTTGGTGAGTTTAGCGAGAAAATTGTGGATAAATTTGGGGCTTCCGAATGCATCTCTGATAGAGATGATGGAGCTGATGCTCCACATGAAGCTTTGATTTTTGCTCTTGGCTATCTGGGACTTAAGGATTTGTTATCGGTCGGAATGGTTTGTAAGTCATTGCAATATACGGTTCAAAGTGATCCATTGTTATGGAAGGTGATCCACATTGAGAAGCCCTTGAACAAGAGGATTACCGATGACATTCTTCTCCGCTTGTGTAGTAGAGCGCAAGGAAACGTGCAGTGTCTGAGCTTACCGGAGTGTGCTCGGATTACTGATGATGGCTTGAGACGCGTACTCGACTCTAATCCTCGGCTGAATAAGGTCAGCAACCTTTTTTGTTATGTTTTGTGTGTACTCCTCAATTATTCAAAATTAAGATTTATATGAATGGCTGTATTTGATAATTTGATGTAGTTGATGCTTGATATCTAGCCTTTGAATAGCATCTCTTGATTTTATAAGAATGGGGTGATGCGTTTTTGCTCGGGAAGTAGTTCTGCTTTTTGATAGGCAGCATCAATGTGATTCTTTTAAAACTGCGGATACCCCATAAGTTAACCAAAGTATATTTGGATTTTGTTGTACATATATGCTAAGAATTTTAAATCTTCTTTCCTTTTTTTACAATTTCGGAGGGTTAAACTATTTTGGAAGATATAGCGACTTTTTTATGCTTGGCTTTTTGTGTAACATCAACCGCTCTGGCAAGAGCATGATATATTTTACTTTTTTACAACGTTGATATTTTGTGAATTATGTTTCTTGATAAATTTTGCATATTGAATGCCTACCTAAATTTTATGAACTTGGCGTGTTCTTGTAATGAATTTTTAAACTTTTAGAATCATTTCATGCAGCTTTGTGTACCTGCTTGTACGCGTATCAGCATAGATGGCATCATTAGTAACTTAAGAACCTCTAATAATAAAGGTTCACAATGTATAAAATGCATACGAATTGGCGGACTTTGTCGTGTAACACATGAGCATTTTGAAGAATTGAAGTTATTGCTAGGTGCAGAGGAACAATCAAAGAAAACAGCTCACAAGCCACACTTTTACACTCGTGACAATATTTACCTACCATGTGATGATGAGCGTTTTATAGATGTTGAGATATGTCCAAGATGTCGGGGATTGGGATTAGTTTATGATTGTCCAGTCGAGGGTTGTCAACCGAAGGATCACAACTCGAATTCATCATGTAGGGCTTGTATACTCTGCATACCCCGATGTAGTCGGTGTGGTAGGTGTGTCAATGACACGATATTTGAAGAAGTGTTTGACTTGGACTTCGTTTGCTCATATTGTTAGACGAAATCAAATTTGGACGAAGATACTAAGTGGTTGTACGAAGAATGTTATTTTTTACATGTATGTCTTTCCTTACGAAGGCTTCAAAATGATTATGGTTTGTCTAGTTTTGGGTTTTTTTCTTTAGTGATTTTCAGTCACGTAAAGTTGGAATTCGGATGAGAGTCTGAAGCAACTTTGATCATTGTAACGCTGTTACTAGTGTCTCCAATGCCGGGGGAGTTCAAGGCTTAGAGACTGTTGTATTACCTCTGGAGGAAGAAAATATTTAGTAGATGGTGAAGAGATTGAATCTTCCGTTAGGCCTTGCTCTGTTCTTGTCTCCTTATTCTACTTTTGGTTGCTCGAATTTCACAATCGGTTAAAGATGTTCTTTTGGCTCGGTGTATTGTATGCATATCTCGTAGAATGATCTTCAGTTCAGGCATGTTCGTGTGTTTGGCATCAGCACGGTACTAAACATGATGGATCGCGGACTTGATCTGTCGTCAATTGCAACGCATGCTTTGCCGATTCTTCTTGAACGCTAACCACTATCCTGTAACAGTATGTACTCTTTGGATACCCAAAATTTCTGCAGGATTATTCCTTTTTGGATATGATATGTATTATTAATTTATGAATTATTGTGTCATTAATGTTATTTTTATTTACTTAGTAATTGTCTCCACTTTAGGGTTAGATAACATTTGGTGTTCATTTGGACAACCTTGTAATTTCTGCTGTTGGGATAGATGTTTTTCTTTTGGTTGTGAAGTTTTATCAAAGAGATATTGTGCAAATAAATTTGGTCATTTCTTTTGGTCACTCAATTCTAGAATCGTCCTTATGAGACTGGTCATATAGCTCACTCACATGAATTGAGTGTAGTCCACAGTTGCAGGTAAGATACGCACAATTAATGTGAGGGGACTATGGGGCCAGTCCCATATTAAATTTGGTCATTTATTTACCAGGTCATTCAATTCTAGAACCGTCCTTATGAGACCGGTCATACGACCCCTCACATGAATTGAGTATAGTTCACATTTGCAGGTAAGTTTTGCAAAATTATTGTGAGGTGATTGTGGGGCCAGTCCCCACAATCACGCTCATAAGATTGAATTTTCCTTCTTTTACCTGTTGTGAGTTTATTTGCCAATCTAGTGATCATTTGGCAAATTATGTTTGTAATAAACAAATCCAATGCTAGGTGGACTTGACTTTTGGTCTGGTCTTTAAACAAAAATGTATTCTCACTCCGTCTTATATTAGTTGTTCCAGATTAAATTTTGCACATATTATGAAAATGGTAGTTATTAGTTTTTAGAGTAAAATGACTAAAAAACCATTTCAACATTTAAATATAATGAATGATGTGTTTGTTAAATTAATAAATGTAAGAGTAATGGTGAAGAAAAAGAATAAACGTTGTCTCAAAATCATACAAGAAATCTGAACAGATATTTTGAAACGGAAGGAGTACATGTTTGTGTTGAATGATTGTAAGGAATTCCAATCTCTGAGTAAAGCTTTGCAACTACTAAACTAAAACAGTTAAAAACATGCATTTAATGTGAGAAGATTTTGACTCCTTTGTCTTGCAAACAAACGAATTCCAATTCCATAATATGATGCGAGTTGAGTAATATATGAATTATCAGGTCGAATGATTCGACGACTGATATCAAAATATTTATTTTGAGTTTAAACTAATCGAGAAATTGTCGTGTAAGTGTAGAAAATTTGACCCTTTCCGCACAATAGCTATTTCACCTGATAACATCTAGCAAATGAAGTGAAGCTTGAATAAAGACCTTATTGGTGCTCATAAAATTCAGGAGGGTGAGCGTCTTCAAGACTTTCAAATTTTCATATTTTTAAGCCTGGGAATGTTTCTTTTAATAAGGTTCACACCCTTAAAATTATTTGAAAATTTAAAACTCGCGTCCCAATATTAAAATCTGAATCTACCTCTACCTATAACTAATAAGATATATGAAAATAAATTGAAATTTCTTTCATTTCATTTTCAAATTGAATATCTACTTTTCCTATTCATATTTAACCAAAAAAAAAATATCATTTAATTTGTGGTGAATTAACCAATAGAGTAATATGGAGCAAAATCTTCTTCTTCATCTGGATTAGATCTTGTATCAATCTTCTTAGATCAGCTAGTAGGTGGTAAGATTTGGATACCCAATTTTGATCTGGGTCATTTCTTGTGTTTTCACCTCTTTTCTAGGCGATTTGTTAGGTTGTTGATATGCCCATGTTCTTCTGAATCGCCGTCAACGAAAGAGGTTGAAATCAAGTGCTTGCCTCTGGAGTTCGAAAATGAAGATGAAGATGTTGCAGAGAAGACTATCTTTTGTTTGTTTGTTAGATTATTATTAGTAGTTTTTTTTTTTTGGGTGAAAAACATATATATATATATATATATATATATATATATATATATATATATATATATATATATATATATAAATCAATCAAAAGGAGGTAGAGTATTAGTGATTACAGCAGGTACTAATCTCTCAATACAAGCCCCATGGACATCCCTTGCCAAAGAATGGCTAACAAAGGGAGGTGCAACTGGAAAGAAAAGAAAAAGAAAGCTATCCAAAATATTCCCTTTTTTAGCAAGCAAATCAGCGCAGTTGTTGGCTTCTCTGTAGATGTGGGTGAGTCTAGCGTCGACGAACCTCTGCAGTAGTTCCCTGCAATAAAAAATAAGGTTAGAAAAAGGGTGAGATGAGGTATTGTTCATACGAAGAAGCTTGATGACAACTATAGCGTCCAACTCAACATCTAATGCATGTATGTTTAAGTTGGATGCCATAGTAAGTCCATCTCTCAGGGCCCAAAGTTCAGCCGAGATACTATCACAGGTACCCAGTTTCCTGCAAAATCCTCCTATCCAATTTCCCAAATGATCTTTTAGAAGGCCACCTCCACCTCCACCTCCTCTACTAGTTGTGTTAGAACTGGAAACATCCACATTAAGTTTAATTCTGTCAATGTCCGGTTTAGTCCAGGCAATCTGCTGGATGATTCTGGCGGCAGAGGGGTGAGTGTAGTTCCCAAAAGCTATAAATTCAACAGCTTTAGTAATAGCCTGCTTGACCAGATCAGGCTTAGGACTATGTGGAGTGAAGCAAGAGTGATTTCTACCAGTCCAGAGAGTGTAACAGCCATAAGCAAACAAAGTGCCCCAAGGGATGCCTTGGATATGAGAGGCATCACTGAGTGAAGATCCCTTTTGGAGCAACTCTCCGAAGTTGAAATTCCACAGGTTAGGATGATTTGTATGAATCAGTAGTTGGTCCCAGAAGCTTAAAGCAGTTTGACAACTTTTAAGAATATGTTCTTCATCCTCTTCTGAATTTCCACAAGAAGGACATATAGAGCAAATGACAATATGTCTCTTGAGGAGGAGTTTCCTGGTGGCAAGTCTACCATGAAAGAAAAACCACAAAAATAACTTGATTCTTTGATTACAATTGCTTTTTCAGATCCATTTCCAATCCATAGCATGAGTAATCTCTAAACCTTGTTCTAAATGTATGTTATTGTGAGTACTCTTGGAAAAGAACTCCCCATTGTGACTATGCTTCCACCTTCTTCTATCAGAATGATTGGGGTTGGGGTGGAGTAATCTAGGGATACCTTTGATAATGTCAATAATGGTTGGGGGGAGCTGGAAGGAAATGTGAGACAAATCCCAATTCCCATTTTCCCCAAAAAGGGATGATAATTTCAAATCCTCTTCTTTATCAGTAAGAGGACCTGAGATAATGCCTCTGAGATTTCCTATACCAACCCAGTCATCACCCCAAACCCTGATATCTTTTCCATTACCCGGTATCCAAGCAGAAGATTTATGGAACAGACTCCAGCCAAGCTTACAAGCCTTGGAATTAATAGAGGAAGGTTTATGAGAAGGTTCATCCATCATGTTGGAATCTTTATTCCAAAACTTCCTTCTCATGCAGGTTGCCCAAGTGGCATCATGAGTTTTGTTAATTCTCCAAACCAGTTTAGCCAAACCAACTCTATTTGCATGGATAGCTTTCCTGATCCCCAGCCCCCCAAGGTGTTTAGGTCTGCAAACTTTATCCCATTTGAGAAGGTGGATTTTCCTTTTAGTGGCTGAGCTTCCCCACAGGAAGTTTCTTTGTTCTCTGTCAATTCTATCACAGATACTGATTGGCAAGGGTAAGCATTGAGAATAGTAAGAAAGAATCTGAGAAGAGGAGGACTGTATTATGGATTTCCTACCTGCAAGGGAGAGTAAATTTGCCTGCCATCCACTAAGTTTATTTCTGATTTTATCTACAATAAACAAAAAATCAGAGTTCCTGGGTGTCTTTTGGAAGATGGGAAAGCCCAGATATTTGCCCAGATTATTGGTGTGCCTGATGTTAAGAGCACCCTCAATGAAAGTGATTCTGGCAGAGTCTATAGAATTGGAGCAGCAAAATTTAGATTTATTGAAGTTAATCTTTTGCCCTGATCTAATACAGAACTCTTCAAGGACTCCTCATTTCAAGGATAGTGTGATCATTACCCTTACCAAAGAGGATAATATCATCAGCAAATATAGAGTGTGAAAGGTGTGGTCCCTGCTTTCCTACCCTAATAGGAAGCCAGTCTTTACCCCTAACAGATTTTTCTATGCTCAAGGACAAATATTCCATACATATGACAAAGATGTATGGAGAGAGGGGATCACCTTGCCTAATCCCTCTGGAAGGTTCAAACCATTCAGCAATTTCCCCATTGAAGAGGATGGAAAGGCTAGAAGAGCTAATACAGTTAAGGATAAGAGAAACAAAAGAGGGTGGAAAAAGGAAGAAATTCAGAGCATCTCTAATGAAGTCCCATTCAAGTCTGTCAAAAGCTTTTTCTAGGTCCAGTTTAACTGCTACTGCCCCATGTTTAGCAGTGCTTATTGTGATAGTGTAAATGGCTTCCTGAACAAGGGTCACATTATCTACACATCTTCTGCCTGGTAAGAAACTACCTTGGTGAGGAGAGATGATTGAATTAAGTAAGGGTCTGATTCTGTTAACCAGGATTTTAGAGACAAGCTTATAAAGAGTGTTACAGAGGCCAATGGGTCTCAATTGGCCCACCACCGTTGGATTCTTTACTTTAGGGATAAGACAAACAAAAGTTTGGTTGAGTTCCTTAGGTATGACCCTAGAATCAAAAACTTTTTTCACAAGAGTAGAAACAGAAGGTTGTACTATGCTCCAGAATTTGTGAAAGAATATGGGGTGAAGGCCATCAGGGCCAGGGCTTTTATAGGGTTTAAAGCTCCACATAGCTTTTTTAATTTCAGCCTCAGAAACTTGATCTTCTAGATGAGTTATAGTAGTGCTACCCACATGAGACCAGACAAAAGGGAAACTAGGAGGGGATAAAGCATTAAGAGTTTTACCATAAGTGTACAAATCTCTAAAGTGCTTAAAGACAATCTGTCTGACCAGACTGAGATCAAATTCCCAATCCCCTACTGTATTCTTCAAGGAGAGAATCCTATTACTTTTTCTTTTGTGTATAGTGGAAGCTTTAAGAAAATTGATATTGAGGTCATCCCAAAGAATGGAGTCCATCCTAGATTTAACAGCCCAGATGGTTTTTTCCTCCCTATACACAACATCTAGTTCAGCAAAAAGGTTCCTCTCAAGATTGATAGAGTGGGCTGACTGAGAATGTTCTAGAGACTTCTGTGCCTTATGAATACTGGCCAACAAATTAGATTTTTTTTTAAAAACATTGCCAAAAACTTCCCTATTCCAGATTTTGACTCCCTCTTCAAATTTCTTAGTAGACAGACTAAAATCTAAGGGAGAATCAAACCAAGCTTCATCTACCACTTTAAAGAGGAGGGGGTGTGTTAGCCAAACAGGTTCAAATCTAAAAGGCTTGATGAAAGGAATATGGTTGCAAGGCTTCGTGATAAGCAGAACAGGGGAGTGGTCAGACCTAGTCCTGGTTAGGTTGAACACAGTTGCTTCAGTGAAGAGATTTCTCCAGGAGGGGTTAGCAAGAACTCTATCAGAACGCTGGAAAATAAGAGCACCATTATCTCTCTTATTGGTCCAAGTAAATATGTTACCTTCATGACCAAGGTCCATAAGGTTACAGTCATCAATCATGGATTTAAAAGACATAACTCTAGTTTGGTTTATAGGGAGACCTCCAAGTTTCTCAGATTGGTAAAGGACATCGTTAAAATCCCCCATAACCACACAAGGGAGATCATTACTCTCACAAACATTTCTCAAGTGATCCCAGAAACTTTGCCTAATATTAAAATTGGGGCTAGCATAAACAGTACTTAGAAGCCAGAGATTTGGAGAATCAAATACCTTAATGATAGCATGGATGGATTGGGTATTTTTGGCGACAACATTGACATTCACCTCAGCTTCATTCCACATTAGCCAAACTCCTCCACGATAACCTTCAGATTCTGCAATTTCGATATTGGTGAAGGGGAGTCTAGCAAATATTTCTACTGCCATGTAGCCATTGACTCTGGTTTCCAACAACGCCACCACCTGCGGTCTATTGATCCTGATAATTTCCATCATATGGGAGTGGAAATCAAGGTGTCCCTCCCCCCTCACGTTCCACACTACGATTATACTCATATCAAATGATGGAGGGGTTGTGGATCGCTGAATTGCCCTCGGGATAACTCCCATCTGAGGAGGCTCCTCCCGGATCTCGTTGAATCCCGGTATCAGATGGAGGGAAAAAGTCTCCTCCCTCAGGTTGGCCTCTTTGTCCAAGAGTAGTCTGCAGCTTGTTATACCGTTTGACAGTTTGATTAGGATTGTATGCCTTCTTTGGTTTGGCATTTCCAGCTTTAAAGCTTGAGCGCTTAATATGTAGGAACTCCTTACCATTGCAGTCTCTTCCCTTTCCTGCTCGGTGTTTTGATCCCTCACGGCTAGAGGTAAATTCCTCTGGTCCCTCGAATGTGTTCTCCTCCGTCTCCATATCGAAGTCTCCGTCGGACTCCACTCCCTCGACACAGATCGCCTCCGAACTCTCCCTCTGTGCTGTGAGTTGGCTGGGTTTTGGGGGGTGATGAGGTTGTGATTGAGTGTCTGAATCGAATCCCTTAGCACTTCCAAGATGTTTCTCAATCCCTCCGGTTCGACCCTGCTCGAACCCGGTTCCCCCCGATTGACCATGACCCGGTTCAATGTTGAGCTTGGGTTTGGGTTGGGCTGGTTCGTCGAGACCCATCTCAACAATCTTGATGGGTTCAAGTGGACAGTGCATGTTGGATTTATTGGTCCGGCCCATAGGTCCACCGTTCCCAGTGGGCAATTCCCCAGTAGGGATAGTGGGTACCAGTCTTGGGCCAGATGACCCATATCCCTTGCCACTAGTTGGATTGTTCCCAACCAGGTTCGGCCCATGTGTTCCCCCCTCTAGAAGGTTGTTTTGTAGGGAGGGTGACCGCCTCGGTCTTATCTGTGTTTGCATGGATCTCCCTCTCAGTATCGTCACTGATCTCATCTGTGTTCTCCTGTAATTCCAAGCTGGACGTTCCTGAGACATTCTTGTCCTTTTTTTTTTGTTTTTCCTAAGATGAATGGTATTGAGAAGATAGGTGGCAGAGGAAGAAATGACAGAAGTTAATTTTAAAGGGTGTTCGGGTTGTGTCAAAGGTGATTTCTGTATATGGGCGGCGGACTCCTCGAGTTCTTCCCCTGATTTACCAATTCCATACGCAGCTGACGTCTGTGCAATGATACTCTCCTCCGAGACTACTTTTCGTCCGACTGATGGACATCCCATCATTATTGTTGGCTTCTCGATTGGAGCAGAGTGGGTCGACTTACCCTCTTCCGTAGATATGTGACCCTTTTGTTTCTCTATTTGCAATTTAGTCTCAGAAGAACTAGATTCATTGAACTTCTGCTGTTCTTTCCCAGTTACCGTTTTGGGCTTCCATGTTCTTGATCCTTCTCCCAAATCCCTTTTCCTAGAAGGTTCTCCTGCTTGAGCTTTCTTGAGTTTATGTGAGCCTTTCCCCTTTACAGTAGTCTGCATACCCTTTGCCTTGTTTTTGTGAAGGGGTTGAAAATTTTTTGCAGGTGGAATTACCTTATTCCAAGGGCCAAGACCAGGTATATTCTGCGAATTAGATGCCCCTTCTGCCATGTTTGTATCCCCATTAGAATGATCTTCCATGGAACCAGACTTTTCCACATTCTTCTCTTTTACTGTATTCGGACAGTTTTGCTGTGGGTGACCTATTATTCCACAACCGTAGCAGAAATCAATTCCTTCATACTGCACTTGTTGGACATGCTTGCTACCTATCTTCACATATGGGACCAGAGGTTTCCTCAAATCAACCTGGACACAGATTCGTGCATACCTGCCTCTCTCAGAGTTTGAAGTTCTGGTATCCAGTTTGAGCAGAGTGCCCAGGAAAGCTCCAACTTTGGCCAGGATGCCTCTGTCATAGAAATCCACTGGCAAACCAGGGAGTCTTGCCCAAATTGCAGTGGTTGAAGGGTAGTTTCTGTAAGGATCGAACTCAGGTTCCCATAGCCTCGTCATCAGGTATTGGCCATTTATGAACCATGGACCGCCTGCAATAACTTTAGAAAAATCTTCTTCCCTATTAAATTTGGCTATGAAGAAATTATTTCCCAGATCTATTAAACGCAGATCACCCATAATTTTCCATATTTGTCTAACTTTAAAGTTCAGGTAACCATAGGCTAGCATTTTCCCGTATGGTTTTATGATAACACTATTTATCCATGGTCCTCTGCATCTTAGTTTATCCTCTTTAGAAAGTCTGATGGTAGGAATGGTATTATCAGAGGATTCCTCATCTGATTCTTCTTCTAGGTGATGGGTCAAGAAATCCTTCTACACATCCTTCGCATAGATTTTGTGGGATTGGGTGAGTTTATCCTTGTAACTTATCAATTTGCTAGAATAACCTTGAACTTTGTCCATATCTCCATGATTTGTCTCTGAAAGTGTTGTGTTTGATTTCAACTTCTTGTTGCTTTGCTGCAATAAATCCGATTCTTGTGTTGAATCTTGTTCACACTCGAGGTTGCTGGGCGCTACAGTAATAGTAGAGAGCATTCTTTTTAGGGTGAGGTTTCAATTCTTATTAAGTGCAGCATTTATTAGTAGTTGTTTTAATTGCTTCCCACATAAATTATTTGAGGTGTGGGTTTTTTTTCGTTACCTTGTGTAACTTATATTTTCTGTCTTTTTTTACTTTCTTCATCAACTCCTCTCTCTTTTGTTGTATTAGAGAAAGAGTTGGGAAACTTTTCAGATTGTAATAGCCCCGCCTATTTTATTATTAATGCTTAATCTTTTATTTATCAAAAAAAAAATATGGAGCAAAATCCATTCATCCACAACCACAAGTTATATATAAGGAGTATTTTATTTTTATTTTTTTTGCCAAGTTTATATATAAGGAGTATGAGTCCGAGATTTATAGTCTCAACTTAGACTGATCTTGAACCCCAATTTATTTATTTATTTATTTATTTATTTTTTATGAAAAATATTATCAATATTGGTTTTCACTTTTTCCTTTGCATTAATTCGAAATTAATTCGAACTCTCGACATACCAATTGAAACTGAAATATTTTACCAATTGAATTGCACTTTGTTATCTCGAATCCCAAATTAAATTCTCTAGAATTTAGTGCTTGAGATTCATTCTCATATTCAATCTAAAAAAAAAATTTAAGTTTTAAACGCATATCAATTCAAGTACAAGATCCACACCTCTAACCAAAAAAAAAAAGAAAACTTTTCCAGCAGCAACAACAAAAATGTTACTTAGCGTATTTTAGACTTTAACTTTTTTTGTTTTTCGCCTTTTAGACTGAAACTTTTTTTTTTGACCTTTTGTAGACTTAAACAATTTACGGGCTCCCCGACATAGATTTTTTTTCAAATTTCCGATAAAAAAATGGCAGAAATGCGAAACGGTGTCGTTTGGCCAGGGGCAAAAATGTCATTTCTTCTTTAGAAATCTGGTATACCACTTTAAACTTGGCCCGCTCCATCTATTACTTCATCTTCCATCTCAAAAAAGTTGAAAATCAGACCAAGTATCTCATTCTCTCATTAATAGTATCATTCCTTTCCGATAAAAATTATCATTCTCATCCCATTAAGCAATATTGTTCTTATGACTTCATTTTCTTCAAGCTCTAGCAGGCAAAGACCAAGAATCATGGATGATTGTAGATGCCCACGGGTTGTGGCTTTGTACACATCTCGCACTGAAAACAACCCTGGGAGGCGATTCATCTGTTGTCTTCAATCTCGTGTGAGTATTCTTTAGACATTGTTGATTGATTACTAAATTTAGGGCTGAAGTTTGTTTTTAATTTAGTTCAATTTATAGGGTGATGGTTGTGGATTTTTCCAATGGATTGATAATCCATCTTCCAGTAATTCAAGTTGTGTTATTCCTGGGATTTTCGCAAGGTTGGAGACCAAAGAATCTGAATTAGAGTTGTTGAAAGAAGAAATGAGAGTAAAGGATGAGAAATTGATGAAGTTAGAGGAGAAGCTGAACAGTAGATCTGCATTTGGTAGAAATATTGTAGTTTTAATCCTCATATTCCTTGTATTCATTTTACTGTTCAAAAAGTAAGGAATTTGTTGTATTTTTTCATTCAATGAAGATGAATCAGTTGAAGTAGAATTTGTTGTATTTTGACATTCAATGAAGATGAATCTGTTGAAGTAAGAAAATTGCAGTGTTCATTTCAATTGGTTGTAGAATCTGAGAAAAAAAGTAGTTTGACATCCCAAAATATCAGTCTTCACTAAACAAAAACAGCTGATAAACATCCCAAAAGTGACCAAAAATAACATCCCAAAAGTGACCAACATGTAGACTATATTCTGGCAAAATAAAGTCTAAAAACACTAGTCATCAATGACTTGTGAAATCAGGTTGGTATCTTCTTCAACATGTGCAACATCTTCCATGTCTTCATCCTCAGCAGCTTCCTCATCAACATCTTCCAATTCTTCTTCTTCAGATTGTTCCTCTGAAACACCATTTCATCATCACTTGCAGCAACTTCCTCGTCCTCAATGAATTGAAAATCAGGCTGAAAAAAGTTATAGATTTAGTATCACAACAAATAACACTATTTGAATGTAGTAATCTTATTACCTCTTCATTAATAGTTTCAACCACTTTTGCCTTTCCCTTATTCTTTAGCATTGGACATCCTCTTTTGTTATGTCCCAAAACCTGGCAGTTAATGCATCTATTCATTGAAGGAGTTGATGCTTGTTGAACTCCTTGGCCTTCCTTTGTTGAACCAGCAATAGATGAACCTTGAACCACATTTGCAACTTCCTTTGAAGGACATCTCCTGACATTGTGTCCAACCAAATTGCACTTCCTGCAAGTTGACTTCTTTCCATGTCTTGAAAGAATTTTTGTTCCACTGCCAGAAGGTTTTTCAAAAGGATCCTTTCTCCTTAATTTCTTGGGCCTACCAGGAAGTTTAATTTTTTTGGGTGGAAGTACAGGTTTTTCCCCAGTCCTTGGCCACAATTGTGGACCACTGATAGGATTAATGATATTTTCATATGCTTTCTTGAAGGTGGAGCAGTGATAAACCTCACTTACAAACTTTTCTACTTCTTCATCAGCTGCTATAATGGCACTACATGCATGCACACAAGGTATGCCACAAAGTTGCCATTTTCTACATGAACACTGCCTATGTTCTAAGTCAACTGCATATTTATCCCCATATGCCCCTTCTAACTGATACTTATGTCCACCTGCAGCCCTAGGGATGTAACCATTTGCCTTAGACATCAATACTTCTAAGTATTTGCTGATCTTAGGACAAATTAAACTATTTTGTTTCATAATCCACTCTCTTTTTGTTTGTTGTCTAGTCATCAAATATGTTCTTATTGATTCTAGCATTGCTAATATAGGCCTACTTCTAGCTTGCAAAATCACAGAATTGAAGCTCTCACACAAGTTATTAAGTAGCAAATCACTCTGTGTGTGTGTCCTAAAGAAGGCCTTAGACCAGTGCTTAGCATTGCAAGCATCTACCAACCAAGAATGGGCAAGAGGATCCAATACCTTTAGTTTCTCCATGTTGTCCAAAAATTGGTTTGGATGAGTAGAAGTTGCACGACCCCCAAAGTTTGGACTTTCAAAGCATTGCCAAACGAAAGTTCTTTCTAAAATTTTGATGTAAATGTCGAACACAAAATCTATGTTCTGCCAGTGGTAGCTCTAATTCAACTGCTTCAATCAATCCCTGTACAATATAAGGCAGAAAAAATAAAAAAAATCAAGTATTACTAAAAAACCTGGCATTATGATGTAAAAAACAGGAAGACTCAAGTACCTTTTGTCTATCTGATATCAAGGTCCATTTTTCTTCTTGTTCAAAGCCAAGATCAGTCTTTAAAACTTTTATAAACCATATCCATGTCTCCTTTGTTTCTGATTCTGCCACAGCTATGGCAATAGGATACAAAGAGTTGTTAGGATCAACTCCAACTACAGTCAGCAAAACACCTTGATGTGGACCTCTCAAGTGACATCCATCAAGTCTAATTACTTTCCTACATCCTTTCAAGAAACCCCTTTTAAGTGCCCCCAAACATTCATCAAGTCCAATCTCATTGACACTTCATTTTCTTTAGTTTTCACAGTTTCTTCCACCCCATCATCAGAAGAACACCTGCTTTCAAGCTCATCAGAATCATAGAAATCAGAACACCTATTTGGCTACACACCATCCACCAGAAACTCAACTGCAGGACCCTGATTTGACTCAATCTGTTCCCCAACAACTGGTATTTTCCTGTTTTCCTTGCAAGTATCCCATATCATAAGCTCACTTTCACTAATTTCATTTTCTGAATCACAGAAGGATGAAACTTCACTTGATTCTTCAAATTCTGAACGCTGAAAATCTACATCATCCTCATCAGTAATTTCATCCTCCACTCTACCTATATTCTGAGAAGGAGTGAAATTATCAACCCAAATAGAACCCACAACAGTGGCTTCACCATCTTGTGCAGGTGTGCAAAAAACATCCGTAAAGGCTTCTATGGTTTCTTTTGAAAATTTGATTTTCCCAACTCCTGAGACAGCCTTTTTCCCACTTCCTCTAGTAACCCTAGGTGGTGACCCCACACCCACATCTTCAATTCTAAACTTCCCACTATTATTTCCCTTAGACACTGATTTGTACCCCCCCTAGACACTGATTTGTGGTGACCCATACCACCAACACTAATCTGCCCAACATTACTTTTTTCAACACTAACAACCACACTTTTTTGACCTGCTGACTTATTTTTAATAGTCCCCTTCAGTGGCTTTGCTAGCCTTCTTTTGGACTTAGGGTCCACAATCACAAATATTTCAACCTCCCCAGTCCAAACCCCATTATCACACACAGTTGATACATCAAATTCAGACAATATTTGGCGCAGGAAAGAACATTTAGTGGCCCCATCCCAGTAACACCACACATCTGTAACTTTCTTGTGTCCCAACAAATTACACACCAAATTAAGTTCCGCCAAACCAAAAGTATCACTATGACAGTGATCAAAGTAGTCAACTTTTCCCTCACCATATTCCTTATTAGGCCTATCAGGGTGAAGAAATCTACCACTATGATTTACCTTTAAGGTAAATTTATTGGACTTAGGATCTGAAAATAAAAAGACAAAAATAAACAATTAATTTTACACCTTTCAAAACAATAAAATAAGTATAGTTATGCATATTAACAAGAGGGACCACAAACCCTAACAAATTAATCTATTTTTGCACAAATCCAGAAAACCCTAATAGTTTAAAGGGGACCCCAAAACCTAAATTAATATGAAACCTTATAATATTCATCATTTACAGTACCAATATTCGTTATATGTCTAATTTTAATTTCAAAATCAATTAAAAAAATCAAGAACAAGCAGAAATATTAGAATATATACCATATTGGGGTCTCTCCTTTTTTTCTTGGTCTCGTATCTTCATTTTTGCCTCTTATGTTGATACTAGCAAGTGTTTAAGTTTTTTTAAGGAATGTTTTTGAATGTTCTCTCTGAGAAAGATGATTACCTTTTGCTCTTGAGAATAGGAATAGGTAGTTTGGAACGATTAAACAAACTAAAATGAGGGTTTTTGATTTGACTGCTAACTTGTGCAACCATCAGTATTCGGGTGGGTTTTATTTTATGGGTCGGGTTGGGCTTTTCTCCTTCAAGGTTTGGACACATTTACCCCCTTAAAAAAAGCACGTGTCTGTCACGTGACCTTTTTTATCGAAAATTTGAAAAAAAATCTATGTCGGGGTACCCGTAAATTGTTTAAGTCTACAAAAGGTCAAAAAAAAGTTTAAGTCTAAAAGGTGAAAAGCAAAAAAAATTAAAGTCTAAAATACGCAAATTGCTCAAAAAAAAAAGCAACAACAGAAATGTAGAAAAATTATTTACTCCTAGAATTTTGGGGATAGAAATCCTAAACTCCCAAATTGAGTGTTAAATGACTATCTTACCCATACTGATATAAAGGATTCACCTAACTATAAGGGTAAAAAGGTCCGAAAAACTATTTTAGTCAATCTTTTAGCCAATAATTCTAGTAGCCTAGCAAGGTCAAAAAATGTATTATCATAGACCAACAAATTACAGAAACAACCTTAATAATCATAATAATCCCATAATCATCATAAGGCAAAACAACATGAAAAAACAGTGAAGAAATAAATTGTAAGCCAAACATAGAAAAATCACAAAAGGGTAAAAAAGTAAAAACAAATTATTTCTGAGATTTCTTGCCACAAAGATTCTTAACCCAAATCAAACTCAAGAAGATCTTCTACCCCGCCGCCGTCTTCCTCCTCCTCCGCCACCACCACCTTCTTCCATCCTTGCCTTCTTTTTTCTTCTTCTCATCTTCAGAATCATCATGTAAGGGTTGAGGACTCCACTAGTCCGCCCAAGAACACCCTTCAGAATCGTAAATATCCATTTTCCTCCTTTTGATTTCTTCCCTCCTCCTTGTTGATTCTCCTCACCGTTTCCACTCTGCATTTTTTTCCTTCTTGTTGAGATTCAAGAATTAAACTGGGATCGGAGAGATTGATTAGATTGAAGGGATGGATCACCGGAAATTTTGGTTAATTTTTTTACGAGATTTTCTCGGTTATCAACACGGAAAGAGTAAAATGGGTTAGGAGTATGCGCAACTCGCCTCGGATATATATAAAGGGGTAAAAAAATCTTATTGTGTCCTGTTTAGGTGGTAAACGGATTCGATCTGTCTCACATAACTCTAAAATATGCGATTATGTGAACATAAATTTAATATTTAACCTCGAATTTTATGTGAGTTGAGCGTGAACTTAATTTTGCTCAATACGATTAAAACTTATACCCGTTCAGCCCGATTAAAACTTTATAAAAATTGATATAAAAAAAATACATCGTTTTGTTTTGTTTATGTTGTATGGATTTTTTTTTCCAGATTGAACGTGAACTTTTCAATTTTTATGTGAACTGAGCGTAAGTTATACCAAACTCGGCTCGTAACTCGATTGACACCTCTAGTCTTGTTTCGTATCTCATCAATACGAAATTGTCACGTGTTAAATTTTATTTAAAAGTTACATTATTCGTTTAGGTTATAATTTTTAAAATAAAACCTAACAAACAACAATTTTTATTACTGATATAAAAAACGAGACACATATTGTAACATACTATTTTTACCGATATAAAGGTAGTTTGGATTCGGCTTTCACGCGCTTTTTGTTATTGTTGTTGTTTAGAGATGCTTTCACAATGAAATCGTTAATGTGCCGTGTGTTATTCGCGTGGATGTTTTGAAGTTTCAGTACGACTATAGTGTTGAATATAAAAAATTTGAATTAATTGCCATTTAAGTCATTAATATTTTTTCGTTCGGCCACTTTTATCATTTTTAACTTTTGACATCTCCAATATATTTACGAACAATCAAAATTATCCTTCCGTCCAAAAAATATCAAAAAATCGTCAAACCTGATGACATGGCATAACAGAACCTTTAGTTTCTCTCTCCTCAAAGGGTAAAACGGGGTAAAAAATTATTCATCCCCTTAAACTTCATCTTCTTCCTCAAATATTCTTCTTATTCCAACCATAACAATGGTGGAGAAAAGCAATTTCATCAATTTCAATTACAAAAAATTATGATACTTTCACTCTTCCATTATTTAGTCATTCTCCATCACCATTTTCATTTTCCCCAAAAATGAATGTAATATTGTGTGAGTAAAATCAAAGACTTATTTTGTTCTCTTTAATTCCTATCATCATCAAGAAATAACTTACTTCTCTTTTCAATCTAAAGAGAGTGTTCTGATTCAATAATAACTACATACATATCAACAGATAAACCAATAAAAACATAAAAAAATCACAAAATAAATTTTTCTATACACATTCTACTTTGAACAAATTCTTGAATCCAAGATCATCATAACTATGATAAAAAAATTTACATTTTTTAATTTTTTTACCTTGAAGAAACATGGTTCAAAGCTCTAGAAAAATCATTCATGGCTCCGTAGCTTTTTGAACTGAACCCCAACAGCCAAGCATACTTTTTCTTTATGGTAATAATGTCTTCTTCCTCAACTGCAACTTCAATTTCTTCAATCTCATTAACCTAAATTACATGATTCAAGAAACCCAATTTCAGAAAGAAAAAAAATAAAATACAAATTTACTCTGTTGATTGCTCCTGTTTCTTTGTTACCCACATATAAATTTTTCCATTATCTTCTTTAAATGTAATTGTTTTTCTCCACTGTTTGAGGGGAGGCGAATTTTTATCCCCATTTTTCCCTTTGAAGAGAGAGAAACTAAAGGTCTCGTTATGCCACGTCATCAAGTTTGACGGTTTTTAGGTATTTTTTGGACGGAATAATGATTTTGGCTGTTCGTAAATATATTGAGGATGTCAAAAGTTTAAAAAGGTTAAAAAGGATAAAGTGGCTGAACGTAAAATTGTTGATTACCCAAATGACAATTAATTCTAAAAAAATTTATTACATATTTAATATCTTTTGTCGTTGAATTAAAAGTTTGATTGTTTATATTTTTTCGCGCGAAAACTTATTGTGATTTTGTAATATTTATTAAATAAAACACACGTAATTTGTCTTAGGACAAATATTTATATGAGAGGACACATATTACATACACGTAACACTAATAAATTTTTTTTAGTATTTACTAAATTTTTAATGTTCTACACTTTAGCTGCGACTTTAAAGCCTCGACATCATATTGGTTCACTTTCACAAACGTTTTTTTTAATACTTTTAATATTGATCAGATTCAATGAAATTTATAATTTAAAATTATCTATATTATAAAAAACGATTTTCTTAATTGTTCATTTTAATTCAATAGAAAAAATCTATTAGATTGTGTGGGAGTCTTCTGGCCACAGTGAAAACGGCCGTGGGACGCAGGACCGAGGTCCTGCGTTCGATTCCCAAGTTTTCCTTTTAAGAAGATGCCAGCAGGGGTAATATAAGAAAAATGTAAAAGGGTTCTCTTACTATGAATCACTTGAGTGTATTTGGACCAGTTTTCTTGTGGACATTATTAATGTCCAGGTGTCGAATGATTTTTTTTCTCTAGATATTTACGGATAGAATATCAATGGTCAAATTATTTTTTAAATTCTTTTGTGTATAAATATGAATAATTCTGGTATAAATTATAATTCAATAAATTTTATGATTTAAATTTATTCACATGTGCAATTTTTTCTGCTAAGATGAATAAATTTGGATTACATAATTTATTAAACAATAATCCATATCAGAAAAAAAATTTAAAAATAGCTACCCTTCACCCAATTGTGGTTGGTGGTCGAACCATATGATTCGTGTGTGGGACATTAATGGAGTATGTTGCAAAGTTTCTACGTTTATGTTAAATAAGTAATGATTTTTTTTTTTTAAAGTTTGGTCCAAAATTAATATTTACTCTTACAAATAATCTAGTGGTTATAGAAATAGTCCTCACTCTTTTATACGCGTCTTCTTTTAAAATAATAGTTAATCTCATCTCTCTATAATATATTCATTGATTTTCTTCCCTTTTTAGCCCTCGTTGGTATCAAATTTGAATTCAAATCCTCTAATTACCAACTAAAAGGATTAAATATTGAGCTCTAAACCAGTGTAAATGTAGTTAATTCAATCTAATTTTCAATTTTCCAAGACATTCAATTCCTTCTAATAAAGTTCCTTTAGTATTTTCACTTGAATTTACAAGAATATCTACATCTACATTATTTTTCTGCCTTTTTCTTTTATTGACTGATATTTAAATTTTTATCTCGATTGTTCTAAAGATGGTTTAAACTGTGACTTTGGACTAAGTAAACCTTGAAGAATCGTAGGTGCGATAAATTAATCTGGAGAATAGTAATGGTGACCCGCAAAACTACAGTCAGTTGACCGTTACATCAACATTTTATCATGACGGCGACAAACTTTATGTAATCCCCGCATCTCACGTGGGATAAGTATGGAAATATGAATAGTTATATAACATGGACCTAAACAATTATTTTTATAACGAGATATCCATTTTGGCATAACAACTACGTTATCAAATAAGTGATCTTAGGTAGGTGCTGACAAACTCATGTTTGTGCTCTTGGACCCGCGGACACAGGAGTGCCACTTTACCTCAACTGAAATATTGTCATTTAGTACTGTGATAGAATTAGCAATCTATCATGTCTTAATTATAAATGAGAAATAATTTACAAAGAGTATGAGCACAATGCTAATGAAAATTCCATAACCAGATTATGATGGGAATCAAATTAAAAGAAATTTATTACAATCACAAAGAAAATGAAAGAATTTTTTATTGAGAAAAACAGTGCTAAATCCAAAATGAATCCCTGTATTATTCTATCGACATTAGTCAATTTGCACAATGCAGGCAGAATAACGAGAATTCAAGGGGAAAAAAAGGAAAAAATAATTCAAACTTGATACAAAATTCAAAAACGTTTTATTTTTAAACCAAAATATAACCAGCATGCACAATGCACACAGAATAAAGAGAATCCAAAGCTTGAAAAGGGAAAAAAATAATTTTACGAAATTCAAAACGTTTCATTTTAAAATCAAACACTAGCCAGCATGCAGAATGCAGGCAGAATAACGATAATCTAAGACAAAAAAAGATTCAAATTTTTTAAAAAAAATTCAAAACGTTTGATTTTAAAACCAAACACTATCCAACCCGAACATCAGATTTAATGATAGTAAGCTTCTTGATCATAAGAATTTCTTCCCCTTCTTTCCCTTCTTTCCCTTCTTTCTCTCCTTTGTCTTCTTCGTTTTTTACCACCTCCCATCTTCATCATCATGGTATGAGGGCTACCTAGGAGTCCCATAGCCACCTTAACAACTACCTTAAAAATTATTTTTATCCATTTCTTTTGATTCTCTTTCTTTCGATCCTCTTTCTTTCTATCTTCCTCAGTCATTTCATCATTATAACTTTGCATTTTTTTTATTTATTTTTTAAGATCGAAAGAAAGAGAAAAAAGAAAATAGAATTAAGATTAGAAAATTGAGGATGTGGATGTTGAAGAAGAAGAGAATAGATGAAAGGCAAAATTATGGCTATATATAACATGAAAATAGTAAAAGGCAAAGCCTTTGTATCCAGAGAAAAATCCGCATGTGCGGAACAATTTTTCGGTAATAAAAAATTTAACGGCAAAAGTTTTTTTTGACTAACAAATTTTTTATTTTTTTGAACACCTCTCGATCAGGTGATCGTGAGAGGTGTTCAAAAAGATTAAAAATGTATTAGCTCAAACAAATCTCAATCGTTTTTTTTTCATTCAGATGTCAAAATATATTCTGCACGTACAAAATATTTTTACGTCCCATGTTGACTCGGCTTTCATGCTCATTTCCTTGAGACAATGCCATAACAGAAAACAGAAAAAGAAAAAAAACCAGTTATTGTCCATACAGATAGGCTCCTGTCCGCGTATCCGGTTAGGTTGTTGAAGGGTGTCTTTCTCAATTCTCAGCACGTACTAATAAATTTCAAATTTTCAATATATGGTTCTTGAAAAAAAAATAGTATATTGTTAAAGGGAAGGGATGGTTACTTAGCTAGAAATTGTCTGTCCCCATATATGTTTTCATCACTCGCAATTCGTCATGTGTACACTTATTCTAATTTTATATACATGTGGTGAATTATGAGTGGTTGAAAACAGATATTGGGACATGTATGGAGATTGACAAATTTTTGCATGACTCGGGTGAAAATTTAATTATATACGCATGGTGAATTGTGATTGGTTGGACACAAAGATGAGTAGACAGAGGGCGTATAGACGATTATTTACCGTTACTTGGTGGTTTCCATCTCATGATGCAATTTTCAGTTTTTTCCTACAATGAGCAATAAACAGTTATGTCCTAATGGTTTTTTGGTGTATTAAATTAATACCTTTGAAAATGTCTCATTGTCTTTCTCTGACTATTATTTATGCTCTTGCTGCTTTCAACCTAGTGATGAACTGATTTTTGTCACAATTTTGGGTTAATTTAACCGTCGACAGTTCCAATGCTGAACATGTTGTTTTACGCACATGCAGAACAAAATTAAACAAGTGTTTCATCCTTTTGGATAAGTTTTCAGTGCAACGGTTGCATTAAACACCTGTTCGATTTTGTTCCACATGTGCGATAAAAAAAACCATTCCGCGCTCCATAGCCAAACTGAGTTTTCAAATGATTTAACATCTAAAGATATAATAAACATACCAATGGGAAAAAATGTTGATATACTTGCAACGTATTATCGATAAAATTCAACATGACCTGCTATTTCCCTACACAACAATTTCACTTCACCAGCCAACTTCAAGCTTCTACTAATCACAAGTCCTGTTTGCTTGTGTGTAGAGGTTGGTTTGTACAAGTTAGCTTCCTCCACCCTCCCCAACAATAGGGATTCCCTAGCCGGAATCACATTATCCCACCAAAACTCGCGCAGAATCCCGTGAATCAGTTCCCAGTATCCGCGGTCTCTGCATACGCGAAATATTGTGCTTCCGTTTGGAGTCCAGCAATAAAGATCAACCCAATCTCTGTCCATTATTTCCATTTGTCCCTGCACTTGTGGCATGTAATAGAACGGCATTTTCAACCACGGTAGACCAACCTCTGGCTTTCCTTTGTTGAAAGGGCACTTGACTTCAAGAATCCCACCGTCTGGAAAGTATCCAAGAAGACCGTCTGGGGAAGCACCAACCCAACCAAATTTTTCCTCTGGATGTATTGCGAAACCATATGAGCTCACATCACGACCAGTAATGCTTTTGTAGCGTTCTATAGCTGCTGACTCATTCAGAACGCCCCAATCCATGGCGTTCCTTGTAGAAGCTTCGACTAATTGTTCATCTGGTGGAAACACTTTCTCCTGCCAAAGTTCAGAGCGGCGTTTTCCTTTCCAGAATCCTAAAGCAGTGCTGAAGGTGCTTGTTGTTAACTTATCCTTACGAAGTGCAAACCATTCCTCAGAGCGTTGTGGAGCTTCCGAACCCTTTAGTTGGGCAGATAACACAAATCCAGGAGAACGGATAAAGGGGGTGATTGGAGAGGTGCCATTCGAGGCACAAGTGTAAAAGGTTCTTACAAAAACAATTCCAAACTTTCGCCTCCTGGGAATTGGCGCAGTTGCTCTATGAATATTATTGAATCTAGTTACGCAAACATTTGTCATTGCGGAGCTCCTAGCTCTCAGCTATAAATTGATCAACCAGAAGATCCTACACAAACAATAGGTAAATCATATTATTGATGAGGAGGAACATTAGTTTATAACAAAATTAAGAAAACGTCGCCCAACGATAACTTATAAACAAAAATATACATCATTACATCACAACAATAGATTGATTAAAAAAAGAGGATAAATCAAAATGCAAACAAAATAAATACTCCCTCATTCCCATATTGAACGTCCAATTTTCTATCCATTTGGCAAAAGGAAATTGGACATTTGATTTGGGACGGAGGGCTTATTTTCTTTCAGGGGTACCATGAAAAGTTAGCAGAGAAGCCCCCTACAACCCATAAACTACATGAGAATACATAGGATCAAATAAAACTCAATGAGAAATAAATTTAAGGTAAGCAAAAGCCTCCATTACTATCAAAATTCAGATGGAAGTTCTCAAGTATGAATCTTTTAAGATAAATTTCCGAATAATCCATCGTCCTAACTGTACTACATTAACTAAAAACTAAAAAACGCTACTCCCTCCATTCCATAATATAAGTCGTTTAGGACATGCAGCGAAAATTAAGGAAGCAAAAAAGCAAAGTACTTTGTTAGTCAAAATACCAATATTACTCTCCTAAATAAGACTTATATACCACTAATTCTATTTAAGAGAGTGATATTGATGTTTTGACTAACAAAGTAGCTTATTTTTTGCTTCCTTAATTTTTGTTACATGTCCTAAACAACTTGGAGGTAGTACTACATTAACTAAAAAACTCAAAGCACAATAACAAATTAAAGAACCAGATTAGCTTAAGACTATCAAAATTCAGATTGAAGTTCTCAAGTATGAATCTTTTTTAAGATTAATTAACCAAGTTTCTATTGTCCTAATGCCAAAATACTCAAATCACAAGAACATACTTAAATCAAATTGAGACACTTTAGACTATCTAAGAAGCTAATGTAACTTAACTACTAAGTATGTCAATTCATTTCTTGAGCAAATGCCCCATTTATCCATTAACGTTTTTCAAACAAATGCAAAAGGGAAGTATAATAGTTAATACCCAAAATATCAGGGGAAAAAAGGGTTAAGCAATTGCAAAGACTGCTCTTTTTAGATAAAAAAATTTAGAAAATGAGCCGAATTTTTTTAAACAATAAATATACCTGAAAAGGAAAAATACAGCCAGTTCTTGAGTTAATTGCAGAAACCCACAATCCCACCAAAATTTATCAGCTGGAATTTGAAAAAAAAATGAGATTTTTCTTATGGGATTTAGCCCCTTTTCTTCTCTTTAGGGCTTTGAGGAAAGAATACAGAGGATGATGGATGAATTTGCCTTCCGCCGCTAGAATCCAAGAAGCGCTTTGAAGAAGGGTGTATTTGGGACGCCTTCTAACGAATTTGCCTTCTATTATGGTTGGGGACGCTTTATAATGAGAATGGTGTTTTTGGGACTCTGATATTTTATTACACTTTCTAATGCACTGACATCATTACGAATGATACGATACAATTAGTTTAAATTTTATTTTAGATGTTAATTCACGTCAAGTAATATCATTAATGTATTAAATAATGTATTAAAAGATTCAGAATTTATACTTAGAGTAATGGAGATTGTGTGCATCACTCCCTATAATATTCTAATGTTAGATTTTTTAATTCATATATCGTAAACTAAAAAATATAAATCCTATAAGTGAAAAAGATATAATAAATTGTGTGAACGTGATACAACAATGATAAAGAATGTTGTAATGAATGGAGCAGATGATCTAATGTGTGATAATGCATAATATGTGTTTTTGTTTAGATAATACTTGTTAGTCGTTGGATAAATTTATTTGACGGCTAATTCTTTTTAGAAAACATATATTGGACCAACAACATTTGATAAAAAAAGTATATAACCCAGTCTTATACTCTTTTGATCTATATTTAATTCAATAATTACCATTTATTTATATATTTTAATATAAAAGTTATTTTTTTAAAAAGAAATTCAGATGTTATATTAACACATCTTTTATACAATATCTATTTTTTAGACTCCATATTTTTTAATGCATATCCTAATATATTGCTAAGTCAATAAAATTATTATATGTGTAGCAATATAATAACCACATTACTTTATGTATAATAATTTAATTAATATACTATACAATATACTATAAAATTGTACTTGAATTTAATTTTTTTTTGTTGTCTACGGTATGTAAAATTGAATTACTTGTATACTTATATACTTACAATATGAGATGAGGTTTTACTTGTATCATATCATACATAAACATTAGACCTAGAAGTTCTTCTCAACTAGATTCTTCAGAGTACTAAGTTAATTGATGACCATTCCACTACTTATATTAATCCCTCCATTCTTAAATATAAAACTTTTATTACAAGTTACGGAAATTAAAAAATTAAAAAATAAAATATTTTTTATAATTAAAATAACAATATTACTCTCCTAAATATGACTTTAACTTTTGAAAGATCATACCAGATTAATCCCCAATCAGTCCATAAAAAGGCAAAATGTTGGCCAAAGTTGTGGCTCCATATGTGAGTGGGGATCGATCTCTCGATATCTTTTAAGGAGCGAAGTTGTCAAAATAGCTACACCAACCAACTTTGGTTGTTAATACAAATTATTTTTTAGTCTTTCCACAAGGCGTCCTAACTGGCTCTGACCTTTGAGATACCATACTAGACTAATTCCCCGCTCGCACTAGGTCGACTCGTAAAGAGATAAAGTACTGGCCAAAAGGATGACCACATACATACATGGAGATCGATCTCTTACGGAGCTGCACCAGATTACGCCAACCAACTTTAATTTGTTAATACGAAATTAAGTTGCTCATTGAATCTCACACTTATTATATTTCTTTATATAGTATGTGAAGTCTAACTAATTGAAAGCGCCTATGAATGAGTTCTAAGAAAGCAGTCGTTCACGTTAGGAATAGAGGCCGTTAATGATGTATTTGCTTGTACTTTTTTTCGTCTAATATCACTACCGCTAGGTCGATTACTTCTTCGCCAAAAAGACTCGGGTTGTATGAATTTAGACCACCTACCACGCTTCGCGCCTGCGGGGTCTTTGCCAGTAGTGCCAACCTCCCCCACACCCTTTGGGTCTGCTATTGCAGCTAGCAGATGTATCACTATTTTCATCAGTGACTTCAACTGTTGGAGTCATTTGCCTCATAATGTCGACTCCTCGATGTCAATTAAACTAAGCCAACTTGTTTTCCCAAATTGGGCCCAACACAGAGGCCCAACAAAGAGGTCCAAATCAAACGCAAAAAATAAAATGTGAAAATTCTTCTTTCTCTGTTATCTCTGTACTGTTTCTGATTTCCAAATTTATCCTCGTAATTGGGAAAAATTGCAGAGGAAGAAAAAGCCATGTTTATGTCTGAAAAGCCTCCTCAAGCAATCAGTTTCTACAAGGAAGAAGAAGAACAAGAAAACCCTGAAGAAGAATCACGAGATAATATGATCATCGAAGTTCCACCACCACCTCAGCACCACCACTCCTTCAGAGAAACCACCAGCAATGGCGGCGAAGATAATACTAATAATAATAACACTCCTCCGACGGCGGCGGCGAACCACCACCCAATATTATCATCTAATTTTGATTCAAAAGCTGCACCTAAAAAGCGAGCAGAGACATGGGTTCAAGAAGAAACTAGGGTTCTTATAAGTTTAAGAAGAGAAATTGATTCTTTGTTTAATACTACTAAATCAAACAAGCATCTTTGGGATCGGATTTCTTTGAAGATGAGGGGGAAAAGGGTTCGATAGATCACCTACTATGTGTACTGATAAATGGAGGAATTTGCTTAAGGAGTTTAAGAAAATTAAGAAGCAGAATTGTGATCGAAATGGTTCGCCGAAAATGTCGTGTTATAAGGAAATTGAGGAGATTTTGAAAGAGAGGAGTAAAACTTCTAGTAAAGTTGATTCCTTTATGCACTTCTCTGATAAAGGTTTGCTCAACAATTGTTCTTTCTTTTCATCATTTTTGTAATTGAGGTTTTAATTATTGTATTGAATGTTTAGCATTTATTTGTTTAATTTTGTATAGTTTAGGAAATATCAGTAAAAGTTTCTATAATTATGAATGTTACCGGAGTGTTAGGGAGAAGTGTTATAGAGGATCAGGGTGAGATGTGGGGGAAGTGTTGTTAAGGCGCGCCTCAGGCCCAAGGCGCTAACGCGTGAGTCATAGGGCTTCAACATCTCGGATGTGCCACTTCAAATCAGTGAGGCGTGCGTCTTGAGGAAAAGGCGCCTTGAGTATTTAAATCATTTGGGAGCCTAAAATGTTTTTGTAAAAAGGACACGCGCCTCAATGCTCCAAACTCCCTCACCGCCTTTGTGAGCCTTGTGGCCTTACAACACTGAATGGGGGTATTTTGGAGTAAATTGTCATGTGGGCTGTGATTAGTTTCTTGGGTTTTATTATTTTCAGTGTGTACTATATAATTGATTTCTCGAGATATTATGTGACAAAAGAGATAGGAAATTAGCTTTTTTATTAGAGTGGAATGTAAGTTAATCATTTCTCTAATGATTGTTCTTTATGGTGAGGGTGGTTTGTTCTATCTTGTGCTTGTTTAGAAACTTTAAGAGAAGATTTCTTTCTATTGGTTAGCTTTACAAATCTAGAGACTTGCTTCGGTTGTTCCTATGGATGATTCATTTATTTTCTTTTAAACGTGGCTTCTTATGACGACTTATACGGATGCAAAGTAAATTGTTTAATTCAATTTCATGATATTGAATCATAATGTCCTCCACTCCAATTCTCTTATTTGGTGCAGGTATTGATGACACCAGTATTGCATTCACAACAGTGGAAGGTATATCTAATTCGAATTGAGGTTTGCTGCTGTTTACTTTTTTCAATATAAGTTTTAAATTCAAACGGTTCTTGTAATTGCATTTATGGTATTGGTTGAGTCTTAGCAAAAGCCTATTGGTAAATTTTGCCTTTATTTGGGCTCGAGTCGAGTGCAATAGCGTAATTCTGCTTTGATTTGTGATAAAGTACATTGAATTTGGTTATAATTCTTACTCGTTAAAGCCACAATTTGGTAACTCGTATACCGGGTCCTTTGGGTTAAATATTTGTTTTGCTTAATTTTGTGGAAATGCCCTTCTCATATGATGTTCATATATAGAAGGGCACTATTCTCATTGATTACAACAATGGTCTATAAGGCGTGCGGTAAAAACCCTGAAAAGTTAAGATTTGACACGTACGCCCATGAAGGATAGTGTGGACTAAAATCTATCGAGACAATTACTTGTTTTTTTAATGAGGAATAGAGAGTTAATGAGAAAAAAGCACTCGAGTCTTATAAGGAAAGTGGAGGTTTTCAATTATCCTATAGCTCTTCCTCCCTGAAACCCTATCGAACATCATCCTTCCGCCTCTCTCTGATGGATCAAGTTTCTAGCACATCAAATGGATCAAGTTCTTCATCCATCGGAACGGGTATCCATATACTGCTGTTAATTATTAAATCTATAATTGAGGCATTTTTGTATAATCATGATTTTACTTTTTCTTTTCCCCGGGCTGTTGGGGATGGGAGTGGGGAGGGGCGATTGTGGGGTTAAGAAAGGGAAGAACAGGGGGAAAAAACACGGCGATATCCTTCACCTTGGTCGTTTGGGTACCTCTTGGATTATTGATTGTTGTGAATCTTTTACTCTTTGTTAATTAGCTATGGTAATATTAAGATTCCTTCTCTTTGCTCCAATTGCATTTCAGATCTTGTAGTTAATAAGAGGTTCATTGTTAGGGCTGTGGCTAAACTCGCTACATTACAGCTTTGGATTTTTTTTATTTTTTTTGGGATAGATAATAATATACTATATTTTGGATAGTTTTCGCCTTTGTAGTCATACCCATTGCACAAGGCTCCGCATCAGCAAGGTCTGGGGATACCCAGTTTTCGCCTTTGTAGTACCTTAAGTTATTTTTTTCCCTAGCATCTTCCGGGTTACTCTCCAGCAAACCAAAGTATCTCGCTTGATGAATTTGAATGGTGTGACCATTTGATGTTTCTGACCTTTTGATTTAGAAATGACACTTGACTTTCTCAAAACCTACAGCAAATGGCAGGCAGACTCTCAACTTAGAAAGGCGTTTGGATCATGATGGGCATCCTCTTGCCATCACTGCAGCTGATGCTGTTGCAGCTAGCGGAGTTTCCCCTTGGAATTGGAGGGACAACGCTGGTAATGGTTAGTTTTATAGTAGATCCCATGCTCTGCCAGCATATTGTGATTGAGCTCACGAATATGCTTCAGGGGTCGATAAATGCTTACGTTTCTTTATCGAACTCTTAACAAAATAAAAAGGAAAGTGGCTCATGATGGGACTAGATTTGTTTACTGAAATCTTTGCATGCGTACGTTAACTATATTTTTTTTGTATTAATGCCATTGTTTGATGCAATGCTGTCATTTAATGGCAACTATTTGTTACATGCTTTTGCTTACAAGTCTATAACAATTTCCAAGTGGTTGTTGATTCTTCAGCATGTTTTGCTTGTTGGGAGGAGTGGGGAGGTGACAAAGGCGTTCAAACACAAAGTTAAATAATCAACAATCTTTGGAACGGAAAATGTTGAAATAGAATCCTGTTTAAGATTTTTAATCTTGTGGGAAGACATCGCCCCTGCAAATAGTAGGATATCTAACCTCTTTTCTGTAAATGATGAAGTAAAACTTGAGGAGCGTCCGTGTAACATGTGAATGATGGTACGATTTCTTTTTGCTTACCGATACAAGCTTGCCATCTTCTTTTACAATTTTTACTTTCTTTCTTTTAGCCGGTGACCAGAGTCCCGCATATGAAGGGAGAGTGATATCTGTCAAATGGGGGGATTACACAAAGAGAATAGGTATAGACGGCACTGCTCAAGCCATCAAGGAAGCTATTAAATCTGCTTTTGGGTTAAGGACAAACCGAGCAGTTTGGCTTGAAGATGAGGATAATGTTATTCGAGCACTTGATAGGGATATGCCATTGGGAAACTACACTCTCCATGTAGATGAAGGTAGTGTACATCCCATGCCATCTTTCCCGTCTCATCAATGTATTAGGATCTTTACATTTGCTAAGCATTAAAATGCGATTTCTCGAATTTGCAGGCCTAACTATCAAAGTCTGTCTGTACGAAGAATCAGATCACCTACCGGTGCACACAGAAGACATGACCTTCTACACTGAAGAAAACTTTCGCGATTTCTTGTCTCGTCGAGGCTGGACGTGTTTGAGAGAATACAATGGATACCGGAATATTGATAATATGGACGAGCTATGTCAGGGCGCCATTTATCGTGGCATAAATATGGGGTAGGAGAAGGTATGAGTTTGTTGTTTCGTCCCTTAATTATGATGTATGAAACACCCTGGTCACTTTGCTATGAGCTTTGCTGAAGTTTGTATGCATATATTTGTAGTTGGATGATGTTTAGGAATGACAGTTTCTCATTCAATAATGATACTTGTTTTTTGAACAATTATAATTTGGACCGTCTAATCAAGCATTTTGACAATACAAATTATCAATCTGCACGTATCATAACCGGTCAAATTTATCTTGCACAAATCCTTATGGATGTAGTCGGGTTGGTTGCCAGATGCTAGTCTACCAATAAACGGTCTAGTTTGGTGCTGAACACACACAAATAATCGGTATATATTGATTTTTTATTTCGTCAGATAAAAAATTTAGTATATACTGAACATTTTTTGTTCAGAATTTTTTAAAGTGAACAAATGTGATTTTGTTACATATGTTTAGGACGAGTGTTAATCATAAGTAAACACCTATTACATAGAATGTAATACTTAATTTGTAACACTTGTTAAAAAAATATTTAATATGTACTGAAATTTTTTCTGAGGACACCAATAAAGGGCAATACAATAACATATGACTTTATTTGAACGAAATCCAACTTGGAGATTTTACTAGAGAACTATTCTTGGACAAAAAGAAAAAACACTATTACAAATTTAAAATTGGATGACTCAAGAACCACAAATCACATCACAAGGTCCTTAGCTCAGTGAGGTTATGGTCTGCTCACGCATAAAATATGCTTTAAATTGTCTCCCTTTTTTAGAATTATCTCTTCCTCCTCTTGTGAGGTGTTACTCTTTTCTTATAGGGCATTCGCCTAGCTGGGCTTCAAAAAAAAAACCCACAAATCACGAGACATTGTTTTATGGAAAGGTCAAATTTCACGAGTCCCTCAACTCCCTAAAGTCTTCTCCAAATAAAACCACCTACAACTATTGCAAATATATAAAAGAAAATGCATTTGGACTAAAATTAATTGGTGATTTTTTTTTAAAATTACGAGGTATAATGTGGTGATTTTTCAGCTCGTTTTAAAAAAAAATGGAGAAAAGAAGATTCGATATGATAACATGCGAATTAAATGTCATACCACATTTTCAGCTACTCTGACGGGTGTTAACACTCATCTTATCTCGTTTCTTAACTATGAGGTTGAGAGTTCGATATATATCATGGAAATAGAGCGTCTTTCGTAATCAGATGTTTATCTCTTTAAAAAAAAGATATTTATTACGAAGAAATTAATTATTGCTACTAGTTGTAAACATCATGATTTCAATAATTATGGACCACACACGAAAAAAGCAGATCAATGAAAACACAACTCCGAGGACAAATCAACTTTATACTTATCAAAAAGAAAATATATTTCGACTTGTTAAAAGAACAATTTCTCAGTTCAAATTCTGCTTATACTCTACCTTTCCTTCATTTTTCTTGTAAAATTATGGAAAAGATATAAAAATAAGGGTAAGCTATGTCATGGAAAATATAGAAAAATAACGATAAATTTCTTGTAACATATGTATGGATTTTGTAGTTAATCATAATTTACAATTAAAGATAAATAATTTACAATCATATAGTAAATTATGGACCTTAAAGTTTTGACATAATTATTAAAAAATTTGAGGGAATTAATTTTAGAAGAGATAATTGTGGCAGGAGTTCATTTTAGTCATAGTACAAGGGAATGAAATTCTAAAATGGGACTTTATATCGCTGCAAAGTGTAAGGATATTTATATTACAAATTTTACTCGAGCTCGTTTCTTGTTGGAAAATATTTTTGGTTTAATTTAGATTAATATGTGTAAAACGTTTATACAAAAATGAAATACTAGGTATGACAATGGATCCAACTAAATCGGAGGCGGGGATGAATTTGTCTACCACTATCAGGGCGGGGGGCGGGGAGAAATAGATAATATCCCCGACCCCACCTTGGCATGTCTCAGCTCGTCGAATCTGTCCCGTCTAAAATACTAAATACAAATAGAAAAATATATAAAATACTTAAAAATACAAAAATAAACGTCAAAATTAGAAAGATACCGAAAATTCTCAATCCCTTTCGAGACTCCTCTCTCTTTTAAACCTTTAGGAACCACATTTTTTTAGTGAGCAATTTAGTATATTTTTAGTAGCGTTTAACAGGGAATAAATAGCCATTTTGGTCACTAAGGTATTTTCTTCCTGCCACTTTAGTCAAAATTGAGTTTTTTAAACTTTTTTCATCACTAAAGTTTTTTCATTCTGCCATTTTGGTCACTGAGTTTTTGAAAAAAATTCAGTGACCAAAATGGCAGATCGAAAAAACTTTAGTGATGAAAATGGCAGAATGAAAAAATTTTAGTGATGAAAAAAGTTAAAAAAAACTCATTTTTGACCAAAGTGGCAGGTCGAAAATACCTTAGTGACCAAAATGGCTATTTATTCGTTTAACAGGTATTACATATTTTTTTTACAATTCTGTATTTTTTAAAAAGTTGTATATAATTGACAGATATTTGTCAACAGTTCATTTAATTTCTCTAGTCGAAGTTAGGCGAAAGCCATAATTTGGAAGAAAAAGTCCCCAATTTTCCAGTTGGAGATGGGCCCCGCTTGATCCGGGAATGAGATACTCATTCATCCCTAATGCCGAAGCTGAGCCGGGAATGAGGATCATATGGAGGAGGCGGGGCCGGGACAAAGACCATAGTTTCCGCCCCACCCGCCCCATTGCCATCCCTATGAAATAATCTTGATTGTCTATTTTTACAAATTTTTTACTGCAATATTTTTACATTTTTATCCCTCGTTAATCAAGAAAATTTTGGTTCAATTTGACTCCCATATCATTGTCCATTTTATATTAGCACCAGTGGCGAAGCCAGACATTACAAAGAGGGGCACAATTAACATTGAAAAAAAAAATCATAAAAGCATATAAAATATTTCATTACAATTGTTCCCTACGCGTTTTCACACTTTGATAATATTCTATATTTACATCATTCTCGATAGTATCAAACACATCTTTCTCAACAAATGCAATTAAACTTTCATTCAACCACTGATCTCCAATTCGATTGCATAGACGACTCTTGACAATAGTCATTGCAGAAAATACTCTCTCAACTGAAGCAGTAGTCACTGGTAGAATTAAAGTCAATGTCAAGATCGGATATTGTGTCCCTGATCCTTGAAAGATCCATACTTGATTCGAGTATGATTGTGTACACTACTTGATTTTGCAACGTGCTTTCTAATGAGTTCTTTTTTTTTCCACTTTGAGAACCCATTGTTAACAAATGAACCACACCCATCAATGAAAATATAACAGTATAAACAAAATATGGCATCTTTGCTATACTATACTCCAACCAACTAGAATTCTCATTATACCATGACATACAAAACCGCCTTTATTTCTTACCAAATTTTGTGGTTGGAAATACATGATTTATAGGTTGACAAGCACCTCTATGAATATATATCCTCCGAATTAAATCTCGAACATTAACATCATAATTTTGTATTGGGATTCTCAATCCAGGACACGAAGGCAATTGTTCAATATCAAATTCAAGTGTTTCATCTCTAACATTTCCCACATTAGTTTGAAGTAAATCTTCTTCAACATCCATTTTTATATCAATTTCAATATCATTTTCATCTCCAATATCAACCCTTTTATCCCTAACAACCCCTTTCACTAGTTTGTTTTGAACAAAGCACAAATTTACGTTTAATAACGAATTTATCCATAACTGTGCAAAAAAAAAATTGTACATATATATCATGAAATATCAATCATATGTATTTCACAAAAAATATACATAAATAATGAAGATTGAAGAAGCATTAATGAAGGATGATGAGGATAGGTGATTGAGGAGAATAGAAACCCTAATGAGAGCTTGAGGAAAATATCGCCATTAACTTTGAATAACAGAGAGAATTGAGGATTGAGTTGAAACTAAAAAATCGTGATTGTAATTTGTAGACTTTTGCAAATATTAGGCAGTAGCAGTAGTAGTAGTCTATAACTTGTAGACTAGTGTTTTTTTTTGTTGATAAAATCTTATATTATAGTCTATTAGTAATTATGGACTTTTTGATGAAATCTTATAAATATTATAACCTTTTACACACTTAAGTTTTGTTAAGATATAAGTGGTGTTATTCCTATAATTCACGAATTAAAAAATTTAATTTTAAATTGTAAAGTGATTCAAAATGTTCACGAGACGAGCTGTTATAAAAACAAAACTAAAATTATAATTATTTTTTTTTTGAAAAAAACTAGGGAGACACTTTTCCCACCAGGCCCCCTTGGCTCTGCCAGTGTTTAGCACAACAAAACATGTAACATAACTAATGAAAAAGTAACATAACTAATGAAAAAGTAACATAACAAAAGTAAAGTATTAACATAACTAATGACTAAATGAGTATTTTTATATTTTGAATAGATCGTGTTAGAACAATAACAAAATTCAAAAGCATATTCTAACGTAACATTTGCTATTTTTTTTAGAATTTTCTGATTAATACATTTAGCAATTTATTTCTCCAGAAAATTATATATATACAAAAAATTCCGACCAGTGCCACCGCATAATGGATCAAACATTGCCTAGGAAAAACCGAAGAAGATGGAAGCTCTGTCTTTATGTGATCACCCAAAAAAATAGTGACTTGTACCACAGTGTACAACTATCTGAGGATGGAATTATACTTCCGAATATTCTAAAAAAAAATTCGATTTTTGACACTACAACATTTTTTTTGGGGGAGATGCGGGATCGAACGCACCACGGCCTTTTTCCACTGTGGTCAAAAGATCCTACTTGACACTACAACTTAAGCTACGATTATCGTGCTGAATATAAAAAAAATTGATTGACAAGTTATTTTACCAGACGGACTGAAATATGGTTGTTTTGAAATAAGAGTTCTTGAACGCATGTTTAGAAATAACTATGACTTTTTTTTTTTGGCTAAATAAAAATTTACCCATTAATTATAAAATAGCTAAGGTCATTACAATCAAAAGATAAAACACAAATACAAGAAAAATAAAAGTTATACAATGGTGTAAACACCATGATAATAGATAAAAGTTCACACCTCGGACCAAGAAATAACTATGGCTTAAATCATTTAATTAAGCAATGTCTCATTACACATTTATCCCTTCTGGCAAATTATTTTATTTTATTTATTTTATTTTTTTTATCATATTTCAAAAGCATAGTGAGGAGGAATGCATTTTCTATTTGGTTATGAACATGATCATTGTATCACCAACATAAGCAAACAATATTAATTTATTAATATTGGTAACATATTGACAATTATAGGAGTATTCAGTCAAAAAATATGTCTACAAGAAATACTTTTGCTAATTTTTATTTTTCTTCTTATTATTTTTTTAGTTTTGTAATTTAAATAGTTAGACCTGTTTAATTCATTTAAAAATTGAAATAATAAATCTAAAAATTTGACAAAAAATTGCTACTTGAATGTCTCTAACTCTCGAATATATGAACAAAATCTTGGAAATCTAAAGTGAGGCGAGGTACAACAGTTTGGACGCATGTTTCTCTACTTATGCTGCAAGTTTTTTTAAATATTATTTTCTACTTATACTGCAAGTTAAATTGTCAAAATACTTACTACTAAAAGATTTCATAAATTAAAATTCTTGGTACTACTAAAAATTATCATATTTATCGATTTTATCTGCCCAATTCATATAAGGTGACTGTAGGGTCAGTCCCACTAGAACTGTTATAGAATTGAATTTTCCGGAGACTTGAGGCTTTGGCCTTCACCATACCCGAGTCAGAATTGTGAAAATAATTTAATCACAGTTCTAATACAAAAAAGAGATATATTTATTGATTATATATTACATTTTCATTTCATTATTTCATATAAGAAAAAATGGAAAATAAAATTGGCTTTTCCCTCAAGTCAAGGATAGAGAAAAAACAAGTGGCATGGCTAGCGATACGACGCCGGTTTCTCTATGTTCGAGAACCATCTATTTCCTTCATTTATATAATCCCCTAAAACCTTTTTCTTTCTATCTCTAGATCTCCGCTTTGCTATCTTCATCACTCTCTCTCTAAACCCCTAATTTGCACAAATCACCAGGAAAAAAAATCATGAGTTCTGGCAAGATTAAGATCGGAATCAACGGTATGTTCACAAAAATGATCTTATTTTTGTGTTTTTTTTTGCTTTAATGAATGCATTTTAGATGTATTATAGCGATGCTCGAAGATTCGATTGATTTTTTGGTGTTTCAAAAAGTAGGATTCGGAAGAATTGATCGTTTGCTTGTTAGAGTTATCCTTCAATTGTTATTGAAATGGTTAATTTATTTATATGTTGATGAATTATTATGGTAAATTTTGTTCTTAGATTCAATAAATTTGTGGTGTTTGATATATAATTTGGAAGAATCAATCGTTTGGTTGTTAAGAGTTATTCTTCAATTGTTATGGAAATGGTTAATTCCTTTATATTTTGAGGTATTATTATGGTAAAATCTATTCTTAGATTCAATGGATTTTTTTATTTTTGATATAGGATTTGGAAGAATCGGACGTTTGGTTGCTAGAGTTATTCTTCAGAGAGATGATGTTGAACTTGTCGCTGTTAACGATCCATTTATTACCACTGATTACATGGTAATGTTTCATTTCTGTTGCTTGATTTTTGTTTAAGTTACTGAGATCGAAGGATTTCTAGATTTTCTGTTCGTTGATCTGAAACCATAAGTGATTAATGTTCTGATCGTGATGAAAAATGGATGCAGACATACATGTTCAAGTATGACAGTGTTCATGGACACTGGAAGCATCATGAAGTCAAGGTGAAGGATGAGAAGACTCTTCTCTTTGGTGAGAAGACTGTCAAAGTCTTCGGACTCAGGTAAATAGAATTCATCGTATAATTTGATCTGTATAATTGTAAAATAACTCTGGACCTGACTGTATTTTAATGAATTTTAGGAATCCTGAAGAGATTCCATGGGCCGAGGCTGGAGCAGAGTTCGTTGTTGAGTCTACTGGAGTTTTCACTGACAAGGATAAGGCCGCTGCTCACTTGAAGGTTTGGTCCACCTTTTCATGCCTTTACTTCCATTTTAGCTGCTATTTTCCATGTTTCTGCATATATTGATGATAATGATGAATTTGTATGGGTGGTGTATGGTAGTGAGATGATGATTCTGGGTTTTAGCAATTTCTATGTCTGATTGGTTGCTTGATGATAGCTTTGTTAGTTTAGAAATTGGATGGTGATCTGATTTTCTGTTCTGCAATGCTATAATCAATAACATTTGTGCTTCTAGTCTAATAGGGATAATTTGTTGGATGAATGCTTGATTCTTTTTTTTTTTAATATGAACAGGGTGGTGCAAAGAAGGTTGTAATTTCTGCTCCTAGCAAGGATGCACCCATGTTTGTTGTTGGTGTCAATGAGAAGGAATACAAGCCTGAGTTGGACATTGTCTCCAATGCCAGTTGCACCACGAACTGTCTTGCTCCCTTGGCCAAGGTAATGCAAAGAACTTTGGTGACCGACTTGAATTTTTTCCAGAATTTCTTGTCATTTTGCTCATTTTTTCTCTTTACATATTCTTGCAGGTTCTTAATGACAGGTTCGGCATTGTTGAGGGTCTTATGACCACAGTTCACTCTATTACTGGTAAGCTAGTCTAATATTTAGACATGTTCACCGGTCCTTGGGTTGAAGTTATGAAGATATTCATGTTGACCTTTCTTAGAATATGTTCACTAACGTTATAATGCCTTTCCTGCAATGTCTTGTTTACAGCGACCCAGAAAACTGTTGATGGTCCTTCAGCCAAGGACTGGAGAGGTGGAAGAGCTGCCTCATTTAACATTATTCCCAGCAGCACTGGAGCTGCCAAGGTATGAAGTAATCTGTTAAGTTAATGTGTTTATACTTGTCCTCTGTTGGCGCTGTTTGTGAAACAACTAGATTAATGCATGATGTTGACTCATTAATCTTATAATGCTCAGTAGACCTGTATGGACGTATATCTGGATGCTAGGTTTGCTTAACTGTCGTCAGGTGTCTTTTTCTTACTTTGAATTTACTTAATTGTGCAGGCTGTTGGCAAAGTTCTTCCTGCCCTTAATGGTAAATTGACAGGAATGGCTTTCCGTGTTCCAACAGTTGACGTTTCAGTTGTGGATCTCACAGTTAGACTAGAGAAAGAAGCCTCATATGATGATATTAAGGCTGCTATCAAGTAAGTTATTATCTTTCCTTATTTGCTGTTATCTTAGCTGTTTCAAGTAATGCTTGAGTTTGTGGCATTGTCTTGCTGGATGCCGGCCACTTGTGTTCTTTAACTAGTTTAACTTCTTGAGCTTATTGTTACTAGCCTTCTGAATCTTGATTATCCTGCTTGACTCATATTGCAATATTCAGGGAGGAGTCTGAGGGTAAAATGAAGGGAATCTTGGGCTACACCGAAGACGACGTTGTATCCACAGATTTTATTGGTGACAACAGGTGAAAATTGTGGCATTGAAATCTATTTCATGGCTATTTGATCATCTAATCGTGGCCGTCTAATGTGATATTCTGTTTTGCAAATGCAGGTCAAGCATCTTTGATGCCAAGGCTGGAATTGCCCTGAGCAAGAACTTCGTGAAAGTTGTTTCTTGGTACGATAACGAATGGGGATACAGGTAATGATCCTTTTTCTCATGTTGAATTCTTGCCTTGTAGTTTCGTTGCAATCCCCCTGTCCATTTAGATCTTGTATTTACATGATATTTTCTTTGGTTTTGCAGTACTCGTGTTGTCGATTTGATCTGCCATATGGCTTCTGTCAAGGCTTAGGCCTTCTGATTTCATTCTGAAAGTGGAGTTTATTCTCAATGCATTGAGAGTTTCCCTTTTTTTCCTGGTTTTAGTTTTGGAATAATCGAGCCTGTTGGTTGAATTACTATGATGTAGAAACTTCGGTTTCAGTTACCTTGTTTTTTCATGGGAGAGTCTTGTTCTGAATTTTTCTTGTTAATGTTTAGCCTTTTTTAGTATGAGTGAATGAGGATTTTCATCAAAAAAAAATGAGTAATGAGGATTATTCAGTGATCTTTCATTGCAGAAGTAGAATTTTATGTTTTATGCTTGATATTCACACCATTTCCTCAGTTGGTCTGTAATCTGTTGTAGTCAAACAACTTCACCAGGAAAAATTGAAATTGGAATTCAACCCTTTATTAATGACTTCCAAGTAGGTTTAGAAGATGCAATATCGCTGTGAAATGCGAAAGAAAAAAAAATAATGAACAGGCAAGGGAGGTCTTCCCTGGTTTGTTTGGATTGAGTTTCATTTTGAGATTCTAGTCTTAAATCAATCTCAAACTCAATTTTGATTTAAAACTTCATGTTTTATTTCAAGACTAGATAAAAAAAAGGAGTTTAGAATTCAGTCTATAACTCAAAAAACTCATGTAAGATTCATTCTAAGCAAACCAGTAAACAATCACTACTCGGCTCTTTTTTTAGCCCTTGTGGAAGGTGAATGCAATACCCAGTCTCATATGAGTTTTTTTGCCCTTATGGTGGGGGTGAATGTAAAACCTCGTCCCATATGATTTTAAAACGAATTTTTTTACTGGTATATAAGGTAGTTTTAATTATTACTATAATATCGGGACATTTTTTTTGGCATAGTGAGTTTAGCCAAATCATCCATTATCATCTCGATCTCGGGATATTTCTTTTGGCATAACGAGTTTGATTGCAAAGTAGAAGATCGTTGTGCTGCCAGACCCATGTGTTGTACTCTTGAGCACGTATCAGAGTAGGTGACCAGGCGGACGTGTGAGAACTAAGCGACACGCCGTAAGAGGTGGGGGTCACCTTTAGAGTTTTGCACACCTGGTTGATCCTTGACTAAATATGTTGGGGGTGCATAGCGAGAACACTATGATCTTAAAGAGTGGTGAATGTAAAACCCCAGTCACATATGGGATAAGAACAAAAGATTTTACTAGTATATAAGGTGATCTAAGTATCCACTATCATCTCAGTACATTTTTTTAGTAAAACAAATTCGGTTGCCAACTAGATGTTCGCGGATACTTTCCAACCCATGTGTCACATTTAGAGTTCGCGGGCATGGGGCGTTATATTGATACATAAATGATAAAAATCAAATAAATAAATTAACGAATTAACTATCTTATTAAAATGAAAATATTCCTTAATTTGAAAAATAGGACTCTGATATCCTCTTCCCTATAAATATATATACAAGATAACTATTGGAGATGCACATAGTATACGTCAAAATACCTAATATTTATTTTTCATATCCAATAAAAATCTCACAGTCGTATCCATATCATTTCGTGTCGGATGAGGTGCAACAACCAAAACAAACTAACAAAGAGTCCGATAACATAGACATGTCTCGAAAAGAACTGGGCTTACAAACTATTGATTCATCTGAATTGGGTCTGGAGTACACGGGGAAGCCTTTTATTTTACTACATATAATCAGGCCTCGCCGTCTCTTCTGATCCAAATTAAAAGTGAAATTGCAACCGTCTCTACATTAATCTCCCTAGCTCTGCAATTTCCGACCCTCCTCTTCCCTGTTTTGTTTCCCGACGACTGAGCTCCGGCACCGTGCCGGTATTATAAGCTTTTCCGGCTGACTTCATCCGCTATCTCTCAAATTTTCAAACTAAAAAAAGCTTCCGAGGTTGGTTTTTGCTGCTTCAAATTCCTCTTGTTTCTGTAAAATGGACTATTTTCGTTTTCCTTCTAATTTTGTGATTCTGTTAAGCTCTCAATATGCCTGTTTTTAATTGTGTGTGTGTATATATATTGGCATCACATTTATCTGTCTTACAAACTTCTCTCTCTGAGGAATATAATCAAACACTTTGTAGTCTTTAGCTCAGAGCTTATTCCAACGTTGTTTTTGCTCTTCTGAAGATACTACTTTTCTGCTCTGCTATCTTATGAAACTCTTAGCTGGAATTCATGTCTCATACTTTCCAGACTTTATGTAATTATTGGAATTTTATTGTTATTATGTACTAGCAAGACTACTGTTTAAGTGATATACTGTGAGCAGACACTTTGTCCATTCATTGCCCAAGGTTAGGTAAGTCTCCAATCTATATGTTTCAGTAGCATTTTTGGAGCAAGTCACTTTGAGCATTTATTACCTATGTCTCCTTATGTTATTGTTGTGTATTATGTACTAACCATTAACCAATTACAATGTTACTGTATACATAATCAATTCAATCTTCAAAAAGATAATTGCGTGTGTCAACGTTATTGCAGGAGTAATAAATTAATCTTCTATGTGGAGAAGAATTGCACAGAGAAAAATCCTTATTTTTTCACGGATTCGTCGTGACATTTTGTATAGCACTTCAAAGAATTACTTTGGTTATTTTTCTACACAACCTTGGATTTCTCCCAAGCATGAGTCACATTACGCCAATAGAACGAATCCTAGCGTGGAAAGAAGAGAGTCGGACCTAGATACTCTTATTCTTAAGGTTTGTGCTGCAGGCAGTGAGGATGAGGTGTATAATTCTCTCATGCATGACCCTGGTTGTAGTAGGATACAAGTAGATCACTGCCTTGTCGAAGAGTTGCTTCGTCGTTTCAAAGACGATTGGAAGTCTTCGTTAGGTGTTCTGAAATGGATAGAGTCGCATCATTACTACAAACCGTTGTCGGAATTCTATGACAGAGTGGTGGATACATTGGGGAAGATGAAACAAATGGAAAAGATGCGTGTATTTGTAGAGGAAATGAATAGAGGTCAACATGTCTCTTTTAATACCATAGCAAAGGTTTTTAGAAGGTTTGCTGGTGCAGGGATGTGGGAAGATGCTGTAAGGATGTTTGATCAATTAGAAAATTTTGGATTGGAAAAGAATACCGAATCCATGAATTTGTTGCTTGACACACTTTGCAAAGAGAAAAAGGTTGAGCAGGCTCGCGCTATCTTCTTGGAGCTTAAGTCACACATCCCGCCGAATGCAAACACTTTCAACATCTTTATTCATGGTTGGTGCAAAGTTAATAGGGTTGATGAGGCACATTGGACAATTCAGGAAATGAAAGGACATGGCTGCCGTCCCTGTGTCATTAGCTACTCTACAATTATTCAGTCGTACTGCCATCAATCCAACTTCTATAAGGTTTTCGAGCTACTTGATGAGATGGAAGATCAAAATTGCACCCCTAATATTGTCACTTTCACCACCATAATGTGTTACTTGACAAAGTCAGAGAGATTTGAGGAATCTTTGCAGATAGTTGAGAGAATGAAATCAACCGGATGCAAACCTGATACACTTTTTTACAATGCTTTACTTCATACATTAGGGAGGGCCGGTCAGGTAGACAAGGCTATCCATGTTTTCAAGGTGGAAATGCCAAAGAGTGGTGTTTCTCCAAATACGTCTACATACAATACAATGATCGCAATGTTTTGCAACCGTAAGCAGGAGAGGAAAGCTTTGGAGTTCCTCAAGGATATGGAAAATTCATCGGAATGTAAGCCTGATGTTCAGTCATATTATCCACTGCTAAAGTCTTGCTTTAGAGCAGGAAACAATCAGAGTTGCTTGAATAAGTTGCTGGATGATATGACTGGTAAGCATCACTTGAGCTTTGATCTATCTACTTATACACTTTTGATCCATGGGTTATGCAGAGCAAACAAAACCGACGAGGCATACAATCTCTTTCTGGACATGATAGGTCAAGAAATTACGCCTAGATATCGGACTTGCCAGTTACTCCTAGATGAAGCTAGACAAAAGAATATGCATATTGCTGCTGAGAGAGTTGAAGACCATATGAAGAAAATGAAATCCTCTTGACTCGTTCAAGGTCCTCTATCGAGATGCTTATGCGATTTAATTGCGGAGCTTGCTAGGTAAACGTAATTTTAGGTTTAATTTATTTTTTTAAGAATGTTAAAGGAATTAAATAATGAATAGAATAGTGAAAGCCGGCGAACGAGGGAGGAGGAACCTAAGAAGGGTTTTTTGTTTGGAGGATCGGCGTACAACAATTTTTTGAGCTTTTCCCTCCCTGATTGTTGTACACAAATGAACACTCACTCATGTAACATTAAATAATTTAACAAGGTAATACTGATATTATTAACCTTAGAACTCTCTTTTTACAGTTTGTTTACTTAAAAATGTAGATAAACATATGTTCTTGTAACTTGTGATCTACATTGGCTCTGTTGCTTACTTGACTTGTTTCCTTCATTTTTCCTTGCATTTCTTCGCTTATTAGACTTGTTTCTTTCATGTTCCTTCCTCTCGTCACTCTAGCGTAAAAAAAATAGTAATGGATCTGGTTGTGGTTTGGAAAACCTCACACTGTTTGAGCACTGATGTTTATACCTGGCTTTTGAGGCATTAGATTACTAACTTCTAATACGCCCGTCTTCATTCTCTGTTTCATTATTGTTTATTTCTTCCAAATCCTATTGAAGTAATGCTTGCAATTTATTTTTCCAGGCTAAGCCGTCTTCTATTTGAAATATATCATAGATAAGATCCTACTGATTTGGAAAAACATTCGCTTAGTAATGTGGAACTATGGATTGACATTTTTGATTTTCTGTTAAGTTTTGCAGGCACACAGACTAACTGTATGTAGTGAATGGAATATTTATCCTGTTACGGATTTCTTGAAACGGAATTGCTTTCTGTAAGTTCCAGTGGTGTTATTGGTTTTTATTTATTGTCACAATTTGAATAATTATGTAGAATATTGTTCGTTATCTCAGAGTTTCGGAATAGAGCGAATGTATTCATACTGATAACTCTCCGTAAGTCGCTCCCTCTAGCCCACTAGTGTGCTAAAGCTTGGTGGTTGTATCTCAGAGGCTCGTGAATTGCAGGGTCATGTGATGGTAAAAAATCGATAAAAGCAGGAATGAGATGGAGATAGAATCCTATCTCATGATCCAATGCCTTGAAACAAAGGGAGAACACTCATGAATCGATCACATTCAAAGCCTGCCTAAAACACTACTCGTGTACTTGACAGCCAATTACAATCGCTTGACAAAGTGTCCTCGTTATGCTAAAATTAATATAACAAGATAATCATAAGTAGTTAGATCTATGCTCATATAAAATTTAGATTTCTCCGGCTTATCCCTGCGGGATCGATGGTTCGCATTTTGATTAATAAGCATCTTACATGAATTAATTTTAACTCAAAGTCTCTAAAATGAATATATATATATATATATATATATATATATATATATATATACTTTCTCGCATTTAGTTTTCTCATTGCATCACATAATTCCACAATTTAGAGTTCAAATTTTTTTGAACTTTTTTTGGCTCATGGTAAAAACCAAGTACTAAGTATAAATATCCTAGCTATTCTAAGTCATGTAAGCATTTGTTATTTTAATAAGTCATCTACTGATCAAAGGAAGAACTATATACAATTTTTACCTGCATTTAGGCCTTATCCGAACACTTTTAACTATCGCGATCCTATTGCTGTCTTACGTTCTGTACAATGTCGTAACAAATCAAATCTGCCTCGATCGTCTAACATAGATATTTGTCACCTTTTGATGATCTTCTCAAGAACTCCATGACCAAATTCGCGAAAGCAGAAGAGTTATCCCTAAGTAACCGCGATGGAGAGTCATACTCGATAACTTTTCCTGTATATCAATCAAGAAATTGCTCCATTAAGCAAAAATTAAACTAATACCTACAAATGCATCAAAAATTCATCTTGAAATGATCATAAATTTGTATAATAATGTTTCTAAGATGAATGGATTACTTGATTTCGCGATAAGTTACTGAATTAAGTATTCTATACCTTCCCCAAGAACAAGAACAAGATCATTGTCGATAACTGTGGGGATCCTGTGCGCGACTGTTAGTACTGTACAATCACTCGTTTCTTCTCTTATCGTATTCTGAATTACATTGTCTGTTATTGTATCAACTGATGCCGTCGCCTCATCCAATACTAATATTCTCTTTTTCTGCAACAATGCCCTTGCTAGACATACAAGTTGTCTTTGTCCAACACTCCAATTTTCGCCATCCTCGGCAACTGTTTCAAATTTTCAAGATTTTAAACAAAACCCTCAAATTAGAAATTACTAATGCATACATTTTTTTACTGTTTGGAGGAGGGGGGTGTTAGTGAAGCATACCCGATGCATCAAGAAGTCTTTGATCCTGTTTTACTATCTCGGCTAGATGACACTTGTTTAAGACCTGAAAAATCTCCTATCATGGTTAAAGATTGAACGCGATAAACATAGTTTAAAACGACAATAAAAACATAGTCTTTTAGATTACCTTCCAGATATCATAGTCGGAATAATGTTGTAAGGGATCCAAGTTGCTTCTTATGGTTCCTTGGAACAATGTAGGATCTTGTGGTATTATACTCAACTTTGATCTCAAATCCTGCAATCCCATCTTAGAAATATCGAGTCCGTCTATGAGAATACGTCCCATAGAAGGTTCCACCACCCTGAAAAGAGCCTGGATTAGTGTAGACTTTCCGCTTCCTGTCCTTCCAACAATTCCAATTTTCCTTTTAGCAGGAAATGTGCAGGTGATTCCCTTTGAGTACAGTTGGAAGAGCGGGGCTGTATTGTACGTGGAGATTCTCAATGTCGATTCTTCCATGACATGGCCATTCAGGAGGCGGTCTGCAGCTTTCGATAACTAATGGAGCTTCACTAGGGATGTTAGTGAACTGAAGAATTCTTTCAACTGATATCATTTTGTTTTCGACATTGCATAGGTTCCATATCACCCAAGCTTGAAGAACATTAAGGTTCAGACCGTAGGTGGCTGCTAGTCCCGCCAAACCTGTTTCCAAAACAAGATATCAGTTTTGATTATGCAAAAGCAGAAAATAAAAATTGCAGGTAAAAATGGACTGAGGCACTTACTAGGGTCAATGGCGGACTTGGGAATGTTTACTAAGATGACGAGGAGAAGAAAGAAGACGAGGTTGAAGAGAAAGTTAATACGAACACAAAGCCATTCCATAGTGGCAGAGTTGTGAAAGGAAACGCGAGAATAATCATCAACAAGACTTAAAGTCCTTTTGGAGAAGCGATTTTCCTGGTTGAAGCACCGTATTGTTGCAACCCCGGCTATAGTTTCCGAAAAATGATGGAGAATCGGGGCTTTTTGAACTCCAACCATCCTCGCTAGTTCTCTAGCTGTTGTAATGTAGTAAGCCTACAAGAAAATCCACGTTTCCTTAATATCATCTTCAAGAAATGCATTTGATCGTAAATGGTAGAAATAGAGAGCGATAAGGGATACTCGCCTGATACCATATGGAAATGACAAGGACGATGATGAAGATGAAAAAGACGGGCCAAGCTACCCCAGACATTAAGGCAACGATACTCAAAAGCTGAATAAGGGCAAATGCTAGTCCCGCTAATCTGTATGGGATATCGGTGTCTACTATGCTTTGATCTGTAGAAGACTGGCGAAACACGATGTATTCAGACAATAGTACAACACGCAAAGATAAATTTTCGCGAAAAAACATACTAACCCGACTGAGAATTCTGCTTGAGGGAGTGGAATCAAAGAATGATACGGGAGCACGAAAGACAGAATTCGTCATTCCAAGAAAAAGGCGCTGAGCAGTCTCGATGGCAATCGTTGATAGCAAAACGGCCCTCCCCAAGATAAATAAGGAGCTTCCAGCAGACAATAGAACAAAGATACCGATAAGTTGCTTACTGGTAACCTTGCCTTCTTCTTCCGTTCCCCACGCAATCCAGTAATTGCTACCCATCTGCAGTGCCTGGAAGAAAACCTGGCAAAGTAGGATGATAGGTACGAGAGCTCCTTTATATGCCGAGGTAATAAAAGTCGAGTAAACGTCCCATTTAACCCGACCAGTTTCTGTTTTTTCTTTCTGAGAAGTCTTTCTATTTGTTGAACTAATGGTAAAATCTTCAAATGCTTCTTCTATGACTTCACAGTGAATCTTTTTACGGTAGCCCTTGATTAATCTACCGCGTTCTTGAGGGGCGTTCACTTGACCTAAAGATTTAGTATGAGCAGCCATTTGACGAATAAGTTCACCTTTCGGGTCTGAAACTAAATCTTCATACTTTCCTGATTGAACAATCTTGCCATCTTTCATCACCTTTCGAGTAACGAACAAAGATAAGAGTTCAGAAATGATCATAAAATCCTGTTTTTTAACTTCACGGAAAGTATAAAAGTACGCGATGACAGAAAACTTACCAAGACAAGATCAGCAGCATCTAAAAACTCCAACTGATGAGTGACGTAAATTACAGTTTTCACGCTTAAGATTTTCATCAGACATTCCTGCAAAAGGGGTTAAAAGTTGAAAAAAAAACAGTAAAAATCATGCAGAAATGACGGAATTATTAGGCGATTTCTCTTGCCTTGAATATATGAGTTCCGGTATGTGCATCAACAGCACTGAAAGGATCATCGAGCAAGTATATATCCGAGTCATTGTAAATGGCTCTCGCCAATTGAATCCGCTGCTTCTGACCGCCACTCAAGTTCATTCCTCTTTCTCCAACTAAACTCGAATCTCCATCCGCCCACATTTTAATATCGCGGTCCAAAGCACATCCTCTGATAACTTCCTCGTAAAAATTCTTATTCATTTCCTTTCCGAACAACACGTTTTCTTTGATAGTTCCTGTTTGAATCCAAGCACTTTGAGGAACAAAGGCTTTTGATCCAATATTCTTAATAGTTGCACCAGAAACTCGGGGAATCTCCCCGAGTATACTACTAAGAAAACTCGATTTCCCTGATCCAACAGAACCACAAATTGCTACCTTATATCCCTTCAAAATTGTCAATTTCTCGGTGATTTTTACCGTAGGCCTCTTTGAATAATTGGCTGTCCACGCATATTCTCCCGCCTCAATTTCAATTGCTATGTCGGATGAATCAGGAGCGCGGCAGTTGACATGATTTTGATCATTCTCAAGAACGAAATTCTCTAACCGATCAATTGAAACCTTGGTTTGAGCTATCATAGAGATAAGTTCAGGTAAATTATATATAGGTTCTTGAAGAATCCTGAAAGTTGCTAGAGCCGAGAGAACGGTAGCAGATGTTAAAGGGGTCTTGATAATAATGCAAACACCGAAAGTTGCAACAGAAACTAACGTCGGTGAAGCCCAAAACAAAAACGCCACAGCTGAACAAGCATAAAGATATTTCTTCAGCCAATTTCCTTCCGTATTTCTAAGATCAATCAACTTATTGCGAAAACTAGTTTCCCACGAATGCAACTTCAACACTCTCATACTCTTCAAAATCTCGGAAGTGATTTTTATTCGCGAATCTTTAGCTTCCATTATCTTAGTATGGAACTTTTCTTGCCTATTAGCTAAAGGAGTATTGAAAACCATAACAAAAATTGTACTTAAAAGAGCAGCTAAAGAAGGCGCGACACCAAGATTTCTATACAGAATAATCAAGGCGAAAATGACCTGGACCGGAAGTAACCAAATCCCATGAATGTACCAACAGAAATCGCCAATCCTCTCAGCATCAACGTTGATAGAATTGATGATTTTACCATTGCTCATTCCACCACCAGACTTGATTGACAAAGATTTATTGTATATTAACACCATAAGAGCTGCCCTTACTCTAATTGCAATGCGTTGAGCGCCAAAATACCATTGTCTTTGGGACAATGACTCCACTGTTTTCGCAAAAAGGAAGATTAACGCGATAATTAGTCCATTATGCCATTTTGTAGTTTCATCTTTGTCGGATAAAAAGTTAACGAAGCTCGTGATTAGCAATGGCCCCATATAGGAAGCAATTGTATTGGCACCTAAAATGAACACACATTACCATGTTAGTAACAAAATTATCACTAGAGATGTCCTAAGAAACATTAACTCCATAGTAAGTCTAAAGTTTCATATTTTGTTTCCATTTCATAGTTAGTGAAGAAGGGTTCGGAAGAATCTGAATCAGACATGTTACCTATGCATAGACTAACCAGAAAAATTGCAGAAACAAGAATGTACCTGCAAAAGCTGCATTGATAGCAAGAGGTCTCAAGATGGTTTGAAGTAGAGCATCCGATAACGAGGTTTTATTGGTTTTCTGCTTTCTAAGAGACTCTTCAAGCAAAGAAAAAGCTTCATCAGCAGTTTCAGATTGTGGAATATTAGGCAAACGATTGAATTCGAGTTTTTCAGCACGACCCCACTTGAAGACCGGATTAAGCCACCTAAATGTGAGCTTACTCCAAATTCCAGCACCCGAAAACGGATCAATATTATTCTCATGCTCTATCTCTTCTTCTTTGAGCAATGGTTCTTGATTTTCATTTCCCTCATTGGCAGAATTGTTAGAAAGAAAAGCATTGAAACAAAGCAGAATTGACAAAGGAAAAGAAGCCAAATCAATAATGTTTGTTTGTGGCAGAAATTTTGGGACTTTTTTGGATTGAATTTCTTTAATAAAGTAAAGATAGAACAAAACTAAATCAAAAATTGCTGCAAAAATCCACCAAAAAACAAGAACTAATGGCCACTTTTTGTGTTCTTGAAGAGTTCTAGTAGTACTTAGTGAATAAACCACAACCAAAGTTCCAAAACCCCATGTGAAAAATGTGAAAATAGAATCAAGATTAATGATTCTAAGCCTCAATAATTCATAAAAAAAATATCCCAGATAAGAAATTGATATTATGAAGCTAAATAACACAGTAATTTTGATAAAAACTGTGGATTTTTCTTCACCATTTCCTCTAATTTCTTCACCCCTTCTTCTCTTGAAAATGTCTTTCAGTAACCATATCAACAAAATCAAGAAAAATACCACATTTATTATCAACTTGAGACTCATTTCAAATTTCATCATAGCCCTTTTGTTCTAAATTCAATTTCTTGCCTAATCAAAGCCCTGAAAAGAAAAATATAAAGTTTTAGAAAACACAATAACAGGAAAATTCAGCAGAATTTAACAAGAGCGCATATAACATAATTTACGGACACATAACGTAAAAGACCAAAAGATAGGAAAAGAACAAAAAACAAACAAATTCGACACGTACAACTTATTATTTGTAGTCAGATCAGTAACAAATAACATAATTTACGTAAACATAACATTAAAATAAAAGGAAAAAAAACAGGAAACAGCAAGAAAACAAATAATCAATTACAGAGGTTTTTTTTTAAAAGAATGGATTAATTATAATAATTCTGAGAAGAAAAAAAAAACCTGTTAAAGAATGAAGAAATCACGTGACACTTTAACGTTGGTAATATGAAGAGGAATCTGAATATCAGACATAATAGTATAGTATAGTGTCTTATATTTATACTGTCTTACCTAAGTTTCAATCACATCAACCAGATTCTCTTAGACTATCCCTATCCTTTTGTAGTGGGGTTATATTTGGAAAGATATAAATATCATATATATTACTATATCTTAATAAATAAAAAATGGACCACAATTATTAATTAGAAAGAAAGGAAAAAAATGGGACAACTCTAGTTTTGGATTGAAAGTTTGAAACTTCAAGATTTTGTTAAAACTTATTAGCAGGCAATTTGAACTGCTCAAGAATGTGTTTTCATGCATGTCTTCATTTTTCCATATAGACAAAACTAGAAAGAAATATCATGTCCACGTTCAGTGTCCTATTCTCTATGCCACTAATAAGAAATTGACGTGTTAATTTTTTAATTAAAAGAAATAGTAGAACCCGTAAAGAAAACGTAAACACGTGTCAATCATTTATTTATTAAGATAGGAGACGGGACACATAATGTAAATACAAGTTCTTTAACCGTATTTAGGGGCGGACCATGATTAAAATTTTGGAAGTCAAACTATGATATATATCACTAAAAAAATGACAATCTAAATATAGAGAGGAACTATTTTTTTTTTAAAAAAATCCTAGAAATTATTAGTTTTAAAAAAGAAATGGGGGGTCAAGACCCTACTTCGTTACTAAATCCGCCACTATGAGCATTTATTGTAAGAGAATTGAAAAAAGTTAAACTTAAGACAGAATCTAAAATATAAATGACTAAAAACATAAAAAAATAAATGCATACAAAATTTCTAGCTTTTTTGTTGTTGTTGATTCTAAACCCGAAGTTGTTCTGTATCTTTTTCTCAGTTTTCTTCATCTTTCCGAAACAATTTATGGGACGGTTGATACGTCCATGGTCTCGTAAATTATTGATTTCTAAAAAAAGTGTTGGAACTGAGCTTGCTATTGATGTTCAAAGATTTTGGAGAAGATGCTGCGAAGAATTTTATTATGTATTTATTTTTTCTACTGTTTGTAGTGTTTATCTAGTCCGGGGTGTGAACTTTTATCTGTTATCATGGTGGTCTCCACCATTGTATAATTTTTATTTTCTTGTATTTTATTTTTATTTTTTTATTGTAATAACTTCGACTATTTTATAATTAATGGATAATTTCTTATTTAGGAAAAAAAAAACATAAAAATCTTGCACTATCAGTATTTTCCAATCGGTAGTTCGGTACAATGTCCACCGCCCTATACATAATACCCCGTCTAGGAAAGGTGCCACAGTGGTGACAACCCTTTCCGCCCATGCCTACTAGGTATAATAAATTTTATATGTAGTTCAGAATATTTTATTAGTTTTGTCCCCCAGTATTTTTTTTATCGTTTTTAAATGTAGTTCGACATACTATTACAGATTTGCCTCCCAACGCCAAATTCCTGACTTCGTCCCTGCGCCCAATGCGTATACACGGTTTGACACCGGTATTAGCCAAAAAATATCCCTCATTCCCCTGTCAAAAAGAAAAAAAATGAAAAAAATACATAATACTCTCGCTTCATAACAAAAATTACTTTTAATATAAATTTAAAAAAGGGGCGATAAGAGACATTTTATGTTATATTCTTAAAAAAAAATCAATTTAACCATGTTAACTCCACTTATCGTCTTTTCAAATTTCTATTAATTTAATAAATAAATTCTTAAAAATTTAGTAATAACATATATTTTGAAAAATAAATAGTGGGCGTATGCCATCGCGGCATCGCCCCTCCCCTAAATCTACAAAAAATCACTTGTCTCCGTGTATTTCTTTATTTATATCTCCAACAATCACAATTCACCATATGTATATATAATTGGAAAAAATATCCACATACCGGATTCTAATTGATTGGGTACAAAGATATGAATATACACGGACACACGATTTTCACCCTTAAATCCGGAAAATTCTAATATAGGGCCGGCCTTGTGGGACTGACCCCACAACCCTCTCACATGAATTGTGGCGGGATCTACTTTGCAGGTAGGCTCCATTTCAACACATGTGAGAGAGCCGTGAGATCAATCCCACACGACCGAATCCATACCAAATGACCCTTTAATCCGCCTATATCCGTAACTATACTGATGAGGTAGCTACTAGCTACCTGGTAGCTGATTCCAAATGCCATCTTCCAGGCAAATTTGCCAATCCAAGCCAATGATGTATCACTTGCAACCGACACCACAATCCATTGAACCAACGAAAAATTTAATGATAGGATCGTATTTGTGTGATTGACCTCACAATCTTCTCACATAAATTGAGCGGGACTTACCTGTAGATATTGACTGTACTTAATTAATGTGAAAGGACCGTGAGACAATTCCCACAAAAAGGTCCTAGGATTGAATGACTCTTAACCAACCGTCTCTTGATGCACGATGACTGGTAATTTCACTCACGATACTCGACTGTTAAACTATTAATTATACCACACAAGAAACCTTATGATATATGCTAGTTGCATGTGTTACAACTTAATAATCATCGACTAAAAATGTTATCAATAAACTAACACACTTTCATTGCTTTAGTGGGATTAGAAGTTCGAATACTATTCATATATGCAATATCACTTTATCTAGCACTTTACCCTTTAATTGGATGACTCATTTTGATATGAGATTAGTTTGAATATGGTATCAGGATATCTCGTGGCAAAAAAGAAAAGAATGAAAGAAAACATTATTAATAGTTGGTGAGGTGGCTTAACCACGTCATCATTAAGACAAATGTTAATGATGATTAAGAAAAGTAGCTAATCATTCTACCAAGAATATCCATAAATCAATATTAGGACTAAAAGCGTGTGTATGATGTGCAACTAAAGTTATAAACTTTTACCACATTTGATAAAAACGTGTGTCTGGTAAATGGGGGCGTGTGGAGAGTAACAGAAAACGCACAGTAGATTTGTGTTTTTTGCATGCTTAAAGCTTAGACTTAAAGGGACCAAAAGTTTGCAACTTTTAAGCTTTTTATCACTTGTGTCACATTGGTTATGGTCCAACATACACAACACAAAAAAAGTAGTACTACAATATTCTAATGCCATAATGGCCATCACATGCAAAATTATAGAAAACATTGTCAACTTGACATGTTTACCCTTCATGCAATTAGGTATTAGATCATTGTGTAAGTGTATAAAGTTTAATTTGATACTGAATTCTCTAAGTTTTGTAATGCTAAATTGTTTTATGAGAGAGAATGTGAGTTTTACAAGTGAAAATTTTGGATTTTGCTCCACGCTACCAAAGTCGATCCAAATAAGAGGTGATATTTGCACTTCTCACCCTCTTGTATAATTAGTGAAAAGACCTTAATATCCAAACTTAATAAATTCAACTCAAAGGTAACATTCTAAAAAACTACAACTTAGGATATTAAAAAATAAAGAGGTAAGAGTGCAAGAAGCTAACTTGGGGGGAATCATTTCTCATCCAAATACACCGAACAACTTTAGTCCAATCGGCCAGGATGGAAAATTTGGAGATGGAAAGATTCTATTAGGCTTGATGTCACCGTGTACTAACCATCAATTATTTAGGGTGAATAATTGTGATTTTGATGAAATCAAGATTCGACAAAATTGTGTACTAAAAATTATATATTCGGCGTGGTCGAACTCGAGTTTTTTAAGTGTTGAAACCGGTGAATAATTTCACTTTTAGTCAAGTTCAGAAAAAATCACGTCTTAACCATCATATATTTGGGGCCAGTGGGTTCGATTTTTTCAACTGTTGCGACCGGCGAATAATCTCGATTTTAATCAGGTTCATACAAATTCATGTACTAACCAACACAGATTTGAGGTCGTTGGGCTCAGAAATTCAAATTTTGCGACAGGTGAATAATCTCAAATTTAATAAAGTTCTTACAAAATTGTGTACTAATTATCATAGATTTTGGGCCGTTGGGCTCGAATTTTTTCAACTGTTTTGACCGAGGAAAAATCGTGATTTTAGTCAAATTCAGACACAACCGTGTAGTAACTATCAAATATTTGGGGCCGTCGAACTCGATTTTTTCAACTGTTTTGACCAGTGAATAATCATATTTTTATTCAATTTTTGAGAAAATCGGTACTAACCATTACAAATTTAGAGCCATCGATCTCGTATTTTTCAACTGTTACGACTAGCTAGTGAATAATCTCGATTATAGTCAAGTTCAAATAAAACCGTGTATTAAATATCAAAGATTTAGGGCCGCCAAAGTCGGGTTTTTTTTCAAATGTTGCCACCGGTGAATAATCTCGATGTTAGTCAAGTTCAAAAATATTGGGTACTGACCATCACATATATAGGGTCATTAGGATCGAAATATCAAAATTTTGCGACACGTGAATAATCTCGATTATAGTAATGTTCTTACAAAATTGTGTACTAATCATCAAAGATTTGGGCCAGTCGGACTCAATGTTCTCAACTGCTTTGTCTGAGGAAAAAACGTGATTATAGTCAAGTTCAGGCACATTCATTAAGTAACAACCATCACAGATGTAGGGCTGTCGAGCTTGTTTTTTTAGCTGTTTTGACTGGTGAATAATCAATATTAGTCAAGTTCTATCAAAATCGTGTATTAACCATTACATATTTAGAACCGTCGGCCACGTATATTTCAACTATTATGATCAGTGAATAATCTTGATTTCAGTCGAGTTCTAACAAAATTGTGTACATTATCATAGATTTAGGGTCGTCGGGCTCAAATTTTTTTAACTGTCGCGACCTGTGAATAATCTCGATTTTAGTCAAGTTCAAACAAATTTGTGTATTAACTATCACATATTTGAGGCTATAGGACTCATATTTTCAATTGTTGATATTTGTGAATAATATCGAATTTAGTCAAGTTATTACACAATCTTATACGTTACATTACAGATGCGAGACCGCCAGACTCGGATTTTAAAACTATTTCGACCGATGAATAGTCATAATTTTATTAATGTTCTCACAAAATTGTGTACTAACCATCATAGATTTAGGGGATGTCGACTTGGATTTTTCAACTGTTGCGATTGGTGAATAATATCGATTTTAGTAAAGTTAAAATAAAATCACATACTAACCATCACGATTTGAGTCTTTAGGCTCGGATTTTTCATGTATTTGAAAAAATCGTGTACTTAGCCTTATGGATTTAGTGTCGTCGTACTAGGATTTTTAAACTGTTGCGTCAAGCGAAGAATGTCGATTTTAGTCAAATTCAAACAAAATTGTGTACTAACCATCATGTATTTAGGGTGAATAATCATGATTTTAATCAAGTTTAGACATAATCGTGTACTAACAGTTAAAGATTCAGTGTCGTGAGACTCTTATTTTTCAAGTTTTGCAGTTTGTGAATAATATCGATTTTAGTCAGTTTAGAAAAAATCGTGTCTTCACCATCACAGATTTGGGATTGTCGGGTTAGAATTTTTCAACTGTTGCTACTGGTACATAATCTCGATTTTCGTCAAGTTCGAAAAAAAAATTTGTGAACTAACCATCACATATTTAGTGTTGGGCTCAGAATTTTAAAATTTTCGTGACCAGTGAATAATCTCGATTTTAGTATAGTTCTTACAAAATTGTGTACTAATTATCACATATTTGAGGTCGATCGGTCTCGATTTTTAACCTGTTTGACTGAGGAATTATCATGATTTTAGTCAAGTTCAGACATAATCGTTTAGTAACCCTAATATATTTGGAGTTGTCGGACTCAATTTTTTCAACTATTTTGAGCCATTATGGTTTTAGAGCCATCGGGCTCGGAAATTTTTAATTATTGCGACCGGTGATTTTAGTCAAGTTCAAACAAAATCGTGTATTAAGCATGACATATTTGTGGCTCGCCAGACTCGGATTTTCGATTGTTGCTATCTATGAATAATCTCGATTTTAGTTTAATTTTTATAAAATCGTATACTTTCACAGATTTGGGACGACTGGGCTCGGATTCTTCGACTGTTTCAACCGGCGAATAATCATGATTGTATTAATATTCGAAAAAAAATTGTGTACCAACCATCACAAATTTAGGGTCATCGGGCTCGATTTTTTCAACTGTTGCGACTGATGAATAATATCGATATTTTGTAAAATTTAGAAAAAATCGTGTACTAACCATCACATATTTGGGGTCGTCGTGCTCAATTTTTCAGCTGTTTCGCAATGTGAATAATCTTGATTTTAGTAAAGTACCGAAAATATTGTATACTGACCATGAAAGATTTAGTGTCGTTGGACTCTGATTTATCAATTGTTACAACCGATGAATAATCTCGATTTTAGTCTTGTTCAATAGAAATCGTATACTGACCACCACGTATTTAGGGTCGTCGGGCTCAGATTTTCAAATGTTGTGACCGGTGAATTATCTCGATTTAAGTCAAGTTCATAAAATATTGTGTACGTCCATCTCAGATTTGGGAGTCGTTGGGATCAAAGTTTTAAAATTTGCGACCGGTGAATAATTTCGATTTTAGTATAGTTCTTACAAAATTGTGTATTTACTATAACAAATTTTGGGCTGTCGAGCTCGATTTTTCCAACTGTTGCGACAAGTGAATAATCTTGATGTTAGTCAAGTTCGAAAAAATTGTGTACTACATATTTTGGGTCATTAGAATCGAAATTTCCAATTTTTGCGACACATGAATTTTCTCAATTTAGTAATGTTCTCACAAAATTCTGTACTAATAATCAAAGCTTTGGGCCAGTCAAATTTAGACACAATTGTATAGTACACATCGCAGATTTGTACTCATCGGGCTCGATTTTTTCAACTGTTTCGATCGGTGAAAACTCATTCTTGTATTCAAGTTATGACAAAATCGTGTACTAAATATGACTGATTTAGGATCACCTAGCTCAGATTTTTCACCTGTTATGATGGGTGAATAATCTTAATTTTAGATGACTTTTGACAAAATCGTATACTAACCATCACAAAATTAGGGTCGTCAAACTTGGATATTTCAACTGTCGCGACCAGTGAATATTCTCAATTTTCGTCAAGTTCAAACAAAATCGTGTATTAACTATCACAAATTTAGGTAGTCGGGTTCAGATTTTCAATTGTTGATATTTGTGAATAATTTTGAATTTAATAAAGTTCTTAGAAATATTTTACTAACACTGTCACAGATTTAGGACCGTCATGCTCAACTTTTTAAACTTTTACGACCGGTAAATAATCATAATTTTATTAATGTTCTGAAAAAATCGTGTACTAACCATCACATATTTAGGGTCGTCGGACTAGGATTTTTTAATTGTTGCGACCAGTGAATAATCAAGTTCAAACAAAATCGTGCACTAACCATCACGATTTGGAGCCAGATTTTTCAACTGTTTAGATAGGTGATAATCCTAGTTTTTGTCAAGTTTTGTACTCAGATTTAGTGTCGTTGTACTCACATTTTTAAACTGTTGCGACTGGTGAATAATACCAATTGTATTCAAGTTCAAATAAAACTGTATACTAATCATCACGTATTTAAGGTAAATATCGTGATTTTAATCAAGTTCTGACATAATCGTGTATTAACATCACAAATTTAGTGTGTTGGACTCGAATTTTGCAACTGTTGCGACCAGTGATAATTTTGATTTTGGTCTAGTAAAGAAAAATCGTGTTTTACCCATCACATATTTGGGGTCGTTGGGGGTTAGATTTGTCAACTGTTGTGTCCAGTGAATAATCTCGATTTTAGTCAAGTTCAGAAAATATTATTATGTACTAACCATCATAGATTTGGGTTCGTTGATAATCTCCAATTTAGAATAATTCTTACAAAATTGTTTACTAATTATCACATATTTGGGGTCGGTGGTTCGGTTTTTCCAATTATTTCGACTGAGGAAAAATTATGATGTTAGTAAAGTTCCGACACAATCGTATAATAAGCATCTCATATTTGGGGTCAACGGACTCGATTTTTTCAAAGGCGTAGACGGTGACTAGTAATTTTTGAGAAAATCGTGCACTAACCATTAGAGATTTATAGCGAGTTGGGCGTAGATTTCCCAATTGTTGTAGCTAGTGAATAATCTCGAGTTTAGTCTAATTCAGACAAAATCGTGTACTAACGGTTTTAGGCAGCCAAGTTTAGAATTTTCAATTGTTGCGACCAGTGAATAATATCGATGTTAGTCAAGTTCAGAAAAATCTTGTACTAACCATATCAAATTTATAGTCGGTGGGCTCGAAATTTTTAAATTTTACGAACGATGAATAATCTTAATTTTAGTAAGTTCTTACTAAATTGTGTTATAATCGTCAAAGATTTGGGGCAGTCGGGCTCGGTTTTAGACAAGTTCAGACTCAATCGTGTAGTAACAAATTTATTGTCGTTTGGCTCGATTTTTTCATCTATTTCGGCCGGTGAATAATCATCATTTTAGTCAAGTTACATTACAGTTTTAGAGCTGATGGGTTCAAAATTTTCAACTGTGGGGTCCGTTGAATAATCTCGATTTTAGTCGAGTTCAGACAAAACCGTATACTAACCATTACGAAGTTAGTGTTGTCATATTCGGATTTATCAATTGTTGCGACCAATGAAAAATCTATATTTTAGTCCAATTCAAACAAAATCGTATACTAACAATCACTGATTTAGGGTCGTTGTTGGGCTCGGATAATTCAAATGTTGCGACCGGTTAATAATCTCAGTGTTAGACAAGTCCACAAAAAATCGTGTACTAACCATCACTAATTTTGGGTCGTTGGAAATAAAAAAAAATTAAAATTTGCGTTCGGAGAATAATCTCAATTGTAGTATAGTTCGTACACAATTTGGTATTAACTGTCACAGATTTAGGGTCATCGAACTCAATTTTTTAACAATTACGACTAGTGAATAATCTCAGTGTTAGTAAAGTTCAGAAAAAATCGTGTACTAACCATGACAAATTTTAGGTCGTTCGGATCGAAATTTCAAAATTTTGAGACATACGAATGATCTCGATTGTATTAATATTCTTACAAAATTGTGTATTAATCATCAATATTTGAGACAGTCGAACTCTATTTTTTCAAAAGTTTTATTGAGGGAAAATCGTGATTATAGTCAAATTCAGACACAACCGTATAGTAACCATCACAGATTTATGGTTGTCGGACTCGATTTTTTCAACTGTTTCGACAGGCAAATAATCATCGTTTTAGTCAAGTTTTGACAAATTCGTGTAATAGCCATTACGGATTAAGAGTTGTCGTGTTCGAATTTTTCATCTGTTGAGATCGATGAATAATTTAAGTTTTAATCGAGTTCAGAAAAAATTGTGTACTAACCATCACGGATTTAGGATGAATAATCGTGATTTTAGTTAAAATTCTGACAAAAGCGTTTAATAACCATTACAGATTTAGTATCGTCGGACTCGAGTCAAGTTCTTACAAAATCTGTACTAACCATCACAGATTTTAGGGTTGTCGGTCTCGATTTTTTTTTACTGTTTTGACCAATGTATAATCGTGATGTTATTAATGTTCCGAAAAAATCGTGTACTAAGCATTACGGATTTGGAGTCGTCAGGCTTGGATTTTTTTACTGTTTCGAACGTTTGAATAATCGTGATTTTATGAATGTTCTGACAGAATTGTGTATTAACCATCACAGATTCAGGGTCGGCGGGCTTGATTTTATCAACTATTGTTATTAGTGAATAATCTCGATTTTTGTAAAATTTAGAAAAACTCGTGTACTAACCATCACATATTTGGGGTGTTAGACTCGGATTTTTCAACTGTTTCGACATGTGAATATCGTGAATTTTAGTCAATTTATGAAAAAATCGTGTACTAGCCACTGCAGATTTAGTGTCATTGGACTTGGATTTATGAACTATTGTGACCAATAAACAATCTCGATTTTATGAACTATCGTGACCTACACGGATTAAGGTCGACGGCTTGTAATTTTCAACTTTTGCGATCGTTGCATAATCTCGAAGTTAGTCAAGTTTAGAAATATTCGTGTAATAATAATCACTGAATTTGGGTTGTTCTTACGAAATTGTGTACTAATTATCATAGTTTTGGGGTCGTTGGGCTTGGTCTTTTCAATTATTTTGACTGAAGAAAATTGTTATTTTAGTCGAATTCATACACAATGGTATAGTAACAATCACAGAGTTGGAGCTGTCATGCTCGATTTTTTCAACTGTTTCGACTGATGAATAATATTATTTTTAATTAATTTTTAGGATATTGTGTACGTTTACTTCGGATTTATATCCGTCGTTCTAAAAAATTTTAATTGTTTCAACCGGTGAATAATCTCGATTTTAGTCAAGTTAAAAAAAACGTGTACCAACCATCACAGATTTGGGTTGTTAGGCACGATTTTTAACATGTTGCTATATATAAATAATCTCGATTATAGTAAAGTTCTTACAAAATCGTGTACGTTATAACATATTTGGGACGGCCGTGCAGATTTTTTTTACTATTTCGACTGGTGAATAACAATCACAAAATTAGGTCGATCGAGTTCAATTTTATTTTTTTCAATTGTTACGATCGGTGAATAATCTTGATTTTTGTCAAATTAAAAAACAAATGTATTAACCATCACGAATTTAGTGTCGCCAGACTCATATTTATAACATGTTGCGACCGGTGGATAATCTCGATTTTATTCAAGCAAACAAAATCATATTTGACGGATTTAGAGCCGCCAAGCTCAAATTTTTAAACGGTTGCAACCGGTGAATAATCTCGATTTTAGTCAAGTTCTGACAAAATCATGTACTAACCATTATAGATTTAGTGTCTCCGAACTCGAATTTTTAAACTGTTGTGACTGATGAATAATCTAGATGTTAGTCAAGTTTTTAAAAAAGCATATACTAACCATCACATATTTGGGGTTATTTTGCTCAAAATTTCCAAATTTTGCGTCTAGTGAATAATTTCGATGTGACGGAAAGTTCTTACAAAATTGTGTACTAATGATCAAAGAGTTGGGGTTGTCGGGCTATGTTTTTTCAACTGTTTTGACTGCGGAAAATTCGTGATTTTAGTAAAGTTGAGACGCAATAGTGCAGTAAACATCACATATTTGGGGTTGTCGGCTTGATTTTTCAATTGTTTCGACCGGTGAATAATCGTCATTTCAGTCAAGTTCTGAGAAAATATTGTATTAACCATTACTGTTTTAGAGTCGCCTGATTTAGATTTTTCAACTGTTGTGACCAATGAATAATCTCGAATTTAATCAAGTTCATACAAAATTGTATACTAACTATTAGGAACTTAGGGTCTTCGGGCTCGCAATTTTCGATTGTCGCGACCAATGAATAATCTTTGATTCTAGTCAAGTTCAAACAAAATAGTGTATTAACTATCTCAAATTTGGGGCCATCATGCTCCAATTTTTTAGGTGTTTCTATCCATGAATAATCTCGAATTTAGTTAAGGTTTTAAAAAATCTTGTACAAACGATCACATATTTTGTATTGTCAGGCTCGAATTTTTCAACTGTTTTGACTGATGAATAATCGTGATTTTATTAATGTTCTGATAAAATCATTTACTAACTATCGTCGATTTAGGGTTGTCATGCTCAAAATTTTCTATTGTTGTGACCGGTGAATAATCCTTATTTTATTCAAGTTGAGACAAAATCGTGTACTAACCATCATAGATTTGGCGTAGTCGGGGATCATGAGTTTAGTAAAGTTCTGACAAAAACGTGTATCCATCATTACAGATTTAGTGTCTTTCGGATTTGGATTTTTCAACTGTTGCGATCGGTAAAGAATCTCGATTTTAGTCATGTTCAAATAAAATCGTGTATTAACCCTCACAAATTTAGGGTGAATTTCGTGACTTTTGTCAAGTTTTGACAAAATTGTGTAATAACCATCACATATTTTGTGGTCGTTGGACACAGATTTTTCAATTGTTGCGACCTGTGAAATATCTCTTTAGTCAAGTTCAGAAAAAATCGCCTATTAACCAACACAGATTTAGGGTCGTTTGAGTTCCGAATTTTCAAATATTGCGACTGGTGAATAATCTCGAATTTAGTAACTTTCTTATAAAATTGTGTACTAATCATAATACATTTTGAGACATTGTGCTCCAATTTTTTTTTAACTATTTTGACAAAGGAAAATCTTTGTTTTAGCCATGTTGTGACACAACCGTGTAGTAACCATCACAGATTTGGGGTCGTCGAACTCGATTTTTCTACTATTTCAACCGGTGAATAATGGTTATTTTAGTCAAGTTCTAACAAAATCGTGTACTATCCATTACGAATTTAGAGGTGCCAACCTCAGATTTTTCAACTGTCACTACTGATGAATAATCTCGATTTTAGTCAACTTCAAAAAAATTGTGTCCTTACCATTATCAATTTTGTGCTCATTCGGCTCAAAATTTTCAACTGTTATGATTGATTATTATCTATATTTTAGTCATGCATGGATTTAGAGTCGTTGGGCTTGGAATTTTCAACCGGTGAATAATCTCGAATTTAGTAAAGTTCTTACAAAATTGTGAACTAATTATAACATATTTTGGGTTGTCGAGCTCAGGATTTTTGATTGTTTCGACCGAGGAAATTGTGATTTTAGTCATGTTGAGAAACAATTGTGTTGTAACCATCACTGATTTAGGGTCGTCATGCTCGCTTTTTTCAACTATATCGATCGATGAATAATTGTCTTTTAAGTCAAGTTCTGTCAAAATCTTGTACTGTCCATTACAGATTTAAAAGCGTTGGCTCGGAATTTTCAACTGTTGCGACTGATGAATAATCTCGATTTTATTTAAGTCTAAACAAAATTGTGTACTGACCATCACGATTTTAGGGTCATCAGGTTCAGAATTTTCAACTGTTGCGACCGTTGAATAATCAAAATTTTAGTCAAGTTAAAACAAAATCGTGTATTAACTGTCACAAACTTTTAATTGTTTCTGTCTATGAATAATCTCGATTTTAGTCAAGTTTTGAAAAAATCGTGTAATAACCATTACAGATTTAGTGTCTTCGGACTCAGATTTTTCAATTGTTAAAACCGGTGAATAATCTTGATTTCAGTAAAGTTCAAAAAAATTCATATACTAACCATCACAGATTTTACGGGTCGCCGGGCTCAAAATTTTCAAATGGTACGACCAGTGAATATCTCGATTTTAGTCAAGTTCAAACAAAATAGTGTACTAGGTATCAAAGATTTGTGGTCGTCGAGCTCGCATTTTTCAATCATTGCTATGTATGAATAGCTTAGAATTTAGTTTAGTTCTTACAAAACCGTGTACACCATCACAGAGTTTGGATCTTCGGACTCAACTATTTCTACCGGTGAATAATCGTGATTTTATTAATGTTCTGACAAATCGTCATACTTTGATTTTCCAACTATTTTGATCGGTAAATAATCGTGATTTTCAGTTAAGTTCTTAGAAAATCGTGAACTAACCATCACATATTTAGTGTTGTCAAGCTCAGATTTGTCAATTGTTGCGACTGATTAATAATCTCGATTTTAGTCATGTTTCGATAAAATAGTGTACTAACCATTACAAATTTAAGGCGAATAATCGTGATTTTAGTAAAGTTCTAAAAAATCGTGTAATAACCATACGGATTTAGTGTCGTCGAACTCGAATTTTTCAACAATTGCGACCGTTAAATAATCTCGATTTTAGTCAAGTTTAGAAATTTTGTGTTTTAACCATCACGGATTTTTTGTCGTTGGACTCGAAATTTTCAATTGTTGCGACCGAGAATTATCTCAATTTTAGTCAAGTTCATAAAAAATCATGGACAAACCATCACAGATTTGGGGTCGTTGTGCTCGTAGTTTTTAAATTTTGCGACCAGTGAATAATCTCGATTTTAGTAAAAGTTTTACAAAATTGTGTACTAACCATCATCTCGATTCTAGAATATATGATGATTATTAGTACACAATTTTATAAAACCTTTACTAAAATCGAGATTATTCACTGGTATAAAATTTAAAAATTATGGACACAACGACCCCAAATCTGTTATGGTTTGTCCACGAATTTTTCTGAATTTGACTAAAATCGAGATAATTCTAGGTCGCAACAATTGAAAATTCCGAGTTCAAAGAAAAAAAATCCGTGATAGTTAAAACACAAAATTTTCTAAACTTGACTAAAATTGAGATTATTTAACGGTCGCAATAGTTGAAAATTCGAGTTTCGACGACACTAAATCCGTATGGTTATTACACGATTTTTTCAGAACTTTACTAAAATCACGATTGTTCATCAGTCGCAACAACTAAAAAATCTGGTGACCCTAAATCTGTGATGGTTAGTACACGAGTTCGTCATAAAATTAATAAAATCACGATTATTTACCGGTTAAAATAGTTGGAAAATCCAAACCCGACAATCCCAAACATGTGACGGTTAGTAAACGATTTTGAAAGAACTTGACTAAATTCGAGATTATTCATAGAAAGTTACAATTGAAAATTGTGTGCCCGACGGGCCAAACTTTGTGATAGTTAATTCCTTATTTTATTTGAAATTGACTAAAATCGAAATTATTTATTGATCACGACTTTTGAAAATTCTGAACCCAATGTCTTTAAATCTGTGATGGTTAGTACACGATTTTATCTGAACTTGACTAAAATCGAAATAATTCACCGGTCGCAACCGTTGAAAAAATACGAGCTCAACTGCCCTAAATATGTGATGGTTGATACACAATTTTATCACAACATTAATAAAATCATGATTATTCGTCGGTCGAAACGGTTGAAAAATCCTAGCCTGACGGACCCAGATTTGTAAGGGTGTTAGTACACGATTTTGTAAGAACTTGACTAAAATCAAGTTTTTCATAGGGATCAACAATTGAAAAATTCGAGTCCGACTGACTCAAATATGTGATAGTTAATACACGATTTTGTTTGGACTTGACTAAAATCAACAAAAAGCAAAGTATGTGTTACCAAAAGTTTTGGTAATGTTTTCTGTGGAGAGTAAAAGTTAATTAAAAATCAAAACGGGGTTAAGTGATTCTATTTTAGTTGGTCACACTTGTTACTTTTTAGGACTTGTTCAAGATACGCAAGTTCAAGACAAATTTACAGAATTTTTCAGTTTGTAACTTAGTGCTTACTAAATCCCAGCCGAATTAATCGAATCAAATACCCAAATGCAAGTCACCAGTCTGAAACATGCTTGAGCATTATCCATCCTCAGTACACTTTTGAGCTGCACCAAGGAACATGAGTTTTGGCTTCTAGTTTCTGTATATATATTGTTTCTAATGATTCTTGATTCAGCAACTGGGGTCCCTTTGCATTAATCTGTTAATTAGAAAAGTAGAAGAATATAAAAAAGGAAACATGATTAAGCATTATCCATCCTCAGTACACTTTTGAGCTGTGCACCAAAGAACATGAGTTTTGGCTTCTAGTTTTTGTATATATATATATATTGTTTCTAATGATTCTTGATTCAGCAGCTGGGGGTCCCTTTGCATTAATCTGTTAATTAGGAAAGTAGAAGAATATAAAGAAGGAAACCCTTTATTTTGGCTTTCAAAAAATGCAGTCAATGATCTGATACAAAGAAAACCCGTGATCAGGATCAAGATAAGGACCCACCCCACCCACAGTAGAAGAAATATATTACTAGGATTGGGACTGTTAACCCCATCTCACATGCATAACTCTGAAATTCTGACTGATATATAAGTATAGGTCAAAGTGTCAAGAAGGCGCGTGCCCAAGTGCAAAGAACTCGACCCGTGACTACGAGGTCCCCGGGTGCTCGACACCCGCCTCCTACGTGAGGTAAATAAAATTCTCTAGAAGAGAATTAAGGTGCTGACAATAGGTCAAAGTATTCACTATTACATCAGAATATTCATTTTAGTATAACGAGTTTAGTTGTTAAGTATGTGATTGTAGGTGTTATCAAGCACATATATTGCGCTCGTGTCCGCGGCTGAGGCGTGACAGGGATAGCTACTAACAATGCAATGAATCTTAGCAATATCAATCTTTGGAAAATGGTTTTTCCACTTGAGTTAAAAGAGTTAATATTTAAATTGGAAAAGAGCAATTTCTGGAAAACTTCCAAAAAAGTTGGAAATTGTAATGCCTCAACATAAATAGGAGAGACTGACAGATTTAGAGTGACAGCTGATTTGAAAGAAAAGAGAACAAACATTTTGTCGATCGAAATAAAAATGGGGACAAAGCATTTTTGTCCCCGCGACGTAAAGTTAGCGGTCAAGAGCGGAAAGTGGGGACTTCGTCCCCCAATCGCGAAAAATTTGTCCAAAAACTGAAGGATTTTTCCATTTCGGTCAGAAAATGCCAAGTGATAATTACGTTTTTCCTGAGACACTTAGGTCTTTTTACAACAAAATAATTCACTTAAGCAGAATATTTACCAAATTACGTGTAAAAAAATTACTTGGGTCTTTTTTTTTTGCCTTTGGGAGTTTGGGGTTCGCGAGAAGGAAAGGGGAAGAGGATTTTTTTACGTAATTTGGTAAATATTCTGCTTAAGTGAATTATTTTGTTGTAAAAATACCCAAGTGTCTCGAGAAAAACGTAATTGTCACTTGGCATTTTCTGCCCGAAATGGAAAATTCCTTAAGTTTTTGGACAAATTTTCTGCCAGTTGGGGACGGAAGTCCCACTTCCGTCTTGGTCCTCCCTTCCGTTCCGGACAAAAATGTTGTACCATTTTTTTTTATTGCCATATTTTGTCCTTTCTATTAAATCAGTGTCAATCTAATGCAAACACCTATAAAAAGGGATAATGGAGTAAGTGGAATTTCAATCTTTTAGTAAATCCTCTTGTCTACATTGTACAATCCTATATTAAACAAATTATTACACAGAGAGCAGTGTATATGCGATTAGTCAAATCCTATAAACTTTCTTTATTTCAATAATGCTTGCTTTATGTGTAGTAATTTAATTTGGACTCTGGATCGTCTAGTAGATCCTTTAATAAAATGTCTAATATAATTGGTCTAAGACTATTAATTCTTTATGGTCCAATAATGTTGTTACACGTGAAGCAATTTGATTTGTGTATCAAACAATGTTTCAGAGCATGTAGAAGAAGACATGAAGTCCAGTAAATGAAAATAACCAAAGTGATGTTAAAATGGAAATTATGTACACAAAATGAGGTAATTAGTGAGAACACAATGTCGACATTTTATCTTTTAGGATTGAAGATTTTCTTAAAAAAAAAAAAAAATTTAAAAAAAAGGATGGGTTTAGAATCTTTACAAGATTTTGAAACAGAAAAGTCTGGAGAAGTAGAGTCCATAAATGTATTGCATGGAGGACCACTACACACTACAGAGACTTCTGGGTGAGGGGGTTTACAAAAACTGAGTTTTCCCTTTTAAAATATTTGTCATGATTTTAAAACATTTTAATTGTAATCTTGTTTACGTCTAGAGTTTACTAATTAAAATATATGTTATATGAATATATTTTTTTGTAATTAGAGTGTTGCCGAGAGTAACACAGACGATCCAAACCGAATTTCACTAGCATTGGACTTCATGTTAGAAGTTCTATTTAGGTTACGGTTTTAGTGCGGAGAACGGGAGTAAACGCCAATTCCCGTTCTCAAACGAATCTCAGCCGCCAAAAATTTTCATTCAACGGCAGCAATTATTCTGCACGTGCTAAAAAAGGCGTTCCGCACCATATCCGGACGAGTATATTTAGGCATGTATATAACAATGTAGTAGTACTACTCTAGAAGTGTTGTATAAACTTGTGCTATATTCCCAATTCCACAGTGAAAAAACTGAAAACTAATTGAAAGATCTTCCAAAATCCTTCAACATCAAGAACATTAGAAAAAGATAATACTCCATCCAAGTGACAGAAGTAGTAGAAGCAACACTTAACATTCTTGTTTCACTAGACATGGTGAATCATTATTGATGGTCATGGCTCATCCCATTCATCATTCTTGTAAGATACCAGAGTATCAATCTTGTGAATCTGCACGAAAACGACAAAAAATAATAACACATATTAGATTGCCAAAAACCTTCTACAACTTTTTTGGTTCTGTCAAAATAGTACTACTGCTCCCTCCATTTGAAATTAATTGTCACTGCGACGTACATTTTCTATGTCTAGTTATCTGTTACTTTAGAAAACCAGATAACGTTGAATGTCTTTGTTATCTGTCACTTTAGAAAACCAGATAACGCTGCCTAGTCTCGTAGGTAAATGCTTAGGAGTTGAATATGTTAGTAACCAAGAGAAGGCCAATATTGTCTAGTTATCATCGAATCTAGACAATCTAATTATTTCCTTACTCCGAATGCACAGTCCTAAAGTAAAATCTAGTTCCCAATGCGAGGGAGCGTTTGAAAGATTATTTCCTTACTCTGAATGCACTGTCACTTGGACATACGATTTCTCTGTCTTTAGTTATCTGTTACTTTAGAAAACCAAGATAACGTTGAATGTCTTTATTTCAAATTTACCCCTATTCAAGTAGTAGTAGAAGTAAATGCTTAGGAGTTGAATATGTTAATTACCAAGAGAAGGGCAGTATTGACTAGTTATCATTGAATCTAGACAATCTAATTATTTCCTTATCCCGAATACACGGTCCTAAAGCAAAAGTTAGTTCCGAAAGATTTTTACCTTGGTATCGAATGAATGCAACTTCACCATCTGAGGATTTTCAATCAGTTTAGGATCACTCTCAATCCAAGTAAATGGAACCTCAACATCTTTATCAGCATAAGCTAGAACATCAAACACACCTGCAATAATAATTAAAATTCAACAAATAAGTTTCCAAGTCGATCCAATCAAGTGAAATGGAACCTAAACAGTCTTATCAGCATAAGCTAAAACATCAAATGTGCGATAATAAATCATTAAAATTAAACAAATGAGTTTCCAAATCAATTCCCTAATACAAGTACCTAAACATTTTTATCAGCATAAGAGCTTAACAACATCAAATGCAACTGTAATAATCAATAAAATGTTAACAAATGAGTATATCCAAATCAAGCAAGTCATCAATCAAGATCAAGATCAATATAGTTAAGAAGGTGAAATTTGATTACAGGGTTCGTCGAGGCATGGCAAGTATGTAATGCTGGATGCAATTTGTCTCATGATAGCTTGAATTTCCCTCATAATTTCCTTATCACTCTTCTCTCTTGAGACGCTGAAATCAAGAACCGAAAAAATAATTAAACTAATGAGCTGATACAAATTTTTTTCAAAAAAACCACAAGGATTATATAAGATGAAATAATTACCCCTTTTCAACAACTTCACTGTCTGTCTCAATACTGAAATTCCACCTTTCCAATACCTCACCAGTGGCCTTACTCATGATCACAAGAACTATCCTCTGTAACTTCCCGGCTTCCAACCACTCTGAGGAAAGGCGCATTCGCATCCGATAATATATTAAGTTAAAGGGAAATAAAATACCATCCAAATCTAGAATGAAAATTAGATAATAATTAAAAACAATAATTTACCTGAAAGCTGAGAATTCAAGTTTGAAATGAAGGTTTTAACACCCTCATCTTGAGTAAGTAACATTGGAAGTCCATATTTCTTCACTTTTGCAAAACTATCTTCCGGATAAACTCCCCGATTATATAGAATACTAAAATTAAAATCAATGCAATTATTAGACCTTGAACAACAAAATCAATTTGGAAATGAATCCAAGTAAAAAAAGAATATTAAATGTGCCCATTACCTGTTTGCTGCATAGCCTGAAAGAAGGGTTCCATAGAAAACTCTCCAATTAGAAACATTTCGATCAAAAAACCAAAAACCCATAACACATTATATAAAGTTCAACAAGTAAAATACTAAAAATACAGACAAAACGTACCGAAAAATTCACTGACGATTGCTGCAGAACCACGAAGAGTGATGATATCTTTGGTGGCTACTTTTGAAGCCATAATCTTCAATTTGTTCTTTACTCTGGAATCAGTAAGGAATTTTCCTGCGAATAATTTCTAGTTCTTTCAACAATTCAAGAAAAAAAATGGGTTTTTATCCTCAATTAAAAATAAGATAATTTGATGAAAAGACATTCAGTGGGTGGAATATGAAGAGTTAGGTGCGGGGTTTTGACGAAGTAACGGCTAGTTTTGGTGGTCGGTTTTTGCGGCACTAACGGTCTAATTTGTTTGAAAACTACTTGAATAGTGAATCGGAGCCTTGGATCCACTTTGTTTATAGAAATTATTTGGGCCAAGTTGGCCCATTTTTAGCCCAAACTGGCCTTTTCTTATTCAGTTGTGGAGTGGGCTTAAACCATGGGCCTTATGTTAAAATTACAAAACTAACACTTTTGACTTCATATGGGCTGAAAGCATCTGGACGAAGAAGATCATGATCCTTTAAAGGGTTAATGACATTTTATTACACTTTTGTTTGCTCATTTGTTCAATTAGGTGACAATTTAGATAACAATTTATTGTCTGCATTCGGCAGTTAGTTGTTCTTACGTACGTTTCATGTTGAAAGAGTTCAGGGTCCGGTCTTCCCCAAATAAGAATTAGAATTTATAGGTTTAATCCGAGTCTTAGTGTCAATTAGTCTTGCTGAAAGTGGTGATTGTAAATTCTAAGCAAAAGGAAATAAAAATAATAATTCAAGACGTGTAATAGTATAAGAAGAATTGATCTGAAGGTTAGCGAACGGTAAATTATAGATGATTTGATCATCGGTTATGGTGCTAAGAAATATTTTCTTCAACATCTATAACTATTGACTTTCATCTGTTGAGAAATTGAAAATTATTTAAAAAAAAGTCATAAACAGCTTATAATTTGAAATGGAGGGAGTATTTCATCGGGCAATTTGGTCTAAATAGTCCCTAAACAATTTTTCAAACTGCACGCAAAGTCCCTAAAGATTAATTCTGAAAACTAGAATTCCCAAACAATTTACATTTGGTGTGCAAAGTCCTTATTCTTAAAAGCCCCTCACTAAGTGGTTTGTTAAAGTAGCACAGACCTACAATCAAGGCTCCATAATCCATAGTAGACAACCTTTGTGGAATTTTGTGATAAATCTAAACACGGGGCAGATAAAAGGAGGTTCGCAGCCACGACCAAAATGAGTGCTGCAGATAAAAGAGGTAAACAAGAATGGGTCAGATGGACTTTAAATTCGATTCAATGGAGTTTTTTAATCTCTAAATTCGCGAGATCTAGTCGAGGAGGAGGAAGGGGAGTGATGCAATGACAGTGGGTAAGGGCGGCGGAAATGTTTCAGGTTGTAGTTTCCGTTGGTGGTCGTCGATGGTGGTTGGGTTGAGGGGTGGAGTGGAGCTCAATGTGGTGGGCGTGAGGGTGAAGAAGAAGAAGAAGAGAGGTGTGGGGGTGGGGGAGGGGGCCGTGCAAGTAAATTACCAGAATTACCCCTTCAAGTTTTTACTTCGACTCGATATTTTCTACCAAATTTATGTTGACCCATCACATTTTGGATGGAAGGACTATACATACCAAACGTAAATTGTTTGGAGATTTTAAAATGAAAAAATAATCTTCAGGGACGCCAACTCTGGCGATAAATTGTTTAGGGACTATTTACGCCAATTTGCCTATTTCATTGTATTGTTATTTAAAACAAAAAAAGAACCAAAATACAGAACGACATTTCCAGCAACTTGCTTTCTCTGTGAACATACGCACATGAAGAAAATGGTCACAACTTGTTCGAACACCACACAATCAAAGTATAAATTTACGCCTTTAGCAACTTCTTCCTGGATTTGGGAGGGATGCATGAATAAACAAGATAAAAGAACACCATAACAGGATTGATATCCACACCGGAATTCCAGCAGCTCAATACTTGATCATCTCTGAGCTCTCACGATAGCGACAAAAGCTAAGCTCATTGCCAAGACCAAGGTACTCCTACACAGTTAACAGAACACTACTTGCTCTACAAACAACTATCTGCTGAAAAACCATTTAGCAGGAGGGCAAAGATGGACAAATACAAAACTACAGAAAACTTACTTTCGGCAAACTAGGAATAGTGTATAACATAACATATAAAAGAAACCGAGGCACCAGAGGAAACATGCAAAATACCAACTCATTCTCTACTCGAAAACTAAAAACAAAAGGAATGTCGAGCAAAATGGACAAACAGGAAAACAAGGAAAAGCAGCCATCACTCCCCCATCATGTTACCATTTTTACCAGAAATACCCTTTTTCAAAGGTTAATAGTTCTAGTATAAAATTCAAATCCATTTGGCATTAAACAGTCATGCTCAACAAGAAAATGCAGGACAAACTCAACTCTACATTCCTCTAAAATTCATGAAAATGAAAGAAATTCTGAGGGAGACGATGCAAGGGCCTTCGAAGCCAGATAAGAATGTGGAGAAGAACAAAAATTGAAATGCCAAAGACTCAAGTATAAGAGTGACATCACCTACTAAAAGTCCAGAACAAAAATTGAAATGCCAAAGACTCGTGTATAAGAGTGACATCACCTACAAAAGTCGACATTTTGTGACGGATAATAAGTAATATCTCATATGCAAGAAGCAGACTTTGGAAAAAAGAGGGAAACTTGGAACCTAATAACAATACTTAAATGCTTCTTCAAATTCCTATTCTTACCAAGTGAAGCAACAAGCAGATATCAAAATAAAATTGGCACCAGATTACAGAAGGTCTCCTCCACCAACAGAAGTACCACTACAACTATAATGTTAACAAATCTGCATACTTCTACTCATTTAACTTTTATCAATATTTAAATTATGAAATGTTCTCAAATTTCAAGAATATTTAAAAGCTTAGAAACAAAAAAAAATACCCAAATCTGTGTAAACCAACCATGCTGGACATAGGCATGATATACCCCCTATAAAAGCAAATCCAGATTCCAGCATACAAACTCTACTTCATAATGTAACATTTTCCAGGAAAGAATAATCAAAGATAAACAATACTTGCAAATGAGAGGAAGGTTAGAAGTAATCCACACAAATACAACCTCTAAGAAACTACAGGAAATTAAAAGCTCAAATCAGTATCATTTTCAAAAAAAAGGATTGTAAGGTACCTTCACTGAGCTGAAGAAGACAAAAGAGAATCTGAACAATGGAAAAATAATTTGAAAGCTTATATGCCAGATAGTGCAGGGATCTCATCAACCTGCTAGCTTTGATACTGCAGTGACATTCGCAGGTGACGTCATAAAAGTTTCAAATATATGATAAGTTTAAATTATGTTGATATACTACGTAGTAAACAAGAACAGGAAAAGGAAGAAAGCTAATCTTGGCTGCTCCCAACTCCACAGACCGAATAACATGTTCAACAAAAACAATAGATCAGAAAATGGGGAACTGGAGGGGATAGACAGACACCAAGGGAAAGGGGGAGAGACTGACATGCAGTGAAAATTTACTCAGGTATTGCATTCTGAATCAAATCAGACATGCCTAGAGACAAATAAGATAGGTCTGCTTTCTCACAGAATCAGTTAAAACCAGAAATTTAATCCATTGGTACTAGGAAAAAATCTCCTCCAAAGCATGGTATGAAGAATAACTCTTCTGTAAAGGACAACACCAAAGATATCATAACCACTAGCATTAATTAAATAGGGTGTATACATACATGAGCAATTGAGATAGAAATTCCCCAGAAACTGTCTTGACAACAAGTACAACAACAACAACAACAATAGCATAACCCATTAAGTCCCCAATAATTGGGGGTATGGGCGGGGATGGACGGGATACAGACCTAACCTTTGTCAAACAAAGTGGCTGATCCCAGGATACCACTGAAACAGATGTATTGGAGACTAACCTAACCTTTGGCAACAAGTGCACAAAGTGGTTGCTCATATAATACACATGTAACAATGGTCCCCTATGCCGTGTCTTGACAACAAGTAGGAGGTAAAAAATGGGGCTTCAACATATTCAGAAATTGAATGCAGATCATCACTGCCTAATCTACTAGATGGTCAGATATTGAAATGCAAGACCCAACAGGAGTAATTCCATATAAGATTCATTTGAAGTTTCAGATAAAGAAAGGAAAAGATGTATCCCATCAGAAATACAATTCAGATAAGGACATGTAATCTGAATTTGCATGCCCCATGAAAGGCTGAAACGAGATTGACAGAGAGGAGGAAATACACGTGGAGAGACGGCTATTGCTCTTTAAATTCCATGTGTGCAGACTGACAATTACCTTCAAAATGCAATACTTCTGTCATACTCTTCATCAATGAATAGCTAAGAAAACTCGCTCCGCCATACACCAGTGTCTCTTGCAAAGACAATATGAAAATTAAAACCAATAGAACAAATACCAAAAAGAAATACCAACTGCTATTCCAAACTAGTTTTCAATGAATTGTTTACAGTACTTCCAAATGTAAAATATGTTACATACAAGTTTCAACTGAAACTATTCTTAAAGCAAAAGACATTCTGCCACACCTTGCCATGTAAGCGGTGTCAACGAAAGAATTTATCTTTAGAACCTCATCACATCTGGACTCGGAGGCTAGCAATGATTCTCCAGGTAATTCATCAAAGGTGCCTGCTAAAAAACAGCACAAATAATCTTCTCACAGCAATTGTTAGCAACTCCTCTCAGTGCAGAGCTCTCACCTCAACCATGTAAACTCATAATCACGGTAGGAACTGAAGCATAAATAAAACTTCAATTACTCACTTCCCTTAACCAAATAAACCACCAGTTCCTAGTTCCCCTTGCTGCAATTCCTTCCGCCTCTGTTCCTCCAAAGGATCCGGACTCTTAATCATTCTCCGCATACGTCTGCAGAAGAAGCATAAAAACCACAATAAATCCACTGAGAGGAAGTCCATAAAAGCATCTTATGACAAAAGGCATCATATATTACCTGTCTTGAGCATGCTGAGCAGGAAAAGTAGGCATAAATTCTTTTTCCTTGGGAAGAGGTACTTCAGTAAACCACTCATGCTCAAGAGCAGCTTGCGCTGTTATTCTCTGCATACATCCACTTAGGTCTTGTAAATTCACAGAAGCATAAATATAATCCTTGAATAGTAAATTAAGCTAGCAAATCTATACATACCTTCTCAGGGTCATAAGTAAGAAGCCTGTTTAACAAGTCAAAGCCAGCATCAGAGAGAACTGGAGATCCAGTGAAAGACGTTGCCGGGAATTTCTTCCGAAGGAGATTATACCTGAAAGAACGCAGCACTAGTCAATAGAAACATGAAATATTTATTTTGAAACTGAACTGTCACCAAAGGAGGCCAGAAATCCAGGCCAGAATCACCCAAAGCTGGAAGCCTGGGAAAACAGTGGGAAACACAAAAGACATAAATCTTACAGTCAACTACGAAAGAATGAATAGAAATGACATGAATACTTACTGATGCTTGACAAAGTTCACCTTCACGCCTGGAAGCTTTGAAAACCCAGGCCAAATTGTCTCATTTGGTGTGCCAAGGATACGAAAAATCTGCAAGAAACGGAAACACACTTTGGTAAAGCTGAGGAAGTAGAAAATTAGATAAAAGCAATTTGTGAATAGCGAAGAACATAATGTTAACCTTGTCAAGTTGATCAACTTCAGTTTTGCCGTCAAAAAGTGGCTTCTTTGACAACAGTTCAGCCATAATACAACCCAAAGACCACATGTCAATCGCTGTTGAGTACTGTTTGGCTCCCAAAAGTAGCTCCGGTGCTCTGGAAGGACATAAACCATTCAATCTACAACATATGAATATTGACACATGCATATAATTCTGCATATCTGCACATGTCAAAGAAGTACAAGAACAAGGACGGTTTAAACAAACCAAATAAGAAGAATAGTACCGATTTTATGAGCCACTGGAGAAACTGTGGCAGCTTAACCTTAACAGAAGAACCCAAAAAACGAAACCCTCAGAAAAGTTGTGTACCCAAAGTAGTGTCATACTTGCAACAATTCCACAGATATAATTACCAAGTGCCCCAATAATTGGTCTATATAAAAAGTTTCTAGATATAAGGCACAACCAATCACCCTTATAACTGGATGGTTTTCAAAAAAAACAATAGGAGACGAATAAAATATTTAGTAAGCATGTATGCAAGAGACCGCCTAAAGGATATATACACATACATGCAGGATGGAAATTAAGAATAAACAATTAAAGTAAATAAAACAATGCATTTGCAAATGAAACAGCAAACAGAACATATACAAGTACATACACACTCGGCCTCAGAATAAACAATAAAAAAGAATAGAACAAAGGCTCACCTGTACCACAAAGTAACAACCAGATGAGTGTACGGCTTCAAAGGGCTTCCATATTGGCGTGCTAACCCAAAGTCGCAAATCTTTAACTCACCCTGGTTATTTAACAGAAGATTTGATGTCTTCAGGTCCCGGTGCAACACCCAATTATCATGAAGATACTTGACACCATTCAAAAGCTGAAGCATAAGGCATTTTACTTCACTTTGACTGAATGGCTGTTTCATGGTCTCCATTAGTGCCTTCAGATCATGTTCCATGTATTCCATTACCATAAAAATACTATCAAGACTGCTACCAACGACAACTTCTTTAACATCAACAATAGAGGGATGATGAAAGGAAAGAAGGATGTTTCATTTCCCTCAAAGAGGTCAAAGGGAATCCCTCTCTCTCTTTCTCCATTTTTACCTTCTTCAATGCAACAATTTCTCCTGTTTTATTATCCCTGGCTCTATAAACAACCCCGTAAGTGCCTTCGTCTATCTTGTTCAGCCTCTCAAATTCATCGACACTTCTACAGCCTTGAAGCATGTTAACACTCCTTGGTGGAGGGACTGTAGGCTCTGGTGCCCCAAGAGAATCTTGTTCATCTTCAGTGTCAGAACTCGAACTGCTAATGCTGGTTCTATCATAATTCCGTTCCTCATCAATCTCCATGTAGTCCGTCTTATCCAAATCATCTGGGTAACTATCCCTACTGGAAGACCTAATTTGCTCATCTGAGGACCTAACCGTAATACCTTCTGAACCTTCCCTCTTAAGTTCCCCAAACTCTGGTGTCACAGACTTCCTTAAACCCCTCGTTCCAGCAGATTCAGTGCTAGATTTCTTGTTTTTTGAATTTCGCTTTTCCTCTTCAGCAAAAATTTCATCTTCATCAGCTGGAGAGTCGGCATCATTCGCCCAACGTGAGAATCTTATAGCCCGTGATGAATTGTAATCATCATCTTCTAACCTCTCAGCGCCAGGATTATCACCCAAATTTTCCTCCCCAACAGCTTCCACTTCTTCCGGAACAGAAGAGGATAACTCTCTCGGAGATTCAGATGCAGCCGATTTATGAGAACTAGTTGTCATATTAAGCTTAGCAGGAGAAGGTCCTGAACTGTGAGTCGGAACATCTTTACTAGGAGAAGAGTTGAGGTCAGCATCATGGTTAGGTGACCTGCAGTTTGAGCCATTCATGGGAGGAAGGGGTGGAAGAGTTGAAGCTGCTGGAGAAGTTCTGGTCTTCGCCACTCGACTGACTTCCTCCGCTGGAGAAGTTCTGGTCTTCGCCACTCGACAGACTTCCTCAGCTGGAGAAGTCCAGGTCTTCGTCACTCGACTGACTTCCTCCGCTGGAGAAGTCCTGGTCTTCGCTACTCGACTGACTTCCTTATCATCTTTTTCCCATATAATGGGAGAAAAAGCAAATTTCCTCTTCTTAGTCTGCAAAGTAGCCTCTTTATTCCCATTCTCTAACTTCTTAACCTTACCTTTCTTAGCAGATGCATCAGACTCAACAGCCCCATCAGAACCACTTTCGCTGGATAATTCCCCAGGCTCTCGATCAACAGCCCTAATAGAATTACCACAATTCCTGGGCCCACCCCCACTACTACCACCGTTACTGTTCGTATTACTCCTACTCGAAGTAGACCGTAACCGGCCATTAACCACCTCCCTCTCTTTAATATCCTTCTGCCTAACCCTAACCCCATCACGAACCTGACCCTCCCTCTCCCGCTCAACACTCCTTAACCTATCATAATCCCCCTTCGAATACCCAACCTTTTTGGGTGAAAAATCAATATCAGACTCGCGTTCCCTCAATTCATTATCCCTGTAACCCCCATGCCTTCCAGCAGCCATATATATCAAAGACACCTGTTCCTGTATCTATAAAAGATACACGCCCACCAACAGAACCCTAGTTGACCAATAAATCAGGGTTTAAAAGCAAAACCCTACCCCTAATTTCAAATTTTCCACAATAAACCGTAATTTCAGGCTCGAGGAATTGAATTTATCAACAAAACCCCAGAACAAATATCTGGAATCGTTGACCCAATACAACCCGAATAATTCTCAGAAAACAAATCACAATATCAAACTTACGCTTTCAATTAGTATAATTAGAACAACAGTGAAACCCTAGAAATCGATAGGCTCGAATTCTATGTTGAATATAACTAGGATTTCGATTGCTTACCGGAGGATAACAGAACCGAAGATAATCAGTCAGTATTAAGATAGAGAAGCCAATAATGAAATCGGCGGCGGCGGTCGGCGATGAAAGTTCTAGAGAGAGAAATTATGGCTGGTGGGTTTCTCTCAGAGGAAAGTGGCGACCGCGTGGAAAGAGAGTCCCCTTAATTCGCCTTCGCGTATCTTAAAAAAGATGCCTCGGTAATTATTGATTTTCCTAATTAGCCCCTCATACTAGTGAATATTCCCTTATGATTTTTTTTAAGTTAATAGCTATAATTGACACGCATATGTTATCGGTTTGCTATTTATATTACTTTTTTTTTTATTACAGGAATTGACCCTGGACCAAGAGGTCAGGGTCACCCTACCTTTATATTACTTATTTTTATTTTTTGCCATTATAGTTAAAAATGCGGTCAAATTGCTCGCAAGCACGTGATCATAATTAAGGGGTAAAACTTAAAAAATTTACTCACAAACTAATCAAAAGCTTGTAGCATGACTGATGGCGACCGTCACCTACAACACCCATTACTCACAACATCAATGATTCATCCAAATTCGGTTCGGGTTGAACGTATAAAGTATGAAGATAGTCGTATTCAGAGATTTTTCAATATGACAACATAATTAATAACTGAAATATTAATTTTGACATTAACATATCTTTTACCAATTATGTTGAACTAGAAGGTTATAATAATAAATCCTCGAATATGTTCTTTGTTCTTATTCTTTCTTTAGGGGGGAAACTCTAATACTCGAATTTGATTTAAATTTTCTCCCCTTTGAATATATGAAAAGAAATTTGAAATCAAAGACAAAAATAACATAAGTCGTTAAATCTAAATGATATTACATATAAAAAGAGAAACATATAATTCAAAATGGGCCATAGGGGTGTTGAGAGGATGAGGGCATCATTTATGTCTGATCCAGCTTTGTTGACACGTGTATCTTATATCGAGTATTTGTCTTAAATATTTGATTAATGAATGGAAATATCTGATATGGATCGGGTCCATGTGATCCAGATTTGGCCACATCCCTGCAGAATGAGGAGAGAGAAGGAAATGCAGTGATGTGGCCAAATTTGAACCATATGTTCCAATGGACCTGGTCCATGAATAGGCCCAAAGGCCAAATCCAATGTATACTCTGTCCATACAATAATTCAGCATTTTCGCTTTTTTCTTCTAGAAAATAAATATTATCATTGGGGAAGATATCGAATCTGAGACTTATTTTTATGAGCCGAAATGCTAAACTAACTATTACAATAGTAATCATTGACAGAACCTAGCATTTTCTCTAAAAAAGAAAAAGAAAAGAATAGCATAAAGATATTTGTTCTCGAAAAGTTAGCATTTTTTGGATGGTTTACCTTGTTTCAAAAAGTACTAAAACTGCTCGAAATTATTTTGAGATTAATTATAATATTATTAATTATCATTAAAATATAATTTTTAATAAAATCTAAAAATGTATTATTGAAATCATAATAAGCGCTTTTAAATGATGAAATATAAGTTCGATCTTGAATACTTTTTTCAACTCGAATCATCTTCTTTTTTTAGTAAGATATTGCTAATAAAACTCTTATCCAGCTAGACACCTCCTGGTTACTTGTTAAACGATGTTTTCCGCAACAATGTTGTATCCCCTACTATAATATTGATGTAATTTTTTTAAAAGTATTTTTCTTGGTTTGAGATATTTTATAATATCGATAACTTTTAAAAATAAAAATAAAAGCCCTTCATTTATGTAATTCTTTTTCTTTTATAACATTGATTTTTTTTTTTTAAAACCATTACTTTTTTTGAAATCCTTTCCATGATGTAATTATTTTCTAACATTGATAACTTCCTTTTCTTTTATTGTTTACCAATTTAGCCTTATAAAATTATAATTAAAACATGGTATCAATGAGCATTATTGTAATACAAAATCTAAAAACTGAAACCTTGACATAGAGATATTATATGATATGATGTATACTTATTGGAGTACGGATATCAATCATGTATCCTATTATTTTGAGTCAGAAGTACTAAATCAAGTGGCTAAGTGCTAACCTTCCTTAACATTCACTTGGACCCATTATTATATTGACTTCAATGTATGAAAGTCTTTTATTCTTCTGTGGTTTGGAGGCTATTCTATAAGACAGATTAAACCTAAATCACACATTCAAATAGTGGGAGTTTTTTTTATTAGAACGGTCATGTGTTTTGCATAATGGGTATCACATGACCATATTCTCGAACTTGCATAATTTTGCTGCTGCAAGAATCCGTAGTTACCCGCCATTGAAATACATTCAGACAAGAACCTTAATAGAGTCGAAGAAGAATGTTAATAATTCTGAGAATTCAATATTGCCTGTTTTGATCGTGGGTGCTGGTCCTGTTGGATTAGTTCTTTCTATACTTCTCACTAAACTAGGTAAAAATCATGCTTTTTTTGTTCATATTGGTGATTTGGGAAAAAATGTCTTTGAATAAAAATTCATTTTTTGAGTTGGAATGTGTTTTCTTGATGAATTTTAATTTCTATTGATCATTAGTCTTAATAATATTTAAAAGGGTAGTGATTGTTATAATCATTTTTTAGCTTCTTGCACATTCATTTCCCTTTTGTTTAAATGAAAACTGTATACTACCTAAACAACTTATATTATGGAATGGAGGAAGTAATACTCATGACTAGATTCGAGGCTTGAGTTGCATTTTTCAAATTTTTCCGTGTATTAGAGTTTTTCAATTACTCCCTCTTTCTTAATATAAGGTCTTTTGACATTTTTGCATAAATTAAGGAAAAAAATATGTGATATTTTTCCTATCGTATCTTTTACTAATTTCACTAATATAATAGAGATGAGATAAAATGGTTAGGTCTTATATGTTAAAGCGGAGGGAGCATAAAAAGGAATGAGGGAGTGTAAGAAGCTAAAAGAGAAGTGCGAAAATGATTTTTTCCTATTTGAAAATTAGTGTATGACGTTTCTTGTATATGCAGGGGTGAAATGTCCAGTTTTGGAGAAAAACATGATTTTTTTCAAGGCATCCACAAGCACATTTCATTAATAATCGGTCTATGGAGGTGGGTTTTTAGTTGGTGAGTAAATGGATTAAAAATAGTAGCACGGAAAATTTCTGCTTGGCATGGAGTGAATGACTTTCTTATAATGCTGATTTTGTTCGTAGGTGTTCCGGAAATTGGATGGTTTAGCTGATGGGATTCTGAGTTCACAACCCCCTGTAGATTTATGGAGGAAGTTTATTTACTGTACTTCTCTTACTGGTCAGATACTTGGGGAAGTTGACCATATGCAACCTCAAGGTGAGATATTCTTTTCTTTTGTTAAATACGCATATATTTTTTCATAGAATCTATGCTGAAGTGTTATCAATAACGGATGGCGGGCTACGGCGAAAAGCTAAAAATCCGCCATAGAAAATAGCGGATGGCGTAGCGGGTTATGGCGACCTTAAAAAATTAAGTTTTATATATATAAAAACATCAAAACGAACATTAGTATAGTAAAATAATAATTTTTTTAAAGCCCCTGGCCCCCTAAACTTTTTATTAAAAAAAAGCCCAAAACATATTTTAAAAAAAACAAACTGAGAGAAGAAAAAAAAAACGAAAAAAAGCATATGCATGATAAAAAAAATAATGTACCTGAAGCTAAATTTAAAAAAGCCCCTAAAATTTCAATAAAAAAAATAGCATAGAATGAAGGGAAAAAAAGTGAGAGATGGAAAAACGATAAATAGCAAAGAAATCAGAAAACACAATGGTCGCTGAAGATGGTCGCCAGAGATGGTTGCACTCTTTTTTGTTTAATTAAAGATTAAAGAAGCTTTGAACCAAAAAAAAATATTTTTTAAAGAAGTTAGTATTTATTTTAAAATTTCTAGTGATTTGGGCTGCTCCTTTTGAAGCCCAAGACTACTTTAGGCCCAAAGAGCAAAAACCCAACATTAAATAAGCCAAACAGCAAAAAAACCTAACCCTATCCGACATTTGACGCCATAGCCGCCATGGCCTCCGCCACCAAGTCGGCCGCTTTCACCGCCACAAGAATCCCGCCACGCCCCAGGTATTATATGGCGCCGGCTCCCAAATCCGCCACCCGCCATGGCCGAAATTGATAACACTTATTGCTGATATGGTATGGCATAGACGGAGCTAGAAAGTAATAAGCTTAATCATGCTCAAATTAGGGGAAGAGAGATTCTAATGGGGCACGAATGTGTGTCAATAAGGGCTGCCCGATGATGGTGTCACTGTGACTGCGTCTTTTCTTAGTGAAGGGCGGCGTATGGAGAGAGATATCCATTCTCAATTCCTTGTGGGTGCGGACGGTGCAGGAAGTACGGTTAGGAAACTTTTAGGAATTTCAATGGAAGGTGAAATTTTTTTTGCAGAACCTTGTAAGTGTACACTTCCGGAACCAAGACCTTGGAAAATATTTGACGAACGAGAGACCAGGCATGTTGTTTTTCATATTTAATCCAGAAGCCATTGGTGTACTTGTCGCTCATGATCTGAAGCAAGGCAAATTCGTGTTGCAGGTGATGTGACTTCTGATTAAATTTACGAAAATCAACAGAACTTGCAATAGCTCTCTCTCTCTCTCTCTCTCTCTATATATATATATATATATATATATATATATAAGAGTCAGGTCTCCACCATAAGTTCAATAAACATAACAAAGATCACTGTCTCCAGATATAGTCTAATGAACTGAAAGTGCAAAATGTAACTAAAGCAAAGGACAAGATGAAGAGAACAAACTTCTAGCAATCAGCAAGATAAACTCAAATGCTGCAAGCTTGTCTTCAGCTCCTGGAAATCAAGGATGATTTTGGATAAGAACCAGAAATGGGGGAAAGAGAAGAGAGTTCAAGATTGAACAGAGGGGGAGAAGAACTTACAAGGAGAGTGAAGGCAAAAGTAGCCAACATTTGGATAATTTTCTGGATGATCTTCTTGCAATGCTCTCTTGGCTATTTATACTTAGGGTTCCTTTTCCAAGGAAAATCCAGCCCCTCCACCTCAGCAATGTCTGACCTCATTCTTGGAATCAACAGACATCCTTAAAGATGCCTTCCTCTTTCATCACAGCTGCACAAAAGGTGCCCCGGAGCCTTTCTTCTTTGGGCACGAGATGAGCTCAATTTAGGTTAGTTAAAACGGTGCCGTAATGGCTATTAAAACTAATAACTAAAATGATGCCTTATTGGCATTTAGGGAAACTTAACAGCCCTAATCCCCAAACTTTTAAATCAATTTTCCCTCCCTTTAAACTTATGAATTATTACCCCTTTTCCCTAGACATGACAAATGAATGACATCAAATTCAATTCCATAACCCAGAAGCTCAATCAATTTCCAAGAATCCTCCAACACTAAAACAAATCAGATAAAGTATGAGACTTTCAAGAAACCTACCAGGTAGTGAAGAACTTAATGGATTGGGCAATAGTGAAAGCAACAACAGCTGAAATCAAAGGATAATTCGTCAAAATCGAAGATGATGATGACCCAGATGAAGAAACTGATTTCTGAATCAATGTCATTGAAGATCCCAACATCACATCCATAATCTTGAAAATTCTTGATTATGGGATTCAATGGAAGTTCATGTATCTTGAAACATTCAAACACTTAAATTCATTCAATTCACTTGACCAATGTAGAAAGGAAGAGAGAAAAATGAATGATTAAATGAGGAAGCAATGATTAAAGAAGGTAGAGAAGATCAATAAATCAAGGAATGTTTGTTTTTTGCCGCCCTTTTGGGCTTTACCTGTTTTTTTCCTCTTAACCATCCAGTGTTCAAACTTGACATGTCTGACTAATCTGACTAATCTAAACCGGATACTACAGATCCCAACATCAATAACTCCATAATATGACATAGCCGTTATTCTTAAGGGAGGAGAAACTTGGGCTTTACGTGTTGATTATGACTATGATTTCCTTTTTCTTTTAAAATAAAATAAAAATTACAAAAATATCTTAACATTCCCTTCCTTAAGGTAATATTAGTAGTAATAGATTTGGATCATCAAACTATTTAATTAGTCGATTAAAATTAATTGTTCGGAAATAGCGTCCAACAAAATTTGGTTATGTACTATAACAAATTTGCTTTTCTTTCACCAAGACTCCAATGCGGAACGACTATGAATCGTCGGATCACGAATCAGACGGCTGAGATTATTTGGCTTAAAATACCTATTATTTTTAATATTTTAAACAAAATAATTTCAACAGTACAATCTTTAATCCGACCACTATTAATAATATCGCATGGTGCGGAACAGAAAAGCCAGACCACTTTTCTTGACACGGTTGAATATGACTAACGGTGTCCAACTGAATATGCCAAGAAGTTGGGGAATTCCTTGTTAGGTCTTTGGTTTGGTTGTTTGAGCCTATGAGGTTTGACAAATTCTAATATAAGTTGTGTCCATATAAAATTTATGCAGTAAATTTTTTTCAATGAAAATAAATAATTATTTTAAGAAAATTTGTCTCTTCTGACGTGAAAAATTCTAGATCACTATGTTTATTAAAATTGACTCATATCAGAAATATATTCTTGATAATGTTATCTCAAATAACATTTTCTATTAGCATATGATACTCGGCGGAAATTACTACCCATTCGATAGGATCTACATGGCACTTAAATACGGCAAAAAATCCTCTGTCCCGTGTGTGTGTCTCCGTGTGTGTCCCCAACCAATTACAATTCACCATGTGTATATATAATTGGAAAAAAATAATTATATAGTAAATTCTGATTGGTTGGGAACAGGATTAGGGACAGGAATGGGGACAGACAATTTTCACCCCTCAAATACCACCAAAATATAAACTTTCATAAAAACCAAAGACCACACCAATGAAACTTTGACCAACCTAATTTGATACGAACACAATAGTTGTAAAAAGACCTAAACTTCCTTCGTCTCATATTATTTACAACTTTTTATATTTTGAGACATCCCAAATTGTTCTTACGTTTTAAAATTCAATTCATCTTTATTTTTATTTTTCCACTCTTATCCATATTTTATTACTCAACTAATAAATAGTAATAACTTTTCAATCATTAATTGAGGTGTATTTTGAATTTTTTTTCTCATATTATTGATTTCCAATCATTTCCTTAATCTTTTTATTTTCGGTTTAACACCCGTGGGGCACTTGGTGTTCATCGCCAACGTGCTGACTAATCCGGGCTCGACGTGTGGTTGGCTCGTAGCGTGCTGACTAATTCAGGCTCGGCGTGCGGAGGGACTGACCATACAGCTCTTATACACGGAGCCCTATCACCGCGGGAATATCACACGAGAGTCGATATCCACTAAGGGAATCCAACTCTCATCAACGGTGAGACATATGACAACTCCAACCAGTGGCCCCAAAGCTCGGAGTTCATTTCCTTAATCTTAGTGAAAAGGTAAAACATAGCAAATAATTTGGAACAGGAGTAGTACAAGTCACGACAATACTAAAAAAAGAAATTAGAGCTCAAATTAAAATGCATCTAGTCTATGTGGTGGTAGTACAAACTAAACAAAGAGGAAAATGCATCTGCCACAATTACAAAGCTCCAAAATGCCATAATCTGCTATTATCATCAGCCTAATATAAGAACTACTACAAATTTCACAATTATATATTTCTTACAAATTAATTAATTTCAACAACAACAACAACAAAAAATAAATATAAAAATAAAAATTTGGCAGTCATTCCAAAGACGCACCACACGAAAATTACAAAATAAATCCATATGCCAAGACTTACATTATTATACAGTTGCATTTCGATTCCAGCTTTGGAGGCTTCAAACTATCACTCTTATTAGGAGCTCCAACGATACGCGTTGTTGTTGGGGAAGAACTACTATCATAGCTTTTCTCATTGTCGTTTGCATTGTTTTCAGGAGGTGGTTTCGAGTCTGCTTCTTGACGCTTTTGTCTTGCTTTCTGGGACTTTGTAGAATTCCGTTTAGCCACAGGTCTGGCACGCGAATCCCTTCTGTCGGTAGTTGATTTCCCGACTATAGTTACTACAGGATGGTAACCTTCCAATTGGGAGGACGGGTTTTCCTTCTCTATCGCGATGTTGGCTGCCTTGTATGCAAGATTGTGGACGATTGAGCTGCAGAAGAGAATTGTGTCTGTTGCTTCTTCTAGTGTCAAGCTTCTTGCATGGTTATTACCTCCTCGGCCTTCTAGCATTACAGTGGATTCTTGTGTCACCAACAAGAGAATTTCAATATTCGTGAAAAAAAACGATTATAAATTTGAACATAGTAAAGTTCCCCTACAATCAAACTTCACAAATAAATTTTGGCAAAGCTCTGAAAATATATGGATAAAATGAAAATTCCCGGTATAGAATGTTAATAATAGTAAACATGAGTAAGGGAGAATGTTCAAGAAGCAAGAACATTCTACTTGGATGCAAAACGAAAAAACAAAAACCATATAAATAAACCAATATCGATTTATATTTAAGAACTAGAGGCTACTTCATGTAAAAGATATGGAAGTCGAAAAAATAACGTAGTTATTCCACATGAACACATCATATTCAATCTACTGCCAGGTGTACAGAGTCCCTGCAATGTTCCTCAGCCGAAACAGTGGCGGAGCAGAAGAGGGGCATGGGCAAATTTTTCAAAAACGACGAATTTTCTATAGGAAAAAATTATTTTTGTGATATTTTCTTATAAATATTGTATTTCGCCCCCCCTAAAAAATTTCAATAAGAAATTCGCGCCCCCCCCCCCCCCCAAAATGACACACTCCTGGCTCCGCCACTGAGCCGAAAGGTAAAGAGATCACTTCTACTTGAAACGTATAAACAGACAACTAAAGGCTGCAGTATAATAGATTAATTTGACTGGTTCATTTAGTGTTACTCCCATCGTCCACTTTTAGTTGTCTCAAAAGACAAATGCAAAAGGAAGGACTACGGAAATGCGAATTCTAGACAAACATGAAGGTAAAAGACAATATTAATTTCCTCAATACGCCTCGCTCTCTTTCAACTTAAAGTAATACATAAGGCTAATGGTCGTAAGTAATAGTTGAGCCAATATTGGAAATTTGGAACAACAAAGGACAAGAAAAAAGGTGATTTGAGACAAACTAGAAAAGGACGGAGGGAGTATAAAGCTCATACTGTTAATAGTTTTAGACATACTGTTAATAGTTTTAGACATATATACGTAAGTGATAAAAGATAGAAACAAAAACGAAACGGAGTAGTCATTCAAGAAGACCTACCGAGGATACGCTCTGCATGATCCCGGTGAGTAGATTCTTCAAAAGGAGCTGCTATGTTACTAGAGGATGCTGTAGCAGAAGGCTCATGTAATTCATCCATGCTACTTTTTGAATTCCGAGATCCAATATCAAATACGGAATCTGGAGACACGACTTCATCATTCTCAATTTCCATTTCTGATATAACATCCAAAGAACTATAGTTTGGAGCATCTGTGGTGTCCGCTCCTTCTGCAATTGACATGCCATCTTCCCTTCTGGTAGAAGTTTCTATATGCAAAGATGATGCTTCTACATTTACGCCGTTCAGAGAATTGTTAGTCAAAACTCTGCCATCTTCGTGCAAATCCGACTCTTGAAATTTTGAAGTTGCTGTCACTGCAGTATCCCCCGGATGGACATTCATTGTACAACTTGACAACTCCGAAACAGTTCCCCAATTATTATCGCTTTCAACATCTGTGCTAATGTTATCACCTTCCCTATTTTCCAAAGTCAGTAACTGTGGTTTCGTGCCTACACAAGTTGTATCTACCATAACTTTTTCTGAATTCATTGCCGATACCTCAAAATTATCCTCATTAAAACTTGTTGCCAGACTTGAGGTTTGAAAAGCAAGAATCGAAGTTCCAGACAAGGACGACCCCGAGCGTTGGTGTTTTATGTTCATGTCGTATCTGTAATTTTCCGTGTCAGCCTTCCTGCTACTGATTTGCCGCTGAACACGATTCTCAATTTGCCTAGTGGGGCCCAAGTCAACGGACGAGGATGCAGAGGCGCTGCCATGGCCAAAGGAACTTCTTGTGCTTGTTGCACTATCTCTCGTATAGGAAAAGTCGTCGCACGTTATGCTGGTCGCAGTAAACGTCCGACTTCTAACAATAGGACCCTTGCTACTGGTTGACGCCAATATTAGAGAAATCCCGGCACCTTCTGCAGCCTTCGAACTTGAATAGCCACTGAAGTTTTGCAATTGTGGAGAGCCCGTCTTGGCATTAGCCATGCCGCAACTAATAGTCTGCTCGTTTCCCAGTTCTTGACTATTGAGAATCTGCCGACCTCCTTCAATGAGCTGCTGAGCGACATTACCAGCTGACGCGAGATTCCTGTTTGGCTCAGTGTTGGGATTCTGGTCCTCTGAGGCAATCTTCCCAGAGTAGGAAGTTCCAGGTTCACCCGTAGAAGTTACTTCTAAGGATTCAAGTGTTTCCATGGAGGAAGATAAAGCATTAAATGATCCATCTTCGAAAATATTTGAGACACCAGATGAGTTCTCATCCACCATCATGCTTTTCGGTGAAGTAGTCACAACGGAGAATGTATCGGTACCTCTGCATTCTTTACAAAGTTTCGAGTCTCCTATTAATTCAGAAACACTAAACGCCTGACTACATTTGGAGCAAATGGCAATTTCCTCAAGACAATCCATATCTGAAAAGACGCCTTCCATTTCCAAGTGTTCAGAAGTCTCATCACCAAGTAACTGAGAATCCAATCTACGCCTGTTATCAATTTCATCATGTGGACCATCGAGCAACTGCTCATGAACATCAACCCCGGACTTTGCATCGACGGAATCGGCATTATCAAAGGAAAATATTTCTTCTTGCATGTCATGGGATGTCTTTATGTGTTCACTAGTAACATCCTCCTGGTTCTGTCCGCTACCTTCAGTATCGTAAACACCACTTATGCCCAGATCGGAGCTTGCATTACTGCTAATAGTCACTGAAGAATTTCTAGACATAATCGAGCCATGATGAGCAGCACTCGATTTACCAGCATAAAAGGTTGAACTAGGGACACTGGATAAAAGAGGCCTGAACATATTTTGGGGAACTTTCCTTTGATCCTGCAGAGAAAATGACCAGAGAGAACAAAGTCAATTACAATTTTAACTCACAAGTCAATAAACTGTATTTATTCTGATATAGGTCGCTAAAAATGGTTTTCTTCCATTGACTCGTCTAAAACAAAAAGCTGCCCAAACACAATTGTCAAACTCAAAAGTCGGACGTTTCAAATTCTGAAGATAATAATGGTGGCCTAACTCATCAGAGTCAAACCATCAATTTTGTCTCATTTACAAGTAAACAGTCGTTCCCTCTAAACAAATACGTTATACGTCAAAATTCTAAAATCCTATTCCCATATCGTAATCCTCCATGTCACCTACCGTCCCACCCTATACCAAAAAGGGAAAACATTTTCCTTTGAGGCTTTCGTAAGATGTAGAAGATACTCTTGAACTGAAAAGTAAATTATTTAGTGCAAGTATATGTTGCATAGACAAGTAAACCAAGCACTTCATTCCATGGATCCCAATGATCTCAATGCTTGATTTGATAGCGGTTAACTTTTTATGCAAGTACACGTAATTGTACCGATTAAGGAAGTAATCTGCTTTACGTGAGTTATGTGTACCCTTCCTAATACAGCAAAGATAAACTTTCCATCAAAAGCTCCATCTGGGATCCCACCACCACACCCCACCCCACCCAAAACCAAAATAAAGATTGGGAAATGATCCATCTTCAGCAAGCATTAACATTTACCATTACAACTATTAAAAAAAAACAAAAATTCCATCTAAGAGAGAACAAGAAAAGTATGAGATACCATTTGCCGGATTGCCATGTCAAAAGATCTTTTCGGAGCGGAACTTGACGTTACTATTCTAGTGGGCTTCTTTGAAGAGCTCAGGCCTCTATTATTTGAGTATGTACTTATGCTTCTTGGAGCCAAACGGTCAGAAATACTCACTGGAACTGATTGTAGAGAGTCTAGGTCATCATCACCAGATGATGCAACCGAACCTTTACTGTGGGAACTAAATCTGTCCCTGTCATGACTGTGTGATGAACACACACTTCTTGAAGGAGTCGGAGACATTGATTGTCTACCAGATTTCGAGCCATTTCTGGATGCCGGTGAAGACCCTCTGACATATGATGCCGGCCGATCACCCAGTGAAGTCCGAAGGTTAGGAGGTGCCTCTGAGGAAAAGCCTGGAATATTAGCTTGCCATGCTTTCATTTTCGGTGATGCGGAATTTCCTCGACCTGTCTTAACAGGCGAATCACCCCGTACCTTGGAGGGGACTGCATGATTGCTAGAGCCTGTACTCATCCTCCTAGGAGTTGGCGTAGAAGACCTCGGAGCAGGTGGTGAGGGTTTACTCGGCGGTGGAGATGGCCTCCTTGTCGGAGTAGCATGGGGCAAACTAGGAGGGGGACTTAAATGTGGTGCTGACGATGAAGATGATGATGGCCTGCCTCTTGATTGATATATACTTTGACTAGATCGAGGAGACGGGCTAAGGCGATTCGGACTTGCGCTACCTTTACTGCTTCTATGACTCCTCTCCATCTACAGTTGAGTGAAATACATCAGGAAACCGTGAAAGAATGCTTTACATACTTCTGATGACAGAGGAAATGCGAATCTATCAAACAAAATGCACTCACCGTTGAAGACCTCGAGATAGAAACTGGTTGACTTCGAGGCCTGCCCCGCTGTGCATGGTTGACGGTTGGCGCCTCATCATCCAGAGATGGAAAAAGTGGCGTATCCGGCGGAGTCAACAACCTTAAATCAAGAATATCACATATCAAAACCACTAATAATAGTAACATAGGCAAAGTACTGAATCAGAAGCATCCAACACTTTCCCTTTTAAAACGGAATGTCTTAATTTGTAAAGACAAAACTGGGCCTAAAATCCATTTCCATTCCATTTATGTATTTGTAATGCTACATCGATTCTCAGAAAGGAAGCTAAACAAATGTCATGACCCAGATTTCTTTCTATTCATTGCTTTCCAGTCTTTCACCGTTCAATTAACAAATGCCATGAAAATTAAATAAGACTTTATGAAAGGATAGATTTCGACAAAAAAGGAGTCGAAAGACACAACTAACCAATCATAATCATTCTTCTCTCCTTCTGCATTGAGCAAGTCCTTACTCTCACCCCGGACAGGAACGGAGATTCCAAGCTTATGATCCGAAAAGTACCTTAATTTAGTTGCTGTGGAACACAACAAAAAAGAGTAACATCAACAATTGTGAGCCAATGGAAACAAACACAAAAGGACAGTTCTACAAGTCATATGAAAATGAAGACAATGACCAAAGAGGTTATTACAGAATAAATCTTCGAAATCGTCATTTGACTGAAGCAAGAAATTATCTTTTTCCTTGCTCTGCACCTCATTGAAGAGAGCAAGATCATCATCCTTCTCTCTAAAAAGAATCCCACCTTCAAGACTCCTCCCTCTCTTATGATTTTCTGACCTTAATTCCCTTCCTGGGGAGCTTCGAAAAGCCGGTGAAGCAGACATCTAACTTAGCCAACCAATTCAATTCAATCAAACTTCTTCATAATCCCAGATTTCCCTTTCAAGAACAAACCATTTAACTTCCACAAATATCAGTCCAAAAACATCAATCAAATCCTACTTCAAGATAAGATATATCTCCTTAATTAATGCATTTCCATAAAAGGGGTCCTCAAAAAAATCCAATCTTGATGATCTAAATTGCCTAAAGATGCAAAAAACCCAACTACTCAAAACTCTCAACTCCACAATATAATAAATAAAACCCAAAAAAATTCCACAAAATTGAAGTCCTCTGAATTAAAAAAAAATGCTGAAAATTCAAACCCCACAAAGAAAAAAATTCAACTAAGCTGAACCCCAGTAACTGGAACAACTTCAAAGAAACCCCAAATTTGCAAGACTTGAAGTATAACCAAGAAGTTGGATCTAATGGATCTGGGATGGAGGAGATCAATGGAAGATCCAGAACTGTTAAGAAATCTCTAGAAGAAGTAAAGAACCCGCCTTTATTTTACTGCTGCTCTGCAATTAGCAGAGGTTATCACGTGAAAGATGGATTGCTAAGAGAGAAAAGTAAAGAAGAATGTGCTTCAAGTCTTCTTCTTCAACAACAACAACGCAATTTCATAGAAAAACACACCCAAAAAAAAGCTTTGTTTTTTGCTTCTGAAATTAGAAAAAAAATTGTTCTTTGTGTAGTCAGTCAGTAATGTTTTTGCTATTGTTGCAGAGCAGCTTCAGCTGCTTTTCTTCTCACCAAGAATTTTTCCTCTTTGATATTTTTCCTTTTTTCCGACTAAATCTGATAGCAATTACTAATCCACCACAATATTGTGTTCATCTTCATTAACAATGACTAATCTCCTGATCTCGCGATTTCTCGAAAAAAGGTAAAAGAAATTAATTATAGTTGCTGGAAGTGAATACTTTCGGTCTCGATTAATTTTTTCGTCTCAAATGATCTGTCTATTTTGACAAATGCACTAAATATAAGAAAAAGTGTAGGATACCCTTATTAATATTATTAATTTCATTTAAGATTTATATATTTCTCTCTCATTCTTTTCACTGTTTTACACAACATACAACCACCTCTTAATTATGTGTTGTAAAGTGATAATTTTAATTAATTAAGAGTATTTAAGGAGGAATTGGAAGAAGGGTAAAATTGAAAAAATGTGGACAGTTAATTTAGAACGGAAATAGTATTCTCCTTAACTATACTGAAAATTAAATGTATACATTTAATTTAAAATAGATATAGATAGTATTTTATAACAAGGAGGGAGTTACTACCAACAAGGGTGATTCTAAACTTACTCCCAGTTGATTTTTTAAAATCGATGTCATTAGAGTTTGAATCTTAGCTAGTGCTGTCGACTTTTAGGAATTATATTTGCCATTTATTGGTGTTACTTTGACTATTTATTGGTGCTACTTTGACGGGTCATTGCTTACATTGCTTGTTCAAATAAGTTTGATATATTCGTTGATTAACATAAAAGCCCGAACATAAAGTAATAAGTGGTATTGATCACCATTACTAGTATCTTCTTTTTTATTCATAACAAAGAGGGAGTTACTCGAGAATAGTGATTAATCTTATTGACCGCAATGCTTTTCGTAGAGGCGAAAAATGTAATTTTCCATGGTATATATTTTCTAACCATGAAGGTTTTTTTTTTTTTTTTTTTTGGTGGGTAGTGGGGAGGGGGGTGTTTGAAGATGATGAAAAGTTATTAAAGGAGTGGTGATGGGCAAAGTACAACTCACACAGGGAATCCATGATTTGTTTTGATGTTCCAACCTATTTAATGTCAATGTTACTGACTACACCTTCCGTTTCAAATTATCTGTTCATTTTGATAAATATACGGCATCACGAGTATTAAAACTTTTAGTGAATTTTAATGTTAAAATATAAATAAAAGTCTAAAATATCATATTAATTTTATTAATCTCAATTAAAATTTATATCTTCCTCTCTCCTTATTTTCACACCACATTTTAAATATGTGTTGGAAAATAATAATTTTAATTAATTAAGAATATTCAATAAGGAGTTGTAAGAAGGGTAAAATTGGAAAAATTACCATAATACATACTTTAATTAAAAAGTGGATAGTTAATTTGAGACAAATAAAAAAAAACGTAAATAGTTAATTTGGAACGGAGGAAGTATTCTTTTATAAAAGAGGGAAAGAGAAAGAGATAGAAAGGGAAAAAGATGTTTGTATGGTTTTGAGCTTGGTTAAGAGTTGATGATGATAATGATAATTTACTTTGAATTAGGGACGAAGTCAAAAATTTGGTGTTATGAGTGAAATTGCAATAGCATATCGAACTATATAAAAAAACGGCCAAAAATTTCTGTTTGGAGATGAAACTGATAAAATATTTCAAACTACATATAAAATTTACTATACCTAATAATATTTTTAAAAATTTCGGAGGCAACTGTCTCCCCCGCCTCTTGTCTTCGTCCCTGACTTTGATAAGACAACCTTCTTTCTCCTTTATATACATGTATAATTATTTTGACTTAATTTTATAATATTCTAAATAAAATAAGTGTAATACATTTGGCTCTTAAAGGTATTATAAAAGTTTTTTTTAGTGTCAACCTTTGAACAACTTATTATGAATGACAATAATAAAAAAAAACTTCTAAAATCTTATCGTGTTTTAGTTATTTTTCCAAGAAAAACACACATAAATAGTGAATTTTAAATAGTTAGTTCCCATAATAAAATAGTTAGTAAAGTAAAAGTTTAGATATAGTTATATCTCGAGGATGAGATATCCTGACCGTTAGAGTTGTGCGACTAACTCACTTACTCTGAACATGTCAAGACAATAGTCATTCTTTAAGGATTTAGCTTTTGAGTCTCTTTTGTTTATTACAGTTTTGAAGTTGAGAGTGATTGCATATTTATTGATAAAATTAAACATAGCTCTCTATTGGTTCCCCTCAGTCATTTGTTCTCAACTATGAGCTCTCATGCACACTAATATCGATTTAATAAAGTGTCAAGCCAATAAGTCGATCTACCTTTTTTTTAAACTATCGTTTATTGCTTATTTCTTCAATATTTGAATATAAAGTATCTATTGTAATAACTCCCCGTGATGCTCAATAAGATTCTTCAGTCTTCGCTAAAAAAAATGATAAAATATTTTGGAGAAATAAAATGGATATGCACAATCTTGGATTTGAATTTTGTAGAGAGAATAATTCTTTTAAGAATTAGATTGATGATTATTGCCAAGCTATTACTACAATGACATTTGCTTTGTTTAGTAATATGCTCATGGTACAATAATGTTTGGTGGGCTGGCTCCAATCTCCGGCTGTGCCTCCATTGCGGAACTTATCAACGACTGATTAAAAATTTAACGGTAAAAATTAGTTTAAAATGGACACTTGTCGTATTTTTTAAGGACACCTGTTCTAAAGTGTTCTCTATATACGAAATTTTTACTGTTCCGCATAGGATTTAGATTGCCAATATCCATACTGAAGGATCCTTTTTAACCATGAAATTTCAACTTTTAACACAAAAGAGGAGGTGGTAATTTTATATTTTGCCATTGAAATGAAAGAGTTAAATTGGAAATTACAAATATTTTTTCAACTTTATTGCCTTATTGGTATGAACAAAGTCTATGCATTAGGGTTAGGCTAAGATGGTAGTACCAAAATGGTAGTCAAACTTCCTAAAATTACAAAGCAAAAGAACATGAACACATAAAAACATGTGTCTTTGTTATTTATAACATCAAAATTTTGTTGCAATTAAAATCAGTTCAATGTTTTTCAGTAATTAACTAAAGATTCTTTAAATTCACTAAACCTTAAACTCATATAATTAAATATCTGACTCGTAAAATCCTGAATTATTCTACTATAGAAATATTTAGTATATCATTTAAGCATTTGCGTGGACTTGAAGTTAGATGACGTTGGATCATTTTATATATGAAAATAAATTAATTGAGTGGGTTATGAGGATTTATTTGATGAAGTACAGCTAACTATTAGTATATTGTGGGGTTATAATCACCTAACATAGTTTAATAATTAATTAATATGAAGAATTTGGTTAGTAGATTTATCATTGTCATCTTCTATACCGAATTTGTATCTTATTTTTTGTCTTACTAATAATAACTTACCAAGTATCAATTTTATTTTTTAAAAAATTTACAACCTAAATAGGTGATGAAACCTTAAGCGGAAGTAACATCTAACATAACATTATTAGTGGAACAGAAAAATGAATACAAATATGAGACAAAATTTCTTTTTCTTTTTTTAGAACTTAGATTATACACATATAAAATAAGTATATAGTAAACATCATCATTTGAATTGTATACCAATTGAAACATTTTTAAATAATGTCATTTTAATTGGTAGGTGGAGATGAAAGACTGCTCATAATGGATAAGTCAATGGTCTTTTTCTCCATCCATGTAATTATGCCCCTTCCCCCATAGAATAATAAAAGAAATGAATTATTTGCCATGATGCATTTTTGTGTGGGGTATGGGAATCGATCCCAGGGTCTTACCCCTGGGATGTGGTGCCTTTTCCACTGGGGCAACCATTTCCCATTTTTGCCATGATGCATGAATACCTATTAATCGGATTGTTGGGAAATTTCTAATATATGACCGCACTTGTAGAGCTGGCTCAACATGTTTCTTACATGAGTTGTGGCGGGACATATTATGCAAATATGCTCTACTCCAACTCATGTGAGAAGGTTGTGGGGCCAGTCCTATAAGACCAGATCCATGTCAAAGTAACCCGGATTGTTGTAGTCACTCAGGTAATAGTTCTTGATGGAGCTTTAGTTGTTTAAAAAATTAGAGATTAAATATTGATAGTTAAAAAAAAATAAAAAATTGGATGGATGCACCCCACAAAACACACAATCAAAATCCTCTAGTAATAATTTTTTAAATGAAATCCTCTATTAATATTTGAGAGAAGAAAAAGGAAGAAAAGGCATAGTAACCTTTATGGTTATGCAGAAGTTATTCAAATATAATTTAATAGTACAATATTTAATTTGTAATTCAATAAAATAGATCGACCGGATATACCAACTTGGATGGATTTATGGGTTATAGAAGGCTCATGGCACAGACTAAAGTATGTTCAAGTAGCAAATTTTAGAATTTGTATTCGTACAATCACCACCTTAATAATAATAATAATAATAATAATAATAATAATAATAAGAGAACTCAATACTGATATATAAATATCACATACAAAATAATAATAATAAATCGGTTGACCCTACAACCATTACTATAGTGTTGTACAATATCCGCTGGACCATTTTTTTTTTCGAGGTTAGAGTGTTCACCGCCAATAATAATAATTTTATAAATACGTGTTTAAAATTTGCTTATAAACACCATAAATACGTGTTCTTGGTGTTTTTTTTTTTTTCCACCTTTCATGGCTAGATCCAACCAAAAGCTCCGACTTTCGGTCGGATCTTGGTTGGATCTAACCATCCTCCCTTCATTTTTTGTGTCTCCGCCCCTTCTTTTGACCGTAAATCGTAATAAAAAAATTTCAAGGTATTTTGATTCAAGATTCAACACTCAGATGCAATATCTACTTCAGATCCTTCCAGATCTGGAGTTTCCCTCTAAATTCGGAGTTGTTCTGGGCCCTTCCTCAGTTTTCTACATCTTTCCGAGACAACTTATGGGACGGTTGATACGCCCATGGTCTCGTAGATTGTTGATTTCTAAGAAAGATGTTGGAACTGAGCTTGCTACTGCTATTTAAGGATTTTGGAGAAGATGCTGCGAAGAATTTTATTATATATTTATTTTTTCTACTGTTTTTAGTGTTTTTCCAATCCGGGGTGTGGCCTTTTATCCGTTATCATGGTGGTCTACACCATTGTATAACTTTTATTTTCTTGTATTTTTTTTTATCTTTTGATTGTAATAGCTTCGGTTATTTTATGATTAATGATTAATTTCTTATTTAGCAAAAAAAAAAAGACTGGATGAAACCTCCACCAAAATCTGGGCCAGATGGGACCAATTTCCCAAAATACAGGCCAAGCTCATGAAAAACTTGTCTTTGTTCCCTAACAGCAAAAGCCCAAGTCCACCAAGCAACAGCAAAATAAATAAATAAAAAATTAACGATTCTACTCTGTAAGTAGTGAAAGTCCGGTCCAATCGATGTGGTGGTTGGTTCTATGATCTGAGACATTCATAAAGTAATTTTATGTCGTATTTATTATTTTATTATGTTTATATCTTAACCAGATTAACAGGGAAGTATAAAATCTCAACACACAAATTAAACTTAATAAAATAATTTTAGATTTTCTAACACTTTTTAGTATAGGAAAATGCTTTTTGGTTGAAATTATAAAATCAAATTTTCCTATGAATTTCTAAAAACTTTAACGGATTAGTTACAATAATGCCACAGACTATTTATAATTTTATCACAATTTAGATAGTTTATCCAGCATTGTCCGTATTTATGTTATAATGTATTATTTCTCCCAATAACTGTCATAATTTTTTATTTGATTTAAAATTAATTGTCACATTTCTAAATTCTGAACGTATTAATGTTTTTTTGACCGTATTCCTAATTTAAACATCTAATAAATGCATCAAGTTTTTTTTAATTTTTGTCTCACCAAGTTTCACTATAAAATATAAATATTGAGCTGAAATTAATTAACGATTTTTTTTCGTGCATGTATTCGTGTCTGCTTTATGACAATTATTTCAGTGTAAGTTTGCCTTTTCAATCGAACCTTTTTAGAGTATATAGAGCTACCAATTAGTTTTCTTTTTTTTTCATTTACTAGATTCGAACTTGAAATTTTTTAATTATATTTAGAGTTATTTAATTTAGGGTAAACGAATACTAAACATTTATTCAATTCATGATATCGTAAAAATATTACAAAGAATGTTATAAAATATCAAAAACTAACATTGTAATCATCATCGCCTCATTTTCCAGCTCTCACTCACACAGTGGTCTTCGGAGACTACTAAGCTTACAGAGTAAAGTCTTTATATAAAAACCACCACTTTCCTCCGTGGCGAACTTCATAATTTCCTCTATTTCTCCGACGATCAATTCATCCATTCTCCGGAGAAATCTCATGGCTTCCTCCGCCGCCGCCGGTTCTGCTATTCTCGCCTTCAAATCCGTTGGAATTTCCGACAAATCATCGTCCTCCGGCAACCGGAGAATCGCTCATTTCAAGCAATTCTCGAGTAGTCCGATCAATATCAGGCATAGATTAAGCTCGCAATGTAGATCGATTAGCTCATTCGCCTCCTCCGGTGAGTGTTTTTTGGTTTTCAATTTCGTGATTCTGATTTGAGCATATGTGAATTTAACGGCGTGCGAAATATTTATATTGATTTTTTATTTTTTGCAGGCATAAAATCGCAGGTTGCTACGGTGGAACAAGCTAGTGCTGAAGCTTCACAGAAGGTGGAATCTCCAGTTGTGATTGTTACTGGAGCCTCAAGAGGAATTGGAAAAGCAATTGCTTTGGCTTTGGGAAAATCTGGTTGTAAGGTACCATATGTACTACTACCTCCGTTCCTTAATATAAGTCGTATATTCCTTAATATAAATCGTATATGACATGTAGGGAGAATTAAGGAAGCATAAATTAAGTTGCTTAGTTAGTTAAAATATCAACATTACTATCTAGGATTATATTTAAGAGAGTAATATTGATATTTTTATTAAAAAACATCTTATTTTTTGCTTCCTTAATTTTCACTACATATCCTAAATGACTTGTACTAAGGAACGGAGAGAGTAACAGAAAACAATTACATTTTACGAATTCAATTCTGTTAGCTTGTGTTAGGATTTGAATAATATATTTCTGCAAATTAACTGTCAATATATGTCGCTAAGATTAAGGAAATGATTGAATTTTATACAATTTCTGATAAGTAGACAATATTGCCACTCTCTTGATAACTCTAAAAATAACTCTTAGATTACTCCTACTACTAGAGTAGGGGTAAATTTGGAATAAAAGACGCACAATGCGTTCTGATTTTCTAAAGATACTGACAATTAGAAACCAAAAAAAAAAAAAAAGTATCCAAGTGATAGTTAATTTCAAAAGGACGGAGTAAGTATTACCTTAAGAATTTAGTATTGGAAGTAAGGTACTTTATATCATAGTTGAGAACTTTTAGTAACAATAATTGTAAACAAAGGTGGCTGATTGTGCACTTACTAGTTACTATTTCTGTCAAGAAAATTACCAAATGTATTTATTACCATAAGGCGTTTCAATAACATAGCATATTAGATGTTAAACACTTTCCCTAGTATACATGATTTGATTCTTCATGCTGTCTGAAAAACTTGCTTATTTATCGTGGAATATATATTGCAGAATATGCAGCACCTCTAGAAAATTTGGTTTTCGGAAATGAATGAGTGCTTTTACTGCTTTTGATGTAGTCAATATGAAATGCACATTTTCCTTTTTTCCGAAGTTGATAAACAACTATTTGTCACAGGTTCTGGTTAATTATGCAAGATCATCAAAGGAGGCAGAGGAGGTTTGCAAAGAGGTTAACACTTCTTTCATAATTTTATTGTTAAAAATATCCACATCATATCCCATGTAGTAGTTCTGAATGTTTGTGGGGTTTGAAAATTAATTTAAAAACGTTTTGGGCTTGGCGTCTTTCTGTGTAATCATATTGGTTTTTATTAATCTTGATAAATCAGTATTTTCTTCCCTTCAAGAGAGAATGGTTCAATAGGTGTCATTTGTGAGGGCTACACGAGAGGTTAAGAATATCACAATTTCGAAATCTGATAATTTTCTAAAAGGAAAGGAAATCTGTTCATTTTGTTGGATATCTGAGAATGGGAATTGAGATATTCCGTTTTGGAGTTAGGTAGTATTTCCTGGTTAAATATATTGATGCTTATATCAAATTCCGTGGTTTCCTTTCCTTCAATATCCCGAAGGTTTTATTGGAGGTTCGAGCATGCTGATCAGCAGTGCCTAAAAATAAATGCACGCAGAAAGAAAGAAAGAAACTTAGCTAATGTATATGAAGTTTATTTTATCTACATCTACTTGAACTATTAGTAATCCGCCACAGAATTGAGTTGGTTTCACTATTAGCTGCAACCTTAATAGTCAATTAGTCATCATGTTATTGAAGTTATTTGTTTTTCTTTGTAAATTAAGAGCTAGATTTTTGGGAAAATATTGGAGGTCATCTATGATTCTCACCTGTGGTACCCATTTCTTGCAGATTGAGGCATCTGGTGGTCATGCTCTGACATTTGGTGGAGATGTCTCGAAAGAAGCAGATGTGGATGCAATGATTAAAACTGTAACTCGACATCTTTGATAAATTCCAAGTATTCTTCTGCTACAAAATGGCTGTGCTAACTGTAACTCATTGGTACATATACAGGCAGTTGATGCATGGGGAACTGTGGATGTTCTGATTAACAATGCAGGTTTAGTCTTGAATCACTTCATGGCACACATGAAAAATACAGTTTTATATGTACTAAGAAGGAGAACGTTGTTCAGATTATTTACAGACATGTTTTGGGTTTCAGGTATTACTCGTGATGGCTTATTGATGAGAATGAAGACTGCTCAATGGCAGGAGGTTATTGATCTAAATCTCACTGGTGTATTCCTGTGTGTACAGGTTAGCTAGTATATGCTTTTTGCATATCTGAACTTGATGCTTGATACAATTACATGAATCTTATACTACTCGCTCTGCAGGCTGCAGCAAAGTTAATGATGAAGAAGAAAAAGGTATTCTACTTTCTGGTTCTTTTTCATAAAAAAAAAAATCTATTATTATTTTCTGCTAGCTGAGCCTAAGGTTTTTGAAGCAGTTAATTACTGTTCCCCTTCTCCTCTTCGTTTTCTTGAATCAATTTTTTCTTTCTGTTTTTAGTATATACTTTAGGCAACAGTATCTCACCAATGACTGAACCCGGAAGAAGTTTTAATCACTATTCCTCTCTATCAAATTAGAACTATTAGAACTTAGAACTGATATCTGTGCGTAAAAATTGTAATTAATAGTGAATAGGGAGAATAAATGTTTTGTGCATGTGTATTTCACCTGTAAGTTAGCTTGTTACTGTTAGTCTTAAGTAGCTTCCTTAACTGATTCAGTGCTTTAGTCATTTCTTGCTCCACCGTAAATATTACTTGAAACTCTGATGTCAAACCGTTTCTGGTTTTGCAGGGAAGAATAATTAATATTGCATCAGTCGTCGGTCTTGTTGGTAATGCTGGACAAGCCAATTACAGTGCTGCAAAAGCTGGGGTAATTGGTCTGACAAAGAGTGTGGCAAAGGAATATGCTAGCAGAAACATTAATGTACGTTCTGCATACTCATTACCTATTCTGTCTGTAACTAGAAAGTTACTGGTTTCATCTCTTGAACTCTTCATTCTAGGTAAATGCTGTTGCTCCGGGATTCATTGCATCTGATATGACTGCAAAGCTTGGAGGTGACATTGAGAAGAAGATATTGGAGACCATTCCATTAGGTAATATACTTAACCACGAAAAATACGCCTCTCTCTCTCTCATCCTATTCAACTTCTATTCTCATTTTTGAGATATTTTTTAAGTTCAGATATTTTTACGGTTTTTTCTGGCTTTATATCTTCAGCGGCGTCCCATAAAAGAACAGACCAGTTATTCTTGTAACGATGACTAACATAGTTACTTGTTCAGGGAGATATGGCCAACCAGAAGAAGTTGCTGGACTTGTGGAATTCTTGGCCCTTAACCCTGCAGCCGGCTATATAACTGGACAGGTGTCGTTGAAATTGATTCCTCATAATCAAGTTCTATTGCCTTTCCTCACATTTACCATCAATTTCTTATCTAGAGGTTCTGCTTATTTGAATACCTGCATGGTTAATGTGTAATCTTACGTATATAGTGTGTCTTGGGATAGAGTTCCGAAACTGCAAATATGATGATGAGAAGAAACTGTTGCTATTTTGCTCTTCTTTCCCTTACTTAGGCTGTGTTTAATCTCTAATGTGTAATCATTTGCAGGTTTTCACCATTGATGGAGGTATGGTAATGTAAGAAGTCTCCCCAATAATTTCAACTGCCCCGTTATTCGCAGACGAGTAAAGAATATCCGAGGATTAATAGATTTTTCGCCCAATTTGGATGTTTAATATTTATGTATTCTCATAGGACTATTATAATTTTGGATTATAGACTGTTTATTTGTTTGTTTAGTTTGCAAATAGGGAGGCTTCTGCAGCCTTTGTTGGATTTTCCAAATTTGGACTTGAAACCAATTTATAGTACAATTTTGATGCTGCTATATCTCATTACTATCTAGGAGTTGAATATGGTTTTACTATCTCATGTTTCGGGTCTTCTAATACGTTCTCTTTACATAGTTACACAGAGTATTCAGAAGAAGATTCGAAGTGCCACATAAAGTGTTACAAGTGAGTACCTCAATTTTACGGTATACACAATTAGGCAGGATGTTTGGGAAGCAACCATCAAGAGCGATAAAGCACAACTTTGTCTCCACAAAATATTTAATTTTCTGACGTAAATGTTGTCATACAACTTTCGTAAGGATTATTTAGCAAAAAAAAAAAAAAAACTTTCGTAAGGATTCAAACATCTGATGCTCCAAATAAAACCCTTCTGTTGCTCTACCACTGAGCATCACATTTGAGACATTTTATGTGACCGTTGAGAGGCAAAAAATCGTCAGTCTCCAACTAGTGTTTTAATATTTGTCCAAATTACCCATAATTCACAACGTGAATGTAAACATAACTGTTGAAGAAGTGAAATTGAAGGGATATTCACGTGAAGAATTCTGACGACTTGTGGACATCAGTGGGAGACAGACGACTTTTTCCATATTGAGATGGTTTGGCCGGAAACTCTAATTTAGGTACCCAAGTGTCTATTTTAAGGAAAATTCTGATATGGCCATCAGTGGGAGACGGACGACTTTTTCCATGTTGAGATGGTTTGGCCGGAAACTCTAATTTAGGTACCCAAGTGCCTATTTTAAGGAAAATTCTGATATGGCCCTAGTCCACTTGATCCAGAAGCTGCCATGTCGCCCCTCTTTAAAAATAATTCATGTCTCAGTCACAATTAAAATACAAAAATGATAGTCCTGCTATGGACACAGTTAAAAGTACAAAAATAGTACAAACTTGTCACATTACTATAAAATAAGGAGGGAAATATTTTTTTACTTTTAACTGTGTCCATATCAGGACTATATTTTTTTGTATTTTAACTGTGACTGAGAGAGATTTAATTTGAAAGAGAGGCGACGTGCGAAACTTTTCGAATCAAGTTTGACTGAGCCTCTACCCGCTCCCTCGTCCCATATCAGGCCCTCGTTCATATCAGAATTGTCCCTATTTTAAAGCCCAGTGTACCCAATTGAATATGACCTCATACTTCTGGGGGGATTGTCCGAAATTAACCTTACAAGAAACAAACGACCTTAGGGACATTTGTACAAATCTGATTAATACTATGATCCAATGAAGCTCACCAGCACTGCTAATAATCACCACCGCCTTCTTCCGTTCCCGTCGACGACGAACGTCAAATACCTTTCCGACCATCCTCAATAAGTCTGCCCAATCACATTTACAGCTCCGGCGACTTCGATTTCAATATTTACAACAAATATTTTCCATTTCCGACAACCACATCTGAAAATTTGTCTCCCGTGTCGGTGTTTGTGGTATCGGCACGGGTAAATTAGATATTATTTTAGGGTTTTTGTTTCGAGTAAATTAGATATGGCGGCTACATCATCAGAAGAGCAAAGTGCTCTATTTCCAATATTCGTTTTGACAATGATGGCTTTGCCTTTAGTTCCTTATACAATTATCAAGCTATGTCGAGCTGCTTCGGAAAAAGCTGCTAGCATAAACTGTCCGTGTACTGTTTGCTTCCGATCAGGAAAATATCGGAAATCAATCTTCAAGCGGGTGAATAATTTATGTTTCTTTGTTTTTTTTTTGTCGGTCACTAGATGTCCAAGATGGCTCCAAAATTTTAAGAGACCATAATAGACTAATCCCTGCTCGCACCGGGTTGGCCCACTATGGGTAGAGTGTTGGCTAAAGTGGTGGCTCCTTACGTGAGCGGGGATTGATTTCTTGACCTCTCTTAAGGAACAAAGCTGCCCAACTAGCTAGGGCACCAGCCACGCCAACCAATTTTGGTTCTTTCTTTGTTGTTTCAATTGTCACTAATTTCATTTGTTTCTATAATGAATTTCAGATTTCGAATCTTTCTACATATAGCAATTTGACGCTTGTGCTGCTATGGATCGTCATGGCAGGTTTGGTTTATTACATTAAGAGCATCAGCACTGAGGTAATTCTAGTTACTTGATCCTGCTTAATAATTTGAGGCACTTATGTTATTTAACCGTGTAAACTTGGGAGGGGTTAATATTTCATGATCAATAATTTAATGTATGAATTCCAGTTAACATTGGAGTTAACGAGTAATGATCGGAAGAAGTAGTTTACAAATTCTGATGTTATGACTTTGAGTTGGTTTTTGATGCACACAAAATCATGCCAAGTCAATACGTCCTCAATTATCATTCTGAGTAAGTGATGTTCATGTGATGAGAAACAAATTTTCTTGGATTTCTTTTTGCATTAAAGTAGCATGAAAAGAAAATTATGGTATTGATAAGTTATCTCTGTTAATAGCATCTAGGGCCTGTTGTTTGCTGCTTTTCTTGCTTGAATAGGTGCTTATGATAGAAAGCTGTTTTAGAATTTATAATAGGACGTTTACATTTTTGGAACATTCCATTGGAAAAGTCATGTAGAGAAAGCAGCACCATGTTTACACTTCTGAACCGCATATTTCAGCTTATTTTATTTAACTGCCAAGTGTTGGAAATGAGAAAGCAACACAGGGGAAGCTCAAACAGCTTTTCTAAAGCAACTAAGAACAGGGATTTGGGTGAATTTTGTATCCGTCAATTATATTTAGAATGCTTAGATAGTTGCTTCACGTTTTCTCACCAGTATAATTCTTATGATGATATGAATAGTACATAGAAATAATGGGTGCAAGATTTATATTGTAAAGCTGCTAAATTGGTATCTGCTGACGAGAATCTTCTTTTAAATTCTTAGATTCAAATATTCGAACCATTCAGTATTCTTGGATTGGAACCTGGAGCTTCTGATTCAGAAATAAAGAAGGCATATAGGAGACTTTCCATTCAATACCATCCCGATAAAAATCCAGATCCAGGTTGAAGGTGTTTGATGTTTTCAATTTTTAGTTGAATCATGATCAACTCAAATGGTTTTGAGTACTGATAGACTTCTTACACTTCTACTTGCAGAGGCACACAACTATTTCGTGGAGTTCATCTCAAAGGCTTATCAAGCTCTAACAGATCCAATATCTCGTGAAAACTTTGAAAAATATGGTCATCCTGATGGTAGGCAGGTGAGTGTTCTATTATGACAACAGAGAATGAAAAATGGAAAACCATTAGTTTGCTCAATTGCACTGGAGAAATTCAACATTCTACTGAACTAATTTGCATCAATCAAATCTATATGTCTCTCAGGGGATTCAAATGGGCATAGCACTTCCTAAGTTTCTTTTAGATATTGATGGATCATCAGGCGGAATACTGTTGCTTGGCATTGTTGGAGTTTGCATTATTTTGCCCCTGATGATAGCTGTTATATACTTATCAAGGTCATCAAAGTATACTGGAAACTATGTCATGCATTCGACGTTGTACACATATTATGTCAATATGAAGCCTTCCTTAGCTCCAAGGTACGTTGATGCTGGAGAAACTCACATTTTATGTCATATCGCTGGTAAGGTTCTGTTAGGAACTTTCCAGAGAAACAGGTTTTATTGTTGGTGTCAAGTAATAAAAAGGAAAGACATTAGAAGGGAAATTAATAAAGAGAACGACTTTAGAAGGGAAAACCAGGCCTCTTAACTAGACTAGAAGTGAAACTCAGAATTTTTTAACTGAAGGCTTGCTTATGTTGTGGCAGTGTTAAACATGAGGAGAAGCCCTGGTGAAATAGCTCTTAAATTGAAACATAGTGATTAAATAAAGAAAGATATTATTTATTGGCTCAAAACATTTTCCTAGTCTAACTAGGCTTTGGCTCTTAGAAGGATCAAGTTGTCCTCTTTTGGCTCATTTTTTCTTTAACATGGAGATGAGAATCTCATGTACTAAAGATGCAATTGTAATTTTTATCTCAAAAACCTGTACTCTTGTTGGTTCCCCCCACAACGGTGAAAGGATGTTTTCAATAATACCCACCTCATACTATCCACTGTCACTACAGCCTACCACTCTCCAGCATCTCTGCCTCTCTAGACCATTCATCTGAAATGTGCTTACATCTTCTCTACTGCACTGTCCCCCCCACCCCCTACATTACCCGTCCCTCTCACTGTATTTTCCCCACTCTGCTCCTCAATGTAATCCGCCCCTAACTGCATTACGCCAAGACTTTAATAATCTTCCTCCCCTTTCCTAGAATCTGTCTTTGCCTTTGGTCCAGTCAGATATGGGGTTCATATTTGTGGGTTTATAGTTTTCTTTTTGCCACATGGACACCATGTCCACCAGGAGAACCACCATCAACAATTACCGATTGACTAAGGTTGAAGAGAGGGAAAGGAGGAGGAAGAAAATTGCTGAAGCAGGCAGACCAAAAAAGAGAAGCATGTGGAGAGGGAGGGGCTGGGGGCTTAGACTTCAAGTAGTGGACAGTTGGTAGATTAGAGAAGTCTCTTCTTCAAAGGTTGCAACTTAGTACTTGGAAGTACAAAAAATGGCCTTGACCGTGGACGCCCAAAAAGAGAATTATCAATAAAGCTACTCAAACTATATTTGCTTAAGATGCCTAGTAAACTGTCATCTAGAGTAACCAAATTAATTTTGGACCTTTGGGGCATCTATGCCCGACTCTTCAGAACTTTAGTTGATTCTTCCGATTGGCTCGATACTATGTATACCATCACAACTTTTCTCCCAATGTGCTTGTATTAGTGGCATATTTCTTTTACTCCGATCAAACATTGTTACTTGGATTTGGTTTCGCTTTGAAAATAAGAAGATTTTGAATTTTTTGTGGGGGGTAAAAATAGTTGTTGTGATGACAAATGTGGGGTCTAAAGTTGACTTTTTGGGGAAAAGTAAGAAAATTTTCATTTTTTTTGAAAACCATAACCAAACTCAATCCTAGTAGAGCCGAAGACGCTTACAAAGAATTTGGACCAGAAAAAGTTATTAGGGGCGGTTCTCTCTCCAATTCTTTTCTTTTTATCCTGATACATCCAGAATTGTTCAACATGTCACCTTAAAAATTAAATAGTTTGTAGGTAAAAGTAGGCAACATGTACCGAGTATACAACCACTTCCTAAGCTTTATAGTATGGAACTGGCTTTTTAAGTGTTATATCAAAATAAAAGGAACATCAATCTAGATGTGATGCAAAGTATGTTTTTCCAAATATTGATTCGTCACAATTGTGACGTAAAATATTAGACCTAAAAGCCGAGGGGTTGTGTCATTCTATGTGTGTTCTTCCTTATCAGTTGTTGATATTTAAGCAAGGCCTTCTGTTTTTAATTTCTCTGTTCAATTAATTGGAGTTCCTATATCATTTATCCTAACCTATGGAGGATATTAGATGACATCTGAATGAACACAAGTATATAGTTTCCCCTGTTAGAATATGACTCGTTGTGATATTGCAGCAAGGTTCTGGATCTCTTTATCAAGGCCACGGAGTACAGAGATCTTCCAGTTCACCGAATAGATGAAGAGCCTCTTCAGAAGCTTTTTGTATTAGTCAGGAGTGAGTTGAATTTGGACCTTAAGAACATTCGGCAAGAACAGTCTAAGTTTTTTAAGCAGTATCCTGGTTATGTGAAGGTAATATGCTTTTGTTCATTTGTGCTTTCTCATTCTTTTTCACACTCCGTCCTGAATTTTCTTCATACAGACAGAATTGCTAATCCAAGCACAACTGACCCGTGAAACATCAGAATTATCTCCGAATTTGCAGCAGGATTTGAGACGGGTGCTTGACCTTGCTCCTCGCCTTCTTGAAGAATTAATGAAGGTAATAAACTTTCCTTGTTAGTTCAATTGGTCTCCTTAATTTTCATTTATTTTTCCTTTCCAAACATAACTTGTGATTTAAATTTAAGATTTGCGGTGGTGAATGCTTCTTGGTTGCTTTATCTTACAACAACTTTGGATATGATTGCCTATTCCCAGAGTTCTGTAAGGAAGTGAAGCCTGTTCTCTAAGCAATCTCGGAGTTGCACTCCATTCTCTGATGTACTGCAGTTTCAAACTTTTCTGTAAGATTAAGTTCTAGGAGAGAATGTTCAAGTTTAAAACCACGTGGTACTGTGTGCTATGACGGTTGTGAAAAGAAAAGGAATAATGGCAGTGAATCCAGGGGTTGTATAGGATTTGATGTCATGATTGATAATCATGCGTCTTTACATGTTATAGTGAGCTGATTGATTTTTGCAGTTGTAGGATTTTCATTCTAAGTTGTACATTTGATGGGGGGCTCAGTACGAATGTGGAGTAGTAATTTCTCCTTGTGGTGGGCATAGAATAAGAGAAGAATAAGTACTTGTCCAAGTAGAAGTCTGTAATAGAGAATGCTTACCTTGAATAACTAGTATGGGCCAATACATTCGTGCATGGTGTAGTGCTTAGAGATACAATCGTTGCACATAAGGATTCATATAGTAAAACGTGCCATGGTATATTTTGTTTCGCTAATTTTTGTGCTTGCTCTCTTGATTATATAATGCTCAATGTGTCACTTAGTGTTGTCTGGGAGTTTTTGTGCCTCCCTTTCGTGTTCTGTGGTAATGATTGGAAAATGCTTTCCTGTGTAGATGACACTTATACCGCGCAGCCCTCGGGGACATGGTTGGCTGAGACCTGCACTTGGGGTGGTTGAGTTATCACAGTGTCTAATTCAGGTTCTATGCATTTACTTTAATGCTCAATGGGGGCACCCTAGATTCTATCTGGATTTATTTAATGAAGTAGTTTTATTCCTCGTCTCCTCATATTGTATTGTATGCTGAATTTCAGTCTGTTCCACTCAGCGCAAGAAAATCAACTGGGTCTACTGAAGGATATGCACCTTTTCTGCAGCTGCCACATTTCAGTGAGTCAGTTGTCAAAAAGATTGCGAGAAAGGTTGATATCACCTATCTTATTTTACAATGTTTCCTTTGATTTTTTTTCCCTTTGACAATGAATAGATTAGGCCAGTGAGTCTCCAATTCATCTGTTTCAGTGGTATTCTGAGAGGAACCACTTTGTGCATTTATTGTCAAATGTTAGGTCCGTCTCCTATCCATCCCCACCCATACTCCCAATTATTGGGGACTTGATGTGTTGTTATTGTTGTTGCTTTGAGAATGAATAGATTACCTCTCCTGAGATACTATTTCTGGTTAATCAAACTATTTCAGATCATTAAATTATGAGACTCCAATGCTCAATTGGCTTAATGCCAAGTATCTTTACATCATTTATAAGTATAATTTAATAAATATAGTACATGGAGCTAACTGGAATGACGTAATTGGCTGGCCATTTAGTATATAGTTGGCAGATATTGATTTTGTAATCCAGCTTTATATATGGTATTGAAGGTCGCACTCATTCCTCCCTATTAATTAGTAGGTTGTTGCGACTTCTACCCGTAGTGCCACAAAGAAATAAAATTTGAGCCTTCTAAATGTGTTTGTCAAAACATCCGGGAAGGAAACAGTAGCCATCATATGTACGTCTTTCCTATACTTGGGCAATATTTAACATGGAGATAAAACGGGAGCTGGGATGGAAGAGAGAGGTTTCCTTGAGTCCTTTTCCCCATCACGTATTTGTTGTCTTGTTCCCAATCTCACTTGCCTTTTGGAACCATTTCTTGTGTAGTTAGACTGGTGGTTCAAGATTTAGATCCAATCACACTTGCCTTTTGAAAACCATTTCTTGTGTATTTATACTAGTCGTTCAAGATTTGGATTTCTTGACCTTGGGCTTTATATATATATATTCTATTATCGGATCTCTATTGATTCTAGATTTAGTTATAATCCTGTTATGCTTTATGTTTGTAGAAAGTGCGCACATTCAAGGACTTCCAAGACATGACACCTGACGAGCGTGCAGAGCTTTTGACTCAGGTAGCTGGGTTTTCTGCTGCTGACTCCCATGATGTGGAAATGGTTCTTGAAATGATGCCATCTATTTCAGTTGATATCACATGTGAGACTGAAGGCGAAGAGGGGGTACAAGAAGGCGACGTAGTCACAATGCATACTTGGGTCACTCTTAAGCGTGTTAATGGTTTGATTAGAGCCCTTCCACATGCTCCTTACTTTCCTATCGACAAAGAAGAAAATTTCTGGTTGCTGCTCGCGGACTCTCTTTCAAATGATGTATGGATATCTCAGAAGGTTAGTTTCATGGACGAAGCTACGGCCATTACAGCCGCTTCAAAAGCTATTCAAGAGTCAAAAGAGGGTTCTGGTGCAACAGCAAGGGAAGTAAGTTCAGCCATTAAAGAAGCCATCGAGAAAGTTAAGAAGGGTTCCAGACTGGTGATGGGCAAGTTCCCGGCCCCACCCGAGGGAACCTACAACTTGACATCTTACTGCTTATGTGACTCGTGGATTGGTTGTGATGCAAAGTCGAATGTAAGATTGAAAGTTCTGAAACGCAGCAGGGCCGGAACAAGGGGCGGTGTTGCAGCGGATGATGTACTGGCGGTGGAGGATGGAATTGAGGAGGAAGAGGATGAGGAAGAAGAAGAATACGACGACTATGAGAGTGAGTATAGTGAAGATGACGAAGTTAGGGAACCCAAGAATAATGGAGCTGTGGCTAATGGCTCAGACAATAACAGAAATGATGATTCAAGCTCCAATGGCTCTAGTAGAAGTGATGAAGATTAGAGAATTTCTTGTTGTTTTCATAGTACCTTCGTATTCAGGGGTTTCTGTTTCTGAATTTTCTCACAATGGATTTTTGCATTTTTGAAGAGAATGGGAAAAAGGAACAAGGGTCGACTTTGGGGGTTAGATGGGGTGAAAATCCTCCTGTCATCATCAGATGTATCTCGCCTCCCCTAACCAATCGAATTTACTTATATAAATATTTGTTTTCAATTATATATACACATGGTGAATTGTGATTGGTTGGGGACACGGGAACATACACCAACGGGGACAGAGGATTTTTTGCCGGTTAGATGTGTCTTTTCCTTACTAAACTTGGTAGTTAGAAACAGCTTTTTTACTTTAATTGAATATTAATCCTCACAAGAATCAAACATGATATACGAGCCAAAGTGTTTTTTGCGATTTAGTTTTTATTGTTCAATAATGCTATGGATATTTAAGAATTTTGTAAAAAATCATATTTTAATTAAAGGTAGACAATTATTATATTTTAAACTGCTGCGACTGTTAAATAATCTCAATTTTAATAAAGTTATAATAATATCGTGTACTTTACATCACGGATTTAGAGTCGTGGTGCTTAGATTTTTTACTGTTTCAATCGATGAATAATCTTGATTTTGGTCAATATCTAACAATATCATGCACTAACCATCACGAATTTCGGATTTTCGGGCTCTATTTTTTTAACTGTTGCAACCGGTAAAAAATCTCGATTTTAGTTAAATTAATACAAAATCGTGTACTAACCATCAAGGAGTCAAACCAATATTTTTTAACTGTTGGGACCGGTGAATAATCTCGATTTTAGTAAAATTCATACAAAATCGTGTACTAAGACGGATTTGGGGTGTCGGACTCGAATTTTCAACTGTTGCAACTAGTGAATAATTTTGATTTTGGTAAAGTTCTGACAAAATCGTGTATACTAAGCTCGGATTTTGCATCTGTTTTTGCGACCGGTGAATAATCTCCATTTTAGTCTAGATTTGACAATATCGTGTATTAACCATCACAGATTTGGGTCGCCATGCTCGAATTTTTAAAGTATTGCGACCAGTGAATAATCTTTATTTTAGTCAAGTTATTACAATATCGTGTACTAACCATCCAAATTTGGGACCGTCGAGTTATGATTTTTTTACTGTCACGACCGGTGAATAATCTTAATTTTAGTCAAGTTTTGACAAGATCGTGTACAACCCATCACAAATTTGGGGAGTTGAACTCGAATTTTTCAACTGTTGCAGCCAGTGAATAATCTCAATTTTAGTTAACTTCATACAAATCGTGTACTAACCATCACATATTTAGGATCACCGGGCTTGGTTTTGCAACTATTGCGTCTTGTCGAATTTAGTCAAGTTCAAACAAAATCCTTCACTTATGTGGGCCGCCATACTCTTATTTTTCAACTGTAACCAGTGAATAATATAGGTTTTAGTAAAATTTTGACAATATCGTGTACTAACCATCACATATTTGCGGCCGTCAAACTCGAACTTTTCAACTGTTGCCCCGGGTAAATAATCTCGATTTTAGTCAAATTCATGAAAAATCGTGTACTAACCCATCGCGCATTTGTGGCCGTCGGATTCAGATTTTTCAACTGTTGCAACAAGTGATTAATCTCAATTTTAGTAAAGTCCTAGACAAAATCGTGCACTAATCATCACATATTTGGTGCCGTCGGGTTTGAATTTTTCGATTGTTGCAACCAATGAATAATCTTGATTTTAGTAAAGTTCAAACAAAATTGTGTAATAACCATCATGGATTCGGGACCAACCGGTGAATAATCTCGATTTTAGTAAAATTCATAAAACATTGTGTCCTAACCGTCAAGAATTTGGGAACGTCGATCTCGGATTTATCAATTGTTGCGAACGATAAATAATTTTTATTTTTAGTCAAGTTTTGACAATATCATGTACAAACCATCACGAATTTGTGGTTGTCATACTTATATTTTTTTCAACTGTTGACACTGGTGAATAATCTCGATTTTAATTAAATACATAAAAATCATGCAGTAAACATTACGGATTCTTGAATGCCAAATACAGATTTTTCAACTGTTGCAACCAATGAATAATTCTTATTTTAGTCGAGTTCTAACAATTCGAGACCGATGTCCCTAAATCCGAGAAAGTTCTTACAATATCGTGCACTAACCATAATGAATTTTTCGTCATCAAACTTGGATTTTTTCAACTGTTTCAACTAATCGATAATCTCGTTTTTAGTCAAATTCATTAAAAATTGTGTAATACCCTCAAGGATTTGGGAAAGTCGGACTTTAATTTTTCAACTGTTGCGACCGATGAATAATTCTTTTCGTCTAGTTATCACAGTATCGTGTACTAAACATCACGAATTTGGGGACGTCGGGCTTTAATTTTTCAACTGTGCGAGAACTGAATAATCTTGATTGTAGTAAAGTTGAAACAAAATCGTATAGGGACGTCGGACTCGTTTTTTTCAACTGTTGCGGCCTATGAATAAACCTAATTTTATACAAGTTCTGACAATATTGTGTGCTAATCACATACTTTGGGACATCGAGTCGGATTTTCAAATGTTGCGACTGGTGAATAATATTGATTCTAATCATTTTTTGACAATATCGTGTACTAACCATCACAGATTTAGGGACATCAGACTCGGATTTTACATATGTTGCAACAAGTGATTAATCTCGATTTTAGTCTAGCTTTGATAATTTCGCGTACTAACCATCACTAATTTGTGGCCGTCGGATTCAAAATTTTCAACTCTTGTGACTTGTTAAATTTTTTAAAATTATATTCTTATTCACACCTATAATTCATCCTACTTAATTTAAGATATACGAATAATTTTTTTTATAATTAGAATGTTACAAAAAGTGATCTGACGATCATGATGTTCCGGTGTTCTTCATTTTCAACCAAATTACATTGCTTCTCCAATGCCATTGAGATCATGATATCGGGACTATCCTTAAAATATGACAATTTGTTCCTAAATTCTTAATGACTTAAACTTATGGAAGCTTCAGGAAATGATAGTTTCCGAGATTAAGAAAAAAATTCAAACTCAACCATTGACGGAGACAGGAGGGAGATAGTCGCACCGAGATTTTTAAAAATATTACTAAATATAGTAAAATTTTATATGTAATTTAAAATATTTGATTAAGTTTGCCCCAAAGTTGTTAATAGCGTTTCGCGGTCCGTCGCGGTGAAGCTTCAAAAGTTATAGCGGTGTCGCGGTGTCGCGACGCGGTACTTTTTCGCGGTTTCTGATATGACATATTTATATAGATATATGACACAAAATTAGTAATACTTGTAAACATTTAGTTAAATTCTTCCATGTTTATTGCAAAATATCAATTACATATTCTATTAAATTATATTCAATTACAAAAATTAAGAAACTCATCAATACATCACAAAATTATATCACAAACGTATAACAATTATAAACACATTAATCATTATATCACAAAGTATAAATTAATCAATATAAATTAATACATATCTATATTATTATATCACCATTATATATCAAATTAACAAATTAATAAAAATAGATTATCAAATTACCAGAAAAAAAACAGAAAAAAAAAACAGGAAAAAAAATTAAACCACCGGGATTCCCGATTTTCCAGCGATAGCGCCGCGATCATGAAACCGTGATAGCGCCGCTAAGTGCCGCTATAGCGGGATTTCTCGTTGTCGACCGCGACGCGCCACGACACCGCGGTAAAGCTCCGCGACGCGCCGCTATTCGCCGCTATTCACAACTATGGTTCGCCCCTAACATTTTATGCAGCATACTATTGCACTTTTTCGCCCCAATCTAAAAGTTCTGACTTCGTCCCTGAACTCAACTAATAGGAATTTTAAAACTTTTCCATATTTAAGTTCGTGACCATCTTGGATATCCAATTTCGTATAGCGTAAAATGGTACTTGTTATAAACGTTGTCATGCCCATAAATTGTACTCTCGAGCCCGTGTGCACAAGGCACGACAGAAAACAAAAATACAAAATTTGTACCAGAAGTTTTTACTTCTTGATCTATGTTAGTATTCCCTGAATGTGAAAAAAAAGAGAGAAACTTTACAGTGAAAAACTTGTATGGTATATCCTTGTGCATCACTTTTACTTATATACCCTTCAATTTGTTGTATCATCTGGAGATGCCCCATGCAGAGTTGGAAAGGTAAGAAAGACCAAACTACCCCCCTTCAAGGAATGGTGTGTTTCAATCAAAATGATTCAATCTGCCAGAGTGAACCTCCAATTAAGGCATCTTTTAGTTCAAAATCGTCCCCCCCGAAGGCGAATGGCATGGCTTTCTGGATAGTCCGTCTCTGTTAAATCATAAATGTTTTCGTAGATAATGTGTTGCTCCTCTGATCAATGTGAACTGAAAACTACGGTCTTTCCTAGCACGAAGAGGACGAGAGTGAGTTCAATAACGAAGATTGTGTTGATTAGAGCGCGATCAACTGTGTACCCGTAGATTGTTATTCCTCCAGGATTAGCCTGCAAATATGTCACTGCATGAAAATCGAAATCAAACATTTACGTTTCTGCATATGATACAGAAAGTTAAGTATGCAATGGATAGAGTTTCAACTTCAAAATCGAAACTTTTTTGGAACCCCACTTCTCCTCTCATTACTAACTTCACTTATACGAAACTAATGCAAATATCTCGAACCAAAACTATCCAATCGCACCCTAAGCATCCTCCACATAATATAGACCCTATGCATGAAAGTAAGGCACCATATCAACATATTTCATATTAGCAGCTCGAGCAGATCTCCGACAGCCGACGGGTTCGGGATTGGGACCCCGTGTCCAGCCCTCAAAGCCAATCCTTTTCCCGAAGTTAACTAGCACTCAGACATGAAAAAAATAATCTATCTCCAACCATCTTAGAATCTTACTATGATAAGAACAAGGAAAATGATTTGATTGGCATACCTAGCGATTGTCGTTTGTGATATGAAGAAATATATGAAGCCAACTGCGTAGACGTGGTGGATGAAATAAAATCGAGAGACTCCATATCGCTTTCTGAGTAGTCTATACACAAGGAGCTGGACATATTAGCAGCATCTAAACTTCCGGCACTGCTCGACATTCTTATTTGAGATGTATCAGTAGAACTACTACATGTCAGAAAAGCATGCCATTGACTAGCAAGTGATCCAATATTTTGAGCTCTGTGGGATATTTTCGCAGCAGCGTTTAAGCAGAGAATTATACCCACCACTTGGATAATTGATGAGACCTAAGAATCAGAGGGGAAAATAAAATTAAAGTGTTTAGTACTTTTCCTTCGAATATATAACAGTTATAGAGAATACATCAGGCATGCATAAAAGGTCCGGCCACGTCTCAGAGACGGATTCAAGCCACAGGGTGGGGGGACGGGGGGTGTTGGCACCCAACATTGTCCGCAACCCCCCCTCCCCCTCCTCCTCCTCCTCCTTAAGAAAAAGGGAAAAGTTCTAGTTCTGTCTACGCCAGTTTGAGATGCATGATCAAAATGCATTTGAAAAAAAGAGAAATATGAGTTCATAAAGTCTGAACTTACCGCAAAATCACCACCATTGATGAAGGAAATCATTCCTCGATATCCAGTGGTTTGAAATAAGGTAACAAATTGGCTTACACTGACAATCAAGAACACGAGAATAAGATAAATTCTAAATCTGTGGCTTATTTTCGATAGATAATGGCGCAAACGAACATGCTCTTGAATTAATACTAAAGAATCAGTTTGTCTTTCCAACAGCTTCCCGTAGTCATCAAAGTGTATAATTTGTAAGTTGCATACCAGATGGAATAATATACAGGTTGACAGAAAGATTACAGTCACGTAAGTTGACGAGAAAATAAAAGCTAACAAAATAACAGCTGATTGCCACCACGACTCATGATGCACATATAAGATTCGGATGACTTCACGGGCAGTCTTCAAAATGAAGCATGGCAGCACCCATAATACCAGTAAGCGAACAGATTCCTGCAAAATGAGACGTTCCTTCTAACAAAGATGCCAACTTGCTAATATGACAAATACTAAAACAAATGAGCGAAAACCGGTTCTCCGTTTTCACAAATTCTGTTGGAAAATTTCAAAAATCCCAACAAGTTTTTGAAAGGTTTCAATCATCTTGGGAAGCAATTCGTGTTAGATCGCTACACGGCAAAAGTGGGTGCAAATCCTCTTTTAAGGATAGAGTTCTAAGAACTCAAACGGGACATTTTTGCTTTCTTTGAAATTCTATTATTTCCATATATTTTCTTATCATATTACAAATTCTTGATGGATTATGTCTAATTTTGATTGATTAGGAACTCAAACTTTAATAAAACAAATCACTTTCTTTGAGACTTATTCTTATGAATTTCATGATCAATCTAGCAATTAAACTCTTCATCCAAAAATCAACCTACATAATCATAGTTTCAAACCAATGAATCCCTTTTTTGCATAAATCAATTATTTATGCACCAATGTCACACAATCTCGAATACAAAATACTCACTTTTAGACCTTCACAAACAATTCGCTTTTACGATTTCCTAGACTAAAAATTTCAAACAAAAAACCAATCCAAATACACTGGGAACAAAAAGAAAGTACATTTAAACATCAAAGTCAAGATTGCCAGTAACTTGAAAATTTTGGTACTCATAACGTCCCAAATTGATGTCACTTTGTGCATTTATTGTCAAAGGTTAGGTCTGTCTTCTATCCATTCCCTGCTCATACCCCAATTATTGGGATTTAATGAGTTATGTTATTATTGTTGTCTAACGTCCCAAATTGATGTCACTTTCCGATTCATTTTTTAATAGTAAAGTAGACATTCAATTACTTTCAATTCTTATGCTAGTCCAATCCTTGGAATAAACTCAACAACTGAAAGACATTACAGTGATCATACTGGCAAACAAAGTACTACTCCCTTCATCTCGAAAGCAGCTCATTCAGATTAAGGAAATGATTGAATTATCTAGATTCAACAACAACTAGACAATATTGTCCTTCTCTTAAAAACTCCATATTCAACTCAAGCAAACTAGTATAGGGGGCAAATTTGTAAAAACAAAAATACACTCTAATGCTTTCTTGATTTTCTAAAGAGACAGATAATTTCAAACGGAGTCGAAAGTACTCACATGAATCTTCTGAATGTATTGATCACTAAACCTTTCAGCATGACCAGTATGCCTATCAACAAACAGAAACTTCCTAATACCATACTTTCTCAAATTATGAGAAAGGCAGATCAAAGAAGCAGCTGCTAAACAAGCTTGAGAAGCTACAATATCAAGTTCAAATCTTTTAATTTGACCCTTTTCACAACCAGGACAATTAGAAAGCTCAAGAACAAAAAGTGGCAAAAAAACTCCAATCAACAAGAAAACAACCCAAGAAACCCAAAAACTCAAGATTGAATCTTGTTTGAAACCCAAAAGAATCAGAAAAAGGTACAATCTTTGAAGGGTTTTATCAAGATGGGTTTCCAACTCTTGATTTTCTTGGTGATTTTGCTCTGTTGTGTTGTTGATTAAAGGGGTTTGTTCTATTGGGTCTAAATTTGATGATTCCTCCTCCTCAGCTACTACTACTTCTATATGACTTTCAGCAGCCATTGATTTTGATTTTAAACAAAAGATTAGGGAAAAAGGTGTAATCTTTTTAGTGGGGTGATTGATGGAAAAAGCTATGGATATTTTTTTGAATTTGAAAAAAGAAAGGAAAATGATGATCAGTAGAAGAAAAGACAGATCAAGGCATTTTCAATACAAGAAGTGAACATAAGAAGTAGTAGTTTATTTCAGTTGGTGGCTATTTGCATACTTGTCTGAAAATAAATAATAATAATAATAAATATATTTTTTTAAGGGAAAATATATACTAATCATATTTGGTGATGAGGTCATAGTGCTTTGTTGTATTGTTGTCATAGGATCTACCAAAGACTCTTTTATTTATTTTTATTTTTTTGGGCAGTACTCTTCCTCTTCGGGCGTCGAAAAAAAAATTTGGTTGGTTAAATTAAAAATAAAATATTAAAAATCACCGTGAATTCATTTATACTAATAAAATGTGAATATTATATAATTTAAAATTTTAATCATTTTTACTTAGTCAAAAAATATTATCCTATTTTTTTTAAAGATAGAATAGCATTGTGATTAGCTAACTTAGTAACGTGTAACATCTTGTACTTTTTCCCAGTTGATAAAGTTATAAAATTCCATCCCACCAAAAAAAATGTTGGATGGTGAATTCTTTACTCGAGACCAGGGACGATTCTAGCAGATTTTAAAATCCTATTAGATATAGTAAATTTATATGTAATTCATGATATTTGATTAAGTTTGCCCCTCGATATTTTTTTTTACAACTTTTATACGTAATTCGTTATACTGTTGCAGTTTTCGCTCTTAACGTACAATGGCGGAGCCACAGTACTTGCTTGCCCCATCAGTTTTTTTCCAAAAAAAAAAAAAAAAAGTTTTAGTTTTGTTTTTGTAACACCTCGTCTCGTGAACATTGTTTATTGTACCCATTTTGAATCACTTTACGATTTAAAATTAAATTATTTAGTTTGTGAATTATAGGAATGACATCACTTATATTTTAACAATTTTGCTTTTGATTTGGAAACAAACTTAAGTGTGTAAGAGACTAAAAAATAAAATTACTAATAAAAAATTCACAATGGGCTCTCTTGTAAACTATAAAAAGTCCACAATATGAAGTTAGAGGATTTGGAGGTTTATGAAGCACTGATCAGTAGATGAGTGAAAATGGTGAACAAAATGTGAATAACTCTACTGTATAAGATTTCATCAAAAAAAAATTTTGTTTCCGCCAATATTTATATGCTTTTATAAATTTATTTTATCAATATTAATTATGTCCCCAAAAAAAAAATTTCTGACTCCGCCATTGATAACGTACAATTCAGGGCTTCGTCCTAGCCAAGACAAATCCTGCTAAAAGTTCTGTTCGAAAAGAAAAATGAAAAAGAGAAGAAAAAGGTGTTGGATGGGTGGGTCCAGCTACCAGCCCGTTTGAACAAACACATCCATATCAAAATGGATCTTTGATTTTATTTGTCCACCACACGAAGCCTTTATTCCAATGGGCCATATCCCATAACTCATGAAATGGACTTGTATTTTGATATTGTGACGAACAAGTACATCCCCATAAAGAGAGATTCAATAGATCTTATGGTTCAAAATTCCTAATATTATTATTATAGAATGAAGAAAGAGATAATTAAAAAATCGAAGAATTTGTCTCTCCTCATCCTGAAGAATGCTGAATTTGTTTTAACCGGTGTTTGAAGTTCTCTACTAATCCAGTTAGAATATCAGTAAGAAGTCACTTTTTAAGTAACTCAAACTCTTAACCTTTCAATGAGCATGCAGTCAGAACTTAAGAAATGCTGGATTTATTTATTTGGGAGGGGACCTATCTATTTAAGGAATGGGGATTCAAGAAAAGGAGAGGGGATTCGAACGCATAACATCTACGTCATGGCGCCAGCCTTGACCACTAGGCCAATTAGCCTGTATCGTAAGAAGATATTTTGGTTAAGATGTTGATAATTACTCTGTCAGTATTGTGCTGAATCATCAATCTTAATTATTTTTGTTGTTTAATTCAACGACTGAAATAGTTGAATTCTTCATTGAACAGTTATTTTTAATCAAATGACTCGACGACCAAACTTAATCACTGAGTTGTTCTCGAATAACAATTTTAGGACATTTCTTTTAAAATCATAAAAGTTAAAAGAGAATACATCAGGCATGCATAAATGGTCATGTTTTAGAGACCGATCCCGGGAAGCTCCCGTCCAACATTTTTCAAGACTGCTTTATACGTATTCATTTTTTAGGTGACAAAAATTAATGATTTTAATTAGTGGACCTTTCTAGGCTACTAGAATTATTGGCTAAAAGATTAACTAAAATAGGTTTTCAAACCTTTTTGCCCTTATAGTTGGGTGAATCCCTTATACCAGCGGGGGGTAAGATAGTCATTTAACACCCTCAATTTGGGGGTTTAGGGTTTCTATCCCCAAAATTCTAGTAGTAAATCATTTTCCATAGTTATATTCTTTAGTACATTGTTTAATACGCCAATAAAATTACTGTACTTGAGTTTCTAACAGATCTTAAATCTGTTATTACAACGTCGTTAACTATGCTACAGCCTTAAATATTTATCCTAACCTTAAACAAGAAAGCCCCATAAGATTCAGACAAACCTTTTATATAGAGATGCTGTTGGGAATGCCGCGACCGGTTACTCCAGGACCTGAGGAGGGTAGAAGCAGTTCATATGGAGGAATCCCAGCACCAGTTCGGTTTTTAAGCCGAAAATCCTTATTTCTCTGATTTATAATCTGCTCAATCTCCTCTAATCTGGAGGAGAATCTTTCGAATAACTCGAGAACTTCAGGATCTTTTACCGAGGAACTTTGAACACGGGGCAATTGGTGCATATACTCTTCATCCGGAGAATGAGTCGACAAAGTGTCCTGAACCGCCATCACTTTCGTGGCCTGGAGTTGAGTAGGCAAAGACGAAAGAAACGTATGCTCAGGGTGAAACAAGAATTTCTCATATACGGGATCTTCTTCTCGAGGGATGAGTTTTCGCATAAGGGTAGGCCGATTAGGAACATATCCTCCGAAAGGATATTGTCCAAAGTTTATAGCAGCGTGCTGACCTGAAGCTGTCCATATTATTATCGTGAGTATGCCTGATAAATCTTCTTTGGTATTGAGTTTAGGCCACCATGGCTCGTCTTTTTTGTCGTAGTGTCCCTTGTTCTTGATCTCATTCCACCATGCCTGGAGCTCAACGTCAGAGGTTATCGAATTTGGCTCGGAATAGTAATGATCAACATAAGATTTCACCAAATCTTCAATGGCCGACCATACAAGAATTCCGTCTGCTGCATAAGGATAGTCTTCAATCACGAGTTTCACGCCACACGGCATTGAGGGATCCTCTACCGCCATGCCCCTAGAGGTTCAATCCAAAGATTAGGACACCGGGATGGTGTAGTAAAAAGTCTCGTTTACCCTTCTAGAAGGGCAATTCATCCCTCAATTCTAATTAAGTGGATAAGAAAACGATGGACTGGATAAATAATTACCTCCGAATTAAGTCAGCTGGCAATGCTTCCAAATCAAACCGCCACATGCTCTTGTATGCTGCAGAGCTCAGTTCCAAGGCATACTTTCCGGGGCTAAAACAAGCTTCGATAACTCCACCTCCGTTTATCAAATTTTGCCTCGCAAGCGCGTTAATTTCCATGGTGTAGCGCATATGAGGATGAAGTAACTTGAATACGGGGTGCATTGCGCTAAGCTGCCTATATGAGGCAATTATGTAAGGTTCCATACATGCATGAGTCCTCAACCTAAAGATCCCAAAATCATTTTTATATTAGAATCATAAGGATGTTAGTGCCGAGGAAACAAAGGAAGCAAATGAATCAAGGACGGAGCCTGGGGAGTGAGGTTCCGTCCCCCAAGATTTTGAAAAGTTTGAACTATGAACTTCATCCTTACCAATGGTTTACGAGTTGATGAACACCAGCATCGTTGGAGCAAACATGAGCTTTAGCTTGCTTCCAGACCCAATGCATTGTAGCGTCATGGCCATGAGTGAATATACGCTTGTTTGACGGTGAAGTAGGTGAGGGAGGAAGCGAAAGCTCAATAATAATAGGCTTCAGAGTGCCACTCCGGGTATAGAAGAAAATTGTTCTGGAGGCGTAAGCCTTTCTCTCGGGCAAGGAGTTCATCTTCCCGATAAAAGGCAACAATGTGTCATGATAGTCGATTATAAACAATCTCTTCTCCTCCATCGCCTGTATAGTCGTGATTAATCCAGGTTAAGATAAGCATAACCATTTTGCAAAACAGCGTGAAATTAAGATGCTAGTACCTCTTCGACACTCATTCCACTGAGCTCTTCTTCAATCAATTCCCTGGTAATAGCGGACTCTGGAGGACCATAAACTGCAGGATCTAGTTTGCTCCGGATAGGGAATTCCTGTATATCAGTCGCGTTCCAATTCAATAACCCTCGAGAAAACAACAAGATTCGCACAATTAAAGAAGAAATGAAACGTTTACCCTGAGTAATTCAATGTTTACAGGGTTAACCCCAGCCAAAGCCTGTCGTGCAAATTCATTGTCCCGCAACCATGCAAATCTATCCCCTGCCAACAAGAACAGCAAATGGTGAAATGGCAAATACAAGAAAAGTTCTAGGATGTCGTTAAGAAGCTAGATGATAGACTGAAGCGTAAATCAAAGCTTATGCATCTAACGAAATGTGAAGAAATTGAAAAAAGAAACATGAATGGCTTGAGTATGTACGTTTGATAATAGCAGGAGTATCATACTTCAGCAAACTTCCACTAACTGAAAACACTTGATTCATCCAATTTGTTAATAACCGACTCTTTGTGTCCTTTTGATCATCATCTTTCAACACAATACCGTCATTGTAAAGCTTGTCTATCTCCGAAAAACAGGTGAAGGGGTTGTCTGATTTCGAGAGCGTAGCTGCAATCAGCGGTATCAGGTTATGCAACACAGCTTTCAACCTTCCCCTCGAGAATGTGTTTTGTTTGATCTCCTCAAAAGTTTCATCGCGGGGAACATACACTGGATGAGGCTTTTCAATTCTACTTTCGCAAGATGTATCTATTCGAAATTAAGAAAGTAGATATAGTGAATAAAAAACATATTTCATAACAACGGAAAAAGTGAACCGAGTCTTAGAGATTATACCCTTTTTCATTGGCGGCCTGCCAGTTCGACAACGTCTAGGATAAGGCATCTCTTTCCGTCCTAAAACTGGCCTAGCTAGCTCATCACTTTTATCGGGATTTCCCAAGTCGTTGTAAACATCATAATCATATATTCTCTCGTGCATCTTCCTCTCGCCTTTTCCATTTCCACGAATACTCAACAAATCTTCACGTCTAAGATCCTTTATGCCAGGCGGCGTTTGAGATGGCAAGTAAGTCTGGCAAACCAACATGTTATCCTGGATTAAGCCATTGTTGATTATTCGGTTAATAAAAACTTATTTAGGAGCCATAATTCTAACCTGATTTCTGAATATAATTCTACTTTCGGGATTGTCTTTTCGTGAATGGATCCATGTATTAGCCTGAAAGAACTGCGGCCCTTCGCTAAAATTATGCACAACAATCTCCACCAAATACAACTCTTTGTCAAGAAAATTTGTAATAAGAATGGCTCCCGGACGCCCAAAATCGTTTGGCACGGTGAAGTTAGCAGCATATTCAACAATGTATGGATGGGTTGATGGCTTTGCTAATCCTCTAACATAAGACTCAGCTGTCTTTCCAGACTTGGTAACTGTAAGAACAAAAGATTTAGAACTGATAATGCTTCTTTTTTCATAGCCAAACAATTGTAGTACTATCAAGCAACATATATGTCTAGGAAGTGAAAAAAATGGCAAGCTACATCAACTAACAAATGAAGATAGAAAATCAAGAATACAAAATAACAAGATAAGAATTTAAAGAGAAAGAAAAAAACATCTCCTCCTCGTCTATGTTACTCGGACCCTTCGCTTATGACTGTCGTAGCCGACAGGACACGACATGGGTATGACATACTTAACAGATATGGTCAATACCGATCAGACACTTTGCTTTAGATGTTTAAGTACCCGACGCTTAAATACATACCTGTACCTAACACCCGTACTCGAGTCCGAGTAACATAGCTCCTCATATAGGGAACTAAAGATGGATTTGGATACTCTCCAGTGCAGTTAATCCTCTACTGCAAATTAGATGGTGTGGATGTTGATAGTTAGTAATTGAGTCCCATTATCCCTCTAACTTTCAACAAGAACTCTGAGTTGGAAAAATATCGTCTCCTAAACTGTATCAAGAATCTTTCCAGTAGTGTTTTTAGTAAAGGAGAGGCGCATAGTTCACATCCAAAACCTATTAAACTAGGAAAAAAGAGGCAACTTTATGAGGAACCAAATCATCACCTCACCTTTATCATCCATTGTTTAAACACCCTTAAAGAACCATAGAACTGTCAAATGCTAGCACAGTACTTCCAGTTCAGAACAATAGCTCTGGGTTCGACACCTTTCCCAATAATTTAAAAAAAAAATTAAAATAAAAATAAAGCATAGAACAACATATAAAAAAAATGTCGTACACAGTGCACAAGGCTTCGGACATAGCAGGATTTGGGAAAGTTCCCAATGTACACAGCCTTACCTTTATTTTTCATAAAGAGTTTGTTTCCGGGGTTCGAACCGTGACCTATCGGATAACAAGTAAACACTTGACCATCGCGGGAAGCACGGAACAACATACAAGAGCACAAAATTCACCATAATGGAAAATTAGAAACCCCAAAACACAATTCATCCATTCTATAATATTAGTCGTTTATGATATTTAGCAAAAATTAAGGAAGAAAAAAAATAAGATACTATTTTTTTAATAAAAATATCAATATTACTCAGTTAAATACGATTTGTATACAACTAATATGAGTAAAGATTTTAATTTACCAGGATCAATTTCTTCACTGATTAATTGAATAAAGATTCCTCTACCAATCCCATTCATAAAAGATTCCCACTGATCTTCAACCTTATCAACAAGCTTCTCTTTCATCTTCTTCCTTATAGTAATCACAGCTTTAACTTCAATCCCTCCTGAATTCTTTGTTGAAGAAGAAGAACCCAAAAACACATTTCTTTCAATTGATTTTTCCACCAAATTTGCTGATGTTTTGCTATCTTCACTACTAATTACTGCTCTAATTGATTGCTTATTCGCCGGTACCGTTAACCGGAAAACAGGAAGAAAAGTGGTACATTTCTTGTTTCTCCGGCCAATTTTTCCACCCCCGGTGATCTTCTCTGATCGCCGGACGGTGGTGATTCTTGGTTGAGCTGTTAACATGTTTGGAGACTAATAATTTCAACTCAAAGAACAGAACTGATGAAGTTCTTGAGAACAGAGCATTATGAGCTTTTAATATAGGACTAATTATTAGTAACATAAATAGAAGTTTTCATAATAGACATGTTTAATAGGGGAGAAAATCGTCTGTGTCCCAGTACTATGTTCCCTTCTCTATTCAACCATTAAAAATATGCAACATGTCCCGCTTAAAGAATAATAGGTAGGAGGAGAAAGAAATTAGGAGCATATTGCAATGCAGGAGATGGTTGTGTTATGAATGACTAGATATGTGACACATTTTTAGTGGTTGGACAGAAAGGGGACAGGATTTCGACACAGACAGTTTTATGTCGTTTAATAAAATGTTACAAACAGTATTATAAAATATTTAAATCAGATAAAAAAGTGTGAAGTGTACAAAGCGCATAAACTTAATTAATCATCTTATAATGTTTTTTTTTTTTTGTATAACATGTATAATTATCAAGTATTAACTGCGAAAATTTTCATATTTGTGAGTAGCGTTCATAAATTTTAGTTTAAGAGTTATATCTCTCACAAGTAAATTAATTTTTTTGAAACTTAAATGTACTAGGGTTACAAATAAATACTACTATACAATCATGTCATGTGTTGATCTAATTGTGGATCCCTATTTCACATGAGATATATTTAAAAGATTTGACTGATATATTTAAAAAGTGGTTGTGGATATTATCAGATAATGAGTCACGCTTCAAATTCGCATGCACCGAAAATAATGCTAATACTTGGGACATTGTATTATTTGTTGGGAAGAAAAAGATGGTAGAAACCTTTTAAATATAAGTTGTAATTATTGTTTATTTAATACTACTATTATTCATCATCTTCTTCTTCTTGATTTGGGTTTAGATTTTTGGTTTAAAGTCTATGAAGAAACTAAGGGTATGACAATTATCTACTAATAAGTTTTTTTATTATTAGAAAATGAGCATGTGAGGTAGTTTTTTTTTTTGTTTTTTTTTTATTTTCAATTCATTTGAAAAAGATTTCTCAATTCAAAGATGCCCCATATCCAGCCTAGAAGATATATAAAGGACAAAATTGGATTTGTTAGCTTGCAATATGAACTCGTTATCCCTCGATAAATGTGATCCATTTTTTACATTCACCAATATGAAATAAACTACTAAGACAACTTTTTTCATATTTTTTTTATTAAAAAACTTTTACTCCTCTGGTTTCTTAATAGAACTTATTCTAGTTCAGTATAAATTAAGAAAAAGAAAGACGGTAGATATTTTTACTCTTATACCTTTAAATAATTAGTCTCAACGTAGTATAGTATAGATTAGGAAAAAGAGAGACAAAATACATTTATACTCTTTAAATGATAAATCTATTGTTAAAAAAAAATTCTGAAAAGTTAGAAAATGACGTATATTTTGAAAAGAAACCCAAAAAACTTATATTATAAACGGAGAAATATTATTCTTTTTATCTCGCAACCACCACCACCAAAATATTTATATACCAGTAAGAGAAATTTCAACGCATCTCACCAACTAGACTAACTTCAGTTGACTATTAATACAATTAATCATTGTGTGAGAAATATATATATTTTTTATTTCCAAATTTAAGTCGTGTTAGGAAATTATAAGTAATTTATTCCCTAGTCTGTAGTCTCTCTTTTGAGGTTCTCCTATATGCATTAGTAATGGTAAAGTAAGAAGAGAGACAGTGATCTTTTGAATCATTTCATAAAGGAAATCAAATCTTTTTTACTCGACAATAATGTCTTTTTAAAAAGTAAATATGTCTTTCTAAAAGTATTAAATTGAGATTTGAGTAGAATAGAATATATAAATTAATAACTTAGATATCAGATATTTTAAAATAATCGTAATTTCTTTCTTGAAGATCTCAAACCATACGTTATAAATTTAAAAAGTCTCCTTTTTTTTAGAAAGCGATCTCCTTCTCCCTGTAAAGCGATTCTCTCTCCTTTATAGAAGCGATAGCAACTTTGAAAACAAGGCCAATTATTTTTTAGCTAAATTATAAAAGATACACGTTCATGCGGTCCCAAAGGAATTGGCCATATATAGATGAATGGAATAGTACTACAAGTGATTGATGGAAGACAGGAAATTGAAAGTAGAAACTAGGGCCCCAACTTTTGTAATAATCTTAGAAAAAACTTAGTTTATTTTTTAAAAAAAATATGTATAATAATATAATATTAAATTAAGCTTCAAATGATTCGAATTTATAACTTTTTTTTTTCATGGGCAAAACTATAAACAATTTAATATGAGATCAATTAAATTAAAATAATAAAATAATAGAAAAGAATCCTTATTGTGGAATGATTATTTTCCAAAGTCAATTGGATCTACAATTAATTAACAATGTATAAACAAAACAAATCATAAACTTCTCGTCTCCCACATGGTGCACATGTTACATAATTATCTATGTCTTAATATTCTTCTTATGTGGTGAGTATGTTATCCACCACCACACAACTCTTCATCAATAAAATAATAAAGTTTTTCTATTACACTTATGGCTTTATAGGCATTATGTCTTGCAAACATAGGCGGATCTATGACCGGCAAGGTGGTGTAAGGTGCAATTGCATCACCAGAATTTTTTTTTTTGCCCTTTTTATTACCCCTCCAAGAATTTTATCAGTTTCGCCCCCAGATTTGCACCACCAGATTTTGATTTGCACCACTATATTTCGACTCCTGCGTCCGGCTATTCTTGCAAATTTGTGACAAAAAACTATATATAATGTAAATTTGTGACACGAATTACTTTCAAAATGTCTTGAACTCATGACTTTATTTTGTACAAATCTCGAAAATTCATAATGTGAATAGCTGAATTATAATCATTTGACGCTGTTATCTTTTCATGAACCCTTTATTTGTAGTCACGGATTACCTTCACTTCTTCTATTAAAAAAAAAAAGTCTTCCTTCCATTTGAAAGAAGGAAATAATAAATTAAGAAAGAAAAAACATTAAAAATTTGTCTAAAATATAAAATAAAATAAGATAATTATATTTATATTTATGAGTATAATTAATTTAAAAAATATTTTTAAAATTCTCAATATATTTTTTTTATTCGGGGAGGAAAGGGGGTGTCAATTTCTTGACAAAATTCTCAATATTTTAAGAAGCAAGAAAATTAGTTAAAAAGTCTTATATTTTAGATCGAAAAAAAAAGAACAATTTGAAATTAAAGAGAGTAGTATACCACATGGATAGAGAGAGTACTATCAAGAGTTCACATTATTAGGCAATTTTGGAAGAAAAAAAATAGTGGAAGATCTCCATCAAATTGAAAGCGAACTCGTTTGTTATATAAAACGTTGTCAAGTGATGGTGGATAGCTAAGAAAACGTTAGGACCAAACGCGAGCACTAAATGTGAACCGAGATCACAGCGAACAACCCCATCATTGTCTTCATCCACCTAATTGCATTTTGGTTTTTTGTTTCAATACTCATTTTCATTTTATTTTTTGTTAGAGCGGCCGATAATTTTAGATGGTCGCGCTGACACGATATTCAAATGTTTATTTATTATTCGCTAGGTCACGAATTCAAATTCTAAAAATAGTTTCTTTATGAAAAAATAAATGTAAGACCGCGTACATCGTGACCTTCTCTATACCATATTGATGAGGGAGGCTTGTGCACTGGGTGCAACCTGTTTAGAGCAGACGATAATTTTATTAGCAGTAAGATTAATTGTTTGAGTTCAATTTAAGATGCGTTTGTAGAGTCTGATTTTTACTATATGATGATGCATATCTCAGTCACACTCGTACTTCCTTACTTAGGGAATCTCAAAGTGGTTGTACTTTTTTAGTAAGGTTTAAGACCCAACCAATATTTGTGTTCATTTTATAGTTTATGAACTTGTAATAGAATTTTTTCTATTCATAAAAACTCAAACTCAAAAACTTTTTTTAAAAGACGACAACTCCTTTATTTGGGCCAACTTATACTGGTAAAGCTTAAGATTGGTCTTCATTCCTAAACCAAATATAAAATTTCACTTTGAGCCAAATTTCTACAATTTTTTTTCAAACCTCAAATAAAAAAAAATCAAACAATATACAATAAAAAAGTTTAGGGCTTTGAAGTGAAGTTATAGTTTTAATTTCTCATTGGAATTTTCAGTGTTACAGAGGATAGGAAGAAAATCCAATTTTTTATTACTTGAAAACACGCCTTCTAAATAGCTAAATTATCACCTGTCACAACTAGGGATGGCAATTTGACCCGTGACCCACCGATCCGCCCTACCCCGATGTCTTTTGGGGCAGCCCCGCCCCGCCCCGTAGAGAGAACGGGCAGATCGCCTCGCCCTGCGAACGGGGCAGATCGGGGCATGGTATTTTTTTCCGCCCTGCCCCGCCTTGCCCCGCCCCATTTTGCCCCATTTATATTACATTATTATAATATTGTTATTATTAAACATAATCATGTTTAATTTTTATTTTAATATACTAATTGTACTTGTTTGAGAATTGATTTGGGATAAAATTAATTATTTTTAAAAAAAATTAAATATTTTTTAAAAAAATTAATGATTTTTATGATAAAATTAATGATTTTTATAATTTAAAAAAAAATAATGATTTTTTTTAAAAAAAAATATAGGCTGGGGCGTGGCGGGTCAGATCTGCCCCGTGCGGGCGAAGCACAGATCAACAGGGCGGGGCGGGACGCGGTATTTGAGATACCCACCCCGATCTGCCCCATTGCCATTCCTAGTCACAACTAAGATATGTTATTTATTTTATACGTTTGATTGTTTGTTTCTTTATTTCTTTTCTCGTCTCAAATCGAATATTCATTTTTTCTCTGTAAAATAATATTAAAAAAAATTAAAATTTTTATTACTTAAAAAATGACCCTTTTAAATAGATAAATTATCATCGGTCACAAATAAGTCATATTCTTTAATTTTATACTTTTAATTGTTTGTTTATTTATTAATTTTTCTTCATAAATTAAATATTTATTTTTCTATACAAAATAAATAAATAAGATGGTGGAAATTTAAATGTAGTTTGAGGTAGCAATGAATTCAAGTCAGAAGGGCTAATCATAGAGTAAGGAAAATAAATGACTTGCTGGCATGGACGAAGTTAGGAATTTAGTGTTGGGGGCAAAACTGCAACAATATGTCGAACTATATATAAAAATAGCAAAAAAAAAAAAAAAAATCTTAGGGATAGAACTGATAAAATTTTCCAAACTACATATAAAATTTACTATAACTAGTAGTGTTTTTTAAAATCTCGGAGCCCCCGTTTTTTTCCCTGCTTGCTGGCCACCAAATAATGTGGCAAAGAAAACTTTCCATAAGAATACATTAATCTTATGCCCACAACTCGACAAGTTATGTGTTAATCTTAAAAAATTGTTTATGTTTACCTACATCTCCTAAATTTAGAAATGCCGCCTAAATAATTGTGGCTAAAGAGTCAAATAGGTTGAGAAGAAAGAGTCTTTTTTTTTAAAGCCTGATTGGGCGGTTGTCCCATGAAGGGAAGAGAGGTGCCTCAAAAGAGGAGAATGATAACCCTAGAAAGGGAGATTTAAAGCTTGCCCCATGTAAGGAGAAGACATCGAACCCACGACCTCATGATCGTAGGCTGGAATAAAACTTACCGCACGCAGGCGGAGGGTATCGAAGCCGGGACCTCTAGGTCATGGGGCATTGGCCTCTTCGATGTTGGTCCCACCTTTACTAGAGATTGACGCATTTAATGTCTATAGATTAAAAATGTTAAAAAAAATTATATCTTAATAACCAATTTGACAACTAAAAGAAGTTAAGGACTAAAAAGAAATGAATAATAAAATACTTTTAAGGGGCAAATAAGCCAAAAAAAAGTATATAATCTTTTATTTTTGAATCCTATACTATTACAACAAGGAAAATGAGACAAACCATCCAACTCGGAATCTCTCAGTCCGATAAAGAATGTTTTATCAACGGAGTAAATAACTTAGCTCAGATAAGAATATTCTTAATACTCTTTTCTTTGGTAAGCGGTAACCCAACGCTGGTGAATTTTCGGTATACAACAACAACATAACCCATTAAATTCCCGATAATTTTCGGTATACAATATAGATAAAGATTTATAAGATAAACTAATTTTAAGCTCATATCTAGAAAAGGAAATAATTTCGAGAAAGAGGAATAGAGGTAGCTGCTGGGCATGTAAGAACTACATCATCTGCAGTTACTGTATAAGTTTCAGGATCAACCTTGATGTTTGGGAGTGCATCATTCAGCTTCATGTCCAGTTTCGTCAGACGTCGGACCCCACTTACGGCTTCCACCCTTTTCTTGAGTCCATATAGATCTTTCACTCCGCAATCTAAAGCAGCCTGATCGCAGGAAGATAAGAGAGATGTTAAAGATGTATAGATGCGATATGTTGGACTGGTGGAAACGGAAGAAGAGGAAAGGAGAGGATCGGAGGGAATCAAATTTTTAGTGTTTGGATCGTCTTTTTTATGAAGTAAAAGAAAAGAAACGGATGGGAATGGAGGGATTAGCTCTAGTATTAGAATACGCTGCCTGATTGCAGAAAGAGGTAGAGACCTTAAAGATGCATACATGCGATATGTTCATATGTTGGATTGATGGAAGCGGAAGAAAGAGGAAAGGAGAGGATCAGAGGGATTAACTCGAGTACTAGAGAACACGAGAGAAAGAAAGATAGACCTACCTTGCTGACAAAAGCAATTGAGTTGTCACTCGCAGCTCTGCCAAATCCTCCGAACATTGGCCTCATTATCACCTGCAATAGTTTTCTTGTTAGTGCATGAACTAGAGGGAGAAATCGGAAATGAAACGCCGCATTGTTTAAGCAATTTGAGAGGTCCAGAAACTTTTATCGCCACTTCAAATGATATGAAATTATAAGGTTTAGAACCTAATGAGAAGGGACTTCTGCTAGACGCCGGTTTCAGACTTAGACTGAAGGATTATGGTTAGCGAGATACATACAAAACGTGTTTGTATAAGCAGGGGCGGATCCAACAACTCTGTTATCCCTTACCGGCTCAGGAGTTGGAATGCTTGCATTTGGATCACCCATGTTAGACCATGCAATTGTTCCACCTTTGATAACCATTTCCGGTTTCGCCCCAAAGAAGGACGGCTTCCAAACTACAAGATCAGCCAATTTTCCAACCTGATCCACACAAAAGTCAAGAAAACCAGAATTATATTACGAAAAACTAATGACCAGGATGATCTAAGCAATAATGGAATAACTTGAACATTGTTATTTTAATTGCCCGGATGATCTCCGTGAAAAACATTTGATGCATACATGGATTTAGTATCAAAGATGACAAAATGTCCCCCTACGTACCTCAACGGAACCAACATATTGAGAAAAGCCATTAGCTATCGCAGGATTTATAGTATACTTTGCAACGTATCTTCTGATCCGCAAATTATCGTTGTCTGATCCATTGTTGTCAAGTGGTCCTCTTAAAGACTTCATCTTATGAGCTGTTTGCCATGTTCTGCAAATGACCTGGTAAGGGAAGTTCTTGTATGTTACAAATTTTACGGTTGAATAACTATAGAAAAAGATTTATAGATTTCCAAAAGATAAGGAGAGAGACGCAAGAACCTCTCCTATACGACCCATCGCTTGTGAATCAGATGATATGATGCTTATTGCCCCCATATCGTGCAAAATGTCTTCTGCGGCTATTGTCTCAGCACGAATGCGTGATTCAGCAAAAGCAACGTCCTCTGGAATGTCCTTATCAAGGTGATGGCAGACCATCTGCATATAAAAGACCATGTCAAGAATAACTATCCTTGGAAAGTAACGTATTTTATTATTTTCTTGTAGAGTTAATGGATAAAAAAAAATCATTATCTATTCTTACCAGCATATCAAGATGCTCATCTACAGTATTTAAAGTGTAAGGACGTGTTGGATTAGTTGACGAAGGAAGAACATTCTTAACACCACAAACTTTAATGATATCCGGAGCATGACCACCCCCTGCCCCTTCACTGTACAAAAAGTGGAGAACTTCAATATATCTTTCGCAAAGACAGGGAGAGGGAAAAAAAATAGGGAAAAAGGGTGGGTGGGGAGAAACATTTCCAAAATGAGGAAGCAAATACCTATGGTAAGCATGAATTGTTCTATCTTTAAATGCGGCAATGGTGTGCTCCACGAAACCGGATTCATTCAAGGTGTCGGTGTGAATATTTACCTATCAGTCCAGAATCAACAATAAGTAGAAAATGTGAAAGTTCAATTTCGTCGGGGCGAGAAAGATAGTGAGGGATTCATTACCTGAATGTCATATTGCTCTGCAACACTCAAACAACAGTCTATTGCTGCAGGAGTAGTTCCCCAGTCCTCGTGAAGCTTTAGTCCCATTGCTCCAGCCTTGATTACTTCATGTAACCCCTCTGCTTGTGAAGTATTTCCCTGCAGGTTCAAAAACGTGTCATGCATCAGAAAAAAAACATTATAGTATGCAACTATTAGCTTACCAAAAGCAAAAATGATATCCCAAGACGGAACCAAGGGGAGGCAGGGGAAGCCCAACGCCTTTGAAAATTATTTCGTATGTTATTGATTTTTTTAGGGTAGTTCTTTGTTTTTCAAATTCGACGCTCACCTCACCCCAAAAATCTAAAGTTCTAGTTCCGTCTATGATGGCATCCATAGTCAAAGGAAAAACTACTTTCAGTGGGACTGCGGCATGCATCAGGTACAAAAAGGAAAGAAGAAGAAAAAAGAGCATACTTTTCCAGTGAAACCAAAATTTAGAGGCAGTTCATCCATCGATTGCAACATTAGTCTCATATGAGCCGGAGCTGGTGTACAAGTAGTTGCACGAGTCCCATCTGCAGGTCCTGTTCCCCCTCCTACTAATGTTGTGATACCTACAAACATTTCAAAGGAAACCCGAGAAATGTAAGAAACGGGGGGAAACTGAAATGTTACAATATAATAGGCAATGGATATCAGAAAGGGCCCCCCTATTCGGAAAATGATTCCTTTATTTGGGAAGGTACCACGTGTTACTCTATCCTTCTTAGGATCAAGATTTTCAACTTATGCCATTTAAGAATTTTTAAACTCATCAGAAAGCTCACCACTGGATATGGCCTCATGTGCTAGCTGAGGGCATATAAAGTGCACGTGACAGTCTATAGCGCCAGCAGTTACAATGAATCCTTCTCCAGCTATGACCTCAGTGTTAACCTGATCCAAAAGATTCAAACTTTTAGGGTTGTTTGGCCTCAACGATACTTCGAAGTTCGTCTATGTTACAAGAATGAGATACCGAACTCACCCCGATAATCATATTGTCAGACAACCCATCCATGACATCTGGATTACCAGCTTTCCCAAGGGAAACAATAAGACCAGCTTTAATCCCAATGTCAGCCTTGAAAATACCTGTATAATCTATAATTACAGCATTTGTTATGACGGTATCCAAGCAGTCAGTCTCTGGATAACCGCAAGCTTGTCCCATTCCATCTCGTAGAACCTTTCCACCCCCAAATACGCATTCATCGCCATAAACAGCAAAATCCCTTTCGATTTCTGCAAATAGGTCCGTGTCTCCCAGCCTAATCTTGTCACCCGTGGTTGGGCCATACATATTACTGTAGGACTCACGTGATATGTTATAAGCAAAAGCCGATCCTTTTCCAATGACTCCTTCACTGAAAATCAGTTTGAAAGCCAGATAGAGTCGCTATTATTATTAGAGAAATTAAATAAACTAGCGGAAAGCCTAACATATGCATAGTGGTAAAAACGAAAACAATCAATCTATTTTGAATTAGATTATAATAAACCAAAGTTTAAAAGTATTATAAACCTTGCATTTGTTTCTTCAAGATTTCCGTATCCTCTTGTATGTATGTTTTGCATCACTGCTGCGATATTGGAATCCTGAACTGGGCCATGAGCAACTCCGTTACCTCCCTTGATAACTTGCTTGCCTCCAATCCTGACAAGAGTAACACTTTTTGTGTCTCCTGGCTAGCAGAGTACGACAGTTGCTATTACCTTCTAAACAGATATAATGAAGGAGAAGTACACAATGGAGTCTCTTTCAATCACAATAGGGATAAAAGTCTGACCTCGAATCTAGTAGCTGTCCCCGCTGGTATATTCAGTCGCATGCCATAAGCTCTCCTTCGATCAAATACGAATGCTGGATTTACCTCAATAAAGTGATAGTGGCTACCAACCTGCACATTAAGACGAGGGCTTCCCATAATGATCATAGCAATGAGAATAAACTAGTGACAGAGGAGCCGTATTCCGTGTGAGCAAGAATATTTGGAGGAAATTGAAAATTTTGTAGCACAACAGAAAGGGAGAAGAACTATTTAACAAGCTGCCACCTGAATCGGCCGGTCTCCAGTGTTGGTGACTTTAAGGATTATTGCTGTCCTCTCAGAATTAAGCGTAATGTATCCACCTCCAACAATTATTTCGCCAGGAATTTTACAAGTTTCTATAGGTGGAAACTTGTCTAGTGAAGGAACTGCAAAATTAACACTTCTTCAGTAATGCCCCTTGCGGAGAAACCAGTTCACATGAAGAGGGACTATAAAACGGAACGTTGCAAGTCGAAAGGCATTATGCAGTAAATCACCTGGAAGAAAGGAACCATGCAATGCGAGCTCGAGATTTCCATTTTCGGTTGCAATAGGCTCGTGGACAGTGATTAACTTTGTCCCGTCAGGAAAGGTCCCTTCTACCTGTACGTTTTATAGAGATCATAACTCAGAAACTTCAATAACACGAAAAGAGAAAACATTGAGATATCTCTCCAAATCAGAAACTGCGTAACAATACCTGTACAGTATACAATAGGTAAGGAACAGTTGGAAGAACTTGTCTCCTGCCAAATGAAAAAAAAAAATGGCAGTAAAATTTGACAAAAATAAATCAAAGATCTTCGAACCATCAGACCAATTTAACCATTCCAGATAAACTTGATTCGTTAGAGGACAAATATATGCAATCTAAACACCGAACAGCATAAAGAAAAGGCGAAAAGCTTGCTTGAGAAATACCTTCCTAAGAGCTGTCTTCCAATGTCCATTAATTCAGCCACAGTTTTCTCGCCATCGCGCACAAGCTCCAGAATCTACTCAATCACAATAACATTACATATCAAGGAACAAAATCAAGAACTGCCAAAAGGATATAAACTTGATAAAAACTGATTCAATTTCATCTTCTTTTCCAAAATTAGCTCTTTGACACAAAAAGTAAGATCAGGGGCTGAATTTGATCAACCCCATTAAGAATCTTTATCTGAATTAACACCAAAAAACAAATGCAGCCCAGAAAAAAAAAAAAATTAAGCATATTTATGCAACAAAGGGATATAGAGAAGGAAAAATGCTAAAAAGACACAAACTTGATAGAAACCAATGTTGGGGCAGTATTTTTAACGTGGTTTGGTCTCAACGCAGACCTACATCCACGACCCCAAGGGTAAAAACTTTCACTATGTAATTTTTGGACGGAACAAAATTACAAACCCTCTCGCAAACCAAACTCAGGAAACTCACCTTCTTAGTCGGTGGCACCCAACGCGGCACACACAAATAATACTAAATTATGAGATCATTATTTATAAGGTTTTCCTCCCACCTAGTTTCCTAACTCAAACGAGGTGGGATATTGAGGGGAATCCCAACAACCAATTCAATATCATACCCATTGCACAAGAGTTCCGCATCAGAATCCCGAAATATGCAGGCTTACCCTTAACTTTCATAAAGAGACTATTTCCGGGGTTTCAATCCGTAACTTAGCGGATAGAAAGTAAACACTTGATTATCACGTCAATCACGACCTTCCAATTCAATATCATCTTATCTTTCAAAATTAGTTCTTTAACACAAAGGTAAGCACAGTTGATCAAACCCCCATCAATAATTTTTATCTAAAATGAGTATAGAAACTAAATGCAGCCCAGATAGCAAAATAAGAGTATTAAATTTATGCAACAAAAAGGGATTTAAAAAAAAAAATTGAAAAACAAAAATATTTATTTACCTGGGTTGCTATAAGAGCAACAGCTTCTGTATAATTTAGTCTTTTTCCACGAGCAAGACGTTTCTGGGCAAGATTCCCAGCATTATGGAGCATTGACTTCTCTATTTCCCTTGGTACCAACTTCATTTTCCTTTCTTCTTCTTTTTTCCAGAAAAATTCAGTGTTTCGGCTACAACATATGATTAAAATCAACAAGAATTTTTTTTTATGAAATGAAATTGAATTATCTTTTCAAGAAAGAAAAAAGATGCAGTGAGTGAGAGAGAAGTCAACATAGTACTTACAATGGGGTTTTGAGGTTGTCTGAATCAATCAAGAATCTTGAGAGAAAAAATGAACTTAAAAAAATTAAGTGTAGACCTCCACAAAACTTAGGAAAAACCAAATATACCCTTACGTCTAATCCTCTTAACAGTTGCTCTAATTCCGCCCTCTTATTGCCTACCACTTTGCCTTATATAATAACTTCACTCCCCACCGTCGTCACTCTACTAATTCGTGCAAAACCTTTTGGCCCTTTGCAAATCCGAACCACTCTTTATTCGCCTATTTTAAAGAAGTAACATGTACATCAACATCGTCTTCAATCAACAATCAACAATCAATTAAATTTTGATTGTCAATCATTCACCCTAATAACCCCGTTAGGTATTCCATTTCGTTGACTCCTAGTCACCTTCAGTCTCCCTCAGCGACCAGTTCTAAAGTGATAGTTCTAACTCCTACTTTTCCTATTTTATGATTTTGTGGACTAAAGTGCGAATACTCTCTAATCTAAATAGTACTGTCAAAATGGGCCGAATCCCGCGGGCTGGCCCTGTCCGCCAATGAATGGACTGGATATGAGCTTAGAATATGTCAACCCGTAAAAATGCGGATTTTTTAAGTCTGGCCCATTTAGCTCGCGGCCCGTGCGGGGAGAATCCGACGGATCACGGGCGCCCGCGGAATTTTTAAAAAAAATATATCATATAATTATAATATAATACTTATTGTGCTTAACATAAATTATAATATAAAAAGACATCCCAGTGGTGCTTTGAATATTATATTACCCTAATCTAAACACTCGAAATTTTAGAACTTCTGTGGTCTGCCTCTTCCCTGACCCTCTCCGCTCCAGCCTCCAAGTCATCATCTTCTCCGGCAGTTGTCTGCCGGCCAGCGCGCCCTTGCCCTCTCACTATGGTCTCCGAAGGTAAATGTCAGATTCTGCAAAATGAGAACCTGATGGGAGTTGGTTAAGTGGAGGGAAAATCAGTTTGAATAAAAGAAGATTGGGGATTAGGGAAAAATGGCCAGTTGATTGCCATTTAATTCCCAAAACGACAGAGTTTCAAGTAAAGGGCCTAACTTATCTATACAGCAGCCTTTTGCTTAGAGTTAAATTACCTTAAGCCTATAAAAGGCAATTTCCTTTCTAGCTTCCTATAATAGACAGAGCAGCACAATCAGCCAAGGTTGGGCGCCACTACCTGTCAGTACTGCAAAAGCTGAGGAAGAGGAGCTCAAGCCACTCTCAGCTGTTGATTCTCTGCGAGCAGCTGACAACCAAGAGTGAAGGGACAAGATCCTTTTCGGGAAGGAGGAAACCTAGTATAAAAGGAAAACATCTCCATTGAATAAGGCATTCAGAAAATCATATCCAAAGTGGCAGCTGCCATTATCCCTTTCTTGTAAGCTTCCTTCATTCTTTATCACTTCCTACCCTTTAATCCATCATCACTCTATCTCTGGTTACTAAATCAAGTTATTGCAAATTCCAGGTGTTGAAGGCAATGCTTTGCAGCTTTGGATTGCTTGGAGTTAGATTGCTTCTATTATCTTGTTAGCTATTGTTATCTTTCTTAATAGTAGTTATTTCTTATTTAAAGTCAGTTCGTTCATTTTACTGATTTGAATGTTTAAGGAGGAGTCCTGACTCAGATCTTTATATCTATATATATATTTGCTCATCTTTGGTTTAACTGTTGTTGGTTGTGCTTGGCCTAATTAGTTATTATTAAGTGAGAGTGTAGTGTTATTCCTGAACAAGGACAGCACAAGTGGTATCAGAGCACCTTCTTGTCCCTGTGAACATGGTCCTCACTAGAACCCAAAGTAAGGAAGATATACCAGCAGAAGCTATGGAACCTGATAGGCTTAAGAAACTGGAAGAGGAAACCAAAGACTTACATGATGCCTTAGGGAAGCAAGGGAGATCTAATGACCAGATTAGTCTAAGCCAGAAAAGAACATAAGTATTTAATAGAAGAATTGACTAAAGGGCAGGTTAACCTTCAAAAACAGGTTGAAGGATTGATAGGACAGGTGATGCAGTTAACCACCAGTGTTAACAACATCACCACCACACTTCAAGACCCTAATAGACCAGAAAGAAAGGAGGGTAAACAGGAGGTTGGTCAGGCTAGTGGTCAGGGTAGTGGTATGACTGGGAATAGGCATGTGTATGGCTCTCCTACCATTACCATTGACTCAGGACACACCAGAAATCACTTAGGCCCTAGGAGGGAGGGTAGATTTGAGTATAAAACCCCCAGGCTGGAATTCCCTGTGTTTGAGGGGGAAAGGGCCAGAGAATGAAGAGGGAGATGCAAAGATTATTTTCAATTGCATCTAGTGGCTGAGGAGGAAAAGATCACTTTAACCAAGTTGAACTTTAGGAGTAGAGCCTATACTTGGGCTAGGGGCAGAACAGCCACCCATCCCAATGAGACTTGAGAAGAATTTGCTGCTGCTGTGTGTAAGAGGTTTGATGAGGTTGATGAGAGGCAGCTGTTGGAAGACTTCAGTAGGCTGAAACAGAAGGGAAATGTGGAAGAATACATAGACAAGTTTGAGGAACTTAAGTCTATAGTGATTAGCAGAATGCCACATGCTGATGAAGAGTACTAGATTTCTGTGTTTATTGGGGGGCTTAAGGATGAATTAAAGCACATGATCAAGGTCTTTGATATTCAAACCTTAGATGGGGTGTGTGACAAGACAATTCATCTACAGAAGACATTAGAAGCTTTGTCTAAGCCTACAAAAAAAACCACAAGCCTTTTGCCAACACCCATGATAACATACAACCGTCCTAAACCTTTAACTGGTAATACTTACACTGGAGGAACTGGAATCCAGAATAGATGTGGGGGTAGAACACCAGTAGCTTTCAAGAGATTATCTGAGGTGAAATACCAGTAGAGAAAAGAAAAGGGCCTATGTTTTAGGTGTGGGGACAAGTTCTTACCTGGGCATATTTGCTCAAGGAAAGAATTAAATATTGTGGTGGTAGAGGACTTGGAGGGAAATGAGGAGGGAGAATATGTTATGTACAGTCAGGAAGGAGAGGAAGACAATCCAGAGGAGGAAGAGTGAGAAATTTCCATCAATGCCATGACTGGTACCTTGTCTAATACCACATTTAGGATACCTGGATTTATTAAGAAAATGAGGGTCTCTATCCTAATAGACACAGGCAGCACCAATAGTTTCATAGATAGTAAGCTGGTGGGGGAAATGAAACTATCTGAAACCTCTAGTAGACCCATGAAGATAACTGTAGCAAATGGTGCAATCATGAGAAGCACAAGTATGTGCAAGGATTTTGTGTGGAAGATGGGTGAGAAGACCTATAACCAAGACTTGAGGAAATTAGAATTGGGAAGCTGTGACATCATCTTGGGGCTAGACTGGTTGGCTAAGTACAGCCCCATATTGTTTGATTTATTAGCAATCAGTCTCACTTTCAAAAAGGATGGTGAAGAAACCACTCTTTTGGGGGAAAGAAACAAAGTGGTAGTCACTGCTACCACCACAGAATCACTCTTGAAAACCCTGGAAAAGGGTGATCAAGTGTATTTTGGTCAACTATTTGCCATAGGCACAGAAGCAGAAGTTGTGATTCCTGTGAAGATAGAACCTGTGATAGAACAATACAAAGAAGTGTTTGACCAACCACAAGGACTTCCCCCTTCTAAAGGAAATGAGCACAAGATAACCTTAGTAGAGGGGGGCAACCTTTTAGACTAAGGCCTTACAGGCATCCTCACTTTCAGAAAGCTGAAATTGAGAAGTTAGTAAAGGAAATGCTTGAAGAAGGTATCATACAACCCAGCAGTAGCCAATTTGCTTCTCCAGTCCTTTTAGTCAAGAAAAATGATGGAACCTGGAGATTTTGTGTAGATTACAAGCAACTAAACTCAATCACTGTTAAGGATAAGTTTCCCATTCCCATCATAGATGAGCTCTTGGATGAATTACAAGGAGCAAACTATTTTACCAAGATTGATCTTAGGTCAGGTTACTTCCAAATCAGAGTGAACAATGATGACATACTTAAGACAGGTTTTAGGACTCACTTAGGCCTATATGAGTTTTTGGTTATGCCTTTTGGGCTGACCAATGTGCCTGCCACTTTTCAAAGCCTTATGAACAAAATATTTGCACCGTACCTAAGGAAGTTCATACTGGTGTTTTTTGATGATATCTTGGTTTATAGCCCTGACTTAGAATCACACCTTGAGCATTTGCAAGTGATGTTCAATCTGCTAAAGGAAAATCAATTTTATGCAAAGTTGAGTAAGTGCACCTTTGCACAAAAGAAGGTGGAGTACTTAGGTCATATCATTAGTGGAGAAGGGGTATCTACTGACCCTGCCAAGGTCAATGATATGCTCAACTGGCCACTACCTAAGAGTATTACTCAGCTAAGGGGGTTTCTAGGTTTAACTGGATATTACAAGAGGTTTGTCAAAGGATATGGACCGATAAGCAAGCCTCTTTGTAAGATGTTGCAGAAGGGTAAGTTCTCTGATTCTCTCTCTTTGTATTATTATAATTTTTGCATTTTTTTCTTTTATGGTCAATCAAAATTCTTGAGTTATTCAACTGTGTATAATTTCTTTCAAAGAAGATAATGATAATTTATGGGATTTAATTCCAATTATCTTAATTAGCATTTTGTTCAAAACACTTAACGGCTCAAATAAGATGATAAAAACAATTAACGGCTCAATCGTTTCTTGGAATTTGACTTGCTCATAATGTTGATCTATTATCTGAAACACGCGGAGGATACATTTTTTTAGTGATCTAACTGGTTCTGCATACGAACTAAGAAAGAGTCAAGTAGAAAGCAATTAACTTGTTGCTACTTTCTACATAATCAACCAACAAAAACATGGCCTAGGATGAAGAAGATAGTATAGGCTGTAGCTTGCTGTTGATAATTGCCTTTCTTATTGCTATGCAAATTAGATTTTTCCTTTATTAGTTTGCTTTGTCGATTTTCACTTGTTATCTCTGAGAATACTGATCACCTAATTGGTCTGTTATAGCATATTTCCTTGCTGGCCTGTTTAAGTGAAACTTCATTGTTTACAGGTTGCAAGGTTTCTGATGAAGAATGTTTCCCAGACTGTTGCCCAGCTGGGATTCGGTAAACAACTAGTTGGAACAATTGCTTACATGGGAAGACTTGAAAGTTTCAAGCAATTCTGGAAAAATTGGGTGGGCCCGCGGGCTAGTTGTGGTGCGGGTATGGGTGAGGGGTTTATTGATTAGCAAAAAATGGGCCCGCCCCATCCCGGTCTGTTTTGATTTGAGCCCGCGCGGATCGAAACGGATAGGGCCGGCCCGTCTGACAGTACTAAATCTAAGAGACTAAATCGCATGTTTTGCTAAATTACCTTGAGGATAATAAAATGGTAAAACAGGCAAAATAAAGTTTTGCTAAAAATGATTTTTTTTCTTGCAATTTAATAGCTATTTTACTCACTAAATTATTTACATTTTGCGTTTTTTGTCACTCAATTATTTTTTGGCAATATAGCACTATAATGTTTACATTTGATTAAAAATAAACTGTCACCACTCTTCGTTAGACACGTGTCGAGCATTTGACTGAAAATAGAGGGGTAGAAAAGTAAAATCACTATAAACTCATTTAATTCGGATTATATATCGAATTTTGACCCACACTTAAATTATGTGTTAAGAGGAAGTTAAGTAAGTTTAGATTAATTTTACTTTTCAACCATTTATTTTCAGTAGTATAATGGACACATATCTAACTTGGCCTAAAATCACACATTTCGTGATCACAATTTATTTTTAGTTAAACACAGATATTATAATTATATATTTAGCCAAAACAATAATTGAGTAACCAAAAATCGTAAATAGTTTAATTACAATTATTTACTCTTCTTGCAAAAAGTATTTTTAGTTGGTAGCACTTGAGCTCCCAAAAGTCTGTGTGTGGCCATGGTTCGCGCGGCTTGGCTCTGCTCTTCTTCTTCTTCTTCTTCATTCTCTCAAACACTCCTCCCATGTCTCCGTCGCCGGCCGGCTGCTACTGCTACTCATATCTCTAATCTCCGCCGCCGTTCCTCCTGCATCTTCACCTCAACCACCACAAGGCTTTTGTTTTCCTCGGGTTGCAGGAAATCTCCTAGCCCGATGATTTCTGCACAAGCTAGAAGAAGCAGCTCCTCCTCTTCTAGATCAAAAACAGATGAATTTGCCTCGTGTAAGAACTGAAATTTCTTTCCGTTTGAATTTCTCTTAAATTCGTGTACTAGTTTTGATATATTCCGTCTGTCACAAATTAAAGGTCCACTTTCAATTAAAAAGAGTAATTGACCGTCCGAATTAAATGTAAGAGAATTTATATCATAGTGGAACTCACATTTTTTTAAAGGACCTTGCTAGGCTACTAAAATTATTGGATAGAAATTGACTAAAACCCAAATTGGGGTGAATCCTTTATATCAGCAGGGGTGGATAGTTGTTAATTTGGATTTTAACCAATTCCTATCTAATAATTTTAGTAGCAAATCATTTTCCTTTTTTAAATGTACGTAGTTTGGTAAACACTATATATACACATATTATTTCCGCTTTTCTCTCTTTGTCAAGTAATTTTTTATTTTAACTCTTTTTTTTCCCTCAACTATTTTTGAACTACTTCTTTCGTCAAATTAGTGAATAAATGTTGTTTTAATGTCACTTTTCATCACGTATTGTGCACATGTCGCCAGACTTAAAGTGTATTTTTGTTAATTTAGGTATATATATAGCACTTTTCTCTTAAAATAGAATGTGAACAGTTAATTTATGATGGATGGAGTAATTGTTTTGAGATATTAGAAGAATTGTCCTAAAATTTTCAATTTTTTTTTGTAAAAATTTTGGTTTTGTATTTGGGAATTGTTGGCAGCTGCTGATTTGCAATTTGAGGCACCCCTTAAAGTTGTAGAATATCCAAACCCCATACTGAGAGCAAAGAACAAGAGAATCAATACATTTGATGATAACTTGAAGAAGTTGGTAGATGAAATGTTCGACGTAATGTACAGGTGAACTTTAATTCCTTCTTATCTAGTATAAATTGGTTCTAAATTTGGCTACTTTTCGGCTTATTCTATACTGTTGGTTATATACAGGATGTGAAAAATAGTTATTGGCTTTACTTGTTATTAACAGAACTGATGGGATTGGGCTTTCGGCACCTCAAGTGGGCATTAATGTTCAGCTTATGGTGTTTAATCCGGTTGGCGAACGTGGGGAAGGTGAGGAAATTGTGTTGGTCAATCCCCGAGTTAGCAGATATTCAAGAAAAACGGTTCCTTATGATGAGGGTTGCTTATCCTTTCCTGGGATCTATGCTGATGTTGAGGTATATTTAACATACTTATGTTTGCATAAACAAAGAATGGCATTGCTTGCAAGTGTTTGATGTCGTTTTGTGTTCTACAGAGACCAGACTCGGTGAAAATTGATGCACAAGACATTTCTGGTGAGAGATTTGAGTTTAACTTGACGGAACTTCCTGCGAGGGTGTTCCAGCATGAATATGATCATCTTCTGGTAATTCCTCTAAATTTCTCGAGGAGTTTGTCATACTCACTGTTTTTACTTGTAAAGGACTCGACTTTTGTGGCTAATGGTTGGTGGTGTTTGATGTTTTGTGAATTTATTAGCTAAGTTTTACGCTCCCATTGCATTGAGATAGATATCCATGACCATCCAATTCTTGGAGCTAAATATCTTTCTAAATCTAGCAAATGTCCAACTTTGGTAACCTGGATGATTTTGGCTTGCTTTTCTGAGCAACTCCCACTGTTCTATGGGTACATAGGAGGGGGAAAATCTTTATGACTGGGACCAAATACTTAATTCATGGGAAAAAATGGGGATGTACCGGTCTGTTTGTCCTGGTCCCACATCCCACTCACTATACCGGCTGGCCCTACATGCAAATGTACGTCCTGCTGAGTAAATGTTGTGAGTGGACATGAGACGAGGACCAATGAACCGGTCCACACCCCACCTTCACCCGATTCAGGGGCAGCAATGGTAGTAATTTGCTCCAGATGGATATTTGAGAAGAAACAATTTATCTCTAGTCATTATATGACAAAATATTGTTGTAGTTTCTGGTTTTCGATGTTTTCTAGTATAAGATCGCTAAGTCATATGATGCCATATGCAGGGAATTCTTTTCTTTGACAGAATGACTGATGAAGTTCTTGATAGCATCCGTGCAGATTTACAGGTGAATTCAGTTCCTCTTAAACTATTTGTTGCGTAGACGTTCTTGTTTCATTCGTGGATATCTGCTGAGAATGAATATTGTCTCATAACACTCGAATTTTAGCAGCAGCAATTTCGTGTATGGTCCCGATAACTCTCTTTACACATTGCAGGCCTTGGAAAAGAAATACGAGGAGTCGACTGGATTGCCAAGTCCTGAACGTATAGAGACTCGCAGAACAAGGAAGAAGGCTGCAGTAGGATTTGGAAAAGTATGAATAAATTTTAAAACTTTCTTAGGTTTCAGAGGCTTAAATTTCACTTCTACACATTCTTTATTTTCTTTGACAGAGTAAATTGTCAATCCTTAGTGTATAATGTTACAATTCCAGATGTTCTTAGAATTCTTACAAGCATGTATATGGAAATTATTCAAGAATGTTCCCTTTTATATATACTAGGTGTGATAAATTTATTTTTTCCAATATTACACTTGTTGTTATAGATTTAGTATTAAGTTATGAAGGGTTTTTAGGCAAATCAAAAAAGAAGAAACGTTAAACCTGTACTTAAGTTCTGGCAACAAGATAGAAAGTGAGAGAAAATAGAGCCCTTTAATTAAAAATAAAAATAAAGTTCAAAAAAAGTCTTAAAAATCAAAATTTATAAAGGATATTGATGAAGTCCATTGCACCATGTGATTCATAACTGGTAATATCATTATATAATAAGGAGAGATATCATGTTATAATGATGTGGCTAATTCTGAAATTCTGAACTATAAGGTGCATGCAAATTTGGTTCATATTAGAATTTTCTATTTATAAAGCAATTTTAGAAAATATACGAGGGTCACGGACAATGGCCCCTATGCTTTTATACTTTGAAAATTGACCATAGTGGACTTTGGTTGTATGGATTCTTTGCACTTGGATCTTCTGTTCCATTTTCTATTACATCATAAGTCTCATTTGTAACTAATTATTATGTGCTTCACTTTTAATACGTTGATTGAATTAGACGTCGAGTATTTACAAAATATTTTGAGGAAAAACTTGTATTTGTCTCATTGTACATATTAAAATGCATCACGCTTAGCAACTATATTTATTTGTTTATTCTTATAGAGAAAATCGCTATATTTGTATATGACCAAATTTCACTTCTTGTTTATGTCACAATATTTGTTAAGTTGTCAACAACATGAACATTTTATGGACATCTCATTTTTTCAAATTAATTTTATATAGAAGATGAGGCATTCAATTACGAACGGAAGAAGGGAGAGTCGGTTTTGTGTGGAGACAAATTTCTCTTAACTACCCCTCGCATGTTATCTCAATTGTTACAACAATTTTCATTAATTTAAATAACATCATTAATAATAACATAAACTCTACTTTCCTCAACAAAAAAAAAAAAAAAAAATTGCAAATTATTTCATCAATATATCTTTATAGTTTCGAATGAATATAATTAATTAATTATGATTGACGCATTCGATGCAACACTTATTATTTATAGCAATACGTGTCACTAAAACAGTCCGCCTATCAAAGGCGCAATCTCAACCGTCAATCAAACTCATCAATACACATTAATTCCGGTGCTAACTTCTCAGTTCATCTTCTTCCTCATCCAAAAACTCAGCTCAAATAGGCTTCTGTTATCTTCCGAGCTCCATCATTTCATGCTCTTATGGTACGGATTTTCTTGTTAATTTTTATTCATATATTTTCTCAATTCATGAATTTATAATAGGATATCTACTTTTTTCATATTGAAATGCGGCTTTTTATTATGGATCCAACGTTGATGTCGAATTGAATGTTTTTTCTTTATCAGTATAAGGGAAAGGGAGGTTCGATTAGATTTTTTTTTATGAGGAAGTAGAGATTAGTATTATTTTGATGGAAATTTGGGGAATGGTGATCCGGTTTATCTCAATCAGAGTGAAAAGAAACCCTAAGTTTTCATTTCTAATCTGCCCGTGTTAGTTTGGCGTTGGGTTACCAAGCCTGAGTTACTAAACAAACGACAGCCAAATTTTTGGGCTTTTCTGTTCATGGCCGTCCACTTAAGATTGTAATTAGGATTTCGTTTCTACTTATAAATAGACTACTTATGTAACATAAATATTGAATCGCTACATAGTAAATATCCTGGTTTGACAGCGCTCTAGACGTAGTAGATTTGGCTTAACTGGGTTAACAATTTCTTGCGTATTTCTTTATCGTTTTCGATCTCGTTTTCTCTCTCATTGTTGCTGTTTATTTCCTAACATTTATCTGGTGACTCGATTTTATTTCTAGAGTGATTATTTATTTATTTATTTATTTATTTTCATGCTATGGTTATTTTTTTCTGTTATGGTAATGGTATAGTTACGTAAATAGGATTAAATTGGAAATGAAATTTCTTTTTTTAGTGGAGAAAGGAACGTGGAAGAGTGTTATAAGTCACTCTTGATGTTGTGAGGAAGTTAATATTTTTTACTATTTTAAGCACCTGTCTTTTTAGCTACATTTTACCAGTATTTTCTGAGTTTAATGGAGTTGGTTCAGTTAATATTCGTTCAAAAAGATTGAACTTTTGTGCAGTGAGAAGTGTTCTTATTAGTTTGTAGTTGAGAATTTTAGATTAGATGGTCCAGAAAGAGGTTTGACCAATTCATAATTGGGCAGATGTTCATATTCTCAAATGATTGGGTTGGTTGGATTTGTTGCGGTATTCAGGGGTTTCATGAGCTTGTACTCATGCAAGTTTTTCTGGTTATGAAAAAATATGATATTTACATGATTTTGATAAAGTTCAAAGTAGGATACTTTTACCTACTCATTGCTTTATGAATTTCTTGCAGGCACCCATAAAGGGTATTCTTTCTTTACAGCGGACTGCTTTTGCTACACGTCGGGAGGGTTTCCGCGTCGGCAGTAGATTATTTAGCACTCAGGCAACATCAACTGCTAGTTCTCCTCAGGCCCAACAGCCTCCTCCACCTCCCCCACCTCCTGAGAAAACCCATTTTGGTGGCCTCAAAGATGAGGACCGAATTTTCACAAACCTTTATGGTTTAAATGACCCTTTCCTCAAAGGTGCCATGAAACGAGGTGACTGGTATAGAACAAAAGACTTGGTACTCAAGGGCACTGATTGGATTGTCAATGAAATGAAGAAGTCTGGCCTTCGTGGGCGAGGTGGTGCAGGCTTCCCGTCTGGTCTTAAATGGTCCTTCATGCCAAAGCAATCTGATGGCCGCCCTTCCTATCTAGTTGTCAATGCTGATGAAAGTGAACCTGGAACTTGTAAAGATAGAGAGATCATGCGTCATGATCCTCACAAGTTATTGGAAGGTTGTCTGATAGCTGGTGTTGGCATGAGGGCAAGCGCTGCATATATCTACATCAGGGGGGAATATGTCAATGAAAGGATGAATTTGGAGAGGGCAAGGAAAGAAGCTTACGAAGCTGGTCTTCTGGGGAAAAATGCATGTGGCTCTGGTTACGATTTCGATGTACATATCCACTTTGGTGCCGGAGCCTACATTTGTGGTGAAGAGACTGCTCTCCTTGAGAGCCTTGAGGGGAAACAGGGTAAACCTAGATTGAAGCCTCCTTTTCCTGCTAATGCAGGTCTATATGGTTGTCCGACTACCGTCACAAATGTGGAAACTGTAGCCGTTTCACCAACCATCTTAAGGCGTGGGCCAGAGTGGTTTTCTAGTTTTGGTAGGAAGAATAATTCTGGTACGAAGCTATTTTGCATCTCGGGACACGTCAACAAGCCCTGCACAGTTGAGGAGGAGATGAGTATTCCTTTGAAGGAGCTAATAGAGAGGCATTGTGGAGGTGTCCGGGGTGGCTGGGATAATTTACTGGCTGTTATTCCTGGTGGTTCATCTGTTCCATTGATTCCCAAGAACATGTGCGAGGATGTGCTTATGGACTTTGATGCACTCAAAGCTGTGCAGTCGGGTCTGGGGACTGCTGCTGTAATTGTAATGGATAAGTCAACTGATGTAGTAGATGCAATCGCAAGGCTCTCTTATTTCTACAAGCATGAGAGTTGTGGTCAGTGCACACCTTGCAGGGAAGGTACAGGATGGCTTTGGATGATCATGGAAAGAATGAAGGTCGGAAATGCCAAATTGGAGGAGATTGACATGCTTCAAGAAGTGACAAAGCAGATCGAAGGGCACACGATCTGTGCACTTGGTGATGCAGCTGCTTGGCCAGTTCAGGGTCTGATCAGGCACTTCAGACCGGAGCTTGAGAGGAGGATTAGAGAGCGTGCAGACAGGGAGCTACTAGAGGCCGCTGCTTAATTTTTATGCTCAGGTTGGTTCTTGACCCTCAAGCTTTTCTATCTTACTACTTTTTGCATTTTTATTTTCATCTCTGTTTTGGCATTTGCGAGGAGTGGGTGAGATGCAGTTAGGAAAATTTAAGAATTAGTTTCTCAATTTTCTCAAAATTATATTGAAGATGTGCAGGCTATATGTGTAGTAGAATTCAGGGTGGGATTGGATATAGATTCTGTTTGGTAATTTTATTCGGATTGTAAGAATTGAACTGTTTATACGCAACCCGTGTTTTAAACTGGAAAATTTACCTCAGTTTCTCAATGGGATTCTATCCGAGTGCATTCTCAATTTTCTCAATTATCGCTGACTCAGCTCCAACTGGCTTAAAAACAGTAAAGCTTGAGCTCGACTTTGAATTTAAGCCATGAAGCTCGAATTCAAATTTAGTGTCATTTATTAGCAATTGAAGTTAGTTGTCTAGAGTCCGAATTTATATATGAAACAACAGAACAGGATTCTGAGTTTATGGCAACTCAAGCTTACCTGTTTATACTAAAACTTGGCTCACTGATTTATGAGCCGATAAAAAATTGATCTATTCTTTAGCAAATTTTCATCTACCCCGAACCTCTGCTCCTCTTAACTTTGCATTTCTTTGTCACTCAATTTGGTCAGGCTATGCGTAGTAGAATGTACCGATAATCTAGTATAAGTACAGATCAATAGTACCCTCTGAAGTTTTGCAGAATGCAACTCATGCTTTACTGATTTTGAGTATTATGATGTATTTGCAGACACTCTCGTGCTCCCTCTTTTATGGTAGATAGTTTTTTTTCCATGTACGCGTTACATTGCTTTTTTATCAGCTTTATGATTATACTGTTCCATAATCTTCTTAGAAATATGGTAACGGGAATTGATATTCGCTCTCATCCAGATGATGATAGCTGGTTTCTTTCGTGCAGGTGGAAAACCTTTTCCAGTAAGATCCCAATGAATAAGAATATTCAAGATATTGGTCTCGAGGTGCATCTAGGCCTCCCGGATTTCATTTTTATTGTTGCATCAAACTTCTGAATTGCTGGATCCATTATGTTATTTCAGAAGATTAGATAGATTCAAGTTTGAGGATATAAGACTATCTATCCCCCCAAAGAATGTTGATTTGGAAACCTTAGTTTTGATTGTCAATAAAAGCACTCACTTAAGTTATGACCCAAAATATTACCATCTGAAATACAAATGTACATTGTTGTTCATATTTACAAAAGCAGGGCCCACTTTACCTTTACCGATTGAATATTTAATGTGAGAGGTTGATTAGGACTCCTAATTGAAATGGTTGTAGGAGAAAAATATTCCTTAGTAATAGCAAACTCGCCGGGTTTAGACCCGTATACAATTCGAATCCGAAAAAAAGTTTAGAATTTGGTAAGAACTCTATATTCATATACCCGAATTCAAATTCGTATAAGAGTAATAAAACGGTTACAAATTTGAAATATAAAAAACTTGATCTATTTTTCTGTAAATATATATTAATTATATATATGGTAAATAAATAAATAAATATTATTATATATAAATAATTTTTTTAACCTTTAGATCATTTCACATCTGATGCTGCATTTTTACCTTAATTTTATCCTCATATAAAAGTATATGAATAAAAATTATAAAACATAGTTCTTTCGTCGTTTCATTCTCTTTTCATCATAGTCGTCGAATTATTTGTGGATTGTAGTATAATTGGCGTGAAATAGAATCTGATATGTAAGATTGTTAGATTATACATGTATGTTTTTAATCAGCAAAATAGAAAAGTAAAATATAGGAAGTTTTGACTTTTTGAAACGGGTTTTACCATATCAGTAACCGGATTCAAATCGGCCGATTTAGTAATACATATTATGAATTCGTTAGGATCCAGGTTCGGGTTCGAATTCGGTAAAAAAAGTTTAAAATGGATATAAATTCGGAATAAACAATTATGTATCCGTTTGCAGGCCTAGTAACAATGGAGACTTCATAAAAAAAATCTTGATACTTGAAAATTATCTACAAATGCGACAAATAATGAGATCGAAAATATCACAGCATACACGATGTGAAGGCTTATTGATATCGTGACGAACATCAACATGGGATGACCAAATGCCAAATGTCTATCAAGGCCACAAAAATATCAGTCTGTCTCAAGCCGGAACGGTTAAAGTTTCGCACATACGAAATATCTATTGTTGCTAAATTAAAGATTTGACTGTTAAAAATATTTATCTCAACACCTGTTAAGATTTTTTTTATGTTGAGACTTAAATAATTTCAGCCGTCAATTTTTTTTATCCAACGATCAACACGTATTCTACACGGTGTAAAACAACAGTTGTTCCGAACTAGAGCGGTGGCGTCAAAGTATCACGAAATACTACTTCAAGCATTTACTATACATTAAGCAATGGCCTCTAATTTTCCTGAATTTTTGTATTTCCAATTAATTAATTAAATCCTTCTTCACCAGTTCAGCTATAATTCCCAATATAGTATAATATCATTCATGGATTAATGAATATCCTCAAGCTTTTGAAATTCCTCATCAGGCTTCCAGGTACCAATATTTTATTCAAGAAAAATGCATAGATTTATTTATTCATTTTTATTTGGAAAACTCATGAGAATAGATAATAATTTTTGGTTTAGATCCTCGATAGATCAAGAATTCTGAGAAGTTATTATAGGAATTCATGTCAAGATGTCCTTTCTTCTCGTTTTTGTTTTTCTGGATTGGATCGGATTGTGTTTGGTTTGAAAATCGAAGTTTTTATAATAATAATATAAGAATTATTTGTAATATAATATATATGTTATGAATATAAATTTATTTATGTGTTCGGTACTCTTATAATCTTAAAGAAATATTTTAAAGTAAAAATCAATCTAAATATACTAGTATAACATATGATGAAAATAAAAATGCGGAAGATTCAGAATTTTTGCTACTTGTCCTAAATTAATCGTTTCGAGCGGCATTTTTTCTTGTCCAAGTTTAGTTCTTTTGTAGTTGTAATGATGTTTTAATAACTAATACTACCTTCATTCCTAAATATAAGACGTTTAAGATAGTAATATTGGTATTTTAATTAGAAAAATATCTTAATTTTTACTTCTTAAATTTTCACAACATGTAATGAAAGTCTTAAATTTAGGAATGGAGGGAGTAATTCTCACATTTTCCCTTATTTAACGTAAAGGAGAGAGGAAAAAAACAGTATTGTCTTCTAAACTTGTACATCGAGACCTTTTCAGACCCTGCTGATGTGGGACCTTATGCACTATGTACGATCTTTTTTTTTATTGTCTACTAAACATATATTTACTTGAAATTTAACACTTTCTTATTTTTCACGCATTCAGCATCTGGGACAACTAATTTAGGTTGCAACAAGAATCACTACAAATTGTCTATTTTTGAAATTTATTACCAATTCTTGCTTTTGCGTTATTTTTTTCTTTATATTGACAAGTATTTTGAAATAGACACTAATTTAAGATTTGTCATCTCGAATCTGGTTTGAATTCCTCAGGAAAATCAAGCAGCTATGTCTAGACATGGACCATTACATACATGTGGAGCCTCATTCCTAGCAATAATTCATACAACCTGCAGAAAATCACAAGAAATCAATGGACCATTAGGCAAATTAGCCAAAAAAATTAACTAAATCAATCAATTTTACTCTCCCAATTCTATACTCATTTCAGCATAATTGGCTATTAATCCTTTCCTTCACCGATGATTTTATCCTAACTTTCGAAAAATTCATAGAAATTATTTTTCCACCATCAACCCTTTTGTTCAACAAGATTGATAATCTTGTATACAAAGTTGAGATTGTCCCAGTAAAGTTTGATGAAGCCTTGAATAAATTTTTCTTTGATTTTGGATCGAATCCCGGTTGTTCTTGATTGGTTATTTATGCAAACCATATGGTGGTTGGAGTTATTTATATCTATTTTATTAAATCATTTGGGATGGAATAATAATAGTGATGGTGATTCTGTTGAGGAGAAGGATATAATGATTGATATGAATAGTAGCAATAACTTGGTAGAATCTGGGCATATCGCGAAATGCCCGAGTCAAGAAATGATCTTTGAAGAAGGAAAAACAGAGAGGAATGTTGATGAATGCGACGTTGAAAAGGCGAAAAACGAAGAAAAGTTGGTTCTTGAAGTGATGAAGATGGAGAATCCCAAGTATATTATACAAGTTTCTTCAAGGCCTAATGAATCTGGGATTTTGAATCCAGATTCATTTGAATTTCCTGCCATTGCAGCTTTCCCGGGAAATCGGCGTCAACAAAAGAGCAAATCAGCTGATGATCATCATGTTGAATTGCTGAGCATTTCAGGTCCCGGGCGCGAAGGGATTTTTGAAAACAGGAGAAAATCATTGGATCATGTAGAATTCCCCAGCATTGCAGTAGTTCCGGGGCGCAATCCTTCTAAAGAGAAGAGCATATCAGTTGATCAGACGACCAAGATTATTGAATTGGCAATTAGTGAAAACAAGGATGATGATTCTTTTGAAGGTAAGATTGAATTAATTGGCGGGAAATTTGAACAAGAAAATGTGGAGGGAATTGAGAAGAAAGATACAATGGAGACCATCCAAGAAATGGATAAGAAAGATCCAATTCTAGATTTATTTGAATCAAGATGGCTTCTTAAATAATTCTAGAAAAGTTTAGGGATGAATATAACGGGTCTGGTTGGATTGGATCTCAGTGTCAGACTAGTTTTAAACTCAAATCAAAATTTTCTTGAAATTTCATTCTCAGACTAAATTTAAAGAAAGTTTGAATTTTAGTGAAAAGTTATTTTATTGTACCCTATAGATGACTAATTTACACAAGTTATGACTTATGAGAGAGAGAGAGAGATATACCATTGTCCATTGATGTGTGCTTTGAATTATTATGTGTATACTACGGAAGGCTGTAGCGCAGATGATGCAGTACTTCAAACCTGGTGGTTTGGGGTTTGACACCAATAATAAAAAGAAAAATAATTATATGCGTTTAAAGTTTAAATCCTCAAAATCACTTTATTCTATATCTTAATGTACTTCTTTATGAAGAAATGTAACTTTAGATTGACATTTTGGCTATGGATCATTTATTGGTTAAAAAAGATTCAACCTTGACTAGTTGTTTCATTCAAAATTTGTTCAAAGAAAATTGTACCTAGATCTCCACCCCCACCACCACCACTTGCAAAACAGCTGCAAAATGGCAGAATTCCCAGGTTGATTATGTCCGAAAAGACCTGGATTTCGCCTTCATGTTCCGATCTTGTCGAGATTCTCAGAGACGGTTTTCATCCTAGGTCGAACCTCAGGGTCTGCTTCGGTGCATGCAAGAGCCACATGAAACACTGCCAAAACTTCCTTTTTTGCATGCACTTCTTTAAGCAACAATGGATCAACCATGTCCGAGAGCGGATTTTCCTCTTCAAATCCCTTCCTAACCCACCTTACTAGGTCCGTGATCTCTGTTGAAGTGGACGTTGTTGGAAGCGATAGTTCTTGAGACTTTCCGGTTAGCAATTCCAGCAATACAACTCCAAATGAGTACACGTCCCATTTTTGTGTAGGCCGGTTGGTAGGAACCCGAGCCTCTGGTGCTCGGTAGTTGTTAGGTCTGTCTGGTTGAGCCGGTTTCAAATATGGAAATGCTCCACCTATGAATCCACCGGATGATGAAGGGTTGTTGCCCGTGATGTTAATCAGCCGGTTAAGACCAAAATCGGATATGTAGGGTTGGAACTCGTTGTCGAGGAGAATGTTAGATGGTTTTACATCTCCATGGACAAATTTTCCTAGGGCTACATTCATGGAGATAGGCTAAGCCCCTTGCTGTCCCCTTCGCAACTTTCAGTCTCGTTGCCCACGATAAGTTTGGTGATGGCTGACCGCTCCTCCCTGCATCCGAGGTAAGATCACATTTTAGCTACCAATTGCTTCTTTTTATCAAAAAATAAAATAAAAATAGAATATCGGTCCCCTGTTTTCAACAAAGGGCCTATGGTTCCAGAAGTATTGTGTCAAGTACGGTAGCCTTCCTTGACAAGAATATACATAAACAATTTATCGCGTTTTAAAACAAAGTACTCATAATATGTTCATAGATTTATCATCTAAAAACGTTGAGCTCCAAAATGCAGTTAAGAACTAGCCCTTTTTAGGAACCAGCCGTTAATCCGGTAACCATAACTCAGCCGGTACTTCAATCTATACGACAGCATTCAAGCTGGGCAGTTTCTCTACGTTTATTAATCTATAGCTATCAGATTACCTATAAATGCATCCAAATAACATTGCACAATCCAAAATTAGTAACTATATCAACAAGAACCAAACATTCTTTGGCTAACTAAGATAATAGTTATTGCTTCTATAGGGCAGGTCCATCGCCTAATTATCTGTTTTTTTTCCGGAAAGAAATTTCGCTTCCCTTCAAGACGATCTTTATAACTTCAAAATCCAAAATAAAAAACGACTTTCAATTGGAAAGATTGCAATAAAAAGAAACTCAAAATTCACCACGATTTAGAGTAAACAAAAAACATAGCAAGAATTGAAGATTATAGTTCCATACCATGAAAGAAGAGAAGCCAAGTTGCCATTGGAAATGAAATCACTAATAAGAAGTTTCTCATCCGGAGCCCAATAATACGCTCTTAACTTCACGATATTCGGATGTTTCACCCTTCCAATCGCCTGAATCTCCGATACAAACTCCTTATACCTTTGTTCTCCACCTTCCCCTAACCTCCTAACCGCGACCGGGATCCCATTACCAAGCACAACTTTATAAACTATCCCCAATCCACTCTTCCCCAATACATAAGCTGAAGCCCTCAATAACTCATCAAGTTCGAAACTAAACCCCTTATCTATCGCCACAAGATCGCCCTCGCTCCCATTACCGCCGCTCCACCTCCACCAACTCCCTTTTCGGACTCCATTTCCGAATCATTACTCGGAAATCCTGTCATACAAGGAAAAGCACATGAATTCTTCTTCTCATGTCCACCAAATTTCCCTTTACCAGTACAACTACATCCACCGGAATCTTTCTTTCTCCAATAAATATAAACAATTACTAAACCTATAAATGTCACTCCTACAGCATCAGCCACAGATATCAATATAATCAACCCCGGTTTAAGCCCTTTTCGCGACTCATTTCCCTCGTTTTCTCGAGCCGAATTCCGAACATCGGATGAATTTTCTGAACCATTATTCTTACATCCCTTTTGCAATGGAAATCCACATAACATTGGATTATTCGAGAATGCAGTTGGACCCTGATTAGCAAAACTCCCCGTTTTTGGAATTTCGCCACTTAATTCATTATTCCTAAGATCAAAACTAACCGTAACCGGTAAATCCCCCAAAGATTTGGGAATAATCCCAGTAAAATGATTAAATGAAAGATTCAAAGTCCCTGATAAAGACTTCAATTCTCCAATATCTTGAGGAATTGAACCATTAAATGAATTTGAAGAGAGATCAAGTTGTTCCAAATTGGACAATTCCAGGAAAATCCCTTCCGGAATCTCACCGGAAAACTTATTTCCGGCAAGAATTAACCTCTGCAGCTGCCGGCAATTCCTTAACTCTTTCGGTAAGAAACCCACCATAGAATTATCCGAAAAATCGAGGTTTTGAAGACGAGGAAGATTACAAATTGAATTAGGAAGCGAACCCGAAAGATTGTTATTATAAAGAAATATACTGTGAAGTGAAGTAGCATTAAAGAGGTGATCAGGGATTGAACCATAAAGATTATTTCCATGGAGATTAAGTCGCCGGAGATAAATAAGTTTACCGAGCTCCGACGGAATGTATCCTTTAAGATTCCTACCGGAGATGGAAACTCCGTCGACTCGAGGATCACTTGAACTTGAAATGTTCATGCAGGAAATTCCAGTCCAATGACATGGGGTGTCGTCGTTCTCATCCCAGTTGGAAAATGCTGACGTGTCGCCGCTGTCCACGGCGGACTTGAGTGATAGCAGAGAGAGTCCATCTGAAGTTAAAGAAAATATGGGTTTTATCTGAATTACAAGAAATGCTGAAAAAAGTAATATTCTCAACTTTTGCATTTCTAGTAAGTAGTAACTTTTCACAAAAAAAATCTTAAATTTTAATTATTTTCAGACCATATGAAAAAAATAATAATAATAATAATGCAGGGGTGTTTTGATCAAGAAATGTGGTGGTGGTGGTGGTGGGAGGAGGAGGAGGAAGAGGAATTAGGGGGTGGTGGGTGAGATGGGGCAAAAATTAGTTGAGGTATTTAATAATGAAAGAAGGAAGGGGATTTGATTAGTGGGTCCTACCTCCAGCCAAGAGGGGAGAGAGAGAGAGAGAGAGAGGCTAGTTCTTCTTCTCTCCAACAGGAGTAGTAGTAGAAGAAAATCAATTCGCTAAGGGCAGCCCAGTTGGGTTATGATGTGGTAGATTGTGTATAAGGAGCTATTCTATTCAATTGATTTTGGGGATGGTAGATTTTGCATAAGGATGCATGATCGAATATTGACAAATTGCGAGTGTGAAAGTTTGGCCCTTGATGTGGGAGTGACTTCGTGATGGGTTAAGACAAGTCCTCTCACTTGGTCGAGTCACTGAGTCACCTCGATTTACATCTTACAATTTCTCTATGGGACTAGAGAATAAGAGCTCTGTGAACGTGGATAAAGCCCTTTTGTGCACAAGTAAAAAAAAATCAATGTGGCTTACATTCATATTCATATTCCTTTTACGTAATGAATAAATATAACGCTACAAATTATTAGCCAGACATTAACCTCAAGGGAATGAAAGAGTTTCCAAACCAATCTTAAGGGATTCGAATATCTAGGAATATGGGGATTCCTAACACTTAACAACGGGACAATAATCAATGGATCGGTTACAATGCATTCTGAATTTTCTCTTCACATAAATTTCAGTTTCGCAGTTGGAATCATAACTAAATTTATATGAAAGAGAGGTGGGACAAAATACACTATAACTGATTCACCTTTAGTTATCCTTAACGATCCAATTTTGAAAATTCATAAAAATACATAAAGAAAGCAAAAAAAAACACAAGCTGGATTTAAATGTTGAGATACTTTTTATGTAGTAATTTGTGTTAGCTTCTAAGCATGTTTTCATGATTAAGAATTGAGATATACATAATGATGAACATCTCCACAATGGTTTCTCATTTTTTTCTTCAAATTTAAGTTCATTTATACCCAATAATGATGTCAATTTACACATTCTCACGTGTGAAATTTTGTCACATAGGGTTATGTACTTGGGACAAAAATATGAATCAAGTTTAAGATGTCTTAATGAAGAAGACGTAGAAATCATTTGTTACGCCTGTGTCCGGGGATCTGAAACGTGACTCGTGTACCTAATAGTATCTACGACTCATGAATAATTCATTTTTCTTTAAGGCCCTAGCGACTTCGCTAAGCACCCAAACATACTTAGTCCAAGACTAACTAGATGTGCAGGATTTTCCAAAGGTGATGACCATAGATACTTATACTCATCTCATATACCATTCAATCATTTCAAATATATCTCATGTGAGATGATGTTCATATTCACAACTCATTAAGGCCATAATATCTTTTCTAGGCGCCTCAAGCATACCTATTCAACGTCTCAAACATACTTACCGCATAACCAATCAGGTGAGTAAGATTCTAGAGGTGATTTTCACCTCGTATGACGTAGCACTTAGTCTTGAAATATATTTTCAATGGTTATATATATACATTTTTGGTAAATTGGTAAATTGGTAATTTGGATCTTATCAACCCAAATGATTTAGTTGGAGTATACAAGTTTTTTTATAAACTTAATCGTACGATATGGAATCGCTCCTTGTGCAACTATCACAATTTTAATCCAGAAAATGAAGAAATTTGATTAACAATAAGTTACTAAAATTAAATGAACATGCAATAAGAGGATAGATATGATATGATTTGAGTGCCCATACCACACCAGTAGTAAATAGCCTCCCCAAATGGACCACCCACATATTTTTATAGCATTCAATAAATTGTCTCATTTAATATCATCCTGCCCTTTAGATGAAAACACCCCATAATCAAAATATGGTGGAACGAGTTTAGTTTTCCATTAGGTAAGATTTGAGTTTCAATCTTTATGTATGAAAATAAATCTGCTGGATGTATATATATATATATATATATATATATAGGTTTAAGGAGGATATTTATATTAGCAATTATAAAAATAAATTACAGGTGCCAGATTGAAAATCAAGCCGACGGTACAATAGTAACTAGACAAAGCCTGATTATGAATGGATGGGTTCCTCCGGTCATCTCACAAATCTCACTATATGTATCTTCGCCAATGCCCCAAGGGTGTAAACATATTGAGCTAACTGAATATAACAAATTGTAAGTATACCTTTCGTAAATGTTAAGTCTTAGACCTCATTGAAAAATCTGAACGGTAAAATAGATACAATTATCTGTCACAGTTTAGCCTTGAGCCTCGTCCAAAATCAAAATGAACAAAAGAAAAAGGAAAAAAAATGTCAATAATAATAATAGGGGCGTCTAATAATTCATTCCGCGTCCTATGTGGAACAACTTTTTTCAATACATATGGCATGTCTCATAACATGTGTTCTGATATTCAGAACAAATGTTTCTGCATGGTAAAAACAGAGCAGGTGTTCTGAGCTCAGAACAAGTTTCATTTTAAAATAACCTTAACTGTAAAAAATTCGAATTACCACTGTTTCGCACTGGAACCAGCGTCCTAATAATTCCATACCAATATAACAAGTCAAAATCTAATTCCAAACAAGGACATACATCTCCATCAAAATCATAGAACATGACTGGTACATTTCCTCATCAATCGTCACTGCTGCTGTTTATTGTTGGCAGCACTGAAATTGCAGATTCAGAGGATTTCTATTGTTTATAAGAAAGTTTTTCTTTGGGGAGTGAGTTTTCTATAAATATTGTATCCTCCAAAACTTTTAGTAAAAAATTCGCATTTTTAACATTTTTTTAGTTTCGTCCTTGGGCAGTGACTAATCACTTTCTCCATAAATACTTTTTGAAGAGATGAAAGATTAGGTGTATCATTAAATAAATTGATTCGACAGTTAAATTTTATTTGAAAAAAATAAATAATCATACACAGTCGTTTCTCATGTACATAGTGAAGTTGTTGAGAAACTCTATTTATATTGGTTTTCATTTCTTATAAATATTTTATGAAATATAATTAGTTACTTTATATATGAAAGACGATGAGATTTTTTTTTCTAAAAAAAAAAGTTATTTCAAGAAGGAATCCAAGTAGACTTTCCATGTTGATCGTTGCATATTCCTTATTAACTGTGACTGATACAAACACTACAAATCTGGTTTGTTTTGAGTCCACAGATTTATTGAATTCAGCAATCATTAATATAGTACACACAGCACTATTCATCACTTACTATTTATATCCAGAACTCCCCACGTACATAAAATTCAATCTTGAAACCGTTTTTGTGAGACTGACGTTATATCTTTTACATGAATTAAATGAGATTTACCTACAAATGTGTATTCCACTCAATTCATATGAGGGATTGTAGAGCTAATCTCAAAATGGACGGTTATATAATTTAGTGACACAATGTACCATTACTCATGTAATTTTTCTAACGAACATATTTAGTGTATAGTGAGATCGGATCTGGTATTGAACACTTATTGAGATTAGATCAGATATATACTTTCAGTTGTCAAATCTTTTATCCGATGATATAAATCTTTCGCGCTAGGGGCAGGAGTGTATAGTAGTAAGTTTGCTGCTGCAACCATGTGGTTTTCTTCATGGACCATTGACTTCCGGTGTAAATTGAATAATTTTAAGTCACCTCAAGGATGGATTAAGATCTAGAATAATTTAAGTCAAGATCACTGAATACAGATACTTTTTTTTCTTTTCTTTTTTTGAAGCCTAACTAGGCGTACACCTTAAGAGTGGAGAGAGTAGCACCTCATAAGAGGAGGAAGAGATAACCCTAGAAAGGGAGACAATTTAGAGGGTATCGAACCCACGACCACCGTCGCCCCACTGGGCTAAGGACCTTGTGATAATACAGATACTTTAAGATATATATTTTTCAATATAATCGCCGAAATTCCAATCATTAACTAGATTAATTCAAGTTCAAGTCGAGTTACATTAGTAGAATTTGATTCTTGTTCTAATGACGATTTGTATCTATTTTTCTAACTTATACGCTATAAGTATAAATTCATTTTGACCTTAGCAGTTTACTTAATAACTTTCTCAAACTGCTAAGTTATTATTTAATTTTAGATATTGAATTATTATGTTGTGAATCAAGTATTTTTATATACAACTTGCATATATATGTAATATCCAATCCACACCAGACAATTGAAGTATGACTAGCCGTTATGGATTTAAGTTACCCATTCATTTTGATAATAAATACTACCTCTATTCCTAAATATAAGACTTTCATTACATGTTGAGAAAATTAAAGAATAAAAAATTAAAATATTTTTATAATCAGGAATATCATTATTACTCTCTTAAATAGAATTAATGGTATACAAGTCAGATTTAATAGAGTAATATTAATATTTTAATTACAAAAACATCTTAATTTTTACTTAATTTTTACAACATGTAATAAAAAGTTTTATATTTATGAATGAATGGAGGGAATAGTATTAGGTCTATAAGTCGCACTTTCAAACTCTAATTAATACTAATAAATACTATAAAGAGTATGTTTTATTATTAATAGATTAATGGGAAATTTTTTTTATCTTGGTAGGCTACTAAGTCTATAAGTTACATCCAAACCAATGAGTGCAGTACACGTAAGAAGGAGAATTGATATAAGTTCAATTCTCTTTCCTACGTGTACTTTATTGATTGGCTTAGATGTAAGTTTTAAATTTATTAGCTTGCCAAGATAAAACTACTCGATTAATGGAGGGTTCTAAAGCTATAAGGTAATGATGGCCCTACTCCTTGAGTATAAGTCACGGAAAATTGAAATTATTAAGTAGCAGTATAAGTTACATCCAAATCAATGAGTGCAGTACACGTAAGAAGGAGAATTGATATAAGTTCAATTCTCTTTCCTACGTGTACTTTATTGATTGGCTTAGATGTAAGTTTTAAATTTAGTAGCTTACCAAGATAAAACTACTCGATTAATGGGGGGTTCTAAAGCTATAAGGTAATGATGGCCCTACTCCTTGAGTATTAAGTCATGGAAAATTGAAATTATTAAGTAGCACTATACTTTAGATAATCAACAAGCATTTGGGAGACAATATTCTTAGGCAATACAAGTAATAATACCATAATAAAGAACCACACAAAAATCCTAATTGCTTTGTAGTAAAGGGATCCAAATTATGTTTGTTCATCAGTAGCAAGCATGAGAATGAGGACCCACAAACTCCATGGTAAATTGTTTTTAATATGGGTGAAGAAATACCTTAAATTAGGTAACAAGCAAAGTTTAGCTTATTTACCTTACATGATTCAATCTTTTTTATTATTATTATTATTGAAATTTACATGAATCAATCCAATAAGACAATAGTTTAGTCATTTTGTAAAGGTTGATGGGATTTAAAAGTATAGTCTGTCCTCATTATTAATGGAATCCAAATGATCTCTAATTTGCTAAAATTTGTTATTGAACGAAACTAAATCTTGTGAAATCATATTGAATATTTGACAATGCATTTCCTACCTTAGTTTTTTTTTTTTTAAAAAAAAAAAAAAAAACAATGCATGTTTACCAACACACCTTATCAAATTTAATTATCTCTAAATACGTTCCTCAAAAAATCTGATTCGTACAGATTCATCCCCAACTAACGAAGAGATATTGGCGGAATTGCCACATATGAAATTGAACACTGTTTTTCAAAGAAATAACCAACTTATTTCTCGAGAAGGGATAGGAAACATGCACAATATCATTTGGATTAAGATTGTTTACATTTACACACATCCCTAATGAACAAGGCTATAGGCACGTAACTATTAAGTGCAAAGATCAAAAGAACTGTGATTGCTCCAACAAAAAGAAGTCACATAAATACAAGCAATCAGCAGACTATTCCAATGGACAAAGAAAGTTTCGAGGATTCAAGAAGCACCCGTATCTAAGTGTTTTTAGTAAGATCTGAGACCCTAAGTAATGCTCATATTCTTTTCACGATTTATTGATCATCTTTCATGATCTACGACTAATCAAGTACGCTTCTATAGTCAGAGCCCTCGTAGGAAACAATGCACCTAACATAAATTTTCCCCGTCAATCGTTACTTATGAGACACCGAGCTCGTACCTTAAGCTAATAACTCCCTGTCTATGTTAATGCACTAATTCTACTCTTACAACTAACAAAGGGCCAGACTAGTAATACTTTGATAAGAGAGTCATAACTCATAAGAGGTATCAATTTCATTAGACAAAGTAAACAAATTACCATACATGTTCAAGAGTTGTCCAAGATTTGCCAGAAAGATTAATATCGATTACAATTTTTTTTAAAATAAAGTTCAAGCAGCATTACCCAGATATCCTACATTAAGAAGTTGATGCCTCAATCATTTCCTGCTCCACCATTGTTGGCTCAACTGGATAGTAATGGTAATGAAGTTCACCAACATCATCTCCAGACATCTTCTTCCACCCGTTTGGTCCTACGTGATAAACTGGAAGGGAAAAAAAAACATGCATTGTAACCAATCCAGACGGATATATTTCAAAAAAGGAACGGGGAGAGAGGAAGCGTACCACTGACAACACCGCCACTAGCACCATCTCTGAAAGTAGCATGGTAAATAGAGCGTCTGGCCAACTCTGCAGCCTCCTCAACAGACATATCAAACTTATACCTACACAAATGAAGACAATTTTTGTAAGTTTTCATTTCGCAACAACTGAAAACAGTTCTGTAACTAAATAGAAGGGAGTGAGGCCGTACCCGCTATCCAGAACACCATAAGCATATGGTGAACCAGATCCAACTGAGAATCGATTTCCTTTAAGCCGTCCCCCCTCACTGTCGACATAATATAGGCCGGGACCCTATACAAACGGAATGACAAGAGTTTTAAGAGAAGTTGGATTCTAAATACATATATAAAAAAGTCCATCTCATAGTACCTTTTCGTCCCATCCAGCAATCATTGTTCCCACGGACAATCCCATACCACGATAAGAATATAGAATGTTCGCAAGCAACTTTGAAGCTCCAGTAACAGAAATTCTTCTTTTGTTTGCGAGCTCATGCAGACGGCACTGAAACATGCAAGATTTCTAAGTTATTGTTCATCCAAAAGGCATATAATCTGTACGACTAAAAACAACTAATATTTTGTGTCCTGCCTATATTTGGTGGATTGAGAGTCAAATGTATATAGGCAGATCAACAAGAAGAGGAAAAGCAGAAAAAATCTACGTCTCCACTATTATTAAACTGACATGGAAATGACACATAAAATGCCAACTTATAAAGTTGCAGCAGTCAATTAATTAATCAGTGTTAGAGTCATGATGAGATTTTGAAGTCTTAAGAGTCGAACTTTCCAAGCCCATAGATCCCAAAGATACTAATGTATTGAATGCATAAGTTTGGATTGAAGGGGAAACAGAAAAGCAGCATACCATCACAAGCCACTTCAACCAACATGTGTGTGTGTGTGTGTGTGTGTGTGTAGAGAGAGAGAGAGAGAGAATCTCCACAACCTATCTGTAAGATATCCCCAGGGCTACAGATGCCCCCAGTAACTCAGGTGAACTTGATTGCAGTTCAGTTAGCTCAAATATGCAATCACCACGAGTTCAATTTCACCTATAGTAAGACTCATTATGCTGTCAATTCTTACTCTCTATTAGAGAAGTTTACCTAATGTGTATGATATATATCCACAAACATCTATGAGTATTCAGCTATCAATAAATATTTCCTGCATAAGACCACGATCTCTCCTTTGTTATCGGGTAATTAATTTTATTATCCATGCTTTTGGTAGCTATCACCAAGGTTGTCAAGATCGTAATTTTGACTCGGAACGGAAGGGGTCTCAAAAATCGTAAACACGAGGATCGTAGCACGGATCGGAAGATCCGACAAAACTATTAAAATAATATTTCATGATAAATTTAAACCAATAGAACTAAAAATTTGAAATTAAAACACATACTAATAAGTGATAATCTTCAAAAGCAAACCAATAATTGATAAGATCTTTTAATCTAACAAGTTTCATAACAACAATTCTATCTTTCTAATTTTCTAATCTAGCACACCAATCAAGATGTATTGTAGAACAATTATTAATAGTAAGATTTCATTTTCTCAAATGTATTGTAAAATTTTTTATACAATAAAAACCATAAGAAATGATTAAACCAGTGCATTACAGAAATAATAGGAAAAAATTAAACCAGTGCATTAAACCAGTGATTAACAAATGATTAATCGTAATATTTATGAAGTTTAAGTTTGGCATAATAAAAAAATAGTAAAAGGGCGAGTGGAAAATGGTCCCTGAAGCAAGCCCAGGGCAAGTGGGCAACCCATTGATTAGCCGCTTCAGTGAAAAGAGACTTTTTTGGATCGTTTGGATCGTACGATCTTTTACGATCCAACTCTCCAGCGATTTTTAGTGCGATTTAACTCGATTTATACGATTTTACGATCCAACTCGCGATTTTGACAACATTGGCTATCACCCAATTTTTGGTGCCTGGTACAAACCATTATGACTACATAATAAACAAAGGACATGAAAGGGTTTGAAATTTCTGCATAGCTATTAGCTATGGTAGAAAAACGTTTAAGCAATAAACTACTTCATTAGACAATACAACTTAAATCTTTGAGCAGCACAGACCGGAAAAAAAAATTCTGCTACAACACATTGAAGCAGTTTCTGTGCTTAATTCATATAAATAAGCAAGCAAGCCAACTCAAATGCAAGGAAGAGAGCAAAGAACAAGTCATACCTTAATCCCCAAGTTTCTGTGCCAAAACTGACAGTCAGCAGCACCTCCAGCCATTGTGCCAAGCATGTATGGATTGATTTCAATGATTTTCTTGACAGATTGTGATGCTGTGAAGTTATCATGAAGTTAGTATAGATTTATACTTTAGAAACCACACGACATAAGTTAAAACTTAAAATATTTGCATGCCCATCTTAAACATTGGATACAAAACTGCAGTTTAGCATGACAACAGTCTGTGCTAATTCTCAGAAGTGTGGTTTGGCAACCCGGGTCAAATAACCAACAGTCATACTGCCTACTAGAAAAAGATGCTGCCTAATTTGGCATGAAAGAAAACTATTCAACACTAAATAAAATTTTCGAAGGTCTTAATACTGATGTCCAAATGCAGATTTCATTGCAGGTAAAAGAAGAGCTAAAACACCAAGGGTCCACGTTCCCCTGCCCCTGGCGTTCCATTCCGTACATGAACAATAACATTCAGCACTAACTGTCTAATTTTGAGTCTCACCGTCTTTCATACCATGATATATGGAACAGTTTAAAATACAGATCTAGATACAATAGTAGCCACAGAACAACAACGACGACGACAACAAATCCTTCATCTCAAGTAATTGGGGACCGGTCAGCTACATGAATCAACGAAATAATTCCGTGTGAACATGAACTTATACAAAGTAATAAAAGCATAAATTACTCTAGTGCTTTTATAATTACTCAATAGAAGGCTTCCTTGGAAGAAAGGCGAGCGAACCAAGTAACAAAGGCATACATTACTTAAAAATAAAAGCTTTAAACTCAAAGCATACAAATATATCCTCCCATGCTAGCACGAGAGTCAGCTGCAACTATGACGCCTTCCTTGAATATGAATGCCAAAGTTGTTGTTCCTTTAGCTGGTTTAACCATCTGGATTGCTTCTTTCTGGAACCCATCAAACTGAAAAGAGAAAACCCACAACATAAATAAAACAAAAAACGATTTAAGAAAATCCCAATTCAATAGCTCAATCTAAAAACACTACTCCCTTCATTCCTTAATGAGTCGTTTAGGACATGTAGTGAAAATTAAAGAAGAAAAAAGCAAGTACTCTGTTAGTCAAAATATCAATATTATTCTTTTTACATGGGATTTGTATACCACATTAATTCTATTTAAGAGAAAATATTAATATTTTGACTAACAAAATACCTTTTTCTTTTTTTTTGCTTAATTTTGGTCACATGTCATACACGACTTATATTAAGGAATGCAGGTAGTCCTTCCGTCCCAAATTGAATGTCCCAAAGAATAATAATAAAACTCACATTATCAGTGCTCGGAATCTGGAATTCAGGAGCTATGGAAAGACCATTGAACAATTCATTCGAGTTACCAAGAATTGAAGCCCTCGATTCAAGCCCACTAAAGTCAATATTCATCATTATTACTTCTGCAAAAAATAAATAAATAAACAGAAAATTTTCCAGAAATTATATAGGTCGTATTAGGTTAAAAAGAAGAAAATACAGTAAAAATCCCTAACCAAAGATTTACTTTACGATACTACAAAGATCAAAAAAAAATAGACGAACTTATGAGATTTGATTTGATCAATTACCTTACTCCAGAAGAAAGCTTGTGATTATTACGAAGAAATATTATGAAACTATATGGAAAGGGAAAAGTTTTGGAGAAATACAATTACTTTTTGGGCTTTCGTCATCTAAATTTTTGTTGTTTGGGCCTAATTGTAATATGAGAAATGAGTGTGGTCCTAAGCCCAAGTGTGAAACTCCGGAAGGTTGATAAGTAAGTTTAACTCAGCTGACTTCACATTTAATTCCAAAAGTTTGTTCGTGGTAAGATTCCGAGTTCATGTCACCATCGATCGACTTTGAGTTATTAAATTTGTTCTGCATATGTCATAACTAGATTAGTCGAGTCGATATCCGGATCACTAGTTTATTAATAAATTTGGAATTTGTCAGCATATTTTTGTCACCAAAATAAATAAGAGCATATTAGAAACTAAAAAAATAATAAAATTAATTATGCTGGCTATGGGGTTCGAACCCATGCGCACTTATGTGCAGAAGATCTTAAGTCTTCCCCCTTAACCACTCGGGCAAACCAGCTGATGAATTTAATACGGTCATCCATTATTAAATCACTTATGTTTTATCATAACAATGGAAAACAAACACTATAAATATTGGCATTTATATAAAAAATATTACAGTGAATATTAGAAAACTGTCCATTTTTCTTCTTCTTCTTCTTCTTTTTTTTGGCTGACTTGTTTTTATCAATTCGAGTGTATTTGAATCCAACTCTCAATTCAATTAAAGTCTCAATTTGAACAGAAAATCTCTTCATAAAAACAATTCACTTTTATAAACTTTAAAATAGAAAAGTGTAAAATAAAAGCTCTCTCCAAATAGTGAACATAATATCTTTACTTCTCTTCACGGAACCATATAATGAAGTACAATGGTTGTTAATTAATATTTAGATGGTTCCAAATTGAATATTTACAAAAAAATAAAATAAATATATTATCATAAAGTCATCTTTAATAAAAAAGCATAGTGGTAGAACTCATATATTAGAATTATAATCTTATAAATGTTCGGTTAGTTATGTAAGTTTAAAGATAAAATATGTTCATTATAATAAAGGAGATATTCATTTTAGAATAAAATAAAATAATAATGTAAACATTCAATTTAAAGGAAAGTAGTACTTTGACCATGAATCACCCAACACAAAGCTTATAACCTTTTGGGATCATGTCATTGACTACTAATTAATACTTCTTCAATCCCAAATTAAATGTTCACTTTGATAAATGTGCGATTGTTAAGGTTTTGATGAATTAAGTATATAAATAAAAGTTTAAAATATCCCTCATTAATTCTATTAATCTCATTAAGATTTATATTTTTCTCTCTCATTTCATCTCTCCTCCCTCTCAAATAATATTCAACTACCTCTTAAGTATGTGCTGGAAAATAATAATTTTAATTAATTAAGAGCATGGAATGAAGAGTTATAAAAATGGTAAAATTGAAAAAATTATCATTAATACATATTTTATTGAGTTAATCACTATTTATGCCCCCTCAACTATTTTCAAAAGTAAATTATGCCCCTTTTGATTTTTGTGTGCCATTAATATCCCCAAAAATATCCAATTGTGGCGGAATCCGACGACTCATGGTGGCTCTGCACATATGCCTCCCACATGCCCGATTTTGTAGAGGCAAAATTGTCCATAAATTATTCTTCTTCATTTTCTTCCCCAATAACCATATTCAATTAATCTTCTTCCCCAATCCACCATCTTCAATTAATCTTCTTGCCCAATCCCTTCATAAATTCCATTGCAAAAGATCAAAATGTACCCTCACCCATTTCTTTTCATCAATTCCCATATCATTTTAAAACCTAATTTGCAATCACAATCAAATCATTACAAAAAACCACAAAATTTTCACCTAAGAATCAAATCCCAAAAAACTCATTTGTCAAACAAATCAAGAACTGCATTTACAATAACAATCAATCGAATTTGTCAAACAGATACAGAGTATCCTTGTGACTGGAATCCAAGCACTGAGCAGCTTTCTGCGACTTGAAAGATATGACTTTTGTAAGCTCTTCTACGATTTTACACTCTCTTTGGTCATCCATAAGCATTTGTGCTTATGGTTTCAAATGTTAGTGAAGCAAAAATTTCTAGATGCTACGAATAAATAACAAATCAAAACATATTTCTATAAGACAAAAGAAATCAAATTAATCAATTCCCTGAACTTGGTAATGTACCGATGATCTGGGCCACCCTCTTTGGAACCCAATTTAATTGAAAAATGACAGCCTTCAAAATCTCTTCTATTTCTCTTCTTTAACTGCAAAAATTCCAAAATCATTGTCTTTTTCATTTGGCGAGTCTCTATGCCAAAGGAAACCTTAAAACCATGGCATTCTCTGCTGGCCAATATTTCAAAACGAAAAAAAAAAATCATTAGATCAATTAGAGTAATTTTCGGCAAATCTTTTTCGCTTTTTGGGAAAGAATATGAAGATCTTCAGCATTTTTATGGACGAATTTGCCCTTAACAATTCGACCGTGTGGGTCACACATGTGAAAAAAACGGGGAGGTTCACCGGATTCCATCACAATTGGGTATTTTTGGCACCTCGTAAATTGTTAAGGGTATTAATGGCACGAAAAAATCAAAAGACGTATAACTTGCTTTTTAAAATTGTTGAAGGGGTATAAATAGTGATTTACTCTACTTTATTTAAAAAATAATTAATTAATTTGAGACAAATAAAAAAAGAATCGTCCACAATTAATTTGTGACGGAGAGGGTATTACTAGAGACTACGACAAAGGTCGATATCATGAGAAGAAGGTGCATGCATATGGAATCACATGCATTAGCTGATTCTCCACCATTAATATTCCCCTCTCTCACTCCCCTCTTCAAAACGGAAATATCTGATATGGATTAGGGTCACTGGTAGGGCACTGATCCACTTGGCTGTTATTCCGCCACGTCACCTTCTCCTCCTTTAAAAATAAAATTGCATCTCTCAATCAGAGTTAAAATATAAAAAAGATACTTCTGATATTGACACAGTTAAGAGTACAAAATTGTCTCTCTTCTCATTTTATAGTGATGTGACAATTTTATACTTTTAACTGTATACATATTAGAATTATCTTTTTTATATTTTAACTGTGATTGATAGATGAATTTTTTTTTTTTTTAAAGGAGGAGGGGGCGACGTGGGGCCATATATCAGAATATTCCCTTCAAAACTCAATGTCCAGTCCGGCTCCTATGCAGAATAACCAAAGTTCCGCACATGCGGAACAATCCCAGCCGTCGAATGAGATTTTGAACGGTCCAGATCTAGAGAGAGAAAAGTTGCGGCTGACTTAAAAAATAATATAAAAAAAAATTTCTCTCTCCAGATCTGGACCGTTAAAAAATCTCATCCGACGGCTGAAGCGTATCCCGCACCGTACGGAACAAAGCTGTCCCGCATAGGAGCCGGGAACCTCAATGTCTCCCTCGCATTGTCCAAGTAGGAAGACACTATTTCGGTCAGCACTCAACTTTGTAATGGGACCGACTTGATACAAGCATAAATTAATATAAATGTGGTATTTGAATTTTGAAATAGTGATCAGATAAAAAAATATTTTAACTTTCTAAAAATATAACTTACCTTAAAATTATATTTTCAATACTTTTTATTCACAAACTCGAGCAATAATTTACATGAACATGTAATTTGAACTCAGCCTTGCTCTTCTCAAAATTAAGCACATGGATGCATGGTTATCTTCTAACTTGAATTTAAAGTTTGATTATATATATATATATATATATATATATGTGTGTGTGTGTGTGTGTGTGTGTGTGTGTGTGTGTATTTTGAAAAATAAATTATAGGTTTGACTCAAGTCCTTTTGGAATATGCAAAGTTGACATATGAATTCCACCGGCCAAGATTAGAGAACACAGTATGTTGTTTTCATTCCTGTCTTAACCATTTAAAATTCGCAACATAAATATTCTTTTTAATTTCATTTAAAGTGCGTATTTACGTGATGAATTCTGATTAGTCAAGACATTCATTAGAAAACGAGTTGGGATAGACGAATTTAGGGAAGTGATGTAAGATGTATTATTTTTTCCAATTTTTATAGATATTTAGTAGTAATATAAAGATTTCTAATGTCGGGGAGTATAAAGGGTAAAAATCATTTGTACCCGTGTATGTTCATATTCATGTATGCTTAATCACTCAGAATTTTTTTATGTGTATATTTTTTCTAATTATTTACACATAATGAATCGTGAATAATTGTGCATAAAAATGGATAAATACACGGGTACATACGATTACGAATATAAATTTGTTCTATTCCACGTTCAAAAGCTCCTTTTTGGACCAACATAAAACACTATCATTTAGGTTTTAGTCTAATCAATCATTTATATTTTGACCCTTTATTCTTCAATCTAAGGTTTGATTTTTTATTTCTTACTTAGTCTCCCATGTTCCTTAATAATCATTTCAAGAATATATTCCCTTAAAACACTTTAAACATCATCATTATTGATCAAAATGGAAGGTCTTTTTGAAGAAATTAAAAATTATTATAAGTAAAACGAAATGAATATGTGTTGTTAGTAAACAAATTCAAATTTTATCAATATAATAAAGAGCTTTTTGGTGTCTTTGAACAACATTTTAAATGTTAAATTTCATATTCGGCATTATATTTATTTTTGCAAATAATTAATCTGTTATTAAAGGTATTACTTAGGGTCGTTTATGTTCCCTGAAACCTGGACCAAAGCACCATATGTCGGTTCCATCCATATGGAGATCTCTGGCTTCTGTCCCCCTAAACCTAAAAAATATTCCAAAAATTATGTTCATATATCAAACTCTTATACTAATGTCATCATGTGCAGTGTCACCAGTCAGGTGAAAGCGAGTACTCTGCCCACGGCACTCGAGGTCGTGGGTTCGATACCCTCCGTCTGCGTGCGGCAAGCTTTAATCTCCCTTTTTAGGGTTATCTTCTCCTCGTCTGAGGCAGTTCTCTCTCCCCTATATAGGGTAACCGCCCAATTGGGCTTCAAAGAAAAAAACAAAAAAAAAATGTCATCGTGTGCAAATATATCTGCGAACCCCATCCATGTCTCTTTTGCATTTGGATACTTTTGTTTGAAAATTTATGTCTCAAAATTTTAAAAAATAAATTATTTATGAGAAAAATTTAAATTCGAAAGTACTAAGTTTGTGTTATAGAAAGTGGTGCACAAATTCCTGTATATTTGTCACGTGTATATTTTTTGTCTGTGGGTTCCACTATTTTTTTAGGTTATAATTTTTTAATTAAAAATTTAATACATATTATTTTTTTATTAATGGAATAGGGAAATGGACACCGAATGAGGACAGATAATTCCTACCCATTAACTAACCAAGAAAGTAGCAAGGTATATATATATTTTTTTTTTGAAGCCACTAATGGGCGAATTACAGCGGATAGTACCCTAGATCGGTCTATTGTAGCATGCCCCATGCCTGGGGAGAGTATTGCCTCACCAGAGGAGGAGGAGAACGCCTCACCAGAGGAGGAGAAATATTATTGCCCCATTTTTGTGGGGAGAGGGTGTCGAACTTGACCTTTCGGTCCCAAGCCAAAGACTTACCCACTTGGGCAAGCCTTTTGTTGACAGTAGCAAGGTATATTAGAGGATCTTGTTAGTGAAATTTAGGGGAAGAAGTTTTGTCATCTAACATAAAATATGATTTTCAAAACAAAAGATATATAATTAACATAATTTCTACTATCGATTTTTTACTGTTGAATCATTACACTATAGAAGAGTCAAATATGTATTACAATCAAAGGTGTCATATCCCAGTGGACGAGACGACTGTGAAGTCGCGAGTTCGATACCCTCCTCCCCCACATGGGACAACCGCCCAGCCATAAGGAGATTACAAATTAATGTAATATGGATCAATTGCCATGATCATAAGGAGATTAATTACTGGTTACGCACTTGATTAAATACACTTTTTTATCGGTTGATAGCTTCTAAATCCGAGTCACACAAGTGACAATCACATATGTTGAATTTGTATAAAGAAAATGATTAATGGTTACAAATTATTGGTTAAATTTGACTTAAAAATCAAAATTAAACAATATTCGCCTCTTGTTGGTATAAGGGATTAAACGGTTTATTTGCAATTTTCTTCCAATTTAGCCAATTAATTAGTTCAATCTTAGTCATCTAGTATTACCCTTTTGTATAAACTATAATCACTGCTCACTAGACTATAAATGTTGGGCAATTAAGAGTGTCATACTCAGAATATGAATGTAGTGGAAATGCGTATGTTAAAATAGACGTGTGACATACGAAAATGGATAGAATGAGAAATGAGAATACTCAAAATAAGCTAGGTGTGTCACTTATTTAAAACAATATGAGAAATGACTGCTTGCATTGGTTTACGCACATTAAAAGAATGTCAAGTTATGATACGATTACAAGAATTGAAGGATTTGAATAATATTGTGGTTGTAAGAGGCAGATGGAGACCGAAGAAGACTTGAGCGGAAGTGATAAAAGGGGATGTGAATTTGCTATATTTATATGGAAGTTATTCTTTGTATCGAAATAAATTGAGAGAATGTATTCATGTGAATAACCCTACGTAATTTTTTATTTGATTTATATAATCGACTTCAATCTTTTGGGATAAAGAATTGATTGTGGCTGTACTGTGCACTAGACTATTGAAGTTAATAAACATGACCACTAACCCCACCCCCTTATCCATTTTGTTTACATCCCCTTCCTCATTTTTTTTTTTTATTTTTTCTCTCTCCTCCAAAAAATTCTCCCAATTCACTCTCCCTGCCCTGCCGAAAATTTGATGTCGCCGACGAAAAATCGTCGCCGCCTGCTGCCGCTGGACTGCAGTGGCCGGAATTTTTTTGGAGACCATCATCTTGTTACAAACGTCGGACTCATCAACTTTGTCTTAAGACCCAACACCAAAATCATATCACACCTTAACACAATGTAAGTTTTACTTTTTCAAATTTTGAAAAATTCACTTAAAAATAGGTAGATCTGAATTTTTTTGTATTAAATGTTATTTATTTAACTTTAAATTATACTAGATCCTGATTTTTTTTTTTGCAAAAATGGACTGAAAATGGATAATAGGGTAAAAGTGTTGGCGGTGCGTGTGGACCGCATGCTGACGTCAGCATGCGTTTTTTTTTTTTAAATTTTGGCCGCGGCCTGCCATGTCACTGCATGCTGACGTCACCTACCGCGTGTAAATCTGCACGCGGGTGGGAAAAAAATTTCCCAATTTTTTTTTAAAACATAATAATAATAATCCGCATGCTGAAGGTGGATGACGTCACCGCATGCGCGTCAACAAACGGTGACATCATCAACCGCATGCGGTGGTTTCTGCATAGAATCATTTTCAGTCCAGATTTCTCCAGTCCGATGAATTTTTCCCACTTTTTTTCAATTTAAAAGTGTTTTTTTACCCAAAAAAATAAATATTGTTAAAATAACGAGAAAAGTATAGGGAAGTATTTACCTCAAAATCAATGTCTTCCAAATAACCATAAACGTCGGAGTCCATTTAGCCGGAATCTAGTCGGAATTTTTTTTTTGCTCCAAGTTTTTTTTTAAATTGATATTTTGTGGTAAATCTAGTCCTATTAACTATATAAATATATATATATATATATATATATATATATATATATATATATATATTTGGCAGGATTCATGCTTTCGTAGCGGCGGCGATTTCCGGTAGCGACGGTGATGATTTCCGGTGGTGGCAAGTTTTAATCTAGAGAGAGGAGAGAGATTTTTTTTTTTAAATGAGGGAGAGGGGTGTAAACAAAATGGAATGGGGTGGGTGTGTGGTTGGGTGGGTAGTGTGCCTCTTAATAAATTAAAATCATCCACACATCCAAATATCTTACCGACAGGCCAGGTAATTGAAATCATAACATAGGTAACGGGTCCGTACCATGCAAATTAATCAACAAAGAAACAAATTTCTAATACTATGTCATTCCAATTTAATGTTAACATAGATATATTTATTTCTAAACCATATTATTAAAAAGAAATAAAACAAAAAATGAACAGCCAATGACAGAACGCTCAACAGAAATTCCAACTTCTTCCATAATTATTATGAAGGCCCCTTTGAATTTGAGGGCCCTTTAATTTGAGTTGTTGTACAATGTTAAAAATACTTACTTCGTACGGTTTGATTAAATTGAAATTTTGGATTTCAGTTTCAGTTTCAGTCTAGCCTCAAATATTTTAATCAAAACAATATTTTAGATTACCTAATGTTTGAGGTTTTATACTCGGATCAATTAATCTAAAAAGAGTTTGAATCCACGACTGAGTTTCAAAACAATGTCAAACTTATACTATACTAAATTCAAATACACCCTAAATCGTTTGTCAAAAAATTAAGTCATTTTCCTAAATTACTTGTAATTTTCAAAATAACAATTGTTCATTTCAATCTTGTTCTTATTTAACTAACTCAATAGACACAATATTAATATTAGATTGGTCGTGTGACTCGATAAAACAAATCAAACTAATTATTTCTTTAATCTGTGTAGAAGTAAAATTCTAGATGAGTAATTTGTCTCAATAATTACTTATTTTTTAAATGTAAATGATTCTATTATTAACTTATATTGGATCGTACACGTGGATGTTGAAAATTAACTTAATTTATACTTAGATTGAGTCTAATAAGAGTTTAATCTGGTTTAATACTTGGACCAATACTCAAACTCACTTTACCTTGACTATGTGTTAAAAACCTGAAGTATAGGGTCATTCAAAAACTGCAATGATTTGATACTAATCTGAAATTCTTTTTTTTTTTTGAGGGAAAAAGGGTAATCATTCCATATCAGCAAGAACTGCGGTTACACAAGAAGGAGGAACACTCTCAACAAAAGTGCGAGTATTCTCAAGTGAGGTACCAAAGCTAGCTAACAAGTGAGCTACTATGTTACCATCCCTGCGAACATGTTGGATGGTAATAGATGGAAAAAATAATAGTTCATTTTGTATTAAGGCCACGATGTGCCCAACATCGGAGAGGTCTTCGATATCATTTCGAAGTCGACTAAGCTGCTTCCCGGAGAATCCGTCTCCACTATCAATCTTTGTGTTGACAAAGTCTATGGCAAAAGCGAACACCCTCAATATTGCAACAAGTTACGCATGAATTGGGGATACCGATTGCCGAAAGTCCGCTGCAAAGCTGCCCGAGGACCTCCCAGTTAGAGTTTCGGATCACCGCTCAGAGCACCCGCCCTGGTGAGAAGACCGGGAAGCATCACGGTTCAATTTATAGCTATCACTGCGTGGTGGAACCCAGCGCCCATCCCCAATCATCGGTGGTACAAAGATGTTCGCATGCGAGGCTTCCGAGAGCTGTGATAGAATTCCTCCGCTGATGCATAAATTTGCTCGACAATTTCCAGCTCCTTTGTGATGCGCTCTGAAAAAGCGTGGGAGTTTCTCCTTAACCAAAGGAACCACAAGAAATGAACAAAAACACTAACATGCCCACTGATCCTCTTTTTGTAAAAACCCGTCAAGAAAATCCATTAAGCTTGCCGCGCCACGACTCACTCCACTTAGCATATCCTTCCATATAATCCCACACGAGAGGATGAGTACAGGGCGGTCGAAAAACAAATGTCGGTCCGATTCCATGCCATTCCCATGCCAGGGAGCAAATGGGGCTTTTACTCGGAATACGCCTAGAGATATTTACATTGGTTTGCAAAATCCCGTGGCAACATCTCCATACAAATAACTTCGAGTTTTGGAGGTACCCGAAGATGCCAAATTGAGTCCCAAAATTTCCGGGACGCTTTGTCCCCAGTTGATGTCTCCACCCCAACCTCAGTACGATGCAAGTAGTCCATCAACGCAAAGTATCCCGATTTCACTGTGTATCTCCCAGTTTTATGGTATGCCCAAACTAATACATCCTCCGGCCGAGAGGGACAAAGTGGTATATCGAGCACATTGTGAACATCATATGGATTTAGGAGTTGTCCCAGTAGCTCCTCCTTCCAGCAGCCTCGCTCTTCATCCATTAGGTGGGTCACGGGTAAGCTTATAAATTGAGGAGGGCACGGGGTGGTGATCTGAAAAGTTGGAGGTGTCGGAAGCCACCTATCCCCCCAGACTCGAATGCGCCGTCCATTCCCCACTCTCCATTTCAGCCCCAAATGCAGCAGATATTGTCCATCTAACATACTCTTCCACATGTATGAAGCTTTTGCACCCATTTTAGCATTGAGGAAGTTAGTATCCGGGTGATACTTAGCCTTGAGAACACGGCTGACTAGAGTGTTCGGGTTATGAGTGATACGTCAAGATTGCTTCGCCCGATAGAGCAAGATTAAAGGCCTCCAAGTCACGTAAACCAAGTCCACCTTTTGATTTAGGCACACAAATACTCTTCCAAGATTTCCAATGAATCTTCCTCGAACCATCATTTCCATCCCCACCAAAAGCTGTCTCATCATAGATGTAAGAGCATTCCTAGTTTCTTCGGGGAATAAGAAAACACGACATGATATAATTAGGCATTGCTTGAACCCACGGACTTTAGTAAAACCTCTTTCCCGACTTGCGAAAGAAATTTTTTCTTTCCATCCATTAAGCTTTTTCCATACCATATCCTTCACAAAAGAGAAAGCCTTGTTCTTAGAGCGACCAACAATGTAAGGCATTCCAAGATATTTACCTTTACCATCGTCCTCTATCACTCCAGTGCCGCGTATGCACGTTTCTTTCAAAGCCATATTAGCACCTTTACCGAAATAAGCAGAGGACTTAGTGCGATTGATGAATTGACCCGAATGATACTCGTACTCCTCCAGTATACCCTGTATAGTGTCAATATTGCGCATCGAAGCCTGCGCAAAGATAATACTATCATCAGCGAATAGTAAATGAGACACCTCCGGACTGAAGCGCCCATCCGACTCCCAGTCAAAGAACGATCTCAGCGCGCCTCGGATTAAAGCGGAAAAAACCCTACGAGCATAAAATAAATAGAAAGGGGGACAAGGGATCCCCTTGTCTGATTCCGCGGCTAGGCCGGAACATTGTTGAGGGTTGTCCATTCAGCAGGACCGAGAACCTTACAGTCCGGATGCAGGACATAATTGTACGGACCAGCTTTTGTGGAAAACATAAGATGTTCATGACTGCCTCCAGATAATCCCATTCCACACGGTCAAAGGCCTTGCTCATATCCAACTTCAGAGCAATCTCCGAATGTTTTTTAGCTGTCACCTGCAAGGTGTGAAAAACCTCAAACGCAACAATTGCATTATCCGTGATAAGTCTCGCCTTTAACGAAGGCACTTTGAGCCTCATCAATAATTTTTCCCATCACTAACTTGATCTGTTCACCAAAGTTTTAGACACAAGCTTGTAAAGTACATTACCACGGACTAATGGGCCGATAATCCGTCATGCGAATAGGGGGACTTGACTTAGGAATAAGTACTAATGTAAGTGTAGTTAAGAGGTTCAACATCATCACCATTATTCGAGAATGCCAAGTACCATATCAGTTATTCCTTCACCACAAAAACTCCACATTTTATGAAGGAAACATGCATGCATACCATCCGGACCAGGGAGATTTCATACACGGTGTGTTCTTGATGCTTTGGCAACTTCCATCGGAGAAAAAAGCGATCGAGGAGCTAGTCGTCCCTCGGATCAATCACCTCTGTGAACAAGGTAGTATCTAGAGGCGAATGGTTAGAGCCTACGCTTGATGAAAACAATTCCTTAAAGTAGTCAAGGGCCAACTTTTGTATATGCATATCATTATCCGTGATTTCTCCATCCGCCATTTCAAGTCTGTGGATGATGTTCCGCGAGCGCCGGCTACTCGCTTTATGGTGAAAGTATTTTGTGTTCCGATCTCCCTCTTTTAACCAATCTGCTCTTGAGCGAGCCTTCCAGTAACTTTCCTGATCCGCAAGTAGGGATTCTAGTCGGATCATCAATCGTTTTTCCTCAGAATGTATCAATGGACCATGAGTACGCATTAGGAAAAGGCGTCCTTCTACATCCGAAATTTGCTTTGATAGTCCTTTGAATTTTTCGGCACCCCATTGAAGTAAGGCTTCGCGAGTTGCCAAGACTCGCTCATTAATCGAGTCTGCATTCATTGATCTCAACGAAGTCCACTGTGACTCCCAAATGTCGGCACATTCCGGATGCCTAAGCCACAGAGGCTCAAATCTCTTTAATTTTTTGCCACGGTATAGGCGTCCATTTCTCATCCTTTGGGATGTCACAACTATGGGTAAATGGTCTGACCCTTCATGAGATAAAACATATACGTGGGATGTCGGATATTTCAACTTCCATGCATCATTTGCAAATCCCCTATCCAACCGTTCATATACTGTGTGCGGTTCATCCCTCCCGTTATTCCAAGTGAACTTTGGTCCAGAGTAACCAAGATCATGTAATGCAGAGTTAGAGAGCGCTTCTCTGAAACGGATTATTTGACTTTGAGGCCTTTGCATTCTACCTGTTTTCTCATGATCAAATAATATTTCATTAAAATCCCCCACAACTAACCATGGTAGTTGCTGCAACTGTGATAGTCGCGCCAACAAAGTCCAAGATTCATGTCTGAGTTCGTGTTTGGGATTACCATAAAAACCAGTTATGCGCCATACAAAACCATCATCCTCTGTAATGTAAGCATCAATGTGACCCGGTGAATAACTAAGAATTGTAAGATTTATATCAGAACTCCAAAGTAAGGCAAGACTGCCACTTCGGTTTATTCGATCTACAAAAAAACCATTACGAAATCCTAATCTAATGCGAATAGCAACCATCGCAGAACTGAAAAGTAAAGTTTCAGAAAGAAAAAGTACACCGGGGTTTACAGCCCTAACAAGACTGTTCAAGTTTCGAATTGCACGAGAAGTCCCCAATCCTCGGCAATTCCATGCTAAAGTATTCATTGATATCGGCGGGGATGCTCAGCATTCCCCACCGCTGGTTCGTCGAAAGTTTCCTGCAATGTAGTGTTGGTTTGCAAGGGTACATCATCCATACATATTCCCGAAACAACATGCCGAGGTCGCTTTGAAGCCCCTGCATTATCATCATTGGTGCCAGCAACAAAAGACCTCTTGGAAACCTTAATCATCCTCCGCCCGCTCTCAGTGGCCGCAACTGTCCGAGGAGCAGTATCAGTTACCGCGATCCGCGGGACATTATTTGTTGCAGCTTTCACGCCCAGACCATCACATCCAAGACTGGCCAGATAAGTCGCCGGGTCTGAGTGCCTTACCATAACATCAAACGGCACTTCCGTTACTCCCCCAAGATTGATACCAAATGGCATCTTACCGATATCCGTCAACTCCTCCGGTTTCGCTGTACAATTCTTATAGCGATGTCCGATCAGTCCACAGTAAAAACATAACTTAGGGAGACGCTCATAACGGATTTTGAGGAGACGCTCTATCCCCTCATGCAAGCGTAATTTGATGAACCGTCTCAGCGGTTTCGTTAAATCGACAAGCACCCGTAGCCTCAGAAAGCTATTGCCTTGGCCCCCAACAACAACACATACCTGAATTTCTTGACAGTGAGAAAATCCCCGAGCCACCCGTGCAGCGACTTCTAGACTCGCCAACATTCGATCCTCGACACCCACATGCACCCAGAAATACTCAGCCATGAAATCTTTGAGGACCGGTACATAATCTGCCTGCCATAAGCGAAGAATGACGATATGATTGTCAAAACTCCACGGTCCGTGTTTAAGGACAAACTCCGCAGCCTCATCAGTACCAAAGAAAAATTGATAGAAACCATTCTCCAAGCTTTGAATATGAAAATCCCCGCAACGCCATGCACGTGCCATAGCGGACTTGAATCCCATATGATTAATGGGGCCATGTTCATGCACAATTCCAAACAGGCTTCGCTTGCATTCAGCCAAACCAGTAACCAAATCCGTTGCCGTAAGTTCGATGATCTCAGATTCTTCTTCGGTAAGGTTGATCGATTCAAATTGAAGCGCAATATCCCGCTCCATTGTAATTTTGCTAATACCTTCCTTGCGAACAGAAGCGTGGTAAAGGAAAGAGAGGGTAGGACGAAGATCACTGGTGTTCACAGGCCAAAGATCGAATTTTTCCAAAACCCTAGCGTGGAAGATCGAGTTTTCCAAAACCCTAGCGTGGAAACCGAGGACAAAGAACCCTAGCCGACTAGGGAGTAAATATTCCTGATACTAATCTGAAATTCTAATATTAGGATTAAAAAAATTCAAACTTAAGCCCATTTAAATCACACAATATATCTTCTATTCATTGAAAAGAAGAATAAAACCACATAGAATATACACAACCAATTAATGAGTCCAAGCATTACCAGATTGGTGGAATGCTCCTATAAAATGAAGTTGAATTACACTAACTGGCGGAGCAAAACAAACTAATCCGTGACTTGCAAATTTTCTAAAAGCGAACCACCTTAGACAGAGGCGGTTACCTTCATTTTAAGAGCCGCCTAAATTTCGCTAGGAAACAATAAATGGTGAAAGATCATCACCAATAGCGTATAGAGGGAGTGTAATTATAAATAATTAAAAAAATACTTAATTTTGTTACTTTGAATCCTACATTGAATCTTCTGTGATGCTTTTAATTATAATCACATTCATACATATATAGTTTATTAATTTGTCCTTATTATTTATATATTTTAATTTACATTATATTTATGAAGATTTCGTAATAAATATCTCAGACATAAAATTATCTGTCTCTATTTTGTATCTACGAATAATGATTGTCACGTGTTCACTTTTTTCTCTATGAGATTTATTATTTTGTTAGGTTATAAATTTATAAAATTAACACATGTCAATTTTTTATTTGTGGAATAGAGAACAAAACACCGAATGGGGATAGAAAATTTCTACCCATAAAGAGTGTTGCGATTTTTTTAAATCGGGTGGAGGAGAACTACAGAAAACACCGCGAATGACGGATCTAGTTTGGCAAAAAGCCCGGAAAAATGATTGTGGAAATCGATGGTGAAAATGGAACCACGTGGACTGGTTCTGGGGTGAGATTAAACTAACAAACAGCAGATTTGACAGGCAGTTTTTCGTACCCTTCAACGGCGACAGTCGCTGCGGGAGAGTATTTAAGGGTAAAATTACCAAACTGCCCTAGTAAAGAACTTTTTGATAACAATTTATTTTTTGCCTCATTTGTGGAGCTAGTCATCATATAATATTACAAACTATATTCAAATTGATTACCATAAAAAAACTTTTTTTTTAAGTCCAATTAGGCGGTTGCCCCATTTAGGGGAGAGAGAACTGCCTCAAACGAGGAGGAGATAACCCTATAAAGGGAGATTAAAATTTGTCGTACGCAGGTGGAGGGTATCGAACCCACGATCTCAAGATTGTGGGCAGGCGTCTGCCCCACTAGGTTAGGACACTTTTGATATATATATATATATATATATATATATAAAACTAGATTGGTTAGGTATTCTTCTTTTGTCCTAATTGTGGTACTTTTGAATAATCATGATGAGTTCGCATAAAAAATAGTCATTTGATTTTTTGTTAACGGTATCGACTAATTCAATTATAATTTAATATGTACGATAATTCACTAGTATGATTTTTTTTTTTAAAATTTACAACATAAATCACTTAATATGCTCGAACTCGTGACCTTATGTGTAAATATATTATGTCGGATCATATATTCTACTCAATTTATATGAAAAACATTGTATGTTAACATTCTCCTCTCATATGTACTTTTTATATTACTTAATGTTATTGATTTTTCTTAACATATAATATATATTTATATTGATCTCTAGAAGGAAAAAGAAAATAAAGTGATGAAGAGAGACATTATTCTTGACTTTTTTTTGGTTTTTGTTGAGAAAAACTGCTATTATTTTTTCCTTGATCTTATTGTTATGATTATGACACGGCAGAACACTTAGTGGCTGAGTGGACAAATTTAATTAGGGAAAATTGGAGTAACTTTATAGGTGAGGAAATGTTTCATTATTTTCAAAATCAAGGCATTGTCCACATTAGATATTAAGTATGAGTGTGATTGGATTGAGTTTGAATTTGAAAATTTTAAAATTAGACTGGTATTAAATTCAAATTAAATTATACATAATTTGATGCTTGTGTTTTGTGAATAAATTCGGATCGGTCTCATACTCAATTTAAAAAAAATACGAGTCTCATTTTGTATTTCAAATTCGAATCAGACTCAATCTAATTATACTTTATGTCTATGTTTGCAACCACCACTCAAAAATACAATCAAATCAGATTTCCTCTTTGAATTGGTCCTGATCTTTTTTTCAATAACTTATTGTATATCAAAGGTGTCCTATCCCAGTGGGGCAGGCGCCTGCCCACGACCTCGATACTCTCAGCCTGCGTGCAGCAAGCTTTTAATATCCCTTTTTAGAGCTATCTCCTCATCGTCTGAGGTACTTCTCTCTCGCCTATATGGGGCAACCGTCCAATCGGGTTTAAAAAAAAAAACTTATTGTATGATGTTGTCCACTTTTAGTTTTTTTATTAGTCTTTTGCAAAGATATACTATTATTATTTTCTATATTTTTAACAACTTTTTTTTTTTTTTTTTTTGACGCCCGAAGGCCCCCGAAGGGGAAGAGCGGAGAATACCCTAGATAGGGAGATTGTAGCATGCCCCAAGCCGGGGAGGGAACTTAGCCTCACAAAGAGGAGAATTTATTGCCCCACAAGGGGAGATACGGGAATCGACCACGGGACCTCCGTCCTGTGACCGGGTAGCCTTACCACTTGGGCTACCCGATTCCCATATATTTTTAACAACTTTGATGGTGCACAAACATTCTTTTAAATAGTTTTCTTTCCAAATTTTGTTATTAATTCTGGGTGCATCTTTAGCTTATTATAAAACAAAGTTTAAGCATACATGCTGAGTGACTCAGCTTAAAATAAATATTAACTCTTAAAGTATGATATCTCGTTTTATCCAAAATAAGAAGTGTTTTTATATATATGTTTAACTAATTCCACTAACATAATAAATAACTATAAAATAATATTTATTATGAGTGAATATAACTTTAGAAAAATAAACAAAATTTTGTAAAACGTCAAATATTTTGTACAGATAAAAGTACCAAAAACCTTTATTATGAAATGGGAAAGGGTGTAAAATTTGAAGCAAGGACAAAGACAGGGGCGAACAGTCTCCCCCGAGATTTTTAAAAATACTATTAAATATAGTAAATTTTATATGTAGTTCGAAATATTTTATTATTTTTACCCCCAAGATTTGTTTTTTGCTGGTTTTATATATAATTCGACATATGTCTCAGTTTCGTCCCCCAACGCAAAATTTCTGACTTTGTCCCTAGCTATAATGCTTATGTGGTCATGTATAAGCATATACTTATAGATTTAAGTTACAGTTATTTCAGAACGAATTTTGTTTGAATTATAGTTATTTCAGAGAGATATTTTTAAATAATTACTTGGATTATAATGTTATTCTAAAACAACGGTTCTTGATCAAATATTTTGGAAATATATTTTTATAACTACTATAATATTTTTTGTCATTCCTCAATATATGACGTTTACGACACTTTGAAAAAAATTAAGAAACTCAAACAAATAATAATTTTTCCACCACAATTCCAATAATACCCCTCCCTTCCTCCCTCTCTTCCACTTTTTGATGGTATAATTAGAATAAATTGTTGACATCTAATAAAAAAATGTAAATGACAATTAATTTGAATACACATATATATCTAATAAACGATAATTAAATGGAAATGAATGGAGTATAAATTGTCAAATCAAGAGGTATGACAATCTATAAGCATCCTCCACAATTTTTTTCTTTTGCAATATTTGAAAAAGATTATATCAAATCGTAACTATCTACCAATTAGTAAACATCATGCCAAACATTTTGGAATGTGTCAATAAGAATCCAAAATCAGTAATCTCAAAACGAATTAAAATTCTGAATAATAATTGAGGGTGAAATAGACATCTCATGTACATTTAAGACAGATCTGCTAGCCGACAAATAGAGAGGTCGGCAAGACGGCAACTGTCGGCCGGTGAACGGGGAGACAAAATCGCCCCCAAGCTCCTTTTACTTGGCAAAAAAAAACTAAATATTAATCGAGATATTAGTTTAGTACTGTAAAAATGGGTGTTGGACCGTCTCGTTCTGTTCTGTTCTGTTCTGTCCAGTCACGAACCAACTTTAAACGAGGCGGGATAAGTCGACTCATATTTTAACGGCTCAGCAAAGAGGGTATCTAGCTCTGTCAAGTAAATTTAGAGTTTAAATTCAAAATAAGTGACCAAAAAGTCATGGGTTCGAGTCGTAGACTCAACCACTGATATTTGTGCTACGATAACTGTCTACAATACTCCTTGAGGTGCTACATTCCCTAGACTGAGTGATTATTTCACGCATCGAGCTGCCTTTATTTTATAGCTATTATTGTGTAGTTAAATCAATCTGAATCCTCTATAACACTTCCTATACTACTTCAAAAAGCATTCTGAATGCTTAATAGGTCCCTTTTTTTTTTTTTCTCTCTCTCCCTCTGCGTTTTCTGCTGCTCTTCTTCTTCCCTTTGTTGCTGGCCAGATTTGGCCATTGGCTCCGGCCAATGGTCGAATCTTGGTCATTTTATTTAGGTTTTATACCTCTATTTTGTACCACGAATCATATGAAACTTTTTTCAAAGTATTTTTCTTCAAGATTCAAGACACAGAAGTTGGATTTGTCTAAGATCTTCACAAATATAGACTTTTTTTCTACGTTTCTAGTAGGATTATTTCGACTTGGACTTGATATGGGCCCTTTATCATCTTTCTACATCTTCCCGAGGCAATTTGTAGGACGGTTGATACGCCCATGGTCCTATAAATTGTCGATCCCTAAGGAAGATGTTGAAAGTGATATTCTCCTATCTCTGTGGTTCAAGATTTGCGCAGAAGATGCAGCGAAAAAGAAGATTATGTATTTGTTTAGTTTACTAGTTTTTATCTTAATATTTCCTAACCAACCAAGTTTACTTGGGTATGATTTTTGTCCATTATCATGGGTTTTTAAATCATTGTATAACTTTTATTAACTTTTATTTTCAGCTTTTCCTTTGATTGTAATAACTTCGGCTATTTTGCGATTAATGAAAAATTTATTATTTAGCAAAAAAAAATGCTTAATAGGTCGGAATCTAAAATATAAACAAATATTTCCATTATCAACATGTCACAAAGAATATTGCAAAGAAGATCCGTACTAAATTAAATCACTAGCACTTCTTGAAAAGTTATCGAATTACGTTTTAATCGTTAAATAAAAAATTTACCGTAAAAAAATCTAAAAAACATCAAATCATATTAACAAAAATTTCTATTAGTAACTAACGAGTTCTTACCTCTAGGATAAGGTGATTAACTAACAATTAATTCTGATATGAACCATTCTACATCTGGAGAAGGGTAATTTTTCAGCAAGCAACTAACAAGTTCTTACCTATATAATAAGGTGATTAACCGACTATTAATTTTGATATGTACCCTTCCACATCAAGAAAATTTTCTGTTATTATGAATAAATCTGAAACACATTATCCATATTACAACCGTTTAATTCTGATTCATTACCAATCCAATAATAACTCACAACACGAAAATATCTCGCCTTCCCTCATTCTCTCTCTCCACGTTTATTTCTTCATTCGATTCATCAGCACCTCACTTTCTCTCTCTAACTCCAAATCTGAAAGCTCTTCTTTCTCTCTCTAGTCACATTCATATTGAATATCTCTATTAATCCGGTCAAACGAAGCAATTCAATATTGATTTAGCTTAAATTCATGATCATTCATTGATTCCCGGACCTTTCTTCAATGGTTTTGCTGTTTTTGTTGGTACGTTCGGGGATTTGTTTTTTGAACCCTAAATTTTCTATTTTTGGCTTCATTTTGGAGATTTTTTGTGAGAAAAATATTTGCATTTTGGCGGATATAGAGATTTTTGGTCCTGGACGGAACTAGGAACTTAATGTTTGGGGGCGAAGTTAAAATTTTACGGCGAAGTTAAAATTTCTAATGATATATCTAGAAATTCTGATATTTGTAAGAGAAATTTTTTAAAATTTTGGCGGCGGCGGCCCCTAGTTCCGTCTATGTTTCCGATGGAAGATTCAAATGTGGATTTAATTGTTTATTCTATAAATATTTGCTGATTTTTCATGTGTTTGGTTAAGTTTCTTCAGCTTGGAGGCGGACATGTGATGTGTTTCATTAAATGTGAGAACCAAATGATTCTTATCTTAACTCCCTCACAAAGCCATGAGAGCAGAAATCAATATATATTTTTTCAAAGTGGGTTATATTTATAAATTTGGGTTTTCTGTTTTATAATCTCTTCGTTTTCACATTGGTGCATTTTTTTTTTGTTGGGTTACGGTGTCTGAGGAATTGAAGAAAAGACCCACCTAGACGGTGATCTAACTTGCCGGGGAGCCAATATTTTGGATTTTTTGAATCATGGTCGTCCATGTAAAATTGTAATTAGGCTTCTTCTTCTTATGAATAGCCACTTATGAAGTCGAAATTGTGTTTCTAAACATAGTGAAGTATACTGGCTCCGAAACTTGGTCAATTCCTTGATGAAATATGTTAACAATTTTTTGTCTTTCTTTTCTCTCCGTCTCCCATTATTTGTTGAGAATTCCACATCGGCTAATTTGTGAACATATTTGCAATATATAAGGTTTGTGCAATCTTCCCCGCTTGAGATACTTTTGAGGGATACGAACTGGGTACATTCTTATACTTGTAATTTTGTTTCCTTATTTAAGGACAAATTCTTTGGGTAGATTCTGGAAATTCCTTATTTTTAGTCTTGGTGAAATTTGCTTGATTTATCCAATCCTTGGCATATTAGTTCTTAATATCCTAAAACTTTGTCAAGAAATTTTAGAAATTCTCATCTGATTTTTTTTCCTGTTTTCCTTCAAATGTTTCAGGTAATATAAAGCTGTGTTCGGTTTTCTAGCGTTAAATGGGAATCATGGATACCACTGAAGTTGAAGAAAATTTGCTTTCAATCGGTGAGCCAAAGGTATGGCCACGGAAATATTAGACTTTCGATGCTTTTCTGATTATGTAATGTAATACTGGTAAATCTTTTTCCAAGTCAGATATGATTTTTTTTCCGGATAAATTGATTGCCCTGATAATCTGTAGGTTGCTTCAAGACATATCAATTTTCATTGAATTGTTTGATGATTTCATAAATTGCTGTAACGTGATCTAAATTCTTTTGCATCTTGCTTTAGGTCCCTGATAATATATTAAAATGGCTTCTATCTGACAAAGGTGGTGGTTGCTTTTGCAGTTACATGGAGGAATGTGCAAGAGTTTAGCTACAATTTATGCCAAAGTATTGGGGGTATTCCCTGAACTGGAAGCAGCAAGACCGCGAAGCACATCAGGCATTCAAGCATTGTGTGCTTTACACATAGCCCTTGAGAAGACCAAGAACATTCTTCAGCATTGTGCGGAATGTAGTAAACTTTATCTGGTACAGTAATTTCCTCTATTATCATAGTTATTTGTAATCACAATTGTAATTCTGTGAAACAGTGATTAAGATTCACCTAGCGCCAATTGAATCCCGATACTATGTCTTTGCAGTAGCTATCAAGTTTTGTTTTTCTTTTATTTTGCAAGCTGACATTTAATATGCCACCAAGTTCCATGGAAACTTTTCGTTATTGGTTACTAAACTAAATTTCTTAAAAGTTTTGAACCTAGTTAGTATAGAATACAGAAGCTTCAATGGAGAAACAACTATTCTGTGCCTGTATACGATGCATTTGGTGAACTGATAATGATCTTTTGTCCGTTGGTCTTGTCTGGTCACTGGTCGAGAGAAAATGATCCAGCACACTTCACTTACTAGGAGATTGAAATCCTTTTTAAATTAGTTGTTTTTTTAGTGTTCTATATGTGACTAACACATTCTTCTCATCAGGCTATAACTGGTGATTCCATTGTTTTAAAGTTTGAGAAGGCAAGATGTGCTCTTGAAGATGGTCTGAGGCGGGTTGAAGATATTGTTCCTCAGAGTATTGGTTGCCAGGTAATATTTATGTGTTGACTTTTATAATTGTTGAAACACTTTACAGCCATTGTTTCTTGAAAAACACAGTTTACCTGTAGTATGTTTCAAGTAGAAGTAAATTGTGTAATATCTCCACTTTGACATTCATTCCTCTCCCCCCTTGGTTTTCTTGTTTCTTTTCCTGTTGGTTTATTGCACATTTTTATTTTCCGTTTCCTTTTTAGTAACATTGACTCGGCTAAGTGGTTTTAACTATATTGTAACTTTTCAAATTTCAGATATCTGAAATTTTGATTGAACTTGCGGGGATAGAATTTTCGCTCGATCCAATGGAGAAACAAGTTGGTGATGAGATAATAGCTTTGCTCCAGCAAGGAAGAAAATTTAATAACTCTTGCGACAGTAGTGAACTTGAATCGTTTCACCAGGCTGCTTCTAGACTTGCTATTACATCTTCGCGAGCTGCATTACGAGAGAGGAGGGCTTTGAAAAAACTCATAGAAAGAGCCCGTGCTGAGGAAGACAAGCGAAAGGAATCAATTGTAGCTTATCTTTTGCACCTCATGAGAAAATACTCAAAGTTATTTAGAAATGAATTCTCGGATGACAACGACTCACAGGGATCAACCCCTTGTTCTCCAACTGTTCAGGGATCTTTTGAGGATGGTATTGGTCCAGGAGGAAATTGTCTTGCCTTTGACCGACAACTTTCAAAACTCAGTTCTTTTAATTTCAAGCCTAACTTAAGGAGATCAGAGCAATCCATACCTCCCGAAGAATTAAGATGTCCGATATCACTTCAGCTCATGTATGACCCTGTTATTATTGCATCAGGGCAAACATATGAAAGGATTTGCATTGAGAAATGGTTTAGTGACGGTCACAATACATGCCCGAAAACTCAGCAACAACTCTCCCATCTTGGTTTGACTCCCAATTACTGCGTTAAGGGTTTGGTTACTAGCTGGTGTGAGCATAATGGAGTTCCTGTTCCAGATGGCCCTCCTGAGTCCCTTGATCTTAATTACTGGAGGTTGGCATTATCTGAGAGTGAGACTGCAAATTCAAAATTAACAGAGAGTATGGGGTACTGCAAGTTCAAGGGCATTAAGGTCGTTCCTTTGGAGGATAGTGGTGTCATTGAGGAGGATGGAGATGAAGTTGAAGATGTTTCTGCACAACAGGATGACTGTGCTGGTAATGTTTGTGATAGTTATGAGAACCTTTTGATCAAGCTAGATAGAGAAGATGACTTCGGAAGAAAGTGCAAAGTTGTAGAGCAGATCAGGCACTTACTGAAGGATGATGAAGAAGCTAGAATTTATATGGGAGCAAATGGTTTTGTGGAAACTCTACTGCGGTTTCTGGAATTAGCTTTGGATGCAAGGAATGAGACAGCTCAGGAGATTGGAGCGATGGCTCTGTTTAATCTTGCCGTCAACAATAACAGGTACCGTCTTAGCAAATCCCTGGGCCTGAAACGTTAAGTTTAGCTCCTCTGTGACCTTTGGGAAATTAACCTGCAGGAAAGTTACAGAAGGAAGCTACCATTGATTCATATGATGTTTGTTAAAACATTCTTTCGGCATGATAGCGATCTTGTTTATTTCCCTCATAACTGTAGACTTTCATGTTCTTCTGCATTTGTATTCATTAAAATATGTCCCCTTTTACCATTCTATTTAATATAAAATCTGCTATTGTCTTTTACCATTCTATTTAATATATTCCTTTTGATTCCCTTGATAACTTGGGGGCCTTGTCACCAGCAGATGCTGGTTCTGTTAAATAAAGATTTTGAGAATAAGTTTTCTACCCCCCCCAAAAAAAAGTCACAACTTGAAAGCATGGTGGAAAAGTTTGGTAGCTCTTTCATTATCCATTAGATTTGTAGTTCACTTATAATTTATAAAGCTGGTCTCTAGTGTATCCAGAATCCTTCATGCATAATTTCCTTGATTTCTTAGGTATTCTACCGGCTAAAAGTGTTTCATCTATTCAAAGGTCCTATTTCTTTCTTGGAATTGACCAGTTTTTACTGTACAAATTGTATCCTGTTTCCATCTAGCCACAAGAATTATGCACAAATTCTGATAAATTTTCCTTTATCTCTATGTTGCTTTACAGAAACAGGGATATGATGTTAGCAGAAGGAGTACTTCCGTTATTGGGGAAAATGATAGCTAATTCCAACTGTGTCGGAGCAGCTACAGCCCTTTACCTGAACTTTTCCTGCCTCGAAGAAGCCAAACCTATTATTGGATCCGGTGAGGCTGTCCCTTTCTTGATACAAGTACTTAAGCATCAACAGGATACTCAGTGTAAGCTTGACTCGCTCCATGCCCTCTATAACCTCTCGAGTCACCCAGCCAATATCCCTTGCCTCCTATCAGCTGGTGTTCTTGATGGCTTGCAAGCCCTTATTGCACATTCAGGCGATCATTCTTGGACAGAGAAATGCATAGCTGTTCTAATAAACATAGCTTCAAGTAGATCAGCCCGAGAAGAAATCATATCAGCTCCCGGAGTTGTCAGTGGGCTCGCGACCATTCTGGATGTTGGTGAGCCTGTTGAGCAAGAACAAGCTGCTGCATGCCTTCTGATTTTATGTACTGGAAATGAGACTTGCAGTCAAATGGTCCTTCAAGAAGGCGTAATACCTTCGTTGGTTTCGATCTCAGTGAACGGAACTATGAGAGGAAAGCAAAAAGCACAAAAGCTCTTGATGTTATTTCGCGAGCAAAGGCAGCGGGATCCACCATCCGTTGTCGTTCATGCTACTACACCGCACCCTGTCAGTGGTCAGCTTTCCATGAATGATCCAGATCCAAAACCATTGAGCAAATCGACCTCAAGAAGAAAGATGCCAAGAGCATGGAGTTTCTGGCGGAAGAACAAGAGTTTTTCGAGTTTTTCGGTATATCAGTGTTAGAAACTTTCCTAATTATCGGTAAGTCTTTGTATAGTAATATCTTATACTAAATCTTTTCCAAATAGGCAATTCTACTATTCATAGTTTTTTTCCCCACTTAAAGAGATGTACAGGCTCATGTAACCAATGGAATTTTGTTTCTCCTTGCCTTGAATGGGTAGAAATAGTGTCTGTACACTAGTTCTAAATGTTAATCTGCTCAGAAACCAAATGTGAATATGTAAATTCTTTGTAGTTGGTGTATTAGCCAGGTTGATCTTCATTATCTATTTCTTAAAGATCTCTTTAGTTTGATTTTGTCTGATATGGACGATGTTGTACAAATTTATTCACATAAACAGAAAAACTCTCTCTTCTGATGTGGATAAATTTGGATCACATGGTCCATATCAAAATGGTTATTAACCATTTAGTTTAATAACCCAGGAGCCAATTCTCCAGTGCAAAAGATTGTTTCATCTTCATTAAGTTTTATGCAACTTCATTTTGGGACACCAGGACCTGGGTAAACTATACACCACCCAGGTCATGCATAGCATTGCAGCGGTTGGAGCACTCGAATGAGGATTGCATCCGGTAGCTGCAATGCTAGGCAATGATCATCAATTGATCTGCTCTTATCTTAAAAAGGATCGCGTCTGGGAGCAGCAATGCTCGGAAATTGAACATGATCAGCTGATTTGCTCTTATGTTGAGGAAAAGAATTTCTCGGGGAGCTGCGATACCGGGAAATTAGACTTAATCAGTGATCTAACTATTTTAACCGGAAACTGCAATAACAGGTGCAAAGTATTAACAGTCCGCAACCAGCTACCCCAGTCTCAGAACTCAAGGTTACTTGTATAAAATTTTAGAAAATATTTATTAATTAAACGATTATATAGTATGCAATAAGATCATATGATAACGAAATTCAAATAAAAAAAAAGTGATTATTTTGATAAAGGAAATATGATAACGACATTCAAATAAATGCAATTCGGCCCAGTCGATGTCAACTCTTCTTCTTCCTAAAAAAAACTTCCGAACAACTAAACCCTAGCCGGAACATGGCCGGAAATTCACGAAAGAGCAGTGCTCGGAAGAGAATTCCACCATCCTCCGACGCGGACGGCGGCGACTATGATGATATCTCCGGCCGTAACATTAAACACCGGTCAAGGTCTCAAAGTGATGATCGAAGCTTAATCCGCATTTTGAATTTAAATATCAAAGCTTTGTTAGCATTCGGAATTCTTCTCTCGTCGATCGCCTCTTTTCTCGTTTACCGACTTGTAACCACTCTCGAAGAACCGGAAATTCCTAGAGTCGTCACGCCATTTCCCGCTCCAAAACTGATGGATCTTCACATGGTAATGTTTCATTTGTTGTTTTATTGGTTCGAATTCTGTTTTACCAATGCGATAATTGTAAATTTTAGTTGTATTTGATTTTTGCAGTTTCATGGGGAGCACAAGGAGAGCTTATATTGGGGAACTTACAGGCCTCATGTTTATTTTGGAGTTCGAGCAAGGTAGGAATTTTTTTCCCACTGTTGAATATGGTTAGGACTGCAATTTTTGTGTATCTAATTTTATATATTTTTTAATGGCGGGAAAAGTTCAAGGAATAACTGTTACATAGTTTTTTTGGTGGACCTGTGGAATTTATGATTGGCGACATTTTAACTAGTTCATGTTTCTTGATTGGATGATTGATTTGGCCAAATCTGTGTGTGGTAATTAGTAGGGGAATTATTTGTGCTCATGATACTGGTAGAAAGTTCATCTTTGTTGATCATGTGACTGATATCCAATTTAGCCCATTTTGTCCCCAATAATTGGGGTATAGGCGGGGATGGATATGACTCAGACCTAACATTTGTCAATAAATGCATAAAGATGCATAAAGTGGTTGCTCCAAAACACCATTGAAACAATGGATTGAAGACTGACCTAACAATGAATGTGCAAAGTGGCTGCTCACAAAATACCACTGAAACAGTAGTCCCACTGTCACGTTTGCTATGGAATCATGCCCTCAAATCAAAGCCAAAAGACATTAGAGAAGTCAGACATAAGAACCATTTTGATTTATGTGCACATTCCCATACTTTTTCGTTCAGCATCCATTATTTCATTCAGCATTCAGAGCATTTATGTGCACTTTTGATCATGTGACTTATATGATCATGTCTATTTGGTAGGACTCCACAGTCATTAGTTGCTGGTCTGATGTGGATTGGCATCACAGATGGAAGATATTCCATGCGACATGTCTGCCAGAACTCGGACGATCTGAAAACATATGGATGGACCCGACATAATGGACGGGATTATGGACATCAAATTTTGGTTGACCATGAAATGACCTTGTCAACTAGTTTTATCAAATCCAAGGGGAGTGACAGTGGCTACGGCGGTGATTGGGCAGTTCGGATTGAAGCCAAAAATGATAAGTAATACTATCACTTCCTGTCTGTTCTCTTGTAGGTAACTTTGTTATAGTGCTAATCTCAAAACTGAAAGGTTCTCTTGAACAGCAGCAGTTGAAAAGTAATGTGTCAGACATATGGGGACACTTCACATAGTAATTTTTCTTAATCACTTTGCATTGTAGATTTATCTGGCTGCATTATTTTGTTGTTTTCTTCACTTTCCCTAAGATATCTTTTGCCACTCTTGTTTGTAAAAACTACAGTGAGAAGGTTATTGCTATTACAAGGATGTAATAAGAACTTTAGATACTAAAGTGATGGTATAGGTCATAGAGAAAATCTTCTGGGTCATGAAAATTTCAGAAGGTTTTAGCTGATTTTTTTTTGTTTGATGCTCATCTGTTTGCCTCTTAAAGTTACATTTCCATGACAAATCCAGACCTACTGAAGACACATCAAACGTTGTGCACCTGTTCTTTTATGTGGCTGATGAAAGTGGAAATGCATTAAATTTGGCCAGAGAAGTTATAGGCATTCATGGCAATTCCCTTCTGGCTACAGGCCTGCATAGTGATTTTGGCAATTGGCAGCTTCATTTAAAATCAAAGGTACAGTGTCAACGGGTGCAATCTTGATTCTTACAACAAAACCATTTCACTTCTTTCTAGTTTTCTGGGAACTAGAATATTACTGTTGAAAATAAATCTATGTTTAAGTTATAGTGCGTAGTCTAATTGCTTTCAAGGATATTCGTCGCTCACAATAAGAGTGAGTAATTTATAGAGTGCCCTGTACTTGCATTACATAGTTGTTTTAATGGTTGTAGTCTTGTAGTAAATTTTGGCTAAAATCCAGCTTTATAAATGACCTAATTATTTCCCCAGTGAGTCCAAATTATACATATCTCAAATCAGGCGAAGGTCAGCTGAGTGTGCCATCTCAATAGCTCCAGCTTTTGATACTCAACATCTATGTATCACGACAAACTACAAAGTACTTGTCCCAGAAAATAACAAGAGGGTATACATCTGATCTTAGTCTTAGCAGAGGATCTCAAAAGCTAAAAAGATAATTAAAGAAACTGATGATCTCTTGATCACTAGACAGGACTCCTGCTTTTAGTTCTTGGTCTGGTGGATACAATGTGTTCGTTTGGGTACTCTCTGCTCTAGTCTAAAGTACCATTAGCCTTATTTGTTTCATGCATTCATTGAATATTTTTTTTAGTTCAGATGTCAATCTTAAAACTTTTTTGGGGGTTAAAATTTGGCAGGATGAATTTGAATTCCACTATTCTGGGTTCAGGACGCCACATATTCACAATCTATCTGATCTTGTCCAAGCTAACCTTGGTGTCCAGGTATGTACAGTTTACTATTCTGTTTCCTGCTCTGCTCGTTGTTTATGTTTTGGACTTTTTATTGCCACAATCTGCTAAGTTATTTTAATATTTCGTTGTTCTTAAATACAGTGCCACCTTGTGTCTATCATTTTTCTGAAATTTCTCTCTTTAATATCAGGCAAGAAAATATGGCCGTCTGCAGCTATCTGATACCTCCGAAGATTCCTCAAATATTATAGTTTTTCAGGTGTATTTTGAATGCTTTCACGGCATGATGCATGTTTCATATATAAAAATTACTTTAAGATGTTCCGAATTAAGATTCCATCTCAAATTTTTTCTGTCTATCCGACTATCTCTAACTTTTCCCCCCTTTTCCCCCTCTCAATTCAGATATCTGCTAGGATTCCTTTCAAGGCAGATGTCATTTTTCTATCTGGGATTCTTTCAGAAGAATCAGAAGTCCAAGAACGCGTTGTCAACCTTTCAGGTACCCCCATCTGCCTTTCCTCAAATCTTTGTTTGAAAGATCTTGTTTGTGGGAGGAGTTGTATCCCCAAATGCAATGTTTGAGACAAATATCCTATACACGTATGATCCTCTTGTGCAGTATCATGATGTTAGAATAAGAATATTGGTACAGGAAACCTAATATGTCAAGAAACTATTTGTTCAGTAATTCTGCTATCTTGTATAATGCCCATGCAACGTCAAGCAATACTAGATGAGTGAAATGGAACTATATTTTGCATAAAAGAGGAGTAGGATAAAATGCAGGATTGGCATAGGACTTGGTTGCCAGAGTATGAATTATGCTTTTAAGAGTCTCGTAAGAACATCAGATTCTGTGTTAGTACTTGCAGTTCAGGTAGAATGGAAGAAATTAATCTTGTGAAAGCACTGATCCAATATAAACTAAAAAGTTAATAAACCTGGTTGACAAACTTAAGGTAGAGTTTAGATATGCTTTTGTTTATTGAATGGGGGTGTTTCTAAAGCTCCACCTCGATTCTTTTTGCTTTGTAAAAAAATATTTTGTCGATTCTTTTGCTAGACCCCTTATTTTACCCTGAAGAAATATAATTTCGCTCCACTTCAGTAGTTAGAAATCTTCCCAATGAACGTAGGTACGTTGCTGACTAGTCGCTTAAGTGAGAAGCAAAGGGACTTTGATGACAACTTTCAAAGGCGCTTCAATCTGTCTGAAGAGGTATCGACTAGCACATCCTCTTTTTAATATTTATCAGTCTTTCTTGGATACATCATTAATTCGGGGATTGCAGTGTTCTTATTGAGACATCTCTAACTTGTACCTTGGGCCATTAATTGCCTATCTATCTATGTATCTATTTGGTTGAGTTCTTGGCTTACTGACTGGGGTGGAAGCATGATGTTATCCTTATGTTCAGGGAAACGTGACACACTTACTGTATGTTGTTTAATGGTGGTTGAACTTACTAAAGGACCATAAAAGAATGGGACTAAATGGTGGACTCCATTTTGGTAATCTAAATGAATGTATAAATCTTGCCCAAGTTACTTATGTTATATATTGGCTGTTTCATGCACAACCCTTGGGATTCCTTTGTTGGTGTTCTAGCAGGCAGCAGCTCCGTCAGTTTATTTCAGTAGTTATCCGAGTTAGTCAAAATTTACTATGAACCAGCCAGCTTAGATCAGATGACCAATTCAGATTCAGTTCACTTTTTAAGGATAACTTTTTGTCAACAAACTTTTTCCTTATCTAACAGACTGTCCCAAAAAGTAACCAACACCTTTTGTGTATATGGAAATCACTTACAATTAGTGTTAGTTCTGCATGCAAAAGGGTATTCTGCATAAATATAAGTCCTCTCTAACCTTCTATTTTGTCTTTTCAGCCGGATTCTGAATCTGTGATTGTTGGTAAGGCTGCTCTTGCGAACTTGTTGGGTGGAATTGGCTACTTCTTTGGGCAGTCGAGAATTTCGATTCCAAACTCCTTTAAAGTAGGTTCTACTTTTGGTTTGCAACAAATAGTTTTTGGAACTTTATGTGCTTTATTGTGCATCTTAATATAGTATTAAGTTGACTGTGCTAGAATCCTGTTCTTTAAGATATTGATTCATGTCTTACGTTATTCATCTAATTGTTGATAGTTTTAGCCCATCGCCTTGTTGTTATCTAAACACATTCTCTTCATCTTTGTAACACTGGTTCTGAAATAGTATAATCTGAACATTGGATCTGAGAATAATCTAACTTCTCGGGTTCAAATTAATCCATTCAGGCTCAACTTAAATAATCATGCTTGTAATAATTCACACACATACCCTGCATGCTGTAGCAAAGCTGAAGGATTAGTTACTGAAATTGGTTACAATAAATCCAAACCTCTCATCTTTTTTTGGATAATGTAAAGAAAAAGTTCAAAAAGAGCATGAGGAATCCTCAAGAAAGTAATTGAAAATTTTGAATGTCTCTATAAACACCTGATGTTAAACTTTATTCACACCCTGATCAATTATAGCCCTTTGGATGTCTGACAAAATCATACTGTGGTTATGTTCCAATGCACAGACAAAGTATGGGGGTGATGTTATTTCATATTGGCCAGCAGAGCTTTATACAGCAGTTCCAAGCCGGCCTTTTTTCCCCAGGGGATTTCTGTGGGATGAAGGCTTTCATCAACTATTGATCTGGTGAGTTGCTTGCTGCGACTGGACTCTAATTTGATTTTCTGGTATTTCCTGGACTCTGGTTCCTGCTTTCCTTGGGGATGATCATCGCCAATGTTAACAAATTGTAATCTTTCTCATTCTTGTATGTATTTCCTTTCTTCTTAAATCAATTAGGCGTTGGGATCTCCACATTTCCTTGGATATCCTTGGGCACTGGCTAGACCTGATGAATATTGATGGATGGATTCCCCGTGAGCAAATTTTAGGTGCTGAAGCTTTGAGGTCATAAATGATGCATCTTCTAGACCATTTCATTATCAGTTCTTGTAGTTCATGGTTATGACTATTTTCTTTGAATTGCAGTAAAGTCCCAGAGGAATTTGTTCTTCAGCATCCAACAAATGCAAATCCACCAACGCTATTCCTAGTTTTACGGGGTAAATTTTTCCATGCCAATAGGCACGCATTTCTCACTTTGAACTGTGTAATTTTTCTGAAATCTCACTGTTGCTGAATGGAATCATTTTCAACTCAATCTAATTCCTAGAAATATAGACTGCATCTGCAGTTTGGTTTAACGTGTTGTGAGCATAGGTTGGTTGGACGCATATAATGGCTTTGCTCTGTACAGATATGATCTCTAGTGTGAAGGCCAAGAAGTTAGCTGTCACTGAAAGCAATGAGATTTCTGTCTTCTTAGATCGAGCTTTTGTTCGTCTAGAAGCATGGTTTAAATGGTTCAATACTACTCAATCAGGTATTTATTTTCCTTTATTTTGTTATTTTCCTTACTGCAGACCATGATGCATGTATTGGTTGTTCCAAGTGGCATGCTTAGCTTTTTGCCTTTTTCAATATGTGGTTGTGCAAGAGTTGCTCACTTCTAATGATCTTAGTTGACAGGACTTGATATCAAGTTTTTGTTTTCGAAATACCAATGGAAAGATTTATTTTCCCTTCCCCCATCCCAACCAATAAAGAAAGGAAAACAAATGTCTCTGCCAAAAGAAATTCGCTGAGTTCCATGCAAGAAGCAGTTTTCCTTTTCTTTGGTGGCTCGCATATGTCTTGGGTATTGCTTAATTCACTGAAGGGATAAACAGAACTATGCACATGTAATCAATGATGCTGTCCTAGAAGTACCTGAAAAGCACTTGCAGTTCTAGCGTGTTCAATTATTTTGTAGCAATATTTATTTGCATATTATGTATGCTTGCTATTATGGTAGGCCCAACTTTGATTTTGCTAAATTTAATTGAATTTATAACTTTTACTTTTGAAATAATACCTGTTTTCCTCCTGCATGAGTTAAGGTCCTCCCTTAATGTTTGAAGGGGACAGGCCTTTCTTGAAGAGGAAGGCAGTATAAAAGGCCTCCATAATTTGGTCAAAGATTAATTTTCTTTGTTGCCTTTTACTATGTGCTCCAAGGGAAGATTTTAATGGATCCAATTTGGAGATGGACAGAAATAGTTTAGAGCGTGATGAAGCTATACCCTTATTTATCATGGGCATTTGAGTAAGTTTAATAAGCAATTTGTTCATAGGAAAGGATGCAAGCAGCTACTTTTGGCATGGGAGAGACGAATCAACCAAACGTGAACTGAATCCCAAGGTTTTGGTCCACTTATTTTTTCTTCTTATAATTGCTGTCATAACTCAGATCTCCTTTTAACATTTTATCTGGATCAGATGTACAGTCATTTCAACGAGCCCTGAACTTGTGGTCCCCTCTTAGTGTGGGTTCAATTGGATGAATCTGTCTTGAGTTTTTCTTTTTCGTTTCCCTTGACGGTTTTTCTTCTCCTCTCTTCCTTTGAGAAAGAATCCTTTTTTCTTTTCTTTTTTAACTTCCGTCAATGGATCTGGGATCATGTTTTGATACTTTCTGCTGTAGTTTGAACACCTTTTTGGTCATGTTTAGATGTTCCTAGCGATTGCATATGTTTCCTGGAATTAATGTTCTCAAACTGAATCAGGAAATAAATTGTTGAGTTAACCATTTTTTTCTTAACTGGGTCATTGTTCACTTACAAACGTATTCAGAAAATCCTTCAAAAATATTTTAAAATTAAAGGACGCTCTTCAACGCTTAACATCTAGTTCAGCCAATATACAACATGCACATCCTTTATATATACAATGACAATCGATTATCTTATTCCGCACAAATAACCTATCCATTGTACATCATCAGACCCTGTCTTCTGGATTAGATGATTATCCCCGTGCTTCACACCCAAGTGCAGAAGAGCGACACTTGGACCTCAGATGTTGGATGCATCTTGCAGCAGATTGCATGCACTCAATCTCCAAACTTCTTCGGAAGGAAAATGAACTTGGAAAGGTAAAGGAAATTCGATAAAAAATATTTTGATTTTTATCTAAAAAACATTTAAACTTCTATGACAATCTGATGCAGGGTTACGGCTCAACAGCAAAGGTGCTCTCAGATTTTGAACTTCTTAATCAGGTCTACTCTAGTTTTGGTCTTTATTTGCTCCCGTTTTCTTTTTGTTTGCCTTGTGCAGTAACCTAACCAATTAGTCATTTCTTGTAATATTTCATTAACCTGGTACTGTGGCTATTGGACAACTTGTGTGTTTGTTTAAGTGCCACAAACTGAGACTTCCTTAATTTTCCTTTCAGATGCACTTTGACGATGCCTACGGAGCTTATTTTGATTATGGAAATCATACAGAGAAGGTGCTTCTATTTACTTATACGAATCCTTCTTTTTTTTCAGAACTTGTGTGCTCAAATTCAATCCTTCTATATAGTTGCACAAATCATTTTTGTTTGCTTGATTGTTATCTTTAGATCACGGTTCTTAATCTATATCAGAAGTTTTGGAGATGAGCTGGACAGGAGCTCTATGACTTTGGATGTCGTGCAATTGAACTGAATTTTCTTTCAATTTTGAACAACTAACATTCCGTAGCGAAAAATTTGAATAAGAACGTTGAAGATCCAATTGCCTTCAATACTAATGCTAATACTAATGAAGTTATTATGCAAGCAAACTTAACAAGTTGGTTCTTTTTGGTAGAGAATCCTGGAAGTGATGCTTGGGAATCTAATCTCGTATTAAGAGTTTTGCCTACACGACAGAACTAGCACCATTTTACCCATATTAAATTTTTTTATTTGAAATAAATAATTTGTATAAAAAGGCGGGAGAGGGGGGGGGGGTGTTTGATGAATGTCTATAGGTCAGTGAATAGAGGAGTATTTGCTGATTTGCTGTTAATGACCAATAAGTTGGTTGGATGGTGTAATCTATGACCTCATAACTTGGGAAAATATTAACATTTATGAGAAAGAAGGGACCAGCTTTCTTTAAAAGAATGATAAGTTCCTATGTTTGGGGACTCTTTATCTTTGTTATTCTTATGGTGCTTTTTCCTATTTCAGGTTCACTTAAGCTGGCAAGTAGTGGAAGGAGTCAACGGTTATCAAAGTCGAGAGCTCTTAAGAGAAGTTCTAGAGAAGCCTGTATTGAGACTGGTTCCTCATATTGGTTATGTCAGTCTATTTCCATTTATGGGTAGGCTTATACCGCCGGTAAGTTTACAAGGTCCCTCTCTCTGCCATGTACAATCCTATATTTGGGTCTGGTTCGTCCTTTTAGTTTCTCTTTGCTGTTGTTAAGTTTTACTTCACTATCTTGTATAATTCTATGTAAACATTTGCTTATAGGATTCATGGGTACTAGAAAAACACCTTGATCTCATTTCAAATAGTAGCGTTTTGTGGACAAGCTTTGGATTGAGGTCTCTTGCCAAAACAAGGTAAGGGATTTCATCCGTCCTTCTGTAAACCACTGTTTTGCTCATTTATGAGGTTCATTATGTATAGTCATTGAATGAAGTTATTCTGTGGAAAAAGCTTAAGGAAACTAATGTAGCTCAAAATGTCTGCTGCAGCTCAATCTACATGAAACGCAACACCGAGCACGATCCACCATATTGGAGGGGACCTATTTGGATAAACATGAATTATATGATTCTTTCTGCACTGCATCATTACTCTAGAGGTACATCGCAAATCATAAACGACTTTCTTGTAACATGTTCTTTTCTCACGTGGTGATGTTGCCTTTTATTTTTCTAGTCGATGGACCATATAGAGAAAAGGCTACGGTCATCTACAGTGAGTTGAGGAACAATTTGATCAGGTAATGATTTAGATAGTTTCTAGAGAACAAAATTCCAGATATTTGCTTTCAAAATTAATCTTGGGAATGCTTCCATCTACAGAATTGAAATTGGACTTGATACGGATTTTTTTGTTTTTGAAGGAACGTGGTGCGCAATTATCACCAGACTGGTTACTTCTGGGAGCAGTATGATCAGAAGACAGGGAAGGGAAAAGGTACGCGCATGTTCACCGGGTGGACATCTTTAGTGCTATTGATCATGGCAGAAGATTATACTGCATCGTAGGAGACATTTAAGACTCGAGAATCAAGATTAGACGAGGTGGAAGATCTTAATAGTCATAGCTAAATTGTAATTTTCCAATTTACAAAACAAAGCAAATGAGTTAGGGCCAACTGGTTTGAACGATAAAGAGGTTTATATATTTTAGATCATTCAAAAGATAAATTAGCTCCAAGAATTGCAAGGGCAAATATGAAATTGCTAGACATAAATGCAGTCTCAGTCTCTACTGGATAATTGTTTTCTGTTCATGTCTTGCAATTCACCAATCAACTGAGCACTTGAATAGCTGAGCCAAAGACTCGAATACATTACATTTAACATCATAACTAAAACAGAAAGAACTCAAAACACTGCTGAGAAAGTTAGCCCTCTAACATTTCTGTTTCCTCGGCCATTATAATCTCTGTATCCCTGATATCTCGTTTCAAAACATTGCCAAGCCTAGCAATAGCATCCGTCTGCTGTTGTAAAACCTGGTGTAAAGAAAAGATGAATATTTTGTCATTCATGTTTTAATCTAAATAAATTTACCAGATCTTTTTTCTGAAGAATAATAATGGAATATGGTAAGTTTTTGCGAGAACGAGGAAAAAAGCATAGGAAGCAAGTTCAGAAACATCTATAGTAGTACCTCTTGCATGTCTGTAAGACTCTGCTCATGTATCTTTGTTGATCCTGGCAAATATACAGAGCCTCCACCAAAGCCATTGGACTGAACACGAGATAGAGTCAGAAGATTCTGAACCCTTCTAGAAAGTTCTGCTCCAGACCCTTTTAACTGTTAAGTTGTGTCTTGTTAGTATGATCTCCAGTCACATGCCACAAGCATCTCAAACAGTTAAAGAGAGAAGAATAAAAAAACCTGTCTAGTTATCCCTGCCAACTTTTCTGCCAATTCACCCTCTCCCTTCATCAAAGGTAACCGACACCCTTTTCCTTCCATAGCCTCTACATATCTCGTTACCTGTTTGTCATATCAAACTATTTTCATTACCCATGAGCACCGACATAACTATTCGTGCTTTATTTTACCTATTAATTAGTATATCTATGACAGCTGATCCGAATTTCCTAATGATGTAAGAGACTAGAGCAGATGGTCAACAAATGCTCCATACCAACTACATTATCATTCTTGCTTCAGCAGATATTGTTAACTAACGTTCTGAGACAAGGACATAATTCTAGTACGAGAGGAGCAGATGAGAAAAAAGCTAAAGAAGCAACTATCTCACCCTTAATAGGCGTCTTTGTAGACCCTGCTCCTTTTGTCTCATCCTCTGAATTCGAGGCAAAGTGTCGGCTTGAAAATGTCTTTGTAGCTGCATTAGCATATGTTTAGAGACAGTTTGCTGATTCAATTTATGGATTAGTCAGAGAAAGAGAGTACCATTTTCACATTGCTCTGTGTTATTTTCAGTCTCTCAGAATCTGAGACTATGACTTCATCTTGTAGCTGCAGACATGTCAAAGGAATTACAGAAATAAGTGACCCCGAGCTACAAATCGAAATATAAAGATTCTGAAAATAAACAATGTAACTCTGAGGGCATCTCATCCAGTAAGTGCAACTAAAGACGAGAAAGAATATATATCTTAACGAATAAGATATAAAATCATTTGTATATTCATCATGTTGACATGTGTTGCTTCTGTACCTTGAGACGCTGAGAAAGATCTTTAAATCCCTGAGCAAGCTGGGGCCACAAGCGTTCACGATTCAAACTCTCCATGCCCTCAAGTTTCCCCATAGCCTCAGCCCACATTATCTGATCATCAAAACTAATTCGACAGATTAGTAAAGACTCAACAGATCCAAGGGTGAAATAGAAGTTTCAAAATGATAGGGTTTTGCAATATTGAACTCACATCCGATACACCGGCAGGCTTAGTTCTGTACTGAGGTTCGACCACACTAAACAGTAAATGCTGCAGAATCAACACAAAATGTCTCAAAATTTGATCAACCTAAATCATTCTCCAAAAAAATATGTAGGAAATGAAAATAGTATCTACATTCGAATATCAACTCCAGACTTTGAAAAATTAATTAAAAATATTCATCAAATACTTCTGAATACTAGACATGTGAATATTTACACAACATATATGAATAATTTCAAATGCAAAAAGTGTGAGTAGCACTCATTACTCAAAAGAACTAAGCTAGATAAATGAATATAAAAAAGGTAAAAAATGAGATTAAAATCAAATAATCCAACCTTAAATGCATATTTAGGGTTTCCAGGCTCCTCTTTGTATGCATCAACAATCGCCTAAATATACAACAAAATCAAAATCAGAAAGTGAACCAAAATCACCTGATTTGGATCTTACTTATAAAATAATAATTATAGTGCTTCATAAGCCCCAAAAGAAGATTACTCCCTCTATTCCTTAATATAAGACTTTTAGGACATGTATCGGAAATTAATGAAGCAAAAAGAAAAGTATTTTGTTAATCAAAATACCAATATGGACTTGTATACCACTAATTCTATTTAAGAGAGTGATATTGATATTTTGATTAAAAATACTTTTTTTTTTCCTTAATCTTAACTACATGTTCTAAACGACTTATATTATGAAATGGCTAGAGAATAAAATAAACACATCCGCAAAGCTATTCATAAGCTAACTTGAATATCGCGATCAGCCAAAGAGAAAGGTAAAGGAGCAACGGGAGCCATCTGAGTGGCCAATTGAGCATTTCCGAACGACAATTGCGGCGTTGCAAATGACTGATTCCCAAACGGTGAGGATTGTTGTGACGGCGTGACTCCGAATTGGGTAGAAATTCCGAAGGCACTTGAATTCTGCTGAGGCGTCTGAAATATAGAAGATTGCTGTTGTTGTGGTTGTTGCGAGAACGGAGTTGAGAAGAGTGAGGTACCGAAACCGGTGCCGAACGACGGTGTCGACGGCGTTCCGAAGGCCGGTGTCGAAGACGGAGTACCGAAGGCGGGGGGTGGAGGACGGCGTCCCGAAGGCGGAGAACATGGTTGCCGGCGTCGGAGATGAGGGGGAAAGGTTTTTGGTAAAGGTCTGGACTGGACTAGGGTTTGGCAAATTGGGATTTCAGAATCAGAAGATGTTGCCGCCAATTTTTGGAAATGAAAACACGTAAGCACGACGTCGTATTAATAGAAGTCTATTACTGTTACTGCTGTGTGTGTGTGTTAAACTCTACTGGCACGTATGGCAGGAATGGATAAAATTGTCTTTCCAACTCTTAGGAAAAGGCTTTCTACGGGCAAAAACTCATTCCAAGAAGGACGAATAGTCGCTCTATAATAAAGTCTAATGTAAAAAGTGTCCACGCCCCCTAAATTATCTCGAATTTTAGTTTTTGATTAATTCAAAAAACGTCGATTCTTTGACTGCGAACTTTTTAATGTATCGATGGTTACTTCCATCCAATTTTCCGTTAAATAATAACGGAAGGTACATATGATGACATTTCACATGATAAAAAATGGGGCAAATTTGACAAAAATAAATTAATCTTTAAAAAAAATAATTAGAAAATGGAAAACCCTCCCAAATCTTTTGAACCCTCCCTAATTTTTTTTAACATCCTAAAATTAAAAAAAAAAAATCCTAAATCCTTGAAAAGAAAATGTGATCTCCCATTGGAAATTGATTCAAGAAATCTTGATCAATGAGTAAATAGTATTTTCAATTTCTGGTAAATTTTTTTTATAGAAGTCATGCTTAGGTTGTTATGGGATACGATGAAGACATTGGATATCTTTTTTTGCTCAAAACTAAGTTAAAAAACTCGGTATAATTAGTTACAGCTTTCATGGAGTTTAACATAATTTCATGGAAGCATCCTTAAGTTATTTAGCAAAAATAAAACATGCTTAAGTTGTTACTGGGGAATTTGTAAGATTTACATTTCAGAAAGAAGTGAGATTTCACTAAAGAAGAAATTTGGGAGAAATTTAAAGCTAACCTCAATTTTCTAATTTTTTTTTATGGTTAATTTATTTTTGCCCAATATGCCCTCATTTTTATCATGTGAGTGTCAAATGGGCACCTTCCGTTATTATTTAACGGAGAAATTGGATGGAAGGGGAATCATTGATACTTCAAGAAAGTTCAGGGTCAAGCACTTGACGTTTTTTAATTGAAGGTCAAAAACCAAAATTTGAGATAATTTAGGGGGCGTGTGCACTTTTTACCCTAAAGTCTATTTATAAACATCATAGATTTGAGACACTCTAATTCACAATTTCAATTTCGATGAATAATTTTTATTTTAACTAAATTCGGACAATATCGTATACTAATCATCACAGATCTAAGGCTATTGTACTCAGATTTTAAAACTTTTGTGACATGAAAATTTTGATTTTAGTTAAAATTTGACAAGATCGTGTACTAATCATCACAGATATGAGGTTGTCGGGTTAGAATTTTTCAATGGTTTCAACCGATGAATAATCTCAAATTTAGTCAAATTCATACAAAGTATTGTACTAAACATCACTGATTTAGACACGTCGGACTCAAATTTTTAAACTGTTGGGACCGGTGAATAATCGTAATTTTGTCAAGTTTTGACAATTTCGTATACTAACCATCACAGATTTGGGGTCGTCAGAGCTTGAATTTTTTGAATTTATGCGACCGGTGAATAATTTATATTTTGATTAAATTCGAATAATATCGTGTAATAACCATCATAGATTTGGGGTCGCCGGATTAAAAAAAATTCAAATGTTGCGGCTGGTGAATAATCTCAATTTTAGTAAAGTTCTGAAAATATCATGTACTAATCATCACATATTTGGGGTTGTCATGCTCGGATTTTTGAGCTATTAAGTTTCATGAATAATCCTAGAGTTTAATCAAGATTTTACAATATCTCGGATTTTTGAGGACGTTGGACTCAGATTTTTAAACTGATGCATAGTACTACTAGTCTTGATTATAGTCAAATTTTGACAATATCGTATACTAACTATCATGGATTTGGAGAGGGCGTACTTGGATTTTTAAACTTTTGTGACTGGTCAATAATCTCGGTTTTAGTCAAGTTCTGAAAATATCATGTACTAACCATCGCAGATTTACAGCCATCAGACTCAGATTTTTCAACTGTTGCGACCGATGAATAATTCTGATTTTAGTCAAGATTTGACAATATCGTGTAACATCAGGGATTTGACAACGCCGGTCTCGATTTTTTAAACATTTTTTACCGATGAATAATCTCGATTTTAATCGAGTTTGGACAATATCGTGTACTATGTGGGAGGGGGGGATATACAGGAATCGACCCTGGACCAAGAGGCCAGGGTCACCCTACCTTTTCCACTGGGGCAGGATTCCCATATACAATATCGTGTACTAACCATTACAGGTTTGTGGCCGTTGGGCTCAGATTTTTCAACTATTCTAACCTGTGATTTTTTTTTTTAAACGATTTTAGTTAAGTTCAAACAAAATCGTACAATAACCATCACTGATTTGTGGTTATTATGCTCAGATTTTCAACAGTTGCAACGGTGAATAATCTCAAATTTAGCCAAATTCGTACACTAACCATCACAGATTTGGAGTCATCGGGCTCCAATTTTTGAACTGTTGTGACCAATGATTAATCGTGATTTTTATTAAATTCTAACGATTTCGTGTACTAACCATCATAGATTTGGGGCCGTCGGACTCAGTTTTTTTAATTGTTGCGGTCGGTGAATAATTTTGATTTTAGTTAAGTTCGAAAATATCATATACTAACCATCACGAATTTTGGGGTCGTCGGGTTCGGATTTTTAATCTCTTATGACCACTGATTTTTTTTTGGTCATGTTCAGACATAGAATCGTGTACTAACAATTACGGATTTGAGGTTGTCGGACTCAGAGTTATCAACGGTTGCGACCGGTGAACAAGCTCAAATTTAGTCAAAGCCATATAAATTTGTGTACTACCATAAAAAATTTGGAGCCGTCGATTCAAATTTTTAAATTGTTACGAGCGGTGAATAATCTCAATTTTAGAGGAGTTATATAATATCATGTACCAACAACCATCACGAAATTGTGGTTGTCGGACTCGAATTTTTCAACTGTTGTGGTTGATGAATATTCTCGATTTTAGTAAAGTTCTGACGCTATCGTGTGCTAATCATCAAGGATTTAGGTTGTCGGACTCGAATTTTTAAACCGTCATGACCAGTGAATAATCGTAATTTTTGTCAAGTTCTTACAATTTAGTGTACTGTCCATCACAGATTCGGTGTCACGATACTCAGATTTTTCAACTGTTGCGAACGGTGAATAATCGTGATTTTTGTCAAGTTCTAACAATTTAGTGTACTAACCATCACAGATTTCAGGTCGTGTCTGTGATTTCTTTTTTTTAAACTGTTGCAATAAATAATCTCGATCTTAGTTAAGTTCAAACAATATCATGTACTATCCATCACGGATTTGGATCCATCGGACTCTAATTGTTTAATTGTTGCGACCGGTGAATAATATCGATTTTAGTTAAGTTCGGGCAATATCGTGTACTATCCATCACGAATTTGAGTCTATCGGACTCGAATTGTTTAATTGTTGCGACCGATGAATAATATCGATTTTAGTAAAGTTCTTGCAATATCATATACTAACCATCACGGATTTGGGGATGTTGGGCTCAGATTGTTCAACTGTTACGATCAATGAATAATCTCGAATTTAGTCAAGTTCTAACAGTATCGTGTACTAACAATCACAGATTTTTTGACGTCGGACTCAAATTTCTAACTGTTGCGACCGATAAATAATCCCGATTTAGGAAACTTGTGAGAAAATCATTTACTAACCATCACGGATTTTGGTCGTATGACTCAAAATTTTCAACTATTGCAACCGACGAATAAATCTCAATTTTAGTTAAATTTAGAGAATTTCGTGTACTAACAACAATCACGAAATTGCGGCCGTCGGGCCAGGATCTTTAACTCTTGTGACGTGAAAATTTTGATTTTAGTCAAGTTAGAAAACATTTTGTACTAACCATTACATATTTTTCAACTGTTGCGACGATGAATAGTCGAGATTTTTGTTAAGTTTTGACAATTTTGGATACTAACTATCAAGAATTTGGTGGCAATTGAACTCGAATTTTTCAACTCTTACGACCGATGAATATTCGTAATTTTGTTTCAAGTTCTTATAATTTTGTGTACTAACCAACAATTGAAAAATTCGAGTTCGATGACACGAAATGTGTGATGGTCATCGAACTCGAATTTTTCAATTGTTGCAATCGGTAAATAATCGCGATTTATATCAGGTTCTGACAATTTTGTGTATTAATCTTCACATATTTAAGCTCGTCGGACTCAAAATTTTCAACTTTTACGAGAGGTGAATAATCGCGATTTTTGTCAAGTTCTAACAATTTCATGTATGTTAACCATCATGGATTTGGGGCCGTTAGACTCAATTTTTTTACCTGTTGTGGTTGTTGTATATTCTCGATTTTAGTAAAGTTCTGGCAATATCGTGTACTAACCATTACACATTTGGTGTCATCGGACTCAAATTTTTTAACTGTTGCGATGTGTAAATAATAGCGATTTTTGTCAGGTTCTGACAATTTTGTGTATTAATCATCACATGTTTAGGCTCGTCGGACTCATATTTTTCAACTTTTATGAGCGTTGAATAATCACGATTTTTGTCAAGTTTTGACAATTTCATGTACTAACCATTACAGATTTAGGATCGCGCGCTGTGAATTTTGAAATGTTTCAACCGATGAATAATCTTGATTTTAGTTAAGTTCGGACAATATCGTGTACTATACATCACGAATTTAGGACCATCGGTCTCGAATTGTTAAATTGTTGCGGCCGGTGAAATAATATGAATTTTATTAAAGTTGTGGAAATATCGTATACTAACAACCATCACGGATTTGGGGTCGTTGGACTCAGATTTTCCAACTGTTACGATCGATGAATAATCTCAAATTTAGTCAAGTTCTAACAGCTATCGTGTACTAACCATCACAGATTAAATGACGTCGGGCTCATATTTCTAATTCTTGCGACCGATGAATCTTGATTTTAGGAAATGTTTGAGAAAATCATTTACTAACCATCATGTATTTCGACCGTCGGACTCGAATTTTTCAATTGTCACAGCCGATGAATAAATCTCAATTTTTTTTCAAATTCAGAGAATTTCGTGTACTAACCATCACAGATTTGCGGTCGTGGAACCAAGATTTTCAACTTTTATGACCGGTGAAAAATGTGTATTAACCTTCACATATTTGGAGCCGTCAAGCGTGATTTTTTCAACTGTTACGACGATGAGTAATCGAGATTTTTGTCAAGTTTTGACAATTTTGGATACTAACCATCAAGGATTTCGTGGCAATCGAACTCGAATTTTTTCAACCCTCACGACCGGTGAATAATCGTAATTATTTTTAAGTTCTGGAAATACCGTGTACTAGCCATTACACATTTGGTGTCATCGGATTCGAATTTTTCAACTGTTGCGATCTGAAAATAATCGTGACTTTGTTAGGTTCTGACAATTTCATGTGTGTTAATGACATATTTAGGCTCGTCAGACTCAGATTTTTCAACTTTTACGAGCGGTGAATAATCATCATTTTTGTCAAATTATGACAATTTAATGTATTAACCATCACAGATTTGGGGTCGCAAACTATTTTTTTTAATTGTTGCAACTTGTTAATAATCTCAATTTTGGTCAAGTTCGGACCATATCATGCACTATACATCACGAATTTTGGCTATTGGACTCGAATTGTTAAATTGTTACGGTCGGTGAAATATTATCCATTATATTAGAGTTCTCAAAATATCGCACACTAACCATCACAGATTTGGGGTCGTCGGACTCATATTTTCCCACTGTTACGATTGATGAATAATCTCGAATTTAGTCAAGTTCTAACAATATCATTTACTAACCCTCACAGATTAGTCGACGTCGGGCTCATATTTCTAACTTTTGCAAACGATGAATCTTGATTTTAGGAAATTTTTGAGAAAATCATTTACGTTACAATCACGTATTTCGATCGTCGGGCTTGAATTTTTCAATTGTCGCGGTCGATGAATAAATCTAAATTTTAGTCAAATTCAGAGAATTTCATGTACTAACAATCACAGATTTACGGCCGTCGACTAGGATTTTCAACTTTTATGACCTGTGAATTTTTTTATTTTAGTCAAGCTATAAAAAATATGTACTAACCATCACATATTTGGAGCCGTCAACCATGAATTTTCAACTGTTGCGCAGATGAATAATCGAGATTTTTGTCAAGTTTTGACAATTTTTTATACTAACCGTCAAGGATTTTGTGGCAATCGAACCCGAATTTTTCAACTCTAATGACCGGTGAATAGTCGTAATTTTTTTTCAAGTTCTGATAATTTCGTGTACTAACAATCACACATTTGGTGTCATCGAACTCGAATTTTTCAATTGTTGCGATCGGTAAATAATCGCGATTTTTGTCAGGTTCTGACAATTTCGTGTATTAATCATCACATATTTAGGCTCGTCGGACTCGGATTTTTCAACTTTTACAATCGGTTAATATTCATGATTTTTGTCAAGTTCTGACAATTTCATGTATTAATAACCATCACAAATTTGTGGTCGCGGGCTGTGATTTTTGAACTGTTGCAACTGGTGAATAATCTCGATTTTAGTTCAGTTCGGACAATATCGTGCACTATACATCACGAATTCAGCCCATTGGACTCAAATTGTTAAATTGTTGCAGCCGGTGAAATAATATATATTTGATTAGAGTTCTCGAAATATCGTATACGTTCCATCACGAATTTGGGGCTGTTGGACTCAGATTTTCCAACTGTTATGGTCGATGAATAATTTTGAATTTAGTCAAGTACTAACAGTATAGTGTACTAACCATCACAGATTAGTCGACGTCGGGCTCAGATTTCTAACTGTTGCGACCGATGAATCTTGATTTTAGGAAATTTTCGAGAAAATCATTTACTAACCATCACGTATTTCGACCGTCGGACTCGAATTTTTCAATATTCGCGGCCGATGAAAAAATCTCAATTTTAATCAAATTCAGATAATTTCGTGTACTAACCATCACAGATTTGCGGCCGTCGGACCAGGATTTTCAACTTTTATGACTTGTTAATTTTTTTATTTTATTCAAGCTATAAAAAATATGTATTAACCATCACATATTTAGGCTCGTCGGACTCAGATTTTTCTACTTTTACGAGCGGTGAATAAATGGATTTTTGACAAGTTCTAACAATTTCATGTATTAACCATCATTGATTTGGGGCCGTAAGATTCAAATTTTTTTCATCTGTTGTGGTTGTTAAATATTCTCGATTTTAGTAAAGTTCTGGCAACATCGTGTACTAACCATTACAAATTTGGTGTCATCGGACTCGAATTTTTCAAATATTGCAATCTAAAAATAATCACGATTTGGGGTCGTCGGGCTCGGATTTTTCAACTGTTACGATCGATGAATAATATCGAATTTAGTCAAGTTCTAATAGTATCATGTACTAACCATCACAGATTTGTCGACGTCAGTCTCAAATTTCTAACTGTTGCGACCGATGAATAATCTTGATTTTAGGAAATTTATTAGAAAATCATTTACTAACCATCACGAATTTTGGCCGTCGGACTCGAATTTTTAAACTGTTACGATTGGTGAATAATCTCAAATTTATACGAGTTCTAACAATATCGTGTACTAAAAATCATAAAATTGGGGCCATCAGACTCAAATTTTTCAACTGTTGCGGCAGATGGATTTCTCGATTTTAGTAAAGTTATGAAAATATCGCGTGCTAACCTTCAAGGATTTGGGCTGTCTAATTCGAATTTTTCAATCGTTGCGAATGGTGAAGAATCGTAATTTTTGTCAAGTTGTGAAAATTTCGCGAACTATCCATCATATATTTGGTGTCAACATACTCGAATTTTTATACTGTTGCGAGCGGTGAATAATCGTGAGTTTTGTCAATTTATAACAATTTCGTGTACTAACCATCGTAGATTTGGGGTCGTGGGCATTGATTTTTAAATTGTTGCAACCGGTGAATAATCTCGGTTTTAGTTAAGTTCGGACAATATCGTGTACTATGATACATCACGAATTTGGGTCCATCGGTCTCGAATTGTTTACTTGTTGCAACCGGTGAATAATATCGATTTTATTAAGTTCGGATAATATCATATACTATCCATCGATTTGGGCCCGTCGGACTTGAATTGTTTAATTGTTGCGATCGGTGAATAATATCGATTTTAGTAAAATTCTGGCAATATCATAAAATAACCATCACGGGTTTGGGGATGTCGGACTCAGATTTTTCAACTGTTACGAATGATGAATAATCTCGAATTTAGTCTAGTTCTAATAGTATCGTGTACTAACCATCACATATTTTTCGACGTCATGCTCAAATTTATCACTGTTTCGACCGATGAATAATCCTGATTTTAGGAAATTTTGAGAAAATCATTTACTAACCATCACGGATTTTGGCAGTCTAACTCGAATTTTTCAACTGTCGTGATCGGTAAATAATCGCGATTTTTGTCAAGTTCTGACAATTTCTTGTATTAATCATCACATATTTAGGATTGTCGGACTCAGATTTTTCAACTTTTACGAGTGGTGAATAATAATGATTTTTGTCAATTTCTGACAATTTTGTGTATGTTACATCATGGATTTGGGTCGTTAGACTCAAATTTTTGCACCTATTGTGGTTGGTAAATATACTCGATTTTAGTAAAGTTTTCAATTATCGTGTGTTAACCATCAATGATTTGAGGTCGTCGGACTTGCAGTTTTCAAGTGTTGCCACCAGCGAATATTCGTAATTTTGTCAAGTTTTGACATTTTCATGTACTCCATCACATATTTGGTGTCATCGGACTCGAATTTTTCAAATGTTGCGAGCGGTGAATCATCGTGAATTTTGTCAAGTTCTGACAATTTCATGTACTAACAATTCCAAATTTGTGGTCGTAGGGCTCAGATTTTTCAAGTTTGTGATTTGTGATTTGTGATTTTTTTTGTTTTAGTCAAGTTTAGGAAAAATCGTGCACTAACCATCACAGATATTAGGTTGTCAGACTCATATTTTCAATTGTTGCGACTAATGAATAATCTCAAATTTAGGTAAATTCGTACAAAATCGTGGATTAATAACCTTCACATATTTGGAGTCTTTAGGCTCAAAATTTTCAATAATGTTCACTGATGAATAATCATGATTTTTTCAAGTTCTACAATTTTGTGTATTAACCATCAAAGATTTGGGGGCGTCGAACTCGGATTTTTCAATTGTTAAGATTGGTGAATCTTTTCGATTTTAGTTAATTTCGGACAACATCGTACACTATCATCACGGATTTGGAGCCGTTGGAATCATATTTTTAAACTCCTGCTAACCCCATCACAGATTCTCGATTTTTTCAACTGTTGTGACCAGTAAATAATCGTGATTTTTGTCAAATTCTAACAATTTCATGTACTTTAGGGTCGTCGGACTCAATTTTTCAACTGTTGCAACCAATCATCTTGATTACAGTTAAGTTCAGACAATATCGTTTTAACCATCACGGATTTGTGGCTACGGGGCTTAGAATTTTCAACACTTGTGCCCTGTGATTTTTTTATTTTATTTTAGTCTAGTTCATATAAAATCGTGCACTAACCACAACGGATTTTGAGCTGTCAAGCTCGGATTTGTCAACAATTGCGACCGACAAATAATCTCAAATTTAGCTAAATTCATATAAAATCGTGTATTAACCCTGACAGATTATAGGTCAGCGAGCTCGAATTTTTCAACTGTATTAACAGGTGAATAACCGTGATTTTTGTCAAATTCTAACAATTTCGTGTACATTATCCCGCCAGACGCATATTTTGCAAAAAGCATAGTACCGCAAATCCGATAATTTTTAGGTAAACAAATACAATATCGATTAAGTTGCTTCACGTCCTTCTTTTTCATCTGGTTAAGTTTTACCAACTTATAAACTTAATTTGTAAGCTAAATTCATGCTAAGAAGGGATGCTACTTACCTGACCCTTCGTTTATGTCTGTCATACACGTGTCGACATGGGTATGAGATACTTACCGGATATGGTCTACACCGATCGGACACTTTTGACCGTCGCCGCTTGAACGTTGTTCTCTACCGCTGCTTCAATACGTGAAGGGGAAGATGGAATATAGGAGGAATATAAGAGTCAAGGGACATGAAACATTGTTGGTGACGGTGACGCAGTGATTTATTTGCAGCCGCTGCAGAGTTTTTAGGGAGAAGAACGAAGAAATAGTTACAAAAGGAGAAGAGATGTCGGGAGAGAACGAAGAAATTAGGGTTACATAAGGAGAAGAGAAATTAGGGTTACAGCGTGTCCCAGCACCCCTGTCCGAATTTGAAAAAAGTGTATGTATAATTTATTTTAGATGTTTAAGTACCTCTCACCTAAATACATACATGTACCCGAGCCCAGGCAACATATGCTACAATACCATTTTACCAGTATTCTAACTCATAAAAAAGCATTCAGAGAGGTGCAATTTTGCAGCAAAACAATTATCTGGAATGAACGATGCCAGAGCACATTTTGGAAATAACCTGAGCTTACATAGCAATTTAAGTAGCTATACCAAAACACTAGAGATGCAACATACAACATATTCTCTAGACTGCAAATGGTTAGGCATAGACATTGCCTGTTATATTAGAAGGCTCCACGCTGATTATGACAAACTGAAAAAGAATCCGATAAACCAACCACAAAAGAACACGAAATCGGGAAAGAGAGTAACTTGATCATAAACAATCATATAAATCTACAGTCCTTTCACTGATCCTTTTCAGACCACCACAAGCAACAGATGCTTTGTGAAAGAGGAGCCGAGTCTACCACTACTTATTTTTCTGCTAATAGGAATCCAATAAGCACCATAAAAAACCAAGCAGGCGGAATGATTTATGACAAAAACCTTTATAGACTACCATGAAATTTAGCAACAAGTTCAAACTCATCGCAGCCAAATCTCAGCCAGACTGTTAGTCAAGTGCTAAGCAGTCAAATCAAAGCTAAACTATCATTACATAAGTCACTAAAATTTCAGCTACCGCAAAATTAATCCATCCGAAAACGCACCTAATGGACATAAACCTGATTGTCTACTTCTTATTAGTGCAAGAAACAGGAACTATCAGCAATTACAGAACAAGCCTTTGACAAGTTTGCAAGAAATTAAAGATATAACGCAAGCAAAGCATTGTAAAAGGAAGGCATTTCAATGCATAAATCAAGTTGCACTCACCAACACCTACGAGATAAAGTAAAGGCAAAGTAAAAGTTAGATTTTGTTTTGCCCATGTATGAAGTCATGAAGAATTGGTTCATACGCCCCAAAGAGCACTAATGTGCTTCCATACATCATCGTGATAGTTCCAAGAGAAGTTCTATCTAAAACCAGTCAAATGACCTACTTCTTGACAGGCTTCTTCTTTGAACTAGTAGTTGCAATTTGAGGTTTCGGGTGCTTCTCAACTTCGCTTGGGTCCAACCACGTGAGAGGGTTGCGATTGAAGAAAGGCCAATTTGGGAGAGTGATAAGTGAAGTCAATAAAACACCACCACCAAATAGTATCAGCATCATCTGAAATGAACCCAAAATGTAGCCAGTTGCCCACGACACCACAGCAAAGCTTACCAGCATTATCTGCATCAATTGCTCCGCTAGTTTCTGACCTTGCCAGTCCATCTAGAATGGACAAAAAGGAACACAGTTTACACGCACGCAGTAGAAAGAGACTAAATGCCTATCTATCTGTTCAAATACATGGAAAATACATGTAACATGTGTTACGAAAATTAACAGCAATAATGGGAGAGAAACGAGATTGAAAACTATAAAGAAAGACACAATAAATTATTAACCCAGTTCATCATGGATTTAACTACGTCACGCTGACACAAGCCAAATATATTTCACCATGTCAATATACAATATTTATGTTACATAAGTAGGTTATTTATAAAAAGAGACGAAACCCTAATTACAAATTTACGTGGACGGTCCATGAACAGAAAAGCCCCAATTTTTTTGCATGGACAGTTTATTCAGTACCTCAGGCTCCATAGCCCAACAATAGGAACTTGCCACGTCCTATAACAAGGATGAAGCTAGGGGGTGGGCATATAACGGGAACTTGCCTAGCCACCCCCCCCCCCCAACCACCACCACCACCACCACCAAGATATAATCTTCATCTTTACCCTAATAAAATTTTCCATTTATATAGGTTACTAACAAAAATTACTTCTTGTCCCCCCACCCCCAATAATATATATAGAAATTATCTTTCGCCCCCACCATGAAGCTTATAGCTCTGTCCATGTCCGGTAACATAGTTTAAATTACAAGAACAAAGTTTATCCCTTAATAATCAATTTATCGAATTCAGAGGGCAAATTTGCAAATTGAAACCGATAAAAATTAAGATCTAAACAGAATTTATAACAATTGTAAAATGAATTTGAATTCAATTCTACTGGACGATCGAGTGTGTGTTTGTGTGTGAGAGAGAAAGAGAGGAATTACCGATGAAAGGAATTCGTTGAGAGAGACGGCTGTCTGAAGAGATTCAGTGAAGCTTTCCGTAATTGTAGATTTTGGAGAGAAGGAAGGGTTTTTATTTTATTTATTTATAGGTTCAATTGCATTTTAGTACCCCTAGTTAGATGGATAGAGCAATTTAGTACATATATTATTTTAAAATTAAGTACTGTTAGTTCGGAGGAGATGGTTAGTCAATCTTTAAGTAGTAAACTTTTGTTGAATAAATATGAAATTATATATTGCTTATAATTGGGTATGGTTTTATTATCCACGTCAGTATAAGTATATAACCGATTTAAACCTCCACTTGAGTAGGAGATGGGCTAAGAATTTGTCATTGAAGGGATAATTTTATAATGTTTACAAGAAATTTTACTAAATATCTAAAAATGTTTTTTTTAAGACTACAAATATCTAAAAATGTTGAGAGACAATCATCAACACTGCCTCCTCTAGATCTTCCACTACCCTTGGTGAATAATCATTAAGTCTACAATAAATCCATTTATGTATTGTAGGGGTTAAAATTAATCGTAGACTTACACTGATATGTATAACACTCGATTCAAAGTGAACAACACATTTGACATTCATGCTTATTCAACGAAATAGACTAACATTGCTCATTTTTAAACAATATAAACCAGAATGCTCCCATCCTCCTCCCACCTAAGATACAAAAATGCAATTAACTTTTATTTATATCGTTGACTTGAACTAATTTTATCGACCCATCGATTTGCAAACCTAGATATCAACCATCTGAAACCACATCATTGCTTCATTTGAGTTTTTTTTTCATTTTTTTCCATTTTTTTCTTTTTTTAAAGAATAAAGATATTCTTTAGTAGAAAAGAAAAAATTATTATCGGAATTTGTTTCGTATCTCAAATCAATAGCTAAATAGTGTATTATGTCCCTAAACTATTTTCATTTAATGACTAACGTTCTAAATCATTGTTTTTGTATTCTACTATCCCTAAACAATTTACGTTTGGTATTCATCATCCTTCCGTTCAAAACATAACTGGTCAAGGAAAATCTGGATAAAAAAAGTTAATCAACTCCAAAACTATTAGGGGTATAATTGGTATTTGAATTTATAACAATCCCCATATGCAAATTGAAGACCCCATCTGCAAATTTGCAGAGAAAAGCCGCTTCCATCATTGAGTCTGTCACAGCTGATGAATCACATATTGGAAAGATCATCTCACTCGATGTAGCTTCTGGGTGTGACAAAGTTTGAAGCTTTTTTGCTTTTTGATGGTTCATTTGGTTTTTTGGTATAGTCTCTGCAATTTGCTTCAAATGGTTTCTGCAATTTGATATGGGTCATCCGGTCCCACTCCGCAAAGTTTGAAGCTTTTTTCTCTAATGGGTGGTGGTGATGGTCGGCAAAGGGGGAGGAGGTACGATGGGGTGGCGGAGAAGAAGGAAGAGGAAGGAGAGGTAGGGAGTTAAGTATGTATGGGGATGGGAGAATATTTTAAATTTGAAGTTCCAATAATGCCTATCCAACTTTTTCTTATTGATCCGATCAAATTTTAAAATTCACGTTTGACTAACTTTGTTTTGAACGGAAGGAAACGAATACTAAACGTAAATTGTTTAGGGATGGTAAAATAGAGAACAATTATTTAGGAAAACAAAGAATAACTAAACCAATTCTACTTCACCAAAAAGAAAAACAAAGAATAACTTGAATATTTATTCATCAAAAAAAAAAAAAAAAAAACTTGAATATATTATTCCGAATAAAAATTATTACACCAAGTATACTTTCATTGACAATATCAGATATTACATATGGTGTGGCATCTATTTAATTTAACATAATTTTTAAATGGGTACTTCAAAGTTAAAAACAACACAGGCTGGTATATTCGAGTTTACAACTACATCTAATACATTTTAATTCACTAATAAAATAACTCCACGTTTGACAAACAAGACTGAATTTAACTGCCCCCTCTGAATTTTCATCTTACATTCCAAGTAAAAAGAATTTTATCACACCACTAATGTTAAATGCTTCCTACTTCAAGGATATGAATAATCTTTTCAAGAAAACTGAAACATATAAGCTCATTCGCATTCAGACAAACAACATTCCACAATTAACAAAAGTATGTAGTTTCTTGTTCAAGAACAAAATATGATGTCTATAAATAAAAAAAAATTCAAATAAGTTTTTATAAACTTGTCTCCAAACTAACAGCACGAAGTAACAGAGTTCAAAACTTCCAAAATTAATGGCTACAAGACTTTGAAGATTCTCAAGAAAGCACAAGTCAGAGCGCTTAAGCCTTCCTAGATTTGTTGCTGGTTGCCAACTGTGATTCAGGCTGCAAACCAAAATAAGTACACAATATCAATGAATTGACACCAACATTTTTAGTGTTTTTTTTTTTTTTTAAAAAGCCAAAGAACTAGCGGAACCATTATCAAAGAAAATAGAAAAGGACTAGCTCATAAGATTACCTCTTTCTTGACTGGCTCTTCCTTCTCGGACAAAATCAATTCAATGTGGCATGGCGAAGACATATAAGCTGCAGATATATTGGAGATTTAGTAATATGCTAGGGCATGGGGTTCATGGTACAATAAATTGACAATGAAATGTAACATACGATTGATTCTTCCATGGGCACGGTATGTTCGGCGTCTTTGCTTCTGAGCCTGGTTCACCTGAACATGAGAAATGTATAGAGAATCCACATCCAAACCTTTAACCTGAAAAACAAACAAAAATTTATAAACAACAATAATTAAGGCAGGATAGATTCATCTTCACATGCCCAGGGGAGCTGAAGTTCGGTACCTCAGCGTTGCTTTCTGCATTTTTAAGCAGATCCAAAATGAACTTTGCAGATTTCACGGGCCAGCGACCTTGTCCATTTGAATGCCTATTCTTAGCCTGAGCAGTACGGCCAACACCTCTACAAAAGCGAGTGAAGGGAATTGCCTGCTTATGGGCCAAAACATCCTCCAGATACCTTTTGGCTTTGACCAAAGGCAATTTCCTGATAGCATGTGCAGTTTCCCTAGTGTTCTGCAGTGAAATGTGAGGAAATGTTATCACAATTTGATACTTTAGTGAAAGAAACTGACTGATGAAATCAAGCATATAACACCACATCAAACTCCATGTACCCATAGTCAGACAGGAAATGAAACAAAGGCATCAAAACATTCATATCTAGCATATCAAGCGAAGTTTAAATCCAACAAGGATGCAAATTTAAGTCATAAAATATCTGTTCTTAACATCCACAATCTAACAAATCCTAGATCACTGAAACAAAGTTATGATTATCCATTATAACAAAAGTGTAGGGAAGATGATTGTTGAGAAATTTCAACAAAACAAATGAAACACAACTGCCCATCTTCCAATAACTCAATGTTGCAGAGAACTCTTTCAAGCAGAGTGCATATATTAATTAGCACAGAGCCGATACACACATCACTGCATTATACGCTCTATATCAACAAATACAAAGATGGCAAAAGCTAAAGCAATCCCAAGTGAAAGGCCAACTATACACAACAAATCATAGTTATGTTTATACATGACAACAAAATGTAAGGAAGATGATTGTTGAGAACTATCAATGAATCAAATGAAACACAACTGCCCATCTTCCAATAACTAAATGTTGCAGAGACTCTTCCGAGCAGAGTACATGTATTAATTACCACAAAACCAATACACACACATCCCTGCTTTCTCATCACCCGAGTACAAAAGCATTTTCTCAGAGCATAGGAAAAGCAATTCAAACTCAAAACAAAAGATTCTACTAAGTGCAAAGGCTAACTACACGTACAATTACTTTACACAGTTTGCATACTAGTAGTAACTATTTCTCAACTCCCAAATAAGAATTACAATTACTATCCTTATACTTAAGATCACACTTATGCAGCGAACCATAAAGATACCCCAAAAAATTTATTCTTCAGTCAGAAACATAAAATATATGATCAATTTCAACACAACAATGTATATAAATGTTCATGAACAATATATGTAACATCGTTTACTGAACCTTCATATCATTAATACAAGTCAAGAGGTTCACCCAATAACAATGCACGATTTATTTCCCTGAAAGTTACGAGAGACCTGTTCACAAAATAGAGGTAACAGGTCCCTGCTTTTTCCATCAGGTTACATATCCTAACAACTAGTATTTACTACTATAATCACAACAAAAAATACAATTGGCTAAAAAAATCAAACAAAATCAATAAAATAATAGAGAAAACATATCCACAGCTAACATTGTTAACAGGATCCAAAACAGAAAAAGATTAATATAAAAAAATATACCTTGAAATGAACACGGAGATCAGAACCTCTGGCCTTGCAGGCTGTGTAATCAAGAACAAAATTATAAAACCCTAATCAGAATCAATATTCGAAATAAATCAAGAAAAACCTCATCAACCAAAATCAAATAATCTACTACTCTCTACATTACTTAATATAAGTCGTATAGAAAATGTAGCGAAAATTAATCAAAATAATAATAATATTACTCTTTTAATTACAATTAATTTTCGCTACATGTTGTAAACAAATTATATTAATGACCGGAGGTAGTATATAGTAAACCGTTAACGAAAATAGATTTAAGGGAAAATGACTTACACTTGGTAGGATTGTCCGGCTCCCTTGAGTACTTCACCTGAAAACACAAATTGCAAAATTAATTAAGAAATTAGAAACAATGTATAAAATCGAAGGGGAAAAAGCAACGATTCCATGATTATACAACTATAAAATCAAGGATTAAACTTTCGTTATACTCAAATAGAGAACAAAGACGAAGAAGAATACGAGAAAGATTACCATTTTTTCCTGCTTCTACTGCGGCTGAGTGAGGAGGGAAGCTATAGAGAACTCTAGGGTTTTTAAATAGGTGAACGAAAACCCTAACTCTTTTTTAATAATATTTTATTTTTATGTTTTCTTCAAATCTGGGCTGGCCCATTAATACTGTCCACCTAACGTTGGGCTTTAACTTAAGTGGCCAATTAGTATACTCCATTAATCGGCCCACTTCGTGATTCTATACAAGTTCAGTGTACGCAGTCTTACTTTTATTTTTTTATAAATATGATGTTTTCGAAGTTTGAACACGTGACCTATCGGATAGAAAGTTACACTATACCATCATGCCAAGTACGACCTTTTGATTCCATACAAAAATATTCAATTTTTTTCTTTTCTATCTGCTCATTTCTTTGGTAATTTGATGTCCGATTTAAGCGTTGATAGTGTTTTTTTATAATAATAGTCATTTGATTAGATGAGCAATTAATTGATCTTGAATAACTAATTATGATCATCTAATTAAATTGCTAGACATCCTAGATCTGTTAGTATAGTGGTGACAAAAATGATTCTATACTAAATACAAATTATGTGATTTTTACATTATTAAACGCCTTTGAGAGTTTTGAATTTGAAATTTTATTTTGAACAAATTCAGAAGAATTGAAGATGTGACCAACTAAATTATAATCATTTTAAGGAAATTTTTAAACTTTGTTATGACCGGCATAATGTCATTTTAGAATTTAAACCGCATTAGGAATATTTTTAAGTTTATAATAAAAGCAAAACAAACAACGTGTCAAGCATAAACCTATTACTTCTCACATGCAGGGACAGATCTAACTATCTGTGATTGGGGTCATTTGACCCCAGTAATTTTTATTTATTTTTTTAATCATGTATGATATATTTTATTTCATTTAGATAATAAATGTATAAATGACCCAGTGAATTGTTGTGTATATCAAATGACCCCAGTGAATTATATTTCTGTATCCGTCACTACTCACATGCACTCTATTATTTGTTGACATGAAGTAAATCAGATATTAACTAGGAAACTATATAAATCAGCTTTAACCACAAAAATGGCTAACTTAGGCAGCATCTTCCTTTTCTTCCAATCTAATCTTCATTCTTTTCCCATTTCATTTCATTCTTCCCTCTCCTTTCACAGCTAAACCACATTACTAATCCTATTCTTCACTGTAATTCCTTCAAAATTCCCAGTAAAATTTGCGAAATCCATTGTCAATTAGCTAAAATCAGAGATGAAAGGGGCGGCGATCAGTACTGGAAAATCCATAGCGGGATGTATAATCTTCTCAATGTTAGTAATCTTAGCAGTTTGGACATACAAAAACAACATGAATTTCTCCGACTACAGAGGATTTTCTATCAAAGATCTACGGTCCTTTTATAATTCGCCGCCTTGCAGAAATACTGACTATCCATCTTCATCTTTGTCGTCGTCGCCGCTGAAAGTATACATGTATGAGCTGCCCAGAAGGTTTAATGTCGGAATGATGACGTGGAACAATCAGAAATTGAGTGATGGTGATGGTGCTTTGACGGCGGAGAATCTTCCGCCGTGGCCGGACAGGTCTGGGCTGAGAAGACAGCATAGCGTGGAGTATTGGTTAATGGCTTCTTTGTTGTATAATAATAAAGGTGGTGAAGGGAATGAAACGACGACGTTGCAGGAAGCAATTAGGGTTTTAGATCCGGAGTCTGCTGATGTCTTCTTTTTGCCATTCTTTTCTTCATTGAGCTTTAATACTCATGGCCGGAATATGACTGATCCAGAAACTGAAAAGGATCGCCAGTTGCAGGTAACTAATTTTGTTTTGTTTTTAATTTCTTTTATCTATTATTGAGGGAGGAAATGTTTATTTGCTATAGGTTAGATAACCGGTCCGAACACCGGAAATATCCTCTTTGTGAAAAATAAGTGTAAGGTTGCACAAGTCGAACCTTCCCGGAACATGCTGATGCGGGAGCCTTGTGCACCTTTTTATTGAGTGAGGAAGTGTCGAACCGAACAAATTGTTCTAAGTTAGACGTGCTGTGACATTTGTGTTAGCGTATTTTATTTATTTATTAATTATCGGGGGAAGGGGTATTAGAATCCGGACCTATAATTTCGAGTCGGAACTGTAATGACAACTGTGCTAATAAGTAACTAACTAATTTAATACTCATTTCTTTAAGAACTTATAGAATTTCAAGATTTGTTTTTTTGACATATATGTCTGGATGGGAATTGTGTAATATAGATGGCGTAAGAGGTAGAGGGAGACCGAGGAAGACTTGGACGGAGGTGATAAAAGGGGATATGAATCTGCTAGAACTAGATGAGGGTTGTGTTTGGGATCGAAAGAAGTGGAGAGAATGCATCCATGTGGATGACCTTACGTGATTCTTACTTTGGTTCATGTAGCCGACCCCAATCTGTTGGGATTAAGGCTTGGTTGTTGTTGTTGATGTCTGGATGGGAATTGGGATTAATGTGAGTGCTTAGGTTGGTAGTTGAAGTGAATTTGTAGTGTTTTCTTGTTGAAGTAACGTTATAATCATTTTAAGATGAGTTGAGTGGAATTTGTTTTTGGTTTCCCTTGCTTTCTTCGCTTTCTACTACCTCCATTCTATAATATAAGTCGTTTATAAATGTAATGAAGATTAAGTAAGCAAAAAAAAAGAGTTACATTGTTAGTCAAAATATCAATATTACTCTCTTAAGCTGCTCAGAGCAATTACTTCTGTTCATAAAATTTTGTAAACTAATTCCAGTTTGGGGGATGAAAATATTTTTGCTTTGCACTGGGAAGTATTTTCTTCTGTGAATAACAAGAACTGCCAAGAATGTTCTTCAACTTAACTCTTTACTCCATTGGCCTTGGTTGTCATAACTTATTTTCTTTTTGGACGTGCATAAATTTGATTAACTATCACATGGTGTTGCATAAGAGTAGTTTAGATGGCCCTTTTCTTGCTTAGTACTCCCTCCATTCCCATTTAATTGTTGTTTAGGAGATTTATAGGTATCCAAATTAATTGTCATTTAAGGCTCTTTATTTAGTTGTCAACAATTTATTCCAATTATACCCTCGACATTTCTTTTATTTGCCGCCTCTGTCATCCCTATTTTTTCCTTTCTTTTCTTATGTTATAGAAGTGAGAGAGGGGTAATATTGAAACTTTCTGTGAAAATGACAAGTTCCTTAATTTTCTAAAATTGTCTAAAAGTATTATGTTTAGGAATGGAGGGAGTAATAACTATGGTGAGTTCTTATAGATACTGGTCTAACTGGAGTTAGATGGTCTTCTTATCAGGCAGTTCGTAGAAGATTTACTCTCCAATTTTTGCCTACTAAACCTGAATAAGAGATGCCACGTTCTCATTTCTATCAGTAATTTATGCTTACTATTAATTGGAAACCTTTATTGTAGTCCCTTTGGCCATAACTGGGACTTTCAGGGACCGACTTCGTGAATATAATGATCTCATAAGCTGTTGAATTCCTTTATACGACCAAGATCAGTCAACTTCATGAAGCATATAGATTCTACTGACTTTGGAGCAAAGCGTTTATCTGATTTTGTATAGGATTTTTCACTGCCCCTTTCACAATCTTTTGGTCTATATATTCTTTTCAAAGTAGTAGTTTACTTCTTCTTGATAATTATCTATTTAATTGATCTCTATTTTACATTTTCTTGTACTGATGTCCAATTACAATCCAAATTAGGCTTTGCAATGGCCACTGCAGTTCAACTGTTTACCATTTTCCCGTGACAAATTTTTTGATACTTTTGTTTTTTGGCAGATAGCTGGATTTATTTAGCATATCTGATCATTACTTGTCTTCCTGTTGATGTGTGCTGATCACCTTTGCTTTTGCTCCAGGTTGACATCCTTGAAATTCTAAGAAAATCTCAATACTGGCAGAGATCTGCTGGTCGGGACCACGTAATTCCCATGCATCATCCAAATGCTTTCAGATTTCTCAGACCTGCGGTGAATGCCTCTATTCTCATTGTTGCAGATTTTGCTCGCTATGACAAAAGCTTGGCTAATCTGAGGAAAGATGTTGTGGCTCCATACGTGCATGTGGTCAATTCATTTTTAGATGATGACCCTCCTGACCCATACACATCTCGTAAAACCCTTCTTTTTTTCCGGGGAAAAACTCACAGGAAAGATGTATGTTAGTTTGATGAATTATTTAGTATACCTTTCTTTGGAACTGCAACATGGGGACAAAAAATGAACTTTTTCTTATTCATGTGCAGGAGGGAAAGATCCGTGCTAAACTGGAAAATGTATTGATCGGTTATGACGATGTCATATATGCCAAGAGTGAGGCAACAGGAGAAGGTGTAAATGCGGTAAGTTGTTGACTAATGTAGCAAGTATGGATGTGTCATAATTATCTCACAATATAATATAAAGGTGCAGTAAACACGGAAAGTATTTGCTTGAACACTGAGGCGTATAGCTCTGCTTGCATTTTAGTTCCCGCTTAAGCATTATTAAACCAAGCTATCTGACCGCGTGTCTTGTTTCTTGTAAATGCTGCTGATCCTTTAGATGCATTATGTGTTCGGTTACAGGATATCTCTTCCTTGGGCGGCCTAGTTCTTTCTTCATTTTTGTTTTTTTGTTTTAATTTTTATGCATCCGGGAAAACATTCGAGAATTTTATAGTTATGGTAGTTTGATTTTCATTTCAGAATTGAAAAAACCGGGATGCAGTGAAAGTAACAATTTCCAATTCCCGTGTACTTTCTAATGAACATCAATTTCATTGGGAGGAAGTACTATAATTCTGCTATAATATACAGAATATACTTATAAGAAGAGACTAATAAACAATGTGTCTATTGTCCTGTTAAATAAATAGTTCCTGTTGAACTCCTGGTTGGCAGTTGCCTGCCCTGAATTACATCTTTGAAAGCACATTAAATTATTATCTTCTTGACCTCACATATTTTATTTCCCTCGTATGTCAAATCTAGTCGATCCAAGGAATGCGTTCATCGAAATTCTGTTTACATACTGCTGGAGACACGCCATCATCTTGCCGTCTTTTTGATGCTATTGTAAGCCACTGTGTTCCTGTAATTGTGAGTGACCATATTGAGCTGCCCTTTGAAGATGAGTTGGACTATAGCAAGTTCTCAATTTTCTTTTCGGATAAAGAAGCTCTTCAACAAGACTACATGGTTTCTGAGCTCCGAAAAGTTTCAAAGGAGCGATGGCTTGGAATGTGGAGATTGCTAAAAAGCGTTTCTCATCACTTCGAGTACCAGTATCCCCCGAAGAAGGAAGATGCTGTCGATATGATATGGAGGCAGGTGAAGCATAAACTTCCTCCGGTAAAACTTTATGAACACAGAAACAGGAGATTGAAAGTGCCGGATTGGTGGAGATAGTTATACGGTTTTGTACATTTATACGAAAAACGTGATAGCAGCAGTCCTCAAAGGGAAATACGCGATACAGTTGCATTCTGGTATGTATGACTTCAGCTAGGTGTTTCAACTGTCCGGTTTCAGTATTATATCTGTCTGCACGGTGCTGACAGAAACGGGTTCTACTTAGTTGCATTCTGTCGTGTATGACTTCATCTTAAGCTACGTGTTTCAGCGGTCCGATTTCAATACTGACATTGGCATATTTGTCTGCACAATGCTAATAGAAATGAGTTTTGCACTGGAACCAAATTCGGTGTTTCAGTAGGCGAAACTGCAAATTTCCAGTGAATTAATGTATGACTGACTGTTGGCTCTTATATTCAAGCTTACAAGCATGTTGTAAAAGCGGGATTATGCATAATTGAAATTGAGTTGAGTAAATTGCAGTTTTAATTCTCTAATTTGTTTATTTATATCGGGTTTATTTTATTTTTTATTATTTTATCTACTAGTCTATTTCACAAGAGAAGTGAGTCATTTTTAAATTTATATTCAGACCAATAAATGCAATACACGTACAATAAAAAATTAATTATCTTCCTTGTAAATTGATACTTTTAACCTAAATATATTGTACTGATTTGTATATAAATTTTAAACTTACTCATTCTACAGTACATATTATAGTGAAAAGTAAATTTCTAATGATGGAAAAAAAAAGCTTACGAGGTTTTCTGGTTTAATTAAAAGGAAGTTCCCTTTGCACGATGTCGTTTACAATGAATTATAAATAAATAAATAAAATAAAAATAAAAAGTCAAGTGGTCGGGGATAAGGGGAGGGCCTCGCCATGTGGAGTGTGTAATGAGAGGGCATTGTGGACTTTTGTTGTCTCCATCCACACAAACAAACAAACATACATTACTACACACTATACAGAATGAGGAGATAGACAATTCTATGATGACTTGTTTAATTATGAACCACAAGATTAATGTGAACCTGCTCCATATCAGAAAAATCTTATAGATTCGACTTCTCGTATTTTATTAGCATTAGTTTATTATATTTGCAGGCTGCCCTTTGTCTTATGCTTAATCACACTTTTGTCCTACTTCTTTGCTACTACATTATACATTATAAATGGGGATAAGTTTTGGGGGATAGCTCAACAGAATACTTGTGTATAAGTATTGTTGTGTGACCGTTTCTACTCATAAATTGGTGATTTGATTTCTACCAAAGATATGTAATTGGATATTTTGTGTGCTAATAATGTACAAACAGCTTGTAATGTATTTTTACTAAGGTACATTCTGCGATTTAATCAACTCTAATGATGTGGAGGTGAAAGCTTTAAAATTGGGCTCGATCTTTTTATAAACAGAGATAAATAATGGAGATAAAAATAAATTTTACAAAATTGTTAGAAAGGCAAGAGGTAAGATTAGTTGTGTCAAGTGTATAGTTAAAATTCAATGCAAAAAATATCTTATTTTGCATTTATGGATACATCTGAACCAGGAGTGGACCAGAACCTTGACTTTGGGGATGCACTTACAAATATTTAGGGTTGGCGGAACATAATATTTATAAGGTAAATCTCAAAAGAAACAAATTTTTTTGTAGAAATTTTGTCTATCAGTACGAGATTTGAACCGTCATATTACTTGATCCAGCAGTTAACATTTTAAGAAAACATAAACAATTGTTCATCAATAACTATTCATTTATCTTAAACTTTTAAATCAAGTAATTCGATAACTAATATATCATCAAACAGTTTCGCATATAAAGAATAAACATTTGTTCCGCACTTAATTAATCCTGATATAAATAAAAGAACAGAGTATTACCCGTCCCCACATTTCGGCTATCACTATGCTGCCGCGAACTAAACGACGAACAAGATAAAAAGGCTTCTCCTCTCTCTCTCTCTCTCTCTGTGACAGTGAACTACTCTTTGACTCTCAGTGGTTTTGGTAATGGTAATATATATATAAAGAACAGAAAATACAAATAAAATAATAATTATACTGATGAATCGAAGAAGAGAAAAATGAGCCCAGTTCGAATTCGAGGAAGTTGCGTTGGTATCTCCATCCGTTCATCATCATCTTCTTCTTCTTCCCCTGTCTCCAGATGCTCTCTTTCTAATTCTTCTACAGGTTTCACTTCACAATTCTTTCATTTTTAGTTTTCCCCATAATATTTATATTGATTTGTTAATAATGAATCAGTATATGTTTTTTTTGAGCTTGGGTACTGCTTATGTTCCAAATTGAATGTTTACTTTCCGGACGTACAAGTTTGAATTTTTGTTTGGGGGTGGGAGGTAGGTGGGTTAATTTGATGTTATGATGTGAAATATTTGTGTATGTTTTATGGGGGTGTATTTGGATTGGGCTGACGTAGATTTGAAACTCAAATTGAGACTTAAACTCCCTTTGTATTGAGTTCGTGAAAAGTCGAACATTAAATCATGTAAAATTTTATTTGTGTTTGAGACTAATATGAGAATGAAAACTAAGAATCTCATACCAAGACCCCAACCCAGAATATCAGACCCTGAGTTTGTGTGTGATTTGTGGAAAGGTTTTTTTATTAGATTGACTCAAAGTCATGTCCTTATTGTTCTTGTGGATGTCATTTCTCCGAATTAGATAGTGTTTGGTTTTGAAACTGAAATATTTTGGATTTTGTATAAGTAGTGTTATTTGTGAGAGTAAAGGTGGGTCTCTGAGTTAAAATTTATGTGATGGAACACTATTCAGATTCGTTATCACAGAGTTTGCTACAAACACTGTACTTTATGTTTCTAATTTTACTTTTTAGGTTGTGGAAGTGTTGTTGTTTTTCTAGAGAAGGGATGTATTTTTTTTTAATCTTCAAACCAAATTATTTTCTTCATTAATTCCCACCTTAGTACTACCTCCATTCCATAATATAAGTGGTTTAGGACATTTAGCGAATATTAAGTAAGCAAAAAGCAAGGTACCTTGTTAGTCAAAATATCAATGACTCTATTAAATAGGACTTGTATACCACTAATATTGTTTAAGAGAGTAATATTTATATTTTGACTGACAAAGTATCTTGTTTTTTGCTTTCTTAATTTTCGCTACATGTTCTAAACGACTTGTATTATGGAATGGAGACAGTATCCTGCTAAGAGATTTCAGCATTCGCTCTGGGGCTCACACAAATGAAGTAAATCCAACAAAGAATGTAAATCCCTAAGATAGGACTACCAAAAGGAGCTACTATATCGTCGTCTCGTTCGGTTTAATATTTCTGTTAGTGATTTCTTTAGGCAATATAGTTTAACATTCATTTTCTTAAGATATGGAAGAATATATTCTTATGCCCTTTTACTAACAATGCTTGATTCTAATTGCAAACTTTGGCATGACGATGATAATTGCATTGCGAACCTTAGTTGTACGCTTTGAGCTAATAAGGGTTGAAGTCATTTGGATGCGATAATGTTCAAAATCACAAACACAAATGGCCTTATTTTACACTCCGTTAAAATCGTCTTCTTCTGCATTACAGATGATGCAACTTGTGGGGAACCAGTGTGGATGGGGAAAGGCATCACTTGTGTTTGCTTCAAGCGAAAAGGAAGCGTTGAACGCATTTGTTTCAATTTGACACCTTTACAGGCAATTATTTCAATTATTAATAAAAAAAAATAGTGAACCGGTTAGTTTATCTATACTTTATACATCCTAAAGTTGTTATGATGCTCCCGGCATTTGCAGCAAGAGAGATTAAGGAGGTTAAAACGCAGGATGAAGATCTGTTTCGATGCTTCCAGACCAGACCATCAGGTGTGTTTCTTGTTATACTTTTGGTTTGCGTTATTGTAGTAGACATTGGTATTTTCCACGTTTTAATATCACGAAAGTCTACTTGTGTAGTATTTCATTCAACCCACCAACCAAACAAATGATGTATTCCTTAGATCGGAGTTTTCAAATCTTTTTGCTAAGTAAAGTTTTCAAATCTTTGAATCCCCTTTTCTGGAGTCTTCATTTACAAATTGAAAAAAAATCCTAATATACTTATTTTCCACCGTGTGGCTAAGCACAATGTTCAGAATTTTAACTACTTGTTAATAATAATAATAATAATAATAATAATAATAAATGCATCCACAGGAAGCTTTACGAGCTCTTTGGTACGCCACATACCCTGGTCAGGAGCTTCAGAGTTTGATTTCTGACCAGTGGAAAGAAATGGGGTGGCAGGGTAGGGATCCATCCACTGATTTCAGGTTTCTTCGGTCTCACTTTCACTTTCTGTGCGTCTTTATTTGGTTTCCGGAAGAAAATGGAAATTCGTGCACTTTATTCACATGATCTACTGCTGGTTTGTTAATGCAGAGGAGCGGGATTCATATCTTTGGAGAACTTACTATTCTTTGCCAAGACGTATTGTGTAAGATTCTACTCTGTGTATATCTCTTTGGATTACCCTGTCTCCGTTGGTAGACTGACATTTCTACCTCTGTTTATGGTCACAGACGTCTTTCCATCGTTTATTGAATAAGCAAGGCGGAAAAAGAGCGACCTGGGAGTATCCGTTTGCTGTTGCGGGCGTAAATGTAACATTCATGATCATGCAGATGCTTGACCTAGATGCACGTAAGAAATTAAAAGATTTCAATGTTTTATGAAAATAAAATTGTTGTACGACAGATCACACACCAAATATTTTGAATAGATTTCACGTTGAATTCCTGTTCACTGTCTAATTTGAGCTTAATCATGTGCAGTAAAACCCAGAACTTTTGTGAGGTCCGTTTTCCTGCAAATGTTGTCAGGTAAGAGCAGCGGCGTTCTAGCAATTTTGTGTCACGATGTATTTACTACAGCATTCGAACTAATAGATGGTCAGTTTGATGCATTTTTTTAGAGAACGAGTGGGCCTTCGATCTACTTTACTGCGTGGCGTTTGTTGTCATGGACAAGCAGTGGTTGGAAAGAAATGCATCATATATGGAGTTTAATGTAAGTATTCCTGTCAATGCTCGTGGTTTACGTGAATAAAAATAGTATTCTCTCTTCCAGTAAACGATCTAGGGGGGGAGGAGGGGTTTAGGGCACGGTGGCCACCCCTCGATATTCTTTAAAACGTCTGATTTTCTATAGAAAGAATTCATCTTTTTGTTATCATTCTGAAATGGTGTTGGCGTCCACTATGGTCGATGGGTGGGGCTTAGGTAATCCGTCCCCTCAATGTTAGTCGCTAGTCGATCTAGCGAGTAGTCGGCTTACCTAGATTAAACAAAGGGTCTAAGATAAGTACACAAAGTCCATCCATAGTAATTAAATTCATTACCATAATAAGTAATAACAAAGTTCAAATACTAAAATAATCGATTTGACCGATTTTTTACCGACTTTGACCGATTTTTTACCGACTTTGACCGATTTTTTTATCGACTTTGACTGATTTTTGTCCGATTTTTGACCGATTAAGTTTGTCAATCGATTTTTTACCCCGACTAGTCATCGGTTAATGCCGACTAGCGACTAATCGCCGACTAGGGCGTTTTTTACAACACTGTGTCCCCTACTCTCATTCATTTCTGCAATGCACGAGTGTTGAAAGCAGCAACCCCTTCTATTTGAGATTCATATATTTCTTTCTGATCAACGTTGCAATTCCTGTTTTATAATTTTATACGTTTTCTTAATTTTAACAGGATGTATTAAGATCGACACGATCTCAGCTGGAGAAGGAACTCTTAATGGATGATGTTTTGAGAATAGAAGATATGCCTTCTTATGACCTTCTCTGTTGATGGTGGTAACTAACACTAATTTATCTTTGTAGGCTTTTTTTATCATAGTTCAAGTTTTACCATTCTCTTTCTGGTTATGACTTTCACTACAAACATTATATTTAAACATGTTGAGAATCATATATATATATATATATATATATATATATATATATATATATATATATATATATATATGTATTTTTAAAGGATGTTTTATTAATGGATTCGCTGCAAAAGCAGTGGTACGAATTACAGGGATCACCTAAAGGGATTAAATACCTTTGGAGACATAACAGTAGCAAAGGGTAGGAATTTTGCTTTGAAGCCCCCTTCCCTTCGTCATTCTTACTATATGGGATGCGTTTATATGGAATACGTTGTCGGTCCAAATTGCAAAAGAGACTAACGTCTCTTAAAATTCTTGTACCATGTGGTGATCTATAATAGCCTTCGGGTATGGTTTCGTAGCAAACGTGATGGTATAGGGGATGATTGTTTTAGTGGTAATCCGTAAGCAACTAATTTTTGTGTTCATTGCCAAAAGTTATGCCAGTTTCCAAATTATCTGTTTCAGTGGCCTTCCAAGAGTAATCAATATGTTTATTTATTATCAAATGTTATGTCTATCTCTTATCTATCATCACCCATATCCCCAATTATTATAGACTTACTGAGTTATTTTATTATTGTTGTGATGCACTATGAAAGGAAGGTTAAGAAATCTAAAGTTCAAAGAAATATATTCTCCGTTCAGAATTAAATGTCTCATTTCTCATACAAAATGAACAAGAAATGATACATTTAATTCCGGACAGAAGAGAGAGTATATGCTAAGTGCTAACCTAACAATATAATAGGCGACCTAATGCAAAGTCAAGTAGGAGATTCTATATATAATTTGGATAGAATCTTGAATCGAGCAAAAGGGTGGTTTGTTGCTGCTGTTATCAGTGACGTGTTTAGGACTCGAGAGTAATGATGTCACTTGTCGATTCACTTTAATTGTGTAGTATTATTTATAAACTTATCATTTAAATAAAGAAATAATACATTTTATTTACTAAAAGAATTATTTTTCAATGGGAACATGTGATCAATGAGAAATTTTATTCTGGTAGGTAACTAAGTTTAAAAATTACATCCAAATCAATGAATACAATATACGTAAGCCAAAAAGTCAAATCTCTTTCCTACGTGTATTGTATTTATTAGTTTGATTTTAAGTTTTAAACTTACTTACTTACCAAAATAAAAAATATTGTGATCAGTATGGTGAGACACACCATTCGCTACGGACTGTTATTGTGCAATGGTGCTAAGACCACCACGTACGGCACCACCAACTTTCCTTTATGGGTATGAAGTGGTTTTCAAGCTGGCAGATTCGTGGGGAAGGATGAAAATTCTCTGTCCCATTTTTATCCCCAAATTTGTCTCCAACTAATTAGAATTTCTTATATAAATATTTTTTTCAATTATATATACACATGGTGAATTGTGATTGGTTGGGGACACACATGAGAAACACAGAGACAGAGAATTTTTTACCCGTGGAAAACACCCTATTATTATTGGAAACAAATCTTTTTAGCACCCCACCTCCATCTACCCTGCGGTAGTGACTGCTTAAACATTTTTAATCATACACCCCATTTGCCATTTTTAAGAGTTGAAGAGACTTTTCAATTAAAAATTAGGAATTCAACTCGCATATTTGTAAAAAAATTTGCCAATCATTTAAAATATTTTCCTGATCGAATTAGTCGAATCAATAACTTTTTATAATTGTAACAAGACACACTAAATACAACACATCATTTGAATTATTCGAAATGTTAAATTTTTTTTAAATAAAATATTCTTGTAAATATTACTTGAGCCTTAAAATTTTATTATAATACATGTCCTTATATAATTTATCAATTGCGTATAAATCTTAGTTATGCAACAACATCAAACTCAACCTTCATCGATTCCACCACAATTCGGGCAACTTCTTCAATGATATATATATATATATATATATATATATATATATATATATATATATATATATATATATATATCCACCTAGTTAAGGATGCTCCTAGAAGAGTACTTAAAAGCAAAACATATTTATATGAATCAGCCGCAAATGCACTTGATTTGAATAATATAACAAAAACAAAATATTGTTGCTAGTAATTCTCCAGTCTCTATAGGTGGTTTATTTATTTTTGTTTTTATTTTATTTTTATATTTTAAGAAGGCATTATGTGGTGGTTTTGTTCATTGGCTATTATGTTTTTTTTTTCTTTATATGACATCAGGGGTATGATTGGATTGACTTACAGTCTGAGATTTCTGATTTCAGTCTCAAACTAGTCTCAAAACTCAAATCAAATTCTTCATTAATTAGTGCTTGAGGTTACATTCTCAGACTCCATCCAAAAAGAGTTTAGGACAACTAAGCGCAGCTTATATAGTAAGACGGTTCACTTTTAACCGAAAGATCGGAAGTTTGAGTCATACCGAAGGAAAAGTGAGAAAACACTATTGATCTTCCTTTAAAAAAAGAGTTTAGGTTCCAGTTGTGTTTCAAATCCAAATCAGAAACGATCCTTATATAATTTAATATACAAATCTTAGTTACGCAACAACATCAAACTCAACCTTTATCATTCAACCACAATTTGGGAAACTTATTATATATACCCCTTAATATATATATATATATACCCCTTAATATATCATTTACCATCTTTGATATCCACTTAGTTATGGATGCTCCCAGAAGAGTATTTAAAGCAAAACATATTTATATGAATCAGCCGCAAAGACAATTGATTTGAATAATATAACAAAAACAAAATATTGTTGCTTTGCATTGGTTGCTAGTAATTCTCCAGTCTCTATAGGTGGTTTATTTGTTTATTTATTTTTTGTCTAAGCTTTTTTGGTATTTTAAGAAGGCATTATGTGGTGGTTTTGTTTGTCCATTGGCTATTATGTGTTTTTTTTTGTTGACATTAGGAGTATGATTTGATTGACTTACGATTTGAGATTTTTATTTTCAGTCTCAAATTCAAATCAATTTTTTTTATTAATTAGTGTTTGAGGTTACATTTTCAGACTCCATCTAAAAAGAATTTAGGACAACTAAGCGCAGTTAATGTGGTAAGACGCTTCACTTCTGAACGATATGTCGGAAGTTTAAGTAATACCGGAAAAAAAGTGAGAAAACACTATTAATCCTCCTTTATAAAAAAAATTTAGGTTTCAGTTTGTATTTTAAAGTCAAATCAAACTCAATCCAAGTAAATCCCTGTTGTTAGTGGAAACTTTTGTAGCAAAAACATTGCTGCTTTTAGTAAAGTTTTTATCGTGAATATCTTAATTATTAAAGGAGAAGGGTTTGCGGATGCTAACAGTCCACGCGTCTGCTTTCACTTTTATTTGATTTTGCATTCAAGATTATGTTGTTCTTTTACATGATATAGTATGATTTGCCATTACCATAGATTTAACCTTATTGGATTTTTAATCTTGATTATATTAAGGACCGGATTCATTAACTTTGTGTTGGGACGAATAGCACACAACATATATTAAAGGACTGAAAAAAAAAATCGATAATTTTTAGTTGGCAAAACTTAATATTTTAAGAATTGTTCTACATATTAAGGGGATGTCCTACGTATTTATTTTCAATCTCTATTTTTTTTTATAGATAATTGTCGGGTATTATATATTTTTCTTACAAGTACTACTACCACTATCTTTAGATCTTATATATTTTTTAATATAAAAATTGATAATTGACAATTTATTATACATAAGATAATAGATGAGCACAAATTAAGAATGGGAAAGAAGATTTGATGTGTGATTATATGCATAATACATGACATATAGGACACTATTGAAATGGATGTTTCTTTGTTGTGGGATGGTCTCATGACTCACTATTTATCTTTTTCTTTTTCTTTCCACTAAATTAGACTATGGTATTGGTCATTTTCCTCCCTTTGTGGAGTAAAACAGAAATTCTTTTGTTGGATATGGGAATATATACATATGATCAAATGAAATTCATGGTCCCCTTCTAAAATCAAATCTTTTATTTTCTTAGACTTTGGGTGCTTAATGAGTTAAATCGAATATTAGATTTCTTTATGAGCAATATCAGTGGGATTTTGTCATGAGATCATAAAAGAAAAGTATGAGAATTAAGCCAAGATATTTTTGATGGACTTGTATTGTATATTGGGGAAGGTGAGATGTCTTGATTACAGTGTCACTGACAATATTTGTTTAGTGTAGCGCGCGCGCCACGCACACACACACACACACACACACACATATATATATATACATATATATATATATATATATATATATATATATATGCATTTAACTAGCACTGACAAATATTGTAAGTGATGTGTAAGATCATAAGTTCATAATAAATTGACTGGTACATCGATCCCGTTATATATTTCCCAAGTAGTACTGCTATGTGTGGCTAGGATAAGCCTGATACCCTCCAGGACTTCCTCATGATTCTTTTCTACTCTTTAAAAGTACGAAAGAAACAAAGTGCAAGATGACTATGAACAAGAGCGGAGCTAAGAATTTGTCATTGAAAAGCGATGGATTTTTTCCATAAAAAATCTGTCGCTTTTGACAATGTTGATGACGGTCACCCCTCTGAATCCGCCACTACTGAATATTTGGGAGTGTGCAACTGATAATAATGCAGAACTATGCAATGCAAATAAGTGCAGGTCTGAGTTAGCTTTGGTTAAGTGGAGCCGCCATCAGCCATGGACCTGCAAGATACTTAGGATTTTCTCAACTTGGCCATGATCATCTCGAGGTCCACTCACAAAAAGAAAGCAACTCTTTTTTTTAATTAAATTTCGAGCTCTTTTGCTAGCTATTTCTATATATTTCAAGAGGAAATTATGAAATTGTTTAGTCCTCTGATAATTTATCTTGTGGCCAGAGGAAGGGGACTAAGAGTCCCCTGTCCCCATTCGGTTTCTCCTTCTCTGTCCCCACCAATAAGAAAATGACATGTATTAAATTTTTAATTAAAAAATTATAACCTAAAAGAAATAGTGAAACCCACAGGAAAAAATATACACGTGGCAAATATCTTGATGAAGAACCGAGAGGTACTAAGTACCAAAAGGTTCGACAGCTTTAATTGTGCCGGATCTTTCTCTAATTCTCGAACTAGTTTCTAGGGAATATAATCAATGCAACGTTAAGGAAGGCTAATTATCGATGGAGGCTGAAACACCACAACAAGAGAAACTAATCTTGCTGATACAGTAACTCAAGGAATGAATGAATTCTTAAAAGAAGTTCAGACACGAGAAGCTAAGGAATAACCTTACCAAAATATCAATATATCTAACGTTAGTATAATGTAGGCCGAACCATCTCTTAAATAGAGAGATTTCGGTTACAAACAACAAATAAAAGAAGAGTCCTTGAAGAAGTAGGACTCTTGAACAACAACTTGCTATCAAGTAAACCTCTAACAAGCTAATGGACAACATGTCCTATTATCTAGCATCTTAGGCGCCTAAAATAACTAAACATGGCTGAAAATAACTAACCATGTGAAGAGTCCTAAAAGACGTGGGACTCTTAACAACTAGATAACCAACTATTCAACCACTATAGACAACATGTTCTTTGTTATAGAAACTCCTTTCTATACACGCCTAAATACTCTAAATAAAGTAAATAACAAAGTTGAAAAATAATTAAAGTCTAGCATAGACTTTAATTGTACAAAAAGACTAAAACGTCCTTTAAATTCGTCCCAATTCTGGACAGATTGTTAGATCAGGTTGCGCGACGATTTCGGACTCCAAGATGGCATACTCTGATCTTGTGGTCTCATAACAGTTGTAGATATGTCTCTTATCTTTAATATGCAACTGGAATCAAGTCCATTGGATACATAGATTGAAGGTTATGATCATTATACCAAACTGTCGCAAAGCTGTCCATCAACTTGTAAGATTACTAAAATCCCCTTCTTAGCCTCTTTGCTTGATAGGGCCTAATTGTACACTTGTGAACCTTGAGAGGCTGCCTTGTACTTTATATTCTATGTGTAACTTAGCATCCTCTTTGTATTTTAATACACGAACCAATGATGTAGTTATTCGATTCATGTTTCTCGTTCTAAGCCTCGTCATTGGTCTATGTATACGATCCCTTGAATTGGGGAACCTCGAAATTGGTACCGTATCATATCTATTCGTAGGGATACAGAATGAGGACAGACAATTTTTTGCCGAGGAAGGTTGACATCCGCCTTAATATTTTTAGAAGCATGGGACTTTTTTAAGAATTTTTTAATTTTTTGTCAATTTTTTTATTATAAATATTTCATTTTAATTATCCATTTCAAAATTTGTTAAAGGTTACTATGATATATAATCTTTATCTAATTCGTTTATAATATATAAGTTCAAGATTTACACAGCTTATTATGATCATTTAAGCATTTTATGCAAGTCATAACACTTGTATTATCTTCACTTTGATTTCCACCTTAATGAGAGAATAGTTAAAAGATCATATTTACTTAGGTCGTCACTATGTAATAGATCTTCACAACAAAAAGGTTGTCCTAAAAATCATTCCAAATGGGAAAACCCGCGCCGGACCCTCAGCTCCACTCCCTACAATGCTCTCTGAAATATTTTATCACGTTTACACTTTAATTATATATTTTCACTCATAATATTTATCTTTTTCAGTTTATAATATATGAATAAAAATATCTACAATTAGAATGTTGCGAGGATCGGAAAAAACCTTAGATCATACTCCCTTCGTTTCAAATTAATTTTCATCATAACTAAAAAAACAGTTTGATTGAAAGGAAGTTACCATAATATTTCCGCTCATTGATACTAATTGCAGGGTGTATGTTAATTAGTGAAGTTTTTAAGTGTGTTAGTTATGGAAGTAAAAAAAATAAATCATATCCCTTTTTAAGAAAATGAATATTTTTAATTTTTAAACAAACAAAAAAATAAAAATAGTACTTTTAATTTTGGGACAGTGAAAGGATTAATGTGTTGCAAGTCAAGTCCTTTTTAATTCCACTAGCTTTTCAGCACCCCAATAAAAAGAACAACTAATAATAGAAAAAGAGAATAAAAAAGCATAAGGTGAAGGTAAAACGTGGCTGCAGCTAACGTATTTGTGTGGTGATAAATTCCATATGAAAATCCTATTAATAGATAGGAACACATCCCAACCAATTCCCGATTAATCATCAAAGATGACTTAGAATCAATAGTTCACAGTGATCAAATTCGGACGATTATTTATCAAAAATATAGGTACCCGCAAAGTCGTAAGACCATGTATGAGAGGTTACGCCTGCCCGAAGGTTAAGGAAGTTGGTGATCGAAATACCCGAAGAAAGACTAGACCGAAGGTTCCGTCCCGTGGGTTAGGTGCTTACCCCCCTAGCTCCCTGCCTATGATTTAAGAAGAGCTTCTAAATTTTAATGAGGAAGTTTTAAATTTATATTCAAATTAATAAATTATGTAGAATAAAAAGTCAATTCTCTTTTTTGTGAACTGACATACGTGTATTACATTTGTTGGTTTGGATATAATTTTAAAATTTACTCACTAACTAAGATAAAACTGCTATGTCTTTTGAGTTCCATTTTCCACCAAAAAAAGAACTTTGCTTAAAACTTTTCAGATATAAACTACCCCAAACAAGCTATGCCACGGTTACTAGTACTATCATCTTCTAAATTTTCTTAGACATGCATATATGCTTAGTTGGCTCTTAGGGTTTTAAATATGACAATTCAAAAAATGTTGAAGGCTAAGTGAGTTCGCTACTACTCACACGATAAAGTATATCGCAAGTTTGGATTTGAAATCTTGGCTACTAACACATCAAGAGTTAAGGGAGTTTATTCCCCACAATCATGGTTTGACGAGTAATTTTATCTTAGATATATTGACTAACTCGTATGCATCCTACGAGTTACTCACACTAACAAACACAATATATTTGAGGAAATTTGCCAATGTAACCCACAATTGAGTCGGTTATTTAATTTAACGTGTTGACATTTTTGTGTACATATATTGCAATCATGGATAAGGTAAATAATTTATATGATGCATATAAGTTAGTAAGTGAAAAAGATAAAGTTATTTAAGAAAAAAAACATCTTCCATTAACCACAAATGGATATTACTATTTATTTACACATACATACAAAAGTTGCATCACACTCTTTGTTTTTTTTTTTTTAATCCATTTTGCAAAGTGGTGTAAATCACATATCCAAATTAATGTCGATTGGGTTTGAGTTGATTGGGTCTCAGACTAAGATTTCTGATCTTAGTCTGAAATTCAAATAAAATGCTTCATAATTTAATGTTTAAAGTTCATTCTCATACTCTATTTAAAAGGAATTTGTGCCTTAATTTAATTTCAAACTCAGATAGACTCTATTTAAAAAGAATTTGTGTCTTAATTTAATTTCAAACTCAAATTAGATCCAATCGAAATACACCCCAAATTAGAACAAAATCATAGCATATCCTAAACCATAGTTATTGGAGAAACCCCAATCATTAACCAGCCATATGACTTTCCACATACTATAAATACAAGTCACCTCCCAATGCAATCCTTCACAAGTCCATATTTCTCTCTCCCTTCTCTTTTGATACAAAATAACATCAATTTTTCCAAAAATGAAATCCTTTAGTTTGACTAATTTGTCCCTCTTAGCCTTATTTTTCCTTGCCTTTTATAACATAACTAAAGGTTGTTTTAGTATTTTACTAGTCATACTTCCTCTTCTTCCTACCCTTCTAAACTTATGCATGACCCCTGGTGGATTTGCATGGAGAAATTACCATAATTTCCAAAATTACCCTTCAAAACTTGTTGGCCCTATAATTTCTTGGCCCTTCCTAGGGCTCTTGCCTCAAATGGGGTCTGATGCTCATAGAAAATTAGCATCTATAGCTAATTCTCTCGGGGCGAATCGTCTCATGGCATTTAGTTTAGGTTCTACTAGGCTAATCATAAGTAGTCACCCAGAAACTGCTAAGCAGATTCTAAACGGGAGCTCCTTTTCGGACCGTCCCATTAAAGAATCGGCACGTTCATTAATGTTTGAACGTGCCATGGGGTTCGCCCCCTCGGGCGATTACTGGAGACATCTCCGAAGAATCGCCGCGAATCATATGTTTTCTCCTAGGAGAATTTCGAGTCTTGAAAACGTAAGACAAAGTTTAGTGAATGAAATGTTAGAAGGAGTGGATAAGGAGATTAAGGAAAGAAAAGGTGAGGTGGAATTAAGAATGATAATAAAAAGGGCTTCCTTGAAAAATGTTCTTGAAAGTGTGTTTGGGGGTGTTTTGGGTATAGAAAGAGAGGAATTATTACGGGTTAATGGTGAATGAAGGATATGAATTAATTTCAGAATTTAATTGGGCTGATTATATAAAAATCCCTTTTGGATTATTAGATTTTTGTGGGGTGAAAAAAAGGTGTCACAAATTAGCTAGAAAAGTGAGTTGTGTTATAGGTCAAATCATAAAAGAAAGAAAAAGTGAGGAAGATATTAATATGAAGAATGATTTTCTAAGTGTTTGGCTATCTTTGCCTAAAGAAGATCAACTTTGCGATGCAGACTTGGTTGCTGTCCTCTGGGTATGCTCTCTCTCTTTACTTTCTATGTCTTACACACACTCACTAAGGGAACGTTTAACCGCGACTACAGTGCAGAACATAACAAATTTAAATTTAGTATATAATGAACGTTTTTTTTAACAAGTGTTACATATTTTTAGACAAATGTAACATTCTATACAATATGTATTCTCTTTCGATTAACACATGTATCAAGACATGTAACAGTTTTTTACGCAACATGTGTTAGAAAATCACAACACATGAACGCTTAAAAAAATATGGACCATCGAATTTTTTATCTAACTGTAAAAAATATTCAATATGTACTGAATTTTATGAACCATAGCCGGACCAGGGTATGTTTAGAATATAAACGGAATTATAACTTTTGTCTTTGATAGGCGAGAATTAATTTAGGAAACAAGTAACTAAAAGTCTAAAAATCAATATCTATATATATATATATATATATATATATATATATATATATATATATATATATATATATATTTTTGAAAAATGTCGAAACAGACATCCTCTCATTTCTCTAGTTTAGATGAGTTCATAAATATAAGAATGAGTGCACTTTTTTTTCTTCTTCTTACGAGTCCTATATATCTTCTTTCACAAATTAACAAGCTATTTTTCATGCTCGGAATAAAAAAAAAATTTAACATCCTAAAAGTTTAAATGAGTTCATGATAAGAAATATTCCATGCATGCAAGTAAGCTGTTTTTGCTAGATTATCAATATGTTTAGTACTATGTTCTAACATTATATGTTGGGATTGACTATTGGTGTCAAATGATTGAGAACAAATCTAATATGAACCAACTTCACGTGGATCTTATTCTTTATAACTGACCGAATCATTACAAAATAAGGAGAGACAACTTTGTGATGATATAATCAGTTTTAATCATCTTGATCAATATTATAATTAAGAATTAAGAATGATTAAGGTATGTTCGTTACTAAGATATTTATTAGGATTAGATTTGAGTTTGACCAGCTTATGATTGTGTTGGTCAATTTCAATAGATAATGAAATTACACGTACACACCAAAATCTTCCAAGTGGATCAACTCAAAAGCTTTAATCATCCCTCGTGGCTTTCCAAATCATACCAAACCTATTAGACACATGACACGAGCAAGTCTTTAAAAGTTAGAAAAACATTTAATTATGCCAAATTTGCTATGCACATTCATACCCAACAAAGCAGTTCCTACTTTGGTACAAAATCACTCTTATTTTAGTAAATCACTTTGTTTGTCCGAAATATTTTGTCTTAAATTAAATGTCTACGCTTATAATGAATAAATAAGATGATAGACATAGAATCTGATTGGATTAGTTTTGTATTAGAAATTCTAGTCTCAGTCTCAAATTTAAATAAAATTCTAGATGATTTAATACTTTATGTTTCATTTTTAGACTCAATCTAAAACTGGTTTGTGTCTGAGTTTGAGTCTCAAATCAGATCAAACCCAAAATAGACTCACTCCAATCAGACCCATAGTTCGGGGTAGAATAAGTAGTTTTTTCCTTCATCATTGATCAATATATAGACTAAATTTTAATCAAATTCATGAGTTTTTTGTTTAAGTAAATTATGCTAGTAGTTATATTTTGTGCAATTTCAATTCACATCCCTATTCTTTCTATGCCCTTCCCACCCGGGAAAATTTAACCATAGCCGTTCTTGTGAGACTGACTCCACAACACTCTCATATTAATTGGTCATGGTCTACCGGCAAGTGTGAACTCCTCTCAATCTATGTGAAAGCGGTGGGGTCAGTCCCACAAAAACGATTATAAGATTGAGTGACCCTTCCCATGAGAAGGTGGTGGTGCCTACTAACAACATTTATTCCACAAAACTTACGTATATGCGCGCGTAAGGTAAACATATATTGTATAGGTAGTAGGTATATAATTAGGCCAATCAACTGTTACATCCCCATTTTTCTCTTCCCAAAACCATAAAAGATTATGGGAATCGGGTAGCCCAAGTGGTAAGGTTACCCGAACACGGGGCGGAGGTCCCGTGTTCGATTCCTATATCTCCCCATAATGAGGCAAATAATTTCTTCTCCTTATGAGGCTTGTCTTCCCTCCCCAGGCATGGGGCATGCTTCAATCTTCCCTATCTAGGGTACTCTCCGCTCTTCCCTTTCGGGGGCAATCGCCTTCGAGCGCTCAAAAAAAAAAAAACCATAAAATATTTTCACTCATTGACAGAAATGTGTGGGGCCATGACCAACTAAATTGATTCATGCTCTCTTGATGTACTAACTAATGAAACAAATATTATGCTATCTTTATTTGACGCAGGAAATGATATTCAGAGGAACAGACACCGTGGCACTTTTACTAGAATGGATCATGGCCCGAATGGTGCTCCACCAAGATGTTCAAGCAAAGGCCCAAGAAGAGATTGACATGTTTGTCGGGCCTAATCGGCCCGTCCAAGATAAGGACATCCCAAATCTTAAATACCTGCAAGCCATAGTCAAGGAAGTCCTACGATTACATCCACCCGGCCCATTACTCTCTTGGGCCCGACTAGCAATCCACGACGTCCACGTGGATAAGATCTCCATACCAGTTGGCACAACTGCAATGGTTAATATGTGGGCTATAACCCATGACCCAACAATTTGGAATGACCCATGGGCTTTTAAGCCCGAAAGATTCATTGAAGAGGATATATCTATCATGGGCTCGGATCTTAGACTGGCTCCTTTCGGCTCGGGTCGTCGGGTATGCCCCGGGAAGACACTTGGGTTGGCTACGGTTCAGCTGTGGCTTGCTCGGCTCCTTCAACAATACAAATGGCTTCCGTCGGAGCCGGTGGATTTATCAGAGTGTTTGAAGCTTTCTCTTGAGATGAAGAAAGCATTGTTATGCTTTGCAGTGAATAGATCCTAGATAGTGGTAGAATTAGAATATTAAAAATAAATAAATAAATATTGCTTTCGATCTTATTAGTATTTGTACGGTTAAAGATAAATTGGATAATATAAGGTGCCCGCCCCACTCACGATCCTAAAGTTGTGGGTTCGATACCCTCCTCCTACGTGAGGCAAACTTTAAAATCTCCATTTCTAGCGCTATCATCCTCCTCATGTGAGGCATCTCTCTCACCTACATGGGGCAACCGCCCATTCGGGCTTCAAAAAAAAAAAATTGGATAATGTTTGATTTTGGAATAAATTGTATGGTTTGAAATTGAATGTTATATTTCTATTTTAGATTTGCATCAGATAATATCTTTTATTTGAGATTTGATTTTGAATTTTGCAAAAGTTAAATTGTTTGCGAATAGAAATGTGTGACTAATTGTAAAATGCGAGATGTAAGATGGTGTCCAAAAGCAGTGAGTATCCATCCCCTTCTCATAATGAATATATCTTATTTTCTACTCCCTCCATTTCAGAATATAATTAACACTTGATTTTTTCACACGGATTAAGGATTTACTGAAATCTATACAATTGAAAATAAAAATATGTATATTTTCCTTCTTTGCCCATGAAATACATTAAAGACATACCATTGGAAGTTGATATATTAATAGTTAATGAAGGATAAAATTGGAAAATATACATTTAATAAACATTGGTAGTACAAATGTAAACTATATTTCGGGATAAAAAAATGCCCTCAAATGTTAAATATATTTTGGGATGGAAGGAGTAACCACTATAACTAACATCTGTATTTAAGATGATGTCCAAATGCAGTCAATTCCCAAAATAAATGTCCATTTTTTCAAAATTAATATATTCTCTCTTCTAACCACCATAACTAACATCTTTATTTAAGAGATGCAAGTTCACTAAACTTACGCTCTCTAATATTACTATTTATGAATAAGAATATTATGATTAACTCACTATTAATCAAATAACTCTTCTTAATTATGAAAAAAGTCAAATATGAATATTAAATTTGAGACAGAGGAAGTATTATAATTTATATAAATTAAATGCTTGTGAAAAAATTGTATACTTCATATTTAAAAGTTTGAATTTAATTTTGAGTGGAACACTACAATAATCTTTAAAAAAAACAGCTGAAAATTTTGAATTTATCAAGACTTTGAGACCTTATTTTCGAAGTGATTGATATTTTTACCATAGAAGAACAGGGTGTCATCTACTAACCGTAGTGATTGATATTTTTACCATACAAGATTTTCGAGAGTAAAACGATAGATAATAAAATGGGGCATTGCATTCGACTGACCATAGTTTAGCAGAAAATGCTAACCATGGCAGTATTTTTTTTTTTGGATAACATTTCTGTTCCAGGACGGAATTATGGTCTAACGTGGCATATCCCAGATGCGCATTGCCACGTCAGGCGGGACTTCCGTCCTCAACCTCCAGAAAATTTTCAAATCTAAAAGCCAAGTGATCTTTTCACAAAGCACTAGTTTATTTCTCATAATTGCAAGTTTTTTCTTTATTTATATATATAAAACTTCTGATTAAAGTGAAAGTTTGAAAGCGTTTGGAAAAAAAATACAACTCAAACGAATTTAATAAAATAATAAAGATAAATGGGAGACGAAGAGAGGAAAAGTTGTAGACATCAAAATGTACATGGTTCGCCTGTAATTTACATTTATATAAACGAAAATAAAAAGTTGTAGATAAAGTAGACAAAATAAAAAGAGATTGTAAGTTGTAGATAAATTATATTTAATTATCTGTAACTTTAAAAAATCAAGAAATTATTAAATGTATTATTTCTAAACACACCCTTATCTTTCATTAATTTAGTCAACAAATAATTTTAATTGTCCAACATAAATATACTAATTGAAAGATAAAAGTGTCTATCTACTTTTAAATTGATATATCCCAATTATTTTTTTAATTCGAATGGAAAGTATTAAAGCGACAGATAAATGAGAACGGAGGGAGTAAACTGGTTCTATTTCCATAGATATTCACAAACATTGTTCTAGATGGAACAAAATTATACAGTGCTTTCACAAGAGAAAAAGTCTTGATGATACTTCCTTTTAAAGCAATGTCTGATCAAATCCATGCTAGAAACTCAAGTTATCCTGGATAATATACTCTTGTTCAAGTGTTGTGAAAGAAAATTTTGCATTTTCTTTGCATATGAAAGCTTAAATTTATTTATGTCTTCTACTTGCCTTTATTTCTCTCCAAATAGAAAATAAAAAACTGCTCCATCCTAATATAAGACTTTTAAAATATGTAGCGAAAATTTAAAAAACAAAATTCAATGTATTTTGTTAATCAAAATACTAATATTATTATCTTAAATAGAACTTGTATGTCACTAATTATATTTAAGAAAGTAATATTGATATTTTGTTTAAAAAACATCTTAATTTTTACTTTCTTAATTTTTGCTAATTGTCTTGAAAGTTTTATATTTAGGAATAAAAGTAGTAATAATTTTAGAACTTCACTAAACATTTAGGACAAAACCAACAACTTAACTATAATCAGAAGTTTTATATATGTAAATAAAGAAATACCTTGCAATTATGAGAAATAAACTAGTGCTTTGTGAAAAGATCACTTGGCTTTTAGATTTGGAAATTTTCTGGAGGTTGAGGATGGAAGTCCGTCCTCCCCACTTCCATCCTGGGATGGCGTGGCAAGGCGCGTCTGGGACGTGCCACGCCAGCCCAAGACGGAAGTCTGGATAGAAATGTTTTCCAAAAAAAAAAAGACTGACATGGTTAGCCCTTTCTGTCAAACCATGGTCAGTCTAATGCAATGCCCAATAAAATGTGATATACTTTTATGGTTAAAATGTGAGTAGAAATCCTGGCAGCGTTCAATGTGAGGGCGTTTGACAAGTCACTGGAGGATGGGCATGTGTGGTCTTCCGTCGATGTCGGTCCGGAGGAATTTACGGAATGGTGGAAACCTTAGCGGCGTACTCTAGTCGTCAAGCTACTGGGTAAGACTATAAGTCTACGGGTGCTCATGCAAAGGGCAATGGATATTTGGAAGCTTGAATTGGGATGTGAGATTGTTGACATGGAAGATGGGTTCTTCGCGGTTCGATTCTTTGATAAGAAATATTATCTCCGAGTCCTGGAGGAGGGTCCTTGGATTATTATGGGGCATTACCTTATGGTGTCCCGTTGGACGCCTCTCTTTCGGCCAGAATCGGAGATGATCAAGACTACACTAGTGTGGGTGAGGCTGCCGCGGTTCCCCCTTTATCTGTACAATAATGACATGTTGACGAGGGTGGGCAATCATCTGGGTAGAGCGATCAGAGCGGACCTCAACTCCCTGGAGGTCTCTTTGGGAAAGTTTGTGAGGGTGTGTGTTGAGATCAATTTGGATAAACCTCTTATCCCCAAACTTTAAATATTGGGACGCACACAGCAGGTGGAGTATGAAGGACTACATTTAGTCTGCTTTGAATACGGCCAGTACGGGCATAGGATGGTGGGGTGCCCTAAGATACTAGCCCGATATATTGCCAGTTATCCTCAAGATATGGAGGAGGGAAATTTAGGTACTGTAGGAGAGAAGGTGGAGAATGGCCCTTTGTATGGTCCGTGGTGTTGGTTACCAATGACAGGCGCAGGCGGGAGGCTCCCGGTGGGGCGTCCTCATCCCGGAATGGTAACGTGGTGAGTCCGACCGGTAGGGGGCGCAGCGAAAACCCACTACCACAGGGAGAGGGGTAGAGGAGGCCCAGACTCGGGGCCCTGCAATAGTTGGAAATATGGGGCACATCGGATCATCGGACAAGGGGAGGGCTGACCAAGGACGGGAAGTGTTCGTAATGGACCACGGTCTCGATTTATTGTTTTGGATCATATTAGGGAGGAGGAGATGGCTGACATCCCGGTACAATATTTGAAGGACCAAGTGAGCGCGCTGGAGCAGGGAGGAGCACTGCCAAGTTGAGCTCACTAGGCCGAAACCAAAATCTTCATATTCTTGTTTGTCAAGCCGAATCATGGCTAATCGCATCGCTTCATAATATTCATCTACTGATTTAGAACCTTGTGTAAGCATTTGCAAACGTTTAGCTTGCTCCGTAAAGTAATTTAGGGAAATAAACCTTCGTTTCATCTCAGCTTTCAAATCATTCCAAGTTTCAATAGGTCGTTGACCTCCTCTTTGCCTAATTATAGTTTCATCTTTCCACCACGTTGATGCTTTACTATAAAATCCCTTGGTTGCCATCTTTACCTTTTTGCCCTCCGAATAATTATGAATAGAAAAAATATTATGAAATTCATGTATCCATTCAAATAATAATTCAGGCCTATTCGTACCTTCAAAAGATGGGAGCTTGACTGAAACAATAGAGTTGTCAACTTGCTGATTTTTGTAATCCCTTTGCGGCTCACAAGAAAATAAATAGGAATCATCATATCTTGAATTTGTTGTATGTTGGAAGCCATACATTTTATCATCATAATCGAAGTTGTCATCTTCTTGATCAAATTGTTGCCTCATCTTTGCATGAATTTGTTGAAATCTTTAAAAAGATGGACTTTTTAAGCTTCTTGATTTTCTTGAAAGTTGATCTTCTTGAACTCACGGCTACCCCTAGAATTTCGAATCAATATTGACGTTTCTTGATTTTTGGTTCGGATGAACAGTAACTGAAAATCTGATTTGGCTCTCGGATGAACAGTGCCGTGAACAGTACTTATGAACAGTGCCGTGGACAGTATCCGCAAACAGTGCCGTGAACAGTAATCCGCAAACAGTAATCCTTTTTTTGGTAATTTTCTGCCCAATTTTTTTAAAGAAAGCAATAAAGATACACCAAGATAGAGATAAACCTTTTGCTCTGATACCACCTGAAGCGGATCCGAAGTACAGATACCAAGGTTCGGCTTAAAGGTCCGATATTTCTCTATCTCGAACAGTTTATGGGGGAATATAAACAACCTTTCTCCCGCAAGGTTGAATATCAATGGGGGCTGAAACACCACAATAAGTATAAACCAAACTTATTGATACAGTAACTCAAAGATGAATGAACTATAACATAGAGAATCAAACACAAAGTAACTAAGGAATAACCTTAAAATATCATATCAAGTATAACAATAACATGGCTGAAATCCCTCTTAAATAGAGTGGAATTTCGTCCAAAAATAACCCACAAATAAGAGTCCTTTAAAGATTAGGACTCTACAACTCCTAGATAACTAAAAACACTACCTAACATCAAGGACAACACGTCATATTATTTAGCTAGCTTATTTTGGCCAACATGGCTAATTAAACAATATAATAAATCTGAAATATAATTAAAGTCTAGAATAGACTTTAATTATCAAATGACTAAAATACCCTTTCAACCGTTTTCCTTCCAATTATGTATCTTTCCTTCAAATGATATTCGATGGCTTTGATCCTTGTGTCTAGCTTTCTTTGAAGGTTTCTTTACCTCTTGAACCTTTAGATTAGAGACTTTGAACACTTGGAACAAAGGCTTGACTTTGAAGCTCGTATTTGGGATGTATGAGTTAAGGATGAGGTCATTTATCCAAATGACCTCTCTAAGCTTCATGGCTGGTACCGTATCACTAGGAGTGGGCCTAAGAAAAAGGCTACTGTACCATGCCCTGTATTGGCCCATCCCTAAAGTAAAACGGCCTAGGTGGAATGATCAATGGGCCCTAGGGGCTGGGAGACATGCAAAAATCTGGAGGGACGAACTGGGCTTGGATTGTTTGGGAGCCCACCCAACCAATCCAACCATTCCACTAGTGTCTTCTCGGGGGGTTTGGAGACGGCCCTGGGATACTAGGCTCTCCAATGACCTAGTGCGAGTGATAAGTCTAACTAGTCCAGCTGGAGTGACGGGGAAGAATGAGACCAGTTTGCCAAATATAGAAATTTTGGGTGGTCTGCCTGGTGAGGGATTGGAGGAGAAGCCTCCCGATGAGCCAGTGGGGGTGGGAGGACGGCTGGACAGGGCAAGGGAGGCGCGGGTTACGCAGAAGAGTGAATTGACCCAGGGCATTCTGAGTGACCCAACAGTGCTGGGGGGATCACAGGGGTCGGAGGATCGGGATGATATGCTCATCCTCTAAGTATAAGGTTTTAAATTATTGCACAATTAACGATTATGAGTTGGAATTGCCGAGGAGCATCTTCGACTATATTTTTCAAAAATCTGAAGGACTTGATTGGGAGACATAGCCCAGATGTGTTGATTCTCTTGGAACTTCGCGTGCAAAGTTACCGCGCACGACGCATTTTGAACAAATTTTGATTCACGAAGTTATTAGCAGTAGAAGCGCGAGGGTTCTCGGGGGGAATTTGGTGTTTTTGGGACAGCACTGATTTTATCCTTGAGGTACTTTCGTTTAATAATCAAATGCTTAATTTGGTGTTTACTGATGGGGTTGGGTTAAGGGCGTTCTTTCTTGTGTTTACACTTCTCCCACGGCTTCGGTCCGTGAGGAGTTTTAGAGGTATTTGAAACTCTTAGGGCCTCGTATTCAGTCTCCCTGGGTTATGGTGGGGGATTTCAATCAGGTATTGGCAGCATCAGATAAGCAATGGGGAATATGCACTAGAGAAGTGGAGCAGAAAGGGCATGGATTGTTATTGATGGGTGTGGTTTCATGGACCTAGGCTGTCAGGGACCTATGTTTACCTGGACGAATGGCCAAGCAGGGAATAAGTTGGTATTAGAGCGGATTGATAGAGCTTGGTGTAATAATGTGTGGAATGATGTGTTTGAGAACATTGATGTTCACCATCTTCCCAAAACCCACTCCGATCATCATCCCATACTTTTGCCTTGTGGAAAAGGGGCACGAGATCTTTACACAGCTAGGAGATTTCGGTTTCAGGTTGCGTGGGTTCAGCATGGTAGGTTTATGGATTATGTGCGGAGGGTGTGGGGGCCGGGAGGAGGGTGTTTGGCGGGGATTTTAAGTAATGCTCATGCCAACTTGGGATGGTGGAGTAAACAAGTGTTTGACATTATGGCGGGTAGGATGAAGAGGTGCTTGGCACGACTTGAGGGGTTACAGAGGAAGCGGGCGTATGGACAGTCGAGCTTCACTAAGAATTTGGAGTCTCAATTAGTAGGAGAGTTTAATGAAATACTTGATCAGGAGGAGATGACTTGGTTACAACAATCTCGGGTACAATGGTGGTTCGTTCCTTGGCTGCTAGTCGCAAGAAGAAAAACTGAATTGTGCGCATTATGGATCAACAAGGTGTTTGGACTGATGACCAGGAGGTACTTAAGGGCCTAGCAAGAGCATTCTACATCCAGCTCTACACAACCGAGCCTCAAGAGCCCATCATTCTCTCGGATTTTGTCTTCCCATAGCTGAGCCATTCGGAAAGAATGATGTTGAACCGTCCGGTCTCGATTGAGGAGGTGTTTCAAGCAGTAAAGTTGATGGGGCGTTAAAAGCACCATGGCCGGATGGCTTTCCACCATTATTTTTTCATATGTGGTGGGACAGTGTAGGATCGGACATAATACGGTTTGTGCAACTAGCGGTGACTAATGGGGAGTTTCGAGTTCATATGAATGAAACCTTAATCACACTTATACCAAAGTTGGCTTCCCCGGAAAAAATCTCTCAATTCCTCCCCATATTGTTATGTAATGTGGTAGTGAAGTGCATTACAAAGGTTATCAGTAATAGACTTAAACCGTTGATTGGGAAATTAGTGGGGGATACTCAATGTAGCTTTATTCCAGGGATACAGGGGATAGACAACGTAGTGATTGTACAAGAGGCGATCCATACCATGAGGAGTAAGGCATGGTGGAAAGGATGGATGGCGGTGAAAATTGATTTGGAGAAGGCGTATGACCGAGTTAGTTGGCCCTTTATACAAAAAGTGCTACAGTTGGTGGGTTTCAGCGATGAACTACAACGGATTATTATGTTTTGCATCTCTTCTGCTTCTCTTTCAGTCCTATGGAATGGGAGCAAGTTGGAAGGGTTTAAGCCCCAGCGAGGTCTTCGCCAAGGAGACCCACTTTCTCCCTATCTATTTGTACTATGCATGGAGGTTCTGGGCACGACAATTAACAAACAGCTAAGGAATAATGCTTGGAAACCGCTTCGGCTAGCCAGGGAAGGACCGGTACTATCTCACTTATTTTTTGCGGATGGTCTATTCTTGTTTGGGGAAGCGTCTGAGAGGCAGGCTGAGATTATGGAGAGCACACTACAGTCCTTATGTGAACTATCTGGCCAAAAAGTCAATGTAGGAAAGTCCAAACTTTTCGTATCCAGAAACACCAATCAGGCGGTGGCTAGAGCAATCAACGCAAAATGGGGAATGCCGTTGACGTCTAATTTTGAGAGTTATCTTGGTATTCCAGTTTTACATCGACGATTAAATAAAAGAACTTTTGGGGCTGTGGTGGATAAAGTTCGTAAGAAATTAAATGGTTGGAGGATGAAGACAATGGCACGGGCGTCTCGTAGCTTATTGATCAAAACTGTCACGGCTACAATTCCGAGCTACTATATGCAGATGGTGGCTTTGCCGAAAGGGAATATAGAAGAGATGGAAAGACTGAATCACAGTTTTCTTTGGGGGGAAGAGGCCCATGGAAGGAAGTTACACATTCTTGCTTGGGAAAGAATTTGTAAGCCTCTGGAAAGAGGAGGCCTCGGGATTAAACGCTTACAGGATGTTAATACAGCGTTGTTGGTAAAGCTGGGTTGGCGGTTGATGCGGCATGGGGATAGCCTGTGGGCTAGGACGCTTTGGGCGAAGTATGGAAACTTGTTTTCACCGTGGGCATGGAAGCGTAATGTGTCGCGGATCTGGAGTAGTCTGTGAGGGGTACGAGATATTTTAAAATCAGAGGTGGATTGGGGCCCAGTGGACCCGTTGATTTTATCCCAAGCTCAGGCTTTGGAGCTGAAGTGCAAGAATTCTGACTCGGGGGAACTGCGTCTAGGAGATGTGTGCCGGCAACTAGGTTGGGTGGTGACAGGAAATGAGGCAGTCAAATGGCGGAGAATTTGGCAGTTTAAGGGTCCGCAAAGGTATGGATTTCTTTTATGGCAGATGAGACATGAGGTGTTGCCCACTACGGGGTTTTTGTTTAACCGGTATTGTGCCCCTTCCCCCTAGTGCATGTTTTGTAAGGATAGGGTGGATACTATGCTCCATGCAATCAGGGATTACCAGATGAGCATGGCAATTTGGAATCTGTTATTGCGGGAAGGAGACCTAGGGGTTTTTGGATGGAGTCTTCCCTTAAAGGAGTGGCTGGATGAACAATTACAACCTAACTGTGATGTTCGGAGAGGCTCGGTTAGACACATTGACTGGGAGTATATGTTTAGGGAGTCCGTGAGTTCGATTTGGTATTGGCGAAATAAGAAGACGTATGGGAATGAGGATGTTCCGAGCCCGGGTCAGATTGTGCACATTGTTAAGGCTCGAAGTCTTGAATGGATGAAGTTGTGGCGAGATAAACGGTTATACATTTCCGATCTTGTACATATGCGATATACTGAGGATTTACTTAGTTAGGTAGTGTGGTATTTTTTCATGGTAATGGCTACTGGGTTGGACTAGTAGTCCAATTCTCTTTTGTATTTTTGTGACGTTTATTCCCTCTATTGACAATAATATTCGACCCCGATTATTACTAAAAAAAATGTGATATACTTGGATATAAACTGAACTCCTGATTTTTTTTGGTAAACAAAAGTTTTGGTGGATTCAACTTCAGTCATCATGGGTCAGGGTAGACCTTAGGGACTATATGTTCGTTTATAAGGGTATTTACAGATCACCACTAACACAGCTCTCACGTCGCCAACAAAAATTGAAGATTTGACACTTGAAAAAACGTGTTAAATCCTTAACAATTGAGCCAACCGAACTCCTGATTTAATGCTTAAAGAAACTAGACTTGAACCCGACACATAGTGCTAAAATTCAATAGACTTGCGGAAAGTGGGTATATATTTATCTTTTGCAGCAATTTCATTTCTTCCACCAAAAATTTCCCTCTCATTAGCTATTTTCAATCACTGGGAGGGAAAACCCAAATAAGAAAAGACCAAAGAAAACCATTTTGTGCTGCTGCTGGTAAAACCCTATAATTCATCCTTCCTTGTACTCATTTTTGTGCTAATTTCTTCCTTGTTTTCTCTTGAAAGTTTATAAAGTAATCTGTTTTTTTTTTTTAAACTTGAATGCAGGAAGAACTTTTAAAAAATTCAATTTCTTGATTACTCTTGGGGTTTCGATTAAAGTAGAATGATTTTTAACTTAAATGAGTTGTCTTTTTAGCTGTTTTTTATCTGTCTACTAGCTGATTTGAATTCTAGGGTTTTGAATTTTTTGATTTAGTTGTTGGGTTTAGTGTTTTGGATTGGAATTTTCTTAACTGGAGGAAGTTTAATTTTGTTTCGGTGTTCTTCATCTGTTTTCTCTGGAATGCTTAATGGTAATCTTTTTTATTTTTTTAAACTTGAATGCAGGAAGAGCTTGTGTTGAATTCAGTTTCTTGATTTATTTCTAAGGATTTCGATTAAGTTACGGTGTTTTGGAGTTGATTTTGTTACTTAAATGAGTTGTCCTTTTTAGCTGTTTTTATCTGTTCACTAGCTGATTTGATGTCGTAAGAGGCGGAGGGAGACCGTAGAAGAAGAAGAATTGGACCGAAGTGATAAAAGGGGATATGATTTGCTAGATTTAAATGAGAGTTATGTTCTTGATCGAAAGAAATGGGGAGAATGCATTAATGTTGATGACCTTATGTAATTCTTTTTTTGGTTCATGTAGTCTACCCCAATCTTTGGGATTAAGGCTTGTTTGTTGTTGTTGTTGTACTAGCTGATTTGAAGTCGGGTTTTGAATTTTATTTAGTTGTAAGGCTTATTGTTTTGGATATGGATTTTTTGCTCGGTGAAATTGAAGTTAAAATAAAATGATTTTTTTCCTTATCTAGGGAAAGTTTATTTTTGTTTCGGTGTTCTGGTGCTGGAGCTACAAATGTACTGGGCTTCACACTTCATACATGCACTTAATTGAAAGGTTCGCACCGTTGGCGTATCACTTCCAACTCGGAACAATAGATTCCGGGATCAACACCCTTCCCCCGATAAAAAGAAGAAAAAAAAACAAAAACTTCTGCTTTCGACAGAAAGAAGCTGTAGAAGCTTTAGGTTTATTTGGTTTTGAGGAGAGTTTCATGACTTTGTGGATCTGAAGTCCTTAGAATCAGAGTCCATTTGTTTTTAACTTTTGGCTTGCTGAATAAAGGCACTCTAGGTTGTAAAAAACAAGCTAAATCGATCCAATTTCTTGAGTGGGTAATTTTTATGTGATAGGGCTAATAAAATGAGTTTTTACTGACATGAATTCATTGTGAAGCATTTGTAGTCTGAACACGCTACTTCCAAAATTTAAAATGCAAAACAAGAAGAAAGTCACTGCAAAAAAATCTGGGGAGCTTGCGAGTCCCAGAGCTACTACTAGACTTCAGAAGAAGGCATCTGAAAATGTGAATGTACAAGCAAAAAAAGTTACAGACTTGATCACTTCTTCTGCTAGGAAGCAGAAATCTGGTAAGTTTTAGGGCATCGAATCTTATGTTCATTTTTTGCATTTAAAAAAAAAAAAAAAAGTCTCCATGTTCATATGCATTATTGATAGTTAAGGTTCATTAAAGTTTTGAACAAAAAAGTGGGTTTTTTCTTGAAAAAAAAATAAGTCAGAGATGCATAGTCATTTGTAACTTTTCATAAGACAAGATTTGACGTAAAAAAATGGAGGTAATCTGTCACTTTTGAAAGAGTGGAATGCCTTTGGCCTGTTGAAAGCCATCTATTCATGTGTGGAGTTCCTTTTTTTTTTTCTCCCACAGGACGAGTGTGAGTGAGTAGCTTGTGAAACTTTTTTGGAATTTTAGTTTTATGTAACCTGGTCAATGGGTAACTTGTAATATACCATCATAAACTTGAACCATAATATCTTCACATGTAGATTCTCTCGTTTCTATTATAATGTCTGGATGGAATGAGTTCCTGCTCTTAGTTATTGCTTATTTATGTAAGTGTTGACCGCCTCTGGGGTAGGCGAGGGGAGGGTTGGGCAGCCTGCATCCTTTTGTATTTGATGCAGTTCACTAGTTACTTGAGAAAAATGGATAGCATCGGGGTGTTATTTTTTTGACTTGGCATAAAGAGATGAAAGCAAAGACTTAAGAAAGAATACACTTCCCGTCTTGACACCAAAATGTATGTAACTATAACCTTGTATGTTGGGAGCTACTCACAATTGTTGGTTCAGACTTTTATTGTTAAGATGCTCATATTTTAACATTCCCCGTTAGGAACTGGATGCTAGTTAAACTTTATATCTCTTCAATGACAATTTTTTTTTAAAATCATTTTATAAGAAGTTGATTTGATATAGCTTGTGTTCTCCACTGGACTTACTAATTCTCTGCTTATTTTCCAACTTTAGTCAGATCTCTTTCAAGAAACATAGAAGAAACTACAACAAATTTGGATACTACATTTGGGTTGGTCGAACATGACAATGCTGCCATGTGTTTGGATCTTGATGACTGCCAGAACAATAATTTTGGTCATACTGAAAATAAGGTATTGACTTTTAGCACGTTATATAAATAGTTTCCTTTTCGTCATTGTTAGCTGACACTGATATAATCATGAGATCAGTACATTATTGCAGTACTACTCTCTGCTCCTTGATTCATGGAATGTTTATGACCTTGTTAGTTGAGAATATCATGATAGGATATTCCGTAAGAGCTAATGCAAATTAGGAGGACATTAATGTTTGACATTTTTCAGGGTTATGATAATGGAGCAGACCATCAGGTTGTTCAAACCATATTTTCTCCCGGTTTCCATATTTCAAAGAGCGTTGGGGAGGAAATTACTAATGAAGGTAGATGTTTAGGTTATTGCTGTTGTTTTGTGGCTCCTTCTAGCCCGGCCCCTCTGCATGGTATATCTGATGGCTCTTTTGTAATTTCTCTCATACACCTTCTCTTCCTCACTTGTTACATGTTGCCCAGAATTCCTAAAGTTCTTCCAGCATGGAGGTCAACATTTTCCGGAAGACGGGGAAGATAACCTGCAGGTTGATTTAGTAAATGAACATGTTGTGAAAGAAAGGAATGTCAACGAGGAGGCACTCACTTCAGTCGACCTTGCATGCCAAGGTAATTTCAGGAGTTTCAGATATTCATTTTGAACTTGTAGACTGGAACTTCAGTAATCATGTTATCTGATCACGCTGTTTCATTTCCACGTTTAGGAAGCACTTATTCGTCTGAAATCTCAACAGTGTATCTTTCTGTGAAAAACTCAAAGTTGGAATGTGTTGATGAGTACACCCAAGAAAAAATTTCAGCAAACGCGTGTGTTGACAATGAGGAAATTGAAGAGTTTGAGGATTTTGATCCCTATCTTTTCATCAAGAACTTACCAGATCTGTATTCTGTTGTCCCTACATTTCGCCCTGTGCTCTTACCTAAGCAGACAAGGAGCTGCCCTTCGACTACTCTCGTTCTGGATTTGGACGGTGAGGAACATGCTTTGATTTTTGTTTGCTCTAAGTTTTCTCTTCATGGAGATTTTTGGCATCCTGACATGGAGGGTTTATTACTGTGGTTATTCCTAAACCGTGTTTTTTACTGTTATAAGCTTCTTAAGATTATTCTGAAGATGGATTCTTTTAATTTTGCCAGAGACCTTGGTGCACTCCACACTTGAACCTTGTGATGATGCGGATTTTACTTTTTCGGTTAATTTCAACTTGAAAGAACACCCCGTGTATGTTCGATGTCGTCCTCATCTCAGGGACTTCATGGATCGGGTATCTGGCCTTTTTGAAATTATCATTTTCACTGCCAGCCAGAGTATATATGCTGAGCAACTTCTGAATGTTCTAGATCCAAAAAGGAAAGTATTTCGCCATCGTGTTTTCCGTGAATCCTGTGTATTTGTTGATGGAAATTATGTCAAAGATCTATCAGTTCTTGGCCGCGATTTAGCTCATGTCATTATCATTGACAACTCTCCTCAGGTATTACTACTTTATAGTAGGCTTGATATAAAGTTTGATCATCGATTATCGCCCTTAACCCGAAATTGTTTTCAGTTGGTATTCTTTTTTATTATAGTACTGTATTATTTTCAGGCATTTGGATTCCAGGTAGACAATGGAATACCGATTGAGAGCTGGTTTGATGATCGATCAGATAACGAGCTACTTTCTTTGGTCCCTTTTCTGGAAAGTTTAGTTGGAGTTGAAGATGTTCGACCACTTATCGTGAAGAAATTCAATCTACGGGAGAAGATAGCAGCTGCAGTTTGTCCGTTTAGTTCCTACAGAAGAGATCTTCTTGAAAGATAGAACAGATCTGGTTAAAGCAAACCTGTCTCCTTATTTATATTTGTATTTGGCTCTTTGGCCTATGGATATATTTTCTTTAATATTTATATGTATTTCTTCTACTCGAGAAACTAGTCTTTCAAGTCGGAGGTTTTGCTTGGTGCGTTTGTTAAGTGTTTACTTGCTATCCGCTAGTTCACAGTTTGAACCCCGGAAACAATCTTTTTATGAACAATAAGGGTAAGATGACAGACATCTTGTGTACTGCGTACGGACTTTAACACTTAAATTTGGTAATTATTTATCTTATACTCATAATTTTTTTAGCCCCAAAAAATATTTATTATAGTTCTTTAATTAAGATGTTCTAACATGTTACTCTCAATAGATAATATTGTTTATCCATTTTAATTGTTGATCCATTTTATCAATCTTCAGACATAACTTAATCTTTAATATGATCCAATCAATTTTAATTTTGAAAAACTTCTTTTAGCAATATTATCAGTTACAAATATTTTTGAATAATGAATCTTCTTTCATGATTTAATGAATTAACGACTAACTGAATTTTCTTATTTTATCTTCCAAGAACTTTGATTTAATTTATATCTTCATTAATTAACTAGTTTTTTCTTTTTGTTGATGAAAATTAAATGTAATTAACGGTCATTGAACTACAAGAGGTCTTAGGTGACCGCCTTGGTCACTATACTCTAGCTACGACCATGCTTTGTATTAGAACTTTGTATGTATAAATACAGGAGAGTCTGGCATGGGGCGGCCCTTGTGGGTACGGTCTCACACTCCTCTCACATAATTTGAGACAGGACCCACATACAGGGTAGGTCCCGCAGGCCTTCATGTCTCACAGGTATTCACAAGTAGAGCTGTCAAAATGGGCATATGCCCGCGGGCATGCCCGCCCCATGAGCTTAATGGGCGGGTATGGGGTTATGAATTCCATGCCCATTTAAATGCGGGTATTAATGGGCATAACCGTTCGGATAACGGGTAATGCGGGTATGGGCGGGTTGCAACCGGGCATGCCCACTTTGTTTTTTTTAAAAAAAAAAAAATTGGATATGGATTAATTTTCACAGTTGAGACTTGAGAGTCAAAAGAAGAAGAAAAAATCCTAAAAGCCCAAGATAAAAGTTGAGCCGTGCTATATATCTTGGACAAATCCCCTTGAAGCCGTTCTATACTTCTATTACCCAAATATTAACGGTTTAATCTATGAAGGTAACTAAATTATGTTCTAACTTATAATTGACCATTTACCATTTAAAATGTTCTAAGTTCTAACTTCTCAAGTTGTGTGTGTTTTATAGGTGGAAATGATGAGAAGGAATCAACATTATCTAAGGTGGATTCAAATAATACTTCTAGTGTTCAAGATTTAGATTAATATATAGAGGATATTAAAAAAAAAACGTATCTATTTTTTGTTGCTTTGACTTAAGCAATATGTTTGTTAATTTTGGATAGTTGATCTTGAATTATTTTTGAAATTATGGACTTTGATTGTTTTTTTATAACTATTTTGGATATTGTGGACTTTTATTTGATTGTTCTTGAACTATTTTGGATATTTATTTACCCTCTACAGGACTATAAACTGCAAGTGAATGATAAAGAATTACATTTTGTTGAATTTTTCGGATTAAATCTATTTTTTTTAAAAACAAAATTAATAATAAGGGTCGTGGGCATGCCCATTTGCCCACGGGCATTCGGCAGGCGGGTATGGGCATCCCTTTTGATGGCCCGTGAAAAAAGCGGGCATGCCCGCCCATCCCCATTTAAGAAGTGCCCATGACGGGGCAGGCGGGCATACCCATTTTGACAGTACTACCCACAAGGACCGTCCCATAGGGATTTTTTCCGTATAAATACCTCTTGTAACTTAGTTTTTATGGCTCATAATGATAGTTATCAAGTTCGATATGTTTTTTTTTCCCTAATAATTAATACCCTTCCGTCCAGAATTGAATATTATATTTTTTAATTAAAAAATGAATATGAATAGACACATTCATTTCTACGAGTAACTTTTTTAAGGACTTTGCTAGGCTAATATAATTATTGGATAAAAAATGACTAAAACCCAAATTGGGGGGTGAATCTCTTGAATAGTGTTAATTTAGGTTTTATCCAATTCCTATCCAAGAATTCTAGTAGCAAATCATTTTCCCTTTTTTAAATCCTTAGACAAGGCTAAAAATACTAAATATCCATTTTTCTTTACTTGATGCAATCCTAACTTTACCCCCCAAAATTTAGAGTAATTTGCACTAAATGGCCACCAACTATTTTCAAATTTCTATTTTCAACAACATACATTTATTTTAGTGGTTTATAACCATCAATAATTTACGACCTGCGGATAATAACTCCGGTCAAGGATTCCGGCCAATTTTTTTTAAAACTTTTTTGGCCTAAAAATGTAAAAAGACCAATTTATCGACATACCCAAAACCGACGCAAAGTCCTATTCAATCTCCATCTTCTTCGGTCATCTTCTCCGGCGACCAATAACGTTTCCCGGTCATCTTTTCTGGCGACCAACAACATTCATAAAAAAAATTCACAAAAGTATCAACAACAACCCATTTCCATTTTCATTTGATGAAAATTTAATAATACCCATTTTCATTTTCTTGATTTAGAGAGACCCATTTAAAAATTTCATGAATACACTTTGAATTTTTTTTTATTTTTTTTCAAATGAAAAGAAATCCAATTTTTTCAATTTTCTCATTACATTTTGTTGAAAGATGAAGAATGGGAGCTGCAAAACTCAGCTGAAACTGGTACAAAGTTGAAGAAAGAAATGGAAGAAAATGCAGTGTGTTTAGTAGATGGAAGGGTTCGAACCAGAGCTCATTGTATTGAAGTAGAACCGGGTTAAAACATTATTTGGTACCCATATTGTATATGGATAGTTAGTTGGAGTTTGTTTTAATCTCTTTGTACATGTGTCACTAGTTGATTGATGACTATTTTAGGTCTTCTTGTATATATACTGAAAGAGGAAACTTTCCTCATTAATTAAATAGAAAAAGCGGAAATTTTCCAATTCTCGCTTCTGTTCTTATTTTTGTTCATGGTATCAGAGCTAAACGAAAGCTCCTGCGATCTCTGATTTCTTCCAAATCCTTTGGTTGATTGTTTTGATTTCTTCAGCGAAGCTTCCTTGCATCCTTAGGCTGCTTCTTGCTGTTTTTGATTTCGAAATTGTGATTGTTTTTCAGAAATCACAATTGTGAGGGTTTCTCTTGTTTTTGCTTCAATTTTCTCTGGTTAATTGATGATTATCCATGGCTAGTACTGAAATCAATCCAGGAAATCCTCTACATTCCTTTTACATTGCTCCAAATGAGAATCCTGCTATTCTATTGGTTCAGACACCTCTTACTGGTCCGAACTATTACACATGGCGTAGATCAATCAGACGTGCATTGATCATGAAAAACAAGTTGTGCTTCATTGAAAACATTGCTGGAGTGGTCATTCCTAAGCCTGGTGAACAGTTTTATAGGCTATGGGAACAGGCTGATCAATCAGTGTTTACCTGGATTGTGAACACTATTTCTAACACTATAGCTCAAAGTGTTATGTCCTTGCCTTCATCTCTTGCAGTTTGGAGTAATTTGGAGATGAGATATGCAAAGTCCAATGCTTACAGATTATCTGATCTTTTGGAGGAATTTCACAACCTCAAGCAAGGTAATATGTCTGTAGATGAGTACTATGCTCATCTTAAGATTCTTTGGGATGAGTTTCTAATTCTAAGACCTTTACTTGTTTGTACATGTGGAGGATTAGAAGTTGTGCAAGATTATTATGAATAAGACTATGTTATCAGATTTCTCAAAGGACTTAAAGAAGAATATGGTAGTATTAAGTCCAAAGTCTTATTGAAAAAGAAAATACCTCTTATAGATTATGTACTGAACTTTGCTTCACAACATGAGACTCAGTTATCTCATGGTTCTGCTCAGAAGGAAGTTCAAATTATGTACAGTCAAGGATCTAGTTTTGATGGTGATACAGGTCAAAATCATAAAAGCAGTCCTAATTTAGGACAAATGAATGAATCTAGTTATGTTCATGCTGTTAATTCTGGAGTTAGAAGGAACAGTTATAATAATCAGAAGAAGTCACTGTTTTCTACATATTGTGAAATGTCTGGACATACTATAGAGAGATGTTACAAAAAACATGGCTATCCTCCTGGCCATAGATTGTATAAAGGCAATTCTGGCTATGGAAATAGGAGTATTAATTCTGGTGGTACTTCTGGCAATGGTCAGTATGGTAGAAGTAAGGTCTATGGTGGAAGTAATGGCAATTCTGGATATGGAAATGGTTCTGGATTTACTAAGGGTGCTGATAATACACTTAGGAATATGAATCACTTGACAGGACATTCAGATGCTAGTTGTTCACAAGTTGCAGCTGTTAGTGGTTTTTCACTTGAGCAACAACATGAAATCATGCAACTTATCCAAAATGTGCAACTGTCTCATTCAATGCCTGCAGGAAGTGCACAAGCAGGATCTTCAGTACATCATATGGTGAATTCTTTACCTGCTTCCAGCCATGGGCATTTCAATGCTCCCTCAGGTACTCCTTTAAGCTTTAAAAGTATACCTTGGATTTTGGATTCTGGTGCAACAGACCATGTTGTGTGCTCTCCTCATTTTCTGACCTCTTTTAATTCTATTCAAAACATGTTTGTCAATCTTCCTAATAAGTCCTCTATTCCTGTAAGTCATAAAGGTGTTGTTCAACTGTCCTCTTGTCTCATTTTGAAGAATGTGTTGTGTGTTGCTACTTTCCACCTCAACATTATTTCTGTTTCTCAGCTTACTAAACAAAATCCTTGCTTACTTCTTTATGATTATGTTAAATGCATTATTCAGGACCTTCATTCCTTGAACAAGATTGACATAGCTGATGAGTGGCATGGATTGTATCTGCTTAATCCAATGACTTTACCTAGCAGTATTCCTAATTCTTGTTTTGTTCATTGTGCCACATCTATAGATATTCCAAATAAAGAAGTTGAAACACTTCTGTGACATTATAGGTTAGGTCATGTTTCTATTCCCAGAATAAAGCTCATTAAGAGCATTTCATCTCATATTCCTAAGGAATGTTCTTGTCCTTGTAGTGTTTGTCCCATTGCAAAATTACATAAGCTGAGTTTTCCTTTAAGAAATACTATTGTTAAAGCCATCTTTGATCTTGTTCATGTTGACATATGGGGTCCATATAAACAAGAAACTATTCATGGTCATAAATACTTCTTGACCATTGTTGATGATTACAGCATGTTCACTTGGATTTTTCTGCTGAAAGCCAAATCTGAGGCTCAATCCACTCTTAAAAAATTTTGTGCCTTCATTTCTAATCAATTTTCTACCACAATCAAAATTCTTAGATCAGATAATGGACCTGAGTTTCTAATGCCTGATTTTTATTTGCAAAAGGACATTATCCACCAAACCTCTTGTGTTGCTACTCCACAACAAAATGGAGTAGTAGAAAGGAAGCATCAACACATAATGAATGTGGCTAGGGCACTCAAGTTTCAGTCAAATATTCATCTTTCTCTTTGGGGGTATTGTGTTCAGCATTCTACTTATCTTATTAATCTTACTCCTTCACCTGTCATTGGAAATCACTGTCCTTATGAAAAACTTTACAATCAGACACCTTCTTATCAAAATTTAAAGGTTTTTGGCTGCCTTAGTTATGCTTGTACCTTAGATCAAGGTAGAGGCAAGTTTGATCCTAGAGGAAGAAAATCTGTTTATCTTGGTCAGTCTAGTACATCAAAAGGATACATTCTTTTTGATTTTGATACTCAAGATATTTTTCTTTCCAGAAATGTTATTTTTGTGGAGCATGTTTTCCCTTTTTCCATTCATTCTCTCACTCATTTAGGTGATCCCTTAGTGCATTCTCCTAGATCTTTTGTTCATGATTCTACTCCTGATCTTATTACAGAAGATCTTTCTACCTTTACTTCCAATACCACTGCTCTTGACAGTAATTCCTCATCTTCTCATAGTGTAGGAGATGGTATTCCTTCAGGTTCTACTGAATCTCTAAGAAAATCTTCTAGAATCCATAAAATTCCATCTCACCTTCAAGACTATGAGTGTTCTCATCTACCTAAGCATACTTCTCCTCATTCCATCAACAATGTCCTTTCTTATGGTATGTTGAACAAGAAGCATAAATCTTTTGTCTTACTTTTAAATGTTTCCAAGGAACCTAACACTTTTCAGGAAGCAGTACAACATAAGGAGTGGAGGACTGCTATGCAGGCAGAGCTGGATGCTTTTGAAGCAAATCATACTTGGATTGTCACTGATTTACCTCCTGGTAAGGTTGCCATAGACTGCAAATGGGTTTTTAAAATTATATTTCTGTCTTCTGGAGAAATAGAAGGTATAAGGCTAGGCTAGTTGCTAAAGGCTTTACACAACAACTTGGTGTGGATTTCTTAGCCACTTTTTCTCCTGTGGTTAAAATGACTACAATTAGAACTTTACTAGCCTTAGCTGCTGCTAGGGGATGGTTCCTGCATCAACTTGATATCAATAATGCATTTTTGCATGATGATTTAAGTGAGGAAATTTACATGAAATTACCACCTGGTCATCCTAGTTCTTCTTTGGGAAAGGTTTGTATATTACATAAATCTATATATGGTTTGAAGCAGGCTAGTAGAGAATGGAATGATAAATTGACTAAGGCTTTAATTAGCATTGGTTTTTCACAGTCTTGGCATGATTATAACTTGTTTACCAAGTTTTCTAATGGTAATTTCATTGCTTTGCTGATTTATGTGGATGATGTTATTCTAACTAGTAACTCCATGGATGAGATAGTTGCTGTTAAGACCTTCTTGCATGATGCTTTCAAAATTAAAGATTTGGGAGAACTCAAATACTTCTTAGGCATTGAAGTTGCCAGAAGTAAGGCAGGGATTAATCTCTCACAAAGGAAATATGTAATGGATCTTCTTGATGAAGAGGGTTTTTCAACTAGCAAACCTATTTCTACACCCATTGACTCCAAGGCTAAGTTTGAACATGGGGATTCTGAGCCTTATGGGGATATCAGCAGGTATAGAAGACTGATTGGTAAGTTACTATACCTAACTGTTACTAGACCTGATATATCTTATGCCATTCAACAACTCAGTCAGTTCTTAGACTGTCCAACTGTGCTTCATGTGAAAGCAGTGCGTAGAGTCTTAAGGTTTCTGAAAGGCACTCCAGGACAAGGTGTTTTGTTCAGTACAAACAATACTCTAGAGCTGAAAGGGTACACTGACAGTGACTGGGCAGGTTGCCCTGAGACTAGGAAGTCTGTGACAGGTTTTTGCATCTTCTTGGGGGATTCTTTAGTATCTTGGAAGTTCAAGAAACAGCAGACTGTTTTTAGAAGCTCAGCTGAGGCTGAGTATAGAGCAATGGCTATGGCAACATGTGAGATTCAATGGCTAATCTATTTGCTTGCAGATTTGGGACTAAGACAAGCAAAGCCAGTGGCATTATTCTGTGATAGCAGCAGTGCCATATATATTGCTGAGAATCCAGTCTTTCATGAAAGGACAAAACACATAGAAATTGATTGTCATGTTGTTAGAGAAAAATATAAGCAAGGTATTCTAAAGCCTATGTCTATTTCATCTTATAATCAATTGGCAGATCTTTTTACTAAACCTTTAAGTGCAGAAAGGTTCAAGTTTCTTGTTAGAAGTTTGGGGCTGTTAGATTTGTACCAGATTCCAACTTATGGGAGGCTGTTGAAAGATGAAGAATGGGAGCTGCAAAACTCAGCTGAAACTGGTACAAAGTTGAAGAAAGAAATGGAAGAAAATGCAGTGTGTTTAGTAGATGGAAGGGTTCGAACCAGAGCTCATTGTATTAAAGTAGAACCGGGTTAAGACATTATTTGGTACCCATATTGTATATGGATAGTTAGTTGGAGTTTGTTTTAATCTCTTTGTACATGTGTCACTAGTTGATTGATGACTATTTTAGGTCTTCTTGTATATATACTGAAAGAGGAAACTTTCCTCATTAATTAAATAGAAAAAGCGGAAATTTTCCAATTCTCTCTTCTGTTCTTATTTTTGTTCACATTTTTCATTTGAATGACCTACAAATAACATTAACAATGGAATAACCTCTTGAAGTCTCCGAACAAAACCCTCATTAACTCACCACATTGCCTTTCTTATAATTTGTCAGTTCGATTTCCAAGAATTGTGCTTCGTTTAGTGATGGGGCGGCGGCGGTGGAGGGAGGTTTCTTTTGGTTACGATTTGTACTGTGAAGGTGAAGGGATCAGTGGCGATTCAGGAGGTTGATGTATGGGCTGGTGCTGTAGCCGTTGCCATGGTTTCACCATTGAAGGATGGTCACTGGAGTTTCTTCAATGGACGGTCGCCAGAGTTTCTGACCGACAACTCTGCTTTTCTCTCTCTCAGTCACCGTTCACCATCCTTAGGGATAAAATTATATTTGGGCTTTCATTTCTACCATCATCACAACTTCATTCTTCCACCATTGACAAATTTCAATTTCTTGGTCTTCTCAAACCCATTAAAATTCTTTAACCAAAATTTCTCTCCTTTCTTTGGGCTTTTACTTTTAACAGTTATTAGCCAAAAATTCTCTCACTTCTTTAGCCAAATTTGCAGCTTCAGGTCACCATATATGCTGGAAGTTTGGTTAGGAAGTTACAAAACATACCTTATAAATTGATAGGAAGAGGGTTTGTTCAAGACCACCGATTAGATTGGGTAAAATTAGAGATTTCGTTCAGTTTTTAACTAGTCTAAAGGTATGGTGAGATTTCCTTCTACCTCCACCACCGGAGATGATGATGGTTATGGTGGTGAAATCTAGAAATTGGTGAGGATGAAAATGGAGATGAAGAAAACGGAGGTCTTAATTATTTATGGACAAAAATGCCCATCAAGTGTCCGGCACGTGTGGGGGCATTTTAAATAATTTTGGTCAAAATTTGTCATCGGAGCTTGATCTTGCAGGTCGTAAATTATTGATGGTTATAAATCACTAAAATAAATGTATTTAATTAGAAACAGAAATTTAAAAATAGTTTTTAAATACAAATTATTCAAAAATTTAATATCCTTTTTTAAAAATAAATTTAAAAAGAAAAGAACAGGGCACAACTTGCAATAATACTAAGTTCAAATTCAAACCACCAGATCAAATGACCCCTATAATCTCAAAATATTACAGCTCTGCCACAAATAAATGACTAGTACGAAAGAAAAGTTGCCAAACCAAAGTAAATGAAAATGAACGCTGGAACTGGAACTGGAACTAGTACATTTTCCTATTTAGTAGAGGCTGAGTTATAATTTTGTACCTTCCACAAAAATTAGTATTATTATTTCGATTCTAAAATATTTGACACATTTGAAATTTTTATTAAGATTAAGAAAATGATTGAAAATTAATTAATGTAAGAAAAAAAATTCAAAATAACACTTGATTAATAACTAATAAGTTTTTATTAGTATTTAATTGAATAATAAATTTAAAATAAAAATAAAATAATAATAATAATAATGTATTAATTTTAAAACGTGCTAAATAATTTAAGATATCTTTAAAAGTGAAACGTTGTAAATTATTTCAACATTTGAGAAGCAAAGAAAAGTCCATGAATTTAATAATTTGACATGCTTACCTGCTTGCCTTTTTCTACCGCACGATATGGAATCTCATGTTTTTCGTGCCTCACTATATATATATATATATATATATATATATATATATATATATATATATATATATATATATATATATATATATATATATATAGTGTTCATAAATTTTACGTGTTATCTTATTGGAAAAATAAGAAATATAAAATATTTCTAGCATATATTTATTTTCTTTTTAAATGAAAAATACTACTAGCTAAAACCACCACCATTACAATTTCACACAAAAAAAAAAATATTACTACTTCCATTCTATAAATATAAGTCGTTTAGAAAATGTAACGAAAATTAAAGAATTAAAAAGTAAGATAACTTGTTGTTCAAAATATTAATATTACTGTAGAAAAGCATAAAAACAAAGATTAAATGGGAGAAAGAACTCCTTTTGTATTGAATTAATTAACTTCTACAATACATCACATATATATACTAATCCTAACTAAATAATAAAGGAAGGAAATATATAATAAATCAATTACAATAAATTACAATCAATCACAATCAATTAATCGAGTGATTTTCTCCTGTGATTATTATCTTGATTGATTCCTTGATTTGCTCCATGATGAGTATCCGTAACACGCCCTCAAACCTGGACTTGGGAGAAAATATGTCAATGAGACCAAGAGATTGGATGAGAAAGTTGAATCGAGGGAGGCAAGATTTTTTTGTGAAAATGTCGACCAACCGAGAGTGGGTTGAAATGGGTAAAGGTTTAACAAGGCCAGTTTGCGTTTTTTCACGAACTATGTGACAATCAATTTCGATGTGTTTGGTTCTTTCGTGAAAGGCGGGATTGGTTGTAAGGTATAAAGCGATTTGGTTGTCGCAGAATAACGGGATAGCATGAGAATGAGGTATGAGCAGGTCATGGAGGAGGTACTTTAGCCATTGTAACTCACAAGTGGTGGTGGCAAGAGCTCGATATTCTGCCTCAGATGAGCTTTGAGAAACGGTGAGTTGTTTTTTAGATTTCCAAGAAACAAGAGAGGAACCAAGAAAGACACAATAACCAGTGGTAGAGCGCCCGGTGTCTGAACAATGCCCAGCCCAAATCGAATCGGAGAAAGCACTAAGATGTAATGGTGACGAGGAAGAGAAAAAAAGACCTTTGGCTGGGGAGCCCTTCAGATACCGTAAGATACGGTGAGCAGCCTTGAGATGTAATTCAGCTGGGATGATCTAGAAACCGGGAAAGTTGTTGGGACGGCATGAGAAATATCCCTATCGTGTATGAGTAAGGTATAAAAGCTTGCCAATAAGACTCCGATAGAGATTGTTGTCAGAAATGAGGGGCGAATCATCCTTAGAACAGTGGTAGGAGGAATCCATATGAGTAATGGCAGGTTTGCAACCAAGAAAGCCATGTTGCTCAAGTAGGTCCAATGTATATTTTCTTTGGCAAATGTTGAGACCGGCTTTAGAGCGAGCAATCTCCATACCAAGAAAATATTTGACAGGACCAAGGTCTTTGATTTTGAAGGTATTATCCAAGAATTGCTTGACCGAGGAGATGTCGTCATAATTGTTCCCAACGAGGATAACATCATCAACATAAACAAGAAGAGCCGTGAATTGAGAACCTTTGCGGCGAATGAAAAGACTAGGGTCACTTACGGCTTGAGAGAAACCCTGTGAAACTAGCTCCGTGGTCAATTTGTGATTCCATTGCCGGCCCGACTGCTTTGAGACCATATAAAGATTTTCGAGCTTGCAGACGAGTCCAGTCGGGGAGTAGAAAAACCAGGGAGGTAGCCGCATATAAATGTCCTCATTAAGATCACCATGCGGATATGCATTGTTAATATCAAAGTTGCTCTAAAAACCATCCTTTGGCAGAGGCAATAGCAAGAAGAATTCGAACGGTGGTCATTTTTGCGACCGGAGAGAATGTCTCAATGTAATCAATGCCAGAGTTCTGTGCGTGAAACCTTGGACAACAACACGAGACTTAGGTCTTTCAATAGAACCATCGAAATTAAATTTTAACCGGTAAACCCATTTGTTTCCTAGGGGGCTTAACATTAGGAGGAAGAGGAACAAGTGTCCATGTGTTGTTAGCCTCCAAAGCATCAATTTCGCTTGCATGGATCGCCGCCACTCTGCATGCTTGACGACTGACTATAGCACTTAGGTACAAAGTGAGTAGAAACGAGATAATGCAAAAAGATTTATGATCCGGAGATAGAGAATGATAATCATGAACATTTTCTAGAGAGTGAGGAGTAGATTGCTTTGTATTAGAAATAGTGGGAGGAGATGAAGCTTGGACAAGAGAACAATAATAATCGTTCAGGTATGAAGGAGTACGCGAGATCCTAGAGGATTTTCTAGAAGAATGAGGGGGAGGGGGAGGGGGAGGAGGAGGAGAATGAGGCGGGATCGTGGAATTAGGAGGAGTAGGAGGGGTTGGATTGATGATGGGAGTATGAGTGGGATGTGATGATGGAGGTTCAAAAGGAAGATCATTAATGAAGGGAATTGGTAAGGGAATATTATTTGTAGGAGAACTAAGTAGGGATTGTTGTGAATAAGGAAATATGTTTTCGTGAAAAGTAACATTTCTAGATATAAAAATGGACCGTGAGTGAAGGTCGAGGAGAGTGTATCCTTTGGTTTGAGCGGGATACCCTAAGAAAATAGAGGGACGACTACGGGAATCGAATTTTGATCGATGAGTAGAAAGGGTTGAGGCATATGCTAAGCAACCAAAGACGCGGAGATGGGAGTATGATGGTGGTTTATTGTATAAAATTGTGTGAGGAGTTTGGTCCTGCAGTAAAGGTGTAGGGGTAATGTTTATAAGGTAAACAACGTGGGTGACAAAGTATCCCCAGTAAACAGAAGGCAGGTGTGATTGGAATTTAAGGGCACGAGCAATGTTTAGGATGTGCCGATGTTTTCTTTCTACAATTCCATTTTGCTGAGGAGTTTCTACGCAAGAGGTTTGGTGAATCATTCCTTTAGAAGTAAAGAATTCAGGCATTTGAAATTCAGGCCCATTATCTGAACGCACTACTTTAACGACCTTTTGGAATTGAGTAAGTACATATTGGCAAAATTGTTGGGTAAGAGGTCGAGCCTCAGACTTTGTTTTCATCAGATAAATCCAAGTGAAACGACTGAAATCATCTACGATGGTGAGGAAATATAAGTGACCATGAACCGTGTGAATTTTATATGGTCCCCAAATATCTACGTGTATTAAATCAAAACATGCTTGAGAAGTGGATTTACTAAGGGGAAATGGAGGCTTGGATTGCTTAGACATGGGACAAATGGAGCAATGTTCATTGTGTGTAACTTTTATTTTAGAATCCAAATGTTGTGCCATTTTTAATCTGGGAAAAGAGAGGTGACCAAGACGATAATGCCATAGAGATGTACTAGAGAAGTTTGCACCATTACTTATAGATAGGGAATTAGAATTAGGCATGATGTTAGAGACAAAAGGAACATTAGAGGAATGATCAGGGTGCAATAAATATAATCCATTAACCATTTCAGCTGAACCAATTGTTTTCAGCTTCATATGATCTTGAATATGACAAAAGTTGTACCGAAAATAGACAGATAAATTGGGGTCATGAAGTAGTTGTCCTAGACATAACAAATTAAAGGAGAATGAGGGGACAAATAATACATTCGAAAGAATAAGATTAGAGTTTAAAGTAATGGAACCTACATGAGTAGCATAAGTAAAGGAACCAGTGGGCAGACGAATGGGGGTACGGGGTAAAGGGTGATAAGATGTAAAAAAAGTTAATGAACATGCGATATAGTGAGTAGCTCCAGAATCAATAATCCAATGCATTAAAGGTGGTAAACACTTGTTACCTGAATTAAAAAATGAAGCAGCATCTGGCGGCAGAGAAACAGCATTTATTGAAACCCGTGGTGACTCATTGTGACCACCAAATCGGAATGTGTAACCACCATTATTGCCATTATCGGGTGCTAGAATTGAAGAAGACATCATGACTCAAAAAAAACTTGATAGGAAAGAAACAGCTTCTATAAGCCGGATAATCAAAAGAGTATGAGAATAAAAGTGCGGAAAACCTCAAAAGGTTCGCTCTGGTACCATGTAGAAAAGCATAAAAACAAAGATTAAATGGGAGAAAGAACTCCTTTTGTATTGAATTAATTAACTTCTACAATACATCACATATATATACTAATCCTAACTAAATAATAAAGGAAGGAAATATATAATAAATCAATTACAATAAATTACAATCAATCACAATCAATTAATCGAGTGATTTTCTCCTGTGATTATTATCTTGATTGATTCCTTAATTTGCTCCATGATGAGTATCCGTAACAATTACTTTTATAAATAGAATTAGTAGTATACAAGTGATATTTAACATAGTAATATTGATATTTTAATTAATAAAATATTTAATTTTAATACTTAAATGTCCTAAACACTTAAATTAAGAAATAGAGGGAGTATAAGATTTATTTGCCCTCGTTATATAATTGAATGCCACGTGTCATCCTTGAAAAACAAAGCTCTACGTAGGAAACCCAGATTCTCCCCGGGCCCTATCTGTCGCAGTCGTCCAAGTGTCTCCACACAGATCGTAGATTTAGAAACTAACCCCCTCTGAAGTGGGCCCCAATAACCAGCCCCATTTCCGAAACCACAAAAAGAAAAAAAAGAAAAAAAACATTTTCTGTATAAAAACTAGTTCCTCTACTCAAAAGTTAAAGCTCAAAGCCAAGAGCTATTATTCAGCAAAAACCAAGAGCTATTGCTAGAGTCTAGACTCTTCTTTCTTTCGTCATTCATTCCTTGCTCCTCAAAGGCGATCAAGAAAAATCGAGTACTCATACCTAGGCCTGACGCTTCGACAGCTCTCGCGATAATGGCGTCAAGCATGGTAAGTGCATTTAGTTGTTGATTTTTTTTTTTACCAGATTTTTGTTTGGTAACTTAATTTGTGGAATATTGATTGTTGAATTTTTTATTTTTAGTGTAAATATTGTTGATCATTAGGCTGAGAAGCAAATTTAGTTGTTGATTTTTCGCAACTTTGTGAAATATTGATTGCTGAATTTTGTTTTTTTTTCCGTGTAAATATTTTTGATTATTAGGCTGAGAAGCGAATTTAGTTGTTGATTTTCGCAACTTGTGAAATATTGATTGCTTAATTTTCTTTTTCGTGTAAATATTGTTGATTATTAGGCTGAGAAGCGAATTTAGTTGTCGATTATTTTAAATTTTATTTGAAAAATCAACTCGTGATTCGTGAAGTATTGATTGCTGAATTTTGTTTTTGGTGTAAATAGTTTTATTTTTTTGGCAGAGAAGCGCATTTAGTTGTTGATTTTTTGAAATTTTTTATTCGGTAACTTAATATTTGGAGTAATTGAGTGTCGATTTCTGTTTTTTTGTGTAATTATTGTTGATTGTTAGGCTGAGAAGCGATTAGTTGTTGATATTTTGTAAATTTGTATTTGGCCACTTTAATTTGTGGAAATATTGCTTATTGATTTTTGTTTTTGGTGTAAATATTGTTTGCTTATTAGGCTGAGGTGGGGAAAAGTGATGGAGGATTGGAGTACTTAGGTTTTGTGAGGATGATTATGATTAGCAGCGTGATGTGCGTATTGAATTTGTACGAATATGCGAAGCAGAATTCTGGTTCTCTGAAGTCAGCTGTAGGAACAGTAGAGAATGCTGTAACTACCGTTTTAGGGCCGGTTTGTAACAAATACAAAGGTGTTCTTGATGATGTCCTTGCTTTTTTTGATAAGAAGGTATGTGTACTTGGTTAATCAATTAAACTATACTTCTCTTCTTTTCAATGTCATTTTTTGTTGCTTTATGTGTATACAATTGCTGTATATGGTACTTTGAGATTGTTTTTCAACAATAAAGATATCTGAAACTTTTTTAGATTGCTTTGTTTATATGTTGTCTGCAATGGAAGTTGGAATTTAAAGACATAGTTGAGCTTGGAATCTCTGTCATGGATTTTCAATTTTATGACTAGTTGTTTAGTAGAATCCATCATTTGAGTGCATAAAATTTTAATACATATTGTATTGCATTTACTTGGGAAGAAGATTCGTATAAATTGTTTATATTTAGGCCTCATGAATATGTTCTAGAGTTTGTCTAAGCTTGACCATTTACCTGCAGCAGGATTTTATATCTTTTCTATGCGACTGTATCACTACCTTAGTATATCTATAGACAATTAAACATGGATATATACGTTCCATCAGCATGAAGCCGCCATAATATGGACAATGTAAGTGTATACTATCGAAATTCCTTTAGCTGAGTATTTGTTATTTGGTGATGCCAGATTGGTAAAGCGCTTTCCAAGTTTCGACGAACTTGCTCCACCTTCGGCAAAGTCTGGTTGTGAAGGTAGTCCAGAAGGGAGCAGAATTTTCCCAGGAGATGGTGGAAGAAGCTCTAGTTGCAGGTCCCCGTTCTGCTATTGTACGTTTTGCATTACTAACCAAGAACTTTGTGGTCGGTCATTTGCGTATAGTTTTGTATCAAGTCACCCGCTTCCCAGTCGTCAATTCAGTATCACAAAAGGTCATCCCACCTGTTACCATCTGGATAAAGAAGTATAACAATTTTGTCACCAAGCTGGCTGCTAGGGGTTATCATTTCTTCGGCTACTTTCCGGTGGTTCCCATTGAAGACATCACTAACGTCTTCAGAAAAGATGATGGAATCAGTTACCCCTATGTCAAATTAGTTAGGTGGTTACTACTGATTAGCGTGAGCGGATTGAGATTTGAAACGTTGTATAAAATTCTATTGCTGTTATGTGTTGAAAACATCTAAGATACAATTAAGGATTGTGTTTATTTTTCCGCCTTGTCTGTGTTTGGAATAAAATGGTCGATACATGTCATATAGCGGCTAAGAATCTCTAGCATCACAAGCAATGAATATCAGTTATTATCTCTAATGGTCAAATCAATCTAATGTCTATATAGTATAGACTAATATCAAGAGATCCTTGATCAAATGAGATGTGGCCTCAAGTACGATATCCTTTTTTTCTAAACGGCAGCTTCATACACAAACGAAACAAACAAGATGAAGAATAAGAAGTAATAATCCATTCATCAAGTCTAGCATCATGAGTGTGACATGACTTATTGATTCAAATAACAGTTGGGAAAGTATTCACGGGAAGTCTGATCACATCATGTCGACCAGAAATAAATAAAAAGCATGAAAAACTCCCTGAGAAAGCTCTTGAGCCATCCCTCAACAATGTTTCACATTATCCTGTAAATATAAATAAACATAAAGTAAGAACCTCATATTAAAAATCCAAATTTCATAAGGTTTTGAGAGCATAAGCCTAACAAGAGTTGTGGTACTAAAATCAACAGGTACTTTATCCAGGTCTCTATACTACAGCACCGGAACTTCTCCTATATTTAATCCCATCAATAGACATATACACACATGTATGCAAAGCTGCAAGGGCCATGGTAACATGTTGTACCAAATCTGTCATCGAACACTAACTAAAAGGTACCAGTACTAATTGCCACAAGCCCTTAATTTTTTTCTCCCCTCTCTCTTTTTTCTCTTCAGTCTTATTTATCCATGATTCCTATCAGAAGAATATAATGAATCATAAAGTTATCTGATAAATCCACGAATAGGGGGAAGGGGGAAAACTGTCTAAAGGACGTGAGGAAAGAAAATCCTCGACAATGTAGATTTAAAGGGAAGATTGATGCATTAAACAAAAGGACAAATTCGAGACTTTGGCATCAATAGTGTGATATAATGCAACATCCACATCAAGCAGAAACAACGATCGATATTTTTCTGTCAGAGAAAATGTGACTACTTGAACTTTGTGAATCAAGTAAGTAGATAAAACAATACTGTCCTAGAATTAATTAAAAACGATGAAGGAAGTCCTATTAATATGTAGTAATATTGCAGGAATAACAAAGCAGAGAGCCAGACACCAGTGGAGTTGCTGGAAATGACAAACATAGTTAACCAGTTTGCATCATTCCAAGGGGAATTGCATGTTTCAGAAACAAACACTCATGCAGCATATAAATCACGTCACAATAAATAATAACATCGCCAAACAGAAAGGATGACTGCACCAACACAGCCTATAAGACTCCTCCCTGCAGACCAAGTTAACCTCCCAAATAGCAACACAACCAATAGAGAAATAGCAATCTTAAGCTAAAACCAGAGTAACACAGAAACACAAATTCATCAGATAAAGAAACAGAACTGTACCGATCATTTTTTGGACGAGGAAGCATCAGAGTTATTGGGATTGTAGGCATCCTGAAGGAGGTCATCATAGGGGTCACGGCGTCCCTGGACCTGGCTGATCTGAGCATCCCAGACAATCTGTGAATTGACTTTCTCAAAAGTCCAATGGCCATAAGGACGCAGGGGAAAGCTCCACATCTCCTTAGTCTGGTTACACCTATCCTTCAAATGGTATAAATGTTCCCTGAACTTCCTATCCCTCTCCTTGGGATCCTCCATCAATCTAAGTACCAAATTCTCTGCAAATTCCATTATAAACCCCATCTTCTACTTTTCTCCTTTCTTCCCCTAGAAGCCACAACAAATAACACCAAAAAAAGCTAAAATTTCAATTCCTACCAACATGAAAAACAGAATAACTCCCAATTCCCAAATAAGCAAAATTGCAAATTTGTGCGTTTAATTTTTAATTAATGTGTAAAACAAACTCACACAAACACAAATTTACAATGCCAGGTAAATGAAGACTTATATTCAAACTAACATTCCACTCAGCTACCTCTAAAATGATTCAATAAGAGATTTCAATTCCGATCAACATGGAAACCAGAATAACTCCAAACTAAGCTAAACAACAACTTTATAAGTTTAATTTTTAATTAATATGTAAAACAAAAACACACACAAAGTCACAAACACAAATTTATGATGCTTGGTAAACGAAGAATAATTAGATAGGGATAAACATTCCACTCAGCTAGCTCTAAATCATTCAATTAGAAGAAATTTCATTTCCGATGAACCTGAAAACAAGAATAACATTGGAAAATTCTGGACACACACACACATATCGATGCCAGTTAAATGACAACTTAGAATTGAGCGAATATTCAACTAATCTAGTAGCTCGATATAATTCAATAGAAATAAATTTCAATTGCGATCAACATAAATATCATATAAAAATTGAAAATCGGTGTAAATGACGACTTAGAATCCGGCGAACATTCAACTTCGCTAGCAACGCCAGATAATTCAATAATAACAAATATCAATTACGATCAACATAAAATACCAGATAATAATTGAAAATCTCTACGATTCTACCAGCGAAACCCTAAGTATCAATTGTTACGATACCTAACAAAATTGAACTTCAATTAAAACTAAAATTCGAGCTTCGATTATACATTGAATGAAAGAAATTCAACTGAAATCCATGAATGATTGCTTACCTGATGATGATTCGATCGAAGACTCCGAAGAATACGGAACAATCTAGCTGAAAGTTTGAACCCAAATGATGAACAGTGAAGCTGGAACTGAATTATTTATTTAGATATGTGATGGGCCTGTGATAAAGCAGACTAAGAACCAATTGAAGTATCGGGCTTAGGCCCGTTTTATGGAGACTTAGTCAAATCTAGTTGGACGTTTTAGAGTGGGCTTTTATTTAATGGAGAAATGTCCATATAATGCTTATTAGTTTGAGGAATATCCAAGTAAGAATGTCTGTCCCAATTATGTGCCACGTTCTTTATCCTATAAATAACAAAAATTGATATTTGTTAATTTTTAATTAAAAAAATATAAACTAAAAGAAATAACAATTAACACATGTCAATTTCTTATTAATTGGACTGGAAACGGGACACAGAATGTGAACAAGCGATTTTTTCTTTTTGTTGCTGGAATATACATAAGATGCTTATTGTTATCGAGTGATGTCTCAATAAGGAAGTCATCCATCTATTACCGTGCGTTCCTCCAGGTTTGAAGCTCCTGGACGATAATTGTCGTATACTTACATAATTTCTATTTGGTCAATCAAGGTATTCTTCTAATACCACTTTAGTGATTGGAGTCTGAATTTCTTTAATGAGATTAGTTTCTTATTTTTAATCCGAGTGTCATAAAAGCTCGACTCTACAGGCCTTTTATAGGTCAAATTGGATTAGTTTCGCAACTGGGGAGAATACCAGGCGCTCTACGGGGTAAGGAAAATAATGGAATTGCTAAAAAAGAAAGGAAAAAATAAAAGAAAAGAGCAGGGACGAAGTTAAGAATTTGGTGTTGGGGGCGAAACTGTAACAGTATGTCGAATTACATATAAAAACGACAAAAAAAAATCTTGGGAGGGCGAAACTGATAATTTTTTTTGAACTATATATAAAATTTAGTATACCTAGTATTTTTTAAAATCTCGGGACGACTACCTCCCTGTCCACTGTCTTCGTCCCTGACTGCAAGGGTGTTAGCATGAGAAATTTGTGGTCTCCAATATTGACTAGTCTAGAAAGAAATCTGTCTCTAATTTCAACACAAAAAAAGTCTACAACTTGCTCTCCATGAGGATGAAAGAAAAGACTTCCAATAATGTGACCATATAAAAAGTTCCCTATTAACTTAAAAGGAAAATGATTTACTACTAGAATTCTTGGATAGGAATTGGATAAAACTCAAATGAACACCATTCACCCCCTATTGGTATTAAGAGATTCACCCCCCAATTTGGGTTTTAGCCAATTTCTATCCAATAATTCTAGTAGCCTAGTAAGGTCCTAACTTAAATTGAGTTAATAATTATCAGTCGATTACTTTTTTGTATTTTAGATATTGAGGGTCGGGGTACGATAAAGTTCAACGTTTCATAAATGTTGTACTATTAAATTCGTAATTTTCATATAACGTAAGGAGTAGTGATGAATTTGTTAGAAAATCGACCAACTTAGGAGTAATTATGATTCTTTAATTTTACATGGGATAAGTCAGAGAAATCTGATTGAATACTAATATGACCTATGTATTTATGAAATTATCTTGAGATATCAATAAATAGTTGATCGTGAATATTGTCAAACTTATATACGTGCATGAGATGTGATAATTACGAACATGAATATTAAGGGTGCATTAAGATTGTGTTTGGTTTGAAACCAAACCTTTAAACTTCTTACTCGTAGATTTACATATTCTCTCTTAAAAAAAAATTTAAATTTTACGCAACACGAAGTGTCTGATTCCAAGCCTAACTTAAGTCATAAAAATTCACACTTGCACCCTAATACTACATCTCTAAAGATCTAAATACCGTACTAAGCACAATCGGCAGCTGGAAGATTAAAAGGCAAGGCTAAGGGTCACATCTTGTAGAATATGGGAGAAGCCTAAGGGTTGAATTTTCTCAATTGCCTAACTAAAACGCGATCAACCAACTTTACTACTCCCTCAAACTAGGGGTAAACTTTTCCATTTCACCAAGAACCAGTGACAAAGTCAAAAATTGTCTTTTAGGGGAAAAAAACTGTAACAATATATAAACTTACCTATAAAAACTGCAAAAATTAGGGGGAAAAACTTGATAAAAAAATTATGAACTACATATAAAAATTATTATATCTAGTAGTATTTTTAACGCCCCTAGAATCATCCCTGTCAAGAACAAATAGGGTTTTTTCTTTATATATATATATTGTCAGATGAACACGTGTACGTATAATATTATTTATAACAGTACAACAAAATAGGTGTTGTCAACCATCAAATAAAAAATCAATTGCCGAATAGGTGTATGACATATGCGAAGAAAGTTCAAAACACCTATTCTAAACTAAATCTAGTTGAAAATATTTGGTGCAATATATAGTACATATTGGGTGTATAAATTTTATAAAATATATTAAAGAAAAAGATGGAATATTCGTACATATACGTAGTTGCATGTACCATGCGGAAGAACTAATGCCCACCTAATAGTTTTGGTGAGAAGTCAGCGGCTATTAAATAAGTATGTGAAAAATCAACTTCAAGATTCTTCAGAAATCCCCTTATAATGCCTTCTTCTTTAGGTAATATGAGAATACTTTACGTACTAGGCAAAATATTATAATGCCTTCTTCCGGAATTTCTAAGCGAATCGAGATCGAGAAAAGAGAAAAGAAATTTTTAATCACTTACTTAAATTCATTGTCGAATTTTACTCAGCAGAATATTGAGGTACTTATGGTAAACGGGCCAATCTGGTCTTTCACAATAATGCGATAGACGGAATTGTCATGAAACAACTTATTAGTCGATTAATAGATCACTTCGGAATGGCATATACATCCCACATCCTGGATCAAGTAAAAACTCTGAGCTTCCAACAAGCTAACAAGCTAACAAGCTACGGCTATATATATATCATTTTCCTCAACATATAACCAATGCAATTTGCATTTTATATTATAAGCTTTATAGTAGTCGTCTAGTCGGGATGGTCTCTAAAACCTCTATCAAACATATAGAATTTTCAAGATAATAATTTAATTGGTAACCAGAAAATTTTGAGTTTGATGCTTATAAAAAATACAATTCTAATAAATTTTCGGCACAATTGTAAAACATATATTAGGATTTATTTAAAAGAAAAAAGAAACTACGAATCAATAATTCAACCAATTAGCTAGTTTTATTGGCATAAAAGAGAGGAATATGGATATGAGGAAGAATGTGGGAACAATAAAAGGTTTTGATGAGAGGTCATTGTAAGATTTCTCATATTTCATTATCAATTTTCTTTTACCAAAGAACCAAACAAAGCATTACGGTCTTATTTAGTTACACAAAAGAAAGTATCCAAGAAAGTGAACACAGCTAATTTCTTTAAAGGATCCATAGGATTCGTGATGACGATAGCAAGATCTCTCATCCCTACTACCAGAGACGAAATCAGGAATTTGACGTTGAGGGGGCAAAATCTGTAACAGTATGCCCGAACTATATAAAAACTGTAAAAAAAAATATTGGGGGCGAATTTGATAAAATATTTCGAACTACATATAAATTTTACTATATATAGTAGTATTTTTAGAAATCTTGGGGCGGGTGGTCCTTGTCTTCGTCCCTGTCTACTACATACTAAGTAGATTGGGAGTCAAGGAGGCCGTAGCTCAATGGGGCAAGCCTTTATCCGTGACCAAAAGGTCCCGGATTCGACTTCCTCCCCCTATGTGGGGCAATAAAAATTCTCCTCCTCTGGTGAAGGAGAATTTAAGGTTGCTGAAGTAGATTGGGAATAAGATAGAAGATTTGAATTCTTTTCTAGTTTAGAATTTTATATTACATTTTTTTCCACATTCTTTGTTTCACTTGTAATTATAAGTTGTCATGTATCAAATTTTCTTTAGTTAATTATCTTAGAACTTTCGACTTAATATGCTCGCTGGTTCGACACTCGATTGCTCCGATAATAAATAAATTTAGGAAAAAATGAATAGAAGATCCAAACTTATTTTTCTAAGAAATTAGGAGTATGGACCAGGTTCGGTGGCACAATTTTCTAACCGCTTGAAAGTTTTTTTATTTAGTAGTTCTATACGTAGGGTCAACAAAAGTATGTGAGGAAAAGTATATAAAATTTGAACCAATAGATAAGGAATTTGGCATAACTTTCTTTGTTAACCTTTTAGTTTTGATATCTGAATATTTAACTCGACTAATTCAATAAAATCTATACAGAAACATTACACCCATAATTACTCAAACTGTCGACATTGCCAACTACACAACTAGCCCTTGTCATTTTTGCGGTTGATCTTGACAAATAAGAGAAGAGTGAGATTGGTGAGACAAAATTCTCTCTAAAAATTACAAAATTTTCATCCCAAACGCAACCCTAATTTACCACCAAAAAACTCTCCAAAAAGAGTATACAAAACAAACATTCTATATCTATTGTTGTGTTAAGTTACCATCATATGTATGTATTGATCGGTACATATATAATTTTTTTTTTTTTGAAAAGTATTAATGAGTAAGGGTAAAAATTGTGCCTACCATTACGTATTCCGTTTCTTATCTTATTAATAAGAAATTGACATTTATTAATTTTTCCCCATGAAATTCCACTATTCCTTTGAGTTTATAGTTTTTAATTAAAAAATAAAAAAATGATAATTTCTTATTCATGAGACAGGAAATAGAACACACAATGAGGACATACGATTCTCACAGATGAGAAAGAGGGCAAAAAATTCTCAGTCTCTATTATGTGACGCATTACATGTTCCACGAATAGATGTTTGCCATGTTTTCACTTTTCCCTTACAGATTCCGCTATTGTTTGTAGGTTATAATTTTTTAATTAACACATGTCAATTTTTTACTATTAGAGATAGAGAATGAAACATTAAACGGAGACAGAAGATTTCTTACCAGAAAGAGAGACTAATTCAATTGCTTCCAGAGATGGGCACAAATCTCTTTCCCAATCTCTATCAAGATTTTTTCTTCCCATAGAAAGGAAAGAAGAAGAAACTTATAAAGTGGGTGGCTATTGAATATTGGTTTTATTGTCTCACCATGTTTAGTGCTATCCTCACATTTGTTAACCACATTAGTTGCACCTCCAACCAACATAGCTAAAGCCCTTTAGAATTGGACAAGCTTAGTACTAACTTTTAGTCTTTTCTTTTGTTTTGGATACTCATTTTGGATGTATAGTTGGAGTCATAATAATTGTCACAAAAGATTCTGTTACTAGTTGAATAATATATGTTGTATGTTTGTAGAAATTCTTGTTGGATGGGCCAAAGTAATATTAAGATTTCAATCGAAATAGTCACGCCAAATGTTTGCATAAGTAGTAAGAGCTAACATATTCTATCTAAATGTTGAGAATTCCAATCCTGTCAAGCGCAGGAGAAAAAAAATGATAACATGTGGTTAATTCCTTTGTACAAGTTAAATGGTGGAGATATTATCAATTGATGATGGTCTCGTTGAACATTGAATTAACAAAATTTCTATCCGTAACTTGAATTGAAGACCCCATGTACTATTTTAATTTTGGGATTACTTTTATGTTTTGAAGAGTATTAGCAAGGATGGAGCTAGATGGGCGGGACGACGATCACCCAAAAATTTAAAAAATAATGTCTTTTATTCATATAAAATTTTAGAAATATATAAACAAAATTGCTTTTTTCCCTGCAAAAATTACTTTTCGCCCCCTAAATCAAGTTTCTAACTTCGTCCTTTGAGTATAAATATTAAACTTTAATATTTTTTGATTTTTTTTTATTGCTATCACCTTAATGAATTCATTTGAGCCTTGGAATCAACTAGCTAAGGTAAGAGGGGCCAATCTAGTCCTATACCTTAGCTTTTTACAAATAGGTTACTTATTAAGCATAAAGTTCCCCAAAGAAACCACCACATAATTCTCCACTATCACAATTCACAAGCTATTGCGCCCCATTTTTTTTTTCTTTCTCCACACACCTTTTCCAATCTTTATAGACACTACCTTATTTTCTTTAGTCAATGCCTGCCTTCTTCTGACCTTTTTTGACCAACATCATTAAAGACCCAAATAGAAAAAAAGATTACCAGAGAACCAGACAATTCACAGTGGTTCTTGTTCTACCCTGTCGGGAAATAGTGGTTTTCAATGATCTTACATGTCAATAATCTGATTTAGTACGAAATAAGTATTTTTTTTTTACGCGAATAAGACAAATCTAAATTGGCAATTGAGAAGAGATTAGAACACCATTTTTAAAAAATAAAAATAAAACTCTGCCATCAGATTAACTAATTCAACTGTTAAAATTTGTATCACACGTTAAGACAGAACACAAGTTTTACACTATTGTTCATCACATAGGATACCATTTTCTTTATATTCTACAACTATTGCTTTTACAAAATGCCCTGCTTTCAAAGGGACCCTTCATAAGAGAATTTTTTTTTTGTTAATGAGCTGTTAAAGATTCAAAATCTTCACTTTCTTTCAAATTTAATTTAAGCATTTTACTTTAAGAAAATCCTACATAAAATGAGGATTGGAATATCGAATCTGAAACTTTTCCGTTTGATGATGATAGAGTATTTTACCAATTGAAATACCACTTCTTTAATATATATATACTTTATTTTAAACGAGTGTTTTTACCAATTGAGATACTTCTTGAATGAATTGTTGAAGTTCCTATGCTTCACTTTCTCTCAAATTTAAGTTTTGTTTGGGGTGAAATCTTTTTTCTTTTAGTCTTTACCCTAAAGTTAAGGCAATATTACTTTTTTTTTTTTTGATGGATAAGGCAATATTACTTACTAGTACTATAAAGTGTACTATTGATATTGTTTGGCTAATGCCTTTATGGTTGGTTGGTCACTTGGTTATTCATTAACTCTCTTCATCTCCAAACAAAGTCTATTCACTTTAAAGAAACATGAATTAGTTGTTATGAACATGAATCATGACCCACATTTCATGTGATGCTGTTAAAAAATTGGAGTATGAACGAATAAAGCACAGCAAAATGAATAACCGGGCGATCATTTGGTCTAGGGAAGGGAACATAAAGATTAATTATATTTTATACAATATGTGTTCTCTTATAATTAAACTCTGAACACTTGTTTTAAGTAACATGTGTTGAAAATTGACAAACACATGTTCGGTCCACGTTGTAATTTTGATCGGACAGCTAAAAACATTCAATATATACTAAATTTGTAACATTCAGTAATATAATCGGACCGAAATTATTCTGACTATTCATTTAACTAAATTAAACTATCTCTGTTTTTTCTTCCGAAGATAATTGTTTGCAAGAGAGAGCAAAAAGTGATTATAACGGAATCCAATATAAGATGTACCTAATTTTGCCGAAATGAAAAAAAACGAAGCAACGGATTTTTTTTCCAATTTCTATACAAAACGAAAACATTGACCATATGAAAGGATTAAACTCAAATTTACCACGCAAAAAAATGGCCTATTTTCCCTTTGCTTTACTTTCAGTTCCCGTTTAGTCAGACTCACGTTGCCGTTACCGTTGCCGTCACCGTCACATTCACAGTCATATATTATCTATTCACCGTCAACTCAACTATCCACCACCACCATCTCATCATCATCATCATCATGGTCATTCACATTGACGACTCCGTTAACTTCTCCGTCACCGTGACCGTTGTCGCCTTCATGTTCTCCTCCGTCCTCATCTATCCACCTCTCTACAGGAACACACTCAGCTTTATGTCGCATCTTCCAATCAAGCGCTTGACAAGCGCGTGAGCAATAATTAACAGCACCGCAAACAGAGCAACGTCGAAACTCATGTCTTCTAGTCTCGGGTCTTCCGCAACCCGAGTGAGAGCAAAGCCGAAGCCCCGACCCCGGATTTCCGCCCCGAGCAGAAAACCACTCAGTCAAAAATTGGTTAGCCGGATGAGCCACCGGAGCCGGAACATTACAACCGAAATCACTCAACAACGGACAGCCTGATCCAACCACGTGGCGGTGGTTCGGCAGCGGGTCCCACGTAATCCACGATCCGGAAGTAAAAGCCGACGGCGGCGTAGTTGAAAGAACTGCCGCTAGCTCACGGGCGTTGGCTTGGACGAGGAATCGGCGTCCCTCGGCGATGTTTTGCTTCACGCCATAGCCGTCTTGCAGGCAGTGGCCGAGCTCTCGTAGAGCATCGATGTGGCCCAAAAAAGCGGCTCTAGCGCATAGAGCCACGCCGGCTCGGAGATCTTTATCATTCTTCGAACCGCCGCTTCCGTTGAACTGAATAACAGAAAGTGAGTACAACGCCGGCGCGTGAGAGCTAATCGCGGCCTTCGCCATTAGTGAAGCTCCGTTGCCTCGGTTTTGCAAACAGTAAAACCGAATCTGTTCAAAGCATATGGAAACGCTCTTTTACCATTTATGACAAATGACCAAAATATCCATAGCAATTATTTTTTAGGTATGTCTGGTAATAAATAGATATAAGGAGAAAAAAGTAATAATACTAACCATTCCGAGAGTATAACACGCTTCGGCATTCCCAGAATCGGCGCAAAGCTTCAGAAACCGATGAGCGGGCTCCGACCAGTTTTTCGCTTTAATAGCTAGAATTCTCTGAGATGCTTTTGATAATACTATAGAATTAAGTCCTAATTCATTTAATCTCTTACATCTGTAATTGAAAAAAAAAATTTATTAGCATATAAATTTTTTCCAAAAAGAAATTCAAAAATCTGAAGCTGAAAAAAAAAAATCGGAAAGGCTTACGTTAGCAAGACATTGATAAAATCCGACGGAGACGAGGCGGTGGAACTGAGTGTACACAGAATAGAAACAACAAGGTCATCTGGTAAAGCTTCAAAAAAATCTTCATCACCACCGCCGCCGGAAACAAACTCCGGCGAATACTTTGTCCTTTTCCTACAATAAGTAAATTCAACAGTAGGAAAATCTCTTCTTCTCTTGTAGACTGATTTAATATTCATACCAGTTTTCTGCTCCATAGAAATATTCATCACTCTTGGATAACAAAATCCTCTTCTCGTTCTCATATCTTTACAGATATTTTATATATAATCTTCAATCTCTTAAGAAGAATATGTGTGACTCTTTTTCCACACAATATCTCTATTTGTCCTTTAAAGAGATAAAGAAGAAGGTAAGGCCTTTATATATATATATAAGAAGAGAGAAAGAAAAGAGAACAACGTTCCTATAACAGCGAAAAGGCCGAGCCCGAACCTCAAATAAATACTATTGCCATAAACCAACTCAAGGTGTGACTGTTTAATTTACCATAACACCCCTCTACTTCTCCTGGTTTAACTGAGTGGAAACCATTTGTCCCATACAGTACACACCGTTCAAAATTGACTACGTGAATATTTTTTAAAATTATATATACATAGCGGGCGAATATTGAGTGATTGAGTATAAAAATGAAAGATACAAAGGGACAAGCGATTTTTTATCACTCTACGCAGGCAAAAAATCACACCCACATCCTATGTCTCGTTCTATATTCTCACGAATAGATAATTGTCACGTGTTTATTTTTTACATACACGTTCCACTATTTCTTTTATGTTATAAATTTTTTAATTAGCACTTGACAATTTTTTATTAGTGATACAAAAAATAAAACACCAAATAAGAATAGAAGATTCCTACAGCTCTACGCATGGGTTGAGACATCTTAATAGGCGATATGTTGCAAATTTTCAAGAATTCCTGCGAACAGAATTATTACATTTTTACCAAATTAATTGTATCAAAGATATAATTATGTGCAGAAAAAATAAGATCGGAAGATGGTTACACTTGAAACTCCTTAAAACTTATTCAGGGTAAATTATAAAAACTAAATATTTTAGAAATGACTAATATTATAAATTTTCAAAACTTTTAATTAGTAGAATACGATGATTATCATACCTAATCGAATTATAATCGGGTCAAATACTTATATACGGGTCGCACCAAAATAATGGGCCTCTTCGTCACTCCTTTGTCTGTTGTACTTCTGTTTCTGAAGAAACTTGGTCAACGGAGTTTTACCAGATCCGCATGCTCGTATCCCTCCACCACGACGATTGCTTTTGTATTTGTATACGGTTTGTACTATACCACCATACGTATGTATTAAAGTATTCAAAATTTATGTAAAAAGAAGAATAAAGTGGAAAAAGCTAAAACCTCCTTTTACTAGTTTGAGATTATAGCTTTTTCTGGGATTGATTTTATTTATTTATTTATTTATTTATAGAATGGTAATGATTTTCTATCTGTTTATGTGTTCTATATAGATAGTATTTTTAATATAACAAATTTACTGAAATTTCTCGAGTTTTAATTCATTCGTTAGTTTGACTGTTACTATTCTGTTTTTGTTCTTGTGGATTTGTTTTATAAAGTTGTTAATTTTGTTGTGAATAAGCAACTGAAAGTTGTTATTTTGTTGTGAATAGATTGCCAGGACAAAATTAGTAGTGGAAGTATATTTTCGAATAATTATTGTAGTAAAAAATAGGTGTACAAAAATTTGATAAAAGATCGTGAAAGATATCGAATTTGATATTTATAAATTACAATGAATACACGCAATTTCTAATAGTGCAAAATTCTTGAAATTGAATGAAATTTCTTATTTTTTGGCAACATATCGTCTCATAAAGATTTCTCTTCGAGTATTGAACAAGAAGGCTATTTAGGTCTTTCCCTTGATCGGGCGAGCAAGCAACTCCTATACGGCCATGGAAAGATGAGTCCTAAAAAGAAAGGAAGTATTGCTAGTTTATCTAAAAGAATCCTCTTTAATAACTACTAAAATATCTTCGGTTCCTATATAAACTTTTTTTTTTGTGTGAGCAAAATAGCTATTTATACCACAAAAGTAATTTAGTATGTTATTTTTATCACAAATAGTTTTTCAATGTCTTTTCTATCATATAAGTAATTTTTTGTGTGCTATTTCTATCACAAATAATATTTCGGTGTCTTTTTTGCCACTAAAGAAATTTTGATGCTATAATTGTCATAATGCGACCTATCCAATTAAGATTCGACTCAACCCAACAATTAACCCGACAATCTCTTCTCCACTGCATTCTAATTCGGTGTTTAAATTGGCAAATCATCTAATTCAAACAAATTCCCTCCAACACGATCATTAACACGACATGCAAATATCATAGGGACCGAAAAATTATTTGTGGCAGAAATAGCACACAAAACTATTTTTATAACAGAATAGATACAGAAAAATAATTTGTGGCAGAAATAGCATATGAAACGACTTTTGTGGCAGAAATAGTTATTTGCTCTTTTTTTTGTTTATACTCTTTTAGGCTTGTAGGGTTCATTAATTCAATCCGAACGTACATAAAATATCGTTTAAGCGTGAATTTAAGATGTGTGAATTTATTTAAATGAACGTGATTGAACATTCTAATTTTTAAACGACCTGACCGTGCTAAATTCAACTTACATAACCCGATTAATAGTCATAACTTTGTACGAATCTATATAGCGTTTGAAGGAGATGGGAAGAGATTTGAGAGTAGGAAAGGGGAATGAAATTAACAAAATTCAGGTAGCTAATTCGGGGCTTGGCATAAAAGACCTAACCAAACAAAGGTCAAAAGGGGTGATTCAGCAATCACAGAGGATCAGTTAGTCTTGTTTGTTTTTATATGCCATTTTGTTAACATTTTTTATTTTTTATTTTAAGGTTGAACTTGGCAGGATGATAAAATATTTACTTACTATTTAATAGGTCACGAGTTTAAAATTCAGAAACAACATATTTATGAGAAATAAAAATAAGATTACGTATGTCAGGACTCGGGACCTTCCGCAAACCCGTTCTTGAGTTTGTTTTTTGTTCAGTTACTGTAAGCTTCTCAGATTCCACAAGCCAACAGTTATGCTAACAAATAAAATTGTAAGTATCTCGAACTAATTTTCAAAGCAATAATAATAAATTTGAACTTCATGACTTCTCCACCTCATTAGCTTCTCATCATATTCTATTTTCATTCTTTCCACCTGTTGGTTTTCCTTTTATTCTTAAACTTCACAAATGGTGTGATTATTGACATTTACAAGAGTAATTAGTATTCATTAATTACTTTGAGATCAATGGAAACTTTTGGGGTGATTCTTAACAAAGATTATGAAAATAAGTTTTACAAAAACAATGTGTACATTTATATTGCATGATAGAGTTAGAAACTTCGTATTAGGTGCAGAAAGGAAATTTTACATAATTTTTGAGGGGACGAAATATCAAACGTTTCAAATTTTATCAGGGTAAGAAAAAGTTTTTAAAATTTTTGAGGGGTAAGCTTCATCTATGGATGGTTATATGAAACTATTTGTTCGGTTTTTGTAGAAAGAGCCCTCTAAATTATGTGTATCATTCTCTATAACGATTTTAATTGTTTTTCAGTTATAACTATTTTATGTCTAGGACTTGCTAGTTAATGTTTAGTTTATATGAGTAAAAAATTTAATTATTAAATTGTTATAAAGAGTGTTGAATAAGATTCAAACCGATAGAAAGAGTAGTTGTTTAATTTTTATTTGTTATTAATGCTTTATTTATCTTGATTTGGATATTAACATTTGATTTGAGGGTAAATATTATTAATAATTTGTGATATTATACCATAAGCAGTAATCTTTTCCTTTTTTTCTGAAGGAATATATAAACGAGTTATTAGAGGTAGATGAGTATCACATGTGATCTTTCTTGTAGATGTTAATAAAAATTTAAGTCGAAAAGATATTAGTTGGCAATAATTCAGAAATGGGAAATGAAATTGAAGAATTGTATGAAATCAAGATATTCCCCGCCCCGTCACGCCCAGTCCATGTTATTATATTATTAATTGTGTTTATGTAAAATTCTCATCTTTAAGTTATAATTTCTTTATTTTTTTCCTAAAAAGAATAGTTATTATTAGATTGAGTTTTTTTTTTTTTAAATGTTGTAGGTTTCTATCTCAATTCTGATATGATATTTATGTGATTTTTTTTTAAAAAAGTGAGACGGGCGGGGCGGGGATTACCTGACCTACACGAGGCGAGGCACAAGGCGAACATTCTTGACTCGTGGTGGATCATGGGGCAGGACGGGACTATAGGTCAGTTTTGCGGGGCGAAAGTGGGTATTGAGATACCCGATAAAAAGGAGTAGAATAATAGAGTTTAATTAGGAAAGGATTAGTAATTGATGATAAAAATGAAGGAATAATTATTAGTCAAAGCTTTCACTATCTTTTGTTGAATAATTATTGTGAATATGTCCATTCGTCGTCGCCGCCGTGTCGTCGGGTACTGTGTGCTCTTTATTATGAGCCGTTGAAAGAAATGGAATTGGGTGTCGCAGTCGCGTAAGATACGTAAAAACGCCGGCATGATGTGACGTCGCCGTAATATGTTAATTCCAGTCACATCCTAAATCACATTAACGTGTTTTTTTTTTTTTTTTTTTTTTTATGAATAAGAAATTATCCATTAATCATAAAATAGCCGATATTATTACAATCAAAAGATAATTTGAAAATAGAAGAAAATAAATGTTATACAATGATTTGGACAACCATGATAACTGATAAAGCCCACACCCCGAGACTGAGTAAAAAACACTAATAATAATAAAAAAAAGTAAATACATAATAATGCTTCACACTATAATTCTCCCGCCAATCTCTGTATTATGAATTTAGTCTAATTAATTTTGTGGTTCAAAAAATTTCCACATCATTAAAAAATGAGGAGAGAGACTAACTAGTAATTCAGAAAAATTGTATATCTCTTTAACGAGATAATTCTGAACTATAAGATCAATTTAAAGAAATATCGACCAAGTTCATAGCAAAAATTTCATTTTCTTAACGAACCTCTAATGATATTTTTTTTTCATTATTTAATTTGGTTGGAATTCAAACCGCATTTTGTTTTGACTTTACAAAAAAAAATTGCAATATATATAACAATTGTAATTATTAGGATTATTGAACTCGTAATGCATGATTATGACTTCTCCTTCTAAGTTGGCCATCAAAAAAATATCTTATGCCTCACATTTGTATTTTAATTTTGTATCCTGTTAATAATATTTTGTCAAAAATACCATCTTTCCTAAAGTTCTATTTCTAAGTGCAAGAGAGAAGGATTCCTCCGGTCAAACATCACTTGTCTACTACTTTTAGTATTTCCATCTCTTACATATTTTTTGGGTTGTGGAATTTTATTTTCTGCTGTTTATGCAACTTTCTTTACTTATAGGGTTATCTCTTAATCGTAATGTCTGGGTATAGATCGTCTGTGATATTTTTTGTAACACTATTTTTTACATTTTTAACTATAGCAATGTTTACACCTAGAATTTATAAATTTTATTTTAGATTATATAAATGTAACATATGATTCGAACTAGTAATGAGTTTGTTGATTTTATTAATATGTAATTTTCTTATTTAGGAAAAAAAAAAAAGGAGAATGAGGACATACATGTTAAAATGGTTGAAGTGTGAACCTCTCTTTGGGTGCAAGTGCAAGTTTATAAATGGATGTTGGAAATGAACAGAAGAAAAGGAAGTGGTAAGTGCACTGCTGGCTACTTTTCAGTTTTGGTGATAGTAGTAATGGTAAAAGGAATATGGATATTTTAATACACCGTCTAATACTATTTATAAGAGGACTCGAATTGAGTTCTTATTGAGTCGAGTCCGAATAGTTCGATGAGGATTTGGTTAGTTTGCAGTCCTACTTGCTAGTATCAACTCTATTATACTAATACTATTATTACGAATGGTACGACATGATTCAAGTCCTAAAATTCATTCTGAACTAATAATGCTAATAAACTGGAGTAATATTATTAGACTACTTGAGAGAGTAAGATATCGGGTCTTGACATGGACAAGTCACCATTCCGATATAGTGCCGATCAAGTATTTTTTCGCTCTTGTAAAATATTTATTTAGCCATTAATTTTTATGAAATGATTGAGAACGTTTGTTTTTTCTATACAGTTGTAAATAATAATATACATACAAAAAATATGTTCATTTTACAAAACGAAATTAGATCAACTTATGATTTTGAATGTAAGCCGACAGAACACTTATTCCGCATTTCATGTTAAAACGGACAAGTTAGGAGATGACATGGATCTCAAGAGGTGATGGCCACCACTCATGTCAGTTTTTCAAAAAAAATCTAATATGCATCAGTTTCACATGTATTTTATAATTCAGAATTAAATACGTAATTACAAAATTATTTTTTCTCCTTATTTTTTATTAATGTGTTCAATTCTGTATCACATGATTTAATGGACCTGTTACATATCAAAACTATTTCAAGTTTTGTGAGTCCTCCTTGTCTGCTCAGACTCTTCTGGCGAACCAACAACGTTGTGGGATTGCATTGGACTGACACTGGTTCTTCAGAAAGGACAAAACATGGCAGTCAAAGGACAAAACATGGAACAACATTTCTGTCTACAAAGGAAGTCCTTCCGTCCTGGGGCGAGGACGGAAGTCTCGACTGACGTGGCCCCCAGGACGTAAGTGGGGACTTCCGTCCTGAACTTGCCTCTTTTTGGCTTTTGCAATTGTAGAAATGAAGAAGTGGAGCCATCATGCATTATTATAAACGTGTGGTTTAGTTTCATGAAAAGAAAGGTTTTGATTCGACCACTATTTGGTTTAATTTTTGTAACTATTTGTACTTTACAATCTTGAGGTTATGTATTTATTTATTTTTACTGTTTGTAGTGTTTATTCAGTCCGGGGTGTGAATTTTTATATGTTATCATGATGGTCTACACCATTGTATAACTTTTATTTTATTTTTATTTTTTTATTGTAATGGCTTCGGCTATTTTATGATTAATGAATAAGTTTTATTTAGCAAAAAAAAAAAAATCTTTGCTAGGTTAGGTTTTCATTAGTAATAGGTGGTACATTTCATTAGTAATAATTTTTTCAACATTTTTCAATATTGATGGGGTAAAGGCTCATTACTTACTCTTAGCATCCTATATCGCATTCATAATGAAATAATTATTGTAGACCAAAATAATAATAATGAAAAAAAGATTAAACACATAATAAAATAAATGTTCTGGTTACATAATAGATATTTGCCACGTATATAATTTTACACATGTGGGTTTCACTATTTTTTTAGGGTTTCTTAGGATTTTGCATGTGCATGTAGTCTAAGTCTATATCACACAGATATTCAGTCTAATTTCTTGTTTTGTTATAACACTTTTGCATTTGTTTGGGTTGATTAGGGGTTGTTAGGGTTAATGGGATTTTAGGGGTATGAAAGAGTATGAAAGGGTTTTAGGGTACAATAGTGTTATTAGGGTTTGTTAGGGTTAGTAGGGGTTGTTAGTGTGATATTATTTGTTAGGGTTAATAGAGGTTTAAAAGTTTTTTATGATTAATAGGGTTTGTTATAAAGGGACAATTCATTGTACCCCTAGTATAGTATACAAGAAGTTAACTAGTTATTAAGGTACAATGAATTGTCCCTTTATAACACTTAATTATACATTAATCATAAAATAGCCGAAGCCATTACAATCAAAAGTTAAAAAGAAAATACAAGAAAATAAAAGTTATACAATGGTGTAGACCACCATGATAACAAATAAAAGCACACACATCGAACTGGGTAAACACTACAAACCATAGAAAAAATAAATACATAACCTAGCAAATATTGTAAAGTACAAATAGTTGCAAAAATTAAACCAAGTCGAACCAAAACCTTTCTTTTCATGAAACTAAACCACACGTTTATAATAATGCATGATTGCTCCACTTCTTCATTTCTACAATTGCAAAAGCCAAAAAAAAACTGGGCAAGTTGAGGACGGAAGTCACCTGAGGACGGAAGTGCTGACGCGTGGCGGCGCATCCTAAGAATCTACATTACATGGCGACGAAAGTCCCCACTTCCATTCCTGACGTAAATATTATTCCAACATTTTTTACTGCCATGTTTTGTTCTTTCTGAAGAATCAGTGTCAGTCCAGTGTAATTCCCCACAACATTGTAGGTCCTTCTTCCTGTGGCGGGTCCCGCCTGGTCTCTTTTATTTCTCCAGCTCTAGCACGTAATCACCAACTTATTTTTTTTTTTTCTTTGATTGGATTCAAATATATAGTTTTGTTGATTAATCAGGTTTTTATTCCTCCGCTAAACCACAATTATTTGGACAATGAGAAGATTAACTAGCACGTCTTTGCCTAAAAGCGTGCTGGCGGCAGCAACTAGCTTTTCCACAATGTATACAAAAGCGTGCCAACTTCCTATAACAATATTGGAAAAGGCACCATATAATTAATATTCAAACCAAAACGATTTTTTTTGGGTGAATTCAAACTTCAAATAAAAAAGATTGTATGTTATCTTTTTACGGTAAAAAATCGCCTGTCCCTATGTATGTTCTTGTTTATCTACTTAATTATTCACAATTCACAATGTGTATATATAATTGAAATAAATATCTACTTAACAAATTTTGATTTGGCTGGGTACAGAAATAGAGACATACACATGGATAGACGATTTTTCACCCTCTTTTACTCCTAGCAACTTGGAGTAACGTTTAGAACAAACAAGAGTTATAAGAATGGTAAAAAAAAAAATCATTATTATCATTATTTGTTTGGTAAACATAGAAACTCATTAAAACCAATTTTGGATTGAGTTTGAAAATGAAACATGAAGTATTAAATCATTCTAAATTTAATTTGAGTTTGAGACTGAGACCAAAATTTAAACCCAAATTCAATTAAATCACACTCTAAATGTCTGTAATATTGTAAAGGTAACATTTATTCTGAGACGAAAGGAGTAGAAGATAAAGATGACAATGTTTTCTTTTTTCTTAAAATCAAAATATTCTTAAATTATCATCATAAATCGAATATATTGTGCTATATTTGATGCCTATATTTTGTTTTCTTGTAATTGGATATTGGTGGGAGATCAAAGTGATAATGAGAACATATTCCAATGTTGTCTATAATGAGATCAAAGTGATAAAGGGGCAGACCTAAGTGAAGGGCGAGAGGAGCCTTAGCCCCCTCATTTTTTTTTTTAAATCGAGATTTTTAGTGTTTTTATGTACTCATTTTTTTTATATTTTGTTTAGAATTTTATTCTGCCTTCTTATTTTCCATTTTTTTTTTGAGAAAAATTTGTAGTAACATATAATGTAGTTTGACGTCTCTAATCTACACTGCTCCTAACAATATAAAGAAAATATTCTAATAATGTTAGTGATTTGATGAGAAAATGGTTTTTAATGGTTGTTTTTAATTGTAAGAAACCTAAAATTATGATAAAAAGGAGCCATCAAAGTCACTTTCCAATTGGTCGGCATATTTTGGCAAAGCATGATTTGGACACAAACTATTATTTTGAAGCAATTGATTGGCTTCCTAAATTAAATTAATAAAGTTGACCATGCATGTTTTATGTGGTAATAATTCAAGGTTTTAAGCAATCTTTAAAAGTTTTTGGGTGGGTTGGTTCCTTAACTTAAAAGGAGGGGACTTCACTTCAACTTGTCAATCCCTCGAAAGAGTCGAATACGTATCACTACTTGTTTCCTTCCTTTTATATTTCATCCAATCTTTTCTTTTTAATTTTTAAATATTCATTTTGAAATTTTCTTTTCCCGACTAATAATAGTTTTTTACTATCCCTCTCTTGTAACTTTAAAGGGAACTGATTAAACTACGTACGTTTCGATGTAAAAAGTATTAATTTTTAGATTTTTTTAATAAAAAATATCGATATTTTGTTTGATAAATTTGTCACTCTCAATCGATTGGATGATTATTCTTCTTGCTTCTATGATTTATCAAATATTCTTTTGAAAATACGACATAGACATTTTATTTTCTAATTGTCATTAAAGTAAAAAAATCTAAGGACCAAACACGGGAACATAATATTAGGAATCTTTCTTTTTATCCTTTCTTAATTCTATTAATTCTATGTGTATTGTTTAGGGAATCTAGGAACCAACAACATGGTACCAAATTAACCTTCCTTTTTTAATATCATACTTATTAAGCATAATTACTCAGGCCATCTAAGTTTTTTAAATATTTTTCTTACAACTTTCTAATTTCTATTTCTCATTATTAAGTACGAAAATATAATTTATCTGATCTAAAGTTTGACTTAAATCTTGAAGAAGGGTTCAAAATTATACAGAAAATTAAATGTTGAAGTCTATTAAGATTTTTATCTATTTTATATTGTTGAATAATTTGACTTAAAGTATCATATTTTCTTGATTAAGTAGTAAATAAATTAATCATAAGGCATGGGAGATTTGTTTTAGTAGTTGAGAAGTGGGAGGGGCAGCAACAAGAACGGAACCAGGAACGTAGCTTAAATTATACTATATATTACTTCAAAATGTTTTTTTAAAAATATTTAAAGATGGAGTACATAAAAGATCTTAGAAAACTCCAGATTTAAAAAAAAAAAAAAAAGGAGCCAAGACCTCCCCCACTTCTCACTTAGGTCCGCGGGTGAAAATTGTCTATCCTCTTGTATATCTCTATTCTTGTATCCAAAGAATTAAAATTTGCTACGTAGACATTTTTTTTTTTTAATTATATATACACATAAGAAGTTATGAGTGGTTGAAAATAGAAATAGAGACACTATCGGGACAGACGGTTTGTTGCCGAGATCCGCCCCTATACAGCAACTAACGTGGCATCTGGTTTGTTAGTACGGGCATGCATGCAATATTAGGTCAATGCATTCAGCTAGTGGATTAGGTTTTTTATAATATTGTGCCACGTGGAGATACATCGTGACTTCTTGAACTCTCAAGCAAAGATAACTTGGTAATATTGGATTTGGAAGCAATGGTGTAGAATGGTGTCAAGTGGCCAATTTATTTTTTGGAAAATGATTTACTTCTAGAATTTTGAGGATAGAAATTCTAAACCCCCAAATTGAGGGTGTTAAATAACTATCTTAACCCCTGTTGGTATAAGGGATTCACCCAACTATAAGGGCAAAAATGTCCAAAAAATTATTTTAGTCAATCTTTTAGCCAATAATTTTAGTATCCTAGCAAGTTCCTTATTTTTTATGTTTATTTTTTTCATTTTTTTTTTGGGTAGAAAGATTTTGCTATACATTTCCGGCCTTGTAAAAGATAAAGGAAACCAATTTGTAGTTTCCACCTCAAATTAAAATGTCAATGCCTAACAACTTAGAAATTTGTTTGCCTTTTTTATTTTTATTTTTATTTTTAAAATGTCCGTTTTTTTCCCTTTTAAAAGAAAAAGGATTGATAGTTATTCTCCACTTCACCTTTCAGCATGACTGGAACTCCCGACATATTAGTTGGAAGTGAAGTGTTTTACCGTTTGAGTTGCATTTCGTTTAAAAAAAAATGATTGTCTCTAAGGGCTGGGCACAGGGTCCCAGTCGCGAATCCCGTCGGCTATCAGAGATATGCTCAAACTTCTCCCGCAACGAGGTCGCCACGTGCTGGCGGGGGACGAATTGGGAAGGCTCCTTCGGGGATCTTCCCCGAACATCGAACAACCAACTCAGAACTGGTACGGACAAGGAGAATCCGACATTTTGATAAAAACAAAACACTGCGATGGTCAACCTTATTAATTTAATTTAGAATCGGATAAGGATACTAACACAATGTGATTTCTGTCCAGTACTCTGAAAAAAATGCCCACTTAAGGATCAACAGTTTAAAAGAAAGTTGTGACATTTGAAGAAGAAAATATAAATATTTAATTTGAGATAAAGAGAATTTATTTATTTTGATTATATGTGTCAACAAACTCCGACAATGGTTTCTTTAATTAACAACTTTCTAAAAGACCATCAGATGCCTATAATAGACAAATTATTTCAAAATAATGCTAAGATTAAGAATGAAATGTTCACTACTGATTTTCCTTAATATATATATATATATTCAAGACGTAAAAGTATATTTTTAAAATTGTTCTGAGTGTAAAGAGTGTATATTTTTAAAATTGCTCTTATTATAAAGAATTGAAGACTTTATATCATGAAACGAAGTGAGTACGATTTGTTTGTTACAACAGGATGGGAACTTTTGAGGTTAGTTTCGAAGGACCGGAAAACTTGTGTCTGAATCCTAAATATAGATAATTTGTTAAGGAGAAAAGTGAATAAAAAATTCAAAGGGCCCCACATTTTGTTGTTAAGGAGAGGTCACAAGTGAGACTTTGGGAAAAAAATCATTTAAAACATTTTACGTTTAATTCTCTATCTCACCAAATAGATATTTATAATGTTTATTTTTTTTTATGAATCATACTATTTTTTTTAAATTATAAAATTTTTAATTAAAATTAACACATATAAATTTGTCATTATTAAAAATAAGACAACAGATGGGGGAAAGAAGATTCCTAGCCGAGACTTTGTTCCCTCCGAATGGCGCAATACTCTTGTCCGTCTTTTAACACGCGGCAGCCCTCTTGCCTTCTTGTCATCAAGAAGTACGATGTATTGCTTCCGTGGCATCGTCGCATGCTTGCCACGTATTAAACAAGGTTAGATTCTTAAGCATACTAGGCAAGCAAGGAAGAGGTCCAAGGAATCCAACTTGGAATTAGTCGTAGTACTCTTACGTTACCGTACGATTCCCCCCCCTCCTTTCTCTTTTATTTCTTTTTGGCCTTTTCTTTTCGTTTTTTTTTAATTTATTTTTTGTAGGGGGGGGAATGGGGAAGGGGATACAGGGCCATTTCCAAGCCAAGCGTAGGAGGACCGTTTCCACTGGGCCACTGAAGTCCTGTCCTTTTCTTTTCGTTACTTAAGAATTAGTTTCTCTAGTATTACGTATTTCTTAAATAATTTAGTGGAAGACTTGCATACAAATATTGTTATGATAGTTATTGTCTCTGTTCACTAATTAAGTCCCTTGTGTAATAATAGTTCGTAGCAGACTCCTTTTTAATATGTATAATCTTTTATATTTAGACATTCCGAATTCAATAATTACTTTTTAAATTTATTTTTTTATTATATTTACGTGCTTTTTTTAAGTTATATCTATTTTAAAGTTTTGAATAGGCCTCCAAAATAATTAATAAGACCATGGTTAGCTTCTTCTATACTTAAAAGCACTGAAAATATAACAATAAAAAATTTTTGCGGATATTTTTAATCTTTTTTTTTTTTTACTGAATAAATTTAGTTTCCATTAATTACAAATAGCCGAAGCCATTACAATCAAAGGAAAATCTGAAAATACAGAAAGTAAAAGTTATACAATGATTTAAAAAATCACGATAACAGACAAAAGACACACCCAAGAAAACTTGGATGGTTAGGGAAAACAACTAAAAAAATTAGCCAATTAAACAAATACATAATCTTCTCCTTCAAAGCATCTTCATCGTAATCCTCGATCCATCGAGTGACAGAGAATATCACTTTCAACATCTTCGTCAGGGGTCGACAATTTATAGGGACTATCAGGGCGTATCAACCGTACTACAAATTGTCTCGGGAAGATGTAAAAAGTTGATAAAGGGCCCAGATCTAGTCCGGGTTGAACAAATTCTCCTAGCAACATAGAAAAAAAGTCTAGATCTGTGAAGATCAGAGACTCATCTAACCCCAATGTCTTGAATCTTGAAGAAAAAATCTCTGAAAAAGGTTTCATATGATTCATAGTACAAAATAGAATAATATAAACGGAACAAAAGGATCAAGATTTGACCATTGGCCGGAGCCAATGGCCAAATCTGGCCAGCAGCAGGGGGAAGGAATGAAGCAGGAAGAAAAAGGGAGAAGAGAGAGAAAAAGGGAAAAGGGACAAAAGGGAAAGAGGTAAATAGTATTTTAATCACTAACTTATGCCGAGGGATCAATAGTACTTTCAATTTACAAAAATATTAATACGTATAAGGTAAATTTGCATGCACTTCACTACGCTTTCTTTGAAATAGGGATTTAGTGTTGATTAAGTAAATGCTTAACTTCGTAGATTGTTCTACACGACTTTTTAATTTGAATCCAATTTCATACGTTAATGCAACGTTTTCTTGCAATTTTTTGATTGCATGTTTGATCCACAAGAAAATGTTGTTCAACAGTTTCTTAAATAATTGAAGGGAGAAAAAAAATAAATAATTGCAAAAAGATACATAGATATAATTAGATCATATGTACTTGTTACTTGTATATTCTAATGCTTAATAGCAAAGCATGGTTTATTGTTATTTTGTCATGTGCGGAAATAGTGCATGACTTTTAGATATGCCTAGGGGAAAATCGTCAATCTCCATACATGTTTCTGCTATTTAGAATTTGTCATTTGATATTTTCTTCCAATTTTATATACACGTGGCGAATTGTGAGTGGTTGGAGACAAACCTAGAGACATGTATGTAGACATACGATTTTTTATCCTAATTTTGTATATCTACTTACGGTAAAAAATCATTTGTTCTCGTGTATGTCCCAATTCTTATACCCAATTAATCACAATTCGTCATGTGTATATATATAATTGGAAGAAATGTCCACATAGCAAATTATGATTAATTGAGTACGGGAATAGGGACATACACAGGGACAAACGATTTTCACTTATCTACTAACTAACGGTAACAATATCATGTTTTATTATATATCTTATTATTTGTCTCATTAATAAAAATTTAAGTGTTAAATTTTTTTATTCGAAAATTTATAACTTAAAAAAAAATAGTGAAACTTTCATATGAAAGTGTATACGTGATAATTATTCACTAGTAGAATAAAATATGGGAGAATTCAGGACAAAATATTTTTTTCATCTACTAAATAGGCTAATATCTATGCAAAGAGGGTGATTTATGCATTTTTTACCACCATTTTGTCAATTCCTTTGCTAAGTCCCTAAAATGTGGCATTAAAAAGAAGAATAGTATAACACTATTAATATAGTACAAACAACAAAGTTCCAAGTGATTTCTAGAAGACTATATATTAGATTAAATAATTGCAAGTACAAAGTGATTAGGAAAAAAAAACAAGTTCCAAATTATAAGCCATCCAAATGTGAAATCTTTGACTAGAACTTTGAGACGAATTTCTAACTCCATATAAACCCTTATGGGCACCTGCATGTCACCAAATCCAACATTAACGTTAAAAAAAAAGGAACAAAAATGATGTATGAAACAAACATTGGGGAAGAGTCCATTTGACTGATTGTCAAAGTTGATACATTTGCAGATTTTCAACAGAGATATGATTACGAAGATTTTATTTTTATCCGTTCATATAACGGTAAAAAGAAGAAGCTATAAAGGTTCTTATTAAAATACCACGCGGAGATTAGCTATAAACATTTTAAAAAACGTTAGTTTTTAAAATAGTGACTGACTTTCATTTGGTGTTTTTCTAATAAACTATTAGAAATTGATTGTCCGATACAGTAATGAAATTATTTCCACATTATATTCGAGGTAAGGTTGGTCCCCTCCTCCATGTAATTTTTGTTTCAAATATTAAATAAACAATTTAGTTAATTAAAAAAAAGTTATAATAGTTAACGTAAAAAAAATATCATAATTTATCAAACACATTGCTAATTCCTTATTCCTTATGTCGGGATGTGAGAATGATAATTTAACTGAATCAAATTAAAAAAAAATTAATTAATTCTGTTTAAAGCTATGAATTAATTAATAATGACAGAGGATGTTGCTTGACGCATTTAGTTTGATTTCATCGTAAATTGAGTGAGATACGATTCAGGCACACGCCGCCGCACGTGATCTTCTTGAGTATGATCCAAGTTAGGGTTTCCAATGCTAAATCTTCTAGTTCACCATTTTTTGGTTTAATAATATTGATCATGAAACATACAGGAGTCAGACTCTCGTCAAATTATATGAGAGGGTTGTGGATGGAAAAAATCTTCCGTCCCGAATTTCTATTCCATTCTTTATCCAATTAATAAATAATTGTCACATGTTAACTTTTTTCATACGAGTTTCACAATTTTTTATAGGTTATGAATTTTTTAATTAAAAATTTAACATATATCAGCATCTTATTAATATGGTAAAGAATATGACACAGAAGGGGACAAAAGATCCTTACCGGTTGTGGATAGGATTTGGGCTCCTCCTCTGGTGAGGTAAAAAAAAAAAGTGTTCAACCGCTTTTTTCGTAGGTTCAAATTTATTATTATTATTATTTTTAAAAAAAGAAAATGATTAATCATGCGAGACATGATAATAATGGGATATATAGAAAATATAACACAATTGTAATAAAAGATTTAAACCCTTAACAAACTATATTTTTATGAGATCCAAAAAGAATTCTCATTATTAAGTAATGAATGTACTTGTATTTGAAACTCAAACTGAGATATAAACTCTTTTTGGATTGAAACTTTAAATATTATTAAATTATTTAGAATTTAATTTTGGTTAGAGATTAATTTGAAATTCAAATCAATTATCTCAGATCGAGATACAATCCAGTTAAACCCGTTATCTAATTCATCGAATCAAGATTATCATTCTTGGCATGTGATATTGGAAATGAAAAGACCAAAAAGGTCTTAAGGAAGGGCGCGAGCAGGGGGGGCGTTCTTGCCTTCTTGGGCAGAAATGAAATAATGGGAATGGGGTTGACCAGTTTTGATTCTTGGACATCAGGTTATGATTAATTTTGCTTTTATGTAATACTGGAAATTTAGCACGCCACGCCATCAAAATCTCCACGCCTGTGATTGTGATGCTCCCCCTTTACCTGCTTTCCCATTTTATATCACCATACCTCTCATGGAATAAATTAAAGAATCAATCAAAATAATAATCACAGCAAAAAAATTATTTGATTAATTAATTGTATATTTATTTTATTTTTCTCATAGATAATTAAGACATCTATATATATAGTATGCTATAAAAATTAAATTATCAATATAAAAGAGCTCTTTCTCCCATTCTTTTTTTCTCATTTTTCTATGTACCATTTCGTGAAAAAATATATTTTTGCCCTCTTTGGCTCTTTTTGTCCTATGATAAGAAGGAAACAAAGTTACAGAGGGTTGGTTTAATTGGTAAGATGGCAATGTGGTGTGCCATTCGACCTGCGTGTTGTGAGATCGAATCTCCTCTCTAATTTTTTTTAAAAAAAACAAAAAAAAATTACTTATAAGGCTTAAGTTTGAATCTTACTGTTAATTAACAATCTTTCTTGATGAGTGATCTATAAGTTCAATGTAAGTTTTCTTTGAGTTGTGCCATGTTTTGATCCTCACAATCTTTCTTGATGAGTGATCTAAAAGTTCAATGTAAGTTTTCTTTGAGTTGTGCCATGTTTTGATCCTGGATTGAGGAAGCTGTTTAGATTATTCGTGATACTCTTTATAATATTCTTTAAGGAAATTTTCATTCTTATATCATGTTCAGTTAAATAAAATAAAACGCTAAATTTAAATAAAATTATAATTAAAAATATTATATGAATTGTCATAGGGAATATCACAAACGATCCGATGAAGAGAGAAACCCTCCCTAATCTAAACAAAGAAAAAAAAAAGGTGGAAAGAAGTAACCATGAGTCCTTTCAGCTTTGTATTATGCATATCCTCCCGTGAATATGGACGTATTTCCTCATATGGGTTATTCCACGAATAAGCCGTGTGTATTCTGCAAACAAATTACTATACATAAAAGTGTATGAAAGGAAGTGTAGGGTAAAGATGATGAAAAGAGTAGTTTTCTTAGGCAAATTCTCCAAACAAATTACTAAAGTACATTCGGGTTACTTTGGGATGAATCCGGCTTGTGAGACTGGTTCTCAACGCCCTTTCACATGAGTTGCAGTGAAGCCAACCTACAAAATAGATCCCGCCACAACTCATGTGAGACGGCTGTGGGGACAGTCTCACAAGGCCGACCCTATATTAGAATTTTCATGTACATTAGGGTGAAAATAGTACTCCCTCCATTCCCTATTAATTGTCGCTTAGGAGATATATAGGTATCCAAATTAATTGTCGTTTAAGGTTGTTTTATTAGTTGTCAACAATTTATTCCAATTATACCCTCAACATTTTCCTTTCTTTATGAAGTAGAAGTAAGAGAGAGAGGAGAAGTGGGGTAATATTGGAAGTTTAGGTGGAAATGATAACTTCCTTAATTTTCTCAAATTATCTAAAGAGTCTTATATTTAGGAATGGAGGGAGTATGTCTTCATAATATTATCACATATGTACTTATCATTTAAAATTCGTCACGTGAATATTTTATTTAATTATATATATACGTGATACATTATATATAATTATATATAAAAATGAGAATATATGCGAGGATATATGATTTGTTACCGTACATTGGGGTGTTTGGCCGTTTAAGCACGAGTAAGGTTGCTTTTTGCCGCCTCCTTTTGAGACAAATGGGAGCATTTGCCTTTACGTATGTGGTAAGTTAAACCTTAAATTGACCGAAGCTAACTATGGTCATTATTGTTTGACAGCTTACGGTAAATTACTTAGATTGCAATCATCTTTAATTTCCTCTTCTATACTAAATTAAAATTTGTATTCAAATCAATACTCCCTCCATTCCCTATTAATTGTCATTTAAGAGATATCTAGGTATCCAAATTAATTGTCGTTTAAGATTCTTTTATTAGTTGTCAACAATTTATTACAATTAAATCCCTCTACATATTCCTTTCTTTTCTTTATGACGTATAAGTGACAGAGATGGAGAGTTGGGTAATATTGGAAGTTTAAGTAAAAATGACAACTTCCTTAATTTTCTCAAATTGTCTAAAGAGTCTTATATTTAGGAATGGAGGGAGTAATTGTTATACACTTAAAATAAAAAAAAAATTATTTTTTTTCCGGTGAATTTGCTTTTTTTTGGCATGTGTGTATTATCTTTATTAGTTTGAATATAACTTTTAAACTTACCCTATCTACCAAAATAAAACTACTCCCTAAACTTTGAACGGCTCATTGTTGTTGTCGTAAAAATTATATATCCATGTGGGAGGGATTTTATCATGTTCATAGAGCTAGAAACTCTGTAGAAATATATAAGAGTAATAACGATAATAAATTTGAAATTAATTTTTTTTAGGGGGGGTAAGGATAATTGTTTTTAAGAATATTTAAATTTTCTTTTTTTTTTAAAAAAAGAAAAATATTGTGGGATTTTAATAAATTTTTACATATTTCTAGCTGACAGCCTCACCCTTTAAATTCTCACTTGGATTGTATCAAGTTTCTGTATTCGAGACTTTATTTTCGTGAAGGTGAATTGTATATGAGAAAATAAATTAGATTAGAGTGACAAACTTTCACTCTATCCAAATTCACTATATATATATATATATATATATATATATATATATATATATATATATATATATATATAACATGTGCCCTGATAAAAATATACTATACATAGTAGTGTAAGTATATAAAAGATCTAAAATCCAATTTTGAAATGAGATAATGTAGAGAATAGGGAACTTATCAACTATCAATATAGAATTATTTAATTCATATTAATACGTTAGAAAATATAGCTTTTAATTTCTATATTTTGATATGGGACATAAATAGCACCACGGTTTTAGTGCGGAACGGTAAAATTTCCACACGTGCGAAATTTTTTTTTCGTCATTTGGATTAAAATTTTGACAGTTAAAATTGATTTAAAAAAATACATATTATGATTTTAAGAACATCTGTTCGCACGAACACCTGTTTGTAAGATAAAAACAGAAAAAACATGTTCCGCAACTGAATAAACAGGAAGGCAAAAATTATATATATGGAGAAAGAGATAAGGTTTGAGTATATGCAGTGGAGTGGGTGGAATACATATATAAATATATCTATTTATCTTTATTTATATATTCTCATCTTTTAGTTGGTGTGGTGGGGAAAAAGAGTCGGCAAATGTAGTTAAAAAGGGAGAACAAATTAACAATGCGTCCAAAGTTCACCTGGCCAATTAATAAATTATTTATTTTTTTTTTTTTTTTCGCTTGGAATGAAAAAAAAAGTATGTGATAGAAGTTATACATGCGTGCAACTTCAATTTCTGCTTGCTTATATATCAAGAAACCAAAGTTTATGTTTTGATTGACTGAGATTATTCACAAAAAAAACGTCAAAAGATAAGTAAAATCTGATTTAATTTGACACAAAATAAAGACGCGCACACACACACACACACACACACACACACATATATATATATATATATATATATATATATATATATATATATATATATATGTCCCTGTTTACTGTATTTGATTTTCTATGTGTCGCACTTGCTAGGTGATGTTTATTCATGAGAGGTGCTATCATGGCATTACAAAAGTACAAGATATTGTACTCAAAGATGAGTATTGAAACTCTTTTATCTGTCAAGAATTTAGATGATATCTTGTCGTCCTAGCATTCATATTGTGTCACCATATTATTATTATTCAACTTAAGTCCAACAGTTCAGATAATATCGTAGTGTTTTTCCATTAAGAAAATTATAGTTATTAAACCCTTCCTTTTCTAAAAAAGAAAATAGTTTTTTTTCCACAATTTTTTTTAGGAAAAACTGTTTTATTTATATAAATATTTGGAGTCCAAGAAGGCCACAAAGACCTTAGAAAACTAGACCAACGCTAAAAGACCGGTAGAGAACTCTGGTGGCCAAACTAAAGTCTTTTATGAGTGAAAATCCTCTGTCCCCATTCCTATTTCCATCCCTATCTCCAACCAATTAAAATTTACTATATAAATATTTTTTCAATTATATATACACAGGGTGAATTGTGATTGGTTGGGGACATAGATGGGGATAGGAACGGGGACAAAAGATTTTTTTCGGTCTTTTATAAGTCTCATATTTTGTCACTATGTGGTGTTTGACCCAGATTTCTAAAAATACTATTAGATATAGTAAATTTTATACTTAGTTCGTAATATTTTAACAAATTCCCCCCCCCCCCACCCATCCCAAAACAATTTTTTTGCAGTTTTTATATGTAGTTCGATATACTGTTGCATTTTTCGCCCCAACACCAAATTCTTGGCTTCGTCCCTACTTTTTGAGGTTAGTAGAAGAAAATACTTAAACCCTAGCAAATGAAGAGGTTTATTAGCTTGATATATTACTTTATGAAACTTTAGATAAGTACGTCCGATAATTATGTTTAACAAGGGAGAAATTTTGCTTACATCACATAATCATGATCAGCATCTTTCTTTTTGCCTTTTGAGTAGGAAAACTAATTAAATTGCATTATTAATCACTTACAAATATCCAACTAATTAATTAGTTGAGCAAGATGAGGTAGATAAAATCAAAGCATTATCATATATAGGAGTATATGAATAATTCAATTTTTGGCTTCCAAAGGGATCAGATTTGGGATAAATTTGATGTTCCTCACCAACCAATATGAATGTTGCAACTTGAGCCAAGTGGATTTGTTTTGCATTTCTTTGTTGGATTCCTATTTCCGAAAAAAAAATATCGTTTGTCCCCAAACGAGTTTTCATGCATGTCACAATCACTTAAAATTTGTTATATATATATAAAAAAAATTGAAAGAGAATATCCTTGTTGTAAATTATGAGTGATTGGGATATACATGTGGACACCAATGGTGGGACAGACGATTTTTCCCGCCTTTTTCCTGGCTTGTTGGGTGGGTACTATAACACTATTTGCCATATTCTCTATAATATTTATAGTTATATTATTTTTAAATTCGTAGAATTCTTCGATTAAAATTTTAAATATATGCATAATTTTTTTTGTTATTATAGTATTAAAAAAAATTCGAATGGAACGGTGGGATGGGTAGTTTTTTATTTTTATTCCTCTCCTACTATTATAACTGTGGATATGGAAAAGATCATGCCTTTCTTTGGATGATAATCGTTTATCCCGTGTATGTTCATATTCCATAACAATCAGAATTCATTATATAAATATTTCTTCCAATTATATATATATATATATATATATATATATATATATGTATGGGTAATAGATAAATTGACAAAGACATTGTCAGGCATACGAAACATATGATTTTTTGCCCTTTTTTCACAAAAAAAATGAAGAGATCATCGAGAAAATTTTTGTGGTAGCCAAGGATCAAGTGGATAATAGCCAAATCGAAAAGTTAATTGGTGGCCATCAATTTTTATTATTATTTTTTTCCTTTCCCGAAATTAAATCTTAATTTGATCGTGAGATATTTTTTTTCCACTTTCTATGAAATTGACGATTCGGTGGAAAATTCTCCACTACATCAAATCATTGGTACCACATTTTCCATATATAATCATATTAATTATAAAGCTATATACCCAACATTTTTCAAAACACCATATTTCTATAGAGAAAAATTTATTTTATTTGAAAAAATCTTTAAAAAAAAAATACATCTTATGCCCCCCCCTCTGCCCAATCAAATTACTATATTACCCTAACGTTAATTTATGCATCCACTCCTGTCTACTAGTAGAACAAGGATAATGAAAGAGCAGTAGAAATCTTCTAATCTCATTCCGTGTCCCGTTTTCTATCTCATCAATAAAAATTTGTCCTATGTTAATTTTTTGATTAAAAAAATTATAACCTAAAAAAATAGTGGAACAATGATAATTTTTTATTAGTGAGATAGAGAACGAGACACAGAACGTGAACATTTCAAAACACTAGCTAAAGGAAACAAGAGAATTGTTATGCACCATTTATTCATTATCTCGATATATATATTCTTCCATTGAAGTCAAAAGTAATGTATAATTGTTGGAAAAATCCACAGCAATAGTTTCATTTCCTAGCTATTATATATTGTGAAGAAAATAATATTCCATGTCTAATAAATATGAAAGATATTTATTTGGATACGTAGTTTTCTTTTGTCTGCCATCTCTCTCACTCACCAAAACTATTTACGATAAAAATAAATTAATTTTATACTACTAATTGACAAATGGGGGTTAAGAGTTGGTGCCGGCTTTTTATTTATTTATTATTATTTTGTTTAAAAAGTTTATTTGTAGATGTTAAAATTTCAAATATTTGTATTGCCTTTTCTCTTTTATATATTCTTAGCCACATCAAGAGATTACTGATATATTAATAGGGTCACTTATTCTTATTGGCTCTTATTTGTCCTCAAAGGACCACAGACTTTGGAGATTCGGAATATTTTTAGGGTCTTGTGTGTGACAAGAGCGGACATTTTTTAAAGTACCAATTTTTTATTTTTATTTTTATTATTTGTGTGGAATTCGAAATATTTTACTAACTGCATTAGTCTTTCTAAGTCGAGTATCACGTTTGAGAAGGAATTAACGAGTTTTATTTACTATTGGATGCATCGAGTGTTGTTGTTTTAACATACAATATATTTTTTGTTCTAAACAAACAAATATCTAAACCCGAAAAATATGACTAATCTGGATCGTATTACGGTTGGGAAGGAATTAACGAGTCATTTGACTATCGCGCTTTGGATGCATCAAGTGTTGTTGTTTGAAGATATTAGATTTTTTTTCGTTCTAGACTATTAGTGTTTAATTTCGACAGACTTGATTAAACTGAATTGGGTGCTGCAGAGGCCTAAGAGGGGAGCGGCCCTTCCAACATCAATAATCATATAAATGTCATGGATACGGTTCAAACTCTGGTCATTCTTCAGGGAGGAGCCTCTATCCACTCCACCACAACCAATGTCGGTGAAAATACAACATTTTCAATCATGTTGAATTGGTAAAAAGATTTGTAGGAGTAAAACCACAAGAGCAATCACTTTATAAAGCTTTAATTAATGTGACAAATTAAGTATGAATAATTTCAATGGTTGATGTTCGTTTTTCTTGATACAATAATAATAACTAACATTTATAGCACTCATACTCCTTCCATTCCTAAATACAAGACTTTTAGGATAAGTAATGAAAATTAAGGAAGTAAAAATTAAAATATTTTTTAAACAAAATGTCAATATTACTCTCTTAAATAAAATTAGTGACATACAAATTTTATTTGAGATAATAAAATTAGTATTTTAATTAAAAAATATCATGAATTTTACTTCTTTAATTTTTTTTATTTGTCCTAAAAGTCTTATATTTAGGAATGGAGATAATAATATTTGTGATTAAAATTAAGGCAGTGCTTAAGTAGCCGGTGATCAAATTTTCTTTCTTTGTCTGAGTAAACAAAAGTACTCCCATTTTTTTACAATATAACGTCTTATATTTATATATATATATATATATATATATATATATATATATATATATATATATATATATATATATATATTTGCATGGATTAAGGAAGATGAAAATAAAATCAAAATGAGTGTTGAATTTGACTCTCTTTAGTCTAGTTGATCCTTCCGCACCAAATTTGATAATTGGAGATTTTGTCAATTCGTGACAAAGTCCCACCATAATTCTCACCACGAAAAATAGCATGAGGTGCTATTTATCATTATTAGTCGATAAAATTTCCCCCTTTAAATTTTATTGGAGGATCTTTCAGTATTATTAGGCACAGTCACATTTCATAAGTTACTAGGTCGAACTCTTATTCAGTATATAAATTTTTTTTTCTTTTAAAAGTCTCCAGTACAATCTTAACCAACTCCAACTCCAGGGTCTTGTGAAACTCTAATTACTTCACATAACAACATCTCCACCATCTTTACATATAAAGATAACTGCATCGAAAAAAAAGATCCAATTCAAAATGATATCATGGTTTTCCATTCAGTATTCAAACTCGACATACTTCACTAATTTCGACCGGGTACTACAGATGTCCAAGAGGGAGCAACTCTCATTTGTATGGAGTTATTTATGTTGGGAGGGTCGTCGCCTCCTTAAAGCCTCTACAGTACCCGATTCAGATTAGTCAAGCCTGTCGGCTTGGAGTATCATGGTTAAGAAAGTTAGTAGTAATAGATTTGGTGGCTAGTAATGGGGAATTGTGAAAATTAAGCGTAACGAATCATAAAAGAGAGGAAGAAGGAAGGATGTTGCTTAACGTACTTGGTCTTCTTCTTCCCAATTCACTTAGTACATTTCACTCAACTTCTTAACCTCTTTTGAGTCCTCCTCGTTAACTGAGTAATACAATACAATCCCAGTAGGTGCTCCCTCTCACGTGCTGCATGCCTTAGCCCTTAACCCAAAGCCCTTTGACTTCATTTCCAAACCATCTAAACATGGTGAAAATCGAGAATACCCGTCTGTGTATCTATTTATATGCCCAATCAATAAGAATTATTGTGATTGGTTGGGACATATGAATGAGTATACAGACGGATACAGACGATTACTTGCCATCTAAACATTCTTTGTCCCTCACTTCTTTTTCTATTTCCTTTTTCTTTCTTTTTTTCTCCGTATTCTTAATTAAGTATTTGACCCAATTAATCCGGTCAAGATCTAATAATCAATGTAACATGTATCCAATTGCGATCTAATTGACATTGTGGCCGGCTGGCAGAACATCTTTCAAATATGCAATATTACTTGCTCTTAAGATATTGAGAACGCGCAATTTAACCCTAAAAAATAATAAATGTGATCAGTTAAACTAAAATCGCTTGACCATATTGGTGATTATGAACCCACTAATCCTTTTTTTTTTTTTTTAAAGAAAAAGAAAATATTTTCTTCTCTTAAAAATGTTCTTTTTTAATGGTATTTTTTAGAGATAAAATAAAGAGGTATTCTATGCAAGTTTTCACATAAAATTTGTACATTGCTTGCAAAAGGCACTTGGACTTTCAAATATAGATTGAACATCTTAGAAGAAAATGTACCACTTAATTATGGTTGAAAAGAGTATTAGTTAATTAAAAATATTTCGTTCTTTAATATAAACAAAGAAAAGTCGTCATTGCATAATATTTTTGCTTGTAACTCTTGAATGCAGGCCCAATTTAATTATTTTTTAAATCAAAATCGATTTGGTTAACAAGTAACAAGCATGCGCAAAGGACTAAACATTAAAAAAAAATTAAAAAAATTATTTATATCTTTTCTTATAATATGTTCTTTTTTTCAACGGTGTTGACTCAACCATATAAATTTAAGAAAATAAAATGTGGCATGAATTTTCTCATGCTTAAAATTAAACAATTTTTGCTTACTGTAAAGACATAGTAAAACTTATAAAGTAGTTTTACTTATTAATAAGATTAAACTAAAAACGCAAGAGAGTGACACAGTTTGCAAACTCGTTCATCTAGCTTTCGACTTTCGAAAGCATTGTCCTGGGATAAGGTCCCGTGTTCGAGTCATCTAAGATGCACCTTTAATGTGTTATGCTTCATAAACTTGTCATGCAAAATTTTAATCGGATTAGTTAGGTTAAATACTTAGATACCGGTGATCTAAAAAGATTAGACTAAAAAGTATGACGTACCAAACTTTTGGGCCCTGTCCCTTTTGCATTGGTTGTGGTCCAGAATTCAGATCACGCCCAGAAGTTAGCCCAGCTAATTAAACAGCTACATTCTCTTTTAATCAAATATATTGTAGCAAGTAAAAAAGACGAGGTTTAAATATATTTATCTCAAAGTTTATATTATAATTAATGTTTTTCCAAACCTAGAAAGTGCAAAATAAATAAATTTATAATCATAATATGATGTTTTATTAACATATAAACTAGGTGTTTGACCGGAAATTAAAAGATTAAAATGTCATTTGTTGAGAGCTCCTTCTTATCTACCTTTTTTGGTTGAACATGCTTCTTTTCCAAATAACACTTCTATCAATTATATCACCTTTTTCTAAGTTTTATTTTTTTAATTTTATTTATCATTGAAGGGAACCTATCTATTATAAAAATAGAAAAATTTAAGAAAACAGAGAAAATTCGAACTCACAACCTCTATGTCACATTTTTTTCCTCTAAGTTGTAGTTTAATTCCTGATTTCATAAATTAATAAGAGTCACGCACTTGATCATTAGTATGTTACACTAAAAGTCTCAATGTAATTTTAAGAATAGTGAAAAACAAATAAACTTGTGCTGGTTACTACTTGATTGTGTTTGATCTCGACTAAAATTACGATTTCTCTTCAAGCGAAATATTTGAAAAAACTAAATACGACTGCCTCAAATCTGTGATGATAAACAATTTTTAAAGATATTTACTAAAATCGAGATTATTCACAGGTCATAACCCTTGATAAATTTGAGCCCAACACCCCCAAATTTGCAATGGTTAGGATACATTCAGAACTTGATTAAAATTACGATTATTCAAATGTCAAAACAGTTGAAAAAATCGAACCCGACGGCCCAAATAGGTGATGGTTACTACACGCTTGTGTCTGCATTTGACTAAAAAACGATTTTTCCTTAGTCGAAACAGATGAAAAAATCAAGCTTGACTGTCACAAATATGTGATGATTAGTACATAATTTTGTAAAACAATTTACTAAAATTGAGGCATTCACTTGTCACAAAATTTGAAAATTTTGAGCCCACCTATCTCAAATTTGTGATTGTTAGTACACGATTTGTCTTAACTTGACTAAAATCGAGATTATTCAGTAGTCGCAACAGTTGAAAATCCGATTCCGACAGACCTAAATCTGTGATGGTTAGTATACGATTTTGTTTGAACTTGACTAAAATCGAGATTATTCACCAATTGCAACATTTGAAGAATCCGAGTCCGACGACACTAAATATGTAATGGTTAGTGTGCGATTTTCAGAACTGGACTAAAATAAAAATTATTCCATGATGAAACAGATGAAAAAATGAGTCTGGCGACGCCATATCTGGTTAGTACACGATTTTGTCTTAACTTGACTAGATCGAGATTATTCACCGGTCACAACAATTGAAAAATTCGAGTCCAACGACCATAAATCTGTGGTGGTTAGTACACTATTTTGTCAAAAAATTAATAAAATCTCGATTACTCACCGGTCGAAACAGATGAAAAAATTGAGCTCGACGGTTCCAAATATGTGATAGTTAGTACACGATTTTGTAAGAACTTGATTAAAATCGAGATTATTTATTGATATCAACAATTGAAAATTCTGAGTCTGATCAACTTATTTCCGTAATAATTAATACACGATTTATATTGAACTCGACTAAAATCGAGATTATTCAACGTTCACATTAACTAATTTGTAATAAAAATTCTTCTTCAAGCGACTTCGACAATTCTTCTCTGGTTTTAACTGTTAAGTCAAGTCCGAGTTTAGTTTCTTCAACATGATGTTAGAATTCTACCTATATATGTCCAATCCCATGCGTGACAGGAGAAATTAAACTAGCCCCAAATTTAATTTTCAACAAAGAGCGCTTCACCGAATAAACTAGTAACTTATCACATCAAACAAATAATGCATTGTTAATTAGTCATATCTAAGGTCTTTTTAGTCACGACAATGATGACTATGATTGGAAGAAAAATTAAGATGATAAATAATTGAATATTGCCGTCCAAAGAACCGACATTTTTTTGTTTGATTCCAAAGCTTTTATATATATATATATATATATATATATATATATATATATATGGAAATCGTTTTTTCCCATTTATATTCTCAACCACTCACAATTTACCACATGTATATAAAATTAAAAAAAATATTCACATGACGAATTCTAAAGGATAAAAACATATATGAGAATATGTATATCCACCCGTTATACTCCCTCCATTCCTAAAGATAAGACTCTTTAGACAATTTGAGAAAATTAAGGAAGTTGTCATTTCCACTTAAACTTTTAATATTACCCCCACCCTCCCTCTCTCTCACTTCTATGTCATAAAGAAAGAAAAATGTTGAGGGCATAATTGGAATAAATTGTTGACAACTAATAAAAGAACCTTAAACGACAATTAATTTGGATACCTAGATATCTCCTAAACGACAATTAATAAGGAATGGAGAGAGTACTAAGCAAGCAATAGTTACATCATTTCAAATAAATATTTTTTCAAAAAAAAAAAATAAAAAAATAAATATTTTAGAAATAAAATGAAACATTCTGATGTGAGGCCGGTATCTAACATCTCTTATAGTTATGGATGATGTCTTTTGATGAACTTTTTATGTTATCTTGGTTTAATTTTTCTTATCTTTTTTTCACCTAACTTTTAAAAAGGGAAATTAGGTAAACAATTTACATGCTTAATATAATTTGTTTTCTGTAAATTTTTAGTCCGAGTGGAGGTGGAATGGCAAGTTAATTAGTTTTAAGATGAGAAGTTTTATATTGGTACAAAGCAAGTTATTATCATCCTAAAATGTGTTTCTAAAAAAAACCTACAAAACCTACTTAAATGAGATAGAATTGGTTTGAGACGACTTTTTTAACATACGTGTATTACAGTTATTGATCCGAAAATAACTTTTAGAATGATGATAATTACTGTTGGACCAAGATAAAATTACTCGTTTAAAATACACTTTTAATCCAAAAAAAAAGAGAGGAAAGAAACCAAATCGGATTGACGTTGATGTAACTTATGGATGTGCTTGATTAGTTTAAAAAAAAAAAGAGAAGAAGAAGATAGTAAAGTACTTAATTTAGGTTTTCATTTTAAAGGATTATAAATTTAAAATGAATTGAGAAAAATATAAATATTTGTTTTTTTCATTTTTTAAAAGGAAGATCGATAGTGGTTCCCCACTTACCCTCCAGTATGACTCGAACTCCCGACCTACCAGTTGAAAAATCTTACCGCATGAGTTGCACTTCGTTGTCAGAAAAACATAAATATAAATGCATGCATAGAATGATATCAACAGCCTTTAAAACGAAATAAGCTATGTATTTTAAGGCTTGAAACTATTAATAAAGTTCAAAGAAGAATCATCTACGACTTCATTACAACTACATGCAATAATGTGGATCCAAAATACTTGGTACTGAAAAAGTATATTTGATTAATTGTATGCATGTAGAAATACTACGAATAATGAAAAAGAAAAACCAAAAATAAATTGAAATAACAAATTGCAAAAAAATTAATACACGTGATTTACATGGTTCGATCATTGTAATCTACGTCTATACCAAAGAATTTTTTTTCTTTTTCCTCAGTATTACATATTGAGATTGAGAATACAATGATAAAACCCTAGCGAATAATGTCTCTGATTAGCCTGAGTTTTCAATCTCCTTTTCGATCAAATTAACTCATAATCAAGTCGAGTTACATAAATTCAAAACAACTTAACACTTAAAAACGTACATACATTGGAATCATCTTTTTTGTTACGTTTGAACTTTAGTACTTAAATCTAATAATTATAATAGGTGTCTCCTATGTTTACTTTTATTCAGACACTAATAATGCAAATCAATTTTATTTTCCATTATAGACATAGCTTGCAATCTACTCATGAATTATCAAAGAACTGGTCATTCAAAATTCAAGGCATTAATTGAGATATATAAGATTGCAAGAATATTAATGTTTTTATTACTTTGAAAGTAATTATCCCAACTGCTTGCATGTGAGAACACATAATTGGACTTGCTTATATAAACACAAACAGATGAACATTATGATCGTTTATGGGGTCCAAGTTTGATATATAGCAGAGTACATAATAATCTGACCTTTAGTAGTTTTTTTTTAAGAGGGGCAGGGGTGTTGGATTTTAAATTTTCAGTGCGAAAAAGATGTTTGGTCTGCACATATAAAATATTTGTGCGCGTCTGATAAATTAATTCTATAACTGAATTTTATTTAGAAAAAAATGAATAGTTGTTTACGAAGAATAGTTGTTCACTTTTTTTTTTCAAATAAAATTTAACTATTAGATTAACTAATTCAACAATATACATGCATTCTATACGTGCAGACAAAACGTTTATTCTGTGCCAAACCAGATGGGGTGTTTGGGGGGGGGGGAGAGGGGGGAGGGGGGGGGGTTGAAAGGACTAGCCCAATGGTCATGATTACAACAAAATGCTGCATTATTTAGTACTTTCAGAAAGAGAAAAAAAAACACAACTCATGAGGAGTGTTCATATTCTCGCCTTCTCACAATCCAATTATGTCAAGGACTGGGTTTTCGCTTGTTGACCCCGCAACTTAGGTACTAAAAGGAGGGGGAGGTGGAGGGGGAAGCACCTCTTGAGAGAGTACAATATGAAGGTGTCGCATTCAAAATGAGGTACAGATATTTTAGTACATCATTTAGTTTTTTAGTGATTGGACAAAATTACTTCAGATCGATGTAACAACATTATTAGACGAGGAAAGGTTGAGAGTCAAATATGAATGTGTCAAATATTTGAGAGAGAGTCAAATATATGGGGGGGGAGCACCTCTTGAGAGAGTCAAATATGAAGGTGTCGCATTCAGAATGAGCTCCAGACATTTTAGTACATCATTTAATTTTTTAGTGAATGGACAAAATTACTTCAAATCGATGTAATAACATTATTAGACGAGGAAAAGTTAAGAAGTATGGACTAATCACATTTTTTTTATATGGAATAATTTTATCGATATACTAAATCATGTATTTAAAAAAAAAGACCGAATGATACTTCTGTCCGAGTAATTGAAGGATGGACAAATGAGGCTGTAAGAGTTAGATGGAGGTCAGGTTAGGTTTGAACTAAATTAATAAAGAGTAGTATAACTTTGTTAAAAAAATTGGATGAACATGCTCTTGGATAGAAAGAAATGAAGAGAATGCGTTCATGTTAACAATTATACGTAATTCTTTCTTTATTCATATAACTGACTCTAATTACTTGATATTAAAGTTTTATTGTGGTTGTTATATACTCGAAAATTTAATAATTAACCTCCCGATATGTCACAAAAACTTGGTAAAAAGATGTAAAAATCATTTGTGTCACAAACTTAAATTTCTTTGCTAAGAATTTGAAGGTTTGTTGCTTTACAATATGGTACTACTATGATTCTGCACAAGACATTAGGATTGTAGGTGTTTACCCCATAGACTCATGAGACATTAATTTTATGTCTGATTCCTATGATTAGAAAAGTTATAGTAGCACATGCCTTCATAAAAGCAAAGAAGAATTCTATGTTCTCATGATTTTGCTAAATCTAATGAAAATAATCAAACTTGCTTCACTATGTTAAGAAATCTAGGACCATTAACTCATGATTTCCAAAATAAAAAGTGACTACTACCTCTTAAGAGACATAAAAGTATGGACCATCATTTTTTTTTTTTAAATTATTACTACTGCGTCTCAAATTATTTGCAACGTTTCACATTTTGAGACATCCCAAATTATTTGCCACGTTTAAAAAACGAATGGATCTTTATTATTACTTTTCCAGTCTTACCTCTAATTTATTACTCATCTAACCACTAGTAATAACTTTTCAGTCATTAATTGAGGGGTATTTTGAACTTTTTTCTCATATTAATTGTTTTTCAATTATTTCTTTAATCTTTGTGAGAAGGTGAAATGTTGCAAATAATTTGGGACGGATCCGGTAGTATTATTGGGGGAGGAGACCTATCTATTACAAAAAAAATAGAGGGATTCATGAAGTGGGAAGGCATTAGAACTCATGAGCTCTATGTCATGAGACTTTAGCCTTGGCCACTAGAATAATGCATCATCGGCGAACAATAATTTGTTTCTTGAAAATTCTTCTATTCGAGTTCGAAACTAAAACTTATATATTGGGAAGTTAAATTATAAAAGAATATATAACTTCAAAAAAATTGAAAGCATGGAATATAATATTTATAATAATATTTCGGAAAAAAAATTAAAATTTGACTTTTAAAAAAATATTGGAAGTATCTGTAATTACGACTGACTGCCACCATAATTCCGCCCCTGATAATCAGAGAGGATTTGGTATAAACATTGTAAATAATCGACCCATTTGTCTCCTAATAATGATCTCCATGGCCCCAAAAAAATAAAATAAAAAGGAAGAAAATTAAAGTTGAGATGATTAATTTTGTAAGTTGCTTTTGGAGTGATAAAATATGTTCTAAAAGGTTAATTTTATATTTGAAGATACTATAGTTGGACAAGCATGACATGCAATGTAAGGAAGCTTAAGATGGGGTTTTATGAGAAGGCTTGAGAAACGTAGTGCTAAAGTTTCTTGCATGGTATGAAAGCAAGTTCTATTACAATGGATTTGCTTCTAATATATATATATATATATATATATATATATATATATATATATATATAATAAGTGCAAATTGATGGATAAACGGACATGAGAGGGGTTGGGATTGGTAAATAATCGTCTGTATCGTGTATGTACTCATTCATATGCTCAATCACTCACAATTCACGATGTGTATGTATAATTAGAAAAAATGTCCACATGGCGAATTCTGAATAGTTGGACACATAAATGAGAACATATACGAGTACATGCGATTTTCACCGTTTGGGATGGGGGTTGAGGGGTGGGGGCAAGATGGGACTTTGGAAAATTATATCTTGGACCTGATTTAGTTTCATTCTGATATGAATCAATTTCACGTGGATTACATATAAATCTTATGGTTCAGAATTCATCAATGAAGATAAACAATTAGAAAATTCATCTCTCTCTTCGTTTTAAGATAATATAAAGAATTTTGAGGCATAAAGTACATTAAATTTGGTCTATTATTTCTCTGATCATCATGTGATGATGTTGAGAATTATGAACCTTAAAGTCTATGAACCTGGTCAATCACACAAGTATCACTCATTCCGTCTAAATTTGAATGTTTCATTGTCTTATTGGAAGGTTCGAAATTCAATGTCATATTTTCCAAGTTAGATAAAATTTCAAAAAAATTCAATTGTGTTTCAGTCAAAAACATTCTTTAAATTTTAACCCAAGTTAAAACTGAATATACAAATCCGAACTAAGAAAATACATTATCTATTGGTTATGATTTCGCACATTCCCACGTGTTTTTTGCGGCAAATAATCGTCTGTATTCGTCTGTGTATTTATTCTTGTGCTCAATCAATCACAATTCACCATGTGTGTATATATATATATTTGTGCTCAACCAATAAAAAATCGTCATGTGATCATTTTTTTTAATTATATATACACATGGTGAATTGTGATTGGTTGGGCACAGAAATTGGTACACAGACGGGTAAGGACGATTTTCACCCCTTTTTTTGCAAGCACATGGCCATGTTTTTCGCCAGTATTAGGTTAATGAGTAAAATAAAATTACATTTGTGACCTTTAAAAACAATCACCCGCCACTAATTTACAAGTAAAATGTATTATATTTTTTTTGTACATATCTATATATTTCTTTAATGTTTTTTTTTTTCCAAAATAAAATATCTGATTTCGCCTAACTAATTGCGATATGGGGTATGAGTTTTTGTTTTTTTGTTTTTTTGTACCAATTAATCGTGGGGTACGAGTCTTGTGACCTTTACAATCTAACATATGGATACAATAATTATATATTACATGCATCTACCTTCAACTCTCATGTAAAAGAATGAATATGGGATAAGATCAAAATCAATTTGAGAATGATATCTTTCCTTTTCTTTTCTTTTCTCACCAAACATATAAACAATTAGAGACTTTTGCTGCCTTAGTCTTTCAATTCTTGATTATTAAATTAATTAATTAATAAAAAGCTCATTGTTATATATAAGCAGTCCTTATTTCAATATATATATATATATATATATATATATATATATATATATATATATATATATAAGCAGTCCACATTGATCTCATCTTTGCTTCTTCAAAATTCTCAAGAAATGGCCCATCTCGGACCCCCTCTTCCCCCCTCCTTTCAATTCTATGGTCAATTTGCTTGGCTTCTTATGATTAAAATAGTTTGCAAGTTGCAACTCTTTTTTTTAGCGTAACAGAGTATTTAATCTGACTAATCTGATTTAGATAGAATAAGCATTGTAGCATGTTAGTAGAAATTTTTATAAAATCTGCAATATTAATCGTTACAATATGTGACGAAACTGTACAAGCGTTAAAAATTGTAACTGTAACCAACTAAGTTAATTATAATAGGAAAATTCTGATATAAAATAGTTGTTCAGATTCATTCACATCAAGAAATATCTTTCTCTTGATTGGACCATATTCATATCAGAATTAATCATTATAATATTTTCTTTGACAAAAGGAGAAAAAAAAAGATCTAAAGGATATTGGATTGTTATGAATTTGATAATTATATTATTGAAAAAATGGAAATCAAAAGAAGAAGCAAATAGATTCATGGTCCCAACTCCCTTTTTTTCAAAGATAGAAGTTGAATTACTTGGCTTCTCCAAGTCATGAATAGAACTTCCATCCAAAGAGTTGCAATTTGCACAGTGTTCTTTGCAATTTTACTAACCTCTCTTGATTCATAAGATTTTCTCCATGACAACCTTTTCAACTTTGTTTTGTCCCCATGCATTATTTTGACATGTGGTATATGTCCTTTTGAATTCTGAAATTTTATTTCGTAAAAGTTAAATGATTTGTAAAAGGAATTATGATGCGAAATATTAAACTTGAGGTGTAAAATGGCTATTTCTTAGTATTAAGTAGAAAATCGTGAAGCAGTTCAATAATGGTCGGATCCTTTGTGACATTTTTATTACGGAAATTTTTATTTATACAATTTAAAGTAAAATAGATAAACCATGCGGGTGAATGAGTAACTTAAAATATGAATACCACAACAACAAAGTCTTAATCCCAAATAATTGAGTTCGACTACATTAATCAATATAAGATTTCAGCGTGGTCGTTAACGTGAATACATTCCCTCTATTTCTTTCTATCAAATACCAAACTATCATCCAAGTCTAATAAATTCATATCAATCTTGGGTATATTTGGATTGGGTTTGGGTTTGAGACTTAAACCTAGATCTAGGTTTGGGTTTTGGCGGGAGAGGCTAAAAAGTGGGCGGGAAATATTCAAATTCAATTTTTTTTTCAAATAATCGTTCAATTCCAAAAAAAATTCTCAAAATTTTGGAATTTGAACATCTCCCGCCAATTTTAGAGGCCAAAATTTGAATTTTTACGATTATTTGAAGAAAAAATTTGATTTTGAATATTTTCCGCCCACTTTTTAGCCTCTCCCGCCAAAACCCAAACCTAGATCTAGATTTGAGTCTCAAACCCAAACCCAATCCAAATAGAGCCCTTGATGATTTCATTCCAAACTTCCTCAGCCTCTCCCTACCACTTACAATCCCATGCCTCCGTCCTTCAAATTTTCGAACCGAAGCGTCACTCGACCTTCTTTTTATGTGTCCAACCCATCGTAAATATTTTTCCTCATCTTTTTTTAATATGTGTCACTTCTATCATCTCTTGAATTATCTCATTTCTCACTCTATCCGCATACAACTGTCAAGAATTTAATCCTTCCATCAAAATTTGGGAAGAGTGTGGGCTAAGGGAAAGGGAAAGGTTCTTGAAAGTTTCATTCTTGTAAAGGTTGAGGATATCCAATAAGACTTGATTGTCTATGTGGGCTCAAATAATTAGTGGGCTTACTATGAAAATTGTAGTGTACAGAGGCCCATAATAGTAATGTTGACAATGTCTATTGCTGCAAACCCAATAAAAGCTCACATAAGATTGGTGGGCTTATGATAACAATAGCAGTCTACAGAAGCCCAGAAGAGTATTTTCTTTTTCTTTTTTTGATGAATAAGAAATTTTTTCATTAATCACAAATTGATATGGCGCCATTACAATTCTGATAAAGAAAAAAATCGAAATTACAAAGAAAAATAAAAGTTATACAATAATTTAAAAAACTATGATAACAGACCAAAGCCACAACCAAGAAAACTTGGGTGGTTAGGAGATACTAAATTAAAAACTAGTAAGATAAACAAATACATAATCTTCTTTTTCGCAGCATCTCCATCGCAATTCTTGAACCACAGAGGCTGGAGAAAATCAATTTCAACATCTTCCTTCGAGATCGACAATTTATAGGATCATGGGCGTATCAACCGTCCTACAAATTGCCTCGGGAAGATGTAGAAAGTTGATAAAGGGCCCAGATCAAGTCCGGGTTGAAAGATTTCTCCTAGGGATTGAGCCAACAAGTCTATATCTGTGAAGATCTGAGACAGATGTAACCTCCATGTCTTGAATCTTGAAAAAAACACTTTGAAAGAAATATCATATGATTTATGGTACAAAATAGATATATAAAAACTAAACAAAAGTAGATAACTAGCCAAGATTTGACCATTGGCCGGAGCCAATGGCCAAATCTGGCCAGAGGCAGAGGAGAAATGAGCAGAAGGAACGCCAAGGGAGAGAGAGAGAGAGAGAGAGAGAGAGAGAGAGAGAGAGAGAGAGAGAGAGAGTATTTTCTTTAGAGTTTGTATAGATTTAATTGAATATTTAATGGGAAATTATATTTGTACTTTTCTTTTATCATTTTATTTTGTGAAAAGACTTCAATACACAACCTCAGTAAATTAAATTTCAAAGCTAACACTTCAATTCCAAACTCCAAACTCCAATTTCACTTTGAACTTCACATGTCCTCTCAGAAACAATTCACTTTTTCAATCTCATGATAGAAATTCTAAAATTCAAAAACTAATCCAAATACATTAAACTCAATTTGGTCTTACCTATGCCAAAACAATAGTAATATCCTATGTTACCGGACTCGGATACATGTATTGGGTAAGGTATGTATTTAGGTGATGTATACTTAATAAAACTAAAAGAAAAAAAAAAGTGTTTAATCAGTATTCACCAGATACGGTAAGTATTTCATATTCATACACATGTCGTATTGACAATACGAGTACGATAGAAATAAACGAACGATCCGACATAAATGTAAAGAATGTAAACCATAAGATTTGAGATTATTCCCAGCTAGGCCAATACAACACAAGCTTGAGGGCCCACATGGCAACCCAATCAGCCAATCAGCTCTCCAATTTCCTATCCTTCAAGATAAGCCATCTTCCTTCCCCACATTAACAACACCTTCTGGCTTCTGATGTCTCTATACTTTGTGCTCTCAAATTCCATTTCAACAAAAAGAAAAAAGAAAAAAATAGTAGGAAATGGCCTCTGCCTTTGCTTCTTCCACCATTGCCGCCGCCGTCGCCTTTTCTTCTTCCCCAAGGCAAGTTCTCTTTAATCCCACTTCAGATTCTCTGTAACATTCAGTTCTACATTCCTAATCATAGTATTGTTAGTACTGACGATTTATTTATTTATTGTACAAAATTTATGAAAAAAAGTTTTGTATGGTTAGAATATTACAGAGAATGTTACATAGGATCATAACAGCTTTAACCCATATTACTTGATACAGTTATTCAATGATCATGCTACAATTGCATTAAAGAAAAATGTGCATTTACAATTCAGTAATCTTTCTTGCTGTTTTTTAATTAGAAAAATAGAAAGCGCGATCAAGCAAATTCAGCAGAAAAAACAAAGAATAACTCTCGCTTGTTGTTTCAAGCTAATTCATTGTAGATTCAAAGATATAAACCTCCATAATTAAGTTGCCACTTCTAACAAAAACAACTAAAAAATATTCAAGAATCATTTCAAATTTATCCCAAGAAATCAAGGTTGAAATGAAATGAAGTTTACTAGCATTTACAAGTTTCTGGGATCAATGAAAAACACCACCATCTTTAAAGAATTTTTTATTACAATGAGGATTGATCTAAATTCGATTTCATGAATATATATGTATACAGCTCTCAGAAGAATGGATCCATTATTGGAGCAACTAAAGCTTCTTTCCTTGGAGGGAGGAAAGTTAGAGTGAGCAAATTTACCAGTAGTCCGGCAGGAGGGCGATCAGTCACTACTGTCTGCGCTGCAGCTGAACCTGACAGGCCCCTCTGGTTCCCTGGTAGCAGCCCTCCTCCATGGCTTGATGGCAGGTTCGATCACGAGATCATACTTCTAAATTTCGCCATCATCATTTCGCATTTCTGTTTCCTGATTCGTGTTGTGAAACTGCCTTGCCTTACAGCCTCCCTGGAGACTTTGGTTTTGATCCTCTAGGTCTTGGTAAGTCAAAAGTTTCATTTGATTCTATAGGCTAAATCTGGCTTGTTGGTTCTGACCCCACATCTTCCTGGCGTTTCTGGCGGCCCTATTTGTGCCAGGTGGATATATGATCCTCTTTTAACATGTTCTTGGTGGGTTCTACAGGATCCGACCCCGAGACATTGAAATGGAATGTGCAGTCAGAGCTAGTACACTGCAGATGGGCAATGTTGGGAGCTGCAGGTATATTCATCCCAGAGTTCTTGACAAAGATTGGAATCCTCAATACGCCATCTTGGTACACAGCTGGGGAACAAGAATACTTCACAGACACAACCACCCTCTTCGTTATTGAGTTGATTCTTATCGGTTGGGCTGAGGGAAGAAGATGGGCTGACATCCTCAAGCCTGGAAGTGTGAACACTGATCCCATCTTCCCGAACAACAAGCTTACTGGTACTGATGTTGGATACCCTGGTGGTCTTTGGTTTGATCCACTCGGTTGGGGAAGCGGTTCTCCTCAGAAACTCAAGGAATTGAGGACAAAAGAAATCAAGAACGGAAGATTGGCAATGTTAGCTGTTATGGGAGCATGGTTCCAACACATCTACACCGGTACTGGACCAATTGACAACCTCTTCGCTCACCTTGCTGATCCTGGACACGCCACTGTCTTCGCTGTAAGTAAAATTCTCATCATTCAATAATAGATAGGTACCTGAAATATTATCAGCTTGTGTGGTTAAATATAACATGGACCGAACCAAAACCTTAACTTTATCGGAGGGTCAGCCTCACCCCACCCCCACCCCCACCCCCAACTAATGGATCTGCTTATTTCTTTTTACAGGCTTTTACCTCAAAGTGATAGAAGAAAGGAAGAGTTGCTTGGATTCAAGTGTTGAGAAATACCAAGTGATGAAATATCATTAAATCTTGTATTACCGCTGTTATGTCTGCTGTAGAGAAAAGCTAATCCATTGTACAAATACCTCAAGAACTTCTCAGCATCATAATGAACCCAAGTTCTCATGGAAATTGCTTATAACTGGTAAATATCATAAGAGAAACCTAGATTAGTTAACATAGCTTAAGACTGGTAGAAACAAGATACTACCTCCTAGTGGTAAGACGTTTTGTTTCAAAATCAAAAGCAATTACTATCCAACTAGACTAGCAGCACCTGCAAGAACTATTTTTTTGTTTGTCTAATTCGGCATCCTAGTGGTAAACTTACTTGACCTAATCCAACACATTAGCTACGGACGAACAAAACATTATGGATATGCACTCAAGATATAAACCACAAGAGTAAAGAGAATAGAGATTTTGAAACGAAAACTCCATATTCCAGCAAGCATCATAGAATTCATATACAATAAACTTTCTATAGTAAATTCAGTGCATTTTTCTTTTTCTTTTTCTTTTCTTTACCCTTTTACTCTCTCAGATTCATAATATAAGGCCTTTCAGAATCTCGAGCACAAAATAGAACAGGGCCTAAAGATTGGTTAACCAAAAAAAAAAATCATATGTTAAGAAAGAAACATGGACCTAATAAGCAACAGCAGAACTAACTAATGCCGAAATAAACAAAATTCATCTATTAATTGTCACATTGCACTTGCCTGAAACTTCTGAGCTATAGCCTTTCCATCACACTGAAGAATAGATACCAAAGCAGCTGCACATTCCCGAGCACGACAAATAAAATGCTTCAGATCATGACCCTTTAACCCAAATGAATTGATGAACATGTTATGCCATATGCATGCAACTCAGCAAGTATATTTGAGTAAAATTTACTTGCAGAAGTTCGTTACTTCGACAGTTAAACATTCATTCATATTGTCAACACCATGAAGATTATACCATTCAATTACAAACAAACCTTTCAATGAGACCCCATTATTATAATGTGCAAAAGATGTTTTTTTTAAAGGGTATATATATATATATCATTAACCTCTGCTCTAACGGCAAACTAGATGTTCTAAACCAGCCACATTAACAAAATTACTATTTCAGCAACCATGACAAAAACAAGCAATTATAAGCTATAAACTATAAAGTCTAGAAGCTAAAGATATGTAGTACTCCCTCCGTTCAATAATTTAAGTAGTTTAGGAGATGTAGCGGAAATTAAGGGAGCAAAAAACAATGTATTTTGTTAGTCAAAATATAAATCTTACCCTCTTAAATAATATTGGTACATCCCTAATTCAAATTAAGAGAATAATATTGATATTTTGACTAAACTTAATTTTCGCTACATGAACGACTTATATTATGGAATGAAGGTAGTATAAAATTATCGAACTATCAACGAAATTGTGATAGTAATTACAAGGCATTGTTAGTAATTAAAAAATCCCATCTTTCTCCCTCTTTTCCCATCATCAAATACATATATTACATCTTATATCTAAAAAAAATTGCAAAAAAGAATATATTTTTCTATTAGATACAAAAGAGATAGTACATGGAATTTTCATCAATAACAGAATTACCAAAAATCCTTTCTAAATATAACAAACCGATTCTTCAAGAAGGCGGCCGGTTCGGAGGACGAACAGTGAGCTGAACCGGAATTGGCCGACCGGTCCCAGAACCACCGCAGCTACTACAACCCATCCGACCCGAACCGGCACATGACCGACAACCTATATCACCGTCCGACCAGCGAGAGCAGAGGCATGGGACCCGACCCGTACCGTTGCAAGACGGACACCTCGGAAACTGACCCGACCCACCAAACATGGATTTTGAGTTAGAATCCATCATAGATTTCACCAGAGCTGCTCCGGCCAATACGCTTAACCCTGTTGCTAATTGAGTTATTACAATCGGACCCATTATTGATGATCGAGTTCGTTGCTAACTTCTGATGAAAGAATCCCCAAAAATAGAAAAAAGATAATTTTCTTTTGGGGTTTTTGGTGATGATAATGTTTTTTTTTGGGGGTGTTCTTGATATGGGAATTTGTCTAACTGGTGGTGGAGTTGTACACGTTAAGTAGAGTAAAATTTGGTGGCTTTGGGAGATCGAAGAAGGAATGGAGGCTTGTAGTTTAGCTGGAGATGTTTGTGTGAGGAATTATGAGGGGCTTTTATGTCATTTTTTTGGTTGTGGGCGCACTTTAGATTGTTTGTTTACTTCCCAACTTGGATTTTTTTTCTCATTTTCATCTAAATTTGACACGATTAATTTAGTTAAAAGAGCAGTATAATTAAAAAAAAAGATTAATATAAGTGAATAAATTATACTAATCCTTGAGTTGTAATTATGTATATTTTTCCCAAACAGGTGATTAATACAAGTTTTATTTTTAACTCAAAAATAAATTCGGTGAGATTCATTCAAAGATTTTTACTAGATACAGCAATATAAAGTTGTGCCAAATAGTGACAAAAGTGAAATGAAATGCCAACTAAATGCACTACAAACTTTTAACTCACAAGTTGGAATTCTCCATATGCTTTTAGCGAGGGTATCCCAATTAGTTTGGGATGGCAGATTGTGTAGTAGGGCGCATGTTCGAATTTTGGCAGTCGCAGTGTGGAAGTTTAACCTTACAATGTGACTGAGTCATCTTGATTAACATCTTTCACAATTCCTGTCGGATCGAAATGTGGAGCCCTGAGGTATGGGTATCGCCCTTATTGTGTAGGATTTCTCCATGTATTTTTGCTTCCTTCTTGACATTTCATTTTTCAAAGCGGTATTTTATTATTAGTCTGAGTGTTATTGGTCCAACTAATACCATTGAAATCTTGAAAAAATCTTCCAACTTAGAATTTGGAGGATACTTCGGTCATCCTAATAAAAGTCTTGAAAGTATGCAACCTAGTTGCTTTTTCTAGATAATAATTGAATTCTCAAATTTTAGTTGACAAGTCTAAATTCTTACTAATTCTTACTATTAGACAACACCTCATAGCTTTCTTACCTTTTCATTTATAATATAAAAATATGTTTTGACTCAAATTGGGAAAAACTCTTGCATCAAAAGGGGGCTAAAATAATATAAAATAGTTTCTTATCTCTTATGTTCAGAATACTATCTAAAGTGAATTACATTTATAACATCATATTAAAACTCTAATATATCTTAACTCAATTTGAGCCGAATAGCATTACAGTTATTACATTATTTGTTTGTTTGTCTTGGTTACTAAATAGAAAAGTTTTTTTTCTTTTTTAGGAATGAAAACTCTCTTCTTCTTTTTTTTTTGAAAAAGGAAATGAAAACTCTCTAATATATAGTTGCATACATTAAAAAAAAATATTATTCTAAGGGTATTCTAGTTAACAATCCACGATCTAAGGGTTATATATGATTAGGTGGTTTAAATTATTTTGGAGTACTTCATAATAAATTTTGACTTTTTTTTTTGAAGTCCGACTGGGCGGTTGTCCCATAAAGAGAAGAGATGTGTCTCTCAAGAAGAGAAAGTAGCCCTAAAAAAGAGAGATTAAAGATTGCCCCATGTACGGGAGGGTATCGAACCCGCGACCTCACGGTCATGGGCAGAAAATAATTCCCAATTTAAATTAAACAAATGATTTTTCAGACGACTTTATTTATGTGTTTAATTAATTGTAGAGAATGTGTGACAAAAAAGAAGTCGCTTAAGCATTACTATTTTTTAAAGTTTCTACAAGACCAAATACATTTAACAAGAGAAAGACTTTTCCGCATTAATTTTTAAATTTGTGAAACACGTTTATATTCGAGTTGTTTTGGTCATTCTCTGCTTGGACAAGGTTTGGTTTGGAATTTGGTCTCAAAATGGGTGGGAAAATACAAATTTTGACTTAAAAAATTGGCGGGAGGATTTCAAATTCAAATTTTTTCATTCAAATATTCGTTGAAATTGAAATTTTTGAAAGAAAATTGGCGGGAGCAATTCAAATTCATTTTATTTCTTTCAAAAATTTCAATTTCAACCAATATTTAAACGAAAAAATTTGAATATGAAATTTTCCCGCCAATTTTCTAAGTCAAAATTTGTATTTTCCCACCCATTTTGAGACCAAATCCCAAACCCAAACCCAAACCAAACTTTATCCAAGTACTCGGTGGACTAAAATTTTAAAGGAAGACTCTTTCTCAATCTAAACTTGTTCTGGACCCTTTCTATTTACTAGACGGTTGATACGTTCATAGTCTCATAGATGATTAATTTTTAAGAAAGATATTAAAACTGAGCAATATTTTCGAGACAATCTACTAGACGGTTGATACGCTAATGGTCTTGTAGATTGTTGATTTCTAAGAAAGATATTGAAACTGCGCTTCTCTTACTACTGTTGTTCAAAGATTACGAAGAAAATGTTGTGAAAATTTTTATCATGTATTTACTTTTTTTTTACTATTATTAGTGTTTTTACCCCGTCCCGGTGTGTGGGGTTTTATCTGTTATCAAGTTGTCTAAATTATTGTATAACTTTTATTTTCTTGTATTTTTAGATTATCTTTTGATTGTAATTACCTCGGCTATTTAATGATTAATGGATAATTTCTTATTCATTAAGACTAAAATTTTAGAGAAAAAATTGTTATAGGACTAAAAAAAAACTAACAAATAGTTGGAGATTAAATTTTCAAAGAGAAAATAGTTACATGACAAAAAATAACTAACAAATAGTTATACAACTAAAATTTGAGAGAGAAATACTTATAGAATGATGTTAAATCAGAAAACTTGTCTAATATTAATGTTGATTCTGGATGATCTGATGTATTCCAGGAATGAATCGTCATCTTCCTTTGAAAAATGCAACTCCAGAGGCGTTATTTCGCCATTTTCTTCATCGGTAAAGATCCTAGGTACACCTGCAGAATCAGAAACCGTTTCAGGAAGAGGAATGTCTTGTCTCAACAATTTGTTCAATAGAGCCAAGTATCTAAACTCATGGGCACCGATACATGCAAAAGTTTCGACAAAAAACAGAATTCTAAACGAGGAAACAATCCGAGCATAGTCATATTAATCATTAACTAAAGGTAAATAGTAGGAAGGAAGAAGACCTAGGTTCTGCATACATATGATTGTTGAGATAAGAGACGTGGCAGAAACCATTCGGAAAGGAATTATTTCCATCAACAATTTTAAGGAGAGCATATTAGATTAATGATGGTAATGCTAGAATACCAACTACACGCTAATATGGACTGCTCACAACGTCTCTACAACAACAGCAACAACAATAACAATAACGTAGCCGATTAAGTCCCCGATAATTGGGGATATGGACGGGGGGAGATAGGAGATAGACCAACGTCTCTACCCTGTGAAAATATTAGGTAATGCTTGTGCAACAACCCATGTTAAAACAACTTTCTAATAAGTCTTAGCAAGTAAACATAGATCCAACTTGTAATTGTCGTTAAACTTCAAATCTTGAATTTTAGATTTAAGAAGTACAATTCAATACATTAAACAAAGAATGGAATGTCCCCGCTTAATTAGGATGTAATAAAAACATGCGTGCTCACGGACCTAAAAACTAAATACACTAGGCTATTCTACTCACCATGGAAACACTCCCTTGCTTCTCCAGCCATAAGCACAGCATCACCACTGCGGAGAAACATTGCAACCGGTGGGTCCTCCCTAGACTTTCCGCCAAGAAGGAAAATAGCCTTGCAACCCAAGCTGCAAGGAGATTAAAGCAATATTCAGCTATTCACATAGTTTCTTCTGCTCCAGGTTAAGAAAAGAAAACGTATCGAAAGCATTAAAAATGTGGACAAAAAGAAACACAATACCTTATGCTTACAATGGGTTTACTCCAATCTTTTTCCATGTCGTCGAGGTGACCACCAAGCATATCGCCTGCAAAGAATATTGTCAGCATCATTGTTTGTTTAAATGGGCTATTTACAAGGAAAATGTTGCAAAAGAGAAATCAAATGTGTAAGCACAAAATATGATACAACTAGATTAAAGTTCACACAAAAAAATTCCGCATTATTAAGGAATATAAATTTCATAAACAGATGATGAGAAAGACAGTACAACCTGAAGCAAAGTAATTAACAATTGCAGCTTCAGGATGAAATTCTTCACCCAGAGGCATTGCAGGCCCTGCTAGTCGCTTTGCAAGGCAACAAAGGGCATCAGGTATCTTGTTATGAGGGAGTGAAACATTATAGCTCCGCTGTAAGAACATGCATCAAACAAGAAGAAAATAAGCACCTAAAATTTGTGACCAAAAGCAAGGTCGAAGTTTCCATTATTAGTAAAATAGAATAAGAGAATGGAAGTTTGAATGGTTCATGTTTAAAAGGCTTGAAATTTTAATATGCATCAGTATATAGCAATTCAATGGACGAAAGAATGTAAAGAAAGAAGACCTTAGACCAGTCAAATTGCAAGCCAAGGGTGCTCCACCTTAACTTACGCAGCAAAACAGAAGCTAACACTGATTTGCATCCATCTCCTTTGGATGATTCATCAGATTCGTTAGAAGATCTCCAAAAGGAAGTCTTCTCAGAACCATTCTTCAAACTTGAATTCTTCTGCAGTTGCTCATTTTCAACCAAAAGTTTACTTCCCTCCTTGACAGAAGCGAATAAATCCTGTATGGGACCATAGATTGCATTGTGGTTCGTCCTATTAGGAGGCTGAGGAAAACTTGCCAAACTCTCCATTATCCACTGGCATTGTTCTTCGATGCTTAAAGCACCAGGAATGAAATAAAATCCTGCAGTAGTAAAGCACAAAATGCTATCATTCGTGAAGTACCATATTCCTTCGATACAGTTTTTGCAAGAATGAGATATTAAAATAGGGATTATCCATGTCACATTGGTAAATTAAAACTCCAAGACTTAGGAACACAACTATCTTTAAGGTTCAACTATCATAAACCAAAGCAAAAACTGGAAGGAAAAAAAACACTACATGGGAAACTACTCCCACCGTTGCACAATATAAATCGTTTAGGACATGTAGAGAAAATTAAGGAAGCAAAAAGCAAGGTACTTTGTTAGTCAAAATATTAATATTACTTTCTTAAATATGACTTTTATGCCACTAATTCTATTTAAGAGAGTAATATTGATACTTTTTATTCATAAAAAAAAGTAATATTGATATTTTGACTAACAAAATACATTGTTTTTTTCGCTACATGTATGATTTAAACGGGTTATATTATACAATGGAGGTAGTATGATTTAAGGCTACATTTGTGTATCAAGTTCAACCCCACATATCCTTTCACAAACAATCCACCATTTTTTCAATAGCGAGACCGAAATTCTCAAACAAAAAAATAATCGAGTTAACAATAGACTACAGCTTTTTAGCAATTCAGTTCAATAAATTCAACTGAACAATCATACATTTACACGTAAATGCAATATTATCAGAAATGCAAACCCTAAAGAAAACTTTTTGCATACCAGGCCAACTTTTCAATCCAAAAACAGGTCTATCAAAATTGGACTGAAGAACAAAGACCCCAGCTGGAAGCTCAAATTTCTGATTATATAATTCCAAAATGGCCTTTAAATCAATAACCTCGGACAAATCCACCGGTCTCGGCTGCTTTTTCCTATACCAATTCAGCAAAATTAGATAGAAAAATACGAAAAATTCATAATTTGAAGCTGAAGAAGAAGCAGTACTTTTTGGTATTATCATAATACAATTTGTATTTCTTTTCTGCTTTCCTGAAAGCAGTTTGTTCCAGATCTTCTAGAGTTCCATTATCGGATGTATACATTATCAATTTGAACTCCACGGATCAAGGATTTTGAATCGGATTGCAATTAATCAAAGGGAAATGATGTTTAGCTAAGTAAAATTGGCTAAAATCTAAAATTAAACTTTATCCACCCAGTTGGTATAAGGGATTCACCCAATTATTTACAATTCTCAGCCATAATCAAATTAGGACTTTTTCTAGGGTTTATAAGATTTGATATGCTTTTCATTACGGTGTCGTCTAAGGTTCCGAATAGTAGTGTGAAAAGCGCGGTTATAATACGGTTAGAATGAAGGAGACCAAAAAAAAAAAAAAAAATGATGGTGATCAAGTGTGGTGCGGCGTAGTGGAAATACTTCAGTCCTGCGTTTTGTCCTGTAGAAACCTTCCACGTGTTTGTATTGATTGCTGTCAGAAGACATATCACAATTCAGGGTCAATCAATCATATAACCGTATTATGAACTGGTTTTACCATCCTCTCATATGTTAGTGGCGATCTAATTCACCGGTGTTGAGCAGTGGGTTGGGAGCTGAAGCCCTCTGGTCCAGAGCCATAATTATTTGGGCTTTTCTGTTCAAATGGCGTAATTAGAATTTCGTTTTTTCTTATAAATAGTCTGCATATATAATATAAAAATATTGTATCTCAACTAATAAATATATCGACTTGACAGCGCCTCAAACGTAGTCAATTCATTGACGAGCTGAATTAACAATTTATTTCTCTCTTTTTTTTATTGTTTTCGATCTCACTTCTCTCCCACTATGGCTATTTATTTCCTAACAATTTATTAGTACGCATGTTCTTTGTTCGATCTCGTCTCTTATGTGCATAAAAATGCAGTTTTGCAACATCTAACCTGAGTAATTGAGTTTAAACTATTTGATTTGCTTCTAAAGAATATTTTTATCTCATGACTTATTGAACTTTAATAATATAAGGATTTCGAATTAATTATGTGATTTAATTTGTCTTTGGATTCGAAATGGTAGGGTCTAATCCTTCATGAGTGATGGATAAGTGATAACTATAGAAATCTGGAAAATTCAATACCGACCTTGTGTCACTAACCACAACATCCTTTCATATGAATTTACAACACGTTTGGTACGCTGAAATGGAATGGAATGGAATAAAATTATTTTCCAGGCAGAATCGCTATCCACCCAAAACTTAATTAAACATTCATTATAAAATTTTACTTGAATAACATTGACATTATATATATATATATATATATATATATATATATATATAGTGTTGAAAAATAATGTTTATTAAACTGTCAACATAGTAATAAAAATATCTTTACTTTTAAAATTAAAAATAGATTAAAACTACTACCAAGAAAATTAAATATTTATAAAATTACCATCTATGAAATTATACTAAGTAAAATAGAATATTTATGACTAAATATGAATACGTTCTCTTCAAAAAAAATTATGAATACGTTGCTATGTAAAATGAACGTAATAATTAATTAAAAGAGGAGTATAAATGTCAGGTTCTATTTATTGATGATTCCAACAAAGACCATTCCATAAATTTTGGAGTGGAATGACCTTTCCAACTTCTTCCCGGAATCGTCATTCCACATGATCATTCCCACTTCAAATTGCCCAACCAAACGCTGGAATGGAAAGAGAAGTGGGAAAGGTTTTTCCATTCCCGCATACCAAATACGCACTTAAGGTCTATTTACATATGTGAGTTTCACGCAATTCATATAAGTGAACTGTATAATTAGTCCCACAAATAGAATGATTGAGTGACCCATAGAAATCTAAAAGGCATTTAGATGCTGTGTAACATAAAAGTCCAAAGAGGTAACTATTAGCTCACTCAACTAATTAGATTGACTCATTATTGAGCTACTTTGACTGTCTTACTACATTTTCTGCTGTCCTATTTGCTCTTAGTGAGTTTCAGAAATACTTCATACAAACAAAGTACTCTATTCTGATGTGCTTCTCAAAATTGTATTTTCTTGCCGTTCGGATCTGGTGTTGAACTTCTGCTTTTATTACGCACAAAATAATTACGGGTGTTAAATGAGAAAATTGACTGTCTAATTTTTTTAGCTCAACACATGTTAAGAATATGTTTCAACATTTGTTGGGACTCGTGCTAAATAAATAAGCGTTCGATACTAGATCCAGGCTCATTTTCTTATTGGAGGATGAGAATGTTATACTCCATTCATTCTAAATTGGATATTTATTTTTTATTCACTTTTTATTCATTTTGAATAGGAATGTCAAGTATTAAAACTAATACATTTATTTTCAAACTTGATTCTTCATGTATTATTTTGACGGACCAGTTGGCTTTTTGTGTGATGTGAATGCCTCAAAATAGTCTTTAAAGATCCATTTTTCTAAGTACCGACAACCAAAAACTCATACTCCAATTATAGTTGGTTTATTAATATCACTTATTATTTCTTTTTTCAATTTGAATGTGGACTTTTATTTTAATTTGTTCTAAAATAAATGTACACTTTCTCAAAAATCTATTTTATATTGTTCTAAAATTAATGTTCATTTTTTTCTCTTCAAAATGGACATGTTTTTTTCTAGAATCTCAGCTAATTTCATATATTTAAGGATGCAAACTCACTTCACTAACATATTGGTCATTCTATATTTAAAGATATTATGATAACTTACTAATAGTTAAACTGTTTTATAAAAAAATTCTTATGCAAGTCAAGCACGGATATTCAATTTAGAACGAAGAGAGTATATATTTTCTGACAAATAATTGTCTGTATTCTTGTATATTTCAATTCATGTTTCTAATCACTTATAATTCATCATGAAGAAATGTCTATATGATGAATTCTGAGTGATTAGAAACATGAATGAGAATATACACATATACGAACGATTTTCATCCATATTTCCTTTGATTAGGCTATTTATTATTTCTAACTTTATGACTTAGACCAGCCGACACATTTCATTGTCACAAATGAAATCAAAATTGACAACAATCCCAATTATTAGTGTATTTTTAAGCAAAGCAACCGAGGAATAAACTCCAGAATCAAAATATTCCGACCTGCTCCCACCAAGTAGGACCTTGGCCATAGTTATAAGTGTCTTCCACAAGATAAAATTTCGACATTCAAATTTAAAATTTGTTGGTAGAAATTAAAACACATATTTATCTTTTCTGAACATTTATTAAATAAAATATGTGGTCATTGCACGAGAACATCAGTTCTCATGTTATAAATATCTATTTTGTCTAACAGGTGTTCGAAAAAGATGAATTGATATTTTAATTCAATCGTCAAATTTTATATTCAGCAGTAAAAAGATTGTCTATCAATTACAAAAAATTTAACGTTCGCATTGTAAGCGTACAGTCCCAAAGGGTCGCCATCGCTATGAATTTCTTCATTCTTTGGTAATTTATCCTTTCCATTAACAATGTATTTTTTTCTTCTTCTTTTCTTGTCTTTTTTATTATAAGCAAGTTGAAGAAGAATTAAAGTGTCCACAAGTCCAAATCAACAATTTTGAAATGAACCAAAATTGTTTATTAAATCAATTAGGTAGGTTGTTAAAACAATTCCAGACTTATGTGGGTCAATTTGTGGAATCTTCTTATATCGTGGTTTTAATTTCTTCTTTTTTTTGATCGAGATCGAAAGTGTCCACCGTCGACAGCAGTGACTAATCTCCTCGCTACGAAACTTTTCGAAGAGGTAAATGGTTGATTATCAAATGCGCTTCATTCCCATGAGAAAGAATCAAACTCCTGACATGGTGGTTAAGGAACGAAGTGAGCTATCATCACGCTACACTTCGTGTTTTTTATTTCTTACCGCACGGTTACCTAGTTCCAAAGACTTTATAGCATTCGTGTACTCCTTGCAATTATTTAAAGCATGATCTGATGTGCCAAGGACTCATTAGCTTAATTAGCTCTTTCCTTTGGCCATAAACAAATACTTCCTCTGTCCTAAGTTATTTTTCCATTTTTTTTTTATTTATCATTAATTATCTGTCCATTTTTTTAGTTAAGAACTTACTAATGATAGTTTTTTCAACCTTACTCTTACATTAAATATTAGAGAGAGAGAGAGAGAGAGAGAGGAGAATATAGAGAAGAGATTGTAGAATTAAATTGGGAGTGATATTAAATAGGGTTATATTTAACATTTTATTATATCGCACTATAAAATTTGATGAAACCTTAATTCTCATGTAAAATATAGAGTGGACAGTTAATTTGGGAATGATGGAGTAGTAATTATCATATTATTGTAGCTTCTAAATTATGTGTCATTGATGACGTCAGTGTCGGCTTTTCTTTATTTGTCCCAAATTTTAGGCAAATAAATTTATGACCAAATTATCACCATTGCAAAATCTCCCATCTCCTGCCTCTTCTTCCTTGGTTCCTTTTTTATATTTCTTTCCTAATTCCAATTAGTTCCCTAATTCTGATCAAACAAGAGTATAATTAACATGGGAAGAAATGTTGAAGATGAACAAACAGCTCTAAAGGCAGAATTCAAGGTAGATTCCTAATTCCTATGGTTTTTATGATATCCGAAATATTATTACACTACATCTGGAATTAAATGTTTATTTTTTTTAATGTTTATTTTTCTATCCATTTTATACGTATAAAAAAGTAAAAATTGAATTTCAGACACACGGAATATGAAGTTTAATGTCTAGGACTAATTTCTAATTAATTTTTGTTTTTTTCTTCTATTAGGATATGATAGAAGGTGAAGCAGGAGAAGTTTTAGTCAGGTCACCAAATCAAAGCAGACCAGTCAGCATGGTCACCAAGGCAAGTCTTTCTTATTTTTCATTTTACGTATAGAGATGTGAATCAAACACATGATTCATTTTCAAGGGAAAGAAAAAAAAACTTTAAAACAGTAAATTTCTCCTCTAAAAAAATTATTGAACCTTTTAATATTATTATTATTATTATTATTATTATTATATTGTACAATTTGCTCATATTAACATAAAATTACTGAATCTGTTCCTTAAAAATTATTGAAACTTTTTATATTATTGTTATTTTGATATATACTTTTGTATTGTTTGCTCCTTTAAATAAAATCACCGATTCTGCCCTAAACAATGTTATCGAAACATTTAATATATTATTCTACTGATATATACTTTTAGAGAAAAACTCACTATATGAATATAAATATGTTTTACTTTTCTCTTTTTATTTGTAAACTTTTATTTTAATTCTTTATATACATAAACTATTTTTGAACTACTTCTTTTATTTTAGCTCTTTTACTTTTCTCGTGTGAAACTGGTGGTTTCCTGCCACTTTTAATCACATGTTCTGCACATATTCCCAGTGTTAAGGATTTAAATTGACAAAGATACCATTAAAACTGACAAACATATATACATAACATGCGTTCAAAAAGGACTGAAAATCACTAGTTTTACACTAATCAGAGTCGTGTCAGCCATGAGGCAACTTAGGCCATTGTCTCAGGCCCCCGCAAAATAAAGGACCCAAAATAAAAAATTTATTTATTTTAATTTTTAACTAAAACTTCACTTTAAAAAAAAAAAATAGGCCTAAGCCCATTTGAGACTCACTTTCAGAGTATAAAACCCCATTGGCTTTCTATCTTACATCATTTTCATCCTTAAAAAGTTGGAGTCTTTATTCTCTCTACTCTACGCTCAATATAAACAAATTTCTGAAGTCATTCTAGTAAATAAATAAAAGAAAAAACAATAAATCTCTGCTGAAAAATGTTTTTCAAAATTGAAACTAATAAAATCTTATTTAAGATCAAATATGTTACAAGATAGATTAAATGGATTAGATATATTATCAATTGAAAATAATTTATTAGAACATCTTGAATATAAAACTTTAATAAATAATTTTGCATCCGACGAATCAAAAAAATAAATAAATAATTCTTTAAAATTTCAATGTTCCATTCACACGGCCCTGACACTAATTTGACAAAATCAGTAATTCAGAAATAGTTTAGGTAAAGAAAAAGTTAAAATAAAAATTTTACTGACAAATAATTAAAGAGAAAAACAAAAATGATTTATATACATATAAGGAGGTTTTCTCTATATTTTTATACAGTTGGCTCCTTTTAACATAAAGTCGTTTATTCCGCCCCTGCTTATTATGGTGTTTTATATAAACAGAAAGCACATACAGTAATTCCTGCTCACTTGGTAGCTGAAGCAATATCAACACTCCATGGCCTTGATTTAAGATGGTCAGGTCCAATTACTCCTACTGAAATGCAATATGTACAACAATATGTTTTCGCCAAGTACCCCGAATACTGTAACGGACTTATAGAAGAAGAAGAAGAAGGAGATCAAATTAATCTCCATAATAAATCCCCGAGAAATTCGAGTTCTAGGGACTCGTCTTCTTCTTCTTCATCTTCATCTTCATCGCCTTCATTCGGTAAATGTACAACGGATTTGGATAGAACACAACTTGAGCCCTCAAAATTACTAGACATTGTCAATAAGAGAACTTCAATTCAGGGAAGTTTTATATCAATCCCAGAAATTCAAGTCCGAAATCGCGCTTTCCAGCAATGTGGACTAACAGAAGATGAATATTTAGTTATTATTACATCTAATGTTAAAGAAGCTACAATGATGATTGGAGAATCATATAAATTTTTTAGAGGGAATTATTATATGACAATTATTGATGAAACATATGATTGTGTAAGAGAGTTTGTTTTGTCCAAGGATTCTAAGGTTATTGTAGCACCTGAGAATTGGTTAGATTTAAGGATTAAAGGATCACAACTTAGTCAGTATTTTAGGAGGAAATGTAAGTATAATCCGAAAGGTCTTTTCGGGTACCCGGCTTGTAATGTTAATGGAGATCGTAACTCTATGCATTGGATCTCTGAAGCTCATAGAAATTCTTGGCATGTTCTTCTTGATGCAACAACAATGAATTTTGGAAAAGATCGGTTGGCATTGGCGCTTCATAGGCCTGATTTTGTGTTGTGTATGGTGGAGAATACGCACTCTCTGCCTTCTAAGATTACTTGCCTTTTAGTAAGGAAAAAGTCGTTTGAAACTGTCAAGGAAAGCTAGCGTAATTGGTAAATATGTTGTCTGCCTAGCTTCATATATATACATGCTGGAGGTAGACGATTCCGCAATTCTTCTGAAGAAAATTTTTCAAGATTTATATTTTCTCTTTTACTTAAGTGTTGTTTTTTGTAATTCGATATTTATATTTCCTCTTTTACTTAATGCGTTGTTTCTAGAGCTTTGCTATAATTATTTTTTTACGCGAGAACTGCAGATAAGAATTTGAAAGAGTTCGGAAAGTTAATTTTTTTTTGTACTGATTTCATAAAAGTTGAATTATTTACGGAGGTGTATGCTAGTTCATGCTAGTCAATATTTCAGACTTTTGATCAATTGCGAATTTACAAGCCTTTTTTTTATGTAAATTCCTCTTATATGATAAAAGGCTAATTAATTTTTTTTTTCATTGAACCAGTCATTTTCTTGCTAAGAAAAGGATTTGACTATCTTGATAATTTTGTTTATCAACTAAACTTTTATCAGGACTTTTACCATGAAAATGCAAGGAAAGTTATGCTGATTCCCCGGACATATTAAAAATAGAAAAGGCTGCTATTGTAGTAAAGATTACATCATTATTTATAGGCAAAAAATTTTCTATCCCCCCGTGTGTGTTCCAACCAATCACAATTCACCATGTGTATATATAATTGAAAAAAATATTTATATAGTAAATTCTGATTGGTTGGAAACACACGGAACAAAAATAGAGATAGAGAATTTTCACCCTTATTTATAGGGCATCTTTCAATCATAAACAAAACAATAGGAAGGGGCGGACCATGATTAAGTTTGTAGGCGAACTATAATATATGTTATTTAGAACTTTTTGTCAAAAAAATTTGGAGAGAGCCAAAATATAATTATAAGTAAAATATAAGAAAATACTACATTGAAATCTTCAAAAATTCCTGGACTAAAACAAATGGGGTCCTAGTCCCCCATCCCCACACAGTCCGCCACTGATTGAACTTCACGTAATTCCTGGGCATGTAAAAAGGGGAGGAACCACGATAAGGGATAGATCCAATAATTTTGTGTAGATAAATATATAAAAACATAAGAGAAATTCGCTATCCGTGTACACTAACTTTTTTGTTTTTCTCTAAATAGCATTAGTGTTAATTTAGAGCAGTTGTAACTTAAGTATTTTACGAATATGCTACAATTGTCAAATTAAGAAATCCGGCCAAATAACATGCCAAAATGATCACATTGTTGAAGTGTGAAGAGAAAGAGGTTGATCAAGCTGAGAGCTCAAGTGTAAAGGAAGAAGGAAGTACTGCTTTGTGCAGTTACAGTCAGGGCCGGCCCGCACGTTGGTGGAGGTGGTGCAACCGCACAGGGCCCCCTCTCCAAAAAATTTAAGTATAACCTGTTTATATGTTAAGTCCAGCCCAAATATCCAAGCTATCATGTAGCCATCCATATCCATTACTCCAATAGTCCAACTATTATTGACGATTTTGCCTCCACCATTACTCGAAGAAAGTATATTTTGTAGTTTTATAATGTCATATTTCGTTTATTTTAAAAATTGTAACAAGTTGAAAATGTTAATGTTCATACGAAATGCCCCATTTTTTATTTTCGCACAGGGCCCCCGAAATGTCAGGACCGACTCTGGTTACAGTATGAGTAAACAGGCCAAAGGATCAAGTGCTGGAAATGGACTCAAATGTGTTAGACACAAGGCCAAGATATTATAATAGAGATGGGGCCGGTTTAGTCCATTAACCCATTAGCAATTTTGTATATACTTAATGTAAATATTCTGTTTACTTAATTTAGTATATTACCAATCTAGCAAGTTAGTTTGTTTTCCTTTTTTACTCTACTCTTGTAAGTATAAATAGGATCATTGTAATCATTTTCAGTTAATGAGAAAATTCCAAATTCCCAAAATATCTTCATATCCTTTCTGAAATTGTACATGGTATCAGAGCACTCGTAGGCCTCAATCTACGAAAATTTTGTTTCCGCATTTGATTTATTGAACAATTCTTCTGTTCTTAATCTGTTTGTAGTTAACAATCATCCCAGTCTTGGTTGATTATTGCTTGATTGATGAAATTGATTTTGAGGTTACTTCATCTTTGCAGTTTCTTGATTCTAGGGGTTGTTCTTCCCCAATTTGTTTGAATTGATTCGATTTGTTGTTTTCTCTACATTTCGCTTCTTCGATTCCTCTATTCCTTTGATTTCCTTTATCTTTCTATTTCTTTGAATCTTCTAGTTTCACATTCCATTTTCAATCATATTCATGGCAACTTCTGGAACTGTAAATGAAATTAACATTTCACATCATTTCTATATTCATCTGAATGAGAGTCCTGCTCTCATGTTGACCTCAAAGGTATTGACTGGAAGTCAAAACTATTTTGCTTGGAGAAGATCCATCAGAAGATCTCTTATCACTAAAAATAAGAAATGCTTCATTGAACAAGTGGAAGATGTTCCAATTCCTAGACCTGCAGATCAGATGGTGCTCACATGGATTACTAATACGGTTAGTTCTACAATTGAGCAAAGTGTGCAGATGATGAATACATCAATGGATGTCTGGAAAGATCTTGAAGCAAGATTCCAAAGATGAGATGCATATAGGCTTTCCAGTTTACAAGAATAAATTCACAATCTGAAATATGGAAGTTTCTCAGTTATAGAATATTTTACTCAATTAAAAATACTTTGGGATGAACTATTACTGTTAAGACATATTTCTTCTTGTACTTGTGGGGGGATTGAATGTGATTAAGCAGTACTATGATTCAGATTATGTGATTAGTTTCTTGAAAGGGTTAAATGGCAGTTTTGGGGGTGTTAGGTCACATGCCTTGATGATTAAACCCATGCTGGACATAAATGAGGTGTTTAATGATGCATGTCAACATGATTATACTGTTAAACATAATGTACCTCATGTTATGTACAGTTAAGAAAATTTTATAGAAGGAAAACATGATAATGGACAGAAATTCCATCAAAATGCCAATACATCTTCTGTGAATGCTGCTTATCGTGGTTATGGTAGAGGGAATATGAACAAGAGAATGTTGTTGTATTCATTTTGTGGTTTACAAGGTCACATTGTGAGAAATGTTATAAAAAACACGGTTAGCCTCCAAACTTCAAATTCAAAGGAAAATTAGGAGATGCTGAGGATAGTATGGGCAATGGAGGTGGTGTATTAGGATCCAAGCCTCCTACTTATTCTTCTTACAGATCTATGGGCAGAACTGGGAATAATCCTAATTACAAGCCTACTGTCAATGCAGTTTATGGTGGAATTTCACCAATGATGACTAATCAAAGTACCAGGGGTTACTATGATTCTGGTATGCATACTTTTGGGGGGGAATTCTGCAGGACCTCATGTTAACAACAACACTGGTTATGTCAACAACACTCAAGCAGGATCTATTACTGGTCTTAGTTCTGAACAGAATTAGCAGCTAGTTCAATTAATTCAAAGCATGCATATGGGAAATAATTCTTTAGGCATTGATGGTTCTGTGACAAACCACCATTCTGCTAATCACGCAACCTTATTGGACTTCAACACTTCAGAGGTGGCTGCTGCAGCTACAGGTATATCTCATTTATCTAATGCTAACAATTGGATCTTAAATTCTGGAGCATCAGACCATATCATTTGTACTCATACTCATTTCACATCAATATTTTCCTGTGACTAACATGTATGTTACCTTACCAAATAAATTCATTGTTCCAGTCCTTTACAAAGGCACTGTTAGACTGAGCAAATTCCTTATTCTTAAAGATGTTCTTCTTGTTTCATGCTTTACGTTCAACTTAGTTTCCATATCCAAACTCACTGCTCAAAACAATTGCATTGTAACATGTGGTGCCATTTTTTGTCATATCCAGGAGTTGATAACACATAGGAGCCTTAGATCAGCTAAAGTAGTACATGGACTCTACTTGCTTCAGCTGTCCTCTGAGCTTCCTAATAAGTTCAGTTCTGATCCTTTAGTTTCCAAAACCACTTTTCCTTACATTTGCAACATTACTCTACCTATTACCAATACTGAAATAAATGATTTGTTATGGCATTATAGATTAGGACATTTAAATCATTCTAGTTTACAACTTGTTGGTAATCTAGATTCTGCTTGTAAAAGTTCTTCTTCATCTTGCAATAAAACTTTTTGTAGTGTATGTCATTTGGCTAAACAACACAAACTCAGTTTTGCCTTGACAAACTCAGGATTTTCTAAAAAATAATAATAATAATTTGGCCGGATTTCGGAAATTCTTGTAGATCACTATCGGGTCCGTCTAAAGTTTGAACCTACAATAAATACAAAACAAAAAATTTTGTTACAAAATAAAAACTGCACTAATAAAAAAAATCATTTTTTAGCCACTGTAATAAAAAAAAATTAAAAATAAAAATTATTCTACCACGTGTTGATTTACACGCGGTGTAAAGCCATACCGCGTGTTTATTTACACGCGCCCCATTTTTCCAATATATATATACCGACTGCCTGGTGATGTCACTCACCCCCTGCTGACGTCAGCAGGCGGTGAATCTTTCCAAGATTCAATTTCCAGTGCTGTTAACTCTGTTCCGGAATTTTGTTTTGCTCCAAATTTTTTCAAATTGATATTTTGTGGTGGATCTAATCCGATTAGCTCAAAAATACAAAAAAAAAAAATTTGCCGAAAACCGGTGAACAGAGCTCCGTTAGGTGTTTCGGTGGTGGCTCCGATGAACAATGAGTGCTGCTCCGGTAGAGGAGGGGGAGAGAGAAATTTTTTTAAAGGAGAGAGAAAAAAATGTGACTTGTGAGGAGGTAGGGGATGTGATTCATGTGAACAACCTAATATAGGGGTGGGTGGGGAATTAACCCCATAATTATTCACTCTACCCCATGTTTGATTAGATCCGGTTCATATGCTTGTTTGTAATTTCCGTACAATGTCTTGAGCATCCCCATTCAAGAATAATACTACCTCCATTCCTAAATTTAATACTTTCATTACATTTTGTGAAAATTAAGAAAGTATAAATTAAGATATTTTTGTAATCAAAACATCAATATTAATCTTTTAAATAAAATTAGTGATATACGAATATTATTTAAAAGAGTAATATTGGTGTTTTGATTATAAAAATGTTATAATTTTTACTTTCTTAATTTTCACAACATATAATCCGATAAATATCCGCCCAAACCTGTCTGACGCGATATTTAAGCCAACCACCAAATTTCTAGCTATTATAAGCCAAGCAGTGCAGCACGATCCTAGCCGTGTTCCACGCGACCAAGTACCAAGACCAGGGACATTTTGAAGCAAAAGAAACATAGATCATCATCACCAACACCGAAAGGGAAAAATTCCCTATGGGACGGACCTTGTGGATACTTGTGAGACATAGAGGCCTGCAAGACCTACCATGTAAGCGAGTTCTATCTAAATTTATATGAAAGGAGTGTGGGTCATACCCACGCCCCATGCCAGACTTTCCCCACTGAAAAATAGGTCAAGAAAATTATCTCCTTTCAAAGCTACCAAAACGAAATACAAAATTTTTAGTGTAATTATTTTTATAAAGTACTACCTTCGCTTCGTCCATCATTGAATAACACGTTTTATTTTAATTTGTTCTAAAATAAATATTTATTTTTTTCAAACAGATATATATTTTCTTCATAAACTCTTATAACTAACATCATATATGCAAGAGACTCAAGTTTCACTAATATATGTATTTTCCTATAATTAAGAATATTATTTGAACTTACCCATTGTCAAACTGTTATTCTTAATACAAATGAAAGTCAAATATGAACAAGGACGGAACCAAGGGTGTGCGTTACGAGAGGCCAAACTAAACTATATGTTATTATCAATTTTGTTTTTCAAAATTTTTGGGGGAGAAACCAGAGTGAAATTAGTACACAAAATATCTTTAAAAAATATCGGTTTAAAAAAAGGGAGGGAGGACCAACGCCCCCAAGTATGAACTAAGATCCGCCCCTAAATATGAACATTAAATTTGAAACGAGTGAGTATCTAACTTTTATGAAATTCAACGCATTTCCCTTTAAAAATAAAGACTTCTCCAAGTAGGCCTAAAAAATACGAAAAATCAAAGATATGTGTAAAGAAAAGGATCATCTTCAAATTGACTGATTCAAAGTGACTGTTCCTTTTTTTTTGGGTAGAAAAGCGAATATATAAATAAATAAAGGTGCTCCCTAGCCCGTAGGATATGCAACAAATTTATTACAATTAGATCTATTTAATAATATCTTATGTCTATATCCTGTCACTAAACGGTTAACAAAATGATGAATATGAATAGAGGTATCTGAAATAGTCCTAGCAAAAAAAACTCCATAGGCATCCTCGCCACTAGGTGGCTGACAAAAGGGGGTAAAGAGTGAAAAGTAAAAAGAACGGTTCCTTTTTGTGTATGCAGTAGAATTCAAAGTACAAATAATACAAAATCAATCTGATCTAACTAAAAAATAATAATCTCTCTTTCCTTTGTTTATCCAATCTCTCTTCTATAACTTACACTCTAGCAGTCCATTCTTGCAGTTTTATCTGGTTTAACGATTATTTTATCAACATTGTGTTTTATCTGGTTTAACGACTATTTTAGCAACATTGTACCGAATCATTATACTAAATAAATTTGAATCTTCATATAGGTATATAAGAACAACAGTATCGGAACCAAAATATCATACGTGCATATAACATGTCTTCAACATATTGTTGCTTGTAAAGAAAGAGAATTTCGACGTATTTGGACAAAATTCCATCCAAATGAAATACAAATATTTCAATTTCAGCAATTTCAGATTTTTATCTCTCCGTATATATAATTTAATTTTTAGGTAACTCAGACGCAATGAACTTTTAAACACCTAATCCTATAATCATTTCCAATAAAAACATGAACATAAAAAAGCATGCAAGATCATGCAAAATACCATAATTCTAGCAAAAATCTTTGTTAACATCTTTAGTTGGTGGAATCTCAAAATGCCAAAGTCTCCCAACTTCCTTCACAAGATTTTTCCTACACAAAAACATTTCAGCATAAACTTTCTCGACTTTCCGATCCACATCATGTAAAAAGACATGAGTAACCCCCGGTTTCTTCCGATTCCTCGCCATAACCGCGGCCGAATATATCGCCGCCATCCTCCCCGGCGCGGTCGGAAAATAGCCTCTCGGTGCATCAATCATAATCATATCCCACTCCTTATCATAAACTTCGTTAGGTAACATATTTAACGCTAATTTACACCGATCATTACCTCTTAAAAACGATTTATCATGCCAACAATCCGGTTCGGACCGGTACACATTCAAAAGTTCGTCCGCCTCGGACAATTGTGTCCTATATTTGACGGGTTCGGCACGTAGATACGGTGCACCACTCAAAATCTTCTGGACCCACTCCGGATCCTCTTCGAGAAATAAAGTGGACCCACCTGAATTAAGCGCTGCCCACATAAGCGAATCATGACCTAATCCGTAAACGAGAAAATTACATGACCCCACAACTTTCAGAACGTCCAATGAAACTCCGATCTCGTCGATATTTTGTTGGGGAACGGTCCTAGACGTAGCATAACGAACAATGGCCAAGAGTTGGAGCTCCGTTGGGGTCGAACCGCCGCCCGCATTGATCCGCGACCCGGACCCGAACACCGATCTGCAAAAAATCGGAGTCGACTCGGCAGTCCAACCCCTTAAAACCGCTACCAAAAACGGTCCGCCGATTAATCCTAACATTATAACGCCCACGCACCACGGCTTCTCCGGACTAAATCGCCGATTACTATTACTCATTTGCATGATCTCTCTATTTTTGTTTTGTTCTGATAAGAATGTTTTATGGTAATATTTTTGATAATTTTGAGGTTAAGCATAGAAAAATTTCTACGTATAAATAAAGATGGTGATTAGAAAGAGGGGAAGAAGTGGAACTTTTTTAATATTATTTTATTTTTTTGATGACTCAAGTATTCGAGCTTCCCTGAACTAATATGAGAGGAAGAAGAGAATATTTTTAGTAATATTTGTGGTGATAAATGAATATTTTTAAGTATCGAAAGAGTACTACGATGCACGTCTTCCACTATATACGTAGAAAGCATGGTTTAGCTGGTGCAGGCACATGTGTAGTCTAGATATTTAAAATTTTAAATTGCTAATAATATATAATTCTTACTTTTAATAATACAGAATAATAATTTCCAGGCGTTGAATTCATTAGAAATGTACAAGTGTCGGAAACAAAATAAAGAATGAAATAAACTAAGTTGTGAGTGTTGATTATTCAACTATTGCGTGTAATTTGTACATCATATCTAATATTCCCTCAATTATTCCTTAATATAAAATTTTCATTATATTTTGCGAAAATTAAATAAATAAAAAATAAGATATTTATTAGTTAAAATATAAATTTTATTTCTTAAATAAGATTTGTATATCACTAATTTTATTTAAGAGAGTAATATTAATATTTTGATTAAAAAATCTGAATTTTTACTTTTTTAATTGTCACAATATATAATAAAAGATATACATTAAGGAATAAAGATAGTATAATACCTTCAAACGGATTGGTTCGATTCGGGTAAAACAAAACAAAATAAATATTTTATAAAAATAAATATATTCTCATTTATACATTCACAATTAAACCATCTTCTTTAAACATATCAATTGGATTTTCTTGATCTTCTTGATTTGGATATACAGGTATCGCAGAAGAGTAGTGTTAGGTGGCTAAGTCTTAGTCAATTAATTGACTAAGGGGGTGTATTCAACCCGAATTTTAAAAGATTTTAACTGATTTTCAAATGTCTATGGATTCTGCTGACTTTATGGATTGTTTTAACTCTATGCAGAGTCTGCGCAAAGTCTATCAAATTTTATTAGATTGATTTATCAGGATTTCTTTTGATTTATAAAGTCTATAAATTATTTGAATAGCACCAAAAAATAAAGAAAAGATTGATTCAGTTGTATATTATACAGATCCAAAGGTGTTGAATTTTCAAAGTCAACATATGTTTATCAATCTTTTTTTTTTTGGAATTAAATCATTTTTTTAAAAATTTAAAAAGTTTGGCGATAGTCTTTGATTTTTTTTAGATCACGTTACTGCGGCTTTTTGATTTATTTGTTCAAGGTTTGTATAATTTACTTACTGGTATTTTTTTTCTTTGATTTAATTAAGATATGTTTTGTGATAAGTTTTGTTTGAACTTTTTTTTCTCTTTGATTTTCTCTTTCAGGAAAATGAAATTCATGTTTGAAAAATAGAAATTTGTGGTTAAATAGAGAAGAAATTGTTTGCTTTCTTTAATTTCTATTTGAAGATGATCAAGAAGAAAATTGTTTGGATATTATGACTTCTTTTTGGGAAATAAACATTTCATATTGAGTTTTCCAACGATGTTAAAAAAAATCTAATTTTTTTTGTAGTTTGAAATATTTCTTTGTTTTTCTTATAATTTTATAGAAATGAGATTACTAAAAAAATTGTAATCTATGATAAAATTATCAAAGACATTTTAATTTTAATATTAATGAGAGAAAATCAAAATCTTGAGAAAAAAGAAGAGATTTTACCATACACATTTAAACCTATGAAATCCATCAAAATCCTACCTTTAATGAAATCTATGAGAATCTATAGAGTTTTGAATACCTCTAGATTTTAATGGACTTTTTAAAATCTAAATTGAATACCTCTAGATTTCATTGGACTTTTTAAAATCCAAATTGAATACCTATGGACTTTAAAACTCCTTTAAAATCCAATAGAATCTATGTTGAATACACCCCCCTAAATTGGTGGAAAAATGATAAATAATTAAGTGAATCCCTTATACTAACAGAGATAAATAGTACTCCCTCCGTCCCAAATTAACTGTCCACGTTTCTATTTTTGTTTGTCCCAAATTAACTGTCCACTTTCTAAATAAAGTAAGTATTAATGATAATTTTTCCAATTTTACCCTTCTTCCAACTCCTCATTGAATGCTCTTAGTTAATTAAAATTATCACTTTCCAACACATATTTAAGAGATTGTTGGATGTTGTGTGAGAGGAAGGAGAGAGAAAAACATAAATTTTAAATGAGATTAATAAAATGGCCAAAATGCATGTTCTTCTTCTTCTTCCATCTTGAAAAATTTTTGTGAATTTCTCTTTGTTTTTGGGTAGAGGTGGAGGAGATGGTGGGTAGAGATGGTGGGTTGAGGTGAAGGATTACCATTATACCCTTCCCATTATTGAATTTTTCTTTTTCTTTTTATTTTTTTTTAACTCTAATGGACAGAATTGGACGGAAGGACCATGGTCACCAAACGCAAATTGTTTGGGGACTTGATACAAAGAAATATTAAACGGGGACCGTCGTCGCGAAAGTGCCGAACTTTGGGGACTAAATTTACCAATTTGCCTAAAATCATTAACTAAATCTTTATATTTGATTTGCTCCAAAAGATCATTCTCAATTTCTGTCGTCGTTAATCCATTGAGTCTTTCCTGAGACATTGTAGAACGCATGTATGACTTCAACAACTTCAATTTTGAAAAGCTCATTTCTGTAGATGCAACAGTAACCAAAATAGTCAACAAAATTCCGTATACAATTATTACATTAGGAAAAAACCCTACACGCTTCAATAATATAAAAATATCAATAGGTCCCATATTTTCATTAGGCATGATTTGTCTAAGTAACTTAAGCTCCACATTCAAATCATTTCCATCAATATCAAAAAGAAAGATAACCTATTTAACGTTTTTGAACTTTTACCTATAAATAGAGTGGGCTAGTTTGTCCAAAAAAATTAACAATATTTACTGATAGTTGTCAATAAAAAAAAATCTCAAGTAATTACAAATTTTATTATTCTTCAACAAAATACAAACATACACCCTAAACAATATATATAAGTAGCATAAAAATGGGGTCCCCAATTTTTAAAGGCCCTGTGTGGTCGATCAACTCGAACACTCTCTTAGCCACCTCTAAGAGTGTCCCCTCCATGTCTGTTTTTTTTATTTATTCCAATAAAAAGTTCTTTAGAAAAAATTGGATTTTCTTTTTCGAGTTCGAGATGTCAATTCAGCAAAAATAACATAAACAATAAAGTTTTAATTCTAAGTAATTAACGTCTACTATATACTAAGATCACAAAAAAAATTATGTATAGTGGTTGAAATTAATACTCACGGGCAGAGTTCGAGATGTCAATTTAACCCTACACAAATACCACAACCACTTTTCTAGTTAAAAATAAAATGTAATTTTTACATATGTTCAAACATTTTCATAAATTTCTTTGACAAATCAAAGTAGTATACCTACAATCCTAGTAATGATTCTAATTTCTTTTTTCTTTTGGAAAAGGAGAAAATAAAGATGCACTATTATAGTTCTGCTTCAACAAGTGTTCGGAAGAACATCGTACATCTACGAATTAGATTTTGGATATTCTAGTGCACGTTTAGTACACAAATGATATTATTTCACATGTAATAATATTATTAGCTCATAATAAATTATGACTAATTATATTGTTTCAAAATGTGATAATAGATTATGAATTTTCCAATACATCTTATAATATATTGTCTAGTACAATGATGTTACTCTAAATGTAATTAAATTATTGTGCCAGAGTAAATTTATAAGTTTGGACTAATCACATTATTATACCTATGTACTAGACATTATATTAGTATATGTAGAGTCGTAATAATATCGTTAGTTATACTAGAAGATTTATTCTTTTGAGAATTGGAGGATTTTTTATTCGTGGATTCAAAAGAAAAGAATGATTTTTGGATACTTCAATTTCCCCCCTTTAATAACTCAATCAAAATGCAATTATCTCCAAGAACAAAATGTTTGTTATGCTTAATATCTTTAGTTTGATGCGTATATGTTTTAATTCTTTCTTTTAATCAAATAGTTTTTTCTTCGAAAAATTGCCCCAAAGCTTATGCTTTTTTTTTATCCCAATTGTAGGTGTTAGGCCAGTAAAAAAATTGGCAAATTTGAAATGACTCCCTAAGGATGGGATGGCTTTTATGGGCCGAATTGTGCTGAGTTTTTCTATTTCAATCTGGTCTAGGTTGGGCCAGATTAGCCCATCATCAACAAACTAACTTGTACAAGTTTGGTGCTTGGACGGCTACAAGCATGGGCCCCCATTGCATATTGTATAAATATAAAAACAGCATAAAATAAAAAATAAAAAAAAAGAGAAAGGAAAAGTACTGCATTTGGGCAGATAATCGTTTGTAACTGTCTGTGTACCCATTTATGTGCCCAACCAATCACAACAATTCAACATGTGTATATATAATTAAAAAAATTAATCACATGGTGAATTTTTATTAGTTAGGCACAAAATGAGTACACAGACGGGTACACACGATTTTCACTCCTGCATTTGGAGGACGACTATACTATAGAACACGCTTTTTTCATTACATAATTAATAATTTCGGTTGTTAGATAAAAAAAAATCAACAATTCAAGTTTTTTTGGATACTTTGTGATTCTCAGACACATATTACCTAAGAAATATGGTTAAATTTTTAAAGATAGATCTTTATATTGAGAAAACGCCAATATGAAATTTAATACTCGTTCATAAACATATAAAATTTTGTTCATTAATTATTAAATAAAACGTGTTCAACTTTATAGCCGAAATCGGTTTTTTTTAACTTTCTTGACTTAACAGTAAGGAAAAATTGATGCGCGACAATATATATGTGTTCATGAAAAACCGAAACGACCAAACCAAACCAATTCAAACCGATTTTTTGGTTTGAACGGTGCATTGAACTGGTTTCGGTTTGGACTAAATTAAAACCGAACTTTCGGTTTGGTTTTAAAAAAATTATAATCCAAACTGAACCAAACTGAACACACACACACACACACACACACACACACACATATATATATATATATATATATATATATTAAATAACTCTTTTGTAATAAACCATATTGAACTTTTATTTATACCATGACAAACAAGCTTTTCAAGTGCTAAAGTAAGAGATTGAATAGCCATATGTGGTTTAGATTCATCTGAAGTTTTTGTTTTATTTTGAAACTAATAATGGTTTAATTTTTGTATATTTTTTTTGCTTTTTTCCTCGTATAATAATTTTTCAATAATTTGTTTGAATTTCAAGAATTAAAATCAATAATTTATATTTTATTAATTTGTTTTTTTGTTGTGTTTAACTGGTGAACAACAATAGACATATTTTTTGTATTTTTAGTAGCTAAGTAATTATATAAAAATTTATTTTATTTTTACTTTATATTGAAGTTCAAGACTTGAGAATTTATATTTCATTATTTTATATTTTATTGTGTTTAACTTATGAAAAAAATAGTCTTATTTCTTTTATATTTTTAGCAGCTAAGTAATTATATAAAAAGAAATTGTTTTATTTTTACTTTATAATTAATATATTTTTGTATTTTTCGAAAACCGAAAAACCAAACCAAATCAACCCGATACAAACCAAATGCATCGGTTTAAAATTTTAAATAGTTTGGATTGATTTCAAAATTTTCAAACTGAATATTTCGATTTTCTTTAAAAAAATGTGTAAAACCAAAAACCCAACCATAAACACCCATATATATACGTATATAACAACGACATTCATTACCAATCTTTCCCTTTCCCCCTCTTTCGTTTGCCCTATCGCCGACTGCCGTTGTCCTCGAATTGCCGGAGAAAAATTCTCTCCGATCTACGCCTTCAGTTACACTTGAAATATGTCTCAGGTAAAATTTAAGTTTTTTTCCGTCGTGCATAATTTCAGATTCTGATTTTTCTGTTCGATTAGCTTCGAATTTGAACTTTTATGATTTTTTTTGTGTTCTAGGATTCCGGTGACTTGAATTAGCTTGTTTGATAAGTTTTTTTTGTGTAAATTTAGGTTTTCAATCATATTTAATTTCAGTTTCGGAACTTTCTGTTCGAATTCGAACTGTATGTTGTTTTGTGTTCTCGGATTTGGTGACTGGAATTAGCTGGTTCGATAAGAATTTTGGTCTAAAATTAAGTTTTCGGTCATATATAATTTCAGTTTCGGAACTTCCTGTTTGATTAGCTTCGAATTCGAAACTGTATACTTTTTTGTGTTCTCCAATTCCAGTGACTGGAACTAGCGGGTTTAATAAGAATTTTTTGTAAATTTAGGTGTTCATTCGTATATAATTTCAGTTCCGGAAATTTTCTGTTCAATTAGCTGGGAATTGAACTACTATATAGTTTTTGTCTTGTTCTATTTCAGTGACCAAAATTTGCTGGTTTAATACAAATTTGGTGAAATTTAGGTTTTCGGTGATATTTAATTTTAGTTTCTGACTTTTTTTCCTGTTTGATATGCTTGGAATTTGAACAGTTATGGTTTTTGTGGTTCTTCGATCCTGGTGGTTGGAATTAGCTGGTTTGATAAGAACATGTTTTTTTACACAACGATTGGCTTGAATGCTATGAATTCTTTGTTTTATGTTGGTAGATTTGGAGCTCTGAATTGAATTGTTATTAATTATACAGGCTGACAACAGAACCTCGCGTGCCCGAACCTGTGGTATGACTATTTACCCCTTCCACCAACTTTTCTGTCTTTGTGTATTTAAGATGTAAAAATTACCGAGTCTAATGAAGATGAATGACGTGGGGGGTGGGAGTCTAGCAACTAGTAAAGGAACGGAAGTTATTTTTCTTTGGAGATTGATGAATTTTTTTTTTAAAGCTTTTTTGGTACAAAACAAACCATAAAATTGAACATATTTACATGCGCAGAATCTATTTGTTTTTAATTCTTTGACTTGATTAATGGGAATGATTGTTCATATCAGCCTAAGACAGTGTTTTATTCTTCAATAGGTGGCCGCAGAGAAGATGAATGGACCTGTCCAAGTTGTGGCAATGTTAATTTTTCTTTCAAGACAACTTGCAACATGCGTAATTGTACTCAGCCTAGGCCTGCTGATCATAACTCTGTATGCTACCTACCTACCTTCTTCTTTTCTTTGTTTTACTGCATGATATTTTTGGAGATCAAGTCCACGGTATTTTTTCAATTTTGCTTGTAGTTATCATTATCCCAGGCCTTATATGTCATGTTTCTTTGAGTATTCCTGTAACAGATTTTTGCATATGCAGTTAGTTTTGTATACATTGTAAGGTTTTACTCTATTGGCTAGCGTCTTGTATTTCCTCCCCCGGCAGGTCAGGGTTGTATGAGAATTTTTCAGTCTTACCTGCTAGCCAATAGAGTAAAACCTTACAATGTATATAAAACTAACTGCATATGCAAGGTCCCTTAGTCGGTTCGATACCCACCTCACACAAGGGGAATGATTTAATTGTCATTTCTTTGGGTTCCCTTGTGTGGGTCTTATACTTCTCCTTATGGGGCATCCGCTCAACGGGCTTCTACGACACCCGCTCGGCGGGACTTCTACTACTCCCCTCACGGGGCACCCGCTGAACGGGCTTCTACTACTCCCCTCACGGGGCACCCGCTCAGCCGGGCTTCTACTACTCCCCCTCTGGTGGTCCAATAAATAATTGTAATAGAAAAAAAAAATTAGGTAAACTAATGTCGCATTTGGAATTAAAAACTTACTTTTACCATTGATAAGTGATGCGAAATTTGCAAGTGCACAAATATGAATAAGTAATAAAGTAGTAAGTACAAGATCGTCCAACGAAGATTGTTTATCTAACTGGAAAATTATCTTACTTATAACCTAACTTAAACCAAAATAAGGATGAATGAATTAATTAAAACTAATTATGAAAAACAATTAAAATAAAATAAACATGCTATTTTTAAGAAGATAAAAATATATGTAATGAATGGACTAAGACATCTCTAATCCAGTCTACTCTTTTTATGGAAAATAAATGATTCCTTAATTTAAGTCTCAACTAGGTTAATGGTAGAAATTCCCGAATATAAGCTAGAGTGCTAGACCCAATCTCTTGGCGAAAAACTCCTAGCTTTAGAAAATAAATCAGTTGTATTTGTACGTGATTTTAAGACCTAAAACCGCATAAAACTCCGTGGACTTTCCTACATTTTGTTTCCTACTCGCTAGAAACCACACAAGAAAATCGAATCTATCTCTAGTCAGTCATGTTGTTATTATCCGTGATCCAATTAAATATAGAACTTCTCAGCCTCTAGAAATAATTTAGATTCATGCAATAGTTGATCTGAAAATCGCAAGCATTAAGATTAAATAATAACAATTAATCATATTGTCGAGATACATAAATTAATAAAAATCAAATAAATCCATAAAAATTTCGACCTTCAAAGAAGGTTTTAGTCACAAGAAAATCTAACTAGAAAAAACCATAAAATAAAATAAAGAAATAGCCTGGTGACGAAACGGCCTCCGAACTCCAAGCTCCCCGATCACTTGCTCTACGGATTGGCCAAGGATAGCCTAGATGGCCGACGAAGTCTTTGTCCAAGGATTGATTTGTATGTACAATGATGATTCTGATCCCCTCGCATGGTTTTCTTTATATAGGCAGGGGCTCCAAGTCCCATATAATTTAAAAAGGGTATAAAAATCTGATGTAATTAGGTAGCTCCATATTTAGGCACGTGGTGTCTTTGGCTTTTGATTCCCTTCAGGATTCCAATTCTAATTCGGAATTATATTAATCTCCAAATTCTATTCCAATTCAACTTTTGGTAAGTAACAAATTTGCATATCTTCAATCTTCTATTCCAAGTTAGACTCACCCAAGCCTTTCCCTTCCCCCATAAGACCCTCTTTCCCCCTCGGGAAAGAGAAAGAAGAGAAGAAAGGAAAAATTTTTGCTTTCATGTGAACGGCCCTATCTTGTATCGAAAGGTTTTTCGTGCTATACACCACGTTGAGAAAGACCAACTTCCTATGTACCGTACTCTTTCCTTAGCGGCCTCGAAAGGGATGTCCTCCTTATGATGCTACGGACAGCTGTCCGAAGTGCAAGGGTAAACTCGGACTCGGATAGGATAGGATTATTTAGCACATGCCAAATATAATTCTTCTTTTCCTGTAATGTTTGAAATGCCCTTAACCTGTATCAAATATTATAAAGTTAGTGAATAAAATTCATAAGAATATTTTTAGGCATATTCACTCATAAAGACTAATTTAATATATTATTTTCTCTCAATTAAACTCAAAACAAATATACAAAATATACAAAATAATGGTAAAATATAAGCTCATCAATAAGGTTAAGGTGACCAGGAAAGTTCTTGTGAGATGGATATGTATTTATTAAATTATAAATTTCAACTTTATTTTGTCTATTTGACTTCGTTCTTCCATTTAGTTCCTATAAGATTGCTCACTATTATTGACATCTCTTTATTCTCCAGAAATCTGCTCTCAAGCCTTTGCAATCACCACAAGGCTACTCATCCTCAGCTCCATATGTCGGACCTGGTGCACCATCATCAATGTATATGAGTGTGCCTCCTTATACTTCTTCTGTGTTCAACAGAACATCTATTCCACCTTATGATGTTCCCTTCTCTGGTGGATCAGCCTATCATCATTATAATTATGGCAGCCGCCTTTCTGGAGGCAGCCCTTATCGACCATTGCATTTATCTGGCCCAGCTCTTTACTCTGGTGGATCCATGATGGGAAATGGTACTTTTTATTTCTTCAACCTAGTCCCGTGTCCCCAAGATTTTTCAATACATTGATGAAATTCATACTCCACTAGTGTAGTCTTTCTTATCTATTTTCTTTTTCATCTTTTTGAGGTATAGTTAGCATATAAAATGGCAATTCTTAGGCTCCCCTCCAATTCTATTATTAGGAAACTAGTTCATCTTCTCTTGCTAATCTTTTATATTTATGAGCCTAGAATTTCTGCATGTGTGCTTAGGTTCAAAGTAATCACAGAGTTCTACATAAACTTATTTTTGTAGGTGGGATGTACGGTGTGCCACCATTGGTGGACCGATATGGCTTCGGATTGCCCCTTGGCCCTGCTCCAATGGTAATTGCAAAGTTTACCTCCTGTAGATTATATTGATAACTTATAGAAACTAAATGGGTGTAACGACAGCCACACTAATAGAAAATTATGGGAATCCTGCAGGGGCCAAGACCAGGATTTTTCCCTGATGACAAGTCACAAAAGAAGGGTATGATTGTCTTTGATTACCTGTTTACTGTTTTTACTAATGTTTTGCACTCGTGTTGTGTTTAAATCTTGTTCTTTTTAATGAACTGTTAGATGGAGCGCATGATAATGACTGGACTTGTCCCAAGTGTGGAAATGTGAACTTCTCATTTAGAACAATTTGTAATATGAGAAAGTGCAACACCCCAAAGCCTGGAACTCAGGTATGTACTGCTCTCTGTCCACATGGAGATAATTTTTGGAGCACTAACAAGGAAAACTGTCGGTACCTGTTAAGATGATAAAAGAAAAGAGGCCGGCTGGGGATTTCAAATAAGGTGGAGCCTAACCTAAGCTCAGTGCTAGAGCACGACCGAAGAATTCTCGTTCGGCTCTTGGAATCACATCCAGCAGTGGTTGGTTTCGATTCTTCCGAACAAGAGAGGTTTGATGCTTTTGAATTCATTGTATTAATTCCACTTCCTTTTTACTCTAGAAAGTTAAAAGAGAGAGTGAAATATGCATTCTGTTCTTACGACTTGTTGGTATGACATCTTCTAGATCAGAAATTTAGAAAGAAAATCTATGTTCTGGTTCCTTTACTTTTACTTAATCTTAGAATTTAAGAATTCTCTTTTTCTTTTTGGTACCTTTAGTGTGCGTCTAATTGTTTATATGCTTACTCTTAAAACTCTTTACTCACACATAAGTGATATGTTTGTTTCTTCACTTCTGGGTTCCTACCTAATGATCCTGCTTGTGACTGCAGAGTGCAAAACCAGCAAAGAATTCAAGTAAGTCTGGTTTCTCAAGAATATTATTTCCTTTGGGTTGTTAAAAAGAAAAAGTTAGATACTTATACATATACTTTTTCAGAGCCAGATATGCCTGAAGGGAGCTGGAAGTGTGAGAAGTGCAACAATATTAACTATCCTTTCAGGACAAAGTGCATCCGACAGAATTGTGGTGCTAATAAACCAGCTGAATCAAATACGTCGTCATCCAATCAGGCTGATGAAAATGATCAGGTCGGTTGTCTGCTGAATTCTTGTTTGAAGTGTGCTCAACTATTGGTTTGTCGGTTCACCATGTGTATTTGTAAATTCAAGCAATGTGCAAGTTGTCAATTTATTTGTATTCAAGAATGTTCTCAGACAGCCATTCCTCTGTCATTTATTCTACGTTTTCAGTTTTTTTTATTTTTTTTATTTTCTCATGCTTCGACAGATTAGCCATTACTTTCTGTTTATATATTTACTTTGCTTTCTTTCGTATCAGTCCATTTATTAATTTACAGTTGTCTACTTTCCAGTGAGTACTAGGGCATATTTGAGGTTTGAGAAGGTCCAGCGATCATCGAGTTACTCTGGGTGTCTGTGTTATCTTCCTTTTGCAGCGGTCATCGAGTTACTCTGCCTTATGTCAAGTTGTTGTATTGAGTATTAACTGAAAGTGGTATTTTGTGGTCTCTTTTGTGGATCATTCATTGTTTAGTTGAATCTGTGTCAGCCAAGCTTATTCTGGCAAGATTTTTCAGGTTGGTACTGGTTAACTATCTAGTAGAGTTTGTACTGTTGGTATGTCGTCTATTTAGTTGGACTAGGTCCACATGGACCTTGTGGTCCAGAATTAGCCACGTCACCACGAAATTGTCTCTCCTCATTCTGTAGTGATGTGGCCAGTTCTGAACCACACGGTCCATATCAGAACAATCCATTTAGTTGGTAAGTTTGCATGTGTTATGTTCATAGTACCATGGAAGGCTTTGGAGCCTTCATTTATCTGGTTTTTCCTTCAGCTAAGCTAATCATAATTTGGGTGTCTCAATCTTGTAGACACTTCGAACTAAATTTAAACCCTGGTTTATGTAAGTTCTGGATCATCAATAGGTTTATCTGGTAGACTTCATTCTAAAACGGAAAAATGTAGATTCTTCTATTGAATGCATCAGGTCTATGAATTCCCGAGACCAATTTTACCACTTCACTTCTCTACTTCGAAAGAGCCAACATCTTTCTAGGGTGGCTGTCAGTATTTTAGTTTTTTTTTTTACTATGTCTGAAATTAGGATTACAAGTTTGTTCGCGAGTTTCCTGAACTTTTCTTCCGTTTCTAGCATTCCGGAACTTTTGATGAAAGATTGTGATAATCTTGTAACATACCCTGGACAGCCAGTTACAATGGACAAGGGAGGTTTTGGCAACTACTAGCAAAGGTTTACCTACGTAGAGTAGTTTTATTTTGGTAAATGAATAAGTTGATAACTTATATTCATACCAATGAGTGTATTACACATGAGACAAAATATCAATTCTCTTTTTTGTGAGTTTGCATTTTTTGCTTACTTGTATTGTATTTATTGGTGTGAATATAAATTATAAAGTTAATCATCTATCAAGATAAAACTACTCACATATGTGACTCTCATTTTGTAGGCTGTCTCGGTTTAAGGCTGTATAAGTTTTGTCTGTGGTCATTTAGACTTCTAGGTATGCTCGTGGCTTGTCCTGGCCCTCTGCTTTTGGGCATGGTCCGGTGATTTTGAATGTATCTCATTGAGTTTTCGGCCAATCATTGGATTATTGATCAGTTTTCGGCTCAAATTTGTTACGGTTAATACATGATTTTTCATGAACTTGATTAAAATGATAATTATTTTCTGGTCGCAACATTTGAAAAATCTGAGCTCGACAATCTCAAATTTATGATGAATATTACATGTTATTGTAATAAATATACTATGAACTAGTTTTTTCACAAGTCAAAATAATTGAAAATTCGAGTTTGGTGGTCCTACATTTGTGATGGTTAGTATATAATTTTATACTCCCTCCATTCCATATTAATTGTCGTTTAAGAGATATCTAGGTATCCAAATTAATTGTCGTTTAAGATTATTTTATTAGTTATCAACAATTTATTCCAATTATACCCTCAACATTTTCCTTTCTTTATGACAAAGAAGTGAGAGAGAGGGAGGGTGGGGGATAATATTGGAAGTTTATGTAAAAATGATAATTTCCTTAATTTTCTCAAATGGTCTAAAGAGTCTTATATTTAGGAATGGAGGGAGTATAATTTAACTAAAAGTGATATTGTTTTCATTGGTCGTGCCCAACGGCCAATCTGTGATGGTTAATAAACTATTCATATGAATTTGATTAAAATTGAAATTATTAACCGATCAATTGAAAATACGAAATTAATAATCCTAAATTTGTGATAGTTAGTACACGATATTATTAAAACATTACTAAAATCAGAATTATTTATCCATCGTGATAGTTAAAAAATCCAATATCCACGTCGAAACTTATATTTTTAACCGCCAGGAATACAAACCAATATTTTTTGAGAAACAAAAAAGTTGTAAATGAACTAAGTAGTGTTTAAACAATATTTTTCAGTGCCATGTACAGTGACGGACGCACGTTGTATTCAGTGGGGTCATTTAATTTTTTTTTTTTTTAATATTATATATGATATATTTTACTCAATTTAAAAAATAAATGTATAAATGACCCCACACAAAAAATTTAATGACACCACTAATAAAATAAATATTCTCAAAATTTTTATTCAACAAATGAGAATCCTTTTCGCAAGTACGGAACATTTACCTTTTCACACTAGAACCGTGGTATTAACAATTTTCTATCCACCTCTTTAAATATTATAAAGATTAAAAAATAAAAAATATGTCTTTAGAAGATATTTTGATGGCTGATGGGGTCCATGGGGATGGCTTGTCTAAGTACAAAAATAAAAAAATTTGTCTTGTCTCTCTCTGTCTCACACTGTCTTCTCGGCGAAGCTTTCATTTGTTCACTGACCAATACCTTCCTTCGGCTTCACTGCGTTCCTTTGGTAAGTATTTTTTTTTTTTTTTAATTCATTCAATTCATATATGTTATTTTATCTTATTAGTTTATATTTTATATATGTTATTTTATCTTATTAGTTTATATTTGATGTTTGAGATTCTCATTTTTGTATAGTTTATTTTAGCTTATTATTTTATGAATTTATGACAGGATATGGAATTTTTTTTTAAAAGAAAAACAGTTTTTGATACGGATACATCCAATGCTCAGTCAAATAGTCGAGTTGAGATAAATTTTGAAAATCTCCCAACAGATCCTGGAGCTCGCTCTAAAATGTCAAGTTATCACTCTAATGATAGAGAAAACATAAGAAGAGCATATTTGCTTAGACGTTCTTGTCAACCCCGAACTTGTGATTTCCCTCAAAAGCCATTTGGAAATCTGCTTCGGAGGTTTAATATTGCTTGGTATGATGAATTTCCATATTGGTTGGAGTATAGTGAAAAAGATGATGCTGCATATTGTTTGTGTTGCTATCTTTTCAAGCCTGACATCGGAAAACAATCTGGTGGTTCTTCTTTTGTTACAAAGGGTTTTGATGATTGGAATAAGAAAGAAAGATTTTACTCTCATGTTGGAGGTCCAAAAAGTTCGCATAACATTGCAGTGAATAAGTGTCAAGATCTTATGAATCAAAATCAACATATTGAACATGCTTTATCGAAGCAAGCACATCATGTTCAGTAGTATGTATCGAATGAGATTAACGAGCATCGATTGATTGCGTTCTATTTCTTCTTAGACAAGGATTATCTTTTCGTGGTAATGATGAATCGGAAAATTCTTCTAATCAAGGTAATTTTCTCGAGCTCCTTCGGGTTTTTTAGCTAATCACAATGAAGATATAAAAAAGTGTTGTTCTAAAAAAATGCTCCCGAAAATAATCGAGTTGATTGCTCTGCGATTCAAAAAGATATTTGTAATGCTTTCTGCAGATAGAAACTATTAATGCTATTATAAATGATCTTGGTGATGAACATTTCTGTTGTTATTGTTGATGAGTCACGTGACATATCAAATAAAGAACAAATGGGTCGTGGCTTTGCGTTACGTGAATATGAAAGGAAGAATTGTTGAACATTTTCTTGGTTTTAGTACATGTTAGTGATACTACTTCTTTATCATTGAAGAGAGCACTTGAGTCATTGATGTGCAAATTTAGATTGAGTATATCAAGAGTTCGTGGGCAAGGTTATGATGGTGCTAGTAATATGCAAGGTGAATTTAATGGCTTGAAAAGTTTAATTTTGAGAGATAATCCTTCGCTTTTTTATGTCCATTGCTTTGCTCATCGATTCTGATTGACACTTGTTGTCGTTGCTAAGGATCATGTTGAGGTTGCTTACTTTTTTCAACTTAGTTTCGCACTTTTAAATGTTGTTGGAGGTTCTTGTAAGCGACATGATATGCTACGTGAGAAACAAGTTGCTAAAATAATAAAAAGCGAGTAGATAATGGAGAGATTCCTAGTGGGAAGGGTATGAATCAGGAAATTGGTCTAAAACGAAGTTCTGACACGCGTTGGGGTTCACATTATGCTACTTTGGTAAATTTAGTTCTTATGTATTCTTCAATGATTGAAGTAGTTGAGATAATCAAGAAAGATGGATTACTTAGAGAGCAAAGAGGTGAAGCTAATGGCATGTTAAATATGTTAGAAACATTTGATTTTGCCTTTACTTTGCATATGATGAAAAAAGTGTTGGGAATCACCAATGAATTATCACAAGCCTTGCAAAGGAAAGATCAAGATATCGTTAATGCTATGAAGTTAGTAACAATATCAAAGCAAAGACTACATGCTTTAAGAGACAATGGATGGGAATCTTTGTTCAATGAAGTTAATTTTTTTGCATAGCTCATGACATAGATGTCCCGGTTATGGAAGATTTGTTTTCAAAGGGGAGATCCCGACGAAGATTTCAAGATATTACTAATTTGCATCATTATCGTATTGGTTTGCTTTATACTGTTGTTGATATGTTACTTCGAGAGATGGATGACCGTTTCGGTGAGACAAATACTGAGTTGCTTATTTGCTTGCCATGTTTGGTTCCAGAAAATTCATTTTCTGCATTTGATAAGAAAAGTGTGATTCAATTTGCTAAGTTCTACCCTCAAGATTTCTCCCCCACCGATTTGGTTATTCTTGATAATCAATTGGAGACTTATATTCTTGATGTCAAAAGTTGTGATGAATTTTGCACTCTGAAGAGCATTGGTACCTTAGCTGAGAAACTAGTTGAAACAGGGAAGCATATTGTATATCCATTGGTATTTTTATTAGTTAAACTGGCATTAATTTTACCTGTAGCTACCGCAACTGTGGAAAGAGCATTTTCAGCCATGAAGATTGTGAAGAACAGACTTCGCAATCGAATGGGAGATGATTGGATGAATGATTGTCTGATTACTTATATTGAAAAAGATGTATTTAAAGATGTTGACAACGAACTTATCATTAAGCGATTTCAGAATATGAGACCACGTCGAGGTCAACTATAGAATGTAAGTTTTTTTAATTTTCTGGTTTGTTTTTTTGCCTACGTTTTATAAAATATAAGTTTATTTTTGAATTAAAATAATATATATGTTTTTTCTTATGGTAAAAAATATTAATGAATTATTGTATGACCCCAGTGAATTAAATTCCTGCATCCGTCACTGGCCATGTATATGGTTAAACTGAAATATTGACTTAAACGAAATTATAAATCAATTAAGTAGAGTCACTTTGAAAAATTTGGAAATATGTAAGCCTTGAAAATCCATAATTATTTTTCTCTTTTTGAAACATGCATTGAGAATATATATATTTTTTTCCTTTTTACATATTTCCCCGATTTAAAACTTGTATTTAGACCTACCCAAAATAATAATAATAATAATAATTGTACTTGAAAATCCTTAAACATACGAAGTGGAACTGTTAAAACTGAGAATTCATCTATCTTCTTTATCGTATTATACAAAAACCCTGAAGAAGAAAAACTGTCGGCTCTGTACTTTTCCCCTTCTCACCTCAGAGTCTCATTTTATCCCTAATTTTAGTATATTTTTTCACCTCGGAATCTCCGAAACCATGGAATCCAATTTGAATTACTTCATCAACAGCATAAATCGAAGAACCGATGTCTTTACACTTCAGGTAAGTGTCTAATTTTGATTTAAATTTTACTCTATTCATTTGCTTTTTTCGTTGTTCGAATGAATTTAGGTTTGGATGCATGAAATAACAATTTGCGGATGATTTAATTTGCTCGATTTATTTGCTTTTTTCGTTGTTCGAATTAATTTAGATTTGAATTATGTTTGGATCTCTAATATGCATAGATTTTGCAGATGATTTAATTTGCTCAATTCATTTGCTTTTTCGTAATTAATTTAGATTTGAATTATGTTTGGATTTCTAATATACATGGATGAAACAACAATTTGCAGATGATTTAATTTTCTTTTTTCGTTGTTCAAATTAATTTAGATTTGAATTGTGATTGGATGTATAATATAAATGGACGAAACAATATTTTGCAGCTCACATCAATCTCTTTGTGTTTGGAGTGGCTAAATGTTTTGAGGATCCATGATTATAATCCTTCATTCAATAACATCTGGTATGAGAATGACTTTTCTGGCTTGGTTTTTGAATTCTGTTGGTTGGGATAGATTGCCCATTTTAGGGATTCTTTTCGCTTAGTTTTCTTAGTTTGTTTTTCTTCAAGCTTAGTTACTAGAATGTGGAGAACCGAGAACCGAAATCATTTTGAACAGGAGATGACTATTCTTAGTTGCTTAAGGTTCAAATGTGCCTTTAAACTCCACCCCTTTTCCAATATAAGGCCTTTTGCCATTTTTGCATAGATCAAGAAAATAAAATAAGCAATATTTTTCTTATTATAGTCCATCTATTTCGTAATATAAGACCTTTTAGCATTTCTATTTCTTTCCAAAATACATGGTTTTATTCCAACTTTTAAGGACTATATTTCTTAATTTAACGTTACTCGTAATATTATGATATAGAGAGAGAGGGAGAGTGATTAGTTGTTGAGCCTTAATGAGGATGAATCACATTACATAAGGGTATAGGGAAAACACTCTTTGTTTTTCACTTACCTAAGCTATGCTAAAACACCTTTATATTATGATCTGGGGGAGTAAAAAGGTCGTACTCAGTGCACAAGGCTTCCGCATCAGCAGGGTCTGGGGAATGTCATGATATAATCAACCTTACCCGTATTTTTAATACAGAGGCTGTTTTCGGGGTTCGAACCAGTGACCTAGCGAATAACAAGTAAATACTTGACCATCACGCCAAGCACTGGGAAGTATTTTCGTTTAATTTGCTTAGTTTGTCTTTCTTCCAGTTTCGATTAGGGAGAACAAGAGATATATTCTACCTTATACCTTATACCTTCTATTCTCGGAGGATTGAGTTTAAGGCCCATATATACATTCCACGATCTCGTAAGGTGCGATAGTTTCCATTTCTCACAATGTTGATGATAATTAAACCCATAGCCTGAATATTGGCTTGAAGCAGTGCAGAAAACCTTCCGTAACAAGGAAAAATAGTCTGGGGGACAAAGTATCTATTGGTTAAGTACTAAAATATCCAGTAGAAGCTCCATTAAGGCTAACTGAAAAATATTGCTCTATAATGGAAGAGTTGTCTCACATGCTTCTCAAGAGTAGGAAATGTCACTATGCACATGCTTTCTTTTAGTGCAAGACAATATAGGATCAAAATTTTGCCTGTCACAAACTATAGGTGAAGATATCTAAAATCTATAGCAGAATTTTCTTCAGTGCCTCTACTAATTCTTCAATGGTTGGCCGCTCACGTTTTCGGCGAAGACACTGTAGGGCTAGCTGTGCTAGGCTTTGTCCACTTGACAGAATGCATCCTGATTCCAGTAAAACAGAGTGAACTATTGCACCTTCATTCAATTTGTTTTCCCAATGTTCCACAGTATTAGATTTAGGTAGGGGATTGTAATTTTTTGTTACCAACTGTAAGAGGAGAACACCAATACTGAAAATATCCGTTTTTTTAACCCTTTTTCCTGCAATAGGATTTTGAGAATTTCCTCAAGTACACTTGAAAAAAGTTTCAAAATATCACAAGTTTTAGTAGAGAAGTATCAGAGAACAAGTGTTTCAAAAATCCAAGTAACTACAGAAAGACAAAAAAACAAAGAAAAAAGAACCAAAAAAAAAAGGTAATTGGTGCACTTGACTAAAAGTAGACCCCTGATATCAATATCAATGAGTAATAGGCATGTGAACTCTTACAATTTGTTTGTTTTTATGCATCACTGCCTGCGTAATGCCTTTTCACCAGCTCACTGAAAGTATTTATTCTACCTTATAAACATAGCTGCGTAACCAGGCAGAGCTTGATTTCTGGTTCGGCAGTGTCTTTCATGCCGTAAGATTGTCATTGAAATTACTCTTAGTGCCTTGGTGGAAAATGATGTTTGATGACTCTAAAACTGTATCTTGAGCATGAGCAGAAGACGAGCATTATGTTGTCTAGTCTCACGGAGTCGTGGATTACAAGTTTACATAATGATTTGAGTGCTATCCTATCCTGACATTGTCCTCTTTAGATCTTATCCTATTTACACTTGGGTGGTGCAGTCCGGGTAATATATATTTGCCTAGACTACTGTAAGATAAACTTTAAAAGTTAATTTTATAAGATACCATGGACAGACAAATACTGAAACTTCTAGGACCTAATTGTACCAGCATTATACCCAATAAAAAAAAATGATTTCAAATACCACTATCTGAATAGCACAAAGAAGTATGCCCATAATACTAAGATCGATCACTTTGGATGTGGAACTTCTCTATCTTGTTAGACAAGGCAGGGATTCAGGGAGGGAGGTGAGTGGTCTTCAAGAGAAATGCATGGCAGGCTTGGTCAATACCTTTTTTCAGGAATTAAAAGTAAAGAATAATTCAAGTAAAATATAATGTGATTTTAATACCTTTTCTGATAGTAGCTTCATCTGTGAACCCGAATGTCCCTCCATGTGCTATTTTCCCTTCTTCTTCCGCTATGCCAAAGTCGGTCAGCTTTGGATTGAAATCCTGATGTTAATCAGTAGTAAAACCAAGAAGATTAATAGGGATACCGTAATAATACACATTAACAATTTTTTCCTTTGGTTTGTCATCCCTAAAATGCAAGACATTTGTAAAATATAAAAATGGATAACTAAACATATGTATCAGTGAATGACATGTATCAGTGAATGAACCAGTGAAAATCACCTTATCAAGCACTTGACATAATTGAATCTGAAAATTCCGTAGGCAGTAGCAAAAGAAGGGTAACTAAACTTATGCATAAGTGAATCATAATCAACGATAATACCTTGTCAAGGACTATGTTTGCTGCTTTGAAATCTGAAAATATGATAGCAGGAACTCTGTTGTTTGTGCAAATATTTCATCGCCTCTGCTGATCCCAATGCGATTTTTTTGGTTTTCTCCCAATCTATATCTGTTAACTAGAAGAGTGAGCATGCCATACAAAAGTAGTAGTTGGTAGTTAATTGTGTCTAGTGTTATCAAGTTAAGAGGACTACCATCTAGATTTTGACCCAAAGAACCATTTGGCATCAGCTCATAGAGTCATAGGTAAGGAAATAGTACTTGCCATGATGTGCGTAACCTAGGAGCTGTATTATGTTAGGGTGATTCAGCTTCTGAAGATGGGATATTTCATTCTGAAAGAGAGAAAAAAAGTAGTTTGTTTAATGATTTGGTGGATTGAAGCCGGGACTCGGGAGGGAAGATTTATGCGCTTTTATCATTCTAATTTACCTCATATTGCCGTTGTTCATCCTGAGCTCTCAAACCCATAGATTTCTTTATGGCAATAGCCATTGCTCCCGGAGAGTCGGGACGAAATCCAATAACCCAGCCCTTAAATACTTCTCCAAATGATCCTTTTCCAAGCATCTCCTGCTCGCCTTTAGAGAAGAAGTACTGGATCTGGTGGTAGTGAAATGCTCTTGGTGTTTCCAGCACTAAAGATAATAAACTGTGAGTTTTTACTAGAATTAATGGCACTAATTCTCTGGAAATCATTTGTTTTTTGTTAGTATATGTATTCACACATTAAAGGGAAAATAAAAGAAAAAGAGGGATAACTTACACCAATTTGTCTCTGTCGTAATTAATTCTTCTGTGTGTGTGATAGCATGTTGTATGAGATCCTTGTACTCGCACAATGATCTTTCTAGAGCTGTTCCCTGTCAAATGTAATGCAAAAAAGAAAAAAAGAAAAGAAATAGATGTTTGAAGTAACTATACAATTTATTCTGATCATCATCAAACTTTTTTCCAAGTATTATAAAGATACTGTTGAGATCTTTCTTTACCCCCATATATGTTAACACCATCCTTATTGTTATACTTTTTCTCTGGATAGTATTTCGTCTCAAAACGAAACACAAGTTTTCAGCCTTCAACTAATTCTTTAACAAATGCATTTGCAGGTTTGAGGAAAAGTTTGTACTTCACCTTAAGAGCATGGAGTACATAAAGTGCATGACCGAAGAAGTATGCATCTAAACTCGTGGGCCTGCACCGGATTAATTAATTATTGTGAGTTTTCTTCAAAAAGGAAATACATTATAGTTTCATTGGGTGTGTGTGTGTGTGGGTGGGGGATAAGTCAGTCACTATATAGATATGGAATTTACCTATTTCCCATAAAGAAGGGCTTGCCACCACTTAAAAATCTTGATAATTGTGGATACAGTTCAGATAACTGGTAAATTACCAAGTGTCATAAGAATGTATCAGTGCCTTAATTGTGCAACAAACTTTGGAAAGTAAATGTATAAATATGACCTGTTTGTTACTCCCTCCACCCCAAATGACCTGTCTACTTTGTGTTTGACACAGGAACTAAAGTTTTTATCAATATAGTAAGATTTGGTAAAATTTCAAACATGACCCTATTTAATTTTACTCCCAAATTAATTCTGCCTCCTTTTCTCTCCAACCTTCCATGTAAGCGTTGCGGCTCCAGTACTTAACAGGGTTCAGTTCCGCACGTGCGGGATTTAATCTCGTCTGTCGAATTGAAATTTTGACGGTCAAGATTGATTTAAAACATATACTGTCATGATTTTACGACACCTGTCGTCTTTTTTAAGGACATCTATCCTGTTTTTGTGTCTATGGACACCTGTCCTGAGGCGTTCTGCATATACTAAATTTTAGTTGTTCCGCATAGGATATGTAAGGGTAGGATTGATAAAGTCATCATTAATTAACCTTTTTTTTATTTTAAAGAAAATAGACATTTAATTTTTCACATATTAAAAAGAAATGTGGACATATAATTAAGAACGGAAGGAGTAATATACTATTACTTGAGGGTGTGACTCTGGCATATTCACCTCCATTAGAAGCTTTCCTAGTTGAACATATTCTTTGTAATCGGGAGTAATAATCCAGTAGTCTAAGTCAGCTATATTACTTTGCTTTAATTTGTCAATGATTTCAGGGCCAAACTCTATGAATTCCCCACGTATAATGTAGGGAAGCTTATCTGTAGATTAATAATATACTCTAAACTATTAGCATTTATCTCAAAATGAAAAATAAATTATATATAATTTGTTGAAGGTTTGAGGGGTTGATTTACCAGAATTATGTTGAGGATGGGCGAGATTGAAAGGAATGGCAGAGAGTCTCAAATATGAATAAACTGCTAGCCCAATTGGACAATTACTGGGCAGTCCATTAATAGGCGGATTTGTTCCCAGTAACATTGGAGTAGCCATTGCCAATTTCTTCTATAACAAGATTGGAAGGGTTTTCTTGAGTAAAAAAATAAAATAAAATTCAAGAACAATACATTATTCATTAACTGAATCAAATTCAAGACACCAAATTTCAAGATCACCGATTGGGGAGGATTTTCTTGAGTTTCCGATTAAATAATAGCTACAATTATTAAAAATTACTAGCATATTTCAAGAGCAAAATACCTTCAAAGGAAAATGAAGGAGCTGACTAGTCCGAGATAAGCCCACTTGATTTCCTCACCAGCTAACAAATGTTTTAAGAGGGTTGAAGGAATTGGGGGGGGGGTGTGCGCACTATGAGGCCAAGGGACAAAATTTCGTGCCTTTGGATTATTTAGAATAATTCTATCAGGGATCTGGTCTAATGGATATGAGGAAAGAAACAATCATGTGATGATTTAGAGAATTTTAAATTTTGGCCTCATAGGAGTAACTATCCCTGCCCAAGGTTCTAACTTGTCTGCTCTCATAGTAACTCCTATATATGAGTATGAAAATGCACTCTACCTCCTCTTATTAAAACCGTAGAATGTTTCCTACAAATTATAACCTTGGCCTGGACCAACACTACGCGTTGACCAGAGTGAGCTCGGTTCTCATCTTCTTTCTTAATAACTGTCGCTCGATCACGCGTTAAACTAACTTAGTTCATGTGAATCATTAGCGAGAGTTGAAACCTCGTTATAATGACTCGATTCCGTATCATGTGTGGAACGCAATAATCCCATATTGCGAAACCAAATTTAATTGACGATCGAGATTTTGAGTGAACACTTATTATACTAAAATAAATGTTAATTTTTTAAGACAAGTATTCATCGGAAGAGAATATCTAATCAAAGAGATTTAATACATGTTTAACTATGTTTCATATGTGCGGAATTTTCAACATCCTACACTGAAACCGAATGATTAGGACTCGGTAAGCCCCAACAAACCAACTAACTTTTCCCGCCATGCTAATCTTCTTCGAATCTTTCCAATTTTATGGGATGTCTCCAAAGGGACCATTTAATCACACTTCAATCATTATAATACATCCTCCGTCTCTTTAGAAGTTATTTAATTTATTTTCTCTCTAGCAATCTAAAACAAAAGACTTTTAGCATTATTGACGAGCCTTTATAATAAGAAGGTGAAATTAAATTTAAAGTAAAACTAAATATAGGGTCTGCTCGGAAAAAGTTTGGTTTGTGTTTGGTTTGAGATTTTGAGTTTGGGTCTCAAACTAATCTCAATCGTAAATTTTGTCCAAACTTACGACCCATTACTTGTGGGTTACATCAAGTGGATTTATGGATTTTCTTAGATCTCTTATTTGATCCGTTTTTATATTGAGTCTCTATCCAAATGTGATTTGAGTTTGAGTTTGAGTCACAAATTAAACCAAACCAAACCTTATGTTTAAAATTTTAGAATATCTTACTGCAAAATTTAATAAAACATTAATTCATTCAAGTGTGAAATATAGAGTGAATAGATAAATGAGGACGAATTGAGTATCAATCCATCATGGTCACGTGACAAGACAACGTCTTTGCTCCGGATCCGGATCCGAGTTCCGGGTTTTAATTGGGGAAAGCGGAAATCTGACCCATAATCATCTTCGATAAATATTCCTGAAGAGGTGAGTTTACGAGGAAACTCTTCAATCTTAGGAGCATTGATTATGGAGGAAGATTTGGATTTGTCTGTCTTGAAGATCGGAAATGTGTCGGAGAAAACTACAGATTCATGCAGCTTTGGAAATGGTTCTAATAATGGTGAATGGGAATTTTGCGAAGAACCGAAGGAGGAGTGGGGTTATGGCTACAATCCTTCTAATGGAACGTATAAAACACCCACCGATAAGCGCACTCATCTCAGTATGTTATTTACCATTTGCGTGCCTTCATTTTTCTAATGATTTTTGTTAGAGATTTTCCTATTTTGCTTTTGTTCTGTGTTAATTATTTGTTTTCATTGAATAATGGGAGCAAACAACGTGTTCTTCTTGGAGTAGATTCTGCATTTTATTACGGATTTGTTACCGCATTTTTGTTAGTTTTCCATTGATTTTGGTATGTCCGAGTAGGCGCTTCATTCGTCTGTCTGAGTGGATTTGTACTGGACCGTGCGAAGAGCTCGACCCAAGGTCTGGCCTTGATCCAATCCCATAGTTAGTATAGCCATTGTGTGGACCTAAGGTACTTGTTTGTTGGGCCTAGATCATTCAGCCCAGAATTTTGTCTTCGGCTTGATCCCATCAATGGGGAAGTTACAATATGTTAGTGGAGCTTGCATCGAAAATTAGTGTCGGACACATTAAAATAGAAAGTGGAACATTCGATATTGGATGAAGGGAGTATAATGATTTCACGTTGGTTTTTATTGTGTCTGTGGTAGCCGCTACTGTAAGTGGATTAAAATTATTAATTTTTCCATCTATCATTGGTCTCTGATGCTTACATAGTGAGTCCACTTTGGTTTCTGCAGCTTATATAATGTTTAGCTTCCTTGTTGCAGCTCATGATTGCCCTTTTCTTTCATATTGTTATAAGGGGAAAGGTTTGGGGAGTGAGGAACAAGGGTTAGGTTTCGGTTGATTCTGGATGTCGGAGTCTCTTTCTCTTCAAAATGATGCTTTATTTGCTTATCATGTTCATAGTTGTTAAGGCGGCAACAGGGTCCAGGAGCCTTGACCTTGAGGCAAAAAGGCGCGATCCTTTTCTATAAAAAGGCGCCAACAGGGATCTTGGTTGCTATGTTACATGTATCTATCTTTAGGCCTATAGGAAAACCTGGAAGAAGTACGAAAAACTTGTTCCTTGGATGCTCTCAATGTACTTAAAGCTGGACATTTTTCTATGTAATTTTTTAACAAAAAGTGTGTTCAATATGTGACTATATCTACCATAAATTCTTTTGTTTGCCATAATTGTTTTATAAATGCTAAATATAATCGTACTAGGATGATTGTTAGTGAAATAAGTTTTTTATGTCTTGTCCAGAACCTTTGACGATTTTCTACGACAAACTGATTGCATTCAGACCTAAAGAGTTGATGTTGTACAGTGAAAATTTCAAGGAAGAAAACTTGATTGGATTGACTCAATTTGGTAAGCTGTACCGTGGAAAAATTGGACATGAAGGGATTGTAGCAAGACCTCGTTACGTGACAATTAAAATATGGGATGAGAAATCAGGTTGTTTGGTATTGTGGAATGAGGATTACAGAATGGTTCAGGTATTTTATTACAATTGCTCAATTTGATTTCACTTGTATGCTCTAAAAATTGCAATCGTTTGATAAGACACTTTCTGTTTTCCAGGAAGAACTAAGTTTTCTTACAAATCGAAATGTGATCCATGAAGGCTTGCCCAAAGTGATTGGTTATTGCTTTGAAGAGGAGACGAAAAGCATAGTATACGATGTTAATACAATTGATAGGCTGGATAAATACATTCTGAGAGGTTTACTTGACTAACTTAATACTTTGTCATATCTATCTGACTATATTGTGATATGATGGTAGAAATACGCTAATCCCTTCTGTCTGGATCCGCTCTTCAAATATTCACATTTTGTTAAGTCCTAAAATGTCACAATATTATCATGCTAATGAGTAAATCTCTAATATTTTATTCTTGAATCTTAATCTACCCGAGTGGCCTTGCAAGAAAAGTTTGTCTTCCCAGAAATGTATCCTTGTATTCCATAGTTTAAAATGTGTTTTTTGATGTATCAATTGCTTCGTACACAGATGATGTTACCTGGTCTCAGAGGATTAATGTTGCACATAAGCTTGCTAACGTTTTGGCTCATCTTCATAATCAATCTTATCTGATATTCAACATTAGTACTCGTCATGTAGTACTTGATGAGGTAAGTTAGAACTTGATTATTTACTTTTAGCACAGGCACCTAATATCAAATTTTCTAATCCGCTTTCTTTGGACATTTAGAAGCACAATCCTATATTGCTCGACTTTGGATTGTTGAGTGGAGGGATCATTGGCGAAATGAACTATGCAAAAAGTTTTGTGCATATGGCTCCTGGGTATTTTGATCCATTTTATGCACAAACAAGTGTGTGCTTTAAGAATCCTTACTTGGAATTTGACTTACAATTTTATAAACTTGTTACTTACTTTGATGTATTTGGCAGTTTTGAAGAACATATGCTCTGATGTTTTCGCATATGGTGTTATCCTATTGGAACTGATAGCCAAGAGGATCTTCGATTCGGAGATCCCAACAAGTTTAGACGACGACGACGATGATGACATTGAACCTGGTGAATGGGCTGAGGATGAATGCAAGGCTCAGCGTTCAATTATCCATGATTGCTTCTTACACGGAGATGATTATTATGAAACTGATGGCTCGAAGATAATTGAGTTGTGTCTTAGTTGCTTGAATGCTAAACCTGGAGCTCGTCCGACCATGAAAACAGTTGCTAGGATTCTGGAGAATTTAGCTGTTTTCCAGTCCGGGGTGATGTGAATTTTGGCTTCTTTCTTTTGATTATGATCTTAGTTTAGACTGGATGGACAGCAAATGTCTATAATGCAGCTGTTTTAGCATCGGTTTGACCACTTCTGCACATAGTAGTGTTTTTGGGAGCAAACAGTTAATTTTAATGTATAGTTGTTCAAAAGCTTCTGAATTATCTTGGAAATTTTTTTTTGAAAACAAAACAGTGTTTTTCTTTCTTTTTCTTTTATTTTTACTAGGTGGGGTTAACATGGGAAATAAAAAAAATTAGTAAATTTCAATATGAGAAATTTACAATTGACTATTCGTGAGAGATAAGTTGGCATTCAGCAGTCTGGATCCTATCCGGAAGAGTTTTTTTTTAGCACATACGGAACGACTCAGAGCATGTGTTTTGAGACTCAGATAAATATTATTAGACTCAGAACAGGTGTTTTGCGCGGTAAAAAACAAAATAGGTATTTCGCAGCTCAGAACATGAGTTCGTTTTAAATCAATTTTAACCGTCAAATTTTTAATTCAACAGATGTGGAAAATTTCGCACTTGCGGAATTACCAAAATTTTTCCACACTGGAGCCAGTGTCGTGATTCAGATATTTGGTTCTCGAGTTTGAGATCCAAATATAACCCACTTGATGACTATAGTATATTATAATATAATATTCTCTCCATTCCTATTTAATTGTCGTTTAGAAGATTTATAGGTATCCAAATTAATTGTCGTTTAAGACTCTTTTATTAACTGTCAACAATTTATTCGAATTATACCCTCGACATTTCTTTTATTTACCATCCCTATTTTTTCCTTTCTTTTCTTATGCTATAGAAGTGAGAGAGGGGTAATATTGAAACTTTCAGTGAAAATGACAAGTTTCTTAATTTTTCTAAAATTGTCTAAAAAGTCTTATATTTAGGAATGGAGGGAGTATAATATAGTATTATCTAACAAACTACAATAGGAAATTTTACATAAAAAAAGAAGGAAAACTCAGGGGTTATTTTTGGAAAATTACATAAAAGAAACGAACAAAGCACTCTAACCAAAATAATTGAAAGCTATGAACATAAATTTTTAAGAGCATTTTGTGTTGATAATGAGAAGATGGGGTTAATTCTCCGGTTAAATTAAAATATCGAACCAAATCAAATTGAATTTCGCTATTTAATTGAGAATAAGTGTTGAACTCTTTTCGCTGTCTGTAAATTAATTAAAATATGAGCATTAGGAACTATTTAGGCTGAAATTAAAACGCGTGAATTAAATAGGAGAAACGAAAAATGCGAGGACTAAATATGTTAATTTCCCAAAAGAATATTAATGTCTCCTTCAAAAACTCTATCTACTTTCTCTCACTAGCTTTCTTAATTTGGTAAAGCCAATACCCCCATACTGTTCATTCTCTCTCAGCTCAATCACCAATCTGTAAGCTTTCTCTCTCTTCATTTTCCATTTTTTCCTACTGATATTATTACATTGCCTTTTACTTTTAGCTCTAGTAGCATTTTTTCTTCATCTCGAGGTAATAGAAAGGTATAGTAAATGATTTTGAATCAGCTTTCATGATTTATTATTACAATTGGAAAGTTAAAAAGGTAAAAAAAAAAAGGAATTTTTGTGTTACGGTTAGTTATTATTGCTTCTTCTGAGTTTAGTAAAAACAGTACGGAACAGTTTTGGTTTGATGATTTTGTTTTTCCTATTTTTGGAAAATCAGCAGCGGAGTAATTTTTTTTTTGGGTAATGGAAAAATAAAATTTGTTGTTTTACCTGAAGAAAGTATTAGTAGTAAAAAATGGAAATTCTGAGAAATTAAATAATATAATGATGAATTAAAGTAAATATGCTTTTTCTCTGTGTTTTGCTTCTTGAGCTTTCAGTTGTGTTTTCCCACAAAGACCATAGATGGGGGACCATTAACTTTCTCATTATAAAATTTGGGCTCTCCTTGTTTTAATTATAAAAAAGGTCGTAACTAGTGTACAAGGCTCCTGCATCAGTAGAATATAGGATAATAGGAATCTCCTATGTATTCAACCTTACCTTTATTTATTTTTATATAAGAGGCTGTTTCCGGGGTTGAACCTGTGACCAAACGGATAACAAGTAAACACTTGACCACCACGTAAAGCGCGGTCTTCTCCTTGTTTTAATTATTATTATAAAAAAAATTGAAATGCAGCTTCTGAATTAGTTCAATCTTACTGTTAATCCACTATAATCACTTCAAAACTAGATATTAAAAGTAGAATTGGAGGCTTTGTTTTTTTAAATGTTGGGGGAGGGGTGGCGAATCGAGAACTTATTGTTCCGAGTTAGAAGTGTTGAGAAATGAAATAAAATGCTTAGAATGTACTTGAATGGAGTCTATTATGAGTTTGATCTAGTTTGCTTATAAAACCTTGAGCATGAGGTTATTTAGAATTTAATTTTGGTTTGAAACTAGTATCAGAGACTAGAAGTCTAAGACCCAATTCAATCAGACTCTTAAGTTTTGGTTTGCTAGATATTCATTCCTCAATAAACTCTGTGACGGTTGGGGTTCTAAATAGACAGGAAAAAGGGGTTGGGTTGGGATGGGGAGGTCAGTTAATTGTACATATTGAAGTTATATTTGTGGGCATTTGTGGGTTGGCTTGAAGATAGTATTTCTAACTCTAGATATCTTTTGACTTTGGTTCCTTCTTGATTGGTTAATTGGGTCCATCAATCATTCTCATTTTGGTTGTTTATTATTGGAAAGGAACAGCTCATTTCAAAGGTTAAAAAACTTATGGTACTTCAATTCTTATTAGTGTCATTTTTGTGGTGGGGGAAAGCTCTGACTGTGAAAAAATAAGGGTGTTGATTGATTCTTTTAGAGCTGATTTGGATGGTAAAGTATGGCAGATAGTAATATTTTTGTGGGGTTGCATGAGTAAAAGTAACTTTTTATTTTATTTTATATATTCTTGGATTTTGTGCAGTAGGTGTGGGCTAGGGTGGAAAGTATAATTTCTATCACAGTAGTTGCATGAGGTTGAGGGACATTTACTCTGTATACTTTTCTAAAAATGCTAAGCTTTATGTGATTCTTTTGAGTTCTTACTTTAAGTGTGAATTCTTTGATATATTATTCTTTAGTGGTGGAGATTGAAACCAGCTGTGACTTTTAAGGAAGGCTAAAGAGAACTTCTTTCTATGCCTTGATAAGTTTATCAGATTTGGAGAGGATGAATATTTCAGAAGATTACTACTTTTTTGTTATGGGATCTTTAGGAACAGTATTTTGCTGATTCATGGCTTGAGTAAAGAGGTAAGTCCATTTGTAATGTGTAAAGAGGAAAACTTATTTGTTAAATTATGTTCTGATTGGTTCTCGGTCCTCCCTGAATGCTGATATGATGCTATTTTGTTTGTGTTGTCAGTGAAGGGTCAATTGAGTTGGAATCCGTTCACGAGTTCTTTCTCTGAGATGGAGTGGAGTGGAAAATGGGACTGGGATAACTTGGTCATGTTCAATTCAAAAGCAAGTGAAGGTTTTAAAAAGCTGCCAGTAACAGACTGGGAGATTGAGGATGGAGGGGAAATTGATGGCGGTTCGTTCAATTTGTCTGCCAGTGCTGTTGGCAGTGGTGGTTCACGCTCTGATTTGGCACATGGTTCTTCAGGGAAAAGCTCAATGTCAGCTTCTACAGATTCTTCATCGAAGGAGGGGATAAAAACATCTGGTTTCAATTTTGAGGCATTTGGAAGCTCTTCTGGAGCTATTATCAAGAAAATGGAGCCTGCAAGGGCTGAGCTATCTGGCATATCGTCGCCTTTGGAGGCCTCAGTGGTTTCTGCTGAACCGCCCACTGGTCTGAAACTTGGTTTTGAGAACAGCTGCACCGTGAGCAATACTAAGCGCCCCTTCTCTGTAGCCCCTCTATCACCTAGTGCAACAGTAAAAAAAGTAAAATCTTCTTCTCAGAATACATCTATCACCCGCTGCCAAGTGCAAGGCTGCAACCTTGACCTCTCTTCAGCTAAAGATTATCATCGTAAGCATAGGGTTTGTGAGAGTCATTCCAAATGCCCCAAAGTCATTGTGGGAGGTATAGAACGTCGCTTTTGCCAGCAATGCAGCAGGTAAGGTTCTTATATCGATGGCCGTTTGTGTTTTAAGAAATAAATCCCACCAGCCTTGCAGCTATTTTCATACTTTTGATGAAAATTAATATTACTATATGGTGATTCTGCTTAGTAACAGCTTGTTTCTGCACCTTTGAAGGTTCCATAGTTTGTCAGAGTTCGATGAAAAGAAGCGAAGCTGTCGTAGGAGGCTTTCTGATCATAATGCTAGACGCCGCAAGCCTAGGCAGGAAACGATTCAGTTTCATTCGGCAAAGCTCTCCTCCTCGTTTTATGGTATTCCATTTTCTGAATCCTCGACTATATTTCTATTTGTGTAGGCCATGGCTGTGCAAATATTAAGCATTCTCTTACATATGACAATTACCCCAGAACATATGTGACGCCATTTTCTTCAAGAACTATCTTTTCTAATGGCATCCGTTGATATCATTTTGCACTCAATTCAGTGATTAGTGTAGGAGGGTACTTCTAAAGTGGCTAGGTTAAAAATACTTTATTTCCCAATTTCTGCTGTCAGTTCAAGATTTTTTCTGCTTTATCTTTCTTAATTTTATGGGTGTGGCTGCTCACTGGGGAGATAGAAAGGAAAGCAGCAAATGTAAGTTTCATTGGTCAAAACATTTCTTCCAAGGATAGATGGTCTCTTCTGCATGCCCATCTCTAGTACTTATTTATAAATTCAACCAAACCTGTATTTTGGACCTTCTAGTGTTAATGTTCTCTGGCATTGCTAGATGGCAGGCAACAAATGAATTTAGCACTGAACAATACAAAAGGTGCCGGAAATTCAACCTGGGAAAGTGCAAATAGGTCCATGTTCACGCTAACGAAAGACTTTCATTTCGAGTCTGAGAAAACAGGACAACCTTCTATGTCAGGGATTCACTTGCAGTATGCAATCCCTATGCACAGCAGTTCATCCGGTGGCATCTCGGTATGCAAGGGAACCTCAGCCAAGGTTTTCACACAAGGTTTGGCCTTCTTAAATATTACATTTACATGGATCAGGAAGCTGTGAGAATTCTATCTAATTCCCTTGTATATTTCTAACATCATTTATAACCCGGTCTATGTTGTGATTCTTCTGTAGCTTTCCTGTTTGGATGATTAGTTGTACCATTTCTTCTGAAAGTACATACAAGGTCGACTGTGCACTTATATGTATAGTTGAGTTAGCGTTACCTCAATCCACAGTGCTACATATATTTACTCACATTTATGTTATATATTAGACCCCTAATTCTACTTTGTCTTTCTAACTATGAGACGTTCCAGTATAAATATTGCATCCTTTTGATGTTATCACCTGTAAGAATGAGCATAGGCTTTATCGTTTTGAACATTCCAAGATTCGATATTGGGGACTCGGAGCTAGGTGCTTAATTGTGCTGTTTGATCTATATTGTGACAAACATAGGTCTAAAGGTCTAAAACATGCTTTCTAGAAATCCTTTGTTTTACTATTTCTCGTGCAAGTCTAATTGGTTTTTGCTTTTACTCTTTCTTTTTAGGTTCGAAGGAAACCATGTTCTCCTCTAATTTAGATTCAGCACCCGAGTTTCCTCGTGCTCTCTCTCTTCTGTCAACAAATTCCTGGGTTTCATCTGAACCGGAATCAATTTCATTTGATCGTCACCTACATGCAAATCCCACCAGCATATCTCCGCCTGTGATGCATGCAATTCCCCAAGGCTTACCATTTGCTTCATCAGAGTACTGGCAGACTGAACAACAACAACAGTACACGACTCCAAATTTTCATAACTGCAACAGTAACTTCGGGTGACTGCCTCTGGGAACTCGGCTTTTCAAACCACATTATCTAGGCGTTTACTATTAGTTTTCCTTTTTTTTTAATGTAAACCCAAAACCAAAACTTCACTATTGAAGAAGAACGAAGAAGAATAACGATGGTCCAAGAAGATAACCAGAACTTCACTTTTTCTTGTTTGATTGCTTGAGATTTAGTCCATCTAAGAATCCTAGTACGACATCGTTTCTTGATGAGTCTCCTAGGTCTTTAGTTGATTTGACCTTACCGGCGGTGGTGCTACGGCGTCAATCGTCAATTGGGGAACAGATTTTGTTCCCGGTAATTTGAAGAAGAAGAAGAATAGGGAATGTAGATTTGACAGACGATGGCAAAGGCTCATGGGTTTCATATCCATGGTTGCAGGTGGTGGTTGTGGTGGGGGCGGAGGAAGATGGAGGGGGAGGGAGGGGATGGGTTTAGAATTTAGATGTTTTATTTTTTAGTTAATTTAAATTGAGTATTCATAGTTATTTTGTTTAACAATTGAGTACCCAAATTTTTCTTGAGAGAAATATGTTAAAATGTCTGAAATACCCTTAAAAAATGTCTCACATGTGAGGCACATGACTATCTAGTCGGTATCTAAACAGAAAATTGGACGGAATAATGTAATTGGCAGTACTTAAAAACGTGTAGAATGTAAAAAGATAAAATTATTTATTTAGGACTTTAAACTCCCTTAAAAAATACATTTAGAACGAAAATAATGGTTTTGCAAGAAAGACTCCCTAGCCCTTAGGGATAGGTACAAAGTTGTTACAAATAATCTTATCAAACGATACCTTCTGTCCATATCCTGTCATCATATGGCTAACAAAAGGAATAGAGGTATCTGAAATAGTCCTAGCACAAAAAGCTCCACAGACATCCCCACCACTAGGTGGCTAACAAAAGGGGGTAAAGAGTGAAAAGTTAAATAAACGGAGGATGAAAGGCGTCCTCCAGCTTTCGCGGGCCAATCAGCACATGTGCATTGGCTTCCCTGTAAATGTGTGAGAGATTAAAATCCGGTATGAGCCGAAGTAGTGCCCTACAATAAAAAAAATAACCGAACATAAAAGGGTGAATAAAAGCATCTGCATGAAGAATAAGATCAATCACGACTTTAACGTCCATTTCAATCGCAAGTTTCTAAATATGGATACTGAGTACACATAAAAGAAGGATTGCACATTATTATGGTGAGCATAATGAGGAATGATCAAAATTTCCACAAAAACCTATATTTCCCCAAGACAATGAAATCATTACTCTCACCACAAATCGACGCCCTTTGGTTTTTACAATCGCAATCATTCTAATTAACCTTCTTTCTCACCCTCAAGAATTGATCTCATTCACTGTTCTATTATTAACAAATTGTCACGTCTCTTCTTTTCTTTTTAAAGATTTACCATAATCTAAAATATATATATGATATTTAACAAATTGTCACGAAATATTAATGACATGTCATGTGTCAATGAGCACAAAATATGAGTCTGACAGTATTTAAGATTATATATTTAATAATGAATACTTAAGTTCATCTTATATACAGTATCATTCAAACATTTTATTATTATCAGGTTTACAACTATTGTAATCAAATACTATTAATTGTCTCGAAGATAGTTTCATATATACCGAATTAATAAAGTTTCTCTTATCCCATATGGGAAAAGGGCTTGTTACAAAAGTTAAGTTATATAAATGTGGTTCGAATTCTCTATACCACTCTACGTAACTCTTCATAAAATACTCATAATTTTTTTTTATAAAAAATTATTTATATATTCGTAACTAAATAAGATAAAGAGTGAATAGCAACTGATGGACTTTAACAATTTATGCTTTTCTTTTTTTAGACATAAACAATTTTTTTGTACTTTCTTAAACCTTAACTTTTTACGGGTGTTCAGAAATAAAAAAAAATTGAAAATCCGGCGAAAAATCTCCCGTTGTGTTAAACGCGGTCATTTTATTAAGGGTATTATTGTCTTTTTACAACCTATTTTCAGTGTAACCCATGGAACCCGACCCACCCGATGCAAACCAACCCACCCACCCGCACCCCAACCTGGCCTCTCATCTTCTTCTTCCCCAAATCCAAAACCCACCTGCAACTTTTTTTTTGCCAAGTAAAAAACCCACCTGCAACTTGCACCATAGTTTTTACTCCAAATCCTCCAAAAAACACAAAATTCCCCTCAAATCTCCCTCAATTTTTTCATCACCATAGTTTTTAGTGATGATGATGAATGGCCTTATAGCTTAAACACTTGTTTTCTTGAGAGATGAATTGAAAAAATTGAGGGAGATTTGAGGGGAATTTTGTGTTTTTTGGAGGATTTGGAGTAAAAACTATGGTGCAAGTTGCAGGTGGGTTTTTTACTTAGCAAAAAAAAAAAAGTTGCAGGTGGGTTTTGGATTTGGGGAAGAAGAAGATGAGAGGCCAGGTTGGGGTGCGGGTGGGTGGGTTGGTTTGCATCGGGTGGGTCGGGTTCTTTGTTTTGCTCCAAGTTATTTCATTTCTGAGGTGGAGGTGGACGGGATGTGGTATATGGGGCGAAGCTAGAGGAGCTTGGTAGTGGTGGTGGCCGGAAAAAATGGTGACATTGCAATGTTGAAAGAAGAGTTGGAGAAGATGAAGTTTGGTTCATGGGTTTTATTTCGGGTAGGTTTTAGATGTAAAACGGGTTCCCATTTGCTGCTCCGAATTACAAATATTGGGTCAAATTTTTACATTGTTGAAAAGACAATAATACCCTTAATAAAACGACACCGTTTTACTCAACGGGTGATTTTTGGCGGATTTTCAATTTTTTTATTTAGAGTGCCCGTAAAAAGATTAGGTCCAAGAATGTACAAAAAAATTGTTTATGTCTAAAAAAAGAAAAGCAAAAATTGTTAAAGTCTATCTATAGCTATTCACTCTAAAATAAAACGTACAACTATTTTATATTATTTTCTAAATCATCGTATAAAACTTGCATAGTAGTGTAATGCATGCTGTACCTTTAAAAGTGTACAAATCTAAATGCATACATCCTTGTATTTTGTAGCAATTGGATAGGAGAAGCTGTGATATTTGTTTTCTTTCTTTTTTGAATTGTACAACAAAAACCATCCCTTTTATACAAGAACTTTAATGATCAAATTTTCTTTATGAAACTCACAAAATTCTTCTACTTTATTAAAGTTTTAGTCAAAGAAAAGGTAAACTCAAAAGTAAATTATGGTAATTCTTGAGTTCAGTTTGTGAAAGTCCATAAAGTGCTGGGTAACAAATAAGTTTTCAAACCTCAGAGCTAAATAGAGAAGATAATCATATGTTTTTGAAAGACGATTTATAAATTTAAAATCTAAATATGTAATCTCATAAAATATTAATTCCTCCATTCAAACCTAAATCTCTACTCAGCATAACATGTATATGATCTTTAACATATCGACAAATGTCATTATTGTTACACAGACCACCAGGTCTTGAGACTTTCTTAGGGGATATTTTCTATTTATTTCCCGTCTATTAGAAAGAGCGGCTAAACCATCGGACCAGATAGGTGTTGGTAGCTTGACCGCTTTACCAAGAAAATAGATAGGCTTTCGGTGTATAGAAAAACAAGAATATATCACTCAATTTTTTTTTTAATTTTTTCATATAAATGTTCACAAAATTAATAATATATTATTGACCCTACTTATCCAAACATTCGATGTTGTTAGTGTCTTTTATTTTTCTTTTTTTTAGATGTAAAAATTTAATCTCTAATGTCCTAAATTACGAGTCAGAAACTCGACCACTATTATCAGATTTATAGTTTACTTGATGTTGTTAGCTTGGGGTGGGGAAATTTGGTAAAGGAGTAGTTAATGTGTGGTACAATTTCTTTGCTCAAAATCCATCCATCCATCCAAACTGATCATAGACAACCTACTCAACTGAGAGTTTGCATCACTTCCACAATTCACATTAATTTGCTTCTCAGGCAAGCATTTTTCATTAGTTTGGTATGAAGTATTAGTATTTATTTAACATTACTTCTTATATTCACATTAGTTAGGTTTATTTTGTCCTTTGGGCAGTGTCGGGGGCAACCTCTATTGAGACAATTCGGATTTGTAAGCCATTTTTTTTTAGTATGTGTAAAATAATTTTGGTTACTTGAATAAAAAAAAATTACGGTCAAAATATATTTTTAACCTAATAGACAAACATATGTTAGGGATAGGTCCTAGCACACGTTGAGCATGTTAGGGCATCTGTTGAGAACACATGTTAGCAGGGACGAAGACAGGGGCTCCCAAGATTTTTAAAAATATTAATAGGTATAGTAATTTTATATGTAGTTCGAAAATTTTTATCAGTTTCGGCCCTCAAGATTTTTTTTTGCCGTTTTTATATAGTTCAACATATTGTTGCAGTTTCGCCCCCCAACACCAAATTTCTGGCTTCGTCCCTGAATGTTAAAACGATGTGCCAATCATGTTACAATACGTGTTGAATTTCTGTCTCGTAGGTGCTGAATAAATAGGTGTTTAATATTTGAGCCACAACCATTCTTATTACTTATTACTCTCTCTGTTCCAAAATGAAGTCAATTTTCATATTCATTTTGCATAAAGGATAGTCAAAGCGATTTAACTAAATCCTAGCCAGCGTTTGAGGTTTCACAACTGGTTCTCGTAACACGTCTCCTTTCTTTCTTCTTCTTTGGACGAGATAACTCGGAGGCCATCGGTAGGACATTCGAACATAGGGAAAAGAGGAAGGAACGAGCTCTCGATGTGAAGAAAGGCCTCGCCAGCAAGCCGGTTCGGTCAATCATCGCTAGTTATTCCCTCCGTTCTCAATTATGTGTCGCATAAATATACTTTATCAGTTTTTAATTATCCATCACTTTAAAAAATTAAAATAGCACTAAATGTAGTTTTTCCACAGTTATCCATACCTTTAATTAATTTAATCAACAACTAATTTTAATTGTCCCAACATAAATGAATGGTAAAAGTGTCTATCTATATTTAAACTAATATATTTCAATAATTTTTTTAATTCGAGTGCATTTTCTTAAAGAGACAGATAAATGGAAACGGAGGGAGTACTATACTATGTCAAATTTTTATTTTTACTCCATCTAAATTATAAGAAAAAATATAATAATAACTTTTGTGTAAGAAAATCCATCTAAAATCACAAGAATAAATGTAACTCCTCCATTTCAAAATAGTGTTAATATTTTTACTTTAATTTTGTTCTCAAAATAGTGTTAATATTTGCAATTTCAATGAACAGTTAATAAAATTTTCTATTTTACCCCTTCTTACTCATTTTCTAATCACTATTTCAATTTTAAAAAAATAGTTAATGAAGATATGTTGGTCTTTTTTACTTTGACTCTTATAGTTTTTAAGAATTTATTAATTTATGTGAAAAATATAAATATTAATACTATTGTAAATTAAATAAAAGGGAAAATGTGGAAGTTGGAGCATATACTACTCAAACCTTTCTTGAGTCATGATCATAATCATGAGGAATCATATACTCCACCGTGGATATGATTATCACTTTTGCTTGGCTTTTTTTATTTTTTATTATCATTTTATTCAAATGAAATTATTACCATCACGCATAAACTGGTCAACAAAATTTGGTCCCATTTATATAATGATTAGAGATCCTCCCATAGTTTGAGAAAAACGTGAATTGATTATAGTTTCACACTTTAACTTTTCACAACAACGAGTACTCTAATATTAATTCGGTAAAGATTTATATGTATTTATATATGTACTTATTTTTTTACTCAATCATTCATAATTGATCACGTGTGTATATATATATATATATATATATATATATATATATATATATATATATATATATATATGTGTTAAAATCTCACATCATTATTAGTGAAGCAAATTTGTTCTTTATAAGGATTGGACAATCCTCCCTCTTAAGGTACCTTTTGAGGGAATGAAGTTAGCCCTAAGTCTCATTTTCTACATGGTATCGTAGCCACCTAGTTCGATGTTGGACCCCATTATTGTTCACTGTCCCGGATGCCCACCTGTAGCCAGTGAGGGTGTGTGTTAAAATCTCACATCGATTAAAGCTAGTGAGCAAATTTGTTCTTTATAAAGATTGGACAATCCTCCCTCTTAAGGTGCGCTTTTGAGGGAATGAAAGTTAGGCGCAGTCTATTTTCTACATGGTATCAGAGCCACCTAGTTCGATGTTGGACCCCATTATTGTTCACGGTCCAGATGCCCAGCCTTGGCCGTGAGGGTGTGTGTTGAAATCCCACATCGACTAACTAGTGATTAAATTTGTTCTTTATAAGGATTGGACAATCCTCCCCCTCTTAAGGTACCTTTTGAGGGAATGAGTTAGGCCCAAGTCCATTTTCTACAATATAATTATAAAAAATATACACATGATCAATTATAAATTGTGAGTACATGTATGAGCACATATACTCCCATTAACTCTTAGCCCTTAAGTTGTTTAACTAGAATCTCGAATTCAAATTTTGCATACATAGAAGACTTCGCCTCCCACTAGCAAGTTGTGGATCATATAGTAAAACAAATTGAATTAGTTGTAGATCACAGCGTAAAAAATGAGATTTTATTTTGGTAAGAAATAAGTTATTATCATTATAAAATTTGTTTCAGTATCAATACGTGCAATACACTTACTTAGGCCATAAAAATCAATTTCAGAGAGAGAATTCGACTTAAATTGATTTTTTTTACATACACGTATTACACTTAATAGTCCCGGAACAATTTTAAGGAAATAACAACTTTGTCCGAACCAAGATAAAACTATTCGTGAACATAAATAAATACGAAAGAACAAGAAAACCACACGGAGAGCAAAAAAGGAAGGAGAGAGAAAGAAAGGGCCGTTTTTTGATAAATGAGAGAGCGACTGATACATACAACTTACAACAGATGTAGATGTAGATATAGAGAGAGAAAGTAGTGGCCACCAAGTACTAGTAAGATAGATAGAGAGAGAGAGAGAGAGAGAGACAGACCTGGAGGCGGAGGAGTGTGGATTGGGTGGCGCCTGGGGGAGGAGAGGCGACGGCGGAGACTGGTCGATAGGGTTGGAAGGTGAGCTTGCCATGCTGAGGCAGATCATCGGACAAGTTCAGGAGCTTCTAGAACTCTACGGCGGTTCTCCTCCTCATCCTCCTACGACGACGTTTCCTCCGACTAATAGTTACTTTTTCAGTTTTCAACCTCCTCTTCCGCCGCCGGAGCACCACCAAAATAGGTAGTTTTCTCTCTATATATATATCTCCGTTTGTAACGTTTATTGTAATTTAATGTTCAATTTGTTTACAAGTTTTTAATTCAAATTGATGCTTTTTTAGGTTAAGTTTTTTTATAATACGTTTTCAATTTTGCAATTAATTGTTTATATTTCAAGCGTTTTTATTTCTGAAAATATTTCCTTATATTTATCAATTTTCTGTTATTGTGCCTCTTTTTGATGATCTGTGAGGGGATGGAAGATTATAGTGATGGCTATGGTGTTATGATATCTGCGTTATATGTAACTTGCTGTTACTATTACATTTTAAATTTTCCAGAAAAGATCAATTGATGCCTTTCGTTCTTAATTTACGACATCTGAGGAAACACGAAGTGAATTCCGAGTTTGGATAATAGATAATGCTGAATAGGCAAAGCTTTTCTGTATTGTCACTTGCGTGCATAGGTTTTTTTCCTTTATTCAAGAAGCCGAAATCCTTTAACTCCATCAATTGCTTGTGTTCCAATTTCTCCCACGTGTCCTAGTTCCTGCATATTGGCTTCTTTTGTTTTGGCAGATTAGTAAAAGTGTGCACCCGTTAAAGCAATATACACATGTTATTTGACCATCTTCTAGACGTTTTTCAAGGACATCCAACTCTTTTGGGGCTTTTCCGAGAACGTTTCTTCCCCAAATGAAGCTAATCAGCTTCCATTTTGTTGTGTTTGTCCTGCACTCACTATTAGTTTACGAGTAATGATAATTCTGATTTCCTCACAATATCCTTATATCTAATAGTACAGAATTATTATTTTTTTCTCCAAGAGATGGAATTCATTTAGAATTCGACAAATTTAATCGTACAAATATTGAGAGTTTTCTACATTATAAATGGCTAGTCGGATTTTGCAAATAAATACTATGACAAGCTCGCGTTGTCGTTGCCATCCCACTCTTATCCTTCTTAGGCAGGATGCCAGAAATTCCTGATTTACTTTAGTTGCTCAAAATTTATACCTATGGAAATGCTAGGTTAAGGAAGAATTACACTGTGTAAGTCCTAGTGAAGCTAAGTTAATTAATCCATTACCACCTTAGTTTTAAAAAGTGCGCCCGAGGCGCAGCAGATATCGCATCAAGTGGCTGAGGCGAAGGGGTGTCTTGGAGGTGCGCATTAAGTGCGCGCTCGGAGGCGACACATTTTTGGGGTGAGGCGCAGGTGATTATTCCCCCTCTTATATTGACCTAATCCCAAAAAATAAGCGTAATCAATCTCTCTTCTCTTGCCGCTCTCTGCCTTCCTTCAGTACCAGGTACATTTTCTCTTCTTCCTTCTTATGTCTCTCTTCTCTGTCTTTTTTTCTCCATCACCTTCTGATTTTTTATTCAACCTTCTTCTTAATCTCTGATTTTTTTTATCCCTGTTTATTTTTTAATCTCTGTTTTTTCTCTCTTCTCTGTCTTGTTTTCCTCCATCACTTTCTGATTTTTTAAACTCTAATTATTATTTTTCAATCTTCTTCGTCTTCTTAATCTCTAATTTTTTATCCTTGTTTATTTTTTAATCTCTGATTTTTTTTTATCCCTGTTTTTTTAATCTCAAATATATGCTTTTTTGTTTAGTATTTATAATATTGAAATCATGTTTCTAGTATAAAATATTATGTAAATTTAATTTATAAATATTTTTGCAAAACAAAGTGCGCCTCGCGTCCTTGAGACGTGCGCCGCTTCGCCTCAGTGCACCTCTCGCCTTTTAAAACTAAGATTACCACTACAGAGAAAATTCTGCTTTCTCGTGTTCAGTGTGTACTTTCTTTGTATATAGTTAGTGTTTGAGTGATTGGGTTCAAACAAAATTAGACATGTTTATTTGATTATTTAGACAACTTTTTTCAAAATGGGTCCTTTTTGTTAAGTGAAGTAATCTTCCTTCAGTCTTTTCTGGTGTCTTCCATTTGCATTGAATGTTGGCTTCTTTTTTTCTGTCTTTTGCTTTAGTACCACATGTAATCTTCCCTTAGTGTTATCAGTTTTTTTTAAATACAATTTAGTCTTTCTCTGTTGAACAGTATGAGATGAATACTTAGGTTACCAGATTGCAAGTGTTCAGAGGCTAGTATTCGTTTATCTATTCCCTTAGTGTGTTCAAATATGTTAAAGCGGGCAGGCTTTCATTTTCAAACTGCTGAATTTATATCTCATTTTCAAACTGCTAAATTTAATACCAGCTATCAAAGTTTAATGGTTCTTGCAGAAGTAAAAATGGCATTTGATCCAAATTGATGATGGCACTTTTGTTTCAATACTTTCAGGTTCCTTTTCCTAAGTCGGTAAATTCACATATCTGCAATAAGAACCAAGTATTTCTCATCATATTTGAATGTACATTTCATATTTCAACTTCCTTTTGAGAAAATCGTGTTGAACTGTTTGGATAACTGTTTCATAACAAGTCCGAACTTACTTGAGCGTCTGAGTGGGGATAATTTGAATATTTTTTAATCTATATATTTTCCACAGCTGGTGCCTCTTGAACCTAGATGATAGCTCTGTAGAAGATAACTGCTACAACCTTATAATGACTGCTGGAAAATCTGAGAACCTCAAAATGTTGGAACCTGGCAAGCCTCCGCCTGCAAAGAAAGCACGCAAGGAGCGGAACCGCGGAAAATTGGCCGAATCCATAAGTTCTACTGAGAATATGGAGCAACATATCTGGAAAGAATTTCCAGAAGATCTCTTTGAAGCTGTCGTTGCAAGGCTCCCCATTGCTACATTTTTCCGCTTCAGATCAGTTTGCAGAAAATGGAATTCGTTGCTCACTTCTCAAAGTTTTTCTCAGCAATGTGCTGAAGTTCCACAATCCCAACCTTGGTTTTACACCATTACTCATGAAAATGTGAATACCGGAGCTATGTTTGACCCTTCAATGAAGAAATGGCACCGCCCAACTGTTCCTGCTTTGCCAACAAAGCTAATTGTCTTGCCAGTAGCTTCAGCAGGAGGTCTTGTATGTTTCCTTGACATTGGACACCGGAGCTTCTACGTTTGCAACCCTCTCACTAGATCTTTTAGAGAGTTGCCAGCCAGGTCTGTTAAGGTCTGGTCTCGTGTGGCTGTTGGAATGACTCTGAATGGAAACTCAGTTAGCGGTGGATACAAGATCCTTTGGGTTGGATGTGATGGTGAGTATGAAGTTTACGACTCCATCCGGAACCATTGGGCCCGTCCAGGGATCATGTCCCCCAACATTAAGCTCCCATTGGCACTTAACTTCAGGTCCCAGGCAGTGTCCATAGATGACACACTTTACTTCATGCGTTCGGACCCTGATGGGATTGTGTCCTACAATATGAATTCCAGGAGTTGGAAGCAGTTCTTAATCCCATCCCCGATACACCTGAGTGACCACACATTAGCAGAATCCGAAGGAAGGATCATGCTCGTTGGGTTGCTCACGAAGAATGCTGCCACATGTGTTTGCATATGGGAGCTTCAAAAGATGACACTCTTGTGGAAGGAGGTTGACAGAATGCCAAATATATGGTGCTTAGACTTTTATGGTAAGCACGTTAGGATGACATGTTTGGGTAACAAAGGTTTGCTTATGCTATCCCTAAGATCAAGACAGATGAACCGGCTCGTTACCTACAACCTAGCAAGTAGGGAATGGCTGAAGGTTCCTGGATGCGTGTTACCGCGTGGGAAAAAGAGGCAATGGATCGCCTGTGGTACTGCGTTTCATCCTTGTTTGACTGCTCTTGCTTAGTTTAATAATCCCAAGTTCCCACATGTTAGTTTCGACATCTGTTTGAACAGAAGTCTTCCCTGTTTCAGTTCCAGACTTTACTCACGAGTATCCACATCTCAACTTTAATTATGATGAATACGAAAGCACCCGCACCTGTTGGGTTTGTTTTATATTTTATTTGCTGTACAAACATCTTGGTAGTAGATCCTAAATTAACTGTTTTTGAGATAGTTAATGAAATGGTATTTGGGTTCATTGTCCGGTCAAGAAGCTTTGTATTTCACTGTTAGTCTTCTTCTTTTTTCTTTTTTTTTAAAAGGTAAGACTCGATAGTTAGACCCCCTACCCAAACCAGAGAGTTCTTAGTCGGATAGGATTTAAATCGCGATAATTGGTAGAGACCTAGAGCCAACAGGATACCAACCCTAGACGAGATTCGAACCTGCGTTGTTGGATTGCTAAACTCACATCATTCCAGGCTTGCCAACTCGCTTGTGTCCGGTATGCCACTGTTAGCCTTTGGTGCCCTCCTTACTTTCCTGTCTTGAGACCTCCCCAAAGTTCTCCTCCATAACAAATGTTTCCTCCCTGTCTTAAATTGCATATTCATTTTTTATTCGAAATGAATAGAAAAGTTCACATCCGATTTGAAATAGAAGAGTAACATTCTATCTGAATAATCCATCATCTTAGAAACAGTCCCTAGTTCAGTCTTCCACAGATTCAAGACCAGAAAATGCTAAAATCAACCAAGACCACCCAAATAAAAACACGCACAACCAAAGGAGAAATAAATGGAGAATAACTACTTAAAATATATTAGCAAAAAGATTTATATATTCCATCAGTCATTTTTCAGACATGATAGTGAAGAACTCAACACATAGGAGAGTCTATTTTGGTTTCTACATTTTGAACAGTAAATAGGCAACACAAACTATAACAAGGATCCCTCTGCCTAAATCACAAGATCTATAGAACAATTAGGCCATGCCTCCACTTGTGGCTGTCCTGATTATCTGGAACAGAGCTGCAACGAGACATAATTTTCATTAGAGAGCCAAATATAAGTTCAGAAAACATGGAGATCGTTAATTCAAATAAAACAGACATCACATTCTACAGAAAATCAAAAACTGGTTTCCATGTAATTCAAATTACAGCCTCAGAAACGATTATATCAATACCAGGATTATATCTGCCTTTCACAGTTTATATATCTCTGGACTAGAAGAATTAAAAATTGAGTATGTAAGAAAAGATTAGCGAAAGCTTACAGGATCCAATGACCACAAAGACGAAGAAGCCAAGTAAGATAGGGCCAACAGGGTAGTTGCTTCCCTTCTTAGCAGTAGTTTCTGGGACTGATCCACGCTTGGTAATGTTCTTCTCGAACTTCTCTACCTTCCTATCAGCTAGGCGCCTTGACGTTGTCTATAGGAAATCGTTAATGTTAGTAAGGTTAACGGATAATAGTACCTTCTATCTACATATATAAGGTAGCACTATCGACATGATATTGCATATGCAGATCAACAGATGATGAATACAATATAAGTGCATCCTCCCCCAGCAAAACAAACCTTAGTCAAAGAGGACCAGGTCTAAAAATTCCATACCAATTAAGTAGGTAGAACCAGCTACAAGGCACCTAGTAATTGATCTTTTTCTAGGCAACAACTTATTACTACCTCCATACCATAATATAACTCATTTATGATACATAACGAAAATTAAGCAAGCAAAAAAGCAATGTATTTTGTTAGTAGGATGTCGATTTGTGTGGTGTCGCTTATACATTTATCATCTAAATGAACCAAAATATACTCTATATACTAATTTAATTTTTTTCCTTTCACCATGCTGGAGATATTACTCTCCTACATAAAACTTATATACCACTTATTCTATTCTATTTAAAAAAATAATATTGATATTTCGATTAAAAAAACACCTCATTTTTTTAAGTGATATACAAAACAAAAAAACCTAACACAAAATCAAATCTACCAGGAATATAAATTCAAACCTAACCAAAAAAGTTGTTAATTTCCTGTCACCAATTCAACGAAAAAATAATCATCCTATAATCTTTTTTTAACTGATAGCCAAATTGAAAATGTATAAAGAATTAATCTTTCCATCAGATCTGCTTATCAAAGCACTCGAAAGATCTCTAACTGAATCGTTATAATCAAAATTTCCTCCCCATAATCACTATCCTTATCATTAATTATATAACAAATTACACACAAAATATGCATGATACAATCAAATTAAACAAAACAAAACAAAAAAAATCAAAATCGACATTCACAGAATTATGATAAGGAAATAAAAAAAATAAAACAGAGATTTGAAAAGAATTGTATATACCATGGTTACAAGGAAATGCCGGCAACAAATAGATCAGGAGACACCGGAGAATTTCCGGCTTTATATTTTTTTTTTGGTATTATATTTATCAGATTTATTTTTTTTCTTTTAGAGCTGATTTATTTTTTTTATAGTTGAAGGAAGAAGAATAGAGATCTCTCGAGTTCCACCGAGTAACGCGTCGCGTCGTCGGTTTCGTAATAAAGGATGCGTGGCCACTTGTAATTGGATGATGTTTTGCACGTCAGCAGCGGGGTTAGATAGAAATAATTTTTTACGATATTTTTTTTTGAGAAGAATAAAAACAAATATTGTTGCAGCAGTTGTAACATACAAATATTTTCTTTTAGAAAAAAGGTATTTAGATGTACTTGCCGTAACGGAATTGAAATAGTAATATACAGTGTAGTTTGACTCCTTAATCGACACTCTTAATTTCAATTGTGTGTTGGATATAGATGTAAGATGGATAAATTGTGATTTTTGATGTTTTATACATTCTCTTTTTTTAGTTAGTGAAAGAGGATAGTGTGACGTAAAAGTTATGTCAGCTATACATTCGGAGAGTAAAGTTTCCAAAGAGGAGAGCATGATGCATAGGTTACACTTAAGCAGGGACGAAACTAGAAAATTTATTTTTGGGTACTGTCAAACGGGCTGGTCCGCCCTGCGCAAGCTCAAATCAAAACGGTCTGGGATGGACCAGGCCCGGTCTCGATTATTGTCAAGTTTTGTCATAATCTTGCATTAATTATCACGAATTTTGGCTGTTCGGACTTAAATTTTTCAACTGTTGCAACCGGTGAATAATCTCGATTATTGTCATATTTTGATAAAATCGTGTAATCACGAATTTTGGGTTTCGCAATCGAATTTTTCAATTGTTGCGACCAATGAATAATTATTGTCAAGTTTCGAAACAAAATCTTGTACTAACCATCACAAATTTTGGGTATTCGGACTCGAATTTTTCAACTGTTGCAACCGGTGAATAATCTCGATTATTGTCAAGTTTTGACAAAATCGTGTATTAACCATCACGAATTTAGGGTCTTCAGGCTCGAATTTTTCAACTGTTGCGACAGGTGAATAATCTCGATTATTGCCAAGTTTTGAAATAATCGTGTACTAACCATCACTAATTTAGGTTCTTCGAACTCAAATTTTTTAAGTGTTGCGGCCAGTGAATAATCTCGATTATTGCCAAGTTTTTAAATAATCGTGTACTAACCATCACTAATTTAGGTTCTTCGGACTCAAATTTTTTAAGTGTTGCGGCCGGTGAATAATCTCGATTATTGTCATTTTTGACAAAATCGTGGCGACCAGTGAATAATATCGATTATTGTCAAGTTTTGACAAAATCGTGTACTAACCATCACGAATTTTGCGTATTTGGACTCGAACTATTCAACTGTTGCGACCGGAGAATAATCTCGATTATTGTCAAGTTTTGACAAAATCTTGTACTAACCACCACAAAATTTGGGTATTCGGACTCAAAAAATTCAACAGTTGCGACCGTTGAATAATTCGATTATTATCAAGTTTTAACAAAATCGTGTACTAAATATAACGAATTTTAGGTTTTCGAACTCGAAGTTTTCAACTGTTGCGACCCGTGACATTACGGATTTTAGGTATTTGGCTCAAAATTTTCAAATGTTGCGAAAAGTGAATAATTTCGATTATTGTCAAGTTGTGACAAAATCATGTACTAACCATCACGAATTTAAGGTCTTCGGGCTCAAATTTTTTAACGGGTGCGACCGGTGAATAATCTCCATTATTGTCATGTTTTGACAAAATCGTGTACTCATCACGAATTTATGGTTTTCAGACTCGAATTTTTCAACTGTTGCGACCGGTGCATAATATCGATTATTGTCAAGTTTTGACAAAATCGTGTACTAACCATCACGAATTTTGGGTATTCGGACTTGAATTTTTCAACTATTGGGACCCGAGAATAATCTCGATTATTATCAAGTTTTGAAAATATCTTGTACTAACCATCACGAAATTTGGGTATTCGGACTCAAAATTTTCAACTGTTGCGATCGGTGAATAATTCGATTATTGCAAGGTTTTAAAAAAATCATGTACTAAGCATCATGAATTTTGGGTTTTCGAACTCGAATTTTTCAACTGTTGCGACCCGTCAATAATCTCGATTATTGTCAAGTTTTGACAAAACCATGTACATTACGAATTTTGGGTATTCGGCTTTAATTTTTCAATTGTTGCGAAAGGTGAATAATCTCGATTATTGTAAAGTTGTGACAAAATTGTGTACTACCATCACGATTTTGGGGTCTTCGGACTAAAAAAATTTAACTGTTGCGACCGGTGAATAAGATCGATTATTGTCATGTTTTGACAAAAATGTGTACTAACCATCACAAATTTAGGGTTTTCAAACTCGATTTTTTTTTGAACTGTTACGACTGATGAATAATCTCGATTAATACCAAGTTTTGACAAAATCGTGTACTCATGAATTTAGGTTTTTCATACTAGGATTTTTCAACTGTTGCGACTGGTGAATAATCTCGATTATTGTCATGTATTGACAAAATCGTGTACGTTATCACAAATTTTAGGTATTCGGACTCAAAATGTTCAACTGTTTCGACCGGTGAATAAACTCGATTATTGTCATGTTTTGACATTATCTTGTACTAACCATCACAAATTTTGGGTATTCGGACTTGAATTTTTCAACTGTTGCGACCAGTGAATAATCTCGATTATTCTCAAGTTTTGAAAAAAACCGTGTACTAACCATCACGAATTTAGGGTCTTCGGACTCAAAATTTTCAACTGTTGAGACCAGTGAATATTCATGATTATTGTGAAATTTTGAAAAAACCGTGTATTAACCATCACGAATTTAGGGTCTTCAGACTCGAAATTTACAACTCTTGCGACCGGTGAATAATCTCGATTGTTGTCAAGTTTAGAGAAAATCGTGTACTAACCATCACGAATTTAGGGAATTCGGACTCGAATTATTTAACTATTGCGATTGGTGAATAATCTCGATTATTGTCAAGTTTTAACAAAATCGTGTACTAACCATCAAGAATTTTGGGTTTTCCGTCTCGAATTTTTTAATTGTTGCGGCCGGTGAAAAATCTTGATTATTTCCAAGTTTTGACAAAATCGTGTACCAACCATCACAAATTTAGGGTATTTGGACTCGAATTTTTCAACTGTTGTGAGCGGTGAATAATCACGATTTTTTTCCCAAGTTTTGACAAAATCGTGTACTAAGAATCAGGAGTTTAGGTTTTTCGGACTCGAAAATCGTGCATTAACCATCACAAACCATGTATTAACCAACACGAATTTAGGGTCTTCAGACTCAAAATTTTCAATTGTTGATCTTGATTATTGTCAAGTTTAGACAAAACCGTGTATTAACCATCACGAATTTAGGGTCTTCGGACTCGAGTTTTTCAAAACTATTGCGATAGGTGAATAATCTCAATTATTGTCAAGTTTTGACAAAACCGTGTACTAACCATCACAAATTTATGGTCTTTAAACTCGAATTTTTCAACTGTTGTCTGCCGGTGAATAATTTCGATTATTGTCAAGTTTTGAATAAATCGTGTAATAATCATCACAAATTTATGGTATTCAGACTCGAATTTTTCAACTGTTGCAAGTTTTTAATTGCGACCGGTTGAATAATTTCGATTATTGTCAAGTTTTTAAAAATCGTGTACTAACAACCATCATGAATTTTGGGTTTTCGAACTCGAATTTTTCAACTGTGCCGGCCGGTGAATAATATCGATTATTTCCAAGTTTTGACAAAATCGTGTACTCACAAATTTAGGGTAATTCGACTAGAATTTTTCAACTATCGTTAGGGGTGAATAATCTCAATTATTCTCAAGTTTTGACAAAATCGTGTACATTAACATCACGAATTTAGGGTATTCGTACTCAAAATTTTCAGCTGTTACGACCCGTCAATAATCTCGATTATTGTCAAGTTTAGACAAAATTTAGGGTCTTCGAACTCGGATTTTTCAACTGTTGCGACAGGTGAATAATCTTGTTTATTGTCAAGTTTTGACAAAACCGTGTGCTAACCATCACGAATTTTGGGTATTCGGGCTCAAAATTTTCAACTCTTGTGAAAGGTCAATAATCTCGATTATTCTCAAGTTTTAACCAAATCATGTACTGACCATCGCGAATTTTGGGTTTTCGGACTCGAATTTTTCAACTGTTGCGACCCCATTAATAATCTCGATTATTGTCAAGTTTTGAAAAAAACACGTGTACTAACAAAATTACAAATTTTGGGTATTCGGGCTTGAATTTTTCAACTATTGCGATAGGTGAATAATCTCGATTATTGTAAAGTTGTGACAAAATCGTGTACTAACCATCACGAGTTTTGGGTATTCGGACTCAAATTTTCAACTATTGCGATCGGTGAATAATCTCGATTATTATCAAGTTTTGACAAAATTGTGTACTAACAACCATCACGAATTTATGGTCTTCAAACTCGAATTTTTCAATTATTGCGACTTATGAATAATCTCGATTATTTTCAAGTTTTGACAAAATCGTGTACTAATAATCACGAATTTAGGGTCTTCGGATTCAAAATTTTCAACTGTTGCGACCAGTAAATAATCATGATTATTGTCAAGTTTTGAAAAAATCGTGTATTAATAACCATTACGAATTTCGGGTTTTCAGGCTCAAATTTTTTAACTGTTGCGACCAGTGAATAATCTCGATTGTTGTAATGTTCTTACAAAATCGTGTACGTTCATCATGAATTTAGGGCCTTCGGGCTCAAATTTTTTAACTGTTACGACTGGTGAATAATGTCGATTATTGTCAAGTTTTGACAAAAACATGTACTAACCATCACGAATTTTGGGTATTCGGGCTCGGATTTTTCAACTGTTGCGACCGGTGAATAATCTCGATTAATGTCAAGTTTTGACAAAATCTTGTACTAACGATCACGAATTTTTGGTATTCGTACTCGAATTTTTCAATTGTTGCGATATCTGAATAATCTCGATTGTTCTCAAGTTTTAACAAAATCGTGTATTAACACCATCATGAATTTTGGGTTTTCGAAATCGAATTTTTCAATTGGGTTTTAACAAAATCGTGTATTAACACCATCATGTACTAAGCATCACGGAATTTGGGTTTTCGGACTCAAATTTTTTAACTGTTGCGACCCTTGAATAATCTTGATTATTGTCATGTTTAGACAAAATCGGTTACTAAATTTTCAACTGTTACGACCTGTTAATAATCTCGATTATTGTGATGTTATGACAAAACCGTGTACAAACCATCACGAATTTTGGGTATTCGGACTCAAAATTTCAACTATTGCGACTAGTGAATAATCATGATTATTGTCAAGTTTTGAAAAACCGTGTATTAACCATCACAAATTTAGGGTCTTCATACTCAAATTTTTTAATTGTTGTGACCGGTGAATAATCTCGATTATTGTAATGTTTTTACAAAATCGTGTACATCACGAATTTAGGGTCTTCGGTTACAACCCGTCGATTATTCTCATGTTTTGAGAAAATCGTGTATTAACCATCACGAATTTAAGGTCTTTAGACTCGAATTTTTCAAATGTTGTCACTACTGAATAATCTCGATGATTGCCAACTTTTGATGAAAATTGTACAAACCATCACGAATTTAAGGTCTTCGGACTCAAAATTTTCAACTATCGCGACCAGTGAATAATCATGATTATTGTCAAGTTTTGAAAACCGTGTATTAACCATCACGAATTTGGGATCTTTATACTCAATTTTTTTTATTGTTGCGACCGGTGAATAATCTCGATTATTGTAATACTTTTACAAAATCGTGTACGTTCGTTCCATCACGAAATTTAAGGTATTCGGACTCAAAATTTTAAACCGTTGCGACCGGTGAATAATCTCAATTTTATTCGAGGTCAGAAAGTCATGCACTAACCATCACGGATTTAGGGACGTCGGGCACATTGGATTTTTTTTTCAATTGATGTTATCTATTAATAATCTTGATTTTATTCAAGTTTCATATAAAATCGTGTACTAACCTTCACTGATTTAGGGTAGTCGGGCTTGGATTTTTCATCTTTTTAGCCGAGGAATAATCTTTATATTAATCAAGTTCGGACAAAATCGTGTAACATTTAATACCCATCACGGATTTGGGGTCGTCAGACTCGGATTTTTCAAATGTTCTGAATAGTGAATAATCGTGATTTTAGTCAAATTCTTAAAAAAAAAAAAGTGTACCAACCATTACATATTTAGAGCGGCCGCACTCAAAATTTTCAACTGTTGTGACCTATGAATAATCTCGATTTTAGTGAAGTTTAGACAAAATTGTGTACTAAACATCGCCAATTTGAGGTCGTTGAGCTCAGAATTTTTAAATTTTGAGACCAATGAATAATATCGATTTTAGTAAAGTTATTACGAAATTGTGTACATTCATCATAGATTTTGGGTCATAAGCCTCGGTTTTTTCAATTGTTTCGACCGGTGAATAATCGTCATTTTAGTAAAGTTTTGAAAAAATTGCGTACTAACCATTACAGATTTAAATCATTCCGGTTCGAGTTTTTCAATTATTACGACCGTTGAATAATCTTTATTTTGGCCGAGTTTGGAAAAATTTCGTGTACTAACTATCACGGATTTGAGCCATCGGACTCAGATTTTTCAGGTTTTCCGACCGGTGAATAATCTTTATTTCAGTCAAGTACAATCAAAATAGTGTACTAACTATCACATATATGGGGTCGTCGGGATAGGATTTTTCAATTGTTTCTTTCTATGAATAATCTCGATTTTAGTCAAGTTTTTACAAAATCGTGTATTAATCAGCACAGGTTGAGATCGAATTTTTAAACTGTTTTGACCGGTGAATAATCGTGATTTTATTAATGTTTTGACAAAATCGTGTACTAACCATCATATATTAGGGTCTTCGTGCTCGAATTTTTCAACGGTTGTGACCGATGTATAATTCTGATTTTAGTCAAGTTCGGACAAAATTATGTACTAATCATCAAGGATTTGAAGTCGTCAAACTCATAATTTTCAATTGTTTCGACTAGCGAATAATCGTGATTTTAGTAATTTTTCGACAAAATCGTGTAATAACCATCAAAGATTTAGGACCACCGGGATCTGATTTTCAACCATTATGACGGGTTAACAATCTCAAATTTAGTAAAGTTCGAAGAAGATCGTGTACCATGAATTTAGGGTCATCAGACTTAAAATTTTTAACTACTTCGATCGGTGAATAATCGTGATTTTAGTCAAGTTCTTACAAAATCGTAAGGATTTGGGGTCATTTGGTTCAGATCTTTTAATTGTTTTGACTGGTGAATAATCTTTATTTTAATAGTGTTTTGACAAGATCCTGTACTAACCATTACGTATTTAGGGTCGCTGGGCTCAGTTATTTTAACTACTCTGACCGGTGAATTATCTTGATTTTCTTCAAGTTTGAACAAAATCATTTACTAACAATCACGAATTTGGGGTCGTCGGGCTCAAAATTTTCAACTATTTCGACCGGTGAATAATCGTGATTTTGGCAAAGTTCTTACAAAATCGTGTACCAACCATTACAAATTTCGAACTTCAGGCTCAATTTTTAAAATTGTTTTGACCAGTGAATAATCATCATTTTATGCAAGTTCTTACAAAATCTTGTCTCAATCATTGTGAATTTAGAGCGGCCGGGCTCAGATTATTCGACTATTGCAACCTAAGAATAATCTCGATTGTAGTCGAGTTCAGAAAACATTGTGTACAAACCATCACAAATTTTGTGTTGACATTGCTTTGATTTTTCAACTTTTTTTACAGGTGAATAATCTCGAATTTTAGTCACGTTTTGAAGAAATTTTATACTTTCCATTACAAATTTATTCGCTGATTTAGGGTCATCGGACTCGGGTCATTGAACTCGAATGTTCAACTATTGTGACCGGTGAATAGGGTTGCTCTTATAATGAAAATATGTGTAACGTCCTTTGGGATATTATTGAAGTAACGAATGTTCGACTTTACCTAGAATGGGTGTCTCTGTCACGAAAAAATGGGATGGACTGATCCATTGTTTCCGGTCTCACACAATTTGTCGGTCCTGATTACAAACCCTTCTCACACACTTCCATTTCATTCAGCCTCAGTGTGAAAATCTTTCATGACTGAGAGAGGCATAGACCCAAAATCAATAAGTCAAGTCCATGTCCTAACCTCTCCCGATTGGGACCTGATCCAGAAAAAGACATTCAAAAGGCAAAAAAGGGCCAATAATCATTCATCCTTAACACTCATTCCCCAACGAGGGGGACTGGTAATCATCATTACTTAGAAAAACCAAATCAAATTACCTTCATGTTGGACCTAAATGCCATTTACAACCCAGAGCTAAAAACCATTCAAAGATATCAATCGAAAAGTTGGATCTACTAAAGCAAGTAAATATCATCATTTTCCATGTTTGAGAAGCCAGCGGATGAAGACGCGGTTTCACTTTTCGTCTCCTGAAGCTCAGCCTACAATGTTAAAACCCATATGAATATACATGTTTTCCGAATTCACAAGCACAAAAGATAATAGGATGAAAGTTCCTCCAGAAGCGATTATCCAAATTATTAAAAAAACAAACACATAATTATCCACATTTTGCATTATTACTATCTCGTGATGTAGAGATTACCTTAGCTTGACGATATTTTTCAAGGAGGCGACGATATTGTTGTCGGGCATCTGAAGATTCTACCATTGACAGCACCCTGGAGACTGCCTCGTCAATAGCTGCATCAACTTTCTGTTGCCGGAAGACCCTGAGAATGTCTTCATCCTCAGATTCATCGATAGCTTCGTTCTCAATCCGGAATCCACGAAGACCAACTCCTCTTCGGCGCCATCTTAATATCACCTTTTCCAAGATGCCCGCAGCCCAACATACCCTATACTCTTTCCTAACTTGATAGCCTCTCACATGAGCCTGCCATGAAAAAACTCCAAATAAGAACATCTCCAATCTCTGAAAGATTTTATTGACAAGATCATTTTAAAAAAGGAAAACTTTTTGGGCAAAGTATGCTTACCTGTATCTTCACGACTTTTTGGCGAAATGCAAGAAAATCCTTGCGACCTCTATAACCCCGGAATTTCTTCTGAATGGATAAAGCAGCAGAATTATAATCCCTTGAATTTCGAAATGCCAATTTGGACGCAGCAGAAAGACCTTGCACGTCATCTGAAAGAAGACCATATTCATCTAAACCAGCCAAAAAAGCTTCTCTCTGCAGCCGCTTCCTGAAAGAATGAGCCCGAAATGCACATTGTATGCGGGCTGCAGCTTGAGCTGCACTTCGAACTGCAGCTAACGTGTCCTTAAGAGAAAGTTGGTCCTCATTGGTTGTAGGGTTTGTCATTGGAACACTATTTAAGGTTTTTTCCGCTTCTACATCAGCAGATCCTTTAGATAGCTCACTTTCTTCAAGTGTGAGGGAAGAAAGATGACTCGTTAGTGCCCTTTCAGAAAGATAACCAGCCAGTCCTTTGTGTCCATAGGTGTCAGCTATAAATGCTGCCGTTTTACCAATAGGATCCCCTTGAGTGGGATCTGTAACTGCTCCAGCCAATGCACCAGATGCTATAAGTGCAGCAACCATTTTTTCCCTGTCACAGATGAGAAGAGTGACACCGACTTTTCCAGGAAAAAGAGAAAAAAAAAGAAGGAAAAAAGACAACGGCTTTTCAGCACTATGATGCATAAGGTACTAGGAAGTAGGAAACCATTTCCCAGTGAATAATACCACTGTTCTCCAGCATTTTCTGTATGGTCTTTTATTCTTTAAATAAACAATTGTATAAATTTATTTGCAACCTCATAATCTACGAATATAAATGAATCAGCAATAACCACGTAAACACAAGTTTAATACGAAGCAAAGAATGAACAAATTTCCAGATGTTAAATAAGGACAGTAAGGCATCCCCCTTTGCCTTGCTTAGACACACTTTCTTGGAAGATATATTCAAGCAAAAGAACTTACTTGAGAGAAGACGTATGAAATTCTAAATTACCTTCCAAAACGTGCAGCCCAATGAAGTGCCGTCCATCCATTGATGTCACGAAAATTAATACTGACACCAGACTTGAGAATTGGCTGCAAAGCCCACTCAAATCCCAATCCAGCAATCATATGTATTATCCCTTGCTCTTTCTTTGACAAGGAAAAACCTAACCTACATGAGAGCCAATTTTGTAATTTGTCCTTCAGAAGCTCTTCCAGTAGCCAGTCTTTTGTGACAGGTGATGTTGAACTGCCCACCAAAAGAGCTGCTATGACTTGACTCCATGAGTCTTCGCCAGTTTTCAAGTTTCCTAGTAGATCGGTTCCAGACTCAGAGCTATCTTCTTTCTGAATTGGAGAAGTGGACAGAAGCAAATGCGCAAATCTGACGAGCGACAAAAGTTCATCTTCGTTCTTACTACCTTTGGTATCTTGATGATCACAATGGCTACAAACATTAGGCTTTACACAGTAGTCAAACTCCCCGACTTCGCTACAGGATTCTCTATTAGAAGAAGAAACGCAAAGTGCGACTTTTCCAGGCAAGTGAGGTGGAGCGTGACAGGAGATAACTCCGTCCTGAATAATATGAACAGGAACTTCAACATCGCCAAACATGCAAGTCCATGTACACTCAGATGGATCACAAAGAAATGATCCGATGATGACAACCTGCATTTAATAAAGTTGAAAATTTTACTCCCAACTATCAATCTAAGCGTTGTACTACCAGTAGAATTAGATATTTAAACACTTTTCAATAGATAAACCTAAGGTGTTGTACTACTAGTAGAATTATCATGGACGTGTAAATTGTTTGAAATAGCTGAGAATTGATTGGCCAGGTCTACCTTTGTTGTCTCTGAGGCATAGCCCCAGTCAGGAGATATCTCCCTGATGGTAAATTTCTGCTTTTGGGAAATCGTTAAACTCACATCATCTTCAAAGGAAAATCCAATTTGCTCTTGGTCAAATAGTGTTGCGTAATGATCAGGATTATTAACATAAGTGCCCATGGTAGATGAATATGCAGGATATTTGAAATCTTCAACTTCTTTAGCAACGGGTACAGATGCTGGCAAGACAACGGAGTATTAGGAATTTTTCAGGAACTGTCCTTAAATTTAAAAAACTTGCAGCACAGAAAATTTGCAAATGAAGAGTCTTTAAGAGTAATAAAGATCTTACACATCTTACTACTGCTTCCTGTGAAATCGAGCCAGGAATAGCTCTCTTGCCCAACCACTGCCCTTTTCATGGATGGCTCGAGCAGGTTACCCTGCAGTACCATAGAAGACTTAGACTTTCGAAAGAGGACTAGATAACAAGCGTTTCATTTTTCAGTTTTTGTCTAATGGACCATTAGACTTCGTTAGGAAACTAAAGAACCTATATGGTCCTACTTTATCTCGCACTAATAAGCTGCATCCACTCTCATTACAAGTTTAGCATAACAAGGGACCCATTGGACATGATCCAGAAACACATATAATTCAATGCAGAATAACAGAAGGGATTATCAAATCATACTCACATTTTCATTAATATTGTGCACGTGTCTGTCTTGTGAGACAACGTCGACCGAATAGCCAGCTAGCATGTCTGTCCAATCATCTACCTCTTCCTCCAGTTGAAAGTGATCTTGAATGATGTAACCTAAAAAGACAAGACTCGTTAGAGCAGCTTCAGGATACAGTTCCAGCTTCTGTTAATTTGATAGTCCAAGAAAAGGAAAAAATGAAAAGAAAAAAAAAAAATCCCCTAAGGTGGTTGCATTGTTGATCGATGCACCAATCAGTGTTAAAAAATAACTAATTTGTAAACCGAGAATGTTGGAATCACCTGGAGCTGAAGCAGATGAACTAGGATCCTGTATTATACTTTCTAAATTGGAGTTCTCATTCTCACTGTAGAATGGGCCAATCTCTTTCACATCATCATTTAAACTTAACTGGTGCTCAATAATTCGCAATGCTTGACTTATCTCAAGCCCTGATGGACTACTCTCCTCTTCTGTTCTCTCTACATTATCCGAGTAATTTGTCCTGTCAGTCTTGATGACTGCATCAGAACTAATTTCTCCAGGACTCGACAAAATCTGATACTGTTCAGAAGACTCCCCAATAAGAGCGGACGAGCCAGGCTGCTGAGTAGTATATGAGCTCGGGATCGGACTCATGGTAGAAAGAGATACAGGGGAGATTTGTGATATACTTCCTGCACTATTTCTTCTCTGTAGTTCAAAAGTAAAATGAGATTCAGTTACCAACAATAATCAACAAGACTTGCGGGAAAACAAAATTCAGAATGTTGATAACTTCTGATAGCAAAATGGAGAAGGTTATGTGGAGAATATAGATGTGTTCCAAGTAAACACAGCATTTAGATATACTAATATGCAAAATCTAGAAACAAATGAGCAACTATTAACTCTAATAGTGTCTGCCATGGAAACAAATTTGAGCTGCTCATATTAATGTAGTAGCGTAAAGACTGTATAAGTACTAGAGCCAACATAATAAAAAATAAGAAGTTCAATTCCAGTCCTCTATCTTCTAAATATCATTTAGAAACAATTTTCTGGCAGCACAAATTCTTAAATTAAAGGAGGGCATTCTTCCGGCAGATTCTCAATGGACCAAACAAAAACTATAATGAGCAGTCACGCAAGCAAACAAACTACAGTGTATACAACATTGAACACCAATCAGAGCACTGAAGGGAAAAGGGGCCAAAGAAAAGGATAGATTTTAACAAGAATGTCTAAACCGAAAGGGATAGAAAAGGAAATAGCATTTGTAAAAGGATAGTTGATTTAAACAGTAGTATTCAGGCAATTGTAATGGTACAATCAACAATGGATAGATATAAACTTGCCTCATTTATATCTCGATAGTGAACTAGAACAATGTGATCGTAACCCCTGCAGAAGAATGGAAAAGTAATAATAATAAAAAATCCGACCATAATGCATCTCCAACTATGCACTTAGATCTCTTCTAAGAACTACTCACGTCAGGAAAATACAATCAAAATCCATTTAATTAAAGTAAACTCACGGTTCCAAGATCCAATAACTTCGTCTCTGAAAACTAGGGTTCTGCTCCCCGTGTGCATAATAGCAATTTAACATCTCAACATTTCCAACCTAGCCAATCCAAACAAAAGTAAAATGAGAATCCTAAACCCGCTATCATCATAGAACAAAAACTCGATCATCTTTCAAGTAAACCTCTACAAGGTGCAGACTGCAGAGAGTATCATCATACAAATATGCAATTACTCAAAGATCAGAGTGATATACGTCGTCAATTAATTGAAACATCTTATAGTCACTAGGATAAGTTAATATAAGAGAATAAGGACCATTTTCTGCCACGGAAAAATATTAAGAATATAATTAAATAATATAGAATGATCTTTTTTACCTCAAGTCATACTTCTTCTCACCTTTCATATGGATAAGTTATCTCTTGCATCATCTTTTGAAATATATGAAGTCTAGGCAACAGTATTATGTTTTGGAATGTTAAGAAACTAAAACATGAAAATTAGAGACAAATCATTGGAATATTATTTGTTCTCTAAAGATAAAGTCTGAGTGTTCTTCATTTTGAATTTCTAACAATGATTTCCAAACATCAAAGCAGAATTGTCAAGAGTAACCTTAAGCTTTTCATGTGCTTCACCACCTGGTCTCCCGTCTTTCTTCCTACGCCAACTATGACCATCCTTGCGGAAAAATCGCTGGACCCTCTTGTTATAAAGGAGTAATGACCCACCTGTCAAAACGGAATAGGTGTCAGACAAAACAACACTCCATCTTATACACAGTATTGGCAAAACTATCTAGCAAAATAAATAAATAATAAAAATTTACTTGTTGGTTTCTGGGCAGGCTCATGAGTAATCATGTGATCCTCATAATTTTTAAGTATAAAGAGTATTTCAGGAGGCTTCAGCCATCTAAGTTGGCCTTCCCTGACTAGATCGCTTACATTATAGCCTGAAATGAAATAATGTGGCAGCTTCGTAAATATCTAAGCTATTAGCCGCATGCTTACCTTAACAAATTGCACGAAATTATGAAGTTGAAGGACATCAAATAAAGAGGATGTTGGACAGCTAACAGACAAACTGTGAAGATCATAAACAATCCCCAGAAGCTCCTAATGCATCATATAAAGGACCAAAATGTTGAAAGCACACATGTAGACATTACAAATGAAATCATCCAACAATTTATGTCATGTCCCCAAGAATTCTATATGGTCTATAGAAAATCGGGATGCACCATCACTACATCTCATACAGCTACATGATGGACAGCACATGATCTAGCTAAAGGAGATTGGAGCGCCAAGGGCCGATTATTGTTAAGATACAAGCAAACTTAACTTTACTAAATTCATAAGAGATCATTACTTATTACAACATGTTTTAAGGATGCATCTACATGTTTTAAGGATCTTCATTCTTATATCTACTCCCGCATTTGATGTCCCCTTCCATTTCCGCTCCTATTTTTTTTTTTATAAAAGTACTCATGTTCCAAATTGAATGTCCATTTTTTTCATTCAAAATGAATTAGAAATCGGACGTTCAAACTGGGACAGAAGGACTACATTTTTATAAAACCAGTTTCAGCACAAATCCATCTTTCAGTATCATTTTGAATTATAGAGCTAGGCGAATCAAAATTATATTTCTCAATTCAGTGCTCCCTCCATTCCTTCCTTAATATAAGTTGTTTACATATAGTGAAAATTAAGGTAGTTTGTTAGTTAAAATACCAATATTACTCCTGAATAGGACTTATATGCTACTAATTCTATTTAATAGAGTAATATTAATATTTTTAAAATATTAATATTACTCTCTTAAATAGAATTAGTGGTATACAAGTCCTATCTAAGAGTAATATTGATATTTTTACTAACAAAATATCTTGTTTTATTTTATGTTTCCTTCATGTTCGATACATGTACTGAAAGTCAAGGAAGGGAGGAATTACTCAAATTCACTAAAGATTCTGCAGAAAGTAGTACAAATCGTGGAATTGACAGCAACACACATAATTCAAAAGGAAAACTCACCTGATTGAGACATACTCCGAATTTTCGTATTCAGTAAGAAAATACAATTGAACAAGTCAAAACCGGACCAATTGTACAAAAATCACTCCGCCGGAGTTCATTTCAATCTCAGACTCCAAAGGCGGCGGCGGCGGTATGAACTGGCAAGTAAACGGAAGGTCGCCGGAAAATAGAGTCAAAGAGGATCAGAAGGAAGAATTCGGTTTCGTAGGTTTGACTGGGAAATGAATTCGAGGAATTTAAGGATACTTCCGCCTGCCTTTATTACTATATTTGTATTCGAGCTCAACGTGCTACAATAGAAAGCGGTAAGAAGCATCGAGGACGACGATCAATTAGTAGTAACGTTTTTCTTTTCTTTTCTTTTTCCCAAGGAAAATAACGTATTTAGATGCGTATATTTTATAGGTTTATATTAATATTTCTGATGCAGAACTGCAAACAATGTATATAACCCGCAATGGTGGGTAGAAAGTGAGGGATAGCGATTTGGCCGTGGCCATGCCGTCACGCCCTGCCGTCGCTTTTAGAGCGGCCGCCCGCCGTAGAGAGAGCAGGCGGATCGCTCCGCCCATGAGCAGGGCGAGATCGAAAGCGTGGTATTTTTCATGCCCTGCTACTGCCACGCCCCTGCCCTCATTTTGCCCCATTTATATTAAATTATTATAATATTGTTATTATTAAACATAATCATGTTTAATTTTCATTTTAATATACTAATTGTACTTGTTTGAGAATTGATTTGGGATAAAATTAATTATTTTTAAAAAAAAATTAAATATTTTTTTTAAAAAATTAATTATTTTATAATAAAATTAATGATTTTTTGGATAAAATTAATGATTTTTATGATTTTTTAAAAAAAATTAATTATTTTTATGATAAAATTAATGATTTTTTATGATTTTAATTTTTTTGATAAAATTAATGATTTTTATAATTTTAAAAAAAATAATGATTTTTTTTAAAAAAAAATAGAATGGGGCGGGGCGGGCGCGGGGCGAAAGTACGATCCGGGGCGGGGCGGGGCGCGGGGCGGGGCACAGATCAACAGGGCGGGGCAGGGCGTGGTATTTCAGATACCCGCCCCGATCTGCCCCGTTGCCATTCCTAGGTAGGGCAATAAAAAAAGGCATGTACCTGTCTTGTTTATCTATTTTTATGCCTAACTAATCACAATTTATTATGTGTATATATAATTAAAAAAATAATCATATTGTGAATTCTTATTAGTTGGGTAAAAAAATGGGTATACAAACGGATACAGACGATTTCCACCCTTAAAAAAGGTAGGGCTTTTTTTTTAATATCACTCCATTGCGATCTTTCCCTAATTTATATTCATCAAAAAAAAAATCTCCAATTCTTTTCGTGAAGTCCTACTATAAAGGAGATATATCTCAAAATATATATCGTATAATTATGAACTAGGAAAATTCTGATATTGACCAGGTCCATGTGAATTTTGTGATTCAGAACTGGCCACATCACCACATCTTAAGGAGAGACAATATTTTAATGATGTGACCAATTCTAAACCGCAAAATTCAATAAATCTTCTGCAAATCAGAAATATCCTATGAATTAAACCCAAGCCTTACGAGAATACCGTATAAATGAACTCGTCTTTTAACATTGCACGAGTCCAGGGACCAATGAGCAAGTAAGTGGTGTTTTTTTTTATATTAAAGTAAGGGCTAATTGGTGAAATCCGTCCCTAAACAATTTACGATTGGTGATTTGGGTCCCCAAACAATTTATTTTTTTGCACCATGGGTCCTTCTGTTGGAAAAACCGCTAGTCAACGGTTAGTCAACACAATTTTCAAAATTTCACTCAAAACACAAGGATATTTTTGGTATTTCCTATACTAATTCACCCAAACCCACCCTGCCCCTTACTTTATACACTGCCTCCAGCTTAGGGACCCAAGTCACCCGATAGTAAATTGTTTGGGGGACGAATTTCACTAATTGCCTTAAAATTAAAACGCTTATTTTTTTTTACTTTTTTGTGTGTGTTTTATTGGTTGTGGGATGGTTTGGATTTTACGAAAGGTGGGTTTTTTTTAATAATAATAATAAAAAGTTTTTATTATAAAAAGAATTCTATACGATGGCCATGGCGCTATTGTGGCGATTTCGGCACAAACAACCCACCTTGTTTCAATATCGCAAGTTGGATCGTAAAATTCGCACGGTTCAAAATCCATGCGCTATTGAGCGAGTGCGGATTTAGAAACACGTACTGATAGCTATGCGGAGCAGTCGCGAATAGGAGCAGGGAGTGATTCTTACGATTAAGTTTGTCAATAGATGCGATTTTACGATCCAACTTGCGATATTGAAACAAGGTGGGTTGATTTTTTTTGTGCGAAATCGCCACAATAGCGCCATGGCCATTGTATAGAATTCTTTTATAATAAAAAAACTTTTTATTGTTATTATTCAAAAAAAAAGTCCCCACCTTTGAGAAAATCAAACCATCCCACAACCAATAAAACACACACACAAAAAATAAAAGCGTTTTAATTTTAAGGCAAATTGGTGAAATTAGATCCCCAAACAATTTACTATTGATGACTTGAGTCCCTAAGCTAGAGGCGAGTATAGGCGAGTAGGGTGGGATTTAGATTGAATTAGTATAGGAAATACCAAAAATATCTTGTGTTTTGAGTGAAATTTTGAAAATTGTGTTGACTAGCCGTTTTTCAATGAAGGGACCCATGGTGCAAAAAAATAAATTGTTTGAGGACCCAAAATAAAATAAAAAATGATTGGGGACCCAAGTCACCAATCGTAAATTGTTTAGGGACGGATTTCACCAATAAGCCTAAAGTAAGTGGTGATTTCTCTTTTTAGATCAATCAAAATAGGAAAATTCGATATGGGATGAGTCAAGTGTGGGATAATCGCGGTTGAGTTTGGCACATCCCTGCGAGAATGAGGAGAGAGAAGAAAATGCGGTGATGTGGCGAATCTGAGCCAGCGTAGTCCGATAAGCGATCCATATCAGAAGTGTTCATCAAAATATGGTTTGTTCAAAACCAAGGTACTAGGTGGAAACACAGAGACTGAAATTTGTTTTTCTTCGAAAGACCACAGATTCAATTCTTATATTTTATTCTTACACAAATATGTTTGACCAGACCTTAACCATTTAGTTTTGGACAGGAACGAAATTAAAAATTTAGCGTTGAGGGGACGAAAACTACAACAGCATGTCGAACTACATATTAAAACTGCAAACAAAAAATATTAAAGACGAATTTGATAAAATATATTCCAAACTACATATAAAATTTAATATATTTAGTAGTATTTTTACAAATCTTGATAAGCGACTGTTACCCCGTTATCTTGTCCCTGATTTTGGGTAAGATTTGACTATTTCAGAAAAATTGTCCGCGGATAGCATACAATATATTTTCTATTCCCTTTGTATCTCATTCTTTTTCTCCACTAATAAAAAATTAACATGTATTAATTTTTTAATTAAAAATAGATTATAATATAAAAAAAATAGTATAACTCATTAAGAAAAAAGTGAATATGTAGCAATTATTTATTCGTGAGAGAGAACGACAAACATAATAAGCGGATAACATAATACTCCAAGAAGTAGATTAGGCAGTGAATATATTTATTTAAACTTAAAAGAGTATATGTCAAATTTTGTGGCCATATACTAGAAGGTATCATATTTTATTTTTTATAGTTAGGAGTTAGGAGGAGCTGTCATGCCATTAATATTTAATTAAAAAACAAATATTTCTATAAAGTAAGTGGCTCTTGGGGATCTTGATCCCTTTGTTTGAGTGTTGGCACAAGTATTACCCACTAGTTAGGTTCATTATTAACGGTCCAACTCAGGTCCAACCAAAGTTTTGTATATGCAGAACACTTATTAGTAATCGAATTAAAGATCTGACGATCACGATTATTTAGTCTTAATTCTCGTTAGACTTTTCCTTAAGAAATGTTGTGGCCAAAATAATTTTAATTGTCAGACATTTTGATCCGAAGATCAACACGCGTTCATTATTAATGATATGTCTTCTCCAATTAGTGTTGCTATTGTCATATTATGGACATATACAATTAGACTAGATTACAAGATAACCTATGATAATGCAATAGTCTATTGGCTAAACATATTATTATCACACAATAGGTCGTTGGTTCAATTAACATTCTCATAATCCAATCTAATCTATGCAGTGGCGGAGCTAGAAATTTTTTTTTGGGGGCACAATTAATATTGACAAAATAAATTTATATAAACATTGGCGGAGCCAAAAAAAAATTTTTTGATGAAATCTTATAGATTAGAGTTATTCACATTTTGTTCACCATTTTCACTCTATTGATCAATGCTTCATAAACCTCCAAGTCCTCTGGCTTAAAAAAATGGTAAAGCTACAAAGTTTTCATTGTCATTAACGTGCATGTCACATCAAAGAGAAGGACTCTCGAGAAGAAAAAAAATAAATATTTCTTATGGAAATTAATATATATATATATACATGTTTGATTGTTGAATCCAAAAAGAAACGAGCTTGAATAAAGAAGCGCAAAGACCTTTTTTGTATGATTATACCAAAATAAAAGGCCATTTAGAAATATTAGGGATATTAGAGATGAAGTTGGAGGAAACATGGAGGGCTTTATTATTAATGTGAGCGAGCATTGATCGCATGGTCCCATGCAGCGTAGTCCAATGAGCAGTAATTAATATCAAAATTTTCCAACTTAAATCTTGAATCCCATAAATTTGCCTCATTTTCAAAAGCCAATGTCAAAAAGCCACTTGTAGTTTATAAGTGGTGTACATTCCTATAATTCGCAGTAAAAAAATGCTAATTTTAAATCGTAAAGTGATTTAAAATGTTCGCGAAGCGAGTGTTACAAGCAAAAAGCAAAATTATAATTATAATTTTTTTTTTTTTTTTGGAAAAAACTGGCCCCCAGGACCCCCCTGGCTCCGCCAATGAATCTATGTCTATGTATATAATTTCTCTTTCCTTTTCAAGACATCCTTCTTTTTTGTTTTTTTCTAGAAAAGAAGTTCATCATATTTTTCTTACTATTATTTTTTAGAAAGTTCATTAACTACATAAATAAAATTAATCAATGCTAATATGAAAAATATCTCATGAGAGTCGCTAAAAGAAAAGATTGTGGTACGAAATTGATTCATTGTTCCTAGCCCATATCCTCCGGATGACTATTAACAATTTTACCCTATTAATAATTAGAAAATTGTAGAATTAAAAAAATAGATCAGATCCATACTACAATTTTCATGTCAAAGACATGGCCGGAGAAAGTTGAAGCCCCACTCCACATCAAGAAACGGACACTTTCCAAACATCATTCGGAATCTAATGCGGAATAGTGATTTTGTCTGTACGTGTGAAATGATTATACGTTATTAGTTGAGTAGATTTAACGATTGAGTTTTGTCTCGAATTAATGAATAATCATTCATTCTAAAAAAAAAAATCATTTTTTTTCAAACAAAACTCAGTTAATGAATTAACTCATTCAAAATCGTGCAGTCGTTTCGCATATGCGGATCCCGCGATCAAGGCAAAAAATCCTCTGTCCCCATTTGTGTGTGTCCCCGTGTCCCCAACCAATCACAATTCACCATGTGTATATATAATTGAAACAAATATTTATATAGTAAATTCGATTGGTTGGGGGACACGAGCACACATAAATGAGACAGAATTTTCACCCATGATCAAGGTTGTTAATATCTCAAATTTGACTTGGAACGAAAGGTGTCACGCCCTGGGCGGGGTTTATGAGTCCGGATCTGAGAACCCGACATGACCGTACTCTCGAAGTAAACTCCAAAAATACGAGGTTCTTACATTCAAAGAGAATGTATGCCACAATAGAACTAAATATTCAATTAACTCATCTATCAAAATTCAATTAACTCATCTATCGAAATTCCTCAAAAAGTTTCATTACAAAATGAATCAGAAACTAATACTAAAAATGTTTAATCTCTAAACTTTTATTTAAAAAAAATAATACATGAGAATTTCTATCTCTAAAACGCTTCCTACTAGCAGTCCTCCTCGTAAGGGCTAATGTAATCTCATAGTGATCATCTGTAAAAAAAAAAAAACCACGCAAAGAGTACAACTCAGTAAGTATAGAAACGCCTCCCGGGAAGAATTCGGTTACATTATATATATAGTTTTCAAAAACCAACAGAATTTTATAGAAGTATATTTTAAACAGAACCTTTTGACAGGAAAGTATTTTCAGAAACTTTCAGAAGTTCAGACAGATTTATAATATTTTAACAGTTGCATAACAGAACAGAATATACAGAGTGATACTTTGACCGTAAATCATTGGTTTATCGAAACGAGAAAAAAAAACTGATATATCAACCCTTGACTTATACCCTCTAAGTAATGGGTCAAAATATAGTCCTAACTTTTACCCCTAAGTAGATCAAAACAGACAATATTTTATGTTAACCCACAAAGCATCAAAATATAAAACAGCAAAAGCAAAAAGAAGTATGAAGAAGGATTCTCTACCGTATCATAGTAAGGCAAAGAGAAGGAAAACGTAGAGTTGTATGGAATTTATTTTGGCGATATAATATGGAAAATTACGATATGGGACTAGGGTTCAGTATGGGACTAAATGCTGATGCAGATTTGGCACATATCCCTGCAGAATGAGGAGAGAGAAGAAAATGCAATGATGTGACCAAATCTGGATCTCATGGTTCAGTGGACCCGATCCATATCAGAAGTGTTCATATAATATAGGGGTCAAACGAAAGAAATATAAAAGTTCAATAAATTTAGCAGTGTGAATTGTCCAAATATTTAAGGGTATGAATGCACATAAAGTCTTTGATGTCAAGAAAACAAGACTTGTATATTAAATGTACGAAGACAATATGATAATCATGGCCCATAATAAATTCAGTAGTACACCAATTGATAGCATAGTGCACAGACAGCGAAGATTTGGCTCATGACTCGAAAAGTACAGTAGGTCTCGTATGGCAAACTCATGCGTATGATTAACAACAATGATAATGTGAAGCAATATTATCAAGGTCGTCGAAACAGAAGGGTTTAAAAAATCGTAAACACGAGGATTATAGCACGGATCGGAAGATCCGACAAAATTATTAAAATAATATTTTATGATAAATTTATATCAATAAGACATCATTTTATATGCAATTGAGCAAAAAAAAAAAATATAACAATATTTCAACGGAAAAAAATAAGAATACCAACAGAACTAACAAACTGAAATTAAATCACATACTAACAAGTGATAAATTTCGGAAGCAAACCAACGATTCACAAGGTCTTTTACTCCAACAAATTTCATAACAACAAGTTTATCTTTCTAATGTTCTAATCTAGCAAACATTCAAGGCGTTATAATTATCCTCCTTGTAATCTCCACCTCCACTCACATCAATGATGTGCGATGAAGTTGAGAGTCTGAGACTTGAGAGAGTTGAGATGTTGGCTTGACTACAAGTGGATGTTTTTTTATTTGAGATAACCCGTTACCGACCCAGTTGAAAAGAGGCAAGATTGAATCGACAACGAAGTGCAGCTCATGCGGTTAGACGCTTCACTTCCAACCGGTAGGTCGGGAGTTCGAGTCATGCTGGAGGGGAAGTAAGGAACCACTATTAATCCTCCTTTTAGAAAAAAAGGCAAGATTGAATCGCACCGGATCGTGCGATTCTACGATTTTACGATCTAGATCGACGATCCTCTACGATTAAATCGTCCAGCAATTTTTAGTACGATTTAACTCGATTTATACCCTTAGAATCATAGAATAGTACGATTTTACGATCCAACTCGCGATTTTGACAACCCTGCTGTGAAGAATACTCCAAAAGTCGGCCAAAGACTCAAATTTGGGACAGATTAAAAAGAAATATGGACAGATAATTTGAGACGGAATGAGTATTTCATAATAAATTTATGTCAATAAAAACATTATTCTATATGCTGATGAGAAAAAAATATAACAATACTTCAACGGAAAAAAAAATAAGATTACCAACAGAACTAAAAAGTTGAAATTAAACCACAAATTAACAAGTGATCAACTTCCACTACAAGAAAAATGATATTTAGTGACGATGAAAGTCATCACTGTAATGTCGATTTTAGGTAACTATTATCGCTTGTGACCGTTTTTTGAAGTCGTCACTTGCCGTCACAAATACCTCCATCACTGATGAAATTATGACGACATTTTGTGATTGGTCACGATTACTCAATGCTTCTGTGACTAAATTTTTGACACCAAAAACTTTACAATAAGTGACAAAAAATGGTCACAACAAATATAAATGTGTGACAATAGTTTTGAAAAAAAAAATTAAATTGTGACGAATTAAGTCGTCACAATATTTATAGTGACGACATCGTTGACACTATAATACTAGTTAACAGTGGCCAAATTTTTGTCACGCATACTACTCAAATCAGTGACAACTATTTCGTAACAAATTATTTTTTTAAATAGTGTCACTCGAGTTTACGCCGAGCCGACTCCCTCTACCGTAGAGCCTAGTTGCCGCCGAGCCACCTTTGAATAATGTAGAATACAGTCTCACAATTATCCGCCAAATCAAGACACCTTTGATAATGTAGAATGAAGTTTCTCCCTTCTCAAAGGATGAGAGAATTGAACCCGTGACCTCCCGCTTGTATGTCTTGTGATGGGTCGCTGGGCTAGTGGATCATTTGTTAATTAATGTTCCTCCTATCATATTTATTATAATGGAGTTTTTTTATTTTGAACATTTATTTATTCAAATTTCTCTTTGTATTTTGTTTTTTTTTCTTAATGAATCGAAATAAAATTAATACACTCTCATTAATTTTAAATAATTAAATGTATTTAATTTTTCTTTCAAAATATATTTCAGAAACATAATATATGTATTTGTGTATGAAATTGTTATCAAAATATGAATAAAATTATTCTATATGGATACTATTTTTAGTAATAAATTTAATGTATTGCTAAAAAAATATAAAAACTAAAATTATATTCTAAATTATTGCATATATACTTGTATATTTATACTCATATATTTTTTTTTTTTACAAAAACAAAAAATAATTATACTTTCCATCAATTTCCGTTGCAATACCACTTTCCTTTTTCATTTTAAAAGAAATATACATTCTTCAACGTGAGAGGAGAAGACCGATATAACTACATCATATACAAACTATATATTATAAAAGAAAAAAAATAATACTTAACTCTGGAAAACACTAATCATCACATTTTGCGGTAGTAACAAACAAATAAGTCGTCAACACTAGTACAAACAATAGTGACCATCCATGTTTTGCCACAATAAACCTCTTATTTGTGTCCACATTCAGCTAACACTAACTTATTGAACTTTAGTGTCACAAATTTCATCACAAAAAGGCGTAAGTAGAGTGACAAAACACTTTTTGTCACAATAAATTAGAATATTAGTAAGCAAAACAAAATTTGTCACAACTATGTATCATCCCCGCTAAAAAATATTGGTGCCAGAGCACATATGCTTAGATCTTGTGAAAGCAGGGCAGGTCCCAGTCCGTGGCGAGCTGGCCGTGCGTGTGCTCAAGCGCAATACTGAGGCGGGCGGGCTGCAGGCTCAATTTTGCGGACCCTTTATATTGAAGCCCGAATCCGCACCGCTTATAGCCCGCGGGCTTGCGGGCCCCTCTCCGACCCATTTGATAAAGGGTTAGGCCATTCCTTCTACTACATCCGACCCGACCCGGTTTACAAAACCATTCACTCTTCTTCAGAAGATTACTCATCCTCTACCACCACAACTCAGTCATCGTCGTCGTCGTCAACGGCGGCAGCTTTCCGAACAATCTCCGGTGCTTCTATCTCAGCCAACACTTCCACCGCTCTCTCAACGGCACTAATCGACCTCGGGCCCTACAACGCCTCGCTTGATAAGGCGGCAGCTTTCGAGAGCTCGAATTTATTCGCTTCAATTCCACTTCAGAGGTATAGACCAATCCCCAAGAAATGGTCTTTAATTAGAAATTTTCAGAAAGCTATATCTAAATCTTTTTGGGGGAATAAAGAAATGAGTTCTTGGGTAGATGATAAGATTAATGAGAATAATAATGGTACTGGGAGTGGTACGAATAGTAATACTAGTATTAATTTGAGTTGTCAAATGAGCTTAGGTGATGATAATAATTATGAAGATGGAAATGAATCATTTGGGAGTCAAAATTTGCAATGGGCACAAGGAAAAGCTGGTGAAGATAGAGTACATATTGTTATTTCTGAAGAACATGGATGGGTTTTTGTTGGGATTTATGATGGATTTAATGGTCCTGATGCAACTGATTACTTGTTAAACAATCTTTATTCTAATGTATACAAGGAAGATCGGGTGATTCTTGGAGATGGATTTGGACAAGATGGATTGAGGAAGAGTGGTTTTCTGGGATTTTGTTCTTGATTGAATCAAAATTTATTGGGGTTGTACAAAAGCCCGCAATTTTGCGGATCAATATTTCCTAAGCCCATACCCGGTCCATGGCGGGGCGGGGCGGGCCAGTCCGCGGGCTTCGGCCCACTTTGACAGCACTACATATGCTATTAGTGACAAAACTTTAGTGATAAAAGAAATTGCGACACTATTAATATAGTAATAGTGACAATTTAATTATGAAATACTTTAATTGTCACCATTAACACTACAACCGTGACAAACATGTAAGTTGTCACAATTAGTACCTACACTAGGGACAACAAAATATTTTGTCACAATAAACCTCTTATTTGTGACAAAACAATCGTCACTGAATGTCATCACTCTTGTAGTGTTCGAAAGTAAACCAACAATTCATAAGTTCTTTTAATCCAACAAGTTCCATAACGAATATTGATTCTTAATTTAAAATCGAAAGTTGGGAGGATGAACAATGAAGTTGGGAGTCTGAGACTTGAGAGAATTGAGCGGTTGGATTGAATACAAGCGGATATTTCATTTATTTGAGAAAACTTGGTACCGACGAGGTTGAAGAGAGGCAAGATTGAATTGTAGCAGATCGTGTGATTCTACGATCTTACGATCCAGATCGACGATCATGTACGATCCTATCCTCCAGCGATTTTTAGTACGATTTAACTCGATTTATACGCTTAGTATCGTAGAATCGTACGATTCTACGATCAAACTCGGGATTTTGACAGCCTTGCCCTCAACCACTCACATCAGTTATTGCCGATTTATTGTCATATGAAAATGTGTTTCCCACGTGAGATAAGGCTAGAAATCTTATGTACTCGTTCGGTGTCTCATTCCATATTTTCAATAATAAGAAATTTACATGCGTTATTTTTTTAATTAAAAAAATTATAATCTAAAAGAAATAGTGGAACTCATGGTTAAAGTTAACTCGTGACAAACATCTATTTGTGAGGTGAGAAAACATGACACAGAAGGAGGACAATGAATTTTTTGGCAGATAATTGGGGCAAATAGATTCATCACGTGGGCAAATAGTAGGCCAGCAAGTCCAGTAGTATTGGGCTAATAAGTCCCCCAACTGCTAATGGACAAGGCTTTTCACTTTTGTTCACTTTGTTTGTTGGTTTCAGTCCATCAAACAAAAGCATCAAGCGTATTACTTGTAGCTTTTTCTCCAATTGGATTAAGGATGATTTTTTTTATCTGCTCATGAGGTGTTCCGAGTATTATACATAGACTAATATTTGTTTGTATTGTATTAGAAGATGATTTTTCCAAACATTATGTTAACCTAGTGGACAGTTAAAAAATGATTATTGACTCGAATTATATAGGTATAAAATTGTCTATAAAAGAGTATGTATGTATGTATAGCCCTATTTGAGTAAATTAATTAATTCAATGTTGCACCAACTATTAGTACTCCATTAAATTTGACTATGCATCGGAATTATTACCTAAATTATAAGGAGGTCAGTGTTTAGCTCACGTTTTAGCAGTCTACATTTGTTAAAAGCTTGATTCTAAAGTATTTATTTTGTATCTCACAAAGAGAACATTTAGTTTAAAGCATTCAAGATAGAAATAAACTACAAATATTCAGAATATTATAACTAGCTAGAAGTGTTATGTAGGCATTTCGTATCGTCTGTGATACAGGATACTCCATGTAACATTCATATAATCTAAATTAAAATAGGTAATCTTAGAGGTAAAATCGATAAATTTTGAAGTGTGAACATTACTGTAATTAGAAATGTTACAAAGAGTGTTACATAGGATTTTATTATACATACGTGGGTATTATAGAGTATTCAATGTTTTTATGGATAGATGGCTTTTTTCCATTTCAAACATATGAGTCGCGTTTTGGATTCGCTGGCACGGAGCGTGACATTAGTAGTGAACAGTGGCGGATCTATGAATATAGAACACTGGAGGCACACGACACTTGTAAAGGTTTTGGAGAATTTTTATTTTATTGGTAGGGTCACTAATAAATGTGTATAGATCACTTATATATACATTTATCATCTAAATGGAATAAAATATATCATATATTCTAAATTTATTTATTTATTTTCACCGGGGTCATGTGACCCCGGTGCCAGCACGCTACATGTGTCCCTGGTAATGAAGGAAAAATTAGAGATAGAAAGCTGCTATGTGGGGATCGATTCTCAAACTTTCAATATGAGTTGGGGCGGGGCCTCTGCTGCGAGGGCGGCCAGAATGTCGTGAAGCCAGTACACAAGGGCACTCCATGCTCAAGTGACCCGTAGTGAAGGAGTCACGTGCATGAAAATGGAAGCATATATGGAAATTGCAAATGGGACGGTCGAAGAGTATCCAAGTAACTTGAGCCACTCCCTTTCCCCCCTTCCTTTTATCATCATTTTCTTCCAATCAAAGTCTCCTTCTTTTCTTCCTCCTTTATATAAATACCACCATTCTCAACCTCCTAATTTCAAACCATTATTTTCACCTTCATTTATTCTCGTGAGTCAGAGAGTGATAGTAAAAGAGAGGGGAAAAAAAATAAAGAGAAGGAAAAACGATGTCGGATTGGGGTCCAATATTTGTGGCAGTGATACTATTTGTGCTCTTGTCACCAGGGCTGTTATTTCAAGTCCCCGGCCACCATAGATGCATTGAATTTGGTAGTTTTCAGACGAGCGCGGCGGCGGTGGTGGTTCATGCCTTGCTATATTTTGCTCTCGTTTGTGTTTTCTTGCTAGCCATCAAAGTCCATTTGTACATGTGATAGCGATGACCGATTAGCGATTGACCATCAACTTCCAATATTTTTTAGAACGTTATATTTTCAATCAAAATTATTTTTTCTGAAGGATCCTTTAAAAAAAATATTGTATCTCAACTTCCCAATATTTTTTTTATTTTAAATTTATTAGTTTCGCCCTTCACTAAATATAAGGCTTTGTTTATTCTTCAATTTGGTTGATTTCTTGACAATTTTTTTTTGCTAAGTATTGAATTCTTGACATTGAAATTGACTTGTTTGTGCTTCCTAGCTAGCTAATTAATAGTACTACTTTTGATTGAGCTTAATGTAATTTAATTAGCCATATTCTTGTATTGGTTAGATGTACTTATGGTTCATTCAAGGTTTAATTGCTTGAATGTACATTTGTAACATTTCATTCCAACTTTGCAATTATAATCACTCAATTCCACACACACACACACACACATATATATATATATATATATATTATTTATTTTATTATTTATTTTTTTATTCAATAATATCATGGCCTAAGGGCTCACTAATGTGGGTATAAACCTCTAACAGCTGAAGAGTGTTTCCCCTAATTGAATCCTCTGCGGGTCGAAATCCTAACAGATTGAACACGCGATCAACCCACTGAGTTTTGCTCAAATTGTAGTTCGCACCCCACGACAGTACGTAGCCCCTAGTAGGTAGTCCTATAAGACATCCTACATCCTCTAGAGTAATGGTCGCCTCACCGCAACGTAAGTGAAACGTATGGGTCTCCGGGCGCCATCTCTCTACTAAAAAAGTCACTAGAGCGTGATCTACCTTCATATGTCCCAGCCTACAGCATCCCCCAAAACCTAATAGGTCTATTAGGTTAATTAAGGTAGTATTGGTTTCTCTTTTGTGCGCGTCATAAAACTGACATTCGCTTATAATAAGCTTTAATGGATTGTTTAGTGACTCATCCTCGTGCCATATTCCTAAAGATCTATGAAATGACTGTTTGTTTAAAACACTCATATCAAAAGGACCGAGCTGAAGATGAGCAGGTGTAGACATCTATAAAAAAAACAATAGACATACAATTTATCAAAAAAACACATGTTATATCAACAAATTCAAAAATGCCCTAAATACACAATTCACCAAATCCACAATTCAACAAATTCACAATGTACCAAATTCAAAAATGCCCTAAATTCACAATTCACCAAATTCATAATTCAACAAATTCAAAAATGCCCAAAATTAACAAATTCAACAAATTACTCACAAATTCCCAAATTCACTATTATTTATAAACTTAATTCTCAAAATTTATAGTTAAATTATACAAATAAAGTTAAATTTCCCACTACAAAAAAAATTAGGTTTATACTTTTAAAATTGAGAGATTGAGAAAGAGGGCAAGGCAACGGTAACAGCGGCGGCGGAAGGGAAAGGCGGCAGAGGCAGTGGGGGAAGGTTATTTTTCTTTCTTGTCTTAGGTTTTTTTTTGTTTTGAATCGTGAGAAGGGGAAGAAATTTCTATTTAGGGTTGGAGATTGAGGACGGAAGTGGGGGCTAAGACGGAAGTCCCACTTTCGTCATAGGCTGACGTGGTAAGACGCGTCTGGGAAATGCCACGTCAGCCCAAGACGAAAATGGCCCCAGAATCATGGCATGGTATGACTATTTTACCTAACGTGTGTCAGTCTAATGCATTTCCCGATAATTTCTCTTTTAAAATATTGAGAAAGCAATAAGCACATAAAAAATCAAGAAAAAGTCGGTTAAATATGCTAATAAAATAATTACAGCGTCAGCATGAAGATAGCATTCACAAGGCACTGCCACGTTACTACTACCTCGGCATCTGTCGTAAAAGGTTCCAATTTCTCACGACTCTCTCAAACCCCTTTTTCCACCCTTATTATTATTCCTTCCTTCCTTAGCTCAATTCCTAAAGAATCACACAGATCCAGAGACTTAATTATATATATATACACTAATTAGAACAAAGAAATATCATCTGGGTTTGCCTTAGTTAGATCTTGAAGAAAAATGGCAGATTGGGGACCGGTGGTAATAGCGGTGGTGCTGTTTGTGCTTTTAAGTCCAGGGCTTTTGTTTCAGTTGCCGGGAAGAGGCAGAGTGGTGGAGTTTGGGAATATGCATACTAGTGGACTTTCTATTTTGGTTCATACCATTATCTTCTTTGGCCTTATTACCATTTTCCTTATTGCCATTGGTGTTCATATCTATACTGGCCAATAAGTATAATTATAATTACTGGGTTTTGTTGTTTTTAGTTTTTAAGTGACTTTGAATTGTACTTTTTTTCTTGGTTTTTGGTTATTTGTTGATATGTAATAATGTACTACCTCCATTTCTTAATATAAGACTTTCATTAAATATTGTAAAAATTAAGATGTTTTTTTAATCAATATTATCATATTTAATAAATTATATCAGCCATATTTAAGAGAATAATATTTGTTGCTTCCTTAATTTTCGCAAAATACAAATCTTATATTAAGGAAAGAATAGAGTATTGATTGTGGGTTGGACTGTGATGTTTTAGTGAAATTTAATGGTATGGTTTTGTTTTGCTGGAAGGTTGTTTTGACGTAGTTGGATTGGATCTGATCCGATTTTGAAATTCAATTTGGAACCCAAAATCTCTTTGGATTTAGTTTGAGTATAAAATTTTAAATATTAAATTATATAAAGTTTAATTTGCATTTGATACCGGTTAGAGAACGAGGTTAAGAATTCTTAATCTCAGACTGAGAAATAATACCATAGGACCCCTAGCTTCCCGGGATTATTTTCATTATTCATTTAGCTAGGTGGCATCAGAAATCTTTTAGTAAAAACAATGAACCAATTCATCTATTACCTCACTTCTCCATAAATAATTCAGTTTTTAAGTTACTCCAGTAAATTTAGTATATTATTTAATACACTAATGAAACCGCTCAGTACAAGCCACCAATTGATTAATGGAAGTTAATAGTATTTTTAATTTAAATAATGTACTAAAAGACATGGGACGATATCCTCTCCTACTCGAGTTTTCTCATTTTTGATCTATCCATCGCTTCTCTCACAAACAAATCAAAGACAAATCTCAGAACATAAACTGTTTTACTTACCATATACAAGTCTTGCTGAAATTCGTGTTCTTCGCGTTCTAACACAAGTTAATGAACCGAGTGAGTGCAGTTAAAGATCGGCTCAATCGCCATGGAGAACTGAACCAAGAGAGAAATACTGATGATGATAGAAAAAAGATGCAAGCCCATAATGCTTTCACAAATGAAGTTGATGCAGAAGCAGAAAAACAATTACAATACTGTTGTTCCCATAACCACTTCAGCTAATAACTAATGCCCCATATATCTTGCTTCTTTGCATTACATTTATATATATAAATATTTCCCTCTAATAAGATTACATCAACAATGTGTCTTAGAGAGAGATGTGTGAATCTGCCCTGATATGTGTTCAATTAATTGCCTTTTCGGTAACAGTTGTCGAGAGAGCAGCCGCAGCTGCACCCACCAAAACTGCTCATCATTTCAGCTATTTGCATCTTCCAAACTATCTCTAACTTCACTTCACAAGACTTTCCAGGCTGCCAATGGGAAAAAAGGAAACAATAAAAACTCATCAAAACAGCTAGAGAAAGCACCAAGCCAGAAATTTTCCATCTTCAAGAGATAACATCTAAGTGGGATACAGAGTAAGGGAGCTAATGGGACAACCGCAATTTGCGCCTCATCGAAGTGGTTAGGCTCCAATATTCCAAAACTCCAGAGGCATAAGAAAGACTAAAATATAAGGCAAAACAAGAAGTCTTGCAAACATGCTCCTGATCAATCTAAAGCCCTCGGAAGATAACAATAACACGATAGCAATTGGATCATAACAATATACATAGTCATAGGTTGTAGGACCAACTGTCTGATCTATGCATCTAAAGCCAAGGAATTTTTTTATAGAATACCATCCAGCAAGAGCTCGAGGTTTTCGCAAAACAAAACTTTTCATAGTATATTAATACATTAGCACCAAGTACATTTGATGCTGGGATGGAGATATCAAGGGAAAAATATTCTAATACAGAAATTATTCTCAGGGAGGATAGTATTACTGATCCACTTCTGTAAATTCCAATAAGAGAATTTGCTGATTGTTGATCAAAGTAAATTCCAATATTTAAGAAGATATCCAACAACTATACTAGTAGTAACAGATAACAATCAATTCCTCAAAAAAAAAAAATCAATTTTCTTGCCATGAACTAAGGATAACTAAATAACACCTTCCATTAATAGAAAACTTAAATGTCCTGACTAAAAAATGGGGAAAATCGTCGGTCTCCAACTGAGTGGTTGGTACAGGCATGAGAACACCATCGGGGGACATATGATTCCCCCCCTAAAAAACAGCAACTTCAATCATATAGAAACAAGAGTGAACAGATAGCAATCAATTCCTCACAAAGTCTCAACTTTTTTGCCAAGGATCACTAAACACCACCTTCCATTAATAGAAACCTTAACATCCTAGTAAAAACAGCAACTTTAATCATATAACCAAAAGAAATGCATAAAAAACCTCCAGCTAACAAAGACAGAACTTCCAAGGGAAAAAAACAAAACAATCTTTGAACAGGAAAAACACAGATATAGGCAAAACAAGGTAACAAATAGTTTGTCCCCAAATTATGCTCATGTCTGACTCAACCACTCAAATTCGTCACGTTTCTGCTAGTTAAAGAAGTAGAACTGAAGGACATATACACATTGACGAATTTTGAGTTGTTGGGACAGACATTATTACATCACTATTTTTTCAATGCAAAAATAAACAGAAGATTAGAGAAGAGATTCTTAGAGAAGAGATTCTTACAAGAACAATCTTTTGTGGGCGAGGAAGGCGTAGAAGGCGTATGAGAGAGAAAGTTACGTCCGAGGATAGACAAGCTTGAAAAAACTCCGACAACATAAAAAACCATAACCAAACCAAGAACCCAAGGCATCAACATAAACCCAATAAAGAAACTTAAAGATCCACAAACCATTAAAGCCATTGAAATCCCTAGCATCAATGAAGCAAACCCCGCCGGAGTTAGCTGCTGCAAACCCATCATTTGTCTCCTCCCTCCTCCTCCACCTCCCGCCGCCGCCGACGTTGACGCCGCCGTAGCAGGCGCCGACAATACCGGATCATCGGAAAAATCAATCGGCGATGTGGGATTTCTTAATAAATTCAAAATCAAAGCCGATAATTCATAAAACACCTTGGATTGTTGATCTTGCTGCCTCCTCATCATTTCTTTTTCTTCTTCCAAAAAAAAACCCCAAAAATTAGAAAATTTAAAAAAAAATCTTCAAAATCCCGAATCCCCCTTTGGATTCTTTTATGAAATTTATGAAATGAGAGGATTTTTTTCTCTTTATTTAGAAATGATGATGCGTTGCATAGAAGGGGGGAAAAGGTCGGTATTATCCAAAGAGGGGATTTATTATGTTTTAAAGTGTGGAAGAAGATAAAGGATTGTGTAGAAGATGAGATAAATGGGTGAGGCTTACACGTCGTATGAGAATGTGGTGTGCACGCGCAATAATTGTTGTTAGTTAGGATATGTGATTCGGTTAATTCGATTGAGATTTTAATAAAAAATGTATTTGGGTGACGAAAAATTTCATGACGTTTGAAATTTGCAATTTTACTTTAGACAAGACCGGCCAAAAATCTCATATTCAACCAAGTAGTCCTCGAGTTTAATTATTCTCTAAGTATTAGGTTAGTAATATACAAATAGATGTGTAATGCACGTAAACAAAAAAACTAATGGCATGAATTGATTTTTCATTTTTTTTATCTACGCATATTGCATCTCGTTATATATTTGTAATTTAAAGGATGATGATCAATAATTAGTAAGATAAACATTGTATTTGGGTTGAATATAGTGTTACTTTAATCTCGTTGAAATTCGTATCAATACCTAAATTCTTTTGGATTCAGTTTAAGTATGAAATTTTAAACATTGAGCTATCTAAAATTTAATTTTAATTTGAAATTAAAAAAATTAGACTATAATCAATTAAAAAAATCATAATTATTATTAAAGAGCTATTTAAAAATAATTATCGACTTATTTAAAATTTAATTGTCATATAAATTAGATTGAATGAGACAAATATGAATGTGTGCGAGTGGTAGAACCAAATGGGAACGCGTACATGATCAGATGACGTGGTACTTTATCCAGTTATGGACGACACTATAGATGTAACGGCCACACGTTTAATATTGTTTTTAGGAGAGGAGGCGCGTGAGAAGATTGTTATTGACGGTGGAGTGACGACTGACGAGCAGATGAAATAACATTGGTGTCCCTACAAGTTTGTTTTTTTATTGACTTTTTTGTTTTATGTTTTATGAAAAAATTGTAAAAGTGAATTCCAAGTATGGTCTAAAAGGGCAACTTTTTTTTTTTTTTTTGCTGAATAAAAAAGAAGGTGTAAGTGATGGTAATCAATATCTCCCGCTACTTTATGTTTGAGTTTTCGTGTTCATCAACGAACATATCAAACTTAACTGAACAACCAGTACAAATACTGACCTCGTCTAAGTAGCATAAAAAAGGGGACAAATATAATTTATAAAAGCCGATAGTACCAGACAAGATTCGAAAAGGGCAACTAGCCTTACTTACAATTGCTCCTTTTGTCTGCATCAAAATAATTGGCTCCTTTTGTCTTCGATGTGGAATTTTCTTTGCATTTTGGTGCGACACTAGAAGATTTTTGTAGGAAAAGAATATTTATCATTTATGAACATACATATATAAATAAAGTAATAAATAGGGCAAAAGGTGTCATGCCCTCCAAACTTTGCAGTTAAATTTAGAAAAAAATAGGACTATACGATAAATTTCGAGGACATTTTGATAAAATAACAGACTTTGACCCTTCAAAAAGAAGCCGGATAAAAAACAATCTTTCACATGCATAACAATTTTTCTCTTTTCTTTCCGTTTTTTCAAGTCTTTAACATGCATAAAAGTATTTCTATTTCCTTTTGGTTTTTTAGGGTCAAAACATAATTCCCCCGACTTTTTGTTAGGTGAGAGTCACGATGTCTCATTTTGTCCAAATTTAGAGGCATCATTAATACTTAAAAAAAAATTAAAAGTCAAAGAACTTAACATTTTTTAGTTTAAGACCAAAATTCAAAATTAAGAAAAATTTAAGGTCTGATACTAAAACTAAACTTGAAGTATCAAATAATCTAAAAAATTAAACTTGAAGTATTAAATTATTAAGATTTGATTTTAATTTGAAATTGATGTAAAATCAAAACAAAATTATGAGTACCAGACACAATCCAAACATATGACTTCATTCAATAATTAACACTTAGACATGACAACAATTGAATGCGACATTTCTAATTGACCTATTAATATAATATTTTCTTTTTTAATTATTGATATTAATTTTCTTGGTATATTATTGACATGAACTTAATTCTATATCCAACACACCAATTCCTACCATATGACAATACCTATATGACTCACAATTCACGTGGGTTACGTGGAGCATTATAGGTCCTACACTTTCTTCACAACGGCTCCTATGCACAACACCTTTTATTCCGCACATACAGGGCAAATTTTCAATCATTGAATTAAAATTTTAACGGTTAAAATTAATTTAAAAAAAAACACCTATTATGATTTTAAAAACACCAGTTCTTAATTTGAGAACACCTGTTTTTATTGCAAAAAAACTGTTCTGCATGTGCGAAAAAATGTGTTCTGCATGGGAGCCGGACTGCACTTTCTTTGTAGCCTTCATCCTTACAAGGGCCCACCATGAATTGGCATGTCTACCGATTGATCCATCACATTATTAATGAAATCTGCCAGATGATAATTGGCCTAATGATAAATCAAACAACTAAATAATCGATATTTAGACACCGATTTCTTCACATTCTTCAATATAAAATTCTAGCGCTAGGCAAGCATAAGTCTAACAATCAATTTCACAAAAAGTATATAATTTATGAGAAGAAATAAAGTCGAACTGATAATAGTCGTATTTCAATAAATATCGAAAGGATATTAAACAGAAAACTCTTTTAAGTAAAATTTTTGATATATCATAAAGATATGACAAAGAATATCTTCCATACCAAAAATCCAGTACTCAAGATAGTCTAGTATGAATGTGTGATGTCTACCATGGATTCTTCCTCATTACAGTTTTATCTGGTAACCTTGAAACCCTGCATTACACATAAAGTAATCAAGGAATGACAATAAGACTATCAAGAGACGAAAACAGGACTAGCGTCTACTTCAAAGTATGCTCAACAATTTGCTGAACGGAAGGCTTGATTTACCTTTACTCTTTTCAGGAGATCCTTGGCATGCGCGTCTTCCTTAAAATGGTCACGAACGGGCTGCAAAGCAAGTTAGGAAATTACTAACCGATTGAGAATAAATGTGAACGGAGACTAAGTTAATGTTTAACCAACTAAGAAGTTTTCAAAATAAATTCTTGTATTGGTTTAGTGGAGTGGGGGCAACATTGTTTCGATTCATCTTATACAAAAGACAAAAAGACAAGTTGATATGTACCTTCAGAATCTGGTTGAGTGCTTTTGACAGAGAAGGTTTAAGATCAGCAGGATGGAGTAACCCACTTTCGTATTCCGTGGCTAAGTCTTCAAAATTGTTGTAAATCCTGCACAAAAAAAGAGAGAAGAATGGATATGTAGATATGAATACATTGGAAACGCCAAGTGGCCAATAATATATGACACAACAAAGATGTACATAATTTTATTAGTGTTTCTTGCTTGGACGTCCTAGCATATTAAAACACGAGCGTGTTGAAATTAAAACACTCACTTTTCACCACCATTTTCAGCACTTCGCTCAACCTTGAACTCTTTCAGCCAAGGTAAAACAATGTACTTTACATACTCCAAGCATGGATTGTCTTTTACGACATTTGGAGGACAGTAAGCTTTCTTTATTTTGACATTTACATCTGCCTGTCATGATAAGAAAACTTTATCAGGAAAATATTAAGAGATATTGCTTTAAGCTGAAAGATGAGGAAAATTTAAAGGAAATACTCCACCCAACATCTCATGCCCACAAAAAGAAAAACGAAAAAGCAATGATCAAATACTAATGTTCTCGGCTCATGCTAAAGTAAATCTAAGCAAGTATATCATACCTCTTCGTCTTCCATGAAGATGGCAGAAGATGGATCACTTTTTGACATCTTCTCTTGTCCTTGCTGCAACCCGGGGAGCATATCTACATGACAAAATGGGAGTAGCAGCTTAAATACCTAACTGAAAATGTATAGTTGAGGATTCAACTCTATAGAAAGAAAGAGGGAGCATACGATGAGACAAGATAATAGGCTTGTTTTTCCTCTTGATATCATCACAGTACTCTCTTGCGAGAACATTCACTTTTCGCTGGTCGATGCCGAGTTGGCAAATGTCTGCCTGAAAGATAAAAAAATTATGAACATTTATTTTGTACCCCAACATTTTCTGATGAATCAATCATATGGTCCACCTAGCCTAGTAAATGAAGACAACTCCACAGATTAATTAACTGAAAAAAGAATAATGGGAGTCTTCTGGCCACAGTGGAAACGGCCGTGGGACGCAGGACCGAGGTCCTGCGTTCGATTCTCGCATCCCCCCGCCCCGTAAAAACTGAAAAAAGAATAATGATGTCATCTATAAATGGAGAAATAACATATTTGCAATCCATTCCGTAAAGATATGTGGACAAAAAATGTTGGGAGGTAAATTAGGCATGAACTGTATGTAGCCTTTGGATCTAGCTTTCAATTCTTTCATGGAAACTGAATAACTTCTGGAACATAAATAAAGCCACTCAAACATGCCAAATTGATAATAAATCAACAAAAGGAGATATCTAACTGACAGGCTACATTAAGCTGGTAGACGGGCTGATTATGGAAGCAGCAAATGAAGTATCCCTCTCATTAAACAAATGAAGTTCCTTGAGACTATAATTAAAATATGTGAACTGATGGGAAGAAATTGTGTGAAATTATTCACTAGAAATTTGAGAAGTGATCACTTACTCAAAAGTTCAGAACAAAAAAAGACCTTCCTTCAGCAGATGGAAAAAATAAAAACGGTGACACGAAATATTATAAACACGACGACAGAAAATGCTAGTGATTTAGCATTTAGGATAAATGTCGTACAACAATTTACATATCACATGGTTAGCATGTCTTAAACTCCTATTAACTGCACATAAGTGGTATTTCACGATGAATGAATGAGGTCAGAGCCATAGCTGCTAGCATGCTGGACAGAATCGTATAATCATGTTAATTAATAGCAACTGATATGATGCAAAAGCTGACAGCAACTCCTATTCTTTTGAGAGTAAATACCATTAGTTCATAAAATCTATTTAATCAGAGCAAGCTAAAATGACACTTATATTTATATGCTCTCATATACACGTTACCTTCAGGAAGAAAATATCCGCACACTGCATACATGGGTAAAAGATTTGAGCTGCTGTCAACTCATCTTGTTCAGAACGACCCATAATTTGACAGCACCTAATGAGATGGAACACACAAATTAAAAGAACAAAAGTGTAATTCTTTACTCTACCAAAGCAAGCTAAAAAGAATTAGAAATTATAGATTCTATAAACCTTTTACCTCAATATCCTAGGAAGTTTGTTTTTTCGTGCTATGTCCATTACGAGGGGCCAGTACTCATGAGCCCTGGAGTTAATCTCTTCAGAAGACCACAAAAATTCTACACCATCCATTTTCATCCCAACAGCTTTCCATATCTCAATCATGTATTCCCCAACAACTCGGATTTTCTTCAAATCACCACCCAGCTTATTGTTTAGCTGAGCAAACCAATCTGCAATCCATATTTTCACATGGCACCCAGCAGAAGTAAGCTTGTTCACATTGGCTGCCTTCATAACACCCTGTTTAGCAGCGCAAATAAATTATGTAGATGCAGCAATAATAATAGCATAAAGGCATGTAGATATTTAAATGAAGAAACACTGCTAGCTGCTATACATGTCATAGCTTTTCATTTTTTTATTACATACAGATTTATAAGGTAAAATATATAGTGAGAATATGATTTAACTAAGTTACCTATCATATTATTATATGAAATATATGTGAGAAAACTTTCGTGTCTAATTGAATATTAATATAAATAACATTAACAACCCTTATAACAACAAAAGACACTTCACCACAGTAACCAAATTCAATCTGCATTAATGATGAGGATCCAAATTACATTACCTGTGCAATGTGCATTCTTCCCGAGGGTTCGAATCCATCGTAGCAGATCGGTAGAGGTTTTTTTGCCAAAAGATTCATTAACTCATCCTCTTGTATGCATTCCTCTCCTATACTCCTCACAGTCCTGAACTTCTCCTCCACACTCATCCTACATAGCAATTGAATCATTATTAACCAAATAAACAAATTTTCTACTACCTCCATTCCTTAATATAAGACTTCCAGGACATGTAGCAAAATTGAAGAAGCAAAAGTTAAGATGTTTTTTAATTAAAATATCAATATTACTCTCTTAATTAGAATTAGTAGTATACAAGTCATATTTAATAGAGTAATATTGGTATTTTGACTAACAAAGTACATTATTTTTTGCTTCCTTAATTTTCGCAACATGTCATGAGAGTCTTATATTAAGGAATGGAAGGAGTGTAATTAAACTCAGATTCATGCACAATAGTAGTATAATAATATCCTCTACACTTTCACAAACTCGGTATTCACCAAATAAATAATATTTCGAATAATTAAACTCAAATTCATGCTAAATATCACTAATCATAATCGTTTACACTTTTGCACATTCGGTATTTACCAAATAAACAATATTTCTACCAAATAAACTCAAATTCATACTAAATAACAGCATCACAATCTTCTAAACTTGATCACAGTATAAAATTTAGAAAGACATAAATTACCCTGAGCTAGAAGTATCAGCAGCGTTAGAGGAAGAAGCTTGAGCCTGAGATGATGAAATCGAGAGGGATTCAATGGACTCAGTTGGAGGCGATTTTTCATCCATTGTCAAATGCTGTTTTTTTCACAATTCTCAGGTCTGCTGAAGAACATGAGGAGATTAGGGTTTTTTTTGGCATAGAATTAGGACCATGGTTTTGAAAGTCAATCCAACCCGACCGGTCGGACCAGTAATCCGGTCACTAAAATAGTGTCAGTTATCCTCTAGGTATAAAAACATTTTTTTGCAAAGTTCAATAGACCTGTCCGGTCGGATCGATGACTCAGTGCGAGTTTCAGATAACTAGTCGGATCTCGAAATTAGTAAAGAAAAATTTAATTTTAAGAAATTGTAATACAATTGAGTATTTTATATATATGTTGTGGTTTAGATTAAATAAATAATCTATTTAAGATTATGAACTTCTGATTTAATATGGCCAAGATAATTTGTAATTCGATAAATGGTAAAATGATTGTTCAAAATAGTGAATTATTATTCTTTTAAATGAAGCTACATTTTTAGTTAATATATTATATTATATTAAGTTATTAAAAGTTATATGCTAATTATTTTTAAATATTTAAAACGTTACAGGCGATAAATAATTCGATAATAGTGTACTAACAGTCCGACCACTAATTTTTGACACAATAACTTTTCCTATCCGGAGGGAGTTTCAAAACTGATTAGGATTGACAATATGACCGGGTCGGTCTCAGCTCTACTCTTTCGGCCCGGTTGATTTTGGTCCGATCTCTTCTTTTGTGTGTAGGCCAATTTTTATGCGGCAAAACCAGTAAGTCAATAAGGCTATATTTATATTGCCCAGGACAGGGCTTCTCGTTCCAAAACCCATCTATTAGATCCTTTACGCAATGGACCTTAACGTTTCATTAGGGCCCAAGAAACTCTATACTTTTTTTAAATTTTTATAACATATGTGTAGAGTAATATGCACTAAATAGTCATAAAATATCTCACTATTTTAGGTTATGATAAAAAATAAAAATTTTAGCAGATTTTAGTCATCAAAACTTTACGGACCCAATATTCTAGCATCAGGCCAAAATTTCGCTCATTTTTTTAAAAAAAGACCCTCGTGTCAGACACGGGAGGGGCATTTTGGTTCTTCAAATTTTGTCTCTATTGATGTAATCTGATAGTTCATCTTCTCCATAAACCAGTCAATTTTTTGCCTTTCATCTATTCATCAGGACGAAGTCAAAAATTTAACATTGGGAGACGAAACTGTAATAGTATGTCATACTACACATAAAAATGGCAAAAAAAAAAAAAAAAATTGGGGTGAAACTGATAAAATATTCTGAACTATATATAAAACTTAATATATCTAATAATGTTTTTAAAAATCTCGGGCAGTCGACCCTGTCTTCGTCCCTGCTATTCATGACTCCACCACCACCACCCAGCATCACCATCATCATCCCTCACCGCTCTTCTACGACGTTTCCTTTACTTGTATCCCCTTCGATGAACCTATCATTCTGATGTATATGCGTTAAATTGAAGGAAATTGCGAAGAAATAGATTTAGAGGTCATGGGGTATTGCAGGCCAAAAACATTAATGGTTCCTCAACAAGTAAAGGAACCAACAATTAGACTCCACATAACCTTCTAAGTTTCGTAATTGGCATGGAAATTCAGAAGCATACAGGAAATATGTCTCATTAACAGTTGAATATTATATTTTTGGTCTTCGAATTAGATTTTCAGTTTGATTTTTGACTTTTTTTTTAGGGATTTTTGGAGAGATTTGAGATTGGGGTTCTTGAAATTTTGCAGGGGAATTTCATGGGCAACTAAAGAACAAGAAGGAAATGAGTTTAATCTATGTGAATTTGTTTAATTTTTATGCAAAATTAATCATCAATTCAAACTAAAACTAAATTATCTATGATTTAATACTTAAAGTTTCATTCTTATACTATATCTAAAGAGATATTGCGTCTTATTTTGAGTTTCAAACTCATAATAGACACAATCTAAGTACGTCCAAAATTTATCTATTAACAGAGCACTTAATAGAGTTTTTTCTGTAAATATGATTGGGACTCGAAATGTTTGAAAAAACACTAATGCCTTACACTTGGTCAATAAACATTCTTGGGTCAGTTACTGTTAGATGCACACAAGGAAAGTAACAATGTAAATTCTTTAACTGTTTATGTAAACGCATTCTCATATGAAATAAGAATCAAGATTTGATTGGTATATAAAATGTGCATGAATATTCACTATCACTTTAAGATATCCATTTTGGCATAACGGATTCGATTGTTAAGTAAACAATTGTAAATGCTTTCAGAATGTCGCGTTGCGAGCCCGTAAGCATGGGCGTGACAGTTTAATATTCTTTTTATGGAGAACATAGATTTTTAAAAATATCTTTTTTAGAATCACCGTTCTTTTTCTCTTTTGGGACCATTAAGAATATGTGTCATCAATTCTAAACTCCATTTATGAGAGTGATCTGGTAGTTTTGGTCAATGTGCGGAGGAGTAAATCATTTGCACCATACATACATGTTTCAGTCTAGGGACGAAGTTAGAAATTGTATTTTGAGGGTAAAAAACTGTAACAGTATACTGACTTACCTATAAAAATTATAAAAAAAATCTTGTGGAAAATTTGATAAAAAAATTCGAACTACATATAAAAATTACTATATATTACTATATCTAGTAATATTTTTATCGCCCCCGCCTCCTAGATCGTCTAATTAGAAAATCGACAAGTATAATTAAAAATAATTATTTTAATACAGTTACGTTAGTATTTAAAAAAGGCTAATTGGTAAATTTAGTCCCAGAACAATTTATGTTTGGTGACTTGGGTCCCCAATCAATTTTTTTTTTCTTTTAGATCCCCAAACAATTTACTTATTTGTACCATGGGTCCTTCTGTTCAAAAAACCGCTAGTCAACGGTTAGTCAACAAAATTTAAAAATTTTCCCTTTAATAACCATGGGTATTTTGGGGATTTTCATCAACGACCCATTCTTTTTTAACCCGCCCCATTTCTATTACCCAATTCCATAAAGAATTTTGTTGATTGGGGACCCAAGTCACCAATCGTAAATTGTTTAGGGACGAATTTCACCAATTAGCCTTTCCTATACTACCCACCCTAAACCATACCCAAACCCATTTTCTTCCAACCCATCCGACCCAATTTCTTAACTCCTCTCCCTGGAAAACCAAAGAAAAGAAGGAAAAATGCAAAAAAAATAAAAAAAATAATAATAATAATCCTTCATGTCTTGATCCATAAACGTAGATTGGAACAAAGAGATTTCATGGTGATTTTGCATCTCTAGCCGGCAAAGAAGAAGAAAAGAACTAATTATTTTCTTACCCAATTGATTAATTTTGATTGATAAATATGAAACTCATTGGGTAATAAATTGATTTCTTACCCAATTGATTAATTTTTATTGATAAATATGAAACTCATCATCCAATTGATTAATTTTGATTTTTTTTTTTTTTACGGGGCGGGGGGGGATGCAAGAATCGAACGCAGGACCTCGGTCCTGCGTCCCACGGCCGTTTCCACTGTGGCCAGAAGACTCCCACAATTGATTAATTTTGATTGATAAATATGAAACAATCATTTTGTGAGTTGTTAATGGATAATGCATCTTTCTTGCTTTAAAAAAAAAGAGGGAAAAAAAGAAAAAGTGCCATGGGAGAAAGAAATATAAGGTTGAAGAAGAAAGGGAGGGGAAGAAGAGGATTTTCCCATTATGGAATTCGGTAAGGGAAATGGGCAAACGAATTGGGTAATGAAAATGTGGGTCGTTGCTTAAAATATCCAAAATACCCTTCGTTATTGATGGGAAAATTTTCAAGTTTTGTTGACTAACCGTTGACTAGCGGTTTTTTGAATAGAATGACCCATGGTACAAATAAGTAAATTGTTTGGGGATCTAAAATAAAAAAAAAATTAATTAGAGACCCAAATCACCAAACATAAATTGTTCTGAGACTAAATTCACCAATTAGCCTTTAAAAAATAACTTTCAATTTTAACTCTTTCATCTTTCAATTCGAATACTAAAAATATATTTGCAGGGTACAAAAGAATTATAATCTCTGAAAGTTAACTGACTCGAAATCTGGCCTAGTTCTAGTACCAAAAAAACCCTTTCCTACTTTTAGCGTGGGGTAGGTGGGGTAACTGGCCCTGCCCACCACCTGGGCTTCGACATTGCCTATAGTGAGGGGTCAATATTGAACATAAATAAAAAGAAAAAAAAAAAAAAAATTGAGGTCAGATGACAACGACAAGTGGGGGAATACGAGCCAAGAACTATTTTAAAAATGGCATTGAATAAGCAATTTTACACTTGGTCACAATTGAGTATATCTATGTTTCTACTATGCATATAGCTATGTAATGTAAATAATAAATAAATGGGAACAAGAGTCAGGCCCGGCTCCAAGGGTGTCCAAGGTGACATTCGAACCGGTACTCACATTCTAGATGCTCCAAATTTTTTAAAAAATTACTTAATTTGTATATAATTATTAGTTAAAAAAATTGAAGATCTTGATGTTTTACAATTTGTTGCTCAAAATATTTTTTACCATACACCGAGTCTTAGGTTAATAGGGGATGCGAAAGTGAACGGCCATGAGAGGGCTCCCCAAAAATTCGGGGTCCAATTTTTTTTTTTTTTGTTTATATATATATTTATATACTTAGCCTAAAATTCGGGGCTCCAATTTTTGTTTTGTTTATATATATATATATATATACTTAACCTGAAATTCGGGGCCCCAAATTTTTTTTTTGTTTATATATATATATATATATATATATATATACTTAGCCTAAAATTCGGAGCCCCAATTTTTTTCGGCACAGGGCCTCGGATATGTTTGAGACGGGCCTGACAAGAGTGCCCCAATGGAAACGGCATCTTATCCCAGGGGTAACACCCTGGGATCGATTCCCATATCCCCATAAAAATAAAATAATAATACATAAATCTTTTTACAAAAGGAAAATGATCTACCCCTAGTTAAGTATATTAGCCATTTTAGCCACTCATGTAATAATCTTACATACCGGTTGCGCGTTTAACTTGTAATTTAATCATTAGCTAATATATAATATATATTATGTTGAGAATTTTATATTGACTAATTTACAACTTATAAGTCTCGTATGTATATCTCTTTACAACAAATTTAGCATTAAAATTCAAATTTCATTTGAAATAAATGTTAAAAAAAATAGACTTGGGTCTAACTTAATCCTTTAAAAGATATATCAAGAAGATGAGAATTACTCAAGACATATAAGGAGCAAATATGTACACAAACTAATCGATGTTGGATCTTTAACACACCCTACATGACCGGGGTTGAACATCCCGTGAACAATAATAGTGGCGCAACATCGAACTAGGTGACCCTAATACCATGTTAAAAATGTGTTTGACTCTAACTCAATTCCTAAAAAAGTACTTCAAAAAGAGATTATTGTCCAAGGTATATAAAAAGTAAATATGCACACCAACTATTCGATGTGAGATCTTTAACAAAAAAATAATTTAATTTCTCTATACCATATAAAAAACGGACCGCGGTCCATCTAAACACTCAAAATCAGTCAACTAAAGGTTTGGCCCAGTGGGTAAGCCTTTGGCTTGGGACCGGAAGGTCCCAAGTTCGACACCTGCTCCCCGCACAATGGGGCAATAATATCTCCTCCTCTGGTGAGGCGTTCTCTTCCTCCTGCTGGTGAGGCAATTCCCTCCCAAGCATGGGGCGTGCTTAATCTTACCCTATCTAGGGTATTCTCACTCTTACAAACCCGGAGCAATCGCATCAGCGCTCAAAAAAAAACATTCAAAATCAAACATCTTGATATTTATAAGTCCACATTTATTTTTTAAAAGATTGCGAATTTTTTTTTCTATCTAAAAAATGAATATATATATATATATATATATAAATATAATACTAGTATTCGATCTCATCAAATGAAGCAAAAGTTGTGGATTGATTATTTTTTAAATGGAAAGCAGAAGCCAATAAATAATAGTAGTATAAATTAATACTTATAATAATAAAATAAAAAAAAACAGAAAGAAAATAAATGTGTTTCCGAGTCCTGAAGGAAAGTCTGAAAGTCAAGTTCCTATGCGAAACAGGAAAAATTTCGCACCATAAGGAATAATATGGACCGTCGGATTATAGATTTGAACGGTCCAGATTTCGAGAGAGAAAATTTTTTATTTTCATTTTTTAATTTCAACCCCAACTTTTCTCTCTCCAAATCTGAACCGTTAAAATTATTATCCGACGTCTTAAATTGTTTTATACGGTGCAAAATGTTCCTTATTTCGCATAGGAGCCGGACTGAAAAGTGAAAGCCCTCTCTGGGTGAGCAACCCGCTACGTAGACTAGTCGTAGTACCCACTACCCAACACTTTTATATATATACGCTGCCTCATAGCAATTGCCTCGTACTTAATAATAAATATATAAACACTGCCGACCTGTTTTCATGCCTATCATCAAATCGACGAACAAAATATCCAAGGATCGATGATATCTTCATGTACAGCTCATAGATCTGATCCTTACGCCATTTATGTAAGTGAAGTTAATTTTCCAGATTTGAACTTTTCATGGAATTATTGCGTTTGTTTGTTAGAGTTTTTTTTTTCCCCATATATTATCTCCTTTATGCTTTCAATTTTGATTGATATTTTATTTGATTTTTTTGTTTTTTTGCAGCTTTCTATATATATCGCATGAATTGTACGGAGAACTTTACCTTCCGATCCGTGCCCTAACTTCTTCAAATTCATGCTATTAAACTGCGATGCTTGCAAAATCATCTGTCTTCAAATTTTTCCAAGCTTTATAAACTGTGCTTTCCGGCCGCCGGTTGGTTAAAATTGATATGGAGGAGGTTTTGGTAGCTATGACCGCCGGTGGATATGATCACTGACGACGCAAATTTTAAAGACAGGAGGAGCACAATGAAGATTGACAAAATAAATTTATAATCCCTCTATACGAATAATAAAATTTAATTTCAAATCGAAAACTGATTCAAAATATATAATTAAAAAATTCTCACGGAGTATTATAAAAATAAAGCTAAACTATTAAAAAAAATAAAAAATTTCAAAAGGTCGATGGGGCACTTGCCCCACCAAGACCCACTATAAGCCCGCCTGTGGATATGATCCGTGCCCCAAACTGCGATACTTGTAAAATCCTCTGCCTTCAAATTTCTACAAGCTTGATAAACTATGCGTTCGGAGTCCTTTGGAGTTCCGCTGTTCCTTTAGGAGATGGATACGGAGGTTTTGATAGCTCTGGCCTGTGAGGAAGTGAACGACGCACGAGAACCAAGAGAGAACGGTTAAAATTTAGTACACATTGAACATTTTTGTATATTATGATTTGTTGAATAAAAAATTTTAACGTGCTAAGATTTTTTTCGGGAACACTTGTTATTTTTCGACGCTTGTTACGCAATACATGTATTACATGTCTAAAGACAGATATTCATTGGGATAAAACATATGTTGCAGTCATATGACGAGTGTTCATAAGGAGAGAACAAATGTTGCATGTGATTTAACACTTGTCTAAAAACATGCAATATATGTTTCATATGTATTGAATTTAATTTAAGATGTTATTCACTAGAAAAATTAACTATTTGTAACATATATCTATTTACGGGATACCATTAATGTCCTCATCTTTTTATTAGACTAAAAATATCTCCATCTTTTTACGGGTCACTAAAAGTGTTCAATTATTGAATTCGGTGACGATTCAGGCCAAATTTCCCTCACGTGCCGGCCACGTGGGGCATTTTTGTCCCAAAAAAATTGGGCAAAAGAGAAAATTACTATTTGTAACATATATCTATTTACGGGCCACCATTAATGTCCTTATCTCTTTATTAGATTATTTATAACCCCATATAATTACGGACCACTATAAGTGTCCAATTAGTGAATCCAGTGACGATTCAGGCCAGATTCCCCGCACGTGCCGCCACATGAGAGGCATTTTTGTCCCAAAATATTTGGGCGACCACAACTCATCTTGCCCAGCTCCTTTCTTCGGCCACCATCGATCTCAGCTTCTCACTCAAAACCCATATTCTCCGATCTCATCCTGCTAAGTAATCTCATCCTTAACTTCTCAATCAAAACTCATCTCAATAAAATCTTATCATCTCCAATTCAACACCAATTCATTAGATCTAATGAAAAATTTGTTGTAAATTGATAAATGAATCCCCCCAAAGATATCACCACAGCCAACTCATGGCCAAAAAATTTTGGGCGACCACAACCCATCTTGTCCAGCTCTTTTCTCCGGCCACCACCGATCTCAGCTTCTCAATCAAAACCCATCTTCTCCGATCTCATCTTTAACTTATCAATCAAAATCCATCTTCTCCAATTCAACACTAATTCATTAGATCTAATGAGAGATTTTCTGCAAATTGATAAATGAATCCCCCCAAAGATACCACCACAGCCGACTCATGAATTGGGGCATTTTTGTCCCAAAAGATTTGGGCGACCACAACCCATCTTGCCCAGCTCCTTTCTCCGACCACCACCGATCTCATCTTCTCAATCAAAACCCATCTTCTCCGATCTCATCCTTAACTTCTCAATCAAAACCATACCTTAAGGATTGGACTCGAATATCCATTTTCTCCGGTGACATTTTGGACACGAATTTAACAAATTCTCAATTTTGATTGAATCTTTTTCTGCTTAACACCCTAAGAAGATCATCCCAAGAACTTCTCCGGTCATCCCTATTCGTCATCTCCTTTTCTTCTGCCAAAAACAGACTCCTCGGATTTCGGCGAACTTGTTGGCTTTTTTTGTCTTGTAGGGCCATTTCTGCCGGAAACTTAACAAATTCGGAACTCTCTGAATCACAAAGGTAAAAAATACCCCTCACGTATATCATGTGTGAACGACACGTGAGGGGAATTTGGCATAAATTGTCACTGATTCACTAATTGGACACTTATAGTGGCTCGTAAAAAGATGGGTTATAAATAGCCTAATAAAAAGATGAGGACATCTCCCTCTTTTTTTACATCCGGGGTGGCGCACATTTCAACCCCTACCGGTTACTACAACATTTCCTCCTTACCATTTTCTAATCTCCATCCCACTCTCTTTTTTACTTTTTATTTTTATTTTTTTATAGGCTGGATAAAGAAAAGTGTGAAAATAAGCTCATGGGCCTCCATATCCTCTCAAAACCAATTGGTAAGGAGAGGTGTTAACCCATGAGCTTATATGTTATTTGGATCTTCCTTAGGCACTCGATGTGGGACTTCATATTTCAACACTCTCCCTCACATCGAGGTGGGAGTCAATTTAAGGCCCGCCGCCCTTCTTGGGTCGTGCGGTGACCATTCGAGCCCACTTTGGGCATTATGAGCCCATCATCCCGCCTAAGGGCCCGCTCTGATACCATGTGAAAATTAGCTCATGAGCCTCCATATTCTCTCAAAATCAATTGGCAAGGAGGGGTGTTAACCCATGAGCTTATATGTTATTTGGATCTTATTTAGGCACTCGATGTGGGATATCATAGTTCAACACGCCCCCTCACATCGAGATGGGAGTCAATTAAGGCCCGCCGCCCTTCTTGGGTCGTACGGTGACCATTAGAGCCCACTTGGGCATTATGAGCCCCATCATCCCGCCTAAGGGCCCGCTCTGATACCATGTAGAAAACGGACTTGGGCCTAGCTCATTCCCTCAAAAGGTACCTTCCTCCCGCCTAAGGGTCCGCTCGATGTGAGACTTCATATTTCAACACTCCCCCTCACATCGAGATGAGAGTCAATTTAAGGCCCGCTGCCCTTCTTGGATCGTACGGTAACCATTCGAGCCTACTTTGGGCATTATGAGCCCATCATCCCGCCTAAGGGCCCGCTCTGATGCCATGTGAAAATTAGCTCATGGGCCTCCATATCCTCTCAAAACCAATTGGTAAGGAGGGGTGTTAACCCATGAGCTTATATGTTATTTGGATCTTCCTTAGGTACTCGATGTGGGACTTCATATTTCAACACTCCCCTTCACATCGAAGTGGGAGTCAATTTAAGGCCCGCCACCCTTCTTGGGTCGTATGGTGACCATTAGAGCCCATCATCCCGCCTAAGGGCCCGCTCTGATACCATGTGAAAATTAGCTCATGGGCCTTCATATCCTCTCAAAACCAATTGGTAAGGAGAGGTGTTAACCCATTAGCTTATATATTATTTGGATATGGAGGCCCATTAACTAATTTTCACATAGCATCAGAGCAGGCCCTTAGGCGGGATGATGGGTCATAATGCCCAAAGTGGACTCTAATGGTCACCGTACGACCCAAGAAGGGCGGCGGGCCTTGATTGACTCCCACCTCGATGTGAGGGGGAGTGTTGAAATATGAAGTCCCACATCAAGTGTCTAAGGAATATCCAAATAATATATAAGCTAATGGGTTAACACATCTCCTTACCAATTGGTTTTGAGAGGATATGGAGGCCCATGAGCTAAAAAGAACAAATGTTGACTTAAAAAGAAGAAGACTAAATGATATTGCATATAAAACCAAGAGCCATTAAAGATAGGTTGAATTACTATTAAAAATTATTGGATGAAATCTTCTACACACCTAAATGTGGGATTAAATCCTCAACTTAAGCCGGATAAAGTAGGTTGAGTAGCTAATGGCATATGATATGATTTGAGGAGAGTATTTGAAATAAATTTTTATTGTAAAATGAAAGACTACAGTATTGTACAAATTACTTATTTGATTACTACAATAGAATGTATTTGGTGTGTTAAAAAAAGAGTGATTATCTATTGAGATTGAATATAATATTTTTTTACTCGTTATATTTTCCCACCTAAAAGAAGATTTAAATAGTCTTGTTTGAAAGTCAAAATGAAATGTTAATTCATTTTCTTTACTTTTAACAAAGCTATCGTTCAATTTTGGGTGGGTAAAATCTAAAATAATATGTATGACCTAAACTCCTACTAGCATAGGTTGACAACCAGACCTAATTGAATATACCATTTGCAAACTTTTATTTAAATAATATTCATATGAAAACACAATTATAGATTATAAAAGCATATTCTTTGAAATCAAAGAAAATGAAGCAGTATTACATAGAGAAGTAAAGTGGTTGTGTAATGATTATTCATGCAATACTATCAAGAGAAACAGTATTTATATATATGATAAAATATAAATAGGTTGTACAATAAGATTAATTTTAAAAAGGGCACAATGCTCATTGCTCGTTAATATGCGAAAGCCTAAATCCAACTTAGCTGAGGGTGATTAGACAGAATTTTCGTATAATTTTGCTGAGTTCCACAAAAAAATAAATCATTTATAAAAAAAGAAGCAAAATCATATTGTAGAATCCTCTGAAAAAAACATTATCAATTTACACTTTGAATAAAACTAAACATGAAAATACGAAGAGAAGTACTTGGATTTGATCCCCACATAATAATAACCTGTGTAGTCTACTGTTAGAATTTGACTAATCACAAAAGCAAAAGAAAAGTACGGTCCCATATTATTTGCAACGTTTCAACTTTTGCAACATGTCAAATAATTCTTTCCAAAATTACCCTTCATCTAACTAGTCAACACTTATTTAATTGTTTTAGTCTTTCTAATAATTCACACTTATCTATGCACACCAAACAATACACCTTAATACTAACTCTAATTAATTACACTACTAGTCATTCTTTTCCTAGTAGTAGTACTAGTCACTTTTTTCCCTCATCCGACATCATTCACCTTTTGCATTTCAATGGAAAAATCAAAGTCTCCATCAGGCAGTTTATACACCATTGAAATGTATTTGGTGTAGTATTATTTTCCCTTCTTTCTTGTGTCCATTCTTGGGAAGCAATTTTGGTGGGAAACAATTTTTGGATGAAAACTTTTGGGATGGCCGTTGGTACTTGGTAGGATTAGTGTTGGTATTGGTGTGGTTAGTTTTGGGTTTATAACTTGACTTAAAATTTACATTCATTAATTAGAGTTTTTTTTTTCTTCAAATTACTTATCATCATTTACTAGTAGTATTAAATTAAGGGTATTTTGGACTTTCTTATTCATTATTAATGTATTCCAATGATTACCTTGGTCTGTGTAAAAAGGTGAAATGTTGCAAATAATATGGGACAAAGACTTTGTTTAAGAAAAGATGTATATCAATCTAGTATATTACTAAAATCTAGAAACATATATTTATGTTAGGAGACTTTGTTTAACAAAGTATCACTGAGAATTTAGAGAAATTTAATGTTCATTTAAGAAAAGATGAACATTTATTTGTTTTTCATCCTAAGATGGGATGCACATCTCAGAATGAGATGGGAAAAATAAGGTACAATAATAAATTAGAAAAGTAGATGCATTAATAATATGACCTCTATAAAAAAAATGTTTGTCATTTAATTTGTACACACTTTATTTTTAACTTCAACACTTCTCTTTCTCACCTTGCATTCTCTTGATATGCTATATCCATCGAAATTCCCTCTCCTAACGCGGAATTAAGGTGCAACCCCTCTCATATGGGATTGCAGCAATAAAAATGATTGAACTCAACACTTTCTACACTTCGCTCTGTTATTTTAATGTAAATTTTCTCTTCTCTCACAGAACTAGTGTAAAACACACTAGTCCCTCAAACTGGAAAACACGTTCTTGTGCCACTCGAACACTAGGGTCTTACGCCCTAAGACCCTCTCTCCCTTCACAAGACTAGTGTGTAAAACACACTCTCGCCCCAAAACACACTAGTCCCTCACAGAGGAAAAGCATGTTTTTTCTGTGCCACTCGAACATTAGGGTCTTATGCCCTAAGACTTCACTTGGTTATCCCGTACATGAGGCTAGACTATTATTGATTTGTCACACCCCGTGTTCCCTATCTCTAAAATGCGACTCATGGATTTTGTAGTATCCATAACCAACTGCTTGACAACAATTCCCGAATAACAAAATAGATATCATAAGTAACTATAGGTAGACTCGTACTTATGTGACATTCAAACTTCTGACTCATCTTGTGGGTTTGGGGATCACATTCAATCCCCGTTAAAGTCCTACTTCCTAATGGGATTCTAAAGATGGCTCACACATGCATGATACAATACTGGGTTCCTATACTTCTGGCTGGTAACTTGTAAACGGATATGAAACACGTGTCGTGGGCTTGACAACACCTACACTACGTATTTGACAACCGTCCTTGTTGTGCTAAAATAGATATCCAATGACCATAGATACTTGTGCCTATATCTCTAAAGGAAACAGCCACATTAGCTTTTATTATCATTATAGCCACATTTTGTCTTGGGTCTAAAGTGGACCAATTGGTTATTGTACTTCTCTAAAGGACCTCCAGTATGGAAGAGAGTGATGTAAAAGGAGCACTATTAGGAAGTTTGACTTTGAGCCTAAGACAACCCAAGCCAACCCAAACAGTAGTACAACAAAAAAAGGAAGGAATCCTTGACAACTCCCGTATATCATTCCATTCTAGTAGAAGCTTCCCTATTTTCTCTTCAAGGCATATGGTTCAGGGCTACAACCAATGTATCTTTGGTTAAGCCAGAATTCAGTAGGCAAATTTCTGCTATCCCTATCCATGTGCCAGGAGCATATAGACTCGCACTGAGGAACAAGGAAGCATGACAATTAGGACTCCCACAGAACCGAGTCATGCCCAACTTTAAATTATTGAGTTGAGTTTGATGAGTTTAGACAAACATCGAAATCAAGTTTTAGCATGATTTGAACCTTAAAATAAGGTTCGGAGTCAGTTTGATGAAAAACTCCCAAAGCTCGAGCTTAGATTCAAAAGCTCCATTTTCAGTCAAATTTGTTGGCTCAAACTTGGCTTCAAAGCTTTTAAAAGTGGAAGTTATACAAACTATTAAGTTATTACAATATAAATCATATAAATTTTATTGAAAATGGGCGATGATTATTGGATCAAGAAAATTAGATCAAACAAGGATCAAAAGGCATATGGTTATTTCAATTCCAACAATTATTTTGATTTTATACCCTTTTGATCCTTATTTGATCTTGTGTTCTTGATTCAACAATCATTTCCCATAAAAAATATAGCTGGAATCACTTTACTCATTTAATATATAATCCAATATGTTTGTCAAGTTTCCTCCAAACATTTAAATATTTGAACTCCACTGATTTAAAATTTTGATCTCAACTCTTAAGATTATGTTTGAGTTCAAGTTAAAAAAGAATTGAAGTTGAGCCGAACCCTTATTGAACCAAGCCGGAAAATATTCGATAAAGGCTCGATTCAATAACACCCTTGTTGACAGTGCAGCTGAAATAGTACTTAGAACCAATAACTACTAACATAGAGCTCTTTTTTGTTTGGTAACCAAGGGAAAGTATACATATATGTTTTAACATGGAGGATCACACAAGTCTAGTTGAGTGCAGATGCGCTCATGTTGTTCATATTACATAATCTGGGACATAAGCCCCCCTGATAATAAGATAAAGCAGAGTATACTTACCTGGTGGGGAAGCAACTAAAATTGCTCTTCTTTCTCTGTAGAGTATACGTGTTGTGCCAAGATATCAGCTGCCTGATTCCCTTCTCTGTAGGTACGCGATAACTGCCAGCCAGGAGTACCCTGCAATCATATGAGAGTGAAACCTGGGACAATTGCGATTCTTGATTGGGGAAATTGTAACATGAGAATCTGAGCCAATTTCAAGTTTCCTGATCCCCATTTGGACTGCAATGTAGATGCCAAAGTTCTGCTTGGAGGTTTGTTGCATATGATATTATTTTGTTGAAAGCCAAAGAGACTTACCTGTATAATCTCTGAGAAGGCCTGCGGCACCACCCCCGTCTGGATTTTTGCATGACTAAACACTCGGTATTTAGTTTGACAAAATCATCATTTGGTAGATGGAACTTGACATAGTTTAGCTGAGGGATGTTCTTTATACTAAGTTTATTAGCTTAAAGCAAATTCTATAACTTTACTTATAAGGTTATAAGTATTAAAGCTAGTTTTTGTCAGAGGATGTCTTCTTTCCTATTTCAACCATATATTCCAGTATGTGAAGGTACATTGCCTACACAATTTTTTACTGTTCACAGTTATCTTTTAGTCACGAGTAGAGAGGCTCAGTAAAATCTAGGGGTTCATTCGATTTTTGTAGAGATTCTGGGCAGAGTCTTGGTATGTGTTCAGATCCTGTACACTTTCCTCTGAAATAATAAATTGTTGTGAGAAAGTCTATCCTAAATGCAGGAACAAAGAAGAGTTTGGGCTTGTGGAAAAAACCCAACTATTATTCAAATCTTGAGCTATTTTCTGAACTATTCTGTATAACGAGCCTATAGGCATATCCTGTGGAGAAGATTCCATTAGGGGTGTATTTCAAGAAGTAAGCATATTTATAAGGAGGGTGCAACGAAGTAGTTTATAAGGAGGGTACAACTAAGTTGTAGGTCATGATACTATAAATTCATGATCCTTCAGGTACATTTGAAAATCCATTTTGTTATCAAGGTAGATGTTATTTGAATGCAAGAACTCTTCTTCTATAGTTAGGGGCCCTTGAATTTGTTAGCTCAGAACCTAAGCCCAAACCAGTTGTCATAACTATTGCAATCACCAATGCACCACTGTAACCCACTGTTATTAGTGTAGATGTCATTTGGATGCAAGAACTCTTCTTCCATAGTTTGGGGCCCTTGAATTTGCAATCTTAGAACCCAAAAGCCCAGACCAGTTGTCATACTGAAGGTATATACTATGACCAATGCACTGTGTAACTCATTTTACAAATTTCCAAATTATTTGAACAACCTTGCTTTAATATTGGAACCAGTGTTGTTAAGGCTCATGCCTCGGGCGCGCCTTAGGCTCCAGGCTCGAGGAATATCGCCTCAAAATCTGAAGCACGATTCAAATCACTGAGGTGCGCGCCTTGAAGAAAAAAGGCTCCAAGCTCCAGACCTGGCTTGGGCGTGCCTTTGTTTAATTAATCCGATTCTAATGAATGGTTGCTTGGAGAGTTAGAAAATGATGAGCAAGTATTTGATGATTCATATTTGTCTTGGTTTGAGGTTTATAGGGCAGCTGGAGTAAACGAGCTGCGTTACCCATTTAGGTCAAAAGAAACTAGTACTTCTCATTCTCAACTTTCGCCTCCTAATTTAAGACCATCATCTGCTTCCTCTGTCTCTAGCATGGATGAGAATAATGAAGATAAGGTAGAAGAAGAAGCTCCCTTGGATAAAGAGAATCAAGTCAAAGACGTTGCTCTTGAAAATGATTCTGATGATTAGGGGCATTAGCTTTTTATTTGTTTTACTTTATCTGACTTTTATGCTTTTTTTGGGAGGGAACTATATTATTATTATGTTTTGTCTAAATTTTCTTACTACTAAACATATAAATATAAATAATATTTTTTCAAGGTGCGATTTTTTCCGAAAGGCATATGCCTTTTTTGCGTCTTGCGCCTCAAGGCTACAAGCATCCTTTGCGCTTTGGCGCGCCTAACGCCTTGACAACACTGATTGGAACACAATTGAAAGCTACTATTCTTGCCTAGGCAGGTTCTGAAAATCCTTTTAAAGAGATCTCCAGGCGAAATTATACCAGGGCTAAGTTCCGCTTAGAGGATGACTGTAGTCTAGGGGAATATATAGTACACCAATTTACTGAATTCATTTCCTTTTGTTAGAAGCACTGTTATCATGTCAATCTGATCACAGATGCTTTGTGAAGTTTAACACACAGCATGCCATGTACTGGGGAGGGAGGGTGTAATCTTGTTAAGAGAGAAAATATATATTTCCCAGCTAGCTAACTTATCCAAAATTTTACGGATAAGTCACTGGATGCTTTGCCAAGATGTTTGCTCAAGGGATGACTCAGGAACCTACCAAAACCAGTGTCAATAGGATTTCTAAGTTTGAGATTTCTTCATTCTTGAAATTTGCTCAAAGTCTCCAAGCAGACTCTAGCTTCTTGTTAAGACCCAGAATTTGGTCACTGAACACTAAGTAGTGTATGAATGTGCATTTGGCAACATTGCCCGGATCCCAGTTAACACAAGGATAAAGTTTAGCAAATACAGACAACTCAATGGCAATCTTATAATAATAACCAAACCTGTTTTGTTTATGTGTGACGGGAATCAGTTATGGGTACAACAACAACAAAGCCTTAATCCCAAGTAATTGGGGCCGGCTGAATCAGTTATGGGTACTCGGAGATAATTAGATATTTTACAGCTAAACATAAATTACATACTCATAAAGCATCACCATAAAAATTTTATATTGCTTACTTCTGTGTCCTAAGCACAGGACTGGCTCATGCCAAGATATACTGTCAGAGTAGATTAAGCGTAACATGCTGCTGCCCAGAAATCATTCGGCCATCAAGCGCAAGAGTACCAAATTCTGTTATTGGCACATTCACCCGATCATTGATTTTTGTAGCTATCTGCAGGTATGTATGAATCTTTAAGTTTCTACTACAATTTTCATCTCAGTGATGCCATCATCATTTTTTTTAAGAGGGGGGGGGGAATGGATAGTAGTGTCATCAATTTACATTGACATAAACATTAAATTCAGACACTACTATAACAACTACAAAAAAACTATTCTTACCATGCCCTTCAGATCCTTATTTTCTTCCCCCAGCATCTTTTCCTGTTGAGAGAAAAATTTAGGTAAACAAATAAAACTCCAGTATGATGACACTGCTCATTTTACCGCTCTTTGTACGCTTGCATTCTAAGATTGCCAGAGCTCTAAAACTCTGGTACTCAGATTCAAGACTTTCTAGTTTCTATCAATAGTTTTCTACTTGCTATTGTTTCAAAATTTCTGGAGAACATTTACGTGCTGTTTTGAATCCTCGAGGAAGGCTGATTTAGTAAAATGATTTTTTGCAGCTCTGCTTCGAAATTCCAAATGATACGTGAAAGCATTGAACTCATTGACACATTCGCCTTACCTCTGTTATTCAGGTACTGATCCTGAATTTATTTTTACTACTAGTGAAACAACAGTCAACCACTTATGCTGTTTAGTCAGTGATATCAAATTCCAGGCATGCTGCAACTTCGATGATCAAGATACCAACAACAAATGTTTATATAACTTGGGCAGATGTTTATATAACCTACAAGGTTAGTGTAGCGATACTATACTCCCCTTTTCTTGATCCTACTTGAGTCTGATGTCATGTAATTGTCAGTCACTTGTTAAGCCTTTTGAGTACTAAACTTACCCTTAAAATCACTTCCCCTTTTTTATTTGCTTTGCAATTTGATACGTGGCATCAATTAAGGTTTTCAAATACAGAACAGTAGTGGGGCACAGTTACATAATGACAACGGAGTATTTCCATGAATTAGCTGCAAACGCCAACTGATATTCTGTAATCTGCAGTGTGCAATATTAGGAATGTATGGTAAAAAAGGAATTCAACGACTAAAAACAAGGGTTGGCTGAACTTTCCAAATAAGAATTACACAAGAAAATATATTCGGAAGAGGTAAGAGGGTATTGAGGGAACCTTGTCCAAATTTGTCTAAGCTTCTCTAGTCTCCTTTTATGTGATGCGTAAAGATCTGGAAAGTTCCAAGTCAAGCAATGACTTCTCCGTTTAGCTTTAGTCATGGAAATCCTAGTTTAATTTAGTTTAGAATCTTTCAGTATATTGTTAGGTCTTGAGAATTCTTTGGATTTTAACGAGTTTATCAGTTTAAATTCCAGTAGTTTTTGATAATATTTATTTCTTTGATTTAGAAATCCTATTATCCTAGCTGTTTTCGTTTCCAATTATTCTAAGAGTTTAGTCCTAGTTCACTAAGAATTTAGCTTTCTGGGTCTATACATAGAGTTCTCTATTCAATATAGTATGCTGCAATTACTCAATGATAAGAGTCCCTGTAATGTTCAGTTCAAGCCTAAGGCGCGATACCTTAGGGTCCTAGGTGTGACACATAGGGTCGACCTTCTTTAGTTGTCACACCTAGGTGTTCTATTCTCCTAGTGTGATGCAAATTTATTTTATATTTTCACCTGCAGTTTCCTGGTTTTGTTCTATAATTTAGCAGAATCAGCTGTTTCTCTTGTGGGACATTTCTTGTCAAGTTTGTCCTGCATCAATATACCGCTTCACACGTCCTAGTTTTCTGCTACATCGTCCGTCTTCCCTCTTCCCTATCCTCAGGTCATGCATCATTTCCATATGGTTTCTTTTGAATCTGTACTGAGATATTAGCAAGCCTACCTTTGCCATTCTATGTGGGTTGACCTCACCTGTTCATCTAAAATATGGAGGTACCGAGGGAGGAAGCTTAAAGGCACAGACTAGGTGTTTCAGTTCACATTAGTTCCTTAGGATGTGTATTTTACTTATTCAAATACATTTGGATTGATTATTAACTTAAGTTAAAAATACCTTTTTGAGTTTTAATGGGGTCCAGAGTACTTTTGCGAGAGGAAAAAGTGGGGTCCACAGTAAATAGCATCTCAATACAACAACAACAACAACAACAAAATAACATAACCCATTAAATCCTCAATAATTGGGGGTATGGGTGGGGGATGGATATGCGACAAACCTAACATTTGGCAATAAATAGAGTCTCAATCCTTACCAAATAACTTAATTTTTTTTTTTGATGAATAACTTACCGAATAACTTATAGGAAACTACCATTAAATTAACATCCCAAAGCCTATAGAAATTAAGATAATAGAACAGAAAATGTCTTCCTAGTTACTGTAGCGTGTGCCTAATCCTGGATCACAACCATACTAAATGTATAGCTTCTCCAGGCATTTCAAAATAGAAAATCTAGCTTGCAGGAGACGCACCAACATAGTAAATAAATAAAAAGATAAAAGCATACCGTCTCATGAAGGCTTTCTATTGAACCCATCAATAGCTGTGTCTGCAAAAACAGAACTCTTATTAAAATGCAATGACAGTAAATGATATTCAAGCAATAAAAGACGAGTGATGCAGAAACAAATTGGAAGGAAAAATGAAATCCATACAAATCATATTAAAGACTCGAGATATCAAATCCCACAATAGGAACAGAAAATATGTTTATGTTGCAACTATCTACCCAGAATTAGCCTGTTTAACTGATGGTACTTCAGAACTCTGCAAGCAATAACATCCACAACCACAATCAGAAATGCCCGGCTCCTGACCCTTGACCATAACTAAATAAGTAGAAAACTTAAATTAAGATTTTATGGTCCCAACAATTTCCTCTCCACCACTGGGTTTTTCATAAAAGTAGAAACTTCAATGGAACAGGAGCTGCAGTGTTTATTTCTGTCCCTCATCTTTAGTTGCACAATGGAGAAACATGTTTCTGCATCCTGACTTCACCACTGCACTTGCCTAAGCCAATACATAAGCTTATCCGCCGGTAATATCTCTAACCTTTTCGTTTCCCCAAGTCATAATGCCCTGCCAACCCAAATTGGGCGTCTGAATGTCCTGTTTGGAGAATCCGAGAATATTATACATTATCCTATGCATATTCTGCTTCCTGGACAAAGGGGTGAAAAAGAAAAGCAAGCATGCGATATCTAAACAGTACATACAACTCTGTTGAGTTTCTTAAGAGTAAGATGTGAATACTAGAGGTCAAGCGCTCTTCTAAATGTTTGTGCCAAGTCAAATATAGATATTCAATTTAGAATAGAGAAAGTAATCACTAAACTCGCGATAATAGATTACCTAGTGGAATCTACACTCCTAACATTTTCCCTCTTTTTTTCTGTTCCTCCATGAGCATGCTTATACCCCTTTCCGCTACTCATACTCTTATGAGAGCTTAACAGCAAACTGCTCGACTAGTAACTTGTTGAACCTGATTCTCATAAACAAAGCTTCCTTGCTAATTTTGGAACAATAATTGAATAACAGTGTTTTCATAAATCGATTACTCGTTGCTTCATACTTTGGAATTCTATTCTAGAATTGATAGATATAGCATGTACAGCCCCGTCAGGAGTTGAAACTTACATCCAGCAGGTTCATCTAAACCCAGAAACTTCACAATAATTTGAGTTCATGAATATTATTTCCTTCATCAAAATGCAGACTATGCTTAGTGACTGGAATTCATCAAGTCTCACAAGCGGTCGGCTGGTAATAGGTATCTGAAAGAACATAAACTTTCCATATGAGAACTCGAACAGTGTTAATCTAAGATCAGATTATCCTCTGTGGCTCTGCCTAACCAAATAATGGCTATTAACCTGCCTTGTTCTCTTTTGGGAGGCAAATAGATAAATTGGAGATATTTCGAACACCTGGGTGCCATAAAGTATGGAATTATAAATACATTAAGCAACAGAGGCTAAATGAATTCTGACACTTAGCAGCATGACAGTCAGAGATGATGACGGACACTAATTTTTTGACCTATAACTGACTACCCTTAATTTTTGTGCTATCTTGTTGTAATATGAAAGATACAAACAGGATTTGAGAGGAGAAAGCGCCATGGCGTCTTCTAATCCACCCCATTTGTTTCTCTTATATCCAAATTACCTTATTCATCTCCTCAACACATGTATAAGATATTTGTCCAATACCTTCGGAAAGCTGACCTTTCCAGGTCAATATAAAGGCATTCTTATCACTGCATAAAACTGTCTGTTGCGTATACTATGATTACCTACGCATGCATACACATAAATGCCCACCTGAGCAGACTGATCAACAAGTACTTGGATTCTTCTGTGAAGTCAGAATGTAAAAGCTAAGCTAGAACCTAAAACATAAGTATCTTCTCTTCTGCGGTCTTACATGGTTCACTTGCACACTTTCTGAAGGAAAAGAGCTCAGAAAGATTCTCAAGACACTGATGAATAAACTAACTACCTTCCGGGCCCTAGTTTGTATTAGAGCTGTCTGAAGCTGATTCTCCAAGTGCAAAAGGTCAGTCAGGCTGATTTGGTCAATGCTGGGCTCCTCGAGGTCCCTACAAACAAGGGAGACACGCAATTCAGGTATTACTCTAGAAAAGAAGAAATAGAGCAAGCGTGTGTGTGTGTGTGAGAGAGAGAGAGAGAGAACACTTGAGAGGGGTGAATGTAGAACTTATATGTTGTGGGATGAATTATAAAAAGACATAGTAGTAAAGTCTAGAATATCTTAGAAGAGCTAGATCTCATATTTACAAATACATTGTAGAAAAATCCATTTTTAAAAAGAAAAACTGATATTTTGAAAAATGTTGTGGGCGGAAGAGGGGGTGTGGGGGGGGGGGGGGGGCGCTTGTTCCGCCTGACTAGGTGACATGGTATAAGATGAGCTATTACCTTTCCACTGTCTCTACCAGCTCTTTGATTGGCAGGAGACTAATGTTCTCCAAGTTATTTTCCTGCCACAGATGCAGGCTCATGTATAGATAAATATGTTATATACATACAAGGATAAACTGTGATATTCAAACTACAAGAAGATGAAACTGGAAAAGCATAATGAATATTTCCTCTTTCACCCGCCAATAGCTACAAGCGCCAAAGGATAGCTCCAATTCGAGATGACTTATTTTTAATCGGTAATAAAAGATGCTAACTAGGCTGTTAAGAAGGCTACCGCAGTTAGTGCGGCACTTCTGACCCTTAACCATAGGTTTAGGATTCAACACATGTACCCCTACCCGTTATATATATATATATATATATATATATTGAGTAATAACTCCCCCGTAGATGCTCCAACTTTGCACAAATATGAAGTTTATTAGAAAGTTACCTCTATACCACCCACTCCTGTAGATCCATTTCCTTCTGCTGCTATGTGGCTCTGATACTGTTCCAGCATTTCTTCCAAACTGGATAAATAGGAAGCATCAGTTAGATATGATATTAAAGGATGCAGATGACAAGGCGATAGTAAAAGCATAAAAGTATTCTATTCTGTTTTATCAAGGATGATGATGGTCAAAAGGCGATCAAAATTTATTATCATCTGTGGTAAGCTGAATACTACGAGAATGGGCAATTTCCTCTGTATCATATCAGAAGTGATCCATTATTCAGAAAGATTTTCTTTTCTCGAGTTCGATGTGAAAAATACTTCAACATAGCCCGGACTGACAATCATGTCAGCTGGAACAGGATGGACTAAGGATGTCGCCACTGGAATTTTCCTGTATGCTTCACATTCTTCTATTCAACACTTCCAAGGTAATACGACAAGAAGGTTTCAAGGGTTTTTTTTATTTTTAAATCCTTTTCTGTGCAAAAAAAAAGAGAGTAGCAACATTATATTTCTTTTGCTTACATCTGAATCTATTCTTTAATGAATTAGATGCCCATGAGGGGTTGGGCTGAGATAAGGTTAGAGGACAAAATAAGACAGTTATAATTTCCTTCCAAAACTGAATTTATACTAGAAAATTAGTGCTGTTTAGGAAACTACTAGAACTCGGACGAGATGAATAGTGCATAGGAGGATCCTTAAAATCACAACCATGTAGAATAACAACACATCAACAAAGAAAGAAAAGTGAAAACAGAGAACATATTGTTTAATAAGCTTTCATGCAATGTCACAAGTATCAATCAGGATATCTTGGCTGGGTGGAACTTGGGTACACACGACCTGCATACCAAGCCATTGCAGAGGAGAATTTCTATGATACAATCTAAAAGGTAAGCAAAAGGCTGACCACAGTATTGTTCACCATCTCGGATTAGGTTACTAACCTACACCTTAAAGAATCTAACAGAAGTAAAAGAAATGATATACAGAAGAGCTCCCCTCTCCAGAAAAGCAGCATAGGGCACAATGCGACATTCACATGCATGTAAATCATGATCACATTTCAAAGTTCATAGATGTGCATTTGCTCTTGTGCTATCTTCTAACAAAGTTGATCCATTTGATCAAATTATGAGCTTCTGAGGATCTTTTGACAAAGTTAAACTCGTACACTATAGTAGTCCATTTTAAGAGTACCACCAACATTTAAGACCAACTTCATAATTTTATTTGAGAAAAGGTTGACATACTAGTTCTCATCTAATGCAAGCTAAAATAAAAAAAATAGACCACAGATTTTTTTTTAATTTTTTTTTATATTTAAAAAAAGTAGTACAATTTATAAAGAGTTAATATGAGCCCATAAGGGATTCCAGTAAGTGCCAAAATGAAGCAAGTACATTGCTTGCAAGGGAGGGTATTTAATGGAGATAGGTTAGAATCACGAGTCCATAGTGTGACAATTTTTTCTGCCATGATTCGGTACCATGGTGCATGTTGTTTGCTAATGACATTGTTTTGGTTGATGAGATCAGATCAAGTGTTAATGTTAAGTTGGAATTACGAAGTCTAAGAATCTCATGACTAGTTGAAGTAAAATAAGGTAATGGGAGTGCAAATTGGTGTTGGCAGAAGTAGAATCATAATGGAGTAAATTTAAATGGCAAGGATATCCCAGTGAATGATTATTTCTGGTATCTTGGTTCTATCATTCATAAAGATGGAGATATGGGGCATAGAGAAAAGTTGGTTGGCAAAAATGGAAATGTGCAATTGGTGCTTCCTGCGACCATAATATGCCTTCGAAATTGGGCCAATGACTTAGAAATCGGAGGGAAACTTTTATATAACAGATATCAAATCGACTTTATTGTATGGTACATGATACAAAACTCTTCAACCGATAGTAATATCCATTTTGAGAGAGAGACCTATATAAATGAGGTTAAAATACCCCATTCCAGTGCAATTTCTGGATGCCTAGAGACTATTAATGTGGTTTCTTGTCAATCAGGTAGCATATGCGAATAGTTGAGTTCACATTTAGTCGACATCTTTGTAGAGGGTCATAGTATCGAAAGAACTTTACCTGCAGGTAAACCTGATTCACGAGAAAAGTTTGATATGATCAATTAACCGAAGTCTTCGAGTAATTAGCATTATTCGTACATCACATCACATGTGGCTTGAAAAACAAAATAGCATATTGAATAAATAAAAATATAATTTAAATCACCATCCACATTACCCGCAACATATACTAAGTTTAATCATGCCCTATAAACCTTTTTTTTCCAATGATTCGGTATGAGTTCTCTAAATCATTTAGGCAAGGTTCTATTACCTCAGTTCCAAAATCAAAGGCTACCATCCATTAATGAATTAGGTTTTGAAAATAGTAGATAGTTGAATAATTAATTAAAGGGTACAATTGAAAACTATACAATAAGTACTTTGGTGATTTCTACAATGTAACAATTATTTTGGAACACCAATTTTGACAACGTGACTGAATATTATTATGAAAAGTGGTAGTAATAATTTCAATAGATATATAATAGACCAGGTTTAGCTAATGACCTAAAAGTATTAAACATTACAAAATGTAATTTTCGTAGCTAAATATTTTTCTTTTGTACCTAGTTTACACTGGGTACGACCTTTATCGATTTTATCCGTTGGTTTTGTTATAGTCATCCAATGGTTTTGGAGGCTCTCTCTCTTACGAGAGCAAGGTTGCCTCTTATTCTCTACAAAGACCAAAAGACTAGATTGCTTTAAGATAAAATGATTTTACCCCTTCTAGAGGGGCCAAGATAGATTTTGAAGCTATTTAAAGATGAATGAATCATACATTAGAAAAGATCAACAGTACAAAGTGTTAACATTATTAGCACATTTAACACATTTTGTATAGGTGTATATGCACAATTATAGAAATTAGATTAATTAGATTGATCTTAGGAATTGATTGGTCCTTATTGATTCTTTTCTTTATTTACTTTCCTATTCGGTTTTTCTAGTTGTGTATGTATATGTAACACTTGTTCTATATGAAAGACAACTTGAGTATTCACAATTCCTAATTACTTTATACATGGTATCAGAGCAATAGTGAATTAGAGTTTGAGTGAGATACTTGTTTGGGGCAATCTGAAAAATTGTCAAAATTAAGGTTCGAGTCTCGTTTAGGATCTCTACTTTAGGTTGAGAGTTGTTCGACACCGAGATTCCAATACTCAGATCGGGATTGAGATTTCGGCGGTGACTTTCTCAGCAACTCAGAAGCACATATACGTGCTCGATTTGGTATTTCGAAACATATATGATTTTCCATTCTAGTCCATTTTGTTATCTTTTGCTGCTATGACCAATTCAGGTAATCCAAATATATGTCGCATTTATCCATCATCCAAATTCGTCATTGATTCTGGTGCAACATACCATATGTCCGGTAATTCTAACACTTTCACCACATATCAACCTCACACCCCATCAAATGTTACCCTAGTTGATGGTTCTCCATCTTGTGTAATTAGGTCTGACACAATTAACTTAACTCATGAGCTTTCACTCTCTAATGTCTTACATTTGCCAGATTTTTCTTTCAATTTGTTGTCTGTTAGTCAAATCACTCGAACTCTTAACTGTTGTCTCATTTTTTCCTGATCATTGCTTATTTCGGGATCTTATGACGAAGAAGATTATTGGTAAAAGATATGTATCAGGGGGTCTCTACATACTTGACAAATCAGCACGTCAATCTCTTGTTTGTTCCAGTGTTTCCTCTGCTTTCAAAGCACATTGCCGACTGGGCCACCCATCTCCCCCTTTGCTCAAGAAACTTTGCCCCGAGTATTCTAAGGTCTCAGTTTTAGATTGTGAGTCATGTCAATTTGCTAAACATCACCGTCTTAGTTCTAGTCCTATAGTCAATAAACTAGCTGATTCTTCTTTGGAGTTAGTTCACTCTGATGTTTGGGGTCCTTGTCCCATCCCATCCAAACCTGGTTTCAGATATTTTGTTACATTTGTTGATGACTATTCTCGTATGACTTGGTTATTTTTGATGAAAAATCGTTCTGAGTTGTTCTCTATATTTTGTGCCTTTTATGTTGAAATTAAAACTCAGTTCAATGTCTCTATTCGTACATTAATGAGTTACAATGCAAAAGAATATTTGCCAGTAGCATTTCAAACCTTTATGACACAAAATGGCATTATTCACCAAACTTCGTGTGGTTATACACCATCTCAAAATGGGGTAGCATAACGCAAAAATAGGCATATTCTTGAGACTGCAAGAGCTTTTTTGTTTCAGATGAATGTTCCTAAATCTTTTTGGGCTGATGCAGTGTCAACATCATGTTTTCTAATTAATCGTATGCTTTCATCAGTTCTTCAGGGTGAGACTCATTTTTATACTTTTTTTCCTACCAAGTCATTATATCTCATTGACCGTAAAATATTTGGGAGTACTTGCTTTGTACGAGATGTTCGTCCCTCTGTCACTAAATTAGACCACAAGTCCTTAAAGTGTGTCTTCCTAGGATACTCTCGTCATAAAAAAAGGGTATAGGTGTTATTGCCAAGTCTTGACAAATACATGGTCTCCAGAGATGTTACCTTCCTAGAAGACACATCTTTATTTTCTTCTTTCGTTTCAACTTGTAAGGGGCGAGGATGATGATTTGTTAGTTTATACTAGTACTCATATTCCCTTAGTATCTGAACCAGGACCTGACTGTGAATCTGAATCTGAACCTGACATTGTCTGTCTTCCCACATCCATAACTGAACCAAACTCACATTGTTGAGTCGACCACAGTTACTTCCCCACCTCCTCTCAAAGTCTACTCTAGACGTCCACCTCCTCCCGACACACATCTGGCACCAACTACTTCGTCATCTGATTATGTGTCAACTGATGATTTTCCTATTGCACAACGTAAAGGTAAACGTCAATGCACTTACCCTATTTCCACTTTTGTATATTATGATCATTTGTCACACTCTGCGTGTTCTTTTATTGCTTCCATTGATTCTATCACTATCCCTAAATCTGTCTATGAAGCTTTATGTCATATTGGTTGGCATCGTGCAATGATAGAGGAAATCGTTGCCTTTAATGATAAATGTACTTGGGAGTTAACGGACTTACCTGTAGGGAAAAAAGCTATTGGATGCAAATGAGTATTTACAGTGAAAACTAATCCTGATGGATCCATTTCGCGGTTGAAAGCTCGCCTTGTTGCTAAGGGATATGCTCAGATATACGGAGTTGATTACTCGGATACATTTCTACCTGTTGCAAAACTAACTTATGTTCGACTATTTATTTCTATGACAGCTACATATGATTGGCCCCTGCATCAGTTAGATATCAAAAATATTTTTCTTCATGGTGATCTTCGAGAAAAGGTATATATGGTGCAACCACCTGGGTTTGTTGCTCAGAGAGAACATGACAAAATGAAAAGGAAAGTTTGTTATCTTCGGAAGTCTCTCTATGGTCTAAAACAAAGTCCGCAGGCTTGGTTTGGAAAATTTAGTCAGGCAATTAACGTGTTTGGTATGTTGAAGAGCAAATCTGATCACACGGTGTTCTACAAAAAGTCTAATGCTGGTATCATTCTCTTAGTTGTTTATGTAGATGATATTCTCATAATAGGGAGTGACAGTGTTGGCATATCATCTCTTAAGTCTTTCCTTCATACTCAATTTAATACGAAGGACATAGGAATGTTGAAGTACTTTTTGGGTATTGAAGTGATGAGGAGTAAACAAGGCATATTCCTGTCTCAAAGGAAATATGTGCTTGATTTGTTGAAAGAGAGGAAAATTGGGAGTAAAACCATGCAGCGCTCCAATGCTTTCCAATTCTCAACTCACGAAAGATGGAGAATTATTTGAGGATCCTGAAAAATATCGAAGACTGGTTGAGAAATTAAACCATCTTACAGTGACTCGTTCAGATATAGCTTACTCGGTTAGTATTGTAAGTCAATTCTTGTCTTCTCCTACAGTCGATCATTGGGCTGCTTTGGAACATATCTTATGTTACTTGAAAGGAGCACCTGGACGAGCTATATTATATAAAAATCACAACTACTCGTAAGTGTTTTTCTAATTCTGACTGGGCAGACTGTAAGATGACTAGAAGATCCACGAATCCACGACAGGTTATTGTGTTTGTGGGAGGAAATTTGGTTTCATGGAAGAGTAAGAAGCAACATGATGTTTCTCGTTCTAGAGCAGAAGCAGAATATAGAGCTATGTCACAATCGTCGTGTGAAATTATGTGGATATACCAACTGTTGGTTGAATTTGGCCTTAAAGTTTCTATTCCTGCAAAGTTGTATTGTGATAATCAAGTTGCTCTTCACATTGTTTCTAATCCAGTTTTTCATGAGCGGACCAAACACATTGAGTTAGATTGTCATTTTGTACGTGACAAAATAGAAGATTGTTTTATTTCTACTGGTTATGTGAAGACTCGAAAACAATTGGGTGACCTTCTCACAAAGGCTTTAAATGGAGTTCGAGTCAATTATCTTTGTAGCAAGTTGGGCATGACCAACATCTATGCCCCACCTTAAGGGGGAGTGTTAACATTATTAGCACATTTAACACATGTTGTATAGGTGTATAAGCACAATTATAGGAATTAGATTAATTAGATTGATTCTAGGAATTGATTGATCCTTATTGGTTCTTTTTTTTATTTACTTTCCAATTCGGTTTTCCTAGGAGTGTATATATATGTAACATTTATTCTATATGAAAAACAACTTGAGTATTCACAATTCCTAATTACTTTGTTACACAAAGCAAAATAACATTCATAATTGCACATGGAAAATCGTTACCACAATTTTTCACATAATGCAGCATCTTGTCTTTCAAATGATATCTAAAGCACATATTTATTGCTTACAATAAGCTATCCACTTAGTCAGACATTCTTCTATTAAGAATTTGCTTAGTCAAAGACCAATATGTTAGTCACTTGAAGCATCACTATGTGTAATGTCATCTTGAAGTTTTTCTTTGACCATTATAGTCCCTCAAAAAAAGTCTCTTAAACTTTTTTTTTTATCCCGAAAAGTTTTTTCTTTGACAAACTGTCTTTCAAAAGTGCTTTCTATTCAATTTTTAATCCTCGATAGTCTATACTAGGAGGAAAGAACTTTAAACTCTATTTGAACCCCGAGTAGTCTTTTATTCATAAATATCTTATTACACAAAATGGTAAGTGTACATTCGTAAAAGGTTGCTTACCCAAAGACCAATAGATCTGGATATCGCTTAATGTATTACTATCTACTATTTCATCTTTGAAGTTTTTCTTTGACATTTTGGTCCATAAAAAATCTTACTTTTTTATCCCAAAAGATTTTTTGTATCCCTCAATTGAACATCTTAAGACCAAAATGGCAAGAAGAAAGAACTTTAGGGTCCACAATAGTTCAAAATATTAATAAGGGACCAAACATATCAAAGATATTTTTTAGAGTCCACAAAAAGTTCAAAATATTCGTGAGGGTTCAAAAGCATGCCACAGGAAAAACGTGAGGGATGAGAATAATTAAAATATTCATAAAGGACCAAATGGTAAAAATAAAACTTCGGGGATAAAATTGGTTGATTTCCTCATCTTCTTCATTAATCATTCAAGGTACATAAATGTACCAAAATTATTTAAACACTAAATACCCCGACTTTTGAGACTCCCATCTTTTTTCTTTCTTTTCTTTGAAGGAAGGCCTAAAAACATAACAAAACTTACCAATTAATAAGAGAAGATATATCAAAATCCCAACATTGATTGTCTCAGAAAATCACCAGTCAATAAGAACAATGAAATACTTCTCATTGAAACATAGAGTAACACTTTCGCCCAATTTAGAAACAATTGAGTTGACTCATTAGGTCAACAAAATGTTAATATAACCCAACATATAAATTAAATAAATATTTTATTCTTTTTGTTATCGTATCTCCCAAATCAAATGAATACCTTGAGCCAATCGAACAAGAAGAGAGTGTCCTCAACAAACTTAAAAGAAAATCAAGTACCAAAAATCTTACATGAAAATTAGTTTACTAAAATGATGACCATGAATTGACTAGTTTTAGTACAAATTACTCTCTCCGTCCCAAATTATCTGTCCACATTTCCTTTTTAATCTGTCCCAACTTAATTGTCCACTTTCTATATAAAGGGTTCATTAATGATATTTTTCCAATCTTACCCCTTACATTGAATGTTGGAGAGAGAATAATAAAGAGAGAAAAGAAGGTAGGATTAAATTGGGAGTAATATTAAATAAGGTTATGTTTGACATTTTACCATATTCTACTATAGAATTTGATGAAACCTTAATTCCCGTGCAAAATACAAAGTGGACAGATAATTTGGGACGGAGGGAGTATCAAATTGTTTTGGTTTTTTGAACCCCAAAACCAATCATGACAACAATCGCCAACTTAAAAGAAAGCCAAGATCGAGAAAGCTTAAAAGGTTATATCCATTTAATTAATAGGCATAATGTGCCAAGTGCACAAAATCGAAATATTTCTACTCAGAAACTAATGCAAAAAATCCATCTCTATTCTTTCTAGAACCTAAAAATGTCTATACACTATATGCGTGAGGAAACATTTTGAATGTTGTCCTTGCCAATTTTGACTAGATATTCTTCTTCTCTAAAAGACCTAGGGAATTCTAAACTACAAAGTGAGTGAAATATCTTACTCTCTCTGCTTCACTATATAAGGCTCATTTTATCTATTTCCAGAATGTTCGGCATTTTACAAACTTTAAGAATTATCTTTTTAAAGTTGCCCTCATCCACATAAACAATTCTCTCATTCTTTCTACTATGTTAGCAAAATTAGTAAAGGATATAATAGAAAACATATTGCTTATTTTCCTCTTCTAGTCTATGCAAAAATGGCCAAAAAGTCTTGTATAGACATAGCAAAACGGAAGGAATACTAAATAACGAATAAAAAAGCAAAAGAAAGTTTAATAGCACAAAAACAAGTAAACTAGAAGCCATAAAATAAGCTAAGAAACTTGCGCTAAAGAAAAAATTACACCTCAAAGTAACAAATCTCACTTCGAAATCTTGTAGCTTTAGAACTAAAAGTATGCTTTTATTGATGGAAGGAGAACTAACGGATAAAAGTGAAAAAATGGCCAAAAGGTCTTATATACATAGTAAAATGGAAGGAGTACACCAAGTAACGGGTAAAAATGCCAAAGAAAGTTCAAGAGCACAAAAACAAGTAAATTAAAAATGATAAAATCATAGCTAAGAAACTTGAGCTAAAGAAAACCTTATACCTCGAAGTAACTAATCTCATTCCGAAATCTTGTAGCTCTAATTAGAACTAAAAGCATAATTTTAGTGATTCATGTTCGAGTTCCCAATTGAACGAAAAATACTTGGAGAGGTATCTTGCCACATTAATAAAGTAAGGTCCCTTAGCCAAAAGCAAATTCCTAGACATCCTTAACTACAAAATGTGATCCAAGAAAGACTACTACATCACATTACAATAATCTATAACTCATCTCTATATAAAATACCTTGCAATCCATCTTATAAATAACCTCAGTATTGCATCGTTACATACTCTCTCCATTTCATAATATAAGTCGTCGGTAATTTTTACATACTTATCCTATCTCATAATTGAAATGTCCATGTTCAATGTGAGTTCATAAAAACAGCCCTAAGGTCTTCTACATAAACTCCACTGCAGCCACCAATTCAATCCTCTATGAATTGCACAATAAACCCTGGCCAGAAAGACTATATTAGGAAGATGAGGAAGTGACCACGTGTCTCATGCATAACATCCAAGATTAATTTCATCAAAAAAACATCCAAAATTAATTTCATAAAAAAATCTCCAAGAAAAAAGAAAAAAACAGAAAAAAAATCTCCGATAGTGACAGATTTGCCCATAGAATAGAATATTGATTTTTAATCCTAGTACCTTGTGCAATAGTAACAACTAGCAATTACTCTCTCAATTCCTATTTAATTGTCATTTAGCATGCATAACATCCAAGATTAATTTCATCAAAAAAACATCCAAAATTAATTTCATAAAAAAATCTCCAAGAAAAAAGAAAAAAACAGAAAAAAAAATCTCCGATAGTGACAGATTTGCCCATAGAATAGAATATTGATTTTTAATCCTAGTACCTTGTGCAATAGTAACAACTAGCAATTACTCTCTCAATTCCTATTTAATTGTCATTTAGGATATATATATATATATATATATATATATATATATATATATATATATATATATATATATATATATATATATATATATATATATATATATATATATATATCCAAATTAATTGTCATTTACATGTCTTTTATTAGGTGTCAATAATTTATTCCAATTATACCCTCAACAAATCTTTTATTTTGAAAAGGTGAAAAAGGAGGAAGGAAAGGGTATTATTGGAATTGTAGTAGAAAGATAATTGTTTGTTTGAGTTCTTTAATTTTTTCAAAGTGTCATAAACGACCTATATTGAGGAATGTAGGGAGTACTATATTGGGAAAGCTGGGGGAAAAGCAAGCCAAGCACAGAAACAACCTGACCTCCTTCTGAAAAGTATAATCCATAGAAAATATTATAATTATAATTACGCACCAGTTAAATTAATCCCAAGTGAACAACTTTCCACACGCTCTCTCTCTATATGAGCTTTTTGCCTCACCAGAGGAGGTGTTATAGCCTCACCAGAAGGAGATATATTAATGCTCCATGCACGGAGAGAGGGTGTCGAACTTGGGACCTCGCGGTCCCGAGCGAAGGTCTGCCCCACTGGACTACAATCTTCTTGACCTCTATATGAGCTTTCTCACAGAAGAAATAATATAATACTCTGTTCAATTTTAAATTAAATATTCATTTTCTTATTAAATAGAGAATATTATCTCATTTTTTTAATACACTATTTCTGCTCTTCCTGCTTAGTTTTCTCCAAATTTGTCTTTAAAAATTAGAGATTATGATAACACAATATTATATTATAATATTGTGCTATCATAATCTCTAATTTTTAAAGACAAATTTGGAGAAAGCACTACAAAAGCACAAAAATGGAGTAGGATCACGGATTGAAATTAAAATAAATCAAACTAAAACCAGAATTTTCACAACAAAATACGAATAGAAATTCAAAAAACAGAAGCAGATTTAAACTTTAAAAAAAAAAAAAAAAACCTGTTAGTGCTGCAGAAATCATAGAGCTTTCCGCGATTAGAGACGACGATAACAGAAATCTGAACGTCACAGAGAATTGAAAGCTCCTTCGCCTTCTTCATCAATCCATTCCTCCTCTTCACAAAAGTAACTTGCCTCCTGTTTTTGTTCTCGATTCTCTTAATCTCCAACTTTTTTCGCCCCATTCTTCACACACACATAGAAAAATCAACACTTTTTATCAATTTTTGCCCTAATTTCTCCAAATCGAACAACACACATAGATATCTCGCCGGAATTCCGATTATTCCCGGTGAAATTTGCCAATTCGATTATTTGTGTCCGCTTTTTTGAGCTGAAAGCAGTTTAGATATTTATTTATATAGAGAAGAGTAAGAATATCTAAAGCGGCAAGTCGGTCAGTGATCTTAAAATTTTACTCTTTCAGTTTTGAACACCTATCGAAAATAAAAATAAATAAATAATGATGTGTTTTTAATTAAAATATTAATATTATTTTTTAATATAGTAATATTGATATTTTGACTAATAAATATTACGTCTATTCTTAAATATAAGAAAGTAAAAATTAAGATATTTTTATAATTAAAATATCAATATTATTCTCCTAAATAAAATTAGTGGTATATAAATCATATTCAAGAGAATAATATTAATATTTTAATTATAAAAATATCTTAATTTTTTCTTTATTAATTTTCACAAAATATAATGTAAATCTTATATTTAGTAATGAAAGGAGTATATTATTTTTTTACTTACTTAATTTTTACTATAAGTTAATTTACTCATGCTAAGGGATAAAAGTAGTAAAAACGAAAGCAGCTGCGTTACAGTCACTAGCTAGTGAGCACAAAGTGTTTGACACGTGGCGGTATGTCCTGGCTTGGTTTCTTGTTACTTGACGATTGGGTGACACCGTCTGATGCTCGTTCAGTATTTCACCGTTTGGTCCACCGTAAGTTACCGGTCACCAGTTCTCAGGACAGTCCGGCTCCTATGCGGAACAGGTATTTTTCAGTATGTACGAAACATTTTTTTACCTTGAGAACAGGTGTTCTGAAATAAAAATAGGTGTTCTTTTTAAATCAATCTCAACCGTCAAAATTTTAATTCAAAGGATGAGAATCCGTTCCGCACGTGCGAAACATTTCCCTTTCCACACTAGAGCCATGGTGCTCTCAGGAGGATACGCCCACAACAGACTCTTGGAGTGCAAATAATTAGAGGGAGATTTTTTTTGGGTTAACAGTATTTAAGTATTTGACCAAATTAATTTTATTAATGTCTTAGTTATACTTTGATTAACCAAACACGAATTTCTACAAACATGCGACATATAATTTTTTTTTAACCAACAATATTTTACTAGAAAGTATTTAACAGAGTTTATATGTCATCTTTGATCGAGGGTCGGACTATAATTAGAAGGAGCTACATCCATTTTATTGAAATATGTCAACTTCTGTTTTGATCTATAAGAAGACTTTTTTTTTGGGGACTATTTGCACATCTTTTTTTTATTTTGTTAACACTCTCAAACTTCTCATTTGTAAGAAAACATGATCGAAAATATTACCATTGTCGAAAATATGAACATGATTAACTCACATCATGCGCCCAGACACATGTGGAACACCCCTCTACTGCGTGCCCAGGTAACACGGTAACCCCTCATCGCATGCAAATTTTTCGCAGCTCCCAAACATGGCCAAATTTGTCCATTTTTTTCTCAACAAACACAATTCTTCTATAATTCCATACAAAAATTAGAAGATTTTTTTTTTATTCTTGGAAAATTTAGTAGAATTAATATATATATATATATATATATATATATATATATATATATATATATATATATATATATTAAAGAGATTTTGTAGACAGTATTTTTATAAAAATGAGGAGAAAAAGGACGTCACAAAGAAAAAAAAATGAGTGTCACACTTAGTACTGTCAAATGGACTTGAAATCCGCGGACTAGTTCGGATCCGTTTTATATGGACTGTATTTGGACTTTAAATTTTAAGCCCGTTTAAAAGCGGATATTTTGGGTTCGAGTCCGTTTGGATGCGGACTTGTTGACCGGACCGATCCGCAAAAAATAACGGACCGATCCACAAAAAATAATATCTATATTTTAGGAAAAATATCTCCAATTCTATTCTAAACTAATGAGTCTCATGATTTTGCTTGTTTTTTTTATATGTTATAGGGTTATCTAAATGTATATATAATTATAATATATATGTAGTATTTTCTTGAATTGTTTTTGTTGCAATCACAATGTAAGATTTCTATACTTGTAAGTACATATCTATTTCACTATTTATTTTAAAAATTATAGTATTACTTAAATATAAATTTTCTATATTTAGTTTCGATGAATGGGATAGTTTGTTTTTTTTAAAACAAAAATTAAAAAAGTTCAAGAACCCGCGGACCGGTCCATAATCAGCTGACTTTAATCGGACTGGGTATGGACTTAGCTTTTGTCAGTCCGCAAAAAAATGGACTAAGTCCGTTTGACAGTGCTAGTCACACTCACACTAGATCTCATGTTTTTATTCTCTTATTTTTATGTTATAATAAGACTGCATTTGAACACCACTTTTGTATTTTTCTCGCACAATTTTTTTACATTAATTCTTACATTTGTTTTCATAAATATTTCATTTTTTAAGTTCTTGAAACAGAGTCAAGAGATTGGCAGCTCCAGTGGGGGAGTACTCTGCCTGGGACTGTGAGGTACCAGATTCGACACCCGAATAAAAAAATAAAATAAAAAAGTTCTTGAAACAGAGATTTTCGTACCCAAAAAAATTCATAATTGAAAGAATTCCAAAAAATATTATTGTTAAAAGACTTTTCCACATTGACACAGATACTTAATGTTGTGTTGCAGAGCCGTAACCACAGTCGCCCAAGTAAGTTGGCCTGAGTAATGCCAAAAATGACATTACTTTTTTTCCTCTTCCTCCTTTTTTTTTTGCTAAATCTTTTTCTTCTTCCTCGATTTAACAAAAATTACCTTCTCTACATGAACATGGAAACTGAATAGTAGGATGCATTTGCGCACCACTTTCATTTAAAAAAATTTATTTTATTTCTCATAAATAATTTATTTTTCGAATGATAAAGATAAAATTTCAAAATATACTCAAACTATTATTGCTCAAAAAAAACAGGGTAGGACTAGAGAAAATTCTCTCTCAAGAGAATTTCTCTCATCTCTCAATATTTTTCTGAGGCTTCCTCAATAAAAATACTTGAGCATCTCTATCCGTTTATTCATGCTAGGATAATCTCATATCCTCCAAAATACTTCCATAATTTACTTCAATAACAGTAAAGGAAAGCAAAAAATCCTCTAAAAATCATTCTAAGGATATCAATTACAAAAACAGCAAGAACTGTGCAAAAGTTTCTCATTACAATATGGAAACATTGAGGTATTCATGCCACAATTCTAGCAATTTGTCACTGGGATTTCTGAAATCCCTATGTTTCTCTCGAAGGCGATCGTTTTATAAACGATTTTTTCTCATCACTAATGTACATACAATCTTTGATAACTCCCTTAATCTCCTTGTTGTTTTAGCTCTTCCACCACCAAAATCGTTCATGGAGCACGTTTCCGATATAGCTACTCGTTTGAAAAACATTTCCCTTCGTGGAATTGAGAAACAAACTACGGTTTTTGAGAAGGAGGAAGTTCAGAGTGGAACCGAGGGATCTTTGGTCGGTCGTTTCATCCGTTCCAATGACCATCTGCCAAGATACTTCCTCCTCATGCTTGCCCGCTCGTGGAAATGCAAGGTTCGTTACCTAAAAATTGCAAAAAACACATATCGTTTTTTCCTCCCAAACGAAAAGGAAGTAGACAGAGTGCTTAATAACGGGCCTTGGTGCTTCGACAATGTGCTATTAGTAACAAAAAAAATTCCTATCAATAAAAAAGTTACTGAAGCAGATTTTGTCAAGTGCCCTTTCTGGGTGCAACTATTTTTTGAAACCGGAATAGTCTTAACACCAGAAATGGGTGTTAGAATTGCTAAAACTTTGGATAATTGTGTAACTATGGAATTAATGGAGACGATGGAAGGGTTTTGGTTTTACCGATTTAGAACTGATGTTGATGTAACCGAGCCGCTCCGACGAGTATTTCAAGGTGAAGCATGTGATATCGGGAAATTTGAAGGTTACTTCAGGTATGAAAGGTTATCCAGTTTTTGTAACTTCTGTGGTTTGCTAGACCATGTCCCTATTACTTGTCCAGAATTGCCACAAGGAGTTAGACCAATTGATCGAAGCAATTTCAGTTACGATGTGACACTAAAAGCATCGAGAATACCAAATTCCAGGCCAAATCGTACTATTAAGTTTATCAATAACATACCTGTGGTGGAGGGCTCGGAGAGAGCCATTGTTCCTTTTGCCGAAGAGACGGACAAAAATTCTGAAATCAAAGAGGTTCGGCCGGAAGCGGAGAAGGCAGAAGATAGAAAGGGGAAAGGGAAAATGGTAGCAGATGATGAAAAACTACCGGTAAAAAGGTGATTAGGCTTTGGAGAGGGAGAAAAACTGATGGGGTCCGCGATGGTGGCTGAGAAGCGGCATGCTGAGCGGCGACGGGGCGGACACGGTAAGTTCACTAACCGGAAAAAATCTGGACATGTTAATTTCTTGGTTGAAACATCAGGTTTAGGCAAAAATTGTCGAAAGAGAGGCGCCACAGGAAGCACCGGTGGCTCGCCGATCTCAAAGAAGCAAGTAAGAGATCGGCGTGAGCCCTCATGGCGGCGACGAAGCAGAGGGAAGATTGAAGAAGGAGAGGGATCGAGGAAGACGGGGTGGGGATGGTTTGGGGCTTGAAACAACTGGCAAATCAAAGGCAAATCATGGGCCGGGTAAGACTAAAGATGAAATGGAACCTATGGGCTATTCTGAACCGCCCAAAATTGATGATGTTTTTGCTGGCCCAAATAATGGCCTGGGTCCAAATTATTTTGAAAATGGCTTAAAGGAAGCTGCTGGGCTTCATGGAATTGAGGCGCACAAAGATTATGAGGCTGGGCAGTTTTTGGATTCTGGGCTGAGCCCAGTAGATGCTTTCCCACTGAATATTGGTGGGCCATCAGATGGTGACGTGGGCTGTGATTTTTTTCAATTTGGGCTTAATGATTTTGAAGTTAAAATTGAAGAATCCGATTTTTCTCCCAATTGGAAGCATAAACCGTCTCAGACAAATGATGATTTGGATGATTTGTATATGGCTGATAATTTATTGGCTTTGGAAGAATTGTTCTCGGGGGCTCCTGCCGATAATCAGGGTAAGGTGGAGGCCGTTAAGCGGCCCCACCAAGGCCCATGAGTTATCTTGCTTGGAATTGTCGAGGAATTAATAATTCTAAGACAATTCAGGAACTTGTGCGCTTATGTCAAGTGCACCAACCAGCTGTTGTTTTTTTATCCGAAACAAAATCTTTAGCTAGTTCAATGGATTTTGTTCGTAATAAATTAGGGTTTTCATTTCACTTTCCTGTAAGCCGAAAAGGCCTAAGTGGAGGATTATGTTTATTCTGGAACTCTTCAATAAAACTGGATATTTTATCTTACTCTTCTGGTCATATAGATTCTTGTATTACATCAAATGAACAAAATCTAAAATGGCGTTTCACGGGCTTTTATGGAAATCCGGATGCAACTATGCGTGTTCATTCATGGGAATTACTTAAGAGACTCCATTCTTTAAACTCTCTTCCATGGCTCTGCATTGGCGATTTTAATGAAATACTAAGCCAGGATGAAAAAACTGGCTTTTTTCCAAGAAGTCAAAGGCAAATAAATAATTTTCGAGAAACTCTAGCTACTTGTGGCTTAAGTGATTTGGGTTATGTTGGTAATCCTTATACTTGGTGCAACTTTCGTGATAATGCTAGAGAGGTCTTTGTACGCCTTGATAGGGGTGTTGCTAATTCTTCATGGCAAAACCTATTCCCAAAAATGACCATTCAGCATTTAGCCACTAAAGATAGCGATCATCTCCCTATTTTACTTGGCTTACCTCCACGAAAAAGGCGTAAAAAGAAAAACAATAATAAACCAAGGCCTCTTCGTTTTGAACCTCTCTGGTTCAAGGAACCAGAATTCTTGGATTATGCGAATCAAATATGGGCTTCCCCGTACGAAACCACTGTTGAGGGACTCAGCTTAGCCCTATCAAATTTTCGAGATAATCTGCTAATATGGAGTAACAAAGTTGTGGGAGACTTGGAACAGAAGCTTTCTTATAAGCAAAATGAACTGGAAGCAATTCAAAAAGTCAGAGGCCTCCCCCAATATTCTATTGCTAAAGACCTAGAAATCTCCCAAGAGCTGGAAAAAATTCAAGAGCTTAGAGAGAGCTACTGGAAAGCTCGAAGCAGGGCAACATGGTTAACTGAAGGAGATCGTAACACAGCTTACTTTCACAATAAGGCATCCCAGAGAAAGGAAAAGAACTACATTGATGAAATAATGTGTCCTGATGGCACACTCAAAACTGAGGATGAGGAAATTGAGGAAGTAGCTATTGATTTCTTTGATAAATTGTTTCAAGCAAACTCTGGCGGAGCAAGTCTTGCGCCCCATCTGCTTACTAATAAGCTCAGTCCCAGCGAAACTGATGCCCTTGAGCGACCTTTCAACCAAGAAGAAATCATGAGAGCGCTCAAGCAAATGCATCCGCACAAAGCACCAGGCCCTGATGGAATGCATGTTATATTTCTATAAAAATTATGGCATATACTAGGAGATTCAGTTACTAGTTTTGTCATGGGAGTTTTAAATAAGGCAAATTCGCAAAAATGGTCATACAACAATTTATGATTGGCAGCTTAGGTCCTTTTTCTCTTTTTTGTTTTTTTTAGATCACACAACAATTTACGACTTGCAACATAGGTCCTTCCGTCACTTTTTCCGTCAGTCAACGGTTAGTCAACTTTTGAGTAAGGGCATTTTTGGTAATTCACTAAAACCAATCCCACCACCACCACCTCCGGCACCATAACCACCACCACCGCCGCCGTCTTCGCTGAAGCAAAAATATCAAGAACACTAAGTCATCTTCAAACCCAAAAACCCAATTCTACCTAGAAGAAAATGATTTCATGGTGAGTAGAGCAAAGTGAAAGACTTGAATTTCATGGTGAGTAGAGCAAAAAAAATTAAAAACCCAGAAAATAAATCCCAAAATGGATCAAAATGCCAAAGAATCATCTTTTTCAGGAAGAACACTTCATCTTCTTCGTAGCTTCAAGAACACCATGAAGGCCAAAATTAATTTAGTGGCTGATGATACAAAAACGTAGACCAATATTCACCCAAAGGTCCCAGGTGTCGGAAAACCAAATAATTAGCCCCGATTTGTTCATTCTTCAGACAACCCAGAAGGAGATTATCTCGCATTTCACAGCCCCAAACCCACTGCAAGAACCTTATACTCAACCCAGAAAAAAAAAAGCACTCCTTATCTAGCCACTCCTAATACCCCAAAAGGCTTCAAGAAAAATAAAATTCATCATCGCAGCAGCAAGCGAAGCCATTGGACCCGAAAAATCTGGTGCCGAAATTGGACCCGAAAATGGCGTTTCACTTTGAGTGGGTTTTGATCTAAAGATTGTTTACTGAGAGTGTTAAATGCCTTGAAATTTATAATTTATTGGTCTTTAATGTGTGGAGAACATTTTTAACCATACAAAATTCAAGCTTTTTGGATTTAATGGGTGGAAATGGAGGTTAGCCTTCTGTGTTTTAAGAAAAATATTGCAGATTTATTGAAGCTTCATTGGTGTTCTTGCTGTGTTCATCGCGAAGATGATGAATATTGGGCATTTTGATCCATTTTAGTGAAGCAACTAATTTGTTTATGTTTTGGCGGCGGCGGCGGAGACGGCGGCGATGGAAGGCGGCGGTGGCGGTGGTTAGGTGCCGGAGGTGGTGGTGGTGGTGGGGATTGGTTTTAGTGAATTACCAAAAATGCCCTTACTCAAAAGTTGACTAACCGTTGACTGACGGAAAAAGTGACGGAAGGACCTATGTTGCAAGTCGTAAATTGTTGTGTGATCTAAGAAAAACAAAAAAGAGAAAAAGGACCTAAGCTGCCAGTCATAAATTGTTGTATGACCATTTTTGCGAATTTGCCTTTAAATAATGGCAATAGTGTAGCAGCTATCAATTCAACACACATTGCTCTCATTCCAAAGATAAAAAAGCCTATTTCCATGACTCATTTCCGGCCTATTAGTCTGTGTAATGTCCTTTATAAACTCATCTCAAAAGTTTTAACAAACAGACTAAAACCAGTCATGAATTCCTTAATTGATGAAGCCCAGAGCGCTTTCTTGAAAAAAAGGCTCATAACGGACAATGCTATTGTGGCTTTTGAAGTTTTTCATAGTCTCCAAGCTATCCAACCAAATGATTCTCACCAGTTAGCCCTTAAACTGGACATGAGCAAAGCTTTTGACAGAGTAGAGTGGAACTATCTTGAAATGGTCATGACATGCATGAATTTTCCTCCAAGAATCCTCTCTCTTATTATGAATTGCATCAGAACTGTGCGTTACTCCATTTTACTAAACGGAGTACCAACAAGGTATTTCACCCCAACTAGGGGTATCAAGCAGGGAGACCCTTTATCGCCTTTCCTTTTTCTCATTTGTACAGCAGGACTCTCTGCACTTGTCCGTTCTGCAGAAGAACGAGGGCTCTTAACAGGCTACCAGTTTGGCATGAGTACCTCTGTCACACATTTGTTTTTTGCAGATGATTCTCTTTTTTTTTCCAAAGCAGATGAATCTTGTCTAAAGCAACTGAAAGAGATACTAGGCACATATGAAGCATGCTCTGGGCAATTGATCAACTATGACAAGTCCAACCTGTTTTATAGTAAAGGCACTCCAGATAACATTAAGGAACTGACTTTCTCTATTCTCCAAATTCCTGAAGGGGATGGAAAAGGAAAATACCTTGGTCTGCCTTATATGACAGGACGCTCAAAAAAGGAAGTTTTTCAATTCATTGTGGACAAAGTTTGGAAAAAATTGAGCAGTTGGAAAGAAAAAACGTTGTCTTTTGCAGCCCGAATAGTACTCATTAAATCAGTGATTCAAGCAATCCCAACGTATGTAATGTCCTGCTTTATTTTGCCTAAATCTATAACCGACTCCATCACAAGTATGATGAGAACTTTCCTATGGGGAGGAGCTGAAAACAATAGGAAGATCTGTTGGAAAGCTTGGACTACACTTTGTAAGCCAAAAGACCAAGGAGGGCTCGAATTTCGGGATCTGGAAGCTTTCAACAAAGCTTTGGTAGCTAAACAAGGATGGCGTATTGTGCACCAACCTTTTTCTTTATGCTCCAGAGTACTGCAGGCAAAGTATTTCCCCCTTTATAGATTCTTATCAGTTCCACTTAGAGGGAGAACCTCAATGGTATGGCAAGGAATTCTAAAAGGAAGGGAATTACTTAAGACTGGCTTAACATGGAGAATTGGTAATGGTTCAAGGGTAAATGTTTGGGGGAACAAATGGTTAACCACCCCAAGTACCTTTAAACTCATTGCCCCAACTGACATGGATTTATTCAAAAAAATGATGTCCGTCTCTAGCCTCATTGATCACCAAAGAGGTACATGGAACATGAACATGCTCAATGAGTTTTTCTCATCTTATGAGAGGAATGAAATTCTTAAAGTACCACTTTGTGACACTTGGCCACCTGATCGTCTTGTATGGGGGTATACAAAAAACGGACTATACTCTGTCAAGTCCGGATATCACCTACAAATAGACATCAGTACTGGAAAACATGCTAGCCCTTCCACCTCAAAGAACAAGGCTGAAGATTACTGGAAGGATATCTGGAAATTATCTATTCCCCCAAAATTACAAGTCTTCATCTGGAAAATCTTCCAAAGGATTCTACCTACTTGTAAAAACCTGGCAAAACGAATGCACACCATAAACCCACAATGCCCTATCTGTCAAGACGAGGTTGAAACGGAGGCACATGGCCTTTTTACATGCCCAGCAGCTCTAGAAGTATGGAATCACACTATTTTTTGATATCCAAACTCTAATTAAAAAGGAAGAGTTCCCATACTGTCTAATACCTATCCTAGCGGATGAGGAGAAATACTCCACCCCCTTCGCTTACATTACATGGCATATATGGTGCAACCGAAACAAGACTATTTTTGAAGGCACACGAAGGCCTCCAGAGGAAATTGCGAATCAAGCTATAATCAATGCTGCTGAATATAGTAGTATTCATTTATCATCCTCAAGGCCATCGAGTGTTCGTCAGCCTTTACCCAACTCCGGTAATATAAAATACATTTTAAAAGGGAAAGCACCAATGTTTGCACTATCTGAAAAGGAGAAGACGCCAAAAGCTGCAAAACAACCGTCAGATTATAAATGGAAACCCCCTGACGAGGGGACCCTCAAGCTCAATGTTGATGGAGCCTGGTCTAATCAAGAAGGAGGACTAGGCATTATCATACGTGATCATGAGGGAAAATTCATAGCAGGAGCGGCTAAATTTATTTCTCAATCCCCCAGTCCTGAATACACAGAATCAAGGGCATTACTGGAAGGAATTCGTTTTGCTTTAGCTCAAGGACATTATGCCATCATCATTGAAAGTGATTGCCAATCACTTGTCAATCAAATTCACCAATTTGAGGAGGATCTTTCCCCATTAGGCCACATTGTTAGTCAAATTCAGAATCTATTGGGGGGTAGAATAGCCAATTTAATCTTTACGCACAGATCTTGTAATCATACTGCTGATAAATTGGCAAAATATGCTATGAAGCTTAGAGCTTCCAATCAATGGTTTGGAGACCCACCGGGTTTTCTCCCACCAAATGTACTACATGATATCGGATAATTAATATATTTGTTTTTATTGCTCAAAAAAAAAAAAAATACTCAAACTAAAAAAACTCAATCCAAATACACTTGTTATTTTCATTAACAACTGTTCATCTTATTGAAAACAGTTACTCACAAAATTTATTGCGTTCCGCATTTGTAATTATTTTTCACTCTTAAACTATTTTTTTTACTTAGAACCCCACATCTTCTCTAAAAAATATTCACTTCTACGATTTTCAAAACAAAAATCCCAAACAATAACCTAATCCAAATACACAAGTGTGTTGTGTTTGCAACGAGGCCACAAAACTAGCCATCGGCTTGGGCGGTCACAAAATCTTTCTCTCATTACTCTCAAGTCCCATAGCCAACTGTTAATTTGCCATCGAAGGCATGGTAGCCCAGTGGGTAACATCCACTGTATGTGACCGAGAGGTCCAGGTTCGATACTCACCTCACACAAGGGGAATGATATAATTGTCATTTCTTTGGGTTCCCTTGTGTGGGTCTTATACTCCCCTCACGGGGCACCCGCTCAATGGGACTTCTACTACTCCTCCTCTGGTGAGGTCTTATAATAAATAATTGTAATAAACTGGACCATACAGTCTAGTTTTTTTTTTTAAAAAAAAAAATGTTAATTTGTCGCACCGGCTCTAGTGTGGAACGAGTTAAGTTTTACTCGTGCGGAACTTATTCTTATCCATTAAATTGAAATTTTGTCGGTAAAAAATGATTTAAAACGACACCCTTATTGATTAAGAACACTTGTTCTGGAGGACACTTGCGATCCATATGTGCGAAAAAAATATTGTTCCGCATAGGATCAGATATGTTAATCAGCAGGCTGATACAAGCCCTGTCAAATCTCCATAATTTATTTTTCATTTTTTGAAAAATATTGTATATTTGTCATTCCTTAGCTTTTTTTGGGGGCTAATTTGTCATTTTTTTTTATTTTAAATTTAGTAGTATTTTCAAGGAATAATACATAGTGTTATTTACATTTTTAATAAAAGGAATAGAAAATATGGAGAAACTTTGCAACAATTCAGCCCCTGCCAATGAGATTCCCACTTTCAATGTGGACATGTTTTTTTTTTTTTTATTATAATTTTTTGGTAGAGAATCTTAACAAGATGAACTGACCATTACATGAGAACCTTACTACCATGTGGCTGTTGACCCGGTAAGAATCTCCATTTATGTATTAATTTTTTTAATTAAAAATGTATAACCTAAAAAAAATAGTGAAAAATTAATATATTGCAATTTTTTATTAATGAGACAAAGAATGAGACACAAAATGAGAACAAATAATTTTTTTTTAAACCTTTTTGACCCTTGATAATAATAGTATCTTTATTACTAAAAAAAATTCTCTTCCATAATGCAAAGCCAAAAATAAGAAGAAACATTTTATTTACTATTGTATTAAGTAGTTAATTCTGTAACCAATTAACCATCATAATATTTCTTTTCCTAGTAAATCGGTGGGTATCAATCGATTAATTCGATGGGATATATGCAAGATTTAATCCAGATAACTCGAACTCGTGACCTTATCATAAATAAGCATTTAAAATCAAAGACCAATCGCAGAACAAGTTCATAACCTAAGTGCTGGCGATATGATATTTTTTTAAAAGGTTCTTCATAAAAATTATATATTTTCTATAAAGACGTTTCAAAAAATATTGAAAGGCAGGTCTCTAGATCCACTACTGGGTAGTTGAACTAAACCCACTTATCATTAACCATCATAATATAATAGGCAAGTAATTCTGAAATTTGAAAGCCCATCTGTCTTCAGAAGCTCAATTGCGGCCTACTGAGACAGAAATACTTGACGGACCAAATTGTCAAGTTTCCTGGACTAAAAACTATCTTTGCCATCATGTTCTGGCCCCACACCCCTCTCTCACCGGTCCGACTGTTGTGCGAAACGCTCTTTTTACCGCACGTGAACATTAATTGAACAACTATTTTCACTAGTGCTGTCAAAGTGGGCCGAAGCCCGCGGACCGGCCCGCCCCGCCCCGCTGCGAACCGGGTATGGACTTAGAAAATATTGATCCGCAAAAATGCGGGCTTTTTAGCCCGCGGCCCGCACGGACCGGATCCGCGGTTCGCGGGCCGCCCACGGGCTTTTAGTTATAATATGTTAGCAATGTTGCCTAGTAATCCAAACATAATGTGGCTGTAGTTTAGTGGTAAGAATTCCACGTTGTGGCCGTGGATACCTGGGCTCGAATCCCAGCAGCCACATTTCTGTCCCTTTTTTGTTTATTTAAATACCAAATGTAATATGTTGGCAATGTTGCCTAGTAATCCAAACATAATGTGGCTGTAGTTTAGTGGTAAGAATTCCACGTTGTGGTCGTGGATACCTGGGCTCGAATCCCAGCAGCCACATTTCTGTCCCTTTTTTGTTTTTTTAAATACCAAATGTAATATGTTGGCAATTTTGCCTAGTAATCAAAACATAATGTGGCTGTAGTTTAGTGGTAAGATTCCACGTTGTGGCCGTGGATACCTGGGATCGAATCCCAGCATACACATTTTATCTTTTCTGTTCACAATCTGCCATTTTACCCAAAATTAGATATTTGGACCGGATCCGCGGACCGCCCGCGGGCCTTATGCGGTGCGGATCTGGGCCTCATATTTATGGGTCCGCAAAATCGAGTCCAAGCCCGCCCCGCCCCGTTTTGCATTAAGCCAGCTGCAGGCCGGCCACTGCAGACGAGGGCTAGCCCGTTTCACAGTACTAATTTTCAGCAGAGGTGACCACCTATTGTTGTCCGTGTAAAATAAATGTTAAATATAACTATTCTCAACAGGAGCGAACAACTGTCCTTAGAAACCTTCTAATAGTTACTCATCCCATTGACAACACTTATTGCAGAAAAACAGTTATCTGCATGTACAAGAAAAAAGTTATTCCACATAATAATCACGGACCCCACATGTATATTGGTATGTAATATTGCATTTGTCATTTATAAAAAGCTTTTTTTTTAAGGGGGGATAAAAAGTTTTTTGGAGCTTTACAAAAGACTTAATCTAAACAAAAATGCGGTCCGGCAGGCGCGGAACAAATATTGGCCGTCAAATCAATGAGATATTTTTGTCTCCATATCTGTAAGTGTTTTTCATAACATGTGTTAGGACCCAAATGATCTCAGCTGTAAAATATTTTAACTAGATAGTTAACATGTGTTCCGCACTGCAGCCGTGACAACAAAAATGACAAAAAAAAACAGACGTTGAATATCCACCTTGACATGACTTAAAAAAGGTTCTACCACATAAATTATGGCATTATAATTAATTAATTATAACATCTCTGTCTTATGAAAAACAAAAAAAAATCACACTATTACACATTTTTTCGAAAAATAAACATACAAAAAACATCAAATTCTCCGAAGTCTTATGTAAAGCAGCAATGCAGATGATGCTCTTTTTCACTTGTAATTCTCATGGCAACCAGCCAGCCATATAGTTATTCACACTGGGACCTGCTGCTGCAACTGTTATTGGATCATTCTGATATCTGAAATCCATTAAGAAAATGTTAGTAGTAAATTTTCTTGATTCTAAGAGCAGTCACTTTGTACATTTATTGTTAAATTTTATGTCTGTCTCCTATTCATTCACCGCTCATACCATAAATTATTGGGGAATTTAATGAGTTATGTTATCGTTGTTGTAGTAAATTTTCTTGATTTTTTAGTCAAAATGTGTGCAGGAATCAGCAGCTACGTCAGCTCAAGTACTATTTAAAAGACCAAAAACAATTTCTGCAATTTCAAAACTTCCTTGGACTAATAATCTTTAAGCAATCCATTTTAATGCATGCAATGCTAATTATTACTCCCTCCATTCCTTATTAATTGTCGTTTAGGAGATATCTAGGTATCCAAATTAATTGTCGTTTAAGGTTGTTTTATTAGTTGTCAACAATTTATTTCAATTATACCCTCAACATTTTCCTTTCTTTTCTTTATGAAGTATTAGTGAGAGAGAGGGAAAGTGGGGTAATATTGGAAGTTTAGGTGAAAATGACAACTTCCTTAATTTTCTCAAATTGTCTAAAGAGTCTTATATTTAGGAATGGAGGGAGTAATATCTTCCCTCTATCCCATATTAAATGTCTATTTAAGCGTCTCAGTCCATTAAAATAAGGCATTCAGTCTGAAGCGACGAAGGGAGCAATATATTTTTAGTTTTTTTTTTAAAAATTATTTTTATTATTATCAGAAAAAATATGTCAGAACTCAAAACTTGATAATTTATTATCAAGTGAAGTGCGTGTGGAGAAATGTATTATGTTAACTGCGCAAACCTTCTTTAACAATGTATAAAGAAGAAGAGGAAAGAACAATGTCACTCTTCATTGGTGCAATTAAAGATTTGGAAGTACTTACCCAATCTGTAATGTGGGTTCACATTCCAAAGGATGAAAGAAGCAATCACCCTGAGGTTGACCCCCTTGCCTACCATAATCAACATCTTGTGCATTTGGATTCCACTGCAGACTTATTTGACTTCCTTCCATCAACTGCATATAGCCATCAAGAACCCATAAATTTCTCTCATTATAAGGTCTTAAATCAAATCAAATATTTTGAGGAATATTAAGGTTTTGTTTGAGGAATATTAAGGTTTTGTTTTAGTCAGTGAGAACCTATGTTACTCGTACCCTTCGTTTATGCATGTCGTATTTGTGTCGACACAATATTAGTATGAGTATGGGTACTTATCGTATCTGCTCAACACTGATTAGACACTTTATTTTAAATGTTACCCAATACCTAAATTTGTACCCGTACCCGAGTAACGTAGATAAGAACCCATTTCATGCAGCAATTTCAACAAACTAAGTCTACTTTTTGAAAAAAAAAAAAATTTATCATCTTGAAGGGATGCAAGTGTCGAAACCAGATTTATGGTTCCGAGTAAAAAAAATGTTGTGCTAATTGCATTAGACTTTCTTAACAAAAAAAAAGTCTACTTAGTGCTTACCCTCTGCTTCAAGGTTTTGTTTGCCTCATTTAGTGCATATTCCTGTGAAACACAAAAGTTCCAAAAAACATTATTAATAAAGTGAGACAAGCAAAAAGATGGATTGATTGGAAGTTCCCAAATGTTATAATACCTTTCTCTGAAGGTCTGTAAGTTGATCCAGCATAAATTGGGTCTGCTAGACAAAGATATGATCAGTACTTTAATGTAATCTTAAAGTTCCTTGGAAAGATTTGAAAAAGAAAGAGACTATAAACAGTAACATAGGAGAAGCAATTTAAGGATACAAATAGCACAAAAGAATTTTTTTATTAATCATGGTTTGCTTCATAAAAACTTTGGATATTGAATGAAAAGAAGTATGGTAATTTGCCTTCTCTGATGCCTTTTGCCTTTTGATTTGAGGGCATGATTTTATAGCGAACGTGACGATATACTACTGTTTCAGTAATATTATGTAAGTAGTCACCTTGTATATTTATTGCTAAATATTAAGTCTGTTTCCTATCAATTCCCGTCCATACCCCAACCCAATTATTGAGGGTGTTAATGTTATGGTTTGTTTGTTAACCATTATTTTTACATGCTTAAACTGTGGGGGGGGGGAATAAGAATAATTTGCAGTACCCTTGTTGATCTGATTTGCTTCAGTGACATGTCTAGCTGCCTCTCCAATGATTCAAGCTCCTTACTGTTTAAAGGACCAAGGTCTTCACCCAAAAGATTCCTAGTATTACCCATCAGCTAAACAATGTAAGTCTTTTATCTTTTCTAATATTTTCTTTAAAACAAAAATAAAAATTAGGCCATTTCTAAATTTCTCAGCAATGAAATGATAGATTAAATACCTTTGTGAACGTTGCAGGGCTTCATAACGTGCTTTAAGCTTCAAATACTCTTGCTGACTGCTTATCTCCTATACACATAATGCACTGTTTAGATTATAAACCCACTAATAAATATGTAATAGTAGTCTATTTGTTGCTAGGCTTGGAAATTCTTTTATGCATAGTTAGAAACAAGTTTCCTACTCTTCTTACAGTAAAATGGAAGTTAGTGTGTCAAAATATTGGACAAAATAAAATTTTCTTTTTCTTTAGGTCTCAAACAGTATCAAGCAAAAACTTTGCACGAAGTGAGGTTAATGCGTACTTCTATTTTTTCCACTGGAATATTGGTCCACATGTCCGACACGTGTCTAATTTGAACGGAAACCACTACAACAAGTGGTGGTAGTTTATTTTCAGCCACACGTGAATATTAGAGTGATATAATTAGCTAAAAAAATATTTGAGTGCTCAAAACAGCAAAGTTTAAGTTTAGTGACCTAAATAGCTATTTACTCTTTGAGTTATACTAAGATCACAATTTTGGTGTTTCATGAACTGTTATATAGTGTAACAAACTTTTAGAACTCAGGTTTGTATTAACTTATCACAAATAAATACATTTTCAGTTAACAAGAAAAAAAAGCTTACAAAATGCCAACTATTCTTGGCATGCACATATGAACATTATGAAGAGTTTAATCATTTTTATTAATCTTCAGCATATTTATGAAAATTGAAAATAACTTATATTGAATAATCAGCAAAGTTTCGCCCTAAATCTCGAAATTAATCTAAAGGAAAATATATTCAAGAAACTAAATTTTTATTGAATTAAATATTAAATTGACCTAAACAGTAAAGATCATGAAACTAGAGACAAATTAGGTGAGTTTGTGAAATATAATATCCATATAGACAAATTTCATCACCACCTCAAGTATTCAATTTTCTCTTGATTTTCTTCCTATAGCCCTAATATCTCAAAGCTTGTCAAGTTGGGACTAAACACATTAAGAAAGTGCAAGATATGTTCAACCACAGTGCAGGAGTTCAGAAAATAATTTTGTCAAAATTCGACCAATGATCCGGATTAAGTAAGTTTTGTGAGTGAGTCCAATGCGATTTTACTTTTCTATCCATGTATGTTACTTTCAGCAATATGCTCGACACATATTGAATAGGGTTGAAAACCACCGCAAAAAAAGTGGTGGTGGTTTATTTTTTAACTAAATATAAATACTAAGGTGGTATATTTAGTTAGAAAAATAATTAAGTAACCAAAATAACCATTAACTCTTAAAGTTTATACATTTATCTATTTTCCATTTAAGGAGGATGCAATAGAAATTTTTCATTATTGACTAATATGGGATTTGTATAGTAATTACCAGTGCCTCTCTTGTGGACACATTTGGCTCTGGTGCTCCATAGTTGCATTTTTGGTACCTCTCTAGGGTCTTGAGCATGCTGTGCAATTGTTAAACACAAACTCATATAAATTTAAATAGTAAAATTGTATCTGAAAGCTAAACATGAAATAACATACATATTAACTTAACAAATTATCGAATTGCCCCAAGTTAAATGTCCACCGTTCTTTTTTGAATAGGAAAATGCACATTCTATTCGGGACAGAGGGAGTATATCCAATAACAAACAATTACCAACTTCCCAAATTATTTCTTTTGAATAATATGCATAGAATTTGTATTTGCCTCATCTAAAACTCAATTTCTTATATATAATGAATATTTAAGAACTTATGGCAATATATCCTGGCTTCACAATAGTAAGAAAATATCAGTGGGGGCAGGGGCTAAAACTATTTTCTTTTTTTATATGAGAATTATAAAAAATAAAAGGGAAAAAAGAGAGAGGAAGAAAGCATTTGATCTAATCTAATACCCACTAGTTCTCTCCTTGCTTCTGCTAATAATAATTTGATGTCAAATAAATAGAAGAGATAAACCTATAGAACTAGTTGCGGATCTAGGATTTGAGAGTAGTGGGACACTCGTCGATTCACCATATTTGTGGGTCGCTTATGAACATATCATCTAAATGAAGAAAGAATACATAATATTTACTACAATTTTTATATTTTTTAGGGGCACATGACAACAGTAACGGGGTATTGCATCCGCCGCTGTATAGGTCTAGTGTGAGTGATGTGAAAATTAGACAGATAAAAATATATGCAGATGCCAAAAAAAAAAAAAAAAATTGTGTATATAAATGTATATATTGGTTTTTTAAAAACATTTATAATAATTCTTAAACAAAAAGAAAAAGAAAGATAGCAAACTTTTATAATGTTATTGATCCCTATCCTATTAGATATTCAATTTGAGATGACAGAGAAGAAGTTGTGGAGGTTATTTGGAACAAACAGCCCATGGAATTGACTGAAGAAGAATTGGATACTCTGGAAATGGAAGATCTTTCCTTTATTCAAAGAGGACAAGAAGAAGAATAAAAAACCCTAATTCCCCAACAGACCAAACCCTAGACCCCAAATTAAGAACTATAACAAGAGTCATCTCTTTCTCAAACACACACACACACATATGAAATTGGGTCAATTAAACTTCTGATTGAGGATCTCTTTTCTTTCTCTTTGGCAGATCATTACAAGTTCAATTTAGTAACTTGTAAAATTTTCCTAAATGGAAAAAATAGATATAGACTGAAATGAGCCATTAGCAAAAATTACTACACATATTCCTTAATATAAGTCGTTTACAACCTGAAACGAAAATTAAAGAAGTAGAAAATAAGGTACTTTGTTAGTTAAAGTATCAATATTAGTGGTATACAAGTCTAATATTGATACTTTAACTAACAAAATACCTTATTTTTTGCTTCTTAAAATGTCCTAAACAAGCAGATAAGATACTGGAAACCTTGAGTTTTTGTAAAACCAGATTTGAAAAGCTGCAAAGAAATAAAAAACCACCCTTGTAAGAGATTATTAAAGAAAAATCTTTAAATAGCATCTAAGATGAAGAAATTAAGGCAGATTCAGAAACAAACTTGCCCCCAGCTGACTTCACTTCAAGAAAATGGAAAAGGGATAAAAAAAAAAGAAGTGGACATTTTTTTTTTTCAATTTTCTTGATCCATCAGCTTGAAGATGGTTGAAAAACTTTAGAAAAAGAAGGGCAAAAAACATTTTCAAGAAAATCAAACCCCCTTTTCTCCAAATCTCAAGGAAAGGATAGATATGTATATATAATATAAAAGAGAAAAGAAAATAGCTAAAGCTCTCCTAATGCAAAAAAAAAACCCTACATCAGAAGAAAGAAAGAAGAGAAAAAACATGAATAAAGAAATGATCTTCTTTTGATGGTTTTCCTATTGCAGATCTAACATAAAACCTCAGCACAAAGTCCTATACAATCCAAACCATTCACCAAAATAGAAATTTAAAAAAAAAAGATAGAAATTAAAACACCCCATCTAACAAGTCCTATATGTTCAGATCTCATGAAATTAAAAAAAAAACTTATGAAAAAGGAATCTAAATTTAGAAGTACTATAAATATATAAAAAATAAAGTTGGGGTTTTTTATTATTTATTTATTGGGGGGAGGTTTTAACATAACATGTGTGGAGTGGATACCTAGAGCTACTGCAAAATTCATAGAGCTTTCCTCTATTGGAGAAGATGATCAAAGCAACCTCAGCTTCACATAGAACAGAAAGCTCATAAGCTTTCTTCAAAAGCCCATTCCTTCTCTTTGCAAAGGTAACTTGCCTATTGATCTTGTTCTCTATCCTCTTTAGCTCAACCCTTCCCCTTCCCATTCTTTCTCTCTCTAAACTCTCTCTACTTTTATCAAATTTAGTACTGATGAAACTCTCACAAAAACAAAAAAAAATCTTTTTTCTCTCTCTCTCTCTCACTCCTTTCCTTGTATCACTCTCTTTATATATACATCCCACAGTAGATACAATTCAAAGTATGTATATATATTTGTATATAAACAAAACTAGAGAGAAGGCAAAGTTAAGTGAAGCAAATGAAAGGAGACTCTCTCTCTCTCTCTCTCTCTCTCTCTCATTTGTGGATTTTCAAGTCACTAACAATGATAAGGGTCCGCAATTGGATTTTCTGTTTCATTCTGTATCTATTTTTTGCTTCGTTATTATTAAACTGTTGCATAATTTTTTTTTGTTTTTGAAAAATAAAAAATTAAACAAGATTTTAAGTAATTCAATGCTTATAGGTAACATTTTCAGATTCAATTTAAGAAGATTTTAGACCTTAATCTAAAGTTTAGACTCAATCTAAGTACAACCGAAAACAATGGAACATAAGGGAGAAAGTTGACAACAATGGGCTCAACTTAATTGGTCTCACCTTCGATACCCAAGACTTGATCAAGGAAAAGCGAGTTAATAAGGAAACAACATGATATTACATTGTGGTATTTATTCCGTTCAGATACCAACTAAATTAGTCGAGGTTATATTCAAACGCTAATCAACCAAGAGGGGAAAGTAGACCAGCAATTATGTTTATAAATAGCGAGAATGATGAGACAAAGAGTGAGACAAGTATATGGGTAACTTTGGCATGGACCGGACCATGTGGGACTGTCCCACAGCCATCTCACATGAGTTGAGGTGAAGCCTACCTGCAAAGTAGGTCCCGTCTCAAATCATGTGAGATGGTTGTGGAGCCAGTCCCCATGAGAATTACTTGATCAATGGGAGAGGGGAGAGGGGCTTTTGCGACTTGCAGAGTCTACGAAGCTTTGCTTCTTGTAGTCGGCTCGTAATGCCCCACTAGGCATGATTCCCAACTTTTAGCCTTATGAAAGCCCCTACTCCAAGAATAGGCGCACATACTTTCTTATTTCAATTTAATAAACTTCTGCTTACTTTCTTTTTTGGGTCCTACTCCTCAACCAGTACACAACCCATTACGTAGCTGTGAATGAGAATAGTAAGCGAAGATGAGATTTCATTATTTTGAGATGCGAAGAATTCATATCCCTAAGCAAGGAAGAAGAGAAGGATCGGTTCATATTAGAATTTTCCGTATAGGAGAGGAAAGGATGATTACATGTGAGTGACGTGCGTGTTAAGGGTGTGGGGCCCATGTTGATGCTGAGATGTGAAGGATCCAACGGTACAAATTTATGCAGGAGGAAGAACCGAGGGGTTATAGTGGGAAGGAAATCTTAAAACCAGTGAGGTAATTGAATGCTAAAGTGCCACGTGTCAGAATATAAGTGGTTAGAATACTGATCAAGGGTTTCAGCTAATCATCTGACAAGACCTTAAGAAGCAAAACCATAGTATTGTCAGTAGTTCTCTTTTGTTTTCGGACAATATTACCCTTCAGACATGCATATTATACTACCCCTAGTACTATGCTTGGACCACTTTGCATACCCATGTTTTATTGTTTTTCCCTTGGGCTTTATGGTTGTAATAACACTCACCATAACAAGGTGAGAGTTTAATTAATTTAGAATACTTATATTGGTCTCATTTAAGTTTTGCTTGGTTTGAAACTTAAATTAAGGCACAAATTGTTTTTAAATTGAATCCGAAAATGAAATTGGAAGAACTAAATCATTTAAAATTTGATTTGGATTTGAGATTAATTTGAGACTAATACGAGAATAGCAGTATGATATCTAATCCAAGTAGATATTTTAATATGTATTGACTTATTTTTAAGTGAATAATAAGTTTTAACTTTGGAATTATGTTAAAAGAGTAGATGTGTACATCTTATCTTTAATTTGTGAATGAGTTTGTGGGGGCATAGCTAAACTAGCAAATTCAACAAGAATAGTATTGTGTTAGTTTTGCCTTCACTCATACGATGAATGTTTAATTCATATCAAGTGTAGGAATCAACTCATTGTGAGTTATTGAGGCACATCTCACCATTTAACTTCCCTAACCCTAAGGACGGAAAGTTGGGGCTTTTAAGGTTGATGATAAATTTTTTTTTAATTGGTGAATGAAAGAGGTTATGCGAATTGGATATGGTCACGACTTTTTAAAGAAATTATAACTCAACCTAGAATTTTGGGTGTGAATAAGAGAATTACTAATATTAAAATAACGTTACAATTGTTAATAGTGCTCTAGATCAGACTCAGTCTAAATTAGTTTTACCAAAGTAAAAATACCGAATGCTCTAAACAAAAATAAATCGCATCAACTTTTGTATCACATAACAAAACTTGTTTTTACCCTAACATGCATGTTTAATTAAGAGCTAAATTTAAAACAAAACAAATTTAACAAAAAAACAATATGAAGAAACTTTTCTATTTGTACCTACGTAAAAGCGGAGGTTGATATTGCTACTCTAAATATATGTTTTCCAACTTAGTTTATATATATATATATATATATATATATATATATATATATATATATATATATATTCAATCTTATAATAGAATATAATTAAAGTGCTAATTATTTATGCCATTGCCTTAGACAAATTTAGCAATACGAATAATTTGCTAACAAGGTGAATATGATTATTTGAAATTTGAGATAACAGTTCTTACATGTATACAAGAAAAATAGTAAAGATTTTGATTTCTCAACTATCTTAGGAAGATTCTATTTAATATCATGTCATTTGAGAAAAAAAACCACTAAAGTAATTTAACCATAAAAGTTTTAGCAATTTATGGTATAATATTCCATAAAACTTTGAGATAAATATATGTAGTTGCTTGTTTTCTCAAGAAACTTATTTTTAGTATCTCCCATTAATAGTGTAATATTTAACATATACTTTAAATTTCTGTTTTATCCTTTATTTTTAAGAGAATTTCATTTTGTGCGAAGTTTTAAATTTTTTTAAAGTTATATTTTCTATCACAAGAAGTTGGATCAAAACCAAAATTACCTTGTTTTATATACATAGGCGGAACTAAAAACTTTATATTGAGGCGATAGATAAATTTTCACATAATTCTTATGAGTGTTGAGAGATAAATTTTATTACTAGTCATTCAAAAAATTTCAAATTTTATGAGAAAAAAAATGCGATTTTCAAAATTTTGGGAGACGGAGGCTGCTGCGTAGCTCCATCTTGTTTATATATGTACATACATATAACTAAGACTTAATTGTAAAACACTCTTTAGAAGACTGATAGGTATCATTGCAATACTCGCCGGTACATACATATAACTTTGTTCTAACTAAGGGTTTCAAGATGGGAATATTTGTGCCAGAAGTGTTTATGGCCAAACAAAAGGGGGTTCTTTTAATATGCCAATTTTGGTCCAGCAGAGCTCTGCCTCTTATTCATAACCAATTTAAAGTGTTTTTATACATTGAAAAAAATACCAAAGTAAATTAATTAACATTTATATAAGCATATAAAAAATGAAAAAGTTATAGTGTACAACATTAACTTTAAAAAAAATGTCTCATATTTTGTGAAGGAAAAACTAGTGTATGTAGATAAAAGGTTAGCGAAAGAATTAGTAATATATTGTTTTCGGATTTGACACCTCTTATTTTGATAATTATTTATTTATTTATTTTAAAATTGAATAATCAGTAAAATTAGTTGTGACAAAAAAAAAAAAGATCATTTGCAAATGGATATTTTGACAAAGGTTAGGTCTGTATCCCGTCCATCCCCGCCCATACCCCCAATTATTGGGGACTTAATGGGTTATGCTATTGTTGTTGTTGTTGTTGTTGCAAATGGATATTTTGATTGAGGTATAAAGAAGCCAAAGAAGAACCTGAGTTTGAGGTAAGTGATAGTGACTTGTTAAATCTACCAAGGACCAGAATTCAAATCACTTTAATAGGATTAGTCTCTCGTTTTCATCCTAAATAGTTAGTGTTGGTCCAAGAACTCTAAGGTCTAGAATAAGGTAATCAAACTTGCGAGTTAACTCGTAAGATCGTACGATCCTACGAGTTTTAGAAATCCTACGTGTTAGATTTCAGGTAGGATTGGACTTGGGAAATGTATGATCGTAAGTTACATCACGAGTTGAGCTAAAACCCAACCCGAAAATTTAAAAAGAAAAAACTGATTTAAACAAAACAAAAGTCTCTCTCTACCCTTCATAGTCGCACGACTGCTATTTTGAACACAATATAGGCATACCTCAAAATTTCTATATTCTTTCTCGTAGTGGCTTATTCATTGACCTCTACTAACGATTGACCTCTTATTTCATCTAAATTTGAAGAAAACTAATTTTATTTTTTCTCTCACAAATAGAAATTATGCTTTTGTATTTTGAGTTTGGGATTGAAATATTATTTTGTGAATACATAGACACTCGTGCGCGCGCGCACACACACAAAGATCATATCCAAATAATTTTTTAAATTAAGTATGATCTACGATTCGAGTTACGATCTTCTTACGCCTTTCTGATTCTATGTAGGATCTCGAGTTTGACTAATCGACTGCCATGGTCTAGATATTACTCCCGAATAAGAGTTCGAATTGCGGGTGCTCTGTAAGCCGAGTCAAGATTAGTCTCTCCAAAGGCAAGGATACGAAACGCCCCACTAAAAAAATGTTAAAGAAGAAAAAACATAGTAGTAATTAATCATTTTGCATGATAAAATATTAACTAAATTGGTAAAAATACGAATTAGAGACCGCAGTATATGTTGATGTCTCGAGTCATAAAAGATAAAGACATACTTCAAAGTATAATTTGTATGACATGAGTGGATAACTTTACCAAAATGAGGTTATAGTTCATATTTGCAAGGCCGACCATTTTAATGCCTTTCTAATGAAAAAAAGAGAGCAGAAATTCTTTATCTTACACCTAATTTGATATGTAAAAAAGTACATAAAATGCCATTATGTTTCCCCAAATATGAATTTTAATTATTGTACATAATATGAATTTTAAAAAAGTACATAATATGAATTTTAATTTGATATGTAAAAAAGTACATAAAATGCCATTATGTTCTTGGTTTTCTCTTTGAAGGGAAAATTATTGTGGTCTAGAGATTTTTTTTAAGAAGTGGTCTAGAGAAAATTGAGAAATCAACATTCTAGAATTGAAAATATGTGGAAATTGTTTTGAGGAGGTACCTTAAATCATTCAAATTCTATGATGGAAAACATTTCATTTTTTCACTTTCCCTAAAATTGGACAAAGGACCCAAGACCCTACTCATTGTGAGATAACAACCGTTTCTAAACAATTTAATCTCAACGATTGTCTGATCAAACTACTCGACAAACAAAAATTTGTCAATACGATACTTAAAAAAATGAATTTTGCACTGAAATCAAATTGAGAAATATGATGTCTAGTGGGATTTAATAGAATTTAGTTTGAAACTAAATTACTTTAATTAACATAAAACTAAACTATCAAAGGTGTCTTAGACCAGTGGGGCAGGCGCTCAAGGTCGTGGGTTCGATACCTTCCGCCTGCGTGCGGCAAGTTTTAATCTCCCTTTTTAGGGCTATCTTCTCCTCGTCTGAGACAGTTCTCTCTCCCCTATATGGGGCAACTGCCCAATCGTGCTTCAAAAAAAAAAAAAACCTAACACCAAACTATTTGTGACGTAAATCCAGAGGTAAAACTTTATGTTTAACTTGAAGATAAAACCATGTCCACTAGTTTTGTTCAAAACATTGTACATGGAGGATTAAATTAAATTCAACAGTGAAGTATCTGACTTATTAGTTAAGTCCCCCGTCTCCAAAATATGAAAAGAAAGACAAAGTAGAAATAATTGAACAATTAAATTGAGTTGTAGCACAAAATTATACTTAAATGCTTAATCTTTTTTCATCATCCTTAAATTAGATAAACATGTTAGATTTAATTGGTAGCAATATAATTATTTATGCTTCTTAATATGACTTTGCTTGTTTTAGGTCCGTGTGTTATGGATGAATGGTTAATTACTTCTCTAGTTGTTAATTGATTGGATTTTTTTTTATTAGTGCCAAATTTTGTTACTTAATTTGTTAGTATACGTAAGTTGAAGTGTCTTTTCTATTTTTATGGTTTTGAAAGCAAAAATTTCTTTCTTGATCATAGCCTTGAAGACGTAAAAAAATAATTTATTTCCAAGATAAGAATATCTCGATATTTGTACATATTATTTGCGTTTGTTTGATTCGTCGGATGATATAAAATGATATGAGATTCGAACCAAATATATAGTAAATGACACAATTAGGAATTAGTCTAATTTATTTATATGGACTCAACAAAGGTTTGACTTTTGGTATATTAAGAACTATGGACAGACACTCCTGTCAAAAAAGAAAATTTGGCAGACACATAACTCTCTCATTTTCATAATAGAGGCCTTTTTATGTACCTCAATATCATACCCGTTTCGAAAAATATTGAGGTTATATTCTAATTATCAAAGTTAGACCTTATTTTTTTTTAAAAAAAATATCAAAATATAATACAGTACACCCTCAAATGATTGTGCCCAAAACATTTACTTCTTCCTCCTCCATCGTTTTTACTCTGCAACTTTGATCGGTGAGTTTATACTGAGTAAGTGATGAATAATCTTATCATTCTTCAAGGAAACACACACACACACACACACACACACATATGTAACACAAAATTGGGCCCCCAATTTTCAAAGACCCTGTTCAGTCGAGCACTTTAGACACCCACCTAGCCGGGCCTGATCAACATAGATTAAGGAAACAACAGATAAGATGAACTCTTACTATTGTGGCCTTAAGTCTCATCCACCAATTTATCTCTCTATCTCTAAAAGGGAATGAGCCCAAACCCTCGGGAGCTAATGTTAATAGAGATTTTAAATTCGAGATGTGCCTCAATAGAAAGTTACAATAAGATGCATGTACACTACAACCACATAAGTGATTTAAATGCTTTTGGGAGGAATCAAATAATCACTCGGTGGGTATATGTAAGGCATCCACAAAATACTTGTAAACAACTCTATCACTGATCGGGAGACTTATCTCTCTTTCTCTCTATTCTACGGATAAGAGAAAGTTTAGAAAAATAAATTTTCAGAAAATGAAAAAATGACATAATTTATGATCTTTAACGACATTTTACATTTTTATCCCTAAATTGATTTAATTTATTGGCTCAACTTGAGCAGTCTATTACTGCTTATTTCTATATCATAGAAAAGATACTAATTCTCTCATGTGCCAGACAAGAACACATGAAAAGAAAAAAAAAACTTATCTCTATATAAACTTTGTGGAGTTGAATTATTATTCATCACTGTCAAAAAGATGTAAATATTGTTTTTTTCTCACTCTAAAACCAATGGTCAATTTTTAACTCGTGCTATCTTTATACAAAAGGAGAGATTCCTAACCCATAGACTCTTCCACTAGTGCAAAAATAATGCATGCAAATTGGGGAAGGAGACGAAAATTGCAAATCACGTCTATTTGACTCGAAACTAAACACGTCTATTTGAGGTTGAAATTATGCACAGAGAGTCGCACAAGTTTGATATGTGACATTTTTTTTTAAATTGTAGATTTTTTAAGACTAAAATCGAGATTATTCACCGATCGCAACAATTAAAAATTTAAGTTTCGACGGCTCCAAATTTGTAATGGGTAGTATACAATTTTTGTCAGAACTTGTCTTAAATCCCGATTTTTACCGGTCGAAAATGTTAAAAAAAAACCCTGAGCCCAACGACCTCGAATTTGTAATGGTTATTACCCGATTGTGTTTGAACTTGCCTAAAATGACGATTTTCCTCGTTCAAAATAACTGAAATAACGTAGTCCGAAGTCCCCAAATCAGTAATGAATAGTACACAATTTTGGTAAGAACTTTAATAAAATCGAGATTATCCACAGTTGTACACGATTTTGTTAAAACTTGACTAAAATGACGATTATTTACCAACCGAAAGAAATGAAAAATTAAGCCCGACCCCAAACCTGTGATGGTTACTACACGATTATGTCTGAACTTGACTAAAATTACGATTTTTTCTCGGTCGAAAAAGATGAAAAAACTTAGTCCGACGACCCCAAATATGTGATGATTAGTCAACAATTTTGTAAGAGCTTTACTAAAATCAAGATTATTCACCGGACGCGAAAATTTAAAAATTCGAGCCCGACGACCTTAAATCCGTGATGGTTAGTATGCGATTTTGTTTGCATTTGACTAAAATTGAGATTATTCACCATAGAAATAGTTGAAAATTCTGATTAAAATCCGCATTGGTTAGTACACGGTTTTTTAGAACATGACTAAAATCATGATTAACCTATCAAAATAATTAAAAAATATGAGTCCGTGATGGTTAGCACACGGATTTTTCAATCTTTACTAAAATCGAGATTATTCACTTGTAGCAACAGTTGAAAAATTCGAGTCAGGCTACTCTAAATCAATTTTTGTTAGTACATGATTTTTCCAAAACATTTATAAAATCTTAATTATTCAGCTGTCAAAACTGTTAAAAGGACTGAGCTCGGAGGTCCCAAATATGTGATGGGCGTGCACATTTTAAGAACTTGACTAAAATTGAGATTATTCATAGATAGCAACAATTAAAAAATTCGAGACCGACGTCCCAAAATATGTGATAGTTAATACACGATTTTGTTTGAACTTGACTAAAAACGAGATTATTCATCGGCCACAACAGTTGAAAAATAAGGGTCCGATGACTCCAAATCCGTGATGGTTAATACACGATTTTTTTCAGATGTTGACAAATATCCTGATTATTCACTGGTTGCAACAATTGAAAAATCAGAGCACAATGAACTTAAATTTTGATGGTTAGTACACGATTTTGTAGGAACTTGACTAAAATCGGGATTAATCATTGTTCGCAACAATTAAAAAATACGAGCCCGGTGACCCAAAATCTGTGATGGTTAGTACATAATTTTTTTTTCGAAAAGTTAACTAATATAGAGATTAATCACACGCCGCAACAGTTAAAAAATGTGAGCTCGGCACTCCCTAAATCAGTGATGGTTATTACACCATTTTGTAAAAGCTTTTCTAAAATCAAGATTAATCACCGTTCGTAACAATTGATAAATATGAGCCTGAAGGCCCCAAATTCGTGATGGTTACTACATGATTTTGAAAGAACTTTACTTAAATCGAGATTATTCACCGTTTGCAACAGTTAAAAAATTAGAGCCCGACGATCGTAAATTTGTGATGGTTACGTATACGATTTTGTAGAACCTGGATTAAAATCTAGATTAATCACTGTTCGCAACAATTAAAAAATACGAGTCCGGCGACCCCAAATCTCGGATTGTTAATACACGATTTTTTCAAAACTTATATAATATAGAGATTAATCATGTGTTGCAACAGTTCAAAAATCTGAGCTCAGCGACCCTAAATATGTGATGGCTATTACACCATTTTGTAAGAACTTTAGTAAAATCGAGATTAATCACCGATCACAACAGTTGATAGATATGAGGGTGACGACCCCAAATCCGTGATGCTTACTACATGATTTTATAAGAACTTTACTAAAATCGAGATTATTCAGAGTTTCCAACACTTGAAAAATAAGAGACCGATGACTTCAAATCTGTGATGGTTAGTATACGATTTTTTCAGATGTTGACAAAAATCAAGATTATTCACTGGTTGAAAAATCAGAGCCCCCGACGACCCTAAATTTGTGTTGGTTAGTACATTATTTTGTAGAGGAACTTAACTAAATTAGAGATTAATCACTATTCACTAAAATTAAAAATATGAGCCCGGCGACCCCAAATCTGTGATGGTTAGTATACGATTTTTTCAAAACTTAAATAATATAGAGATTAATCACACGTTGGAACAATTAAAAAATCTGAGCTCGGCGACCCTAAATCAGTGATGGTTATTACACCATTTTATAAGAACTTTAATAAAATCGAGATTATTCACCGTTCGCACCAGTTAAAAAAAATCAGAGCCCGGATGAACCGATATTTAAAATGGTTAGTACACGATTTTGTAGGAACTTGACTAAAATCGAGATTAATAAATATTCTCAACAATTAAAAAATACGAGTCCAGTGACCCCAAAACTGTGATGGTTAGTACCCAATTTTTTCAAAACTTAACTAATATAGAGAGTAATAAACACGTTGCAACAGTTAAAAAAAATTGAGCTTGGCGGCCATTGTAAGAAGTTTACTAAAATATAGATTAATCACTAGTCACAACAGTTGATAAATATGAGCCCAATTGCCTCAAATTCGTAATGGTTACTACATGATTTTGTTAGAACTTTATTAAAATCGAGAGTATTCATCGTTCACAACTGTTGAAAAATAAGAGCCCGATGAAGCCAAATCCGTGATGGTTAGTACACGATTTTGTCAGATGTTGAAAAAAACCATATTATTCACTAGTCAAAACAATTGAAAAATCATAGCCCGACGACCTAAATTTGTGATGGTTAGTACGGGATTTTTTTCAAAACCTAACTAAAAGAGATTAATCACATGTCGCAACTGTTAAAAATCTGAGCTCGGCTATCGTAAACCAGTGATTGTTATTACATCATTTTGTCAGAATTTTACTAAAATCGAGATTAATCACTGTTTCGCAAAAGTTGATAAATATGAGCTTGACGGCCCCAAATCCGTGATGGTTACTACACGATTTTGTAAGAACTTTACTTAAATCAAAATTATTCACTATTCGCAACAGTTGAATAATAGAAGCCCGACGATCCTAATTTTGCGATGGTTAGTACACGATTTTGTAGGAACTTGACCAAAATCAAGATTAATCATTGTTCGCAACAATTAAAAAATACTAGCCCGATGACCACAAATATGTGATGGTTAGTACATAATTTTGTTAGAACTTTACTAAAATCAAAATTACTAAGAGTCCGATGACTCTAAATCCGTGATGGTTAGTACACGATTTTGTCAAGTGTTGACAAAAAATTCAGATTATTCTCTGGTCGCAACAATTGAAAAACCAGAGCCCAACGACCTTAAATTTGTGATGGTTAGTACACGATTTTGTAGGAACTTGACTGAAATCGAGATTAATCACTGTTCACAAAAATTGAAAAGTAAGAGCCCAACGACCCCCAAATCTGTGATGGTTAGTACACGATTTTTTAAAAACTTAACTAATATAGAGAGTACTCACGCGTCGCAACAGTTAAAAATCTAAGCTTGGCGGCGGTCCTAAATCAATGGTGGTTATTACGCCATTTTGTAAGAAGTTTATTAAAATCGAGATTATTCACCGTTTGCGACAGTTGATAAATATGAGCTCGATGACCCCAAATTTGTGATGGTTACTACTCGATTTTGTAAGAACTTTACTAAAATCGAGATTATTCACCGTTCGAAACAATTGAAAAATCAGAGCCCGACGATCCTAAATTTGTGATAGTTAGTACACGATTATGTAGAACTTGACAAAAATCCAGATTAATCACTATTCTCAACAATTAAAAAATATGAGCCCGACGACCCAAAATATGTCATTGTTAGTAAACTTTTTTTTCAAAACTTAAATAATATAGAGATTATTCAGACGTCGCAATAGTTAAAAAATTTGAGCTCAGTGGCCTTAAATAAGTGATAGTTATTACACCATTTTGTAAGAAGTTTACTAAAATTGAGATTAATCACTATTCGCAACAGTTGATAAATATGAGACCGACAACCCCAAATTTGTGATGGTTACTACATTATTTTGTAAGAACTTTACTAAAATCGAGACTATACCCTGAAAATCGAAACAATTGAAAATTAAGAGTCCGATGACTCCAAATCTGTGATGGTTAGTACACAATTTTTTCAGATGTTGACAAAAATCCAAATATTCACTGGTCGCAACAATTGAAAAATCAGAGCCCAACGACCTTAAATTTGTGATGGTTAGTGCATGATTTTGTAGGAACTTGACTAAATTCGAGTTTAATCACTATTCGCAACAGTCGATAAATATGAGCCCGATGCCCCCTAATCCGTAATGGTTACTACATGAATTTGTAAGAACTTTACTAAAATCGAGATTATTTATCGTTCACAACTGTTGAAAAATAAGAGCCCGATTACTCCAAATCTGTGATGCTTAGTACACAATTTTGTCAGATGTTGACAAAAATCCATATTATTCACTGGTCACAACAATTGAAAAATCAGAGCCCCGACGACTCTAAATTTGTGATGGTTTGTTCACGGTTTTGTAGGAACTTGACTAAAATCGAGATTAATCACCGTTCGCAAGAATTGAAAAGTAAAAGCTCGGTCGACCCCAAATTTGTGATGCTTAGTACACAATTTTTTTCAAAACATAACTAAAATAGAGAATAATCACATGTCGCAACAGTTACAAATTTGAACTCGACTACCGTAAATCAGTGATTGTTATTACACCATTTTGTCACAACTTTACTAAAATCGGGATTAATCAATGTTCGCAAAAGTTGATAAATATGAGCTTGTCGGCCCAAACCCGTGATGATTACTACACGATTTTGTAAGAACTTACTTAAATCGAGATTATTCACTGTTCGCAACAGTTGAATAAAAGAAGTTCGACGATCCTAAATTTGCGATGGTTAATACACGATTTTTGTAGGAACTTGACTAACACAAATCTATGATGGTTAGTACATGATTTTGTTAGAACTTTACTAAAATTGAAATTATTCACCGTTCACAACTGTTGAAAAATACGAGCCCAACGACCTTAAATTTGTGATGGTTAGTACAAATTTTGTAGTTACTTGACTAAAAACGAGATTAATCACTGTTCTCAAGAATTGAAAAGTAAGAGCTCAGTGACCCCAAATCCGTGATAGTTAGTACACGATTTTTTTTTAAAAAAAATAACTAATATAAAGAGTAATCACGCGTCGCAACAGTTAAAATATCTAAGCTTGGCGGTCCTAAATCAGTGATGGTTATTACACCATTTTTTAAGAAGTTTACTAAAATCGAGATTAATCACTATTCGCAACAGTCGATAAATATGAGCCTAACGGTCCAAATTCCGTAATGGTTACTACATGACTTTGTAAGAACGTTACTAAAATCAAGATTATTCATTGTTCACAACTGTTGAAAAATAATAGCCCGATGACTCCAAATCAGTGATGTGTAGTACACGATTTTGTCAGATGTTGACAAAAATCCATATTATTCACTGGTCACAACAATTGAAAAATCAGAGGCCGACGACCCTAATTTTTTTATGGTTAGTACATGGTTTTGTAGGAACTTGACTAAAATCGAGATTAATCACTGTTCGCAAGAATTGAAAGGTACAAGCCATGCGATCGCAAATTCGTGATGAATAGCACACGATTTTTTTCAAAACATAACTAAAATAGAGATTAATCACATGTCACAACAGTTAAAAATCTAAACTTGACTGCCGTAAATCAATGATTGTTATTACACCATTTTGTCACAGCTTTACTAAAACCGAGATTAATCACTGTTTGCAAAAGTTGATAAATATGAGCTTGACTGCCCAAGCTTGTGATGGTTACTACACGATTTTGTAAGAACTTTAGTAAAATCGAGATTATTCACCGTTCATAACAGTTGAAAAATAAGAGCCCGATGACTCCAAATTTGTGATGGTTAGTACACAATTTTTTCAGATGTTGACAAAAATCCAAATTATTACCTGGTCGCAAAAATTAAAAAAATCAGAGCCCAACAATCTTAAATTTGTGATTTTGTAGGAAATTGACTAAAATCGAGAATAATACTTACTATTCACAACAGTTGTTAAATATGAGACTGACGACCCCAAATCTGTGATTGTTACGACATGATTTTGTAAGAACTTTACTAAAATCGAGATTATTCACCGTTCATAACACTTGAAAAATACGAGTCCGATGACTCCAAATCCGTATTGGTTAGTTCACGATTTTTTTCAAAAGTTAACAAAAATCCAAATTATTCACTGGTCGCAATAATTGAAAAATCAGAGCCTAACGACCTTAAATTTCTAATGATTAGTACACGATTTTGCAGGAACTTGACTAAAATTGAGATTAATCACTATTTGCAACAGTTGATAAATATGAACCCGACGGCCCTCAATTCTGTGATGCTTACTAAATGATTTTGTAAGAACTTTACTAACATCGAGATTATTCACCTTTCACAACTATTGAAAATAAGAACCCGATGACTCTAAAATCGTGATGCTTAGTACACGATTTTGTCAGATGTTGGCAAAATTTCATATTATTCACTGGTCACAACAATTGAAAAAATCAGATCCCGACGACCCTAAATTTGTGATGTTAACGTACACGGTTTTGTAGGAACTTGACTAAAATTGAGATTAATCACCGTTCACAAGAATTTAAAAGTACAAGCCTGGCGACCCCAAATTTGTGATGGTTAGAACACGATTTGTTTTCCAAAACATAACTAAAATAGAGATTAATCACATGTTGCAACAGTTAAAAATCTGAACTTGACTGCCGTAAATCAGTGTTTGATATTACACCATTTTGTCACAACTTTACTAAAATCGAGATTAATCACAGATCGCAAAAGTTGATAAATATGAGCTCGACGACCACATACCCGTGATGGTTACTACACGATTTTGTAAGAACTTTGCTTAAATCGAGATTATTCACTGTTCACATCATTTGACTAATAGCAGCCCGACAATCCTAAATTTACGATGGTTAATCCTGTCCACAATATTAAAAAATACGAGCCCGCGACCCACAAATCTGTGATGGTCATTACACGATTTTGTAAGAACTTTACTAAAATCGAGGTTATTCACCGTTCACAACTGTTAAAAAATAAGAGTCCGATAACTCTAAAGGGTTAGTAGACGATTTTTGAAAATGTTGACAAAATTTTAGATTATTCACTGGTCGCAACAATTTAAAAATCAGAGCATAATGACCTTAAACTTGTGAGGTTAGTACACGATGTTTTAGGAACTTGTCTAAAATCGAGATTAATCATTGTTCGCAAGAATTGAAAAGTAAGAGCCTAGCGACCCCAAAACTATAATAGGTTAGTACATGATTTTTAAAAAAAATATAACTAATATAGAGAGTAATCATGTGTCACAACAGTTAAAAAATCTAAGCTTGACGGTACTAAATCAGTGATAGATACTACATAATTTTTGAACAACTTTACTAAAATCGAGGTTATTCACCATCCACAACTGTTTAAAATTAAGAGCCCTTACACTCCAAATTCGTGATGGTTAGTGCACGATTTTGTCAGATGTTGACAAAAATCCATATTATTCACTGGTCGCAACAATTGAAAAATCAGAACCCGATGACACAAAATTTGTGATGGTTAGTACACGATTTTGTAGGAACTTGACTAATACCGAGATTAAGAAATGTTCGAAACAATTAAAAAATACGAGCCCGGTGACCCAAAATCTGTGATGGTTAGTACACGATTTTTCAAAAGTCAACTAATATAGAGATCAATCACACTTTGCAACAATTAAAACATTTGAGCCACGCGGCCCTAAATCAGTGATGGTTATTACACCATTTTGTAAGAACTTTATTAAAATCGAGATTATTCACCATTCGCGACAGTTGACAAATATGAGCCTGATGGCCCCAAATTTGTGATGGTTACTTCACGATTTTTGTAAAAACTTTACTAAAATCGAGATTATTCACCGTTTACAACAGTTGAAAAATCAGAGCCCGACTCACATAGCTAAAAAAGTGTGAGCTTGAGCTTAGATGAGCTGAGCGTGAACTCAATATTCAAGCTCGAATTTTATGTGAGCTGAGCGTGAGCTTGACCCTACTCAGCCCGGTTAAAGCTCGCACCCGAATAAGAATAATATATTATTTATATATAATACTAAATTTCTAATTAAAAAACATATACAAATTGGCGGCAAAACTCATTGATTATTTTCTCTTTTTCTCAAACCATATCTTTGGTTATCCTTTTATTAGTTAATCTTAATACATAAATTATTGTATCATGTATATTTGTATTCTTGTCAGGATTTAATCTTATGACTCATTTATTCTACTATTCTTCCTACATATTTCTTTTGCTAATAGAAATTTAGCTCATGAGCTTAGCTCGAGCTCATATTAAAATGTGAGCTGAGCGTGAGCTCAAAGTTTGTGAGCTTTTCCGGGCTGAGCGTGAACTGAGATTTCCAATTTTTATGTGAGCTATGCCATGCTCGGCTCACATAGCTCGATTGACTCATCTATTTGTACACGATTATGTAGGAACTTGACAAATATCCAGATTAATCACTGTTCTCAACAATTAAAATTTGTACACGATTATGTAGCAACTTGACAAATATCCAGATTAATTACTGTTTTCAACAATTAAAAAATACGAGCCCGGCGACACAAAATATGTGATTGTTAGTAAAAGATTTTTTCAAAATTTAACTAATATAGAGATTATTCATACGTCGCAACAGTTAAAAAATATGAACTCGGTGGCCCTAAATAAGTGTTGTTTATTACACCATTTTGTAAGAAGTTTACTAAAATCGAGATTAATCACTACTATTCGCAGCAATTGATGAAAATGAGACCGACGACACCAAATTCGTGATGGTTACCACATGATTTTGTAAGAACTTTTACTAAAATAGAAATTATTCACCGTTCACAACAGTTGAAAAATAAGAGCCCGATGACTCCAAATTCGTGATGGAGTATACGATTTTTTCAGATGTTGACAAAAATCCAAATTATTCACCGATCGCAACAATTGAAAAATCAGAACCCAATGACCTTAAATTTGTGAAGGTTAGTACACGATTTTTTTGGAACTTGACTAAATTCGAGATTAATCACTATTCACAATAGTTGATAAATATGAGCCCGACGGCCCCAAATCCATGATGGTTACTACATGATTATGTAAGAACTTTACTAAAATCGAGATTGTTCACCGTTCCCGGCATTTAAAAAAAAAGACCGATAACTCCAAATCGAGATTAATCACTGTTTGCAACAATTAAAAAATATGAGTCCGGCGATCTAAAATCTATGATGGTTAGTACACGATTTTTTCAAAACTTAACTAATATAGAGATTAATCACATGTTGCAACAGTTAAAAAATCTAAGTTCGGCATAACTAAATTAGTGATAGTTATTTCACCATTTTGTAAGAACTTTACTAAAATCGAGATGAATCACTGTTCGCAACAGTTGGTAAATATGAGCATGATGTCCTTAAATCTGTGATGGTTAATACACAATTTTGTTAGATATTGAAAAAAATTCAGATTATTCACTGGTCGCAACAATTGAAAAATCAGAAGCCTGCGACCTTAAATTTGTGATGGTTAGTACAGGATGTTTTCAAAACTTAACTAATATAGAGATTAATCACATGTCGCTACAGTTAAAAATATAAGCTCGGCGGCCCTAAATTAGTGATGGTTATTACACCATTTTGTAATAACGTTACTAAAATCTAGATTAATCATCATTCGCAACAGTTGATAAATATGAGCTTGACGACCCCAAATCCGTGATGGTTACTACATGATTTTATAGGAACTTTAATAAAATCGAGATTATTCACCGTACACAACAGTTTAAAAAAAAAGAGCCTGGTGACTCAAATCTGTGATGGTTAATTACAATTTTGTTAGATGTTGACAAAAATACAGATTATTCATTGGTCGCAATAATTGAAAAATTAGAGCTCGACGACCTTAAATTTGTGATGGTTAGTACACGATTTTGTAGGAACTTGACTAAAATCGAGATTAATCACTTTTCGCAACAATTAAAAAACACGAGCCCAACGACCCAAAATCTATGATGGTTATTACACGATTTTTTCAAAATTTAACTAATATAGAGATTAATCGCACGTCACAACAGTTAAAAATCTAAGCTCCGCGGCCCTAAATTAGTGATGGTTATTACACCATTTTGTAAGAACTTTACTAATATCGAGATTAATCGACGTTCACAAAAGTTGAAAAATATGAGTATGATGGCCCTAAATTTGTGATGGTTAGTACACGATTTTGTCAGATGTTGACAAAAATCAAGATTATTCATTGGTCGCGACAATTGAAATATTAGAGCCTTGCGCCCTTAAATTTGTGACGGGTTCGTTCATGATTTTGTAGAAACTTGACTAAAATCGAGATTAATCACTTTTCGAAAAAATTGAAAAGTAAGAGTCCGGCGACCCCAAATCTGTGATGCTTAGTACTCGATGTTTTCAAAACTTAACTAATATAGAGATTAATCACATGTCGCTACAGTTAAAAATATGAGCTCGGCGGCCCTAAATTAGTGATGGTTATTACACCATTTTGTAATAACATTACTAAAATCGAGTTTAATCACCGTTCACAGCAGTTGATAAATATGAGTATGACGACCCCAAATCCGTGATGGTTACTACATGATTTTGTAAGAACTTTACTAAAATTGAGATTATTTACTTTACACAACAGTTTAAAAATAAGATCATGATGACTCCAAATCTGTGATGATTAGTATACGATTTCGTTAGATGTTGACAAAAATACAGATTATTCATTGGTCGCAATTATTGAAATATTAGAGTCCGACGACCCTAAATATGTGATGGTTAGTACAGGATTTTTTAGGAACTTGACTAAAACCGAGAGTAATCACTGTTCGCAACAATTAAAAAAATATGAGCCAAGTTTGTAAGAACTTTACTAATATCGAGATTAATCACAGTTCGCAACAGTTGATAAATATGAGCATGATGGCCCCAAATCTTTGATGGTTTGTACACGATTTTTATCAGAAGTTGACAAAAATCAAGATTATTCTCTGGTCGCAACAATTGAAAAATAATTACCCCGCGACCTTAAATTTGTGATGGTTAGTTCAAGATTTTGTAGAAACTTGACTAAAATCGAGACTAATCAATGTTCGCAAGAATTGAAAAGTTAGAGCCTGGCGACCCCAAATTTGTGAGAATAATTCTGATATGGACTTGGCCTACCACTTGGTCCACATTCAGCCACATCACAGTTTTGATTAAAATAATAAAAACAGGTGGGGCCTTATGAGAATTTGTTTTTTTTAATCAAAATAGGTGATGTGGTTAATTCTGGACCAAGTGGTCATGACCAAGTGTTAGGCCAGGTCTATAGCAGAATTTTCCAATCTGTGATGGTTAGTACACGATATTTTCAAAACTTAATTAATATAGAGATTAATCACATGTCACAAAAGTTAAAAAAATATGAGCTCGGCGGCCCTAAATTAGTGATGGTTACTATACCATTTTGTAAGAACTTTAATAAAATCGAGATTACTCACCATACGCAACAGTTGATAAATATGAGCATGACGACCCCAAATCCGTGATGGTTACTACATGATTTTGTAAGAACTTTACTAAAATCGAGATTATTCACAGTAAAAAAACATTTTAAAAATAAGAGTCTTATGACTCCAAATTTGTGATGGTTAGTATACGATTTTGTTAGATGTTGACAAAATAAAGATTAATGACAGGGTCGCAATAATTGAAAAATTAGAGCCCGATGATCCTAAATTTGTGATTGTTAGTATACGATTTTGTAGGAAATTGGCTAAAATCGAGATTAATAACTGTTTACAACATTTACAAAAATACGAGCCCAGCGACCCTAAATTAGTGATGGTTAGTAAACGATTTTGTTAGAAGTTTACTAAAATCGATATTAATCACTATTCACAACAGTTGATAAATATGAGTCCGACAGACCCAAATATGTGATGGTTACTACATGATTTTGTAAGAACTATACTAAAATCGAGATTATTTACCATTCACAACTGTTGAAAAATAAGTCATGATGACTCCAAAATTGTGATGGTTAGTACACAATTTTGCAAGATGTTGACAAAAATCCAGATTATTCATCGGTCGCAACAATTGAAAAATCAGAGTCCAACGACCCTAAATTTGTGATTGTTAGTACACGATTTTGTAGGAACTTAACTAATACCGAGATATTAATCTCCGTTGTCAAGAATTTAAAAGTGCAAACCTAGTGACCCCAAATTTGTGATGGTAAGTAAACTATTTTTTTCAAAACTTAACTAAAATAGAGATTAATCACGTGTCACAACAATTAAAAATCTGAGCTCGACAACCGTAAATATGTGATGGTTATTACACCATTTTGTAAAAACTTTACTAAAATTGGGGTAATAATCACCGTTCGCCAAAAAAATGATAAACATGAGCCTGAGGGCCCCTAATCCGTGATGGTTACTGCATGATTTTGTAAGAACTTTACTTAAATCGAGATTACTCACCATTCACAACAATTGAAAAGTAGGAGCCCGAGGATCATAAATTTGTGATTGTTAATACACGATTTTGTAGGAATTTGACTAAAATCAAGATTAATCACTATTCGCAACAATTAAAAAATATAAGTCAGTCGACCACAAATTTGTGATGGTTAGTACACGATTTTGTAAGAACTTTACTAAAATTGAGATTAACCACCATTCGCAACAGTTGATAAATATGAGCCCGACGGCCCCAAATCTGTGATAGTCACTATACGGTTTTGTAAGAACTTACTAAAATCGATATTATTCACTGCTCACAAGCGTTGAAAAATAAGAGCTCGATGACTCACACTATGTGCTGGTTAGTATACAAATTTGTCAGATGTTGACGAAAATCCAGATTATTCACAGGTCGAAAAAATTGAAAAATCGAGTCCCGATGACCCTAAATTTGTGATGGTTAGTTCTCTTTCTTTTGTAGGAACTTGACTAAAATCAAGATTAATCATTGTTCACAACAATTAAAAAATACGAGCTTGGTGATCCAAAATCTGTGAAGGTTAGTACCCAATTTTTTTACAAACTTAACTAATAGAGATTAATCACTCGTGGCAACAGTTAAAAAATCGAAGCTCGGCGGCCCTAAATCTATTATGGTTATTACACCATTTGTAAGAAAACTTTACTAAAATCGAGATTAATCACTATTCGTTATAGTTGATAAATAGGAGCCTAACGGCCCCAAATTCGTGATGGTTAATAAATGATTTTGTAAGAACTTAACTTAAATCGAGATGGTTAGTACATAATTTTGTCAAAAGTTGACCAAAATCCAGATGTTCACTTGTCACAACAATTGAAAAATTAGGGCCCAACGCCTTTAAATTTGTGACGGTTAGTACACTATTTTGTAGGAACTTGAATAAAATCAAGATTAAAAAATACGAGCTGGGCGACCCAAAATTGGTGATGATTAGTACACGATTTTTTTCAAAACTTAACTAATATAGAAATTAATGACACAATGCAACAGTTAAAAAATCTGAGCTCGGCTGCCTTAATTCAATGATGGTTTATACACCATTTTGTAAGAACTCTACTAAAATCGAGATTAATCACCGTTCGCAACAATTAATAATTATGAGCCTGGCAAACCCAAATCCGTGATGGTTTCTACATGATTTTGTAAGAACTTTACTTAAACCGAGATTATGCACTAGTCGTAACAATTGAAAAATCAGAGCCCCGTGACCTTAAATTTGTTATGGTTAGTACACGATTTTGTAGAAACTTGACTAAAATCGATATTAATCACTATTCCCAAGAATTGAAAAGTAAGAGCCCGACAACCCCAAATATGTGATGGTTAATAAACGATCTTTTCAAAACTTAACTAATATAGAGATTAATCACACGTCACAAAAGTTAAAAATATGAGTTCGGCGGCCCTAAATTAGTTATGGTTATTACACCATTTAGTAAGAAATTTACCGTTTACAACAGTTGAAAAATAAGAGCCCGATAACTCCAAATATGTGATGGTTATTACACAATTTAGCCTAATGTTGACCAAAATCCAGAAGTTCATCGGTCGCAACAATTGAAGAATCAGAGCCCAACGACCTTAAATCTTGGATGGTTAGTACACGATTTTGTAGGAACTTGACTGAAATCGAGCATAATCACTGTTCGCTACAATTAAAAATATAAGTCCGCTGACCCAAAAAAAGTGATGGTTAGTACACGATTTTTTCAAAACTTAACTAATATAGAGATTAATCACACGTCGCAACAGTTAAAAAATCTAAGCTCGGCGGCCCTAAATTAGTGATGGTTATTACACCATTTTGTAAGAACTTTACTAAAATCGAGATTAATCACCGTTCGTAACAGTTGATAAATATGAGCATGTCGGCCCCAAATTCGTGATGGTTACTACAAGATTTTATAAGAACTTTGCTTAAATCATGATTATTCACCGTGGCAACGGTTGAAAAATCAGAGCCTGACGATCCTAAATTTGGGATGGTTAGTATACGATTTTGTAGGAACTTGATTAAAATCTACATTAATCAATATTCACAACAATTAAAAAATACGAGCTCGGCGACCCAAAATCTTTCATGGTTATTGGCTAGTAAATTATTTTTTTCAAAACTTAACTAATATTGAGATTAATCACATATCGCAACAATTAAAAAATCTAAGCTCGATGGCCCTAAATTTGTGATGGTTATTTCACAATTTTGTAAGAACTTTACTAAAATTGAGATTAATCACCGTTCGCAACAGTTGATAAATTTGAGCCCGACGGCCCAAATTCGTGATGGTTACTGCATGATTTTGTAAGAACTTTACAAAAATCGAGATTATTCTCCGTTGGCAACAGTTGAATAATCATAGCTCGGCGATCTTAAATTTGTGATGGTTAGTATACAATTTTGTAGGAACTTGATTAAAATCTAGATTAATGACTGTTCGAAACAATTAAAAAATACGAGTTCGGCGACCCAAAATCTGTGATGGTTACTTGTTTGTACACGATTTTTTCAAAACTTAACTAATATAGAGATTAATCACACGTCACACAACAGTTAAAAAATATGAGCTCAGCTGCCCTAAATAAGTTACGGTTGGTACACCATTTTGTAAAAACTTTACTAAAATCGAGATTAATCACCGTTCGCAACATTTGATAAATATGATCCCGACGGCCCAGCCTAAATCCATGATGGTTACTACATGATTTTGTAAAAAATTTACTTAAATAGAGACTATTCATCGTTTAAACAGTTGAAAAATAAAAGCACGATGACTCCAAATATGTGACGGTTAGTTCACGATTTTGTCACATGTTGACAAAAATCCAGATGTTCACTGGTCGCAACAATTAAAAATCATAGCCAACGACCTTAAATCATGTATGGTTAGTACACGATTTTGTAGAAACTTGACTAAAATCGAGATTAAGCATTGTTCACAACAATTAAAAAATACAAGTCCGTCGACCCAAAATCTTTGATTGTTAGTACATGATTTTTTTTCAAAACTTAACTAATATAGAGATTAATCACACGTCGCAACAGTTAATATATATGAGCTCAGCGGCCCTAAATTAGTGATGGTTATTACACCATTTTGTAAGAATTTTATTAAAATCGAGATTATTCACAATTCGTAACAGTTTATAAATATGAGCCTAACAGCACCATATTCGTGATGATTACTACGTGATTTTGTAAGAACTTTACTTAAATCGAGATTAATCACCGATTGCAACAGTTGATAAATATGAGCCTAATGGCCCCTAATCCGTGATGGTTACTACACGATTTTGTTTACTTAAATCGAGATTATGCACCGTTCACAATAATTGAAAAATAAGAGCATGTTGACTCCAAAATTGTGATGGTTGTTAGTACACAATTTTGTCAAATATTGACCAAAATCAAGATGTTCACTGGTCGAACAATTGAAAAATCATAGCCAGCGACCTTAAATCTTCGATAGTTAGTACACAGTTTTAAAGGAACTTGACTAAAATTGAGATTAATAATTGTTCGTAACAATTAAAAAATACAAGTTCGGCAACCCAAAATTTGTGATGATCTAATATAGAGATTAATCACACGTCGCAACAGTTAAAAAATCTGAGCTCAATGGCCCTAAATCAGTGATGGTTATTACACCATTTTGTTAGAACTTTACTAAAATTCATATTAATCAACGTTCACAACTGTTGATAAATATGAGCCCAACAACCCCTAATTCGTGATGGTTACTACATGATTTTGTAAAAACTTTACTAAAATCGAGATTATTCACCGTTCACAATTGTTTAAAAATTAGAGCTCGATGACTCCAAATTCGTGATGCGTACACGATTTTGTCAAATGTTGACCAAAATAAAAAATATTCACTGGTCAAAAAATTTAAAAACCAGAGTCCGATGACCCAAAATTTGTGATTGTTAGTACACGATTTTGTAGGAAGTTGACTAAAATCGAGATTAATCACTGTTCGCAGCAATTAAAAAATACGAGCTCGGCGACCCAAATATTGAGATTAATCACATATCGCAACAATTAAAAAATCTAAGCTCGATGGCCCTAAATTAGTGATGGTTATTACACAATTTTGTAAGAACTTTACTAAAATTGAGATTAATCACCGTTCGCAATAGTTGATAAATATGAGCCCGACGGCCCAAATTCGTGATGGTTACTGTATGATTTTGTAAGAACTTTACAAAAATCGAGATTATTCTCCGTTGGCAACAGTTGAATAATCATAGCCCGGCGATCTTAAATTTGTGATTGTTAGTACACAATTTTGTAGGAACTTGATTAAAATCTAGATTAATGACTGTTCGAAACAATTAAAAAATACGAGTTCGGCGACCCAAAATCTGTGATGGTTACTTGTTTGTACACGATTTTTTCAAAACTTAACTAATATAGAGATTAATCACACGTCACACAACAGTTAAAAAATATGAGCTCAGCTGCCCTTAATAAGTTACGGTTGGTACACCATTTTGTAAAAACTTTACTAAATTTGAGATTAATCACCGTTCGCAACATTTGATAAATATAATCCCGACGGCCCAACCTAAATCCATGATGGTTACTACATGATTTTGTAAAAACTTTACTTAAATAGAGACTATTCATCGTTTAAACAGTTGAAAAATAAAAGCCACGATGACTCCAAATCTGTGACGGTTAGTTCACGATTTTGTCACATGTTGACAAAAATCCAGATGTTCACTGGTCGCAACAATTGAAAAATCATAGCTGTTGGTCCGAAGGGCAAAATATCCTATGTTGTTTTGATGATAACAAACCATTGATAGTTCTAATGTTTGTGTGAGCATGTTCTTTATAATAGGATCCTTAGCACTCACATCGACATTGATGAAAATGGTAAGTTAGCTTCTTGTGTAAACGTAGGTATGTATATTACACACAAGAAAGCTATTATATGGAAGGAAGGAGGCAAGGAGGTTGGTTGGGAAATAGGGCTCTTCAAAGAGTCCCTAATGCATATGGCAAAAGAACTTAACATGCTAGTGCTTATGTTTCTCGTTCTATCTTGGTTTATCTTATAAGCACTTAGCTTTACACTTATTTGTTCTTATATTATTTTCCCATGCTTCCTTGTACTTATATTTGTCCATATCCTATCTAATTACATCAAAGTTTGTCATAATCAGAAAGGGGGAGATTGTTAGCCCTAAGGGCGATCGAACTCGGTTTTTGATAATGGACAAACTCTTGATGTTGTGTCTAATGTTTATATCTTTGTGATAGAATATCGGAACTAATATTGGAAGCTCTAAGTACTTCAATCAAGCCATGATCAAGATTCAAAGTCGTATTATTCAAGGCTCATCTTCCAAGATTGAAGACTTAGGTTTGGTTAGATTAGCTTTGTCTCTATAAGTCTTTATCTTATATAGCTCTAACCAAAGCTCTCATGAACATAAGCTCTACACTCTCAAGTCTTGCATTCACACAAACACGTTTTCAAAAGGCTTAAGTTTCAAAATGATCTTTACATGCGTTCTTATCCAAAAAGCCTTTGATTTCATAGATAAGTCTTTTAGAAAAATTTTCCAAGTGTTCTTACTTGTTACCTTTTAGGAAAACCTTTTTAGACTTCAAAATATTTCAAAACGTGTGAAAAATAAGCTTTGAAGTTCGGTCAACCGAGCTCAACCTCGGATCAACCGAGGCAAAACAGAGAATTTGCAAGGAGGAGGTCGGTCGACCTATGGGGAAACTCGGTCGACCGAGTTGGCTATAGTGGATCCGAACTTCAGAGTTCGGTGCTTTTACTAGCCGTTATTTGACCGTTGGAGACACGATTTTTAGCCTATTTTGAAATGTATATATTCTCCAAAGCTAGAGAATCATTCTAAGACTTGCACATACATTTTACATTGATATCTTATCAAGTCTAAACACTTTCAAAGCAAAATACTCTTCATCTCTATGATCTAAATCATTCAAGAGTATTCTTTCAAAAGCAAGACAAAGAGTGTGCTTCATATGTTCAAGAGCTTAAATTGTTTGTACTTCAAAGGTATATATTCTCACTTAGAAGAGTGATTTATCTTTCTCTTTAAACATTCAATTCCCCTTTCTAAGTGATTGGGTAATTCTTGTAAAAGTCCTACTTTGTGTGGGCAATTTGTAAAGTCCTACTTAGTGTGGGCAAGCTCTTAGTGAGTTTCTTTGTTGTGTGGTTGTGTTGTAAAATTCTTAGTGAGTTAGCCACATTTGTAAACATTCTTCTTAGTGAAGTTGTTTGAAATCCTCGTGCGGCTCAAGGTAGTGGACGTAGATTCTAAGTGAATCGAACCACTCTAAATCCTTTGTCTTGTTGATTGGGTTTTGCATTGCTTTTATTCTTCTTGCTCAAACTTCCAATAGCTTAGCAAAGAATTGAAAAAAGTTACCAAGATTAGTTAAAACCCAATTCACCTCCCTCTCGTGTTTTACAATTGGTATCGAGCCTCGTCTTCATTTTTAGCTTAACCGCTCGAAGTAAGATTATGGCTGGGTAATTCCGCATCGCGTATCTAGAGTGGTCTTCCACCAATAGGCCACCACTTTTTTATGGAAATAATTATAAGGCTTGGAAAGACCGTTTCAAGATATATGTGTGCTCAATAGATTATTCTTTATGGCATATATTTGAAAATGGTCCATATGTGCCTATGAAAATGGTGGATGGTGTTCAAGTGCCAAAACCGGACAAGGAGTTAAATGAGCTTGAGTCCAAGAAGATGACTCAAAATTACAAGGCAATGAACATCCTTAGTTGTGCCTTAAGTCAAGATGAGTACAACCGTATCCTTGGAAGAAAATCCGCACACTCCATGTGGAAAATGCTTGAAGTTACTCATGAAGGCACAAATCAAGTCAAGGAGTCAAGGTTGAATATGCTTGTTAGAGAATTTGAGCTTTTCTCCATGAAGCCTAATGAATCTATCAATGAGATGAACTCAAGACTCACCAACATTGTAAATGGGTTGAGGTCTAATGGCAAGGAGTATGCTACCGGAGAAATAAATAGGAAGATTCTAAATTCTCTTCCTAAAAGTTGGGAGACAAAAGCTCTTGCCATTGAAGAAGCCAAGGACTTAAAGACATATTCAACGGAGGAACTTATTGGCTCTCTACTCACCTTTGAGATGAAGAAAAAGAAAAATGTTCCTAAAGAGAGTGATCTTGATTCTATCATCAATAATGAAGAAGTAGAGAAATTGATCTTCAATCTCAAAAATGCAAAGTGCTTGTTAAGCCATTGGGATCAAGAAGGGAGTGGTGATGAAGAAGAAGATGAAAATGCAAATGTTTGCTTCATGGCTTTTGGTAATGAGGTACATCTTTCTCCCTCCCCTTCAAATTCTTATAATGATAATGATGATGATGATGAGGATGATCCTAATGAACTATTATGTGATATGTATGATCAATTGAAAAATTGTGCAAAGCAAAACAAAGCTATGAAGCTTAAAATTGAATCTTTGCTTGTTGATAACAAAAAGCTTTGTGATGAGGTTGATTGCATGAAAATCGAAAATGAAAAACTTATTGCTACATGCAACACTTCTTCATTAAAGTATCTAGAAGCATATGATCAATTATCTTCTCTTGAATGCAAACTTGTTGAGTTTGATAGTTTGAAAAACAAAGTTGATGAGCTCACTTTACTTGTTGATAAGTTCTCCAAAGGATCAAAAGATCTTGATCATATTCTTGGTTTGCAACGTGCTTTACATGATAAACATGGTCTTGGTTATAATGCTAATCACATTGATCATGCTAGCTCTTCTAAGTTGCCTAAGAATCACTTTGTGCATGCTAGTACCTCACATAGGAAAATTAGATATTATGAGCATGTTCACAATTCTTCTAAGCCACACATTTGTTGCACATATTGTGGTAAACATGGTCATACTAATGCTAGATGCCATGTTAAGAAGAAGATTGAAAAAGGGGTAAAAACTATTTGGAAAGTTAAACGTATCTCAACTAACCCCAATGGACCCAAACAAAAGTGGGTACCAAAAGCTTCTCTTCCCTTGATCTTATAGGTTCTTATAAGTTACATGTATGCCACAAAGCTTCAATGGACTTGATTCAAAGAGAAGTGGCATTGGGGAGAAGTAAAAGGAGATGTGCTAAAGGAAGATATTCAAAAGCACTCCTTAACACTTGGATTCTCAAAGCTCAAATGTTAATAAATTGGAGAACCAAGTTGGTTAGAAACAAAGAGCAAAGCATCAAGTGATGACAAGAGCCAAAGTGTCAATACAATGTCTTCATCACTTGGTAAGAAAGCAAAGGTATCAAAATCACCTTCTCTTAACACTTTAATTATTGTGTTTAAGTGTTTTTGATATATATACATGCTTGCTCTTATATATGTTGCATCTCACATTCTTGAATGTTATATTCATATAGATAACCTTAAGCATGTTCATTATTGTACATGTTGAGTTTAGCTAAGGTATCTATGAGATGTAGCTTATGCAACTGGATTGATTCTTGTATTGTCATGTCATATTCATTTAAGAATCCATCTTGTTGTCTTGGTTTTTGATGTGCATGATCCTTTTGCATATATGTGTTACTTGAGATTTTGAGCTAATCATGAAGGACCTTTAAAAAGGTACCACATTAGTTCTCAAGAATTCCTTGTAGGTAACAAAGAGTTCTAAACTTCAAGAAGAAGATATGAACTACAAGGAATGACACAAGTGAGCTAAGACTCCAAGAAAAGAGTCAAGTGCCAAGGATCACAAGATTGTAGAGGGTTCATCAAAAGAAAAGTCACCCATCATTGATGACTCTACACTTGTCATGCAAAGAAGATTGAGAAGCTCAAGGAACTCATTGGAGGAACTCAAAGTGCAAAAGCATTCATCAAATTCAATGAGATATTGCTAAACTCAATCTCTTTCTTTTTATAACATGTTTGCTCTTCATATGTTTTGATTATTTTGAGCATGTTATAAGAGAGCTTTATGATTTGATCCTTGTGATGAAATCTCTTTTCTACAACCCCCTCTCCTCTATTATTTAGTGTCTTATGCTATGGGGGAGTTTGTATATGCTATGTTTTTACTTGATCTTCATTGCATATAGGGATTGTGTTTATATTCAAGTCTATAGCATTAATCATATTTGGTTGATCGTCTAGATGCTTGACTTAGGATATAAACTGTGATTGTGGCATTGATTATGCCATGGGTTGTGTCTTTTTGTGTGTTTGGAAGTGGCATAACCTAAGAGGGAGTTTTTCAAATGTTTTCAACTCATACCTCCCTCATAATATGTGATGTATGCTCTATTGTCTTATTTTACATCATCACATCACTTGTTGGCTTGCTTTTCATCTTTTAACTCTTATAGCCAACTTGTGTAAGTTATTTTGGAAGTTATATGTGTTATAAATGTTTTTGTCTTCAATTGGTATCACATATACTCTCCCTTAATAACTTTGAGATCATATTCTTCTTTTTCTTATCCTTTGTGATCTCATTATGGTTTTTGGTTAGTACTACTTTAAGAGTTGTTACACTCATTTAGCTAACCATTAACTTGTTAGAGGAATGTATTCAATGTGTTATTTTACACTTCCTCTACTTCTTTTGGTTGTGATACATGTGCTTAACTAATGCCTTCATGGTATCACTTCCAATAGTACTTTGTTAGCTATATTTTCAAACGTGTTTTACAATTGGCTATATTTACAATTGGTATCATGTTTTACAATTGGTCAATTTGTATCATACTTGGTTTTATCTCAAATAGCTAACATCGTATGTTTGATAAACGGGGAGATTGTTCTTAAAGGTTTTATTCCCTATCTCCTTTGTGTCTAGCTTAGGTTGATATTCTTTTTGAGCCATACATGACCATCTTTTGGATTTATGTGCCATTATGGACTCCTTGTTTTTAGAAATCAACCAAGCTTATTCATATGTAATCCTTCTTCATAATTATTTTTGGTCTTTAGGATTGATCATTTGGTTCTTATTTTATCAATCTACAAGACCATCAAGTTGTCTCCATGGTTTTTAAGTTTTTCTTTATATGGGGAGGATTATTAAATTTCATCAAGCTTCTCCAAAATTAATCTTTACTTTTCGTTAAAATACTTTTCTTATTGGCGCTCTGATATCCCTTTTTGATTTTGACAAAAAGAGGGAGAGTTTTTAGTGTTGCAAATGTGCCAAGAGAAGTTATTTACAAAAGGAGAAAGCTTAGAACTTGCATAATGGGAGAGTTAAGGGATTCTTTAATATAGGGGGAGTAGAATTTTTTGAGAAAACTTCTACTTGTCTGGATCCTTAATATCCTTATCTCTTGCATACATTTGGTATCTTATTTTTGCATATTATTCCCATTTGCATCAATGTTTTGTCATCATCAAAAAGGGGGAGATTGTTAGTCCGAAGGGCAAAATATCCTATGTTGTTTTGATGATAACAAACCATTGATAGTTCTAATGTTTGTGTGAGCATGTTCTTTATAATAGGATCCTTAGCACTCACATCGACATTGATGAAAATGGTAAGTTAGCTTCTTGTGTAAACGTAGGTATGTATATTACACACAAGAAAGCTATTATATGGAAGGAAGGAGGCAAGGAGGTTGGTTGGGAAATAGGGCTCTTCAAAGAGTCCCTAATGCATATGGCAAAAGAACTTAACATGCTAGTGCTTATGTTTCTCGTTCTATCTTGGTTTATCTTATAAGCACTTAGCTTTACACTTATTTGTTCTTATATTCTTTTGCCATGCTTCCTTGTACTTATATTTGTCCATATCCTATCCAATTACATCAAAGTTTGTCATAATCAGAAAGGGGGAGATTGTTAGCCCTAAGGGCGATCGAACTCGGTTTTTGATAATGGACAAACTCTTGATGTTGTGTCTAATGTTTATATCTTTGTGATAGAATATCGGAACTAATATTGGAAGCTCTAAGTACTTCAATCAAGCCATGATCAAGATTCAAAGTCGTATTATTCAAGGCTCATCTTCCAAGATTGAAGACTTAGGTTTGGTTAGATTAGCTTTGTCTCTATAAGTCTTTATCTTATATAGCTCTAACCAAAGCTCTCATGAACATAAGCTCTACACTCAAGTCTTGCATTCACACAAACACGTTTTCAAAAGGCTTAAGTTTCAAAATGATCTTTACATGCGTTCTTATCCAAAAAGCCTTTGATTTCATAGATAAGTCTTTTAGAAAAAATTTCCAAGTGTTCTTACTTGTTACCTTTTAGGAAAACCTTTTTAGACTTCAAAAGACTTCAAAATATTTCAAAACGTGTGAAAAATAAGCTTTGAAGTTCGGTCAACCGAGCTCAACCTCGGATCAACCGAGGCAAAACAGAGAATTTGCAAGGAGGAGGTCGGTCGACCTATGGGGAAACTCGGTCGACCGAGTTGGCTATAGTGGATCCGAACTTCAGAGTTCGGTGCTTTTACTAGTCGTTATTTGACCGTTGGAGACACGATTTTCAGCCTATTTTGAAATGTATATATTCTCCAAAGCTAGAGAATCATTCTAAGACTTGCACATACATTTTACATTGATATCTTATCAAGTCTAAACACTTTCAAAGCAAAATACTCTTCATCTCTATGATCTAAATCATTCAAGAGTATTCTTTCAAAAGCAAGACAAAGAGTGTGCTTCATATGTTCAAGAGCTTAAATTGTTTGTACTTCAAAGGTATATATTCTCACTTAGAAGAGTGATTTATCTTTCTCTTTAAACATTCAATTCCCTTTCTAAGTGATTGGGTAATTCTTGTAAAAGTCCTACTTTGTGTGGGCAATTTGTAAAGTCCTACTTATTGTGGGCAAGCTCTTAGTGAGTTTCTTTGTTGTGTGGTTGTGTTGTAAAACTCTTAGTGAGTTAGCCACATTTGTAAACATTCTTCTTAGTGAAGTTGTTTGAAATCCTTGGGTGCGGCTCAAGGTAGTGGACGTAGATTCTAAGTGAATCGAACCACTCTAAATCCTTTGTCTTGTTGATTGGGTTTTGCATTGCTTTTATTCTTCTTGCTCAAACTTCCAATAGCTTAGCAAAGAATTGAAAAAGTTACCAAGATTAGTTAAAACCCAATTCACCCCCCTCTTGTGTTTTACAATAGCCAACAACCTTAAATCTGTTATGGTTAGTACACAATTTTGTAGAAACTTGACAAAAATCGAGATTAATCATTGTTCACAACAATTAAAAAAATACAAGTCCGTCGACCCAAAATCTGTGATTGTTAGTACATGATTTTTTTCAAAACTTAACTAATATAGAGATTAATCACACGTCGCAACAGTTAATATATCTGAGCTCAGCGGCCCTAAATTAGTGATGGTTATTACATCATTTTGTAAGAACTTTATTAAAATCGAGATTATTCACCGTTCACAACAGTTTATAAATATGATCCTACCAGCACCATATTCGTGATGATTACTACGTGATTTTGTAAGAACTTTACTTAAATCGAGATTATGCACCGTTCACAATAGTTGAAAAATAAGAGCCCAATTACTCCAAATATGTGATTGTTAGTACACGATTTTGTCAAATGTTGACAAAAATCCAGATGTTCACTGGTCGCAACAATTAAAGAATCAGAGCCCACAGACCTTAAATCTGTGATGGTTAGTTCACGATTTTGTAGGAACTTGATAAAATTGTGGTTAATCACTGTTCGCAACAATTAAAAAATACGAGCTCGGGGACACAATTTTTCCAAAACTTAACTAATATAGAGATTAATCACACGTCACAACAGTTAAAAAATTCGAGCTCAACGACCCTAAATCAGTGTGGTTATTACACCATTTTGTAAGAACTTTACTAAAATCGATATTAATAACCATTCGCAACAATTGATAAATATGAGCTTGACGGACCTGAATCCGTGATGGTTACTACATGATTTTGTAAGAACTTTACTTAAATCGAGATTATGCACCGTTCACAACAGTTAAAAAATAAGAGTCTGGTGACTCCAAATCTATTATGGTTAGTACACGATTTTGTCAAATGTTGACCAAAAACATGATGTTCACTGGTCGCAACAATTGAAAAATCGTAGGTCAACGACCATAAATCTTTGATGGTTATTACACAAAATCGTAACAATTAAAAAATACAAGTCCGGCGATCCAAAATCTGTGATTATTAGTACATGATTTTTTTTTAAAAACTTAACTAATATAGAGATTAATCACACGTCACAGCAGTTAAAAAATCTAAGCTCATCGGCGCTAAATCTGTGATGGTCATTACACCATTTTGTAAGAACTTTACAAAAATTCAGATTAATTAATGTTTGTGACTGTTGATAAATATCCCGACAACCCCAAATCCGTGATGGTTACTATATGATTTTGTAAAAACTTTACTAAAATCAAGATTATTCACCATTCACAACTGTTTAAAAATAAGAGCTCGATGACTCCAAATTCGTGATGGTTAGTACACGATTTTGTCAAATGTTGACCAAAATAAAGAATATTCATTGGTCGCAAAAATTGAAAAATTAGAGACCGACGACCCAAAACTTGTGATGGTTAGTACATAATTTTGTAGGAACTTGACTAAAATCGAGATTAATCACAGTTCGCAGCAATTAAAAAAATACAAGCCCGGCGACCCAAATTCTCTGATGGTTAGTACACAATTTTTTTCAAAACTTAACTAATATTGAGATTAATCACACGTCGCAACATTTAAAAAGTCTAAGCTTGGCTGGCCTAAATTAGTGATGGTTATTACACCATTTTGTAAGAACCTTTTTAAAATCTTGATTAATCACTGTTCGCAACAGTTGATAAATATGAGCCTGACTGACCCCTAATTCGTGATGGTTACTACATGATTTTATAAGAACTTTACTTTAATCGAGAATATCACTATGTGCAACTGTTGAAAAATCAGAGCCTGACGATCATAAATTTGTGATGGTTAGTATACGATTTTGTATGAACTTTAATAAAATCTATTTTAATCACTATTCGCAACAATTAACAAATACGATCTTCGCGACCCAAAATTTTTTATGCTTATTGGTTAGTACACGATTTTTTTTTTTTTTGAAAACTTAACTAACATAGAAATTAACTATGTGATGGTTAGTATACAGTTTTGTCAGATGTTGATAAAAATCCAGATTATTCACTGGTCGAAAGAATTGAAAAATCAGAGCCTAACAACCTTAAATCTGTGATGGTTAGTATACAATTTTGTAGGAACTTGACTAAAATAGAGATTATTAATCACTTATCGCAACAATTAAAAAATAAAAGTCCGGCGACCTAAAATCTATGATCGTTAGTACACGATTTTTTCAAAACTTAACTAATATAGAGAGTAATCACACGTCGCAACAAGTAAAAAATCTAAGCTCGGCGGCCCTAAATTAGTAATGGTCATTACAACATTTTGTAAAAACTTTACTAAAACCGGGATTAATCACCGATTGCAACAGTTGATAAATATGAGCCTGACTGCCCCAAATTCATGATGGTTACTAAATGATTTTGTAAAAACTTTACTAAAACTGAGATTATTCACCGTTTCTAGCAATTGAAAAATAAGAGACCGATGATTGCAAATCTGTGATGGTTAGTATACGATTTTGTCAGATGTTGATAAAATCCAGATTATTCACTGGATGCAATAATTGAAAATTTAGAGCCCGATGACCCTAAATTTGTTATGGTTAGTACACGGTTTTTTATAAATTTGACTTAAATCGAGATTAATCACTATTTACAATAATTTAAAAATACGAGCCCGGCGACCCCAAATCTGTGATGGTTAATAGACGATTTTTTCAAAACTTAAATAATATAGAGATTAATCACACGTTGCAACAGTTAAAAAACTTGAGCTCAGCGACCCTAAATCAACGATGGTTATTACACCATTTGGTAAAAACTTTACAAATATCGAGATTAATCACCATTCATAACATTTGATAAATATGAGCCTGACCGTCCCAAACATGTGATTGTTACTACATGATTTTGTAAGATCTTTACTAAAATCGAGATTATTCACCGTTCCCAGTAGTTGAAAATAAGAGACTGATGACTCCAAATCTGTGATGTTTAGTATGCGATTTTGTCAGATGTTGACAAATATCCAAATTATTGATTGGTCGCAAAAATTGAAAAATCAGAGCCCGATAACCCTAACTTTGTGATGGTTAGTGCATGATTTGTAGGAACTTGACTTAAATCGAGATTAATCACTATTCGCAACAATTAAAAAATACGAGCTCGGTGATCCAAAACCTGTGATGGGTTAGTACACGATTTTTTTTCAAAACTTACCATATATAGAAATTAATGACACATCGCAACAGTTAAAAAATTCGAGCTCAACGACCCTAAATCAGTGTGGTTATTACACAATTTTGTAAGAACTATGCTAAAATCGATATTAATCACCATTCGCAACAGTTGATTAATATGAGCCTGACGGACTAAAATTTAGATTAATACCTATTCGTAACGATTAAAAAAATACAAGTTCGGCGACCCAAAATCTGTGATTGTTAGTAAATGATTTTTTTTTCAAAACTTAACTAATATAGAGATTAATCACACATCGCAACAGTTAAATAATCTGAGCTCAAAGGCCCTAAATCAGTGATGGTTATTACACCATTTTGTAAGAACTTTACTAAAATTCAGATTAATCAACGTTCGCAACTGTTGATAAATATGAGCCCGTCAACCCCTAATTGGTAATGGTTACTACATGATTTTGTAAAACTTTACTAAAATCGAGATTATTCACCGTTCACAATTGTTTAAAAATTAGAGCTCGATGACTCCAAATTCGTGATGGTTAGTACACGATTTTGTCAAATGTTGACCAAAATAAAGAATATTCACTGGTCGCAAAAATTTAAAAACCAGAGTCCGACGACCCAAAACTTGTGATGGTTAGTACACGATTTTGTAGGAAGTTGACTAAAATCGAGATTAATCACTGTTCGCAGCAATTAAAAAGTACGAGCCCGGCGACCCAAATTCTCTGATGGTTAGTACACAATATTTTGAAAACTTAACTAATGTAGAGATTAATCACACGGCGCAACAGTTAAAACTTTGAGCTCGGCGGCCTTAAATCGGTGATGGTCATTACACCATTTTGTAAGAACTTTACTAAAATCGAGATTAATCACCGATTGCAACAATTGATAAATATGAGCCTGACGGCCCCAAATTCGTGATGGTTACTACATGATTTTGTAAGTACTTTACTAAAATCGAGATTATTCACCATTCCCAACAGTTGAAAAATAAAAGACCACTGACTCAAAATCTGTGATGGTTAGTATACGATTTTGTTAGATGTTGACAAAAATCCAGATTATTCACTGGTTGCAATAATTGAAAATTCAGAGCCCGACGACCCTAAATTTTTGTTCGTTAGTACACTATTTTGTAGGAACTTGACTAAAATCGAGATTAATCACTATTGACAACAATTAAAAATACGAGCCAGGCGAACCCCAAATCTGTGATGGTTAGTACATATTTTTTTTCAAAACTTAACTAACATAGAGATTAATCATACGTCACAGCAGTTATTCAGTTCTAAGCTCGGCGGCCCAAAATAAGTTATGGTTGTTATACCATTTTGTAAGAATTTTACTAAAATCGATATTAATCACTGGTCGCAACAGTTGATAAATATGAGCCTGAAGGCCCAAATCCGTGATTGTTACTAGATGATTTTGTAAGAACTTTACTTAAATCGAGATTATTCACCGTTTGCATCACTTGAAAAATCTTAGCCCGACGATCCTAAATTTGTGATGGTTAGTATACGATTTTGTAGCAACTTGATTAAAATCTAGATTACTCACTGTTTGCAACAATTAAAAAATACGAGCTCGGCAACCCCAAATCTCGGATGGTTAATACACGAATTTATTCAAAACTTAAATAATATAGAGATTAATCACACGTTGTAACAGTTCAAATATCTGAGCTCGGCGATCCTAAATCGGTGATGGTTATTACATCATTTTGTAAGAACTTTACTAAAATCGACATTAATCACCGTTCGCAACAGTTGATAAATATGAGCCAGACCGCCCCAAAACTATGATTGTCACTACATGATTGTGTAAGAACTTTACTAAAATCGATATTATTCATCATTCCCATCAGTTGAAAAATAAGAGATTGATGACTCCAAATATGTGATGGTTAGTATACGATTTTTTTAGATGTTGACAAAAATCCAAATTATTAATTGGCCGCAATAATTGAATTATCATATCCCGATGACCCTAAATTTGCGATGGTTAGTACATGATTTTTAGGAACTTGACTTTAATCGAGATTAATCACTATTCGCAACAATTAAAAATACGAGCTCGGCGACCAAAAATCTGTGAAGGTAAGTACACGAGTTTTTCAAAACTTAACTAATATAGAGATTAATCACAGTTAAAACATCTGAGCTCGGCGGCCCTAAATCAATGATGGTCATTACACCATTTTGTAAGAACTTTACTAAAATCGAGATTAATCTCCGATTGCAACAGTTGATAAATATGAGTCTGATGGCCCTAATCCGTGATGGTTACTACATGATTTTGTAAGAACTTTACTTAAATCGAGATTATGCACCGTTCACTATAGTTGAAAAATAAGAGCCCGATTACTCCAAATTTGTGATGGTTAGTACACAATTTTGTCAAATGTTGACCAAAATCCAGATGTTCATTGGTCGCAACAATTGAAAAATCATAGCCAACGATCTTAAATCTGTGATGGTTAGTAGACGATTTTGTAGAAACTTGACTAAAATCGAGATTAATCACTGTTCGCAACAGTTGATAAATATGAGCTCAGCGGCCCCAAATCCATGATGGTTACTACATGATTTTGGAAGAACTTTACTAAAATCGAGATTATTCATCGTTCACAACTGTTTAAAAATAAGAGCCTGATGACTCCAAATTTGTGATGTTAGTACACGATTTTGTCAGATGTTCGCAACAATTGAAAAATCAGAGCCCTGACGACCCACAATTTGTGATGGTTAGTACACGATTTTGTAGAAACTTGACTAAAATCGAGATTAATCATTGTTCAAATAATTAAAAATACGAGTCCGGCAACCCAAATTCTGTGATGGTTAGTTCACGATTTTTTTCAAAACTTAACTAATATAGATTAATCACACGTTGCAACATTTAAAACATCTGAGCTCGGCGGACCTAAATCATGGTTATTACACTATTTTGTAAGAACTTTATTAAAATCAAGAATATTCACCGTTTGCGACAGTTGATAAATATGAGGCCGATGACCCTAAATTTGTGATGGTTACTACACGATTTTGTAAGAACTTTACTAAAATCGAGATTATTCACCGTTCGCAACAGTTGAAAAATCAGAGTCCGAAGATCCTAAATTTGTGATGGTTAGTACACGATTATGTAGGAATTTCATTAAAATTCAGATTAATCACTGTTTTCAACAATTAAAAAATACGAGTTCGGCGATAGTTGATAAATATGAGCCCGACGGCCCCAAAGTCAATTAGTCACTGCAAAAAGCGATGGATACTTGACAACCAGAGAACATCCTCAGAGGCCATATCACTTGGCCAAAATTTTCCAAATGATACTACCAAGAATTTAAGCAAACATCTTTGAGTTAAAGATGGATTAGAAAGAAGAAGGAGAGGAGTTAAAAATCAATCTTAACACCGTTCTTTTGATATTGGTCTCACAACTTGTATATATGAGTTGGATGGGATTTATCTGTAGATGTGTGGTCCGTTCAATTCACATGAGAAAATTGTGTGGTAAATTCAGAAGGACGGTACTAGGATAGGATTGAATGGCCGTAGAAGAAGAAAAGGGAACCAAGTGAGGCGCAAATTAGCAGATGGAGATTTGAAGACAAGTGATGCGTGAAGTGGGGTCCAGAGAGGTACAAAATTGTGCCAAATAAACAACCTTAAAAGAGAAGGCAACATCAGCTTCATATGTTAAGACACGTGGATCCCATTCTATTTTAGTAAAGTGTTACTTTAAAGGGTATTCAGTATCTATGAGGCTCTCCCTACAACCTCTAACACCACATATTAATGCGCACTTTTTTTTTGTCAAAAAAAATTTTGGGTAGATTCGACTCCAACCATCACCACAGATAAGGGCAAATCCTAGAGACCATAGATCGCTTATAAGGGTACTTAAAGATCACCCATCAATACAAATCATCACGCTCGAACGTAAAAATCGAACACTGACATTCGTAAAGCGACGTGCCAAATCCTTACTAACCGTAGCACAACTTCATGTTGGCTTTTAATGCGCACTTTGTTCTTTGCAAAACGTCACTCTCTTTTTTTGTCCCATTTTGGTTCGTCGGTGGGCTTTGCATTAACACACTTTGGCCAACCTTTTCCTTCCTCCTCCCCACATTTTTAAAGATTTCACCTCCTACCAAAACATGTTGGCTCAATTGGTAAAAATTTGGCACGTCTTTACAAATGTCAAATATTCAATTTTCACTACCGACGTGAGAGTTGTATTGGTGGGTGGTCTGTAAATACCTTTATAAATGACCTATAGTCCTTAGGACCTGCCCTGACTCGTGGTGGTGACCGGAGCCAAACCCACCCAAAAAAAATTTCAACAAAAAAAAAAGATTTCACCTCCTCGTCTACAAATTTAATTAATGGAGAATATGAATTGCGAAATTTGTTTTAGTATGAGTTTATCATAAGCTATCAGCATACAACAATCACATAAGGAATGTAATATCATGCATTTTGCATGTTCGAACCATCATTCTGTTAATAGAGGAAATGCTGGCACAACAACACTTATAGGTTATTTATATTTTCAAATTCATTCATTTTATGATTTAGACCGGCAAAGATGAATTACTTTTCCTAAAAAATTAGAGTTTAATCAATTGATTTGGAAGTAGATTAATTCATATTATTCTTCATAAAATATTTTTCACAGTAAACAAAATATGAAAAATACATAAAATGTTAAAATTTTATACAAAGAATTTATGATTATAATACTGAAGATATTTAGCCAAACAGTGTACAAAGATAATATAACATATTATGTATTAGGGATAGTTTAGACATATATAACTTAAAATCATGTTTGAAATAAAAAACTATCAAACACATATATAATCACATTTGTATTTTGATTTTCTAGAATCTCAATTGCTCTAATTAACAATCACGTTAGAAAATCACGATTACTAAATCATGATTGGCAATCACGGCACGAAACTGACCATTAGAGTGAAAATGGTTATAGGTTGTATATGTAAAGCATATATACTAAGGCTTATTCTTCTTTCATCTCATGATATAAGATGCTGGAAATATGAATTTTCCATGTTATCAACGATTATATTATGAAATAGTGGAAGTAATATTTTTTTGGACCAATCATACAATAATTCATACTTCTTCTTATTCAAATTAAATTGTCCCTTTTCTATTAAAAAGAAATATAAATGTGAACCTTTAATTTTAGACGGGAAAAAAATTACGCATGTAATTCAAGAATTTCAAGAATAAATTGTGCATATGCAGTGACAAGTCAATGTATAGAGTGCGTCCCTCCCTCATCCCGGCTGTTTTTAGAAGAACTAGAATATTCCTTTTATGTCTCCCTCGAATTCAATTAATTTCACTTAATTTAGTCCCTCAATTTTTTTACATTTAAAATAGATTATAGTTTGATCACAGACTTCTAATTCAGCATTCGATCGCGGGTGCATATGATTGCAGAAATAATTTCTAAGCCAACACTAACTCCTGCCATAATGTAGCACAACCCCTCTATCCAATGCCAACAGCCATTTACTTATGGTCAGAAGTGTCACTAAAAAAATTCCCCAACAAGAGGGATTATGGAGGTATGGACATCATGGATCCAAGGACTATTACTATTATCCTCAAGGTAGCCCAGTTGGTTCGAGGGTGGTAGATTGTGTAGGAGGGCGCAAGTTCGAATCTTGACAGTCGCAATATGAAAGTTTCAACCCTTCAATGTGGAGTGACTTCTTGCGGTGAGCTAAGACAAGCCTTCCACCAATCGAGTCGCTGGATCACTTTAATTTACATTCTCCACAATTCCTGTCGGATCGAGAGGTGGGGGCCCTGTGGGTGTGGATATCGCCTTTTTTGTGTAGGAAGGACTATTACTAGTACAAGAAAGAAAATTAACTTTACTCATCTTTAGCTAGAAATGCCAATTTCACATAATTTTTTTACTGCCATACATAGCAAATTTCCTCAATAATTATGTGTGCCTTGTTTGGTATTGGTATGTAGGAAAAGAAACAGTGTAAATTCCATATTTTTACCTCAATGATGAACTTTTGTTAAAGTAATAGTACAATGAATGAACATGTGAAACTTTTCATTGCTTTTAAGATTGTCTCTTTTTTGTGTGAATATCCATGCCTTTTCTCCATCAATTATATGTTAATGAACTTTTTAATTTGAGAATTAAGACAATATTAGCTAATTAGATTAGTTAACTAAACGCGGTACACATAAATATGTGTATGTGGAAAAGTTTAAGACATGAACCTGACTCATTGGTTTTGGCCCAATACTTCTTTCGAAACTACTAAAAAAATATAATTAATAACCGTACTTATGAAAACGGAAGCCTAAATAAGGTATGGGGCCGGATCGATCAATAGGTCAACCCAACATCTAATATTTTGTGTATGCTTATAATTAGTACATATTTCTAATTTATCCAAAAGAAGCATAATTTGCGAAAATTAAAGAAGACACTAATTTATATGGTTTTTTATGTAAGTTTTGATGCATAGGAAACCTAAAATAGAAACTAAAAAAGTGTTTTGTTATGTTCTAAATGATGAATGAGGATTATATATGTTTGAGCTAGCAAGTTATTAAGTAGGACATTTTTTATATTTCAAATTAGGAGCTCTTTTAAGGTTAAACATTATTGGAACCTGAAAGAAAAAAGCCATGAGGAATGTTATTCACTAGTCTGCATCACTCCATGTGTCCATTCATAACTTGAGCTGGTTTTGATAGAGACCTCAATGCCAAATGACAAAGTTACATCTATTAGCTTTTGGCACCTTTCACTCCACCACAACCACAAACTCATTGGTACTTCATTCATTTTTCAATAGGCCCCCACCTTAAACCCTCCCCCTACCCCTAGTTCACTTCCTAAATTATTATTTTTGAGGAATTACTTTTTCTACACATGCCCTATTTACAAACTTTCAATCTTACCCCCAAAAATATTTATAATCTGATAATGCTTACGTACTATTTATGTGTGCCAAATCTGTTCAAAATCGACATTTTTTTTGGCAATTCATTGTTAACCCGCCAACCTTTTAATGGGTTTACATGAGTTGCGCCGATTCAATTGCCAGAATTTGTCAATTTTTTACACATTTGGCACACGTAAATAGTACGTGAGAACTATCAAATTATAAAAAAAATCAGGTAAAATTAGAAATTCGTAAATAGTGCATGGGTAAAAAATACTAATTCCTTTAAATTTTGTAGGGTCTAATTAAATTGAATCTAGTCAAAGATTTCTAATTTTCGTCTCAAAATAGTATCATACTCAAACCAGATTCGAGTAAACACAATGTTAGAAATTTTATTCTCAAAATCAATCAAAATAGAATTCGATCATCGGTCTGAGTTTTTAAATTAGACCAAATACAAACTAAACTAAATAAATTCAAATACATACACTGTTATTTTTAAAAGGAGATAAAAATCGAATTTGAAAAGATAAAATCAACCAAAAATGACTTTCACGAGAAGTAAATTATAGATTATTTGATAATTGTTTTTTAATGAAAATACGATAATCATTAATCTCGATTTTCAATTGATGTTGTTATCTGGAGAAGGTTATATCTGTATTAATTTATATTATGCATATAGTTGTTTGAAAGTGACAATTATAATGTGTTTAAAAAAATAAAATAATTATCAGATCGATTAAACTACTCTTCAGATTTGAAAGTCAAGCGAAGATATGAGGCCCGAGGACCAGCCCGGCACTGCGGATGCCTTGTCGCTGGTAAACTGAGAAGGGAACTGAGTTCATCTGAGCGATTGGGTCCCTTGTCTGTACCTACTTTGGACGGTTCTGATCCTGTATTCAACTCCAAATCAATAGTAAAGATCTTTTGTTTCTTTCTGTGTCTCATTCTCCATATTACTATTAAGAAGTTCACATGTGTTAATTTTTTAATTAAAAAATTATAACCTACAAAAATCATAAAATTCGTAGAAAAAAAGTGAAAATGCGACAATCATGTATTTATAGGAAAGTGAATGGGAAAAAAAGATCAAATTAAGCTCATGAGATATTTATTTGATTTCAATTCGGTCAACCTCTATTTGGCCCTTCAAAACTTATTTCTTCCCTTTCCTTTATATAGGGAATATTTGTGATAGGGTGACAAGAGGCTGATGCAATTAGCTAACGCGCATCTCGCTTGATCTCTCTATCGCATGTTAAGATAAGATATCGGGTTCGAGTCATCCAGACTACATTTTAAGTGTATCAAGTTTCACCGGCTTATCCTGCAAAATTCTATCAGAATTAGTCAAATCAAATATCTAGTTAACGGTCACCAAAATAAATGAGTATTGTGATGTGGTGATAGTTCAATTTGTTAGAAAAGAAAATCTCTAAACTAAAACGGTACTAAAAATTACTACATCCGTCCCAAAATGTTTGTCACGTTTGGGGTTTTCACCAAGATTAAGAAAATGATTGGAAAGCAATTAATATGAGAAAAATAATTTTAAAATACCCCTCGATTAATGATTGAAAAGTTATTATTAGTGTTTAGTTGAGTAATAAATTAGGGGTAAGGCTGAAAAAGTAATAATAAAAATGCATTGATTTTTTAAAAGTGGCAAACAATTTGGGATGTCTCAAAATGTGAAATGTTGCAAAAAAAATTGGGACAGAGTTAGTAAAAAGTAAGCATTTTTTCGTGCAAAATTATATATTCTATTTTCTATAAAAAAAATGAATAAAAAAATATACATTCAATTTCGGACAGACAAATTATAAAAAGAGAACTGATATGGGCTCTATTTGATCTTATTCAGGGGATTTGCATGGGCTTGGCCCACTTTTTCCATTTCAGTCATGACATGGCACCCGAAAAAGTGGGACAAACATTTTTGTCCATAACGGAAGTCCCACTTCCGTCCCGGGGACATAACGGAAGTGGGACTTCCGCTCAGCTGACGTGGCAGCTTTTTCCCACGCGCTGCTACGTCGTCAATGAGAACGCAGTCCCACTTCCGTCAACGTGATTTTTTTTTTTTTTTTTGATGAACTTTTGATACATGAGATTTCTTGTGTTGTCCACTTTTTGTCTTTTTCTTTTCTTTTGTTTTCGTTTTTCTTTTTCTTTTGTTTTCGTTTTTCTTAAGGTTTAATATATATATATATATATATATATATATATATATATATATATATATATATATATATATATATAGTTTTCTAATCATGAGTCGAAAAAAACTCTAAATCATTTAGACATTATTTAATGTAGTAATATGATTATTTTAAACACATTAATTGATTTTACTCCAATAGCACTACTACATATACAATAATTTTAGTAATATATTAGATAATGTATTCTAGTATACACTAAAATAAGATTGACATTTTAAAGATGAAAAAATTGAGTCATATCCACGGTTCCTTTCCTTTTTAATTTTCTACTTTATTTCTTATATTATTTTATTAAGTAACCCCTATTTAATTCCTTATTAAATTGATGTGATTTTCTATATATATATTATTTATATTATACTAACTTTTCTAATCCAAATAAAATTCCTAATTAATTCTAATACCAATCCCACATCTAATTAACTTATTAATCTACGTGATTTACAACTACACCCCCGATTACGATACGCCAGTTAAACGCCCATCAACAAAACATTAATCAAATATAGCACGTAATACGTGATGAAAAAATAAATTGTTTAAAATCTCATATCGAGAAAAATAAATTCAAGTCAATGTAACAAGTCGTGAAAAAAATTTAATTACACATAATTAACACGTAAGAGAAAACTTACGAGTATCACAAGTGCTTTTCATACGGGCACAGGGGAAGGGATGACATGCACCTAGTGCATGGGACATGGCTCACACATTCTCTCACATATTTTAATGCATGGGACATGGCTCACACATTCTCTCACATATTAAAACACCTAGTTAGGGTTAGTAGGGTTTGTTAGGGTTAGTAGGGGTTGTTAGTGTTATTAGGGTTAGTAGGGGTTGTTTGTTAGGGTAGGCCCCTCCTCAATTCAGGTTATACAGTCCCATTGGGACCTGTCCACCCCAGATTTTTCCAAGTCACAGAGTCTAGTTTGTCAAGGAACATTCTCCAAATTGTTTATTTATTTTATTATTTTTTTAGTAGAGTGGAGAAATTACAGGAGATGCGTACTAGTCTTGATGTCAAACTCGCAAGAGAGAGTACGCTGTCATTAAAACATGTTCCCATTGACTCCAAATTAACTACTTAGGAGTATAAATTCTAACCCTGATAACCCTAACAAACCCTAATAACCCTAAAACCCTTTTAGTCTTGATGTCAAACTCGCAAGAGAGAGTACGCTGTCATTAAAACATGTTCCCATTGACTCCAAATTAACTACTTAGGAGTATAAATTCTAACCCTGATAACCCTAACAAACCCTAATAACCCTAAAACCCTTTTAGTCTTGATGTCAAACTCGCAAGAGAGAGTACGCTGTCATTAAAACATGTTCCCATTGACTCCAAATTAACTACTTAGGAGTATAAATTCTAACCCTGATAACCCTAACAAACCCTAATAACACTAACAACCCCTACTAACCCTAACAAACCCTAATTAGGGTTAGTAGGGTCATGCATCAAAATATGTGAGAGAATGTGAACATGTTTTAATGTTGGTCATGCATCAACCCATGTTTTAATGTGGCTCACACATATTTTGATGCATCAAGACCATATTTTGATGCATGACCCTAACAAACCCTAATAACACTAACAACCCCTACTAACCCTAACAAACCCTACTAACCCTAACTAGGTGTTTTAATATGTGAGAAAATGTGTGAGCCATGTCCCATGCACTAGGTGCATGCCATCCCTTCCCCTGTGCCCGTATGAAAAGCACTTGTGATACTCGTAAGTTTTCGCTTACGTGTTAATTATGTGTAATTAAATTTTTTTCACGACTTGTTACATTGACTTGAATTTATTTTTCTCGATATGAGATTTTAAACAATTTATTTTTTCATCACATATTACGTGCTATATTTGATTAACGTTTTGTTGATGGGAGTTTCACTAGCGTATCGTAATCGGGGGTGTAGTTGTAAATCACGTAGATTAATAAGTTAATTAGATGTGGGATTGGTATTAGAATTAATTAGGAATTTTATTTGGATTAGAAAAGTTAGTATAATATAAATAATATATATATAGAAAATCACATCAATTTAATAAGGAATTAAATAGGGGTTACTTAATAAAATAATATAAGAAATAAAGTAGAAAATTAAAAAGGAAAGGAACCGTGGATATGACTCAATTTTTTCTTCTTTAAAATGTCAATCTTATTTTAGTGTATACTAGAATACATTATCTAATATATTACTAAAATTATTGTATATGTAGTAGTGCTATTGGAGTAAAATCAATTAATGTGTTTAAAATAATCATATTACTACATTAAATAATGTCTAAATGATTTAGAGTTTTTTCGACTCGCAATTGTAGAAAACTAATATATATATATATATATATATATATATATATATATATATATATAAGAAAAAACGAAAACAAAAGAAAAAAGAAAAAACGAAAACAAAAGAAAAGAAAAAGACAAAAAGTGTACAACACAAGAAATCTCATGTATTAAAAGTTCATCAAAAAAAAAAAATCACGTTGAGAACGGAAGTCGCAGCTTCCGCTTCTACGATGCGCAACGCGGCATGGGAAAAAGTCCCGCACGTCAGCCCGTAAGCTAAGTCCCCACTTCGTTATGGCCCGGACGGAAGTGGGGACTTCAGTTATGGACAAAAAATGTTATGTCCACTTTTTTCGTCGTAGTACGTCATGACTGAAATGGAAAAAAGTGGGCCAAGCCCATGCAAATCCCTCTTATTCACTGGTGCAGTTTTAAAAGGCAAGAGCCCTTCTATAACCGTTAAGAGGTTGCTATAAGAGCCCAATTAAAGATAAAAAGGCCCATGCTTAGGAGATTCCAAAGTCCAAATTACATGCTGTAGAATCTTATCCAAAGAGATTTGAGAATAAACTTATAAAAACAATAGTACTAGACAAGAATAACTCAATAAAGGGCAAAAAAGGGAATAACACAAGATCTTTTTATCTTACCACGAGGTGTCTTATCTGACTTCGACATTTACCTGATTCTGACATTTGAGAAATTATATCAGACTAATCCCTACTTGCATTGAGTTAATTCACGAAGAGATAAAGTGCTTATTAAAATAACAACTTTATATTTGAGCGAAAATCGATACCCGACCTTTTTTAAGAAGCGAAACTAACTTTTATTATGCACCACACGATTTGACAACTTTTAATACCAGAAGATAAGAGAATCTAAAAGCTCTTTTTCCTTAACCCACGAATGTTTGAGGTTGTAAGTGCGTTGCAGCACTGATTCTTCCTATTAATTAACTATGGAGACTTAAATAATTTTATGTGAAAATTCTGAATATTTGGAGACTCTTCATTCGCCAACCCACATAAATATTTGTATTACGCTCATGCCCGAAATGCAATTCATATGCTTGACAAAATCCGCAACCAACTACTTGACAAATCATAATTTTATAATTCGTTAACTTGCCTCGTCCCTAAATATATGGTCAGGAGTTCAATTTTTGCATATAAGAATGGAACAAATTTCATGACTAATTATTTAACTTTTTGGAGAGCTCTCGTGACAAGGAAATTAGTTACTGTTGTTGGTGATGAATATCTATTCTCGACCAAAAAAAAACTAACTACATGACAACCACTTTCTTTGTCAAAGGGAATGTTACAAAGTGACCATAAATACTTGGCTCATACTTATATATTATAGTGAATTTTCTAACACGTGTTAATATGAATAAGTTACCGTATATGGTAATATAAATTTTTTTTATTCCCTAGGGTTCTCCGTTTTTTAATAGAATTTTAGATTTTTTATTTACTCAAATTACTACATATAATCTACTTTATCTGCATTAACATGTGTATCGCGAGCATACATTTTTTTTTAAAAAAAATTATTATTATTGGGGGAAGTGATCTATCTATTACAAGAAATATGAGAATTTAAGAAGTGGGGTGGGATTCGAACACATGATCTCTACAAATTAAGAAAATAAGTATTTTTTTCGTGAAATTGAATGTCCTATTTTTTATAGAAAATGAATAGGAAAGTAAATATCCAATTCTGGACGGAAAAGTATAAAAATGGGAACTGATATGGGCTCTATTTGATCATATTCACCTGTGCAGTTTTAACATGCAAGGGCCTTTTATAATTGCTAAGAAACATAGGTTAAACATGTGAGGTTGCCATAAGAGGCCCAATGAAAGATATACGGCCCATTCTGAAGAGAGTCCAAAGTCCAAATTACTTGCTGTAGAATCTTATCCAAAGAGATTCGAGAATAGACTTATAAAAACAAGAGAAAAGCACTATTTATGCCATTAAGTATCTTTGAGAGGTAATTTATGACCCTTAATTTTCTTAGGTGCCAAAATTACACTTGATAATTTACAATGTGCTATTTGTAGACAAAATGGGCGGAATCCGGCGAGGGGGCGGCGTCCCACATGTGCGGCCCGCACATGCACATTTTGAGGGGTATATTAGTCATGACAAATTTCCATCCTTCTTCTCCAAAAAAAAAAAAAAAAAGAAAAAGAAAAGAGAACCCCAGAATTTTCCATCCTTCTTCTCCGCCACTCACCCCCTTCTCCATCACTCATCCCACTCTCCACCACTCACCCCACACCACCCTCCCTCTTGATCTCCACCCCTCACCCCACTCTCCATCACTCACCCCGATCTCCACCGCCTTCATCTCCGACATCTGAAATTCATCTTTCTCTACTTCCATTTTTTGCGAGACGGATGGTGGAAGCGACTCAAGTCACCTGAATGGAACAGATGAGCGGTGAATTCGCTTAGTCACTTAAAGATGAGCGGTGGGAATGGAACATATGGTAAATTCGCTTAAGGAGTTTGCGGAGCAGGATAGTGGAAGCGGATCGGGCGGTGGATGTGCCGGCAAGGGAGAATGGCGATTTACAGTCACCGGGTCGGGTTGAATCCGTCCACAATGAGCAATTGGAAATAGGGAATTTGCAGGCAGATTCTCGGGTTGAACCAATTTGTAAGTACTTTGTTTATTTGGATTTATTGATTTAATTTCTGGGGTTTTTTTTTGTGTGCAGATTTTAAGGATGTTTATTTTGGTTGTAGATTAGCTGAAGTACTTCTTACTCGGAATTTATAGAATTAAAAAATATTAAAGAAAGAAATGAACTTTTGGATGTTTGTTGTTGATTTTATGGTTCAGATTTGTGAGTTTCGATAGAAAATATTGGTGGATTTCATACAAGGCTGTGATTGTGCTAGAGCACTTGTTAACTCATGGACCTGAGAGTTTTGGAGAGGAGTTTCAAAGTGATAGAGACGTGATTGCAAAAATAGGAAGCTTTCAACATATTTCATTTTCAAGATTTTTCATTGATTTTTTTTTTTTTTGGTATATGAGAATGCAGATTCAATTGGGGTGACTGTTAGAAAGAAATCTGAGAGGATTTTGAGGATTCTGAAAGGGAAATTGACGGATGGGATTCCTTGGACTCGGAAGAATCCAATCGTCTTATTCTTCACAGTGAGAAGGAGAGCAATTCTGGGATCCCCATCTCCATGTCCATGGATGAAGAGCATATGGTAAGTGCCTCCTTGCTTTCTACCGAGGAAATGGAGGAGGGAGGGAGGGAGAGGTGAGTGGTGGTGGAGATGGTGGAGGGGATGGCTGAGAGAGTGGTGAGTGGTGGAGAGTTTTGGACTGTTTGACATGGCGGAGAGTGGGCTGCTCTTGGATTTATTGGTGGTTGAAGCTTTGAAGCTCCATTAATGGATATGAAATGGGTTTTGATGAAAAAGGAATTTTTGTTTTTTTCTTTTAATTAAAAAAGTTGAATGGACAAAATTGCCCTCAGAATTTTGTGCATGTGTGCAGCACGTGTGTTACGCCACCACGGGTCGCCGGATTCCGCCGATTTTGTCTATAAATAGCACATCGTAAATTATCAAGTGCAATTTTGGCACCTAAAAAAATTAAGGGTCATAACTTGCCTTTGAAAGATACTTAATGGGTAGAAATAGTGCTTTTCTCTAAAAACAATCATGGGTGTTCAAGAAAAACCGAAATCGACCAATCCAAATCGATTTTTTTATTTGAGCGGTGCATTAGACTGCTTTCAATTTGAACTAAATTAAAACTGAACTTTTGGTTTGGTTTAGAAAATGTTATAATCCAAACCGAACCAAAACGAATTGAAATTTAGGGTTATCCCTCAATAATTTAAAATATAAAAGAAAACGATTATCGGCAAAAGTATATAAATATTACATAACCAAACGATAGTTTAAATTACAACTCAAAAGTAAATGTCTGATTCTAATTCAGGGCAATTGCATCCTCCTCAACTTGGAAAAATTGTCATCCATCTTGACACTCTGAAAAAACGTTGCAGAGGAGAATCGAACCTAGGCTGCTGGTGTGAACATTTAACACTAATACCATATAGGCCAACTTTAAAAAAAAAAAAAAAAAAAAATCTTCTCATACTACTTTGCAAACTCTCGACGTGTGATATTGAGAGAATCCCAAACAAATCGTACATTCTCTCAACACTATTGAAATATTGAGAATTAAATTTCTAACAAATGTCAATACTAAGATAATAGTTACACAAAACAAATAAGCTCAGGTAGATGTGAATGTGCATAGTGCTCTCAGCTGTGGAGTTCTTCTCCTCAAATAAATAATTTGGTTAGTTTTTTCTTTGTAGATAGAAATGGAAATTAACAGCTTAATGTTAATGTCACTGGAAATCATACACAGGATTCTAACCACTTATTATTATTAGCATTTTGTTCTTAATTATCATGGCGCGCATTAAGAAAAAGGAAAAAAAATAGTTATAGTTAGAAAACTTAAATATAGATTTTTTTTAACGGACTAAAAATTACAAACTATCACACAAATCAAACCCATCATTTGAGTTGGTGAGTACGATCAAACTTTGACAATATTAGAGCTTGTTTTATGAGACTGGAACATGAAGACTAAAGTCTAAAATATTATTCAAAATATTATATGGATCACAACACATATAAGTGATACCATTACACCACTGATCTTGGGTGATCCTGGGCATACATTGACCACCATGTAAATCCGTCCCTACTAATGGTACACTTATTTCAGTCTGGTATGATAATTGGTCACAAGCGGGTTCTCTCAGATCACTTCTCCATGGGCCGCTCACCCTATCTGAAGAAAATTTAAGTATCCAAAGTATTATTCACAATCACACACTTAACCTTAATGACTTATCTTTCTGGGTCCCACCAGCCTTGTCTGCCCTAATTTCCTCTACTTCTATTCCAAAATTCCAACATGACCATGATATATCTTACTGGTCTCTAACTAATAATGGGATTTTTTATGTGGGATCAGCCTATCACTCCCTTACCCAGGCTCTTAATCCTCTTCCACCTTTTAATTTCGTCGGGCTTTGGGCCACTAAAACCCTACCAAAGATAAAGTATTTTCTTTGGCTTTGCATTCATGATCGATTATCACACTCTAGTCTTTTATTCCATAGGAACACATCCCTTTCCAAGTTATGCACAATCTGTAATCGGGAGGAGGAAAATACGGAACACATTCTGAGACATTGCCCTCCTGCTAGGCATTTGTGGTTCCATTTATCAAATTTGCTTCCTTTTAATATCAAGAATTTACTTTTCTCTCATGTAAATCACTATACATGTATAAAATCGAACTGTACAACCTCCTTATGTTATAAATCAATCATACCTTGGCATATCATTTTTTTCATTCTCTTGTTGGCATTTGTAGCTCACTCGCAATAATTTAAAAAAATGCCCCTATTTTCTCTTGTCATGACATCATCTCTAAGAGTATTGAGTATACTTATGCAAATAACTTGTTCAATCAGTCCCCTTTAACCCTTAATCTGAACATCAAATGGCACTCACCCGCCCCCCCCCCCCGCCTATCTCTTCTTATAAGCTTAATACAGATTAATCTTGTTTAAAACCAAATGGGGGGAGTTTTCAGAAACTCCTTAGAAAACTGGATATTATGATTTAGTATGCACCTTATGCATACTACCAATAATGAGGCTGAATTAATAGAATTATGGACAGACCTCAAATTAGCTATAGAATACAATTTCCTTGATCTAGAAATAAACATTGATTCAAAACTTGTTCTTGATATGATCAATAATCCACATTCACAGAACATTGTCTACACTAATATTATTGCTTATTGCAGGTTCCTACTCCAACAACTCCGGACATGCAGGCTAAAGTACGTCTACAGACAAGACAATCAAGTGGTTGATTCGCTGGCTAAGCACGGAAGTTCTCTAGCTTTGTTGGATCCGGAAATTTTCCACTACATCCCACAGTTTGCTGAATTAATTGCCATTTTGATCATCAACATATTTGCGCGCAGCCATTTGGGTCACTTTTAGATTTTTTTATCTTTTTTGGTACTCAATCTTTTTTCGAACCGCCAATTTGATCACTCCGTCAAATAATCTTCTTAAATCTGTTAAAATGGCGACGTGTACAAACGGAGGATTCACTCTCTCTCTCTCCGCGATGGGTAAATTGGGAACAAATTTTTTTTACCCTCAGTTTAAACGATGTTAATGTCAGTCATTCCATAAACCCCAATTATCAAAATTAGAAAGTCCTTCTAATAGCCAGAAATTAGGGTTTCGGAACAAAGAAAAAGCAAGATTTCCTCTGTCTCATAGCAAGAATCAACACTCTTAGCTAATGATTTTCTAACCTTGGCAACTGAAGATGACGATGATACACAGACAACCCCAAGACAAAGTTCCGAAATACCGTAAGTTCTTGGATATGTCAATTTTTTTTATTTTTTTTTGGGGATATTTCGATGTAAGATGGGTATATTTTGTGTGGTTATTTTGTATGATGTTTATTTATTTGTTGATTAAAGTTAGGGGTTTAATTAAGATTCTTGATTCCCCAAATATTATGGCAGAATATTTTAATTAAAACTGCTACTTTTATTTAATATTTGAATAATAATTTCTGCTGGTCCCCCCTTCTCATGTATAGGTTATTGAACCACTCATCCATTTGATAGATATATAGTATTAATTTGTAGAGGAAAAGGATCATTGAATTTTAAACTTGTTTTTTGTGTGAATATGCAGTGACCGAGGAGATTGATTCTCCATTTTTTACCCTTATAGTTCGACATAGGGGTAAATTTGTTGAGACTATCGGCAACAAATTTTATGAGGGTGGCTTGAGTGATTGTTTTGACTACTGCACTAGTGAATTAATGTCTATTGTAGTGCTTGATAAAATAGTTTATAGACTAGGTTACAGTGAGTATGCTGGATTTTGGCATAAGTGGCCTTGGGTAGAAAGGGCAACACTTTGGAAGTTCCTATCAATTGATGATGATGTTGCATCAATGTGCTATCATGCTAAGCAAAAGAGGAAGATAAAACTCTTCTTAAACCATAATGAAGATGGATTAGAGATGGATTTCATTAGGTTTATCCCAAAGGAATCAGAAAACCCTGAACATGAAAGAGAGGGAAATGATGAAGGACATTTTGATGTGGGACAAACTCAAGATAATGGGGATGGGGCACACATGTATAAAGGTAAATCAACAAAAGCAAAAAGACAGAAAAGTGTTCAAAGGTGCAGGGGTAAAGACAAAAGGAATGGACCCTCAAAGAAAAAGAAAGAAAAAAGTGTTGGGAAAAGTAAGGGAAAGGGGAATTTGCAGGAAACTGTTGATGTTCATAATTCACACTCAGACTTTGAGTTCCTGAGTGAGTTTGACAAAAGTGATGAGGATGATGGGCTTGCAGAAATCTTTGAACAATATTTCGCTGAAACACTTGATGATCCTGCTGAAACTGAAACTCCAATTTTTGAAAATGCTCAACCTAAGGAACAAAATGAGTTTCCTAGTCTTTAAAACAAACTCAAACTCGAGGCGAAAACCGAGTTTCCATGTTCATGTAATCGTGCAACTCGAGGCGAACCCGAGTTTACATGCTGCTAAACCCATGCAAACCGAGGTGAAACTATGCAAACTCAGGCTGAAACTCATGAAATCGAGGTCGAAAACCGAAGTTTCCATGTCTTTGAAACCCATGCAACCGAGGTCGAAATCGCTCAAATCGAGGCGGAATGTGAAACTGCAAATCTTGAAAAAAGCTGACTCGCGTAAGCCGAGGCTGATCATCGCCCATCGAGGCTGAAACTGAGTTTGCATGTGCTTGAAACTCGTTTCAACCCGAGAGTTTGAAACTGCTCAAATAGCTGCAGAATGTGAAACAACAAGTCTTTGAAACCCCATGCAAAGCCCGAGGCTGACATCGCTGAAAGTCGAGGTTAAATCGAAGTTTCCATGCATCTAAAATCAGCTAACCGAGGCGTGAACTGCAAAGCCCGAGTCTAAATCTGCCAAATAGTCTGCAGAATGTGAAATTCCAAGTGCTGAAACAGACATTCCATAATATATCAACCAAAAAGGTAAGAATGTTTCAGTACCTCAGGCTGATTTGTTTTTTGGAGAAGATGTTCAACTAGGTGCAGAATCAGATAGTTGTGATTCAGATATAAATTTCTATAAAGAAAAAGAAAACTCTGGTGATGAAGGGATCTCTAATGACCTTAAAGATTTTCCAAGGTTCAATCCTGAAATAGACATGCAAGACCCTCAGTTTGTGGTTGGCCTTCTATTTACACACAAGAAAGATTTAAATCAGGCTATAAAAGAGCATTTAATGAAATGGGGCAAAGACATTGAGTTGACCCACAATGATCTTATCAGGGTTAGAGCAATTTGTCATGGTATCAATTGTGAATGGGAATTGTATGCAAGGAAGGTGGGTACTCAAGGGTTGTTCCAAATTAGAACATTGGTAGCAGAGCATGTATGCCCAATTGGCTTAAACTAAAAAAAAACAACTGCTTCCTATATTGCAAAAAGGTATCTGGATCTTTTTAAGGCAGAAAATCAGATTAGCTACATTGACTTTAAGGATAAAGTACAAGCTGAACTGAATGCTGATGTATCACTTAACAAGGTGTATAAGGTTAGGGCAATTGCTAAAAAAATCATTGAGGGAAAGTATAAAGATCAGTACACTTTGCTGAGAAATTATGAAGAAGAGCTGAAAGTCACAAATCCAGGAACCAATGTTCAAATAGCTGCTGACAAGGACCTTAATTCGGGTGAGGAAGTATTCTTGAGATTTTATGTGTGTTTGAATGCAGTAAAGGAGGGATTTATTAGTGGTTGCAGGAAGGTTCTAGGTTTAGATTGGACTTTTCTTAAAGGTGCTCACAAAGGTATTTTGATATCAGCAGTTGGACTAGATTCAAATGATGGCATTTATCCAACTGCTTATGCTGTGGTGGAATCTGAGAATAAGTCATCATGGTCATGGTTCATCAAACATATGAAGAATGATTTGAATATTGAGAATCCTTTGGAGTGGTGTATAATATCTGATAGGCAGAAGGTAATGATGTTTAAAATTTCCTTACAATGTATATTTTTTTATTTCTGGTACTGATGCATACTTGTGTTTCATGTAGGGTTTAATTCCAACAGTTCAAATTGAGTTACCTGGCGTGGAGCACAGATTTTGTGCAAGGCATCTGCATAACAACATGAAAAGACTTTATCCTGGAGATGAATTAAAAGTGTTGTTTTGGAAATGTGCTAAAGCAACTTATGAGAACCAGTTTGATAGAGCAATGGAGGAACTGAAGGAGTTCAATGCAACTGCTTATGATTGGTTACAAACTAATACCAATCCGAAAATTGGAGTAGGGCACATTTTAGAACAACAACTACTTGTGACATTTTGCTGAATAATCACTCTGAAGTATTTAACAAGTGCATATTGTCTGCAAGAAACAAACCCATCCTTGCAATATTAGAGAGGGTAAGAGTATACATTATGCTCAGGTTACAGTAAAGAAGGGAATGGTTAAGCAAACAAAGAGTCCAGATTTGTCCTAGGATAGCCAAGATGTTGGAAAATAAAAAGTTGGAGGCTAGATTCTGGTATGCTGCATATTCTAGAGGGGGAAAGTTCCAAGTCAAGAAGGGTGATGAACAATATAGTGTAGATACTATCGGAAGAGTATGCTCTTGTAGAGCTTGGGAACTAAGTGGTATTCCATGCCCACATGCAATAGCAGCCATTGGAAAAGAAGGTCAAGTCCCAGAAGCCTATGTTGATCAGTCATATTCTATTGAGGCTTATAGGAGGGCATATGAACCAATAGTGAACCCTGCAAATGGCCCAAACAACTGGCCAAAGTCTGCCAAAAATCCCGTGGTTGCACCCTTCAAGCTTAGACTTTTTGGAAGACCACAAAAAAAGAGGAAGGAATCCATGACAACTACTGAACCTGAACCACTAGTGCCTCCAATATTGCCCAAAAAACAAAAAGTTGCTAGAAATGCCCTATGGGTTAGTAAGTGCAGTGGTTGTGGGCAAACAGACCACAATTCTAGGAAATGCCCTAGCAAAACACAGGGCATAGAGGTGGGAGATGAGCATTACCACGAAACATTCAACAAGTGTGGTAAGTGCAATGGTATTGGACACAATGCAAGAGCATGTCCACTATTTCCCAAAGTTTCCAATGTGCCTGAATCAAGCCAGCCTCCAGAATTTCAGTCCAACACTTTTCCTAATGAAGGTGTTCCATCAAGCCAAGATTATGGTGAGGTATTTAGTCAACCTGGTGTACAAGTTGATTATGCTTCAGAGCAGGTCTGATTTTTATTCTAAGTTTATGATTCCTTACTTATTTGTTTAAAATGATTCATTTTTTAATAATGTTGTTTTTATGTGGGTAGACTGCAAATCCATCAGGATATGGTGCTGAAACAAGTGTTCATCCTCTAAAAAAAAGCACGGAAGCCTACAAAGTGTGGATCGTGTCACCAAGTAGGACATAATAGGGCAACTTGCCCAAATCCAAGAGAGAACCCTTTGTTTGCCTTGAAGAGGAATGGAGCTTTCTGGAATGATTGAATCTTGTTCCTGCCTAGATCAGCAGCTATTTTGAGAACTTATATCTTGTACATGATATGTTAATATTTTGAAGCTATGTATATGCTTGTTCTACATCGTAGACGAATTTTTTGTACGAATGTTTATGGTATTTTGTTAATGTTTTGACAGATTTTTATGTCCTGTTATATAAATTCTATTTTGGAAAGGTAATGTTCAGTTTAAATGGAATGGAAGTTTATTGGAATGGCTTTTGCATATTTTGCCTCAGTTAAATAAGAAAGGTTATTCTGTACATTTTGCCTCAGTTTAATGTAAAATGAACATGATCAAAATATCAAAATGAACACTTTGTTTAAAAGTTGACATAACAATGGAGGTTTATTTCATTAAACATTACATAGAAAAACAACTAACTTCAAATCTCCACAAATTGTCAATTACATTTTTACTAACTTTGCAGCAAAAATGCCCAAGAAGAAGACTAATATGAACACCAACAATTTGTTAATTTGAGCTTGCTTTCGTATTTCGGCATTCTTTTTTTCCAACTTTCGACGAAGGCCTTGTATGACAACACTTTCTTGCTCCAAAATTTCGTTTATTTCGCTTCCACCAAAAATACCAATTGGAAGCTCTTTTTCCTCAACCTGCAAATTTGACAGTGAGCATCAATGAAAAAACCATTTAATTCACCACATATTGATGACAAAAAATACCTTATTTCTCCTAGATGGGTTTAGTCCCATATTCGGCTTTCTTGTGCCCAGAACATCCCCAACATTGCTAACTGAAGATGAGTCCATCCTTGAGGTGAAATCTCCATCAATCACACCGAACTCAAACTCGATTTTTTTAGATCCATCCCCAAAACCTTTTCGACTTCGAGTTTCACTTACCTTTATTGTGAAGTGAAGTTATTTCTTCTCTGCAGCAGGAACAATGGAGAACTTGAAGATTATGAAGCTTTTCTTGAAACTGTGCTCTCAAGTTTGAGGACCTAGGGTTTTTATAACTCAATTTAGGGACAATCTGATGGGGTTGGGGATTTGCTCTCAAACGAGAGATTAAATAGAAAGGAAATAAATTGGGTAAAAAAAATTTGTTCCCAATTTACCCCTCGCGGAGAGAGAGAGAGAGTGAATCCTCCGTTTGTACACGTCGCCATTTTAACAGATTTAAGAAGATTATTTGACGGAGTGATCAAATTGGCGGTTCGAAAAAAGATTGAGTACCAAAAAAGATAAAAAAAAAGAAACCCAAATGGCTGCACGCAAATATATTGATGATCAAAATGGCAATTAATTCCACAGTTTGCTTATGCAGCCTGGCGACATGACAAAGAAGGAGAATCTTCCATTAGGACTTTTATATATAAACGGCCTTATTGCACTAGTATTGTTTAATTTCTGTTTGGGAAATCAGCCTATTTAGTCCCCCAAGAATTTTCGTTCAGCCTGTAAAGTCTCCAATGTTTAATTTCAGCCTGTAAAGTCCCCCATGAATTTTCGTTCAGCTTGTAAAGTCCCTTACCTATTTAATTTCAGCCTGTAAAGTCCCTTATCTATTTACAGGTTGCATATAGAGGTTCCCCAGGAATTTTCCTGGGGGACTTTACAAGCTGAACGAAAATTCCTGGGGGACTTTACAGGCTGAAATTAAACATTGGGGACTTTACAGGCTGACCTAAAATTCCTGGGGGACTTTACAGGCTGAACGAAAATTCCTGGGGGACTAACTAGGCTGAAATTAAACATTGGGGACTTTACAGGCTAAACGAAAATTACTGGGGGACTAAACAGGCGAATTCCCCTTTCTGTTTTTACTGCTTTTATAACCAAAAGATAAGAGAATCTAAAAGCTCTTTTTCCTTGGCCCACGAATGTTTGAGGTGGTAAGTGCTTTGCAGCACTGATTCTTCCTATTAATTAACTGTGGAGCCTTAAATACTTTTATGTGAAAATTCTGAATATTTGGAGCCTCTTCATTCGCCAACCCACATAAATATTTGTATTATGCTCATGCCCAAAATGCAATTCATATCCTTGACAAAATCCGCAACCGACTACTTGACAAACCATAATTTTATGAATCTGTAACTTACCTCGTCCTTAAATATATGGTTAGGAATTCAAATTTTACATATAAGAATGGAACAAATTTCATGATTAGTCATTTAACTTTTTGGAGAGCTTCCGTGACAAGAAAATTAGTCACTGTTGTTGGTGATGAATATATATTCTCGACCCCAAAAAACTTACTACATGACAACCACTTTCTTTGTCAAAGGGAAAGTCACAAAGTGACCATAAATACTTGACTCATACTTATATATAATAGAATTTTTTAACACGTGCTCAGAGACACATGTTAATATGAATTAGTTACCGTATATGGTAATATTATATATATTTTTATTCCCTAAGGTTCTCCGTTTTCTAATAGAATTTTAGATTTTTTATTTACTTAAATTACTACTTATAATATACTTTATCTGCATTAACATGTGTATTGCAAGCATATATTTTTTTTTAAAAAAAAAAAAATTATTATTAGGGGAAGGGACAATTATTTTAGTAGCCAACCACGACAACTGACATGATTGGATGTAACTCAACTTATTAACTAAATTAAAAGGTCACTTAGTTGACTTTTCTTTTAACCAGAAAGGCCTCAAATCCCAGAAAAAATATATACCGTTAGAATGATGGTTTGGATACAGTATAGTTGAATAATGTTTGATTATGAAACAGAACGTTAAGTTTTATAGTTAAATTTATTAAAATAATATTTTGGCCGAAAAATTAAAATTTTATATTTCGTTCTGAGATAAAACACTATCCGACCACATTAAAAGTAACATGAAATAAGTATGGGACACACAAGAACAAAGTTTCTGGTTAATTTTCACCAATCACTCAAACATAACCAACAACTTTGATAGCAGAACTCATCAATCAGTACTGCTGGCACACAAATTTTAAAAACATACATATATCTTCGTATTCGAGCTTGTAACACAGTTAAGTTTCCAACTGTTGCGACAGGCTAATACACAACTTTCGCAGTACACTTTATATCGCAAATTTAATATTAATCACTTATACACTCCTCAATACTTCCAAGTACTACCGATGCTCATCTCTTCGCGTCTCGCCCTCTCTCTCACCTGAGAAATGTAATTGGAAACCTTGTTATCGACGTGCTCATCGCCTCCAACACTGTCATCGGAGCTAGAGAATCCGCCACTCGGCTTCACATAGGACGAAACTTTTTGCAAGGACGAAGATTCAGGCTTTTGCTTAACCACAGTGGTGGGGGATGGTGAAGGCTTGTGATTATTATTACTTCTATAAAAAGACATAACTAGCATGCTTTTCTTGGTGAAGCCTCCTTGTTTATTAATCTCCATGTTGAAAATATGGTACATAAACAAAGTAATAACATGTAGTTGTATATATATAGAGAAATTTGAGACCTTCTATGTGGGGATTTTGGATAAAAATGAATCCTACTTTGTTCAATGGTCCCTTAGTTTACTAAATGATTGTCAATATAATAACATTGGTATATATTCCCTTGTAATTTAATACTGGATTTCAAACACTTTTCCATGATATGGTTTTTTTTTTTTAATTTGTATTTATCGGGAGAAAATTTATCTATTATAAAAAATATGAACATTTAAGAAGCGGGGAGGGAGATTTCAATTTTGACATCTACGTCCCTCAACATATAATTATCTTTACCGTCCTATATTTCTAGCAGGATTTCTAGTCCGTCATAGGCTAAGTATTATTCAAACCATGCTAACCATTATATTTATCAACAGAATCCCCATCCGGTTCAATTACAATTGGGATACTACATTCCAGATCACAAAAAACTTGAGGGGGTAGGGAACTAAGTTGAATGTTACCTATTCTTTGATTTTCTTTTGCCCATTTGGCTAGAAAATGAGCTGCTCCATTGCATCTTCTTGATGTAGTAATAGTCTTCCAAGAGTCATGGCTTTGCAACTGAAGTTTGCATTGATCTGTAATAGCCTTTCCTTGCCACTCTTCCACATTTGTATTGCCCCTTAAAGAGAAAATAACATTATCCGCATCTCCCTCAAAAATGACCTTCTCCAAGTTAAGTTTGGTAGCCAGATTGATAGCCAAATGCGCTGCCCTCGCTTCTGCCGTAAAAGCATCTGAGACAATACCAGATTCGGTCCAAGCTTGAGTGATTTTCCCATCGCTATCTCTAAGAATAGCAGCCGCTGTGAATTCCTGGCCATTAAACGCCGCATCGAAGTTAATCTTTATCCAATCTGGAGGGGGTCTTGTCCAAACAATAGGTGGCGCAGGAATATGTATGCCTTTGAATCTAGTAGCTGCTGATTCCATGTGCTCATATGTCAGCCTATTTACATCCTCGCTGATCAGGTTCCAGTTTCTTGGGGTAGCTCCATGAAGTATCAAATTTCTTTCTTTCCATATTTGTTCCAAAGCCACAGTAGCAAAGGAAGTGAAAGTAGCAAGCTCATTCTTTGATAAAGGAAGAAAAGATTCTGGGTTTAGACATGCCTCCACCCATTTCACCAAGCCCCAATCCTTAAAGAATTCATATCTCAAGTGCCACTTTGATTGCCACCAAATAAACTTAACAATAGAGCAGTGAAGAAAGATATGCTCCATAGACTCCAAATATTCCCCACAAAAGCAACAGCTTGTATCAGTTAAATTAATGACAAATGAAATCCTCCCTTTAGTTGGTAAGATATTTGACAAAATACGCCACAGAAAATGCTTAATGCGAGGATGGATTTTGGCTAACCATAATCTTTTCCATAAGGATCTTGGAACATGAGATGTTACAGCGTACCTCCAATGTTGGTTTGCTCGGTAGGCGGACCTAACTGAGAATTTCCCTGACTTAGAGGGATGCCAAACATAGGAGTCGGGTTCCAAAAGAGATGGAATTTGTATCTTGAGTATTTCCACAGCGATCGATTCTGGAAAAAGACTTCTGATATAGCTAGACTTCCAAGAGCAAGTGTCTTGATCAATGAGGTTTGCCACCCATATCGGAGAATCCGATTGTCTGAAGTAGTATGGAATCTTGAAATCCGAAATGCCAGGTATCCATGGATCCTCCCAAATTCTCACTTTGGTGTTGTCTCCCAATTTATAGCATATGCCTTTCCGAATAGACTCCCTACCTTTTTGAATTGACTGCCATACCCATGACGCATCAAATCTGCAGCTTTCAGTTAGGAGAAAATCATCCTCACCAAGATATTTGGATTGCAACAACCGAACCCAAACTTTTTCCTTGTTTGCACACATAAACCAACCCAACTTCATACCAAAGGCATTATTAATATCTCTTGCTTTCCTAAAACCTAGGCCCCCAGATTCCTTTGGCATACAAATTGTCTCCCAAGATTTAAGAAACATATGCTTTGAGTCACCTTCCTTGAAACCCCACCAAAAATTCCTCACCTTCCTATCTATATCATCACAAATTGATTTCGGAATTGAGACTGTTTGCATAGAGTAAACTGGAATTGCTTGGAGAACAGATTTGATGAGAACTCCCCTTCCGGCTTGTGATAGGCATCTCATTTTCCATCCACTGAGTTTGGATGAAATTTTCTCCATGATATCCACAAAAGCCTTTTTTTTACTCGCCGGTTTACAGAAAGGCATACCCAAATGCTTGGTAGAGTGATCACATAATTTCATATTCAACAAGGAGCAAATAGACATGTTGAGTTCAGGACTAACATTTTTGCTAAAGTGAATAAAAGATTTTGTTTCACTTACCTTTTGACCAGACCAAGAGCAATAAGAACTCAATATATCTTTAACTATCCCGGCTTCCTCCAGAGTAGCTCGACAGTAGATCACTAAATCATCAGCATACATTTGATGAGAAATTGATGGACTTCTTCTAGATATCTTTACTCCATGTAATTTTCCTTCCTGTTCCGCTAAAGTAATCATTCTAGACAGAAGATCAAAGAAAATGACAAACAAAGCTGGAGAAATGGGATCTCCCTGTCTAATGCCTCTTGATGCCTCAAAGTTACCATAAATAGACCCATTGATCAGAATAGAGAAGGAAGCAGTAGAGACACAAGCCTTAATAAGTCTAATAAAATCATCAGAAAAACCATGTAATCTAAGAATGTTGAAGAGCAAAGGCCATTCAACCCGGTCATATGCTTTCTCCATATCAATTTTTATAGCCATATGACCAAGTTTACCTTGAATTATTAGCCACTTTGATCATCAACGTTTTTTCGCCTAGCCACTTTGGTCAAAATTCAAGTTTTTTAACTTATTTCATCATTAAACATTTTTCGGCCTGCCATTTTGGTCATAAATGATTTTTTTAACTTTTTTCATCACTAAAGTTTTTTCTATCTGCCATTTTGATCAATAAAGTTTTTTCATTCTGCCATTTTGCTCACTAAAGTATTTTCATTCTGCCATTTAGGTCACTAAAAATTTTGACCGAAATGGCAGACCGAAAAAACTTTAGTGACTAAAATGGCAGAATGAAAAAACTTTAGTGATGAAAAAAGTTAAAAAAAATATTTTTGACAAAAATGGCAGGCCGAAAAATGTTTAATGATGAAATAAGTTAAAAAACTTGAATTTTGACCAAAGTGGCTAGACGAAAAAACGTTGATGATCAAAGTGGCTAATTATTCAGTTTACCTTTCTTACGTTTCAGATAATGCATGATCTCCTGGTTGATGATGGAATTTTCCGTGATAAACCTATTAGGGACAAAAGCTGATTGCGAAGGTGATAACAAAGTGTCCAAAATTGGCCGAAGCCTGTTTGCCAAGATCTTTGATATCACCTTGTAGCACATATTACACAGGGCAATTGGTCTGAAATGTTCAACTTGAAAAGGCCTAATAGTCTTAGGAATCAAGGCCAGAAAAGTCCTATTGAAATTATTTTCCATAGTTCCCTTAGAAAAGAAAAACTGCACAGCCACTACAATATCATGCCTTATGGTGTTCCAACAGTTCTTGTAAAACGCAGCAGACATGCCATCCGGACCGGGACTAGAAGATGAAGACATGTTAAAAACCACACTCTTAATCTCACTCTCAGAAGGGACATCGCACAAAAAGGAATTATAATGAGCAGTCACTGAAGGAACAACTAAATCATCAAGAGAAAATGGAAAATCCGGTTGCGATGTGGAAAAAAGATTTTTATAGTATTGGTGAAAGAGTTCGCCAATACTGTACCAATCTGATTCCCACATTCCATTAGTGTTCTGAATCTGATCAATGCAATTGTAACGACGTCTAATAATAGTTGATAAATGAAAGAACCTGGTATTTGCATCACCCTCCTCCATGCCTTGAATTTTGGCTTTATCTCTCCAAAGAATTTCCTCCCGCTTGAGAACTTCCTTAAGTTCCTCTTGTTTAGCAGATTCTAGAACCAGATTGGGAGCGTTTTGGTCAAGGGATTGAAGAAGAGAAATATCAGCTTTAATGGTTTTGATGGATGATTGAATATGACCAAAAGAAGAACGGTTCCATTTTCAAAGAGCCGACCTAACTTTATTGATTTTAATGCCGAAAGACAAGTGAAGAGGACCAGAAATATGATCAGACCAAGCTTCATTCACTACAATCATATAAGAAGGATCCCGAAGCCACATTGATTCAAATCTAAAAGGCCGAGGGCCTTGAAAGTAAACAGGGTTCATGTCAAGGAGGAGGGGTGAGTGGTCGGAGTCAATGGCCGGAAGATGCGTAATCTTGGCTCTCGGAAACAAAGAACGCCAGGCTACATTAACTACACCCCTGTCAAGTCGTTCTTGGATATTGGCTGGCCCTTCACGTTTATTATTCCAAGTGAAATGGCAGCCATCAAAACCGGCATCTATCATGCCCAAATCATCAAGTATCCCAGCCAAACCACCATTACTACTACAAGCTACCGGCTTACCCCCTTTCTTATCTCCCTGAGTACCAACCATGTTAAAATCGCCCATAGCAATCCAAGAACCCAAAAAAGAATTACCCACCTCTTTAAGACTATCCCAAAACAAAGTTCTACCCTTGGATCTAGGCGGACCGTAGACACAAGTAAGCTGCCAAGGGGAAGAAGGGGGATGCGAAAGAACTAGAACATTAATCAAAAATTTATTAGCAACCACAACTTGAATATTTACAGAATCAAGCCAAGCAAGTGCAAGACCACCAGCTCGGCCAACAGAGGGAACAATTTCAGCATTCGGAAAACCAAGAGAAGTGAGAGAGGAAGAGGTTTTAACAGAAGACGATGTTTTGAGTTCATGAATGAAAATAGCAGAAGGCTTGTGAAGACGTACCATGTCCCGGAGTGTTCTTATTACCGATGGTCGGGATAACCCTCGGCAATTCCAAGCAATAATTTTCATCTTGGATTTGGGGCCAAACTCTGGCCCGCACAAAAATTCCCCACAGACGCGGAGTGGTTTGGTCGATTACCCTCACTAGATAGACTAACTTGATCATCCTCAATTTCTTCAATCTGGACAGAAGATGAATATGAAGACCCCAGGGGAGTTGACTTTGAGAACTTGCGGATGAATCTCTTCCTGACAATAGTGATTTTTTCCTCTGCCAAAATATCTTCATGCTGAATAGACTGTTGATGAGCTCGACTAAGCGGAGGAGAATCAAGGAGTATAGCTGGGACTGAGCTTTCCGTCAAGGAATAGGTGATTGGAGAGTTTGAGATGTGGAAATTTGACAGTTTACCAGTGAGTTCTGGGAGAAATGACGATGATCGATTCACTAAGATGTTTGAAGAAGTAAATAATGGTTGATTCAGATACTGGAGAATTTTCTTCCTTTTACTGGGTTGACCTATTGGACAATTGGCTCTTTTATGGTTTGGTTTTAAGGTGGGTTTGTTTAGGAATTGAACAATTTGAGGCCCACTTGCAGAACTCGCCAAATTATGTGGGGATATAAGACATGATTGTGGACTGGGTATTAATGTAAGGTTTTTGTTGAGCTCAGCAATTTGAAGCCCGGTACCAGGACAGTCCAAATTTTGCTTTGTACTCAAATCATCCAGACAACTAATTTTTGGACCTTTTATAAGTGGTGAGTTTAGTGGCCCACTTTTGGTAAGGAGGGAAATTGGTACTGGATCCAATCTGGACATGGCTAGGCATACCGGGTTCGGGTCAAAAACTTCAATGGAAGGGATATTTTCACATTGTGCAAAAGTTGTCAGGCCTGATGTCCCTTCCAAGAGGCTATCAATCACTATTGTACTAGCTAACCCCTCTGAAATATCTTGCCCCTCTGAAATATCCATTGGATAATGAATTTCTCTAATAGTCTCTTCCATGGATGGATTGTTGCCGATAACTTCATTATTCTCAATTATTTGGACAGATGCCTTCTCCGATTGACATTTCTGGTTTTCCAGCTCAAGGGAATTAGATTTATCAATAATTTTAGGCCTCCCCACCGGAATAGTATGACCAATATTGTTTGACCTTAGAAATGGTCCGAATTTGTTGCGTAAATCATTAACCCCCACGAAAACACTGGGTTTGAATTTACATGATACCTCACTATGGCCAAGACGACCACATGAATAACAAAAATCAGCGAGTCTCTCGTATTTGAACTGGACCCATCTACTCGATCCGTGGTCTTTTTCCATCAAGAACCCAGTTGCTAGAGATTCCTTCATATTGATATCGACTCTGATACGCATATAGCGTTTGAAAACAATTGACATATCGTGGTCAAATTCAGATTCAACATAGGAACCTATGAAATTCCCCATATTTACTGCATTAACTCTGTTCATTCTATCTGGTGGAATGTTGTGTACCTGAACCCAGAAAGGAGATATAGAAAAATCTATTTCCTCTAGTGTTTGATTTGGTTGCCAGGACTTAATGATCACATGATTTCCCCGAAAGGTCCAAGGCGAAGCCTTTAGGATTCTCTCTTTATCTCCTCCATTGCGAAACGAGCATTGTACCAAGTTTGTTTCCAAGGGAAAAAAATTTACCTTATGAGCTAAGTTCCAAGCTGAGATCATGGTGGTTATAAAGGCTTTCATGTTTTGCCTTTTATCAGTAAAGATCTTGGCTACCAAAACATGGTCCCCAGTTGGAAGGTTAGAAGAACTAGATTTGATAAGAGAATGACCTACACTACTTGATACTTCGTGTGGTTGAATAACTTTTTGAGGATCCATAAAGGAGAATTAGTGAGCGAGAGTAACAGGCCAAACAGACTAAGGAAAGCACCACAAATCTGCAAAAAACAGAGGAAACTATAACCAAAAGGAAAGACTTCTCTAGAGAGAAGGAGGAGAGTTTCTACTCTTAGAGAGAGAAAGGGGCTTAAGGTGATAACCAAGCGAAGACGCTATAAGTTTGAAAGGGGATTGAATCCGATACCTAATCCCACATAGGACGTTGTGTTATTGAATACTCCCTATGTTTCATAATAAATGGTTTTTTAGGCTCTCCATCTCTTCTCCAAAATGTACGTCTTTTTTCAACTTTTAAAGATATTTTTCTAAAATTACCCTTACTAGAGAGAGAGAGAGGGTAGGTGTTTGAGAATAGATTAGATTAATTATTTAAGGGTATTAGAGTAAAAATATCTCGTCTCCTCCTTTTTTAATACTACCTCCATCCTAAAATAAGGTTAACATTTTAAATTCAAAAATTTCCCAAAATAATGTTAACATTTGCAATATCAATGAAAATTAAATGAACTTTTACCATTTTTATTCCTCTTCTTACTTTTCTTATAACCACTCTTCCGATTTTCGAGAAGTAATTAATGGGGATATATTAGTCTTTTGACTTTAAATCTTATTGTTTTAGGAATTTTTTAATTTATGTGAAAAGTCCAAATGTTAACCTTATTTTGGGATGGAGGAAGTATATGTTAAACTATCTAGAAAGACTTCAAGAAAAATCTCCTATTAATATAATAACTATTCGTAACAACATCCGGGGACCACATCATTTATGTACGCTCTCGGCCAAGAAGGGCTATTACCTATCGCAAGATACCTCAAGCGAGGGGTAGGTGGTAGCTTGGCTTAGCCTTATGAAATAGAGAGAGAACGGTATAACCATGATTATAAATATATCGACGACAGGTACCAAATAGTTAATCGTATTCATTAATATTGTCAGACTCATGAATTGCTCTATCAAGACCGCAAACACGTGACATGACACTCCCAAACTAGGAATCATGAACTTGAACGCCAAGCTATTTCCTAAACGACATCCTCGGATAATCCCTGCTTTCTAGGGGATTACATGCCCTTGCTCAACTCCCCTCTATTTCATTCATGCAAAAATTTGGGAAGCCGTATATTAGACCTGTTCCATTGATCTTGGACTTGCGCTCCTCTCACAATCACACAAGTTTTTTCTCACTGGCCATACTTGCATAAGTAAAGCCACCGAAACATGTGAAGAAAGCGTAGTACATAGACGAAGCCAAGAATTTGGCGTTGGGGGCGAAAACTGCAACAGTATGCAGAACTATATATAAAAACTGAAGAAAAAAAATATTGGGGCAAATTTGATAAAATATTCCAAACTACATATAAAATTTAGTATATGTAGTAGTATTTTTAGAAATCTTGAGGGCGACTGTCACCAACCCGCCTTCATCCCTGGCGTAGGACCGGAATCCATAAGTCGAACTTAAAATACAATCTTCCCCCAAGACAGAGGGAGAAGGAGAAAGAAAGTATAGAAGTTTTGTCATATAACAATATCCATCATTAGTATATCTACTTCATGCCATAAGAGAATAGTACTACTAAGACATTAGGAGTAATGAACATACTTAGATAGAGCTGATAATGAATCACAATATTTTCAGGTACACTACTTATTCACAGTTAAAAGAAACTAGAATAATGCAAACTGATCAGGAAAAAAAGCTACTACTCCCATAGGAAAGTAAGGGTCTGATGAGATCCACTTGAAGATGATTCATCAGCCCCATTTTGAAACATCTCCTGGAAATGGAGAGTTGCATTGCTGCTAACCTGAGACGGCGACGTCTCGGAAACTGCAGACTTGTTGTTTTCTATTTCTAGAGCAAAAGGGAACTGGCCTGGAGGAGGACTTCCATAGTGCATGTTGTGAGCTAAGGATTGCGCCTGCAACATGGGGCTAAAACCGGTCTCCCTAGTTACTACAGCAGGAGCAGATGACAGAAGAGAGAGAGCACGATCAGGATGGATATTTACTTGATTGAATCCATTGGAGAAGAGGATCTTTTGGCCGCTGCTCGTAGTATTTCCTGATCTGGGATTTGGATCAAGAAGCGGTTGGCAAATGGAAGCGCTGCTTTCAGGAGGGAGATTACCGCGGTCAGTGTTTTGCATGAACTGGAATTGGTTTACTCCTTGCCTCTCAACATAATTCAAGTTTGATTGGTTGTTGTAGAGCATCACATCATTTTCGGGTTTGACACCTCCGGTCCAAGTGGAACTCACAACAGAACTGGGAAAGATTTGTGGAGAGCTAAACGACAGGAGTCTTGTGCCTGTGATGTGTAGTTCGATCAATCTCTTGATAAATTACTCGAGAATGATAAAAGAAACTCGCACGTTAAGATAAAAGAGCAAAGAAAATTCAATAGACAAAACCTTGTGGACTTGAGAGAAGCAATCCTGAGTTTCTTGAAAGATCATGCTGAGGCTTCCTTCGCCTCCTGTTATGACCATCAAGACGCTTTCTGCAACTCCGCTTTCCTTCATCAAACTCTACTAGTGAATGAAACCTAGAAGAATGGATACTATGAGTACGAAATACAAGGAAACTTCTGAAGAAAAAGTATGAATCTACTATTATCGAACAAAATTTCAAAAAAAGCAATTTTTTTTAGAACATGTACCAAAAATATCAGCAATAAGTTGCGAACAAGTGACTAAACTCTTCGGAGAAGGAATTGTGGCAAAAATGAGGTGTATAAATAACCTTGATGTGAAGATAAGATCTTAGCAGCTCAGGAGTGTCAAAAACTAGTCAGAGTTGAAAAACGCGACATTTATATCGCAGCACGGAGTCATAATACAGTGTACAATATGCAATGAAGTTAAATTGCATTTGCTAACTATTATTCTAACACTGGTCTTTTGAGAAAAAATCACAGAATTCCAATCATTCATGACAAAGCTATACTATAGAAATAGAATCCTCTATCACGAAAGCCTTTCAGGAGTTTACAGATATTAACCTTCAACTGGCCAACACAAATGAACAGGGTCCAATGGAGGCCGAAGAGACGCGTTCCTCCTAGTTCCTATCAAACTTATTTATGTGATTTTACTTTCTTGGGAAAGACCACTTTTTCATTACTATTTCAAATCCATATTATCAGAGCTAAAGTACCAAAATAACAAAAGAGTTGGTAGAGGCACAACACGAAAACAAGAAATTAGAGGCAAAACCAGCTAAGAAAATGAAGTTATGGATATCACAATTAACCTGCTGCACTGTTGACAGAATCGCAGCTCCCGGCCACCAATGGTTACCTTTGCAGTCTTTGAGTGAAGCTCACACACTTTATGGCGTCGGTGATACTCCCGGCATTGACTAAGGTCTGCATTGCACCCATCAACCAAGCAACGAGCAATTTGGGCTATGCTCCCTAGTGCCTTGGCACGCTTCGATGATCCCGACAGCGCTGAAGATTCCATCAAGAAGATAATATGGTACTAAACAGTTTCCAAGTTCAAATTTTTCACAATATTTGCTATCCTCCTTTAGCAAGATTGTTAGCTGCCTAATTCTATTCTTTACAGAAATGGAATCCCAAAATCCTTCTCCCCTTGGACAAGTTCTTTTCATATGGATCCACCCACTTGCCTTAACTTTGATGTCTTGGTCATACTTATCCAACTCTTGCAACATCAAACAAACACTAAATCATAAAAAGAATGATCAGAACCATTTACTTCAAAAGTCCAAATCATTCACTTTACAAGAAACTTTTGTGTCTATATAACATTTCCCTTGATGAAGCTAAAAAATTCCCATAAGTTAAAGTTTCCTAATTTATATATGGAAGAATAATTTCAAGGAACATAAAGAGAAAGTCTCTTACAAATTGCTTCTTCAAATTCTTGCATTCTTCCTAAACTTGGCAAGATTAGGTTTTTGTTGCATTTGTTAGGAAATGGTTCCCATCTCCCCAAAACTATTGGAAGTTGAATTTTTTTTTTTTTTTTTGTTAAATAACTAATCTTTTTTTTTATTTCTATTTTAAGAGATGGGTCCTCAAGAGGAAATTAATATAATTAGCACCCCAACCTTGAACAACTCCTCACCCACTGAAAACAGCTAAAAATATCTAATCTAAACCAGAAGGGGCTGCTCTAAATATTCATAAAGCAGAGTTCTTTATCAGGTAAAAGACGGATTGTAGGGCCATAGCATTCAAGAAGGCTTTCAAAAACTTTGGAGATGGTTAGGTAAGAGTCTTTACTGATGGCTGCTGCAAATGAAAAAACTCCCTCCCAATTTATGTCTAGTTTACTCTGCCAAAAAAGTGAAAAAATCTACAAAACCCATGTGATAGTGTTGAAATTGACTCACCTCGATGTGTAGAGTAGTATTGAAATATAAAATTCCACATCGACGGTCTAAAAAGATCCGAATCACTTATTAGTTCCTGAATTAACATATTTCATTGTCAATTAGTTTTGAGATGATATGGATATCATAACCTAATTTTCACATATAGTTGTAAATATTTGCAACCCACTTGGTCCAACTATTATGGAGAGGGAAAACAAAAAAGGGAAGGTCGCAGCTGACTTTAGCCCATTTTTTTATATTTTCCATTTGCAAAACAGTAGTAGAAAATCCAATCACAACCCATTCCACAAACAACCTTATTCTAAATAAATTTCTAATGACAAGCTAGAAAAAAGAAAAGAATTATTTTAGAAATAACCAAGAAAAGGGATGTCAAAAAAAAGTCCTAAACTTGAATAGAATAGATATAGAAAGAAAAAGGGGAAGCAAAAACATACCTCAAAAATCAATTTCTTGGAAGAGAAGAAGACATACATCCAAGAATGTATGAAGATCAAGTCTTGGAGAAATACCAAAGGGAAAGAGAGTGATGAGTTATAAAAAGAAAGGGAAATTTTTTACAGAGACAAAGGCTCTACTTGGATAAGGTTTGAGTTTGTGTTTGATCTCAAAATTGATGGAAAAATACAAATTTTTACTTAGAAAATTGGCGGTAGAATTTCAAATTCAAATTTTTTCTTTCAAATATTCGTTGAAATTGAAATTTTTGAAAGAAATAAATTGAATTTGAATTGTTCCCGCTAATTTTCTTTCAAAAATTTCAATTTTAACGAATATTTGAACAAAAAAATTTGAATTTAAAATTCTCCTGTCAATTTTTTAGGTCAAAATTTATATTTTTCCACTAATATTGAGATCAAACTCAAATTCAAACTCAAACTCAAACCAAACTTTCTTCAAGTAGAGACAAAGTGCAAGAGAAGAAGACTGACTGACTTCGGTCTTCTCAGCCACTCATTCTCTGACAAAGGCTCCATTATAGTAGTACTAGTCTCTAGATCAGTAGTAAAAGAAAGGGCATCTGGCAATAGTAGTAGTAGTAAATAGACATAATCCACAAGGATAGCGCAATTAATTTGGGAGTGACAAATTATGTTGAATGGTTCATGTTCGAATTTTTACAGGCGCAGTATGTAAATTTTAACTTTCTAATGTGGGATGTCTTTTGCAATGGGTTAAAACAAAGCCTCTCACTAATCGAGTCGCTGAGTCACATTAATTTACATCTTCCATAATTTCTGTCAAATTGCATGGTAGGGTAAAGGTCCTCTGGGAGTGGATATCGTCTTTTTGTGTAGGAGTAGTAGTAAATAGATATAGCTTCTTTTCACTGTGTTTAGTGTGTGAGAGAGAAAGAAACAGAGAAGTGAGAGAAAAGTCTTTATGACCATGACAGAGTCTAAAAGAAAGGCTATGTAGAAGGCTCCCGGCTCCTATGCGGGATAGCTTTTTGTTCCGCATGTGCGGGACAATCTACCAGCCGTTGAATGAGATTTTTAACGGTCCAGATCTGGAGAGAATTTTTTTTAATATTTTAAATCCAGCCGCAACTTTTCTATCTCTATATCTGAGCCGTTCAAAATCTCATCCGACGGCTGAGATTGTTTTGTACGTTTGGAACAATTCCTGTTCCGTATAGAAGCCGGACTGAGAAGAAGAGGTGAAGAACAAGATATTCTTTTTTTTTTTATGAACGAAGATATTAATTTAAGCGATGTGGTTCTAGTGTGTAACGGAACTTACAAATGTTTGTCGTATTAAAATTTTGAATTTTAAAATTTATTTAAAATAAATATCTTTCATGATTTTACGATACTTATCGTGTTTTATAAAAATATTTTTTGTGTTATTTTTGTATCTTAAAACGCTTGTTTTAAGACGTTATGTACGTATGAATTTTTTGGTGTTTAGCATAGGATCCGGACTGTAATTTAAGATAGCTAAAAAAGAGGCATTAGTGTGTGCTTATTATGGGAATCGAGTAGCCCAAGTGGCATGGCTACCCGAACACGGGGTGGAGGTCCCGTGTTCGATTCCTATATCTCCTCATAATGGGGCAAATAATTCTCCTCCTTATGAGGCTTATCTTCCCTGCCCATGCATGGGGCATGCTTCAATCTTCTCTATCTAGGGCACTCTCCGCTCTTCCCCTTCGAGGGCAATCGCCTTCGGGCGCTCAAAAAAAAAGTGTGCTTATTATGTTCGAATTCTTATTGGGGAGGAGCACTATTAATTTAAAATCAAATATAATCTCTTCGTTCACATCGGTCGCTTTAAACATTATATTCGAATTAAAAAAATAATTGAATATATTAGTTTTAAATAAATATATATTTTTACCCTTTAATTAATATATATACACTTATGTTGGGACAACTAAAAATAGTTGTTGACTAAATTAATAAAAGATAATGATAAGTTTGGAAAATATGTATTTAATACTCTCTTAATTTCTTAAAGTGATAAGTAATTAAAAATGAATAAAGTATGTATAAACGATAAATAATTGTAAACGAAAAAAGTATTAGATAAAGATACTAAAAATATTTATTTAATGTAGGTTTCTTATATTTGCTTTGAGAGAAAACAAGGGTAAAATTAGACAACAAGAGATTATAACATAATTGATTTTTATTCGCCTCGCTTTGATTCGTTCAAGAAATAACTTTTTTCATATAGTTGTATTTATCTGATCAAATTCTAAGCAAATTATTGGGATCAAGTACTAAAATGAGGGCATACTGAAGGGATAGAGAAATTTTATTTTGATAGGTGAGTAAGTTTAAAACTTACATTCAAACTAATAAACACGATACACGTAGGTCAAAAAGTTAATTATTTTTCCTATCAATTTGCACTTTTGACATATATGTATTGTATTCATTGACTTGAATATAAGTTTTAAACTTACTCACCTAACAAGATAAAACTTCTTAAAGTGATAACGTGGCTATGGCTGCGATTAAGAAAAATAAACATTTTTTTTAATTGAAGCGGAAAAAATACATTTATCTAACGATATAACAATTGTTCTGCCTAATATCCATTGCGCTAATGGAAAGGAAGTGTAAAACTCGTAATTTTTACTTACGTGATATTTGACGTGTATTTAATTTTTTGCGAGTAATTGTGTGGCCATAATTTATTTCGTGACATTATGCGATTACGTGTCTATTTAATTTTAATAACATGTTACGTGTTTTATTTCGTGTACGTTTTATTTAGGGACGAATTGCACGTGTATCGTAATTGAGGGATTAAATAAAATAATAAGTAAAATAAAAAATAATAATAATAAATAAAGTAGGAAGAAAATGGAAGGGCATCAGTTTCGTGGGTTTTAGAAATCAATAAAATAAAATAAAATAAAGGGTAAGGCTTTTCAAGGGTTGGGGGTTATAGAATTTAGGGTAAAAAGCGCTGACGCACCCTAAACTATTTCGGTTTTTGGTTTTTGACCCTCAACTAAAAAGGGTCAAGTGTTACCCCCTAAACTATTTCGGATTTTGGTTTTTAACCTTCCATCCATATTTTCCGTTACATCATAACGGAAGTCCAAAAAAATGGGGGCATTTTGGGAAAATCATATCATTCATAATAAATAAAATTAAATTTAAGGGAAAAATGGCCTTTTAAGATTTTTTTTCAGAGGTTGGAATTTACAGTTGGTGGTTGGAGAAGAGGAGTGGTACCGAGCTTCAGCTTCTTTACATCACATGTTCTCACCTAGTGACTTCTTATTTCTCGTCAGAATAATAGGTTTTTTTTTTTTATAAAAACAAAAATTTTAGGATTTTATACAGATTGCCCAAAAATGCCCCCATTTTTTGGACTTCCATTATGATGTAACGGAGAATATGGATGGAAGGTCAAAAACCAAAATCCGAAATAGTTTAGGGGGTAACACTTGACCCTTTTTAGTTGAGGGTCAAAAACCAAAAACCGAAATAGTTTAAGGGGTATGAGCGCTTTTTACCCTAGAATTTAAAGTAAAAAGAATTTAAAAGATAGAGCATATTGAGCATCAGGCGTTTTCTAAGAAAACAGTGTATATATAGGGGATTTCGTGGGTTTGGCTGGAAGGATGAAAGGAAAAAAAATATATATAAAGAAAGAAAGAGATCATTTGGAAGGCTTCGCTAGAATTCAAAGAAATAAAAAGGGGAAGCAACCATGGAGTCTTTGGGAGCCGTGCCCAATTAGAGAAAGAAACAATAGGTCTAGCAGCAAGCAATCACATTGAGTATTTTTAGAATTTTTGAGGTTTCTGGTCAGACTTTGAGATATCACTGGGGGAGCGTTACCTGTCCGTTTTCAGTCCACTATATACCGATTCGAAGATAATCGAATAAGCTTCGAGTGAGAGTAGACAGAACGACATTCCGATTCCCGAACAGGAAGTTATAGCTCCGAGAGTAAGACTGTGCAGTGCTGTTTCGGTTTTTCTGTTATTTTTGTCTTCGTAAGAGGTAGGGACCCTGCTTTTATATTATTTTCTGTCCGGAATTGATATATATATATATATATATATATATATATATATATTTATGTTGGTACTGTTTTGGATTGTTTAACTACTTATTTGACGTGAATTAGTGCATAAATTGTTGAGGTTACGAATTAATTGCACGTTTGTGTTTATTGTTCTTATTGTTTTATTAATTGAATATCTATCTTGGAATTGTTATGTTTACCTAATGAGATATAATCTGAAATGTTTTCACCGTTTATGTGATTCATTAAGTATCTAATTGTATACCTTTATAGTTATTCGTGAATTGTTAATTGGTCAATTGATGAACTCGCCTAATTGTTTTATCGCTTTGTTGTCTTAATGGAATAATACTTGGAGTCGTTCGTCTTTAGTCCTAAGTGGTTTTGGTCGACCGAGTCGTCGCCATATTTTGAGCTTGTGTCTAGGATCTACTAAATGATAGGACTTGTTCGAAAGGTATACATGTGAGCACGATAATGTGCGAATGTGGTGATCCCGGGGATCATGCGTGGCACTTCATGGACCTTCACCTGATGAGGGAAAATCATTGGGACTGTAACGGTTTTGTGGAGTCCAAGGTATTGGATGATGATACAATGTAGGATGAGTCCTTAAGACATGAACCCGTTCGTTCAGGGGGTGAAACTGAACCCAGTGCATATGAACTTCTTGGGGTCTTCCTAACAAGGCAAAGTGTTAGGGTCGTTACAGTTATTGTGAGAACCCGATTTTCTGCTTACGTATTTTATGTGATTGTTATTTGTCAACATGTATATTTAATTTGATTACGTGTTATGTGCACTTTATTTTCACAACATGTTTCATGTGTTACATGCATATTTAGAAAGTTTGAGGGCTCGAGTGTTTGACTATGGAAAGTTGAGGGACCTCTTGTGCAATTAATTCTGAAACTGCTGATTCTTCACTATCCCATCTGGGGTTACAAAAGGGGAAGGGAACAGGAAAATGAAAGGGCAGGAAAAAAAAAGAGGAGAAGAAAAAAACTGGGCAGAGAGTTTGTTTTGGTGTTTGAAGGTCTTAAAGATGTCCGTTTTCGAGCCATAAGATATCAAAACGAAGGTATCGAAATTTCCTACGAGTGAGCGCTGACGGGGAGGCATTCTGAGTCCCGAGCTGAGAGATATCGCTGTTTGAACGTCGCTGATTTTTCTGCTACGAATTTCTGCTATACTTTTCTTGAATTTGTGAATTCAATAAGGTAAGGAATTGAACCCCTTCTTGTTTTTAATATAACCAAATGTTAATAAGTATTTGTTGATTGAACTAGTGATTTGATTGGAATTTCGAAACGTTTATTTTATATGGAAAATGAGGAATCAAGTATGTTATTTTCATTAAAGTATGATGTTGTATATCATAATTAAACGTTATGCTATTTTTATATGAAAATCTATTGTTTTGCTTATGAAATTACGGATTGGAAATTATTGGATTTTAGGCTAAACAGACTTTTGTTTTGGTAAGGGAGTTTAGAATCCTTTGTTTTTCTTATGTTCTATAATGATAAGTTTTTCAATGTTAATAAGCATCGTTTTAATGTTATATTGATTCGATTGGAGTTTGAAACGTTTTATCCCTTAAACTGTGGCGTTGGAACTTTTGATTACTGGAATATTTCGAATAATATGTTAATTCCTCTATCCACTAACGTTTAATTGGCATTAGTTTTTTTAGAACTTTAAATGAATTCCATGACTCCTGAAATGTCTATTTGAGTAAAGAATTAATATGATTAAAAAGTTATTTCCCTTGGATGTCCAATTTCATTTCAGAGTTTGATGAACGGTTATTTTTATATGAAAAATAGGAATCAAGCATGCTATTTTTAAGAATGATACTATTATGTAAATGGATTTTGAAGTATTATATGAAGTATAATCTTTCTATTATTGTAAAAAGTAAAGTATGTTTTATGGCTCAATTAAGTAATCATCGCCCGCGACCGAAGCCGAATGTTCGAAGTATACCCCCGGTTGAAGGACTCGATGAGTCAAATTCCCCGCAACCGAAGCCGAATGTTCGAAGTATACCCCCGGTTGAAGGACTCGATGAGTCAAATTCCCAGCAACCGAAGCCGAATGTTCGAAGTATACCCCCGATTGAAGGACTCGATGAGTCAAATTCCCCGCAACCGAAGCCGAATGTTCGAAGTATACCCCCGATTGAAGGACTCAATGAGTCAAATTCGATGTGTTACGAGAAAGAGCCAAAGAAAATAATTACTATTTTGAAAAGTTAAATGTTAAAAAAAATTGTGGTCGATTAAAGGACTCTTGTGAGTCAATGTTTTTCCCTAATCGACTAAAGTACCATTTTACGGTAAAGGACTCTTTCAAGTCAAGAATTTTCTTAACGAACGTATATGTTTTTCAAGCTAAAAGTCAAAGTAATGTGATTGCTAAATGAAGTTGTTATCTTTTGAATGAAAAGTTATTTAGGTTATAAGTTTTATGTTTCAAAGAAAGTTACTTATGCTCTTTATGGTTTTAAAACAATAAGTAAAAGTGTTTTCAAACTGCTTGATTCCGGCAGGAGTTTAATTTCTTATTGAGTTGGAAGCTCACTCATTTCCATGTTGTTTTTCAGGTGAAGTTAGCAATAGTGAGAATGATGAGATTGAGAGAAGTGCCTTTGATGATGATGTTATGTGCTTTATGAATTCGAGTTTTGTTATGAAATGTTATTCTTAATGTTCATTAGAAGTTAGTTTCCGCTGTAATATATAAGATTATCTTTTGTAAAGATTATTTTCCTTTGAAGTTATAGATGATGTAGTTTTAAGTCCATATAATTGTTTTTAACAAGCTTGAGGTTAAGAAGTAAGAGACCTTGTGTCAGTAGTATGGGCTATTGACACGGTCGTGTCTCGCCTCTCGGATACGGGGCGTGACAGTTATTGTCGTATAGTTGTGAATAGATACTTGAGCTCGAATTGTGGGAAGTCGTGTAACACCGGTAGCTATACTCGTAGTGTCTAAGTAAGTTTACAATCGTGCGTACCGTTTGGATAGAGCACGGTGCCCTTCGTAGATTCGGTTGTATAAGTGCTTGGACATGAAGAGCGTGGTTATTTAGCTTATTTGTTATCTTAAATAGTTGTCTTGTCCTATTTGATACTTGTGATTGTCGGTCCCTACTGAGACCGGGAGCTCGATCCCATCCGCTTTATTATACAGGTGATGATGAGCAATATGATGACGTTGTTAATGCTTGGGAAGGGGACAATGAAGAGTGACTCATAACCGGCTTCAATTAAAGAACTTAGATTATTTCACTTTTCATTTATACTTAGAGTATCTCTTTATAGCATTGTTGAACTATTTCTTTTGTAATACTCGGTATTTCACGCTTAATAATTAGTTTCCGCTGTTGAACTATTATTTCGTATTACTTCATAATTGAATTTCCTTTTAGTAACTCTATTTGTCGGCTTTGGTGTTTCATTAACCAATGAGACACTGCCATGTCATCGACCCTGGTTACGGTACGGGTCGTGACAGAAAGAAATTATTCTTTCCCTACTTCCTTTTTAAGCTAAAAACCTTGCTACAAGTGATTTTAAAACAAAAACATTTGATTGAAAGAAAGATAAAGGAGAACAAAGACTCATAAAACGAGAACCCGAAGCTCTTGGGCAACTGATTGGAGTTCTCTTTATATTCCTGTGTTTGGTTAATCAATTTAAATCGGAATGACCTTTCCACTGGAATGCTTATTCTAGGAAGAAGTGGGAATGACCATTCCACTCCAAAACCTATGGAATGACCTTTACGGTAGAAGCTGGAATCACCAATTAATGGAACATAACCATTATACCATTTATTTAATTATTATAGTATTTAAATTAAACTACAACTTCTTAATTTTCTCCAAAAATATTTTATTCTCTTCATAAAACTTTATATACGATAATTACATAAATATTTTTTTATTTATTTTGTTACTTTTTTCATTTAATTTAACATAAAATATAGTTACTTTATATTACAGTGAACTTTATATATTAATTATATTATAATATTGAAATGTATGTTTGATAACTTCAGTGTACAGATAAGGGCGGAGCCAAAAAAATCTTTACATGGGCAAACTTTTATTGATTTAAAACAAACATCTGTCATGATTTTACGACACTCATCGTATTTTATAAGAACATTTGTCGTGTTTTTTGTGTGTTTTAAAACACTTGTTTTAAGATGTTATGTACGTATGAATTTTTTTATGTTTAGCATAGGATCTAGACTGTAATTTAAGATAGCTAAAAAAGTGGCATTAGTGTGTGCTTATTATGTTCCAATTATTATTGGGAGGAGCATTATTAATTTAAAATTAAATATACTCCCTCCGTTCTCATTTATTTGTCCCTTTAAAATATTATACTCGAATTAAAAAAATAATTGGGATATATTAGTTTTAAATAGATAGACATTTTTACCCTTCAATTAATATATATACATTTATGTTGGGACAACTAAAAATAGTTGTTGACTAAATTAATAAAAGATAATTATAAGTTTGGAAAAGATGCATTTAATACTCTATTAATTTCTTAAAGTGACAAGTAATTAAAAACGGATAAAGTATACCTAAACGACAGATAATAATTATTAGATAAAGATACTAAAAATATTTATTTAATGTATGTTTTTTATATTTGCTTTGAGAGAAAACAAGGGTAAAATTAGATAACAAGAGATCGTAACACACTTGATTTTTATTCGTTCAAGAAATAACTTTTTTTCATATAGTTGGATATATCTGATCAAATTCTACGCAAATTATTGGGATCAAGTACTAAAATCGATTGAAGTGAGTACGTAGTAGACCTAACGGTCTCTTCTTCTTCCTCTCTCTCTCTCTCTCTCTCTCTCTCTCTTTTTCACTTCTTCTTCCTCTTGAAGCTTCTTCATTTTTTAACTTCCACAACTATATCCAACCAAGTGTTCACCCCCTTCTTTACCGTAAATCTTGATAGAATTTTTTCAAAGCAATATTATTCGAGATTCAAGACTCAGATGCAAGACCAACTTCAGATTCTTCCAGATCTGGAGTTTATCTCTATACCCGGAGTTGTTCTGGGCCTTTTCTCAGTTTTCTTCATCTTTCCGAGACAATCTATGGGACGATAGATACTCCCACGGTCTCGTAGATTGTTGATTTCTAAGAAAGGTGATGAAACTGAGCTTGCTACTGCTGTTCCAGGATCTCGGAGAAGCTGCTGCGAAGAATTTTATCATGTATTTATTTTTTTACTTTTTTTGTGTTGTTTATACAGTCAGGGTGTGGACTTTTATACATGTATCATGGTGTTTACACCATTGTATAACTTTTATTTTTTTTGTATTTGCGTTTTATCTTTTGATTGTAATGATTATTTTATGATTAATAGGTAAATCTTTATTTAGCAAAAAAAAAAAGTACTAAAATACGGGCATACTAAAGGGATAACGTGGCTATGGCTGCGATTTGAAAAAAGAAACATTTTTCTTAAAATGAAGCGGAAAAAATACTTTTATCTAACGATATAACAATTGTTCTGTATAATATTTATTACCATTTGTTCTGCATAATATTTATTACGCTAATGGAAAGGAAGAAATTATTCTTTCCCTACTTACTTTTTAAGCTAAAAACCTTGCTACGAGTGATTTAAAAAAAAACATTTGATTGTAAGAAGGATAAAGGAGAACAAAGACTCATAAAACGAGTGGAGAGGAAAGGGACGGGTGTTTGTAGTAGCTTTCAACCTTTTTGGTTCGAGAGATAACAAAGAAAAAGTTCTTTTTTTCAAAGTACAAAGGCGATGGGAAAATGTTGGTTTGGTTTGTGAGTTTTTTGTGTCCCATAATAGAATGATGTCCCCTTTGCCTCTTTCTACCCCCCTTTCCCTTCGGATAGTTCTGATATGGAGTTGGTCAATTGGATAATGTGATCTATAACTGGTCATATTACTACAAAATAAGGAAAGAGACAATTTTATAATGACGTGTTAATTTTGCACTACAAAGTTCATGTAAACCTGATTCATATCAGAAAAATTATTTCCCTTCCTGCTTTCTCCCTCCCCTCCACTCTTGGTGCTTGGTGATGGATTTAAAATGTGGGATAACGACTGCTTCATATTGTGAAAATTATAAATTCTAACTATAAAAAAATATTTTCATAACCATATTTAATTTGGAAAATCAATATAAGTTGATCTTAATTGGTAAGAGTTTGACACGTCTTACAAAGTTTCAAGTGTTCAATTCGCGGCCGGTGTTGGTAGGTAATCTGTAAGTACCCTTGTAAGCGACATATAGTTCCTAGGGCTTGCTTTGGTCCGTGATGGTGACCCGAGCCGAACTCACCCACATTCTTTGTTACCACAAAAATTGTTACAAATGGACTTGTATCTAACTTAATCTCTCAAAATGGGAGAATTGTTCAAGCCTTATATATTGCAAATATGCACACAAACTAGTCGATGTTGGATCTTTAACACACCCCCTCATGGGAAGGGTTGGACATCTGGACCGTGAACAATAATACGGGTCCATCATCGAAGTAAGTGGCTCTTATACCATGTTAAAAATGAATTTAAGTCTAACTCTATCCCTCAAAAGGTACCTCTAGAGGGGAAGAATTGTCCAAATCTTATATATTACAAATATACACACAAACTATTCGATATGAAATCTTTAACAAAAATATTTTGTACGAAAAAAAATTGAAGTTACGATATAAGTTTTAAATCAAAACAAACCAAACCAAACCAAACCAAAGAACATATCCAATGTAACTAATAATAAAAAAGACAATGGGTATCTAACTAAGGCCCCTCTGGGTGTGAAATATGAATGAATGATTGGAAGTGCACCGCTCTTTGATTTTAATTTGGGGATTGGGGTCCATATTGACGCGCCTGTGCTTCCTTTTCACTCTTTATTTAGATTTTCAATCATTAAAGAAATAATATACAAACTAAGGGTGGCAATGAGGGCGGATTGGGGCAGATTTCTAAATATTCAAACTCGTCCCGCGCTATTGATCTGCCTCTCTGCTCTGTGACTCGCAACGGGGCAACACTTATCGCCCCCCGTCCCACCCCGTGTAAGTTGGGTCTGACCCGCCCCGACCCGTCCTGTCATATTTTTCAAAAGTAATATAATTAGTATATATTTTCTTTTCATAAGTATACTTACCATATAATATATATATATATATATATATATATATATATATATATATTATTGTTTTCAAAAGGGTCGAGCAGGGACAGGGGCGGAAAAAACATCATATCCAAAGCTCGACCCAGTTACGTCCCACGGGGGCAGCCTCTGTCCCGCCCCGTTTCGGGGTAGGACTGCTCCAAACATGAACGGGGCCGGGCGAGACACGGGCCAAATTGCCATCGTTTTTTTTTTTTTGCTAAGAAAATACAATAAAGTCTTCTTCCATCTCCAAAGAAAATAAATAAATAAATATTTCCTCCCCTACCCTATATACCCCCTTCTCATTATGGGTTGATTGCTCAATACTCTTTTGGATTTGGACATATTGAGAAATTATTAATTATCGAATCAAATTTGATAGAAAAACAGCTATTGTCTCGAGTTTGAAATTTTTGGTCTGAAATTCAGACCATCCTTAAATTAAAAATCAAATTCTGGATAACACAATACTCACTCCATTCCTAAATATAACTCTTTAGACAATTTGAGAAAATTAAGGAAGTTGTACATTCCACCTAAACTTCCAATACTACCCCATCCTCCCTCTCTTTCTCTCTCACTTCTATATTATAAAAAAAGGAAAATGTTGAGAGTATAATTGAAATGAATTGTTGATACCTAACAAAAGAACCTTAAACGACAATTAATTTGGACTCCTAGATTTCTCCTAAACGATAATTAATAAGGAATGGAGGGAGTACTTAAGAATTTATATAAAGACTCAATCTAAGTAGAGTTTATATCGAACCAAACTCATAGTAGAAAAAATCCAGGTACACCCATATGATCGTTTAAGACAAAAAAAAATAGTCAAGAATTGTATTAACGTAGGAGCCTGAATCAGGTGAGGAACATTTATTCAGTTTGTACTTGCAGCACTATGGGATAAATTAATTCACCTCTTATTTTATGAGAATGAAAGTTTTTTCTTGGAAAAATATTATTCATTCTAAAATAGTTGTTTATTCTTTTTTTTCCAGACAAAACTCGACAATCAAATAAATTTATCTAATAATGTACAACTATTACGCACGTACATACATACTAAATACCTGTTTTGCATACAATACAAAACCAACTACCCTCCACCCCAACCCAACACACAAAACAACAGATGGGTCAAAATCTCAGCCAGTCAACTCAGTGAATTATTGCTTTGATTTGAATGTCTTACTGATAAAGCTAGATTTCCTCTCAAAATCTTTGGACTATTGTGATGCTTTCTAGTCTTTGTTAATGCTTGTTAGGAAAATCAATTCTTGGAAGCAATTAAAAATTTACTGCTAATAGTATTTGTATTACCATATCAACCTTAGTGCCCATGCAGGGACGAAGACAGGGCGGGGGGAAGCAGTCGCCCCTCAAGATTTTTAAAAATATTACTAGGTATAGTAAATTTTATATGTAGTTTAGAAATTTTTATCAGTTTTACCCTCCCAATAATTTTTTTTGTCTTTTTTATATGTAGTTCGACATACTGTTGCAGTTTCGCCTCAAAATCAAATTTCTGACTTCATCCCTGTTCCCATGCCATTATTGGAAAGTGTTAAGCAAGTCTTAGGCTTAGATTTTGTGCTCAAAACAACCATAGTTAAATCGAATATAATACTCTTTGCCTGCTTTTACTCATCATTTAGCCTTAAAAAAAAACCAACTAGTTATAAATTATAGTAATTGTTGTTCAATAGTTGTTGAAGCATTAACTGTTAATAGTGTAGGGTTGAGTTATTGAGGTAGTTCGGGTTGACTTGATTAGCGTTGTAACAAAATATTTGACGTTAAATTTGTTTTTAGCAAGTGCTATAAAAATTGAATTTAGCCATAATTTTTTTTTATTTGATGTACGAAATTTTTTGCGTTCTACATTTGTTATCGGACTGAACATTATCATGGTTTTTTTCATTTTCTAATTTTCAGTACAAGTGAGACTCCAATCGGAAGTGTCCTAACCCAGTGGAGCTTGGCATTGCCCACGACCGTGAGGTTGAGGGTTCGATACCCACCTCCTACGTAAGGTTTAATAAATTCTGCCATTCTTGGGCTCTCCCTGTGGGGCCGCCTCCCCTGTGAGGTAAATAAATAAATAATGCTTGTAAAGTTTACCATTTATTGGGAAGAAGGCTTAGCCAGTGCCCAATAATATACAGATTTTGTGCAATTCTTTTCGAATGACGATGCCTATCAAGTTGTTTTTTTTTATTTCATTTCCATTGAAGATTATCAAGTTAATATACTAAGAAAAATGCTAACCTATCTGGAGTTTAATAAATTATTAGATACCTAGGAGCCTATACCGAATCAGAATACTATACAATAGATTAGACGTAGCTTTCATATGAAGCAGTTTTATCTTGGTAGGTGACTAAGTTTAAAAGTTATATCCAAACCAATTAATACAGTACACGTAGGACAATATTTTTCTCAGTATATATTATTTTATTATCAATTGTCAAATTATTTCAGCGAATTTTTTTTTTAAAAAAAAGAATAATAGTTTACTTGTGAAATGATAACTTATTTTTTTTATAAAAAAGAAAGTATTTTAAACGGTTTGAAAAAAATCATTGAGACTCAAACTCTTTTTGAATTAAGAGTAATATTGGATTGAGTCTCAATATAAAATTTCTAATCACCGTTCTAGACTAGTCTCAAGTGAATAAAAAAATCAAATTCTTTTTTTGATTAGTGCTCATAATGTAAGACTACTAGTATCCCAGAAAAATAATTCAAAATTATTTGTTTCCTTCTCAACCTAAAATTTTTATTCGAATCAAAGAGAAATCTAGAGTCCTCTTGGACCTTTGGGGAAAAAATTCAAGGTGGGATCAGGTCCCCTATGGGGACGTGGCCCACCTCCCTCTCACATAAATTCTGCAGAGGGCCACGCTGTAAGATATTTTCAGTGGCTCTACGTAGATTTATGTGAGAAGAGAAAAGCGCCACGCGTCATGCGCTGCCCCACCCTGAGACACGCCCGGACCTTTGATACATGTTTCAGTAGAAGTGTTCTTCTAATTTTAATATGCCAAGTTCAACACTTTTGTGCTTAAATACAAATTAAGATAAAATATTTGTAAAAGCTAAGGATGTCTTTTTACAAATTCTAGAGAAAAGCAAGGTAGAATGTTTCTACTTTTAGAACCATTTTTACTTTATATATATATATATATATATCCTAAACGAAGTTCGAAGTTCAAAAAACGAACCAAAAACTCTACAAAATTCAGAGACCATAAATATGGCGTCGCGTTCTGGTTATACTTGGGGCTTGACCGGGCAAGCAACTGCTACTAACTATGACTACTAACCCAGCAAAGGGCAAAATATTTGGTGTCATTTTTTTTACCCAGGCTCGTTGTCAGATTTTTTTCTCGGCAGTCTTAAAAGACATTGATGCACTGAAGGTTCGCCTCACCAAGGCCGGAGTCTTGCTAGAAGACTTGATGCCGAAGAGACCAGCACCTGAAGATCCATTGCTTGCAACGTCTGAGGCATGAATTCCACTCCTGACCCGAGCAGTACTTGGTCCGGATGCTTCAATTCCATTTGAAACTTCGTGGAACTGTCGGGAAAAAACAGATTTAAGAGGTCATATATCCTATCCAAAAATAGAGACTATGAGATTAGCGGAAATTAGCGTTAGACTATGGCCCGAGCCTAAGATAACTCCCTGTTCAAAATATATTCATCCACTCTAAAATTTATAGAATTAACCATGTTTCTGACCTCTTTCTGACCCCTCTTTTTTGAATAATCAAACGAGAAACGGGTTCCAGAATTACTGATTTTGGCCGTATTTACATGAAAATTGTGAGCAACAATCCTATCCACTAGATAGAGAAGCTGCAATTTCTTTAACAAAAACATGCCAAAGCTATTTCGAGCAACTACTATAAAAGAGAGTTCCTTACCTTGGCAGATCCATTAGAGGGGAGATGGTGGTTCCACCAACAAATTCGCAGGCAAGGATGCACCCTGCCAAAAAATAAAAAAAATAAAAATTTAAGAAGGAACGAAAAGCTAAAAGCTGGATGAAAGTATTTGAGGAACATTTCCTAACAAAACCATCTGTCCATCCAAGAAAGCCCACTACTGCTATCAAGTCTTGACAAATTATTGTCTTCATTTTCCTATTCTTTCTTTTTCCAAATAATCCGGTTAACTCAACACAATGATCACTAGAATGGAAAGCGAAATGCCTAAGCATGGCACGAGATGCTAACAAAATAAGTTATTATCCACCGAAATGAAAAATATTATATCCAGAAGAAACCATTCGCAACATACTAACCTTGCAGTCGTCCTTTTATTAATGCATATTAAGCACAAGTTCACGTCACTCGCAAAAGTTTTTGATATTAATATATCAAGACAGGCATCCCGCTAGAATAATAAAACGGACTGGTCCATACTTTGATCTGATCTATCATCACAAGTTTGCACTAAAGAAAATTTCATACGATCAGGTTTCTTAAGATTCCTTTTACATGTCATTTCAGAGTATACTTCAGATCACCTTCTTGCACTTATTCAACTTCCTTGTGCATGAACTTCGTTTCTATTGAAAATTGGTAAGGCAAACAGCCTAGATAAGACTTTGCACACTACACAACGAGAGACATTATCTGTATCGAACCAGCCAGTGGCCTCCTAGGACATATAAGCAACTTTATTGTTGGTCCTTGGCTCATGCTACGTATCTAATTTCCTCAGAGTATGTTTTTTTTAACGAAAAATAAAAACAAAAAGGTCTCTCCTAACACTCAGATCACCCAAATGCTAGATGATGCACATGATATATTCTCACCGTTGGTAGTAATTTCGAAAAGAAGCTTTTAATGTGATCTACCAATGAAATGAAAAGACTAGTGTTCTCTGGAGAAGATTTAAACATACCCTTGAAGGCGTAACTTGGGGTAATTCAAGGGCAGGTCTGGATGAACTTGATGCGCCCCTCTAAAAGATAAAATATACCACTTCAGAAGGAAACATCAATAAAAATACAAAATGCAATTCATCAATAGAAGAGAGTCAAATCCTGCCTCAATTGGTTCCATGGTTTCACGGGTTTGAAAGCTCCGTGCAAAATTAAGCAATTTACCCAAATTTCCAATTGTTTCACCCTGCATAAGAAACAGTAGACACCACCGTGATTACTACATTGAAAACTAAAAAGAAACACATGGACATACAGACTTCTCAGAAGGCAAGAAAAACATTACCTGTTTACCTTCTATGCTACTAATTTTGTTCTCCTGTATCATAAAATGGGAAATTGTCTTCAGGTCCAGAACTAAATATGAGATGCAATCAAGTAACAAAATACTATTCAAAAGAGCAAACGCTGCAAGGTTAACGAATTACCAAGGATCGAACTGCACGATGAACTGATTGGACATCAGTACCCATCTTGCTCACACCACCTTGCAGCTTAGAAACCTACATGGTAATTACATGCTCAATGATTTAGTAAGGAATGTTAAACCATGAGAGAAAAAAGAAAAGTTAACCATTAATTTCATCACACCTCGTCTTTTGTGGCAGCTGTATTATCTGCGCATTCATTTACTTTGGAATCAACATTATCAATTTTTGAAGATAAGTGCCGCTTGGTAGCCTGGAAAAACAAGGAAAATCTTAGCAAGGTATTTAAATGATTTGATGTATTTTATTTCAGGTTTATGTTAGAGTTTACTAACCTAATGAACATGCAACATATCATTTTCAAAAAATGTTCAGAGTCTTATTATATGTCAAACGGACACCATGAATGTGTTACTCATCTAATGTTCCTTTGAACTCCCCCTAGATTAAAGGGGAGTACAGATGTGTCTGCTCTGGAATTTAGTCGTATTTATGTTGCAAGACTGTTGAAACATCAATTTAAAGTGAACAAAGCAAAAAAATGGAAAATATCATAGCCTGACCAAAAAAAAGTTGCAGAAAAGAAGCAAAAGATACTGGAAAAAGAATGTAGGAAACTTAATGCAAAAAAACGCATTGGAAGTTGGAACGAACACTACAGAAGTTCACTTTTAAGTTCTAATCAAGTTATGATAGGGTTCTCGGAGGAGTTTAGATAAGGTTTCCATAATTACTGCAATATTTCCACTATAACTCTAAAGAGACACCCAGAGACTTGCAAGATGCTACAGAAGCCTATTATTCTGATGGAATATTCTAAACCTTGAAAACTCCAGAAACTAATACTTCAATAGTCAGCTACCTAAAAGATGATTGTTACTATAACTATCACCAGTATGCATGACACTAAATGCTGAGGTGGATCATTTTCTATGAACTTTGCTAATAGAAAACAAATACTGAAAAGAGAATATATGACAACTAGCAGAATCAAATTTGAGACTATGTCAGACATATGCTCACCAAAATGCTGACGAAATAAAAGGGTCATAATGCATTAGTTGCAAGACAGACAACTAAATTAAAAACAGATGGCCCTAACTATGCAATCATGCCTTTTTTTCTTCTTTTGTCCTGGCTGGATATACAGCAATCATATCAGTTATGTATTATATTGATATTCTTCTCGAATAAAAGAGACAGTATAGGGTAGAAAAGCACTTACCGAAATTGATGAGTAAACACTCTCGAGCTGTTTAGACACATTGCCACATGCATCAGACAGACTGCGACGCGATGCAAACATCATATCAGAGAGTTTCCAGCCCTGGAAGCATACACAAGGTTTCAGATTTTCTTTACCAACATCATTCAATAGACAAACAACCGACAAAAAAGGGGGGAGAGAGAGAGATTAAATTTTAAAGAAAGAAAATAAATAGAGAAACACAGCCCCATTGTCATCTTAAGACTTCCCCGATTCATGTAGTAACAATGCAAGAAAATAGACGCCTCCTATTATAAATGTAGATCTCCGTTATAATAGAAGTTAAATTAAGATTGTACAAGAGTGGCTAAAGAAGATATTAAATTGAATGAATATGTTATTCATATTTAAGAAACTTACTATCTACTCATAGATATATTCTGGTGGATGAAAATGTGAAAAGAAATGACAGTTGATGTAGGTTCATGATTTATATATCATCATGGGCCCCCATTGACTGAACATTACCCATAAATCAACATAGGAATTAATTTAACTGCAGACTTGAGAATTAATTTCCCTGATTGCAAAGGTTAAAGAATTTTCAAGGTAAATTCAGAAAGAACATCAAGCAGTAGGCAGATAAACAGTCTATGACAAGCTATACAAGTAACTGCAAACTCAAGAATTAATTTCCCTGATTGCAAAAGGTAAAAAAAATTGAAGGTAAATTCAAAAAGAACATCAAGCAGCAGACAGATAAATAGTCTAAGACATGCTATCCAAGTAACCTCTGTGTCATTTGAACCCCCCACCCGACATGGAAGGAAGGTAGTGTGATTCAGAAGGTTGCATAAGGTTTTACCTTCCACCAAATATAGCCATATCCAACAACTACGATGACAATAACTACACTGTATCTGCCAGAACCTGCAAATGATATCATTACAAAACAAATGATCAAATATCCAATAAATTACAAAAGTTGGTAACTGAAATGATGTTGAAAAGCTATGAGGTAGATAGCTCTTAAAGCTGGTAAATGGAAACCGATCCAATAACCCCAGACTGCTACTGCACCATAATTGCTGGGCATTACACACTAAACATGATCAGAATATAGGTACTCACTCCAATTAACAAGATGATGGATCAATCAATGGAATTATTCCAACTTCTATAACAGAAAGGACTAAAAATTAAAATAACTATTTGGCGGTCTAGCAGGGCAGTGGTATTGGTGAACCCACTTACAGAAATCACTGAAAGAAGGCCTCCCAATTACATAAAAACTTATTAATAGCAGGAAGTTTTCTACAGCATAAAAGCCAATCTTATTTAAATAACCACAAAGAGTGTCACCATTCTTGTGGGAAAAAAAAAGTGGCAGTATGGTATCAAGCAAAATTCACATCTTGCATCAAAGTATGCATTTGCTCAGAAAAGATATCATAGAACATTACAGAAACATCAAAATTATGGGCAAATCCAGAAGAATGCCAAAATTATCCAATAGAGTGGACATGAATATGTTTGCTTTGAGAATTTCTTAAACAGCAAACCTGAACTAGTTGAAGTTACAATTGTAATTGGCCTGTTTGACGCCAAAAGCTGCAGCTCCTCCCGAAGGCTATTAACCTGTCCAGATCAAATATTTTACATGCTATGTCAATCAATTAAAAATTTTAAGGAAAGAAATTAGATAAGTGAATTTGGAGGTCCATTAAGAATATGATGGACCTACAGAGGTTCTTAAAACAACATTATACTTTCAAAAGTTGAATAATGCATTTGTCAGAGTTTAAATAAAGATGACGACTGAAAACTAGATTGAAACTTATGATTCTTTCTAAATTTTAAATGTCCCAAAAGTTTTGAAGGTATACAACTGCACATTTATCCAGAAATGAAGCAGAACTTAGCCTCGATAGTTTAACGATACAACTCAATCCAGATGTTGATTAAAGTGTATAGCATACATCAATTTACCAAATCCAGAAGTCATCTCACGGCATTTAAAATTCTCATCTATCTACCAGTTTTTAGATTTCCGCCTTCACTGCATTAGATGGATGACAGCTGCTGCGACAAATTCTAATAGTTATGCAGAAACGTTCTACTTAGATTGAATGAAAATCCTACGATTAGACCAACTAATGTGGTATGAAAACTCCGACTTGAGAAAAACCAGGTGTAGCGGCAATTGCCAAGCATTTCCTTTCTTAGTGTTAACAAAGTGGAGCTTTCAACGAGGCACAAAGTTTTACAAGTCCACAATTATCCAAAACCATCAACCCACAAAAAAAATAAACAGACCAGTAAAAGAATTGGAAAAATATATGGTAGGAGAAAATATCAGGAATGGTACATATAAAAAAATCACACTCAGATAGACAAAAAGAGCCGAGGAACAGCGAACCTGTTGCATCAATGTTGCATTATTTTTTGGTTTGGCATTTGAAGTAGTAGAACCTTCACTTTTAAGTTGCCTGAAGGCAATCTGCAATAAAAGACTAATAGTTAGTCCATGCATATGAAGCATAATAAAGGATCTCAATCAAGATAATAAACTAAAACTCCTAATCACAAGAATTTCAATATAATACTGTTATCCAGTTTCTGTAAGCAAAAGTAACCTTTAAGGCACCCGAGAAAAAATCAGATACATTTGATGAACGTCCTTCTTTGACTAGAACTGACCCTACAATACCTGAAAAATCGTAAAATTTACCATTTATTAGGGGATAAAAACAGGGCACGCCAATAACTTCAAAGGAACAAAAATCCCGAATCAAATAGTAAGTTTGGGCAAAAGTTGTAACAAAAAGCGAATCAGAGAAGGCATTTAACTTACAAACGGACTCCTCATCTACTAATCATCAAACAGTGCATAGAAAAGAGATAAGGTTATTGCAAAATCACAGCTTTAAGGAAATTAACAAAACTCTTTCTATCTTAAAACTATACTAACTAATCCTCTGTAGCTAAATTATGCGTACCTCAAAAATTAAATATGAGAAGTGACAAACTTGCTCAGAGAAGTTTCTAACTGAAACTATAGTTCACTCTGTAGCTAAGTTGTGCATACCTCAACAGCACTATACCAATGCAATTTACGTCTAAAAAGGAAAACATAATACCAAATTTCTCTCGGATCGATTTTATCAAAATCCTCTGTTCCCTCCCCAAAACCTCGAGTACACGGTGCAAATATATGCAGTTAATGTAAAGCACAAAAGCATTACAACAATAATAACATACCCCATTAAGTCCCCAATAATTGGAGTATAGGCGGGATGGATAGAAGACAAACCTAACATTTATCAATAAATGCACAAAGTGGCTGCGGCCAGAAAGCACAAAAGCATTAATAACATAAAATTTACTACATATTAGCTAAGGATCACAATTCACAAATACATACATAATAGCTAAGGATCGCAATTCACAAATACATACACAGTAAAAAAAAACTAAATCTTTCAACCAACCCTACAGAATAATTTCAAAAAAAATTACTCAGATAACAAACTTGCCCAGCAAAAGTGGTTTCCATCATACACTGGCAAAACCAATGTACCTTCCCTATAATTAAAAAAGACTACCAAGCTGCCCGTAATCATACAACACCTTAATACTACAAACCTAGGGTTTTATCAAAAAAACCAATTCCGTTCACCAGACATCTTAGTACAAACAGACAATAACATAATCAGTTAAGTCCCCATAATTGGGGTATGGGCGGGATAGATAGGAGACAGACCTAAACTTTATCAATAAATGCACAAAGTGTCTCGCTCACATAATACCACTTAAACATACCCCCATACATCTTAGTACTCGAAAAAAAATCAAGAAAACTGTGACTCGATACTAATCACAATAATCTTAATTAACAATTCATTAGCTAAAAATTCACAATAACAAATACAAATTACACTGACACAAGAAAAAACCAAAATAAAAAAATAAAAAAATTGATAAATAACAATTAAATACCTGCTCCAATGAGGATCGCAAGCTTGCCTAAAGGTAGTGCCATTCGCAGCCGATATGGAATTAATCGATAATCAATTTCAATATTAATTACGTAATAAATTCACCAATTAATTCTTTCTTCAGTTCTTGAGAGAAGAAAGCCGACTTGGGGAACAAGGTTTCAGCTCATAAGAGTACAACTGAAGAAGTAACCCTTATTTTTTATTTTTTTTTAATTTATGGAATTATTATTGTTCTCGAATCTCGACTAAAATACCGATTAATTGGGAAAAAAGGTATTGAAGTTGAAATAAATTACAATTTGTTATCCTATATTTATTGAGTATTTTAATTGACTCCCCAAGAGAAAATATTTTGTCTCCAATGGCCCCAAATAGAAAAAAATGGTCTACTTGCAAATTTGACGAAATGAGAGTCTCTAGATTTTCTAGTGCATTATTTTCTAATACAGTAATGACATTGTTTCGTATGTAATGAAATTATTGGGTCAGAAAAAATTCATGTAATTTGATTGTGGAATTATTGTTCACGTTGTCTTAATTAATTGAAAAATTAATCATTGTGTCAAGAAAGGCTTGGCTTAGAATTTTTAAATCAAAATAATTTGTAGGTTGGACACTCCAATTTTGATAATGGTAATATTTTTTTATAAAACATTGAAAAGTAAAATAGTTGACATTTAATTTGTTACGAATGTGTAATATAATTTCATTACTCTCCGACTAAATTGAATGTTTAATTTTTATTTTAGTTTGTCTTCAAATGAATGTTTATTTTCTCCTAAAAATATCATAACTAAGGATTGAGCCCCATAAGAGTTTTCTCCCAAAGGCGCCTAGGGTTTTCCTCGGCCACCTAAGGTTTTCTGACTCGTATGAGGTTACAACCACATCGAAACTTGTTTTTAATGCTTCTCGGGTCATTGCATCTAAAGCTGCATGTCGAGTACAATGACTTTCGACCGTCGAGATGAGTTTGCTCTATCACTGGTCTCTTCTGGTCGGATTGTGGTGGTTCTACCTAGTATATTATGAACTGAAAACATGCATCTTGAGAGCAACTAATTAATATTATGAATTTACAGGATTTATGTTGAAGTGTAACTGTACCTAGTTGTCGACAAATTAGTTAGATCAAATGTGAATATACATGTATTAGAATTTAGACTGGATAAAAAAAAATGACCCCGACCATTGCTACTAGAAGCAAGGAATGAAGAAAACAAGAAGGGAGCTTGCCTGATATCACGTGCACAATATGAGGGAAGCATATTTTTGCTATAAGACCAACCAACAAAATTTAATTTAATATAGTTCACATTTGCGACTAGGTTCAGTTGACGATTGGAAATACTAGTAAAAAAAATTGGTCAAACACGTGCTAACGAAAATATTATTATATTCCATTCACCAAATATCAAACTATAATAAACCCGGTTTGAATTCTCTACTCCATCTTTTTTTTTCCAAACAAGTAATTTATAGTTACAAGATATTGTATTCGTCATAATAATATAGTGTTTGAGTATTTAATTCGTATTTCTAAAGACCAAGAGTTAGACAGGGAAAAATATATAGGAGATGAATCGGTCAATTGTTTCAGGGACGAAGCCATAAATTTAGAGTTGGGGGCGAAAACTGCAACAGTATGCCGAACTATATAAAAAAGCTGCAAAAAAAATGTTGAGGGCGAATTTGATAAAATATTCCGATCTACATATAAAATTTACTATATCTAATAATATTTTTAAAAATTTCAGGAGGCGACTGCCATCCCGCCTCCTTGTCTTGGTCCCTGAATTGAACTCGGCGTCGCTCCCTACTCAAATAATCAGACCCTATGCATGAAAATGGAAGGCCCCTAATATATTTTGTGAGTGGGGAATGGAGTTGTGACCATTAGAGATTCCCCACATCCCAGCTTCTCACTAGACAGTAGGTACAACCTCCGTCCCAAATTATTTGCAACATTTCATCTTTTGAAACATCTCAAATTATTTGTCACGTTTAAAAAACCTAATGCATCTTTACTATTATTTTCGCAGTCTTACCTTTAATTTATTACTCAACTAACCATTAATAATAAGTTTCCAGTCATTAATTAAGGGGTATTTTGAACTTTTTTCTCATATTAATTGATTTCCAATTATTTCTTTAATCTTGATAAAAATGTGAAATGTTACAAATAATTTGGGACGGAGGTGATAATATATTGCCATCATGCCATGTATATATTCAGTTGCGAGTTACTAGTAGTTGCTTGAGGTTAATGTGTTTCACCGAAGGATCAGCCGTCCGTTTCTGTCATGCACCATACTCTAGCGGGTCCGGAACGCAATTCATAAATTTAATATTAGATACGATTACTTACTTGGTAACTATATTCGCTACACAAAAATGGATATATTGAGGTGATCATAAATATTTAGACTTATATTATAGACTAGTCAATCATTTTAAATCTATCGCATATGGGATGATATATCACAGTTTCCATAAGGGCTTCTTTTATTTTGTATTTTTAGGGACAGGTACACATATAAACACAATGGATATCCAATTCAAAAGTTATAGATCTGAGTAAGAAGTGTTTTGCTTACCTTAATAGCTATCTTAGTATATCCCACAATGGTTCTAAAAAGAAATTTGGAAGAGCAAAATATAATTGCAGCCAAAACATTTTTGTCTATTTAGAGTGCTTTGACTAAAATCAAGTGCAAAATTTTTTATTTACCTTTTTACTATTTTATGCCAATTACTTTGTCTGATGTTTATGTACACTAGCAAAAAAAAAATCTTCGGTAAATCAATATAACTAATTCAATAAGAATATATGCAGAATAAATCTAATAATGTGACATTGTCAACACGTAAAATTATCATAAGCAAACACTTGAGATCAAAAGTAAAACTGTTTGTACTTAATTCAATTGTCTGTATTAGCCAAAATTCTTCATTTTTTTTTTCCGGGAAGAAAATTACTAGTTGGCCTATTTTCAGGAAGGACATTCGAATTTTGAAGTCTGCCTTGGCTTATTATAATTTGGGGTTGGAGCGCTGCTGCCCGACCCTTCTTTTTTTGTGCTTAGTCCGCCTCGTATTAAGATTTTGTTTGGTTCGCGAAAGGAATGGGGAGGGGGAAGTGACATTAATTACTTTTTTTTAAAGAAATGAAGAGTGAATTAAAGGAATTTTATTTGATAAAATGGAATGAGTAAATTAAGAATATTTTTCTTATTTAATTATAGAATTTTATTTGTTAGAATGGTTATTATACTCCTATTCTAGGAGCCTTGTTTTATCTTTTTTGATAAACATCTTAACCCCTCTAAATTTGGAGGGGCTATTTTACTTATGTGTTCACCTCTCAATTTACTTTTACTTCTCCGAACACCCACATCCAATCAATAAAAATAAGTTATTTACCTCTTAATTTATATTGCTAGTTAAAATATCAAAAGTATTTTCTTAAATAGAGACTCGCATACCACTAATTATATTTAAGAGAGTAATATTCATATTTTGACTAAAAAATATTCCCTCCATTCCAAGATAGTGTTTTTTTTCTTAACAGAAAAATTGTATATTATTTAATATCATTCCAAGATAGTGTTAATATTGGACTTTTCACACACATTAAAAAATTTCTAAAGACAATAAGAGTTAAAATTAAAAGATTAAATATTTTCATTAACTATTCCTTGAAAATTGGAATAGTAGTTATAAAATTAGTAAAGAGAGTAGTAGAAATGGTAAAAGTTCATTAAGTCGAAATGTTAACATTATTTTAAGATAAATAGAAAATATTTTTTTTTATTTTTATTTTTGGTATATGACTTGACTTATAATCTTATATTATATAATAGATCAGTTCAAAAAAAAATTATATAATAGAGGAAATAGTAGTAAATGATGATCATTATTTGAATTAATAGCCAAATAGGCCATCAACGTATTTGCGCTTAACCACTTTTATCATTTTTACCAAAGTTTAAATTTTTTTTGTCACTAATGTTTTTATGGGCAGCCATTTTGGCCCTTCCGTCCAAAACTTTGAAAAAATACGTTAAAATTGATGACATGGCCTAACGTTTCAATCCTCCTATCTCTCTTTGAAGGGTATTTTTGGAAATCAAAAATTCCCTCACCCTTAATCCCTTAACTCGGCTCCATTATTAAAACAAAGCTCCATTTTTGGATACAGAATCTTCTGGTGTATTAATAAAACTCAAATCCTCTCATCCCCCACCGCCCCTTCCCCAGTTAATGGGGCTAAAAGAGAAGGAAGAATGATGCTTGGTTAAATGGAGTATGAACAAAACAAATACTATAAGAGTTAATAGCTATTTATAGCACTAAACTATTTACGAATTTCTCTTTATGGTACTAAACTATTTTTTTATCTAAATATGTCACTCAACTATTTATGTTTATCTAAATATGGCACTCAACTATTTATGTTTATCAAAAAATATACAACCACCCATTTTTTGGGTGTTTTCCGGCTAGCGATGTCATGTGAGTTGCTTCAGAACATGAACAGAGGCGAAAAGGAAAAGAAATATTGAAACGTCGGGCCATAACCGCTAATTTGACTGCATCCGCTTTGCCCTTGCAACAACAAATTAAGCAGTTATCGCTCGAAGTTTCCAAGATTTCTTTTCTTTTTCGTCGTTGTTCATTTCCGAAGCAACTCACGTGACATCGCTGGCTGGAAAACACCCAAAAAATGGGTGGTGGTATATTTTTTGATAAATGTAAATAGTTGAGTGACATATTTAGATAAAAAAATAGTTTAGTACTATAAAGAGAAATTCGTACATAGTTTAGTGTTATAAATAGTTACTATTAACTCAATACTATAAATTATCAGATTGGAGAATAAATGAAATAATTTATGGCATATACCACTGCAAGTTGTTGGGCCATGTGATGGTTCATCTCCTCAAAACTATAATTTCTAGTCTCATGCTCCCTTCTTGTTTACAAGCTACCTCATGAGCAAAACGATAAAAAAACACCATGCAATCTATCTCAACACATAAAGCTAAAAATAGTGGTGGCTTAGATGCAAATAAGATTAATAACAACATTGGTTTTTGCCATCACAACCTTAATGGAGTTCTCTCATCTCTAGGATTGGACTTCATTGGAACGATCCATATTTTTTGTTAGTTTCTGGATATCATCAACCACAAAGACTCCTATGAGCATCCAAGTGAATAAAATAATTATGTGCAAAACAGAAAAGTGACCTCTACCTGTCCCAAATCACCCATTAATTTAAGATATGTGAGGGAATTAGGTGCGAGGAAGAATGGGTAAATAGAAGAATTCTAGGTTTCAATTTAGGAGAGAAAATGGAGCTTTGTTTTACAAATGAGGCTAAGTTTTCAAAAATATCCTTCGAAGAAAGAGAAGATGACTGAAACGTTATGCTTAGTCATCAATTTTAACAAAAAATTTCAAAATTTTGGATGGAATGACCAAAATGGCTGCCCGTAAAAATACTGAGGATAAAAAAAATTTAAACTTTGCTAAAAATGATGAAAGTGGCTAAGCGCAAATACGTTGATTACCTATTTGACTATTAATTCATCATTATTTTTGTCAAAAATGGTTTGTCTTTTACCTTCAAAAGTGAAAAACCGGTTCGTATTTTGTCGGTAAATTGGTGTATTTATTCCCAAATAATTTATAGATTGCACGTAACGTCCCAAAAGATTATTTCGAACATTAAAATCCTTAAACAATTTACTATTGGTATACAAGTTCATTTTCGTTCAAAAAATTGTTAGTCAACTGTTAATTCAATTTTTTTATCGAGTCAACGCAAATATTTTAAGGGGATAATTGGTAATCACAATTAAAATATCTCACCCCCTCACATTCCTAACCCCATCTCTCACCACCCCACAAAAAATGGTTCAACTACTCCATTGATGAAGATCAAAATGAGTTTTTGTAGTGAATATGTGATTTTGGCAGTGAAAGAGATAGAGAATGGATGGAATTTTGGTTTCGAATTTGTGTATCTTTTGGTTTTGCAATTGGGTTTCTACATTTTTGTTCTTTTTTTCCTGGTGTAAGTACGGATCGTGACAGTTTGCAATCTATAAGGGAATTTAAGAATAGTCGTGCTCGAAGTGGAACAAAAGTTGTAGCTTTCAAAAGCATATCCAAACCATTTGATTCTAACAAGACAGCAAATTCAGAATATAGGGTATATTCACGAAATGGAAGGTGTTTTATGGCATCAGCCATGGTCGAGGCTAAGGATTGAAACAATTGGAGGATATCATCACGTGTTCCAATACCAGAACCCAAGATAGAAACCTTCCATATCAGAAATGCAAATTTGAACTTGAAAAATGATATTCAGGAGATTGTTCAAATTGACCCCGTGGAGCCTTTCCAGGAAATGGAGTGGGTGGGGATGCGTCGGGTGAAGTGTTGAAGAAGAAGATGTAGGGGTGGGGATGCAAAATACCATAATTACCCTTTTCAATTTTTACTTTGACTCAATATTTTCATCCAAATTTATGTTGACGGTAACTTTTTCGACGAAATAACCTTGTATACCAATGATAAATTGTTTAAGGAGATTAATGTTCAGAATTAATCTTTAGGAACCTTAACTCTGACTATAAATTGTTTGGGGGACTAAATACATCAATTTGCCTATTTTGTCCGCCAAGTAAGAAAATACAATGGGAACACAAAACTAAAAACTAAAAAGTAAATAAATAAATACTCCCTCCATTCCAAAATAAGTTTTTTTTTTTTTTTTTGAAAATAAAGTTAACATTTGAACTTCAAAATTTTCCCAAAATAATATTAATATTTAGACTATCAATGAAGATTTAATGAACTTTTACCATTTTTACTCTCTTCTTACTTTTTTTTTAACCACAATTTTCATTTCCAAAAAGTAATTAATGATGATATATTAGTCTTTTGTCTAGACTATCAATGAATATTTAATGGACATTTATAATTTTTATCCTCTTCTTACTTTTTTTTAACCATAATTTTTATTTCTAAGAAGTAATTAATGAGGATATATTAGCCTTTTATCTTTGACTCTTATTGTTTTTAGGAATTTTTTAATCTACTTGAAAATTTGAAATGTTGATGATATTTTTGGAATGGAGGGAGTAATAAACAATTCGCCATAGATGACGATGTAGACTGATTGAAAGCTCAACGTTATTTATCACCCAAAAAAAGGAAGTTGAGAAAACGCGCCAAGCATAAACGTATACGTTTGAGCTACTCCATAACAAATTCTCTCTCTAAAAAATTCATCGAAGTTTTCATTATTTGTAGTCGAGACTTGAGAAGATTTTGGCAGAAATTTCAAAAAAATCGGAACAAAAATTCATCAGTTTCTGAAATCTGAAGCAGCTCGAAGCGAATCAATGGAAGCTCTGAAGAAGAAGAATCCGATATTATTATTATCATCATCGACGATGATGAATGAATTCAGAGCTTCTGCGAATTCATTCTTATCTCAATTTGAACCTGTATTGTTGCTTTTTGCGCCGATTCTTACTCTTGTTTTGGCTCGGATTTTTCACTCGTTTATTAATGTTATTCACGAAAGAGGACTTAAAGCTACAGTTCTAGGTCTCTTCATGAGCTTCATCAAGTAATTTCTTACTGTTTCTTAGTTGTTTTTTGTTACTTTATGTTTTTTTTACGATTTTGATTAACTTGGAAGCTTTGTTGAATTCGGAAACAGGTTAATGCCTGGTGTGAAGAGATATATTGATTCTGAAAAGCAGAAGGTTAGTGTATTAGAAATCTTCAATTCGATGTGATTTTATTGATTTATGTGAGATGAAATTGTTGCTGGTTAGAGTATTAGCACTCCTAGTAAGCAATTTGGTTCTAGACACTCATTTTTGTCGCAATAAGTATGATATGACGACGAAGTTTTAAATAAGTCGATAGTAAATGATCTTGACTTATTTCTTAACAGTTTGATTGAAAATCACCTATCGATATTGTGTCATACTCATCACTATAATCGGATCGCGTACAGAGTATTGGCTCTCTCAGCTGGAATTCTGGTTCTTGTACTTTTGTAGGTTGTGGATAAGTTGCAAGCTTCTGGTAAATCCAAAAGAGATGGCTGGAGATCTGAGTTGCCTCGTGCAGGACTTGGAGAAGGAGTTATAGAGAAAATGAAAGATGAGAAACAAAAGGATGTGGTTTGGCAGGGGAAATGTTCTGGTACAGTGTATGTGGAGATTCATATTTATGTTTTCCTAAGTTTAAAGACAACAAAAGTTGAAATTTGTTTGTTTTAGGCACCTACAATTAAATGCTAACTGCATATTTTCTTTGGTGCAGCTACATTGGTGGAAGTGAGAAAGAAGCACATTTTTCTTTGATAAATGAGGCATGTTCAATGTCAGTAAGATTTATCCTTTGCTTATCATAATCAAACTATTTGAGAACATAGGAATTATCTTGAAGCATGGTCCATATAGTTCGACTCTGATATATACTTGCAAAATGCAGTCAGAAAATTCTGGGCACTAGGATGCTAAAATGTAGATTTGGGAGATCTAAGACGGAGAATTTGTGAAAAATAAGCAGATTATGCTAACCTTTTTCTGTGCTAATGTTATATGTCTTGTATCGGAAAATCCTCAATGTTTAGTAAAAGTTTGTCTGTTGACTAGGTTTTATTTCCCTTATGGATCTCTCATGCTAGTCTCCCCATGCTTTGCGATGTTTTCCCTTTAAGACAATGATTTGCAAATCTCTTACACAAACTGGCGTTTATAAACTCAAGATTGTCATGCTAGTTATCTGCTCCTTCCGACTACTGACTAATCATCATTAGGTCTTGAGATCAGTATCTGCTCCCAATGCTGAAATAGTTCTGGCTTCTTAGTTAGCATCGAGACATTAGAACTCTATGCATAATAGAATGTACACAAACGTATAATCAGAATAGACTCCGTCTGTCACCCTTTTCCTTACTCTCGTCAAGACACTGCTAAACTCTCTTCTATCACGTGCAACATTTCCAGTGCTCCTATCTTACCATTTCATAATTTGTTCATTATGCTCTATATAGTATAAACAACTTTGGGGTAAAGTTTTCAAAAGTAAATTTGAACTTTAAACATTTCTCAAATTTATCTTCTAGATGATTTCTATTTACAATTTCTCTCCCATTGTTGTAGATATGCATCCATGAATAGCAATAGTAGCTTTTTGTTTTCTGGCCTCTTACTGCTTGTTGACCTATGCTTCAGGTTTTCACATACTAATCCACTACATCTGGATGTATTCCAGAGTGTTGTAAGATTTGAAGCTGAAGTGGTTGCCATGACTGCTGCACTACTTGGAAGCAAGGAAAAGACTTCTGGAGGACAAATTTGTGGAAATATGACATCAGGAGGGACTGAAAGCATATTAATGGCTGTGAAATCATCACGTGACTACATGAAAGCTAAAAATGGAATAACTAAACCAGAAATGTATGTATCTTGTCTAATTATTCTTTTTGACAAACGTTTTATAATCAAATTGTTCACTTCATTGATTCTATTCACAAGATAGGATAATACCAGTATCTGCTCACTCTGCATATGACAAGGCTGCTCAATATTTCAATATCAAATTGTGGCGAGTCCCTGTAAATAAGCAATTTCAAGCAGATGTCAAGGCTATTAAACGGCATATTAACAGAAACACAATAATGGTCAGGCATTTTCTTTGTTCTATTGTCTTACAAAACTTTTGGATGCTGAAAGTGATTGTGTGTGTGTATCTCTGTGAGTGAGTACAAAATGTTTTCTTCAAATTCGGATGTCTGGATTTTATCATCTCATTTTTCTATCGGAATAAAATTTTCCTTGCGAAATATATTACGGTACTTCTTAATTGGGCAACTATTTTCTGATGTTTCTGTTTTTTTCTGCTTTCCTACTTATAGCTCTCTTTCTCCTTTAGCCTAATTGAATCCAAAACTCGTGTCACTTTACAGATTGTTGGATCAGCTCCTGGCTTCCCGCATGGAATTATTGATCCAATTGAGGCATGTGATATGCTAAGCTTGCACTTGTTAAATATTTCCCTGTTACTTCTCAAAAGTGAATGAGAATTTCTCCTGTAGGAGCTTGGTGAATTAGCATGTAGCTTTGGAGTTTGTTTACATGTTGACCTCTGTCTTGGTGGCTTTGTGCTACCTTTTGCTCGTAAACTTGGGTAAGTTCATCTATATCCCCTGCCAGGTTCATGTTTGTCATTTACCAAGTTATAACTTGGGTGCTCTAAGCTACTTTGAAGCTAAATTATCATTTTTATATGAAGAACCTTCAATCTGTTCTACACAAGTTCTATATGTTTCTTCTTTCTACTAATAGTTTTGTTGGAGAATTCCTCTAAATCAAACTAGATGCAGTTTCATGGAGATATAATTCTGTATTTTTCTCAAGGTCTCTAAGGGCGATTTGCCACTTCGTAATACTATTTCTCTTTAGAAAAGAGAAGAGCATGTCACTTGTTACAATTGTCTCCCTATGATCACTTGTTAAGAAGAGCTAATTATAAGTTGTAACAGTTAAGAAGAAAATAATTAACTGCCTTGGAATTATGGAGTGTCACCTGATGTTCTGCTATCCCAGCTGAATAGTACATAATGGATTTTGAATAGTACATAAATGTATTTTGAACAGTAACACGCCAATCATCTTGTGTTCTGAAATTGCTCGTTTTAAATGCCATACAACAATGGTTGTTTGTTGATATGACAAATGAGGCTGCAATAAATACCTTGTAGGTTACTTTGCCAATGGCTTCAATTATGTGTCTTGTTTTGATTCACGTGTTCTGAAGACCTGCTTCCATTTTGCCACCTTATAACTATTGATATTTCCTCCTAGGTACCCTGTACCACCATATGATTTTTCAGTCCAAGGAGTAACCTCAATATCTGTAGATGTTCACAAGTATGGGTTGGCTCCAAAAGGAACTAGTGTAGTTCTCTACAGAAATCACGAGATCAGAAAGGTGCACAACCATTTATCTTCTTGTCCTTTTTACACTAATAACTTTTTATCAAACATCAAGTGGACATTCTAATTTGAGTATGTCATTCTTTTGAGTGGGATAATTCCAAGGGGAATGTAGGCTTGGTTGTCTACTGATTGTTTTCTTTTAATGGCTGGATCTGCTGTATCAACCCTGTGTAAAGTGTCTTTTGAAAGCTCATAATGCTCCTGGGACTATGGGTTCACTGGGATGTCATTCAGGCTACTTTTTATCAGAGCTCACATAAGTCAACTGACAGAAAACTTTAGTGGCAGCTTGCTGCAAAGTACATATAAGCTCTGGAACATTTTCACTTAATAATTACTGCAAGTTACTATGGAGTAGCATCTGATAGCAATGATAAATCAAGTCACCGAACTGAAATTATTTATATTCTTTTGATTATTGTACCTTCTCATTTCTTCTGTTGCTATTTCATGTACACCAATGGCCGAAATTTGTCTGTGCGGGATTCTTGTTTCTCCTGTTCCTTATTTGACAGCATCAATTTGTTGCCGGTGAGTAATAATCTTGTAGGGATGCCTTTGTAGTTCTCAACAAATTGTAGCATTAAATTGCTGAAATAGATGCTCTAGTAAGTTTATGCCTAGGCTTGGATTTGGAAAAATTTATAACAATTGCTGTTAATGTATAATACATTTAGGGAATGCTGAACACTATTGCAATCTTCATATATATCGAATGAATTCACCTCAAAATGTTTTGCTTCATGGTCAACTGATACACATTTTATATTTTTATTGCTAATTTTGCTTAAACCCTGCATTTAATATTTGCTCACATTGAAATTTCAGTCACTGAGTGGTCTGGGGGGCTTTATGTCTCTCCAACCATTGCTGGGAGCAGACCTGGAGGATTGATTGCCGGTGCTTGGGCAGCAATGATGTCTCTAGGATTGGAAGGTATACTATATTTCATTATGATCTTCTGTTCCTGTTCCGAATCTCTTCTCAAATATATGGAGCACCAACTGATAACTGTTGTTGCATCTTTACAGGATACTTGGAAAATACAAGGGTTATAATGGAAACTTCAAAGAGAGTACAGAAGGGGTAATATTCTTTTCAGATAAAATATTGGTTTGTTTCAACTTGGAACTACTATACACCGTTGTTTCGGTTATTTTAGAATACAGGAGATCCCTGAATTATTAGTCATTGGAAGGCCTGATATGACCATTGTGGCTTTTGGATCTGAAGTTGTGGACATATTTGAAGTCAATGATATAATGTCATCAAAAGGCTGGCATTTGAATGCACTGCAAAGACCTAATAGGTATGTATGTGTATGCTCATAGAAGCATGAGTACTATGTGATTGTTAGAGTTCATGCCACTTGTAAATTCTGTGATTGAAACTTAAATAGGCCATCTGACTATCTCATATTGTGAGGAATCTATTTCAATGTCTCACTATTACTGATTCTGGTAATTTTTGGGATGTTCTGTGCATGAAGAGTTTCTTTTAACCATTGAATTTCTTCCTTTTAGTGCTTCATGAAAGTTCTTTTTGATGTCTCTTCCACGATGTATTTTTGACAGCCTCCACATTTGTGTGACACTCCAGCATGTGGCAGTTGTTGAGAACTTCTTGAAAGATCTTAGAGATTCTGTGAGAACTGTAAGTTACTTCCAGCAATTATACATATTACAATATCTGATGAGAGCATACTAGAAAAGTATTTGCCCCCTAACTTAGTTAACTCATTTTTATTACAAAGAATGTTCATTTCTGAAACTTTGATGAAAAGCAGTTGTGACTGTTAATTTCATTGCCTCTGAGATGCTTAAATTTGACATGCTTAGATCCACAATCATAAGACTCGTGGGATCAAACAAGATAGCTAAGTTTTGTGCTTATAAATCCAGTGTTCAAGTTTTATAGTTTGTTTTGTAATCTTGTTTGATTAGCCCCCACTCTGTTATGGCCCTCAACTTTTGAAAATGAATTTTTTACACATGCCATAAATTTATAGTACTACACTTAACAGTTATATATTAATATCGGGTTTCCCCCTCTCAGGTGAAAGAAAATCCTGGTCCCATTAGCGGAGGGCTTGCTCCAATATATGGTGCCGCTGGAAAGATGCCGGACAGAGTTATGGTCAAAGATTTGTTGGTAGATTTCATGGATGGTTCGTGTTAGTGGAATTCCCAACTTGTGACACTTTTCCGTGATATATACTGAATTGATGCATAATTCTTTTGTAAAGGCTGGATAGAAGAACTAAGACATGATTTATGGTCAATTCTATACTAGTCATATTTCATCCTGTCTTACAGTTGGCTTAAGATATTGTACATTAGCAAAATTAATTTCACATACTTCATATGCTTTGGTAAATGTTTTACATGGTTCTTATATCATTGTCCACCTCATTAGATGAATGTTTTCTTCCTGAGTTGCTAACGTTATATTTAGCAATAAAAAACAACAACAACAACAACAACAACAACAATGCTACATAAATAACCTCTTATAAAGGATCTATAGAAATCCTTGCACAAGCACAAACTTCGGTAGAGTTGAGCTCAACTTATTTTTGAGGTTTATATAATAACCATAGTAAACTCTAAAAAACACACATTTAGTTCAGTAGCTTTAGTACAAGGCACGCTTCGTATTACTGCATTGTTCTTAGAGCTCCAGCACCAGGTCTGCAAAGTGCACAAGAAACCAGTTTAGGAGTTAGGACAGTTAATGATATGCTTTATCCAAATGGGTAGTCTGAATCTAGGTAGGAAATTTAGGTAGTTGTATTGCTAATATTGTTTGAAAGAATCAGTCTGAATGTAGTAAGGTCTTTCTGGATTTTAGATGTTGCAGATCTAATATTTTCTATTTTAAGCAATATATAATCTTATTTGAATTCAGAACTTTTACCTGGTATAACTTAATCACATCTTAATCAATTGAGTTAGTTAGCCAACTGAAGAAAATATTCTTATTGTGGACGGGAAGATGTTTGGGTGATGTGAACCCATGTATACTTACAGTCTGAATCTGTTTTGATCCAATGCTCCCCGTTGCCAAAAGAATTGGCGCCATTGAGCATGAGTTGGGTTGTTTTTGACTTGCTCTTGAAGTGTCGTTTGCTTTCATTTGAGAGGGCTCGCTGTGGAACTATTGTGATGTGTTCATCTGTAGACTCTGAGCCTGCAATTGTGTGGTAGGGTATCTCATGGCTTGCTCTTCTAGTCTTGACCTCAAATTTGGTTGGTTTAATGGACTTTCGTGAAGCTGTTGAGCTCTCAGGATGGACTTTCCTGTGGAAAATATGTAGTACCTGCATGGTGCATATGTTCAGAGCTCTAAAACTGACTACTATATTAAGAATCACCAAAAAAAAAGGAAAAAAGTAACTGTCTTTTTATCAAGCACTTTAATGTTGTATTGATTCATTGATCATTATTAATCTGGATTTGTGATACACCTTTTCGTAGATATCTTAGAGGCCACATTTTCCTCCCTTTTCACCTCCTATTAATTGTTCTTTTGGAAAATTGTTAAAGACCATCATGGACTTTGGTGGTTTATAGATTATTAGATGATAGAATCTATAACAACTATACAAGCCTGAAATATACTGTGAAACTAAAAGATCGGATGAGCATGGATAGCTTATTCTTGAGAAATTGGTAGGATGTAATAAGGGAGGAGCCAAGAAAGGTGGTTTAGATGCTGAACATACCTTGTGCAGTTTTGTCTCAGCTGAAGCAGAATCGGTTGTTCCTTCAGAAGCTCCAGCTGAGCTCCTGGAAGCTTGAAGTATTTTCTTCTTCAGCTGCTTCTTCAGAAGGAACACAGCAGACTTATCGGTTTCCTTTTCCATTTTCTTTTCTCCCCTATCAGATTTGGCTGCAGGGTATTCCTCTGTCATTTTAGTTCTCTGAAAGAGTTCTCCCAATGATGTCCTATTTTCTTTCTTAGAAGCTGATGTTGTTTCTGGAAAACCAACAGCTGCTGATCCAAGAAGATATTCCTGAAGTGGACAGACGATTGTTCCATTCCCACTGTTCTCTGTGCTCTCAGACAGCTTGCTGCTAAGGGTCGTTGTGCTGCAATTGCTGCTCCTTCCAGTGCTGGCGTGGCTGTTTCTTCCGGCGCTAACATGACTATTTCTTCCAGCACTAACATGGCTGTTTCTTCCAGAGGAGAGATTACAGCTTTCGTCTGCTCCCAGTACCCTCTCCAACTCATCGCTGATCAGCTTCAATTCATTCTTTGTTACTTCAGTGTCCTTTTCCATTATGTTTTCCACAGAGATGGAAAATGTTGGAGTTGAAGGGTCAACGTTGACTGGTTCATTACCAAGGGTACCAATAGCAAGGAACCCATCAAAGAGGTGTGAAAGTGTAGCTGCTTCTTCTTCAAGTTCTTCTTCATCAATCCTTTCAGCCTCAACACTAGCAAATGATTTTCGTAGCTGGTTGTCTGCTGGTGCTTTGATCAGGGGCTTGGAGTAATAATTTGGCTTCGGGTGGTATTGCAGGTCATCCAGTGATGCCTGTCCTGTAAGACAAGCACAAGAATTACCTGAAATGAGATATGTGCTGTAACTAGAACGATGGTTAGTGGGTAAAGTGGAGGCTAAGAGTTAAAAGGAGTCTGGATTCAGGAAGATCAGTACAAGAATTCAGTTCTTGACTGTCTAGTTTAAACTCGTGCGGTTATTGGTCATCTAAGATATCACTTGTTAATGATCAGGTTCAGAAGCATGTTAGTTTGCTTTGTTGGTTAGTATTGGTAAAGTAACACCGCTAAATGAAAACTCATCATATTCAAGATTTTATTTTATTTTGACTAGACTCTTTGTTTTCCCGAGCCAGCATCATGCTGCAACTCAAATATTCTATTAACAGGTAAATTTGTTCCTTAGATTGTGTTAGCGAAAGGAATACAAGAAATATATTTGAAGATAAATGGCATACCAATGGAAAAATCCTTGAATGGATCATGGTTGTTCTGCTTAAACTTGCGGTTCATCCAACCTAGTAACTGCCATTGAATAGAGATCAGGGAAGTTTCAGAATAAGGTGATATGATGATCTTAAGCAATGCCAAGTGAACTTACCTTCATCTTCCGTGTCTTTCTGAGCAAAATGTTAGGAAATGATAGGAATGAATATTTAGTATGATATATAGAGATTGGAAAGCTAAACGGACTTTTGATGCGTCGGCATTGAAATATTAAGTAATAATAAAACATGCAGAAGAGTACAAACTTTGTCCGCTGTATTATTTAGTTATTCCTGCTCTGTGGATGAATTGAGTAACCGATTTCATCGTAGCCACCAGTTCAGAATTATATGTTTGTTACTAATGTCTCATTGCAGGAATTTACCGGTTTTACAGAGTAAGAATGATTATCCACTTTGTTTTCACGAAAGGTTGACAAGCTTCTTCAGACTGTAGTCATGGATAGTTCCAGGTGAAGAGGTAGTAAATATCACTTCAGATTAATCCTTCAAATATAGATTTGATAGATAACCTTTATGATTCCGTTTTCATCAATACTAAGAAAGCTTAGAACATCTTATCTTTTCTTAACTGTATTGCTTGAATGGTTCGTTAGGTATTTTGTACGGCACTGAAGAAAACCATGTGACTATTGCATATTTCTAATTGTTGATTCTTATTTGTAATTATCATGGTCATTCTCTTCCTTATTTCTGCAGAGGTGCTAGAAGTCAGGAATTAGATCAACTTCATCAGGAGGAAATACTAATGCTCAGTTTTTTTTCTTCTGTTTTCTTTGGAATTTTGGATAGAGGCTGCATTGATGGGATCTGGTCCATGGCACTTGAAGTAGTGTCAGTTTAGATCAACTTCATCAGGAGGAAATACTAATGCTCAGTTTTTTTTTCTTCTGTTTTCTTTGGAATTTTGGATAGAGGCTGCATTGATGGGATCTGGTCCATGGCACTTGAAGTAGTGTCAGTTTTCATGCTAATGTAAGGTAAAATGTTCTTATCGTTGTGATACCTTGAATTCCATTTTACGTACTTAGAAAAAGATTATGTAAATGCATTATTTTGTCTCGTAATCTAGCTTTTTCGCACTTGGAGACAATAATAGCAGGACTTTCTATTGGTGAAATGTAGTTAGTCATGTTTCCGTCTAAGAGTATAATATATATTTCTGGCAATGTCAAACTGAAAATGCCCAGGAGACGTGACCGTGCAACCTGATGAAGAGAAAATGCTACTAACTTAAAACCAATTGAGTAAAATCATACCTTTAGTATAGCAAATATCTACACATGCATAACAACTCTTGTTTATCAAGAAATTTTCAGAATAGCAAATTTATACTGGTCTTTGTACCGCATGTCCTTTCATTTTTGAAAGAAAAATGACTGGTGTAAAGTTCGATTCAAGAAATGTGAGCTAACAGAAGGGAAAATAAACATCAATGCATCTCTTCTTGTGATATTCAACTGCTGTTTCTTCTCAAGCTTATCTTTAATACAATTCAATCCTATAGGTAGTATTATTATAGACCTTATTAATTTCTTTTCTATATATCAAACAAGTGGATGTGGATTGAACCTCGAGTTCACACCCGATGAAAATGACTTTTCTTACAACTAATGCCTCACTACTATGCTTAATTGATTTTATTCTCTTGTTTTTCTTGTTAATATCCAGAAACTAGTTGAAAAACAGGTGAAGGAATATATAAGGACATTCATTCAGGTACAAAACCCTTGTTTCCTTTGAAGGGAGCACTTTGGGTTCAAGGGCCTTGTTTGTGACATAAGCAAAAACATCCATTAATGCAGAAGCCTCTAAACCACATTCCCGTAGCATCAGCATATGGTTGGTAACGTCCACAAGGGCAGCCCAGTTGGTTTCGGGGTGGTAGATTGCGCACAAGGACGCATGATCGAATCTTGTCAATCGCAGTGTGGAAGTTTCAACCCTCCAATGTGGGGGGTGACTTCTTGTGGTGGGTTAAGAAGTCCTCCCACCTAGTCGGGCCGCTGGATCACCTTGATTTACATTCTCAAAATTCTCTATCGGACTGAAGAGTTGGGACCCTGTGGGCGTGGGTAAGCCTTTTGTGCACAAGCATATGGTTGGTAATTGTAAGTGTCAGTGCCCTCGTGTTTTTTCAAAAAAAGTTATTTTTATAGGTGGAGGGGAACAAATGTCTAATCGAGATTTATATTCTCAAGTTGAAAGTGTTACGTCAACTGTGCTAACCTTCCTTGATAAATGTCAGTGTCATCATATTAACAGTGTTCTAATATCGATTTTTGTGAAGTTGAATATATGTTTCTGTTCCAGCCTGGATGCCGAAACAATTGATAATATCATCAGAGAGGGAAAAGGAGGAGCGCCAAATGAGAAAGCCAAGAGAAACAAAAAACAATTCCATTACCGGATATACCTCGAAACGGTACATGTTCTTACCCTTCCTCCATCTCTTAAAAGAGTTCATTTAGAATTCACTCTCCACCCCCCCCCCCCACCCACCCCTCATAAATAGTGCTTTTTAGTTCTAAATTCTATTAACCGTGTGTTAGCCCATAACTTATTGTTAAGGGTCTGAAATGCTGCTCCAACGCAACTACGTAGCCTTCCTCAAAGTTTATGTAGTGTTGCATTAAACATTACATACATAAGATAAGGCCAAAAAGTAACCTTCTACTTTTGCTTGAGGTGTCTAAGCTCTTACCTCGATGGTATAGCCTCAACTAATGTCTTAGTACAAGAACTATGTCAGTTCTTGTGACAACGAAAAGTTACCATTCTCTTAGTACAAGAAGCCCTTATGTCTAAGAATTCGAAGCATAGCTGTTCACTTTTCTTTAGTAAACCGGGTGTCTGGTTGTCAACTCGACTAATGTTGTGAGATATGTGCAGTATAAGTCTGGTCATGCCACATGGAGTGACATGGAGTCACTCCATGGTGATTCGAATTCGTGATATTATCACAAGCAAACCCTTGAGGATTAAATGTGAGACCATTTGAACTAAGCCCATTTGATGATAGCTACTAGCCCATTACACTTGGCGAAAGAAATACTCGCTCTGTTGACCTTACCTATTTTACCCTCGACCTTTGCTTGGGCGTCTCGGACCAGGATGTGCTTTGGCACGGGATGTTATGAATGAAAATGACAGTAGTGGTAGTAGTAGTATTATTTGATTGACCATCGCCATTAGCTTGGGACTTCGTGGTTGCAATCACCTTCTGGTCATTGCAATATCTATTGAAGATGGGAAAGCACATGTGATGTCTCGAAAAGGGATTGATTTAGGGCCTACTGCTACACTTTTTTATTTGTTTAACAGTTCTTTTTTAGAAATTATTGACAAAGAGAGGCAACTCACGTTCCTATGCATTCAGGATAATTAAATAAGAGAAATTTCATCTCTCCATTGTGTGGTGATACAGTGAATTCTTAACCACAAGATTCATTAGACTAGGTTCATAATAAAATTATTCGAAAGAGATGCCCAAAATTGGATCATCATTGTCCACTGAGGCCTTGTTAGAGTTGCGACTTTACAATTTTGATATTATGAGTTCTAGAAGCAATAATTTGTTGTTGTTGCTGGTTGGAAGGAACTCATATCAAGTGGGGAAAAATGCAATCTAAATTTTAAATGAATTAGTTGGATCAGTTACTGAACACCGGAAAAAATGTTGTACACCAGTGCACCAGACTCGCGCATCATTAGAGTCCGAGGAAGATCCCGATATACGCAGTCTTACCCTTATTTTTCATAAAGAGACTGTTTCCGAGGTTCGAACTCGTGACCTAGCTGATAGCAAATAATATTTGACCATCGCGTCAAGCGCGACCTTCGATAACTGGACACCGATATTGAAAGAAAATAAAAATCATTGGATCACAATTCATCACTAGACCTTTCATTGCAACAGGTGAAATGTAACATCTAACAGCTATCAATAACATTGTATTGTTAAATCAATCTCGTGCAAGACATGTCTTTACTTAAAAATCTGCTTTTGAATAAATAGTAAAGCAATGACTCGGCAAGTTTATATATAAAACCCCAGACAAGAGCAGCCAAATTTTGGGGGACAAAAAATATCATCATATAATGCTAGTAGCAGAATAATCCATCAAAGAAAAGAACAAAGCCTACTTTGGGCCGTCTCTTTGTCACCATTACTATGATTTTTCGACATTTTCCTGATTTGACGATCTTGATTTTTCCACCTTAATCATTCTGATGCAACACTTTTAGGACCCACCGCTAGCTTTTATATGGAAAAATTCTCTATGGGACGGTCCTTGTGGGTACCTGCGAGACGTGAAGCTCTGCGGGACTTACCTTACAGGTGGGTCCTGTCTCAAATTATGTGAGAGGAGTGTGGGCCGTACCCACAAGGGCCGTCCCATGCCAGACTTTCCCCTTTTATATGGCTCGTTTTCTGCCGCTTGTTCATGCATACATTGAAATAGAACTTGTTCATGCATACATTAGAATAGAACGTCTTTTGGGTAGGATTGGATGTAGGTTTCATTGAACTAATTATTGTCAGGGAGTATCCAACATGTGTAGATTAGGGGGCAAAACTTGTTTTGGGAGAGGAGGGGAGGGGGACAAAATATTTTCTTATACTATAATATGAGTTTTTAAACATGTTATTCAGAAACAGAGAACATTGGGGCATACGTCAATTTGTGTGGGGTAATTTATTATTTAAATTGAACAAAATATATCTAGAGTTGTGTCACCCATTAGACAATTTAGGACATTGCCTCATGCCCCCAAATAGTCTTTTTTATACTAAAACTTCACTTCAATAGTGGCCCCATATAATTACATCTCACTAAATATAGGCCTAGCCTAAGCCTATTAAGACTAACTTTAAGAGTAAAACTGCAGTAGCTTTCTATCTTCCTCATTTTCATCCCTAAAATTTTGGAGTGTTTTAATCTTTCGATTCTGATACGCGCAACATGTATGTCATACTGATGAATTAAAAACTCTTGTCTTAACCTTGAAAATTCTTTAAAATTTGATGAACATTCAAATGTTGATAAATTTTATTTATTTTCAGAATTAAAAGTGTTAAAAGAAACTCTTAATGTATAAATTAATACTCCAATTGAGGTATTAAATTACATTAAAAAAATAGATTTTTTTCCAAATGCATGTATTACTTATAGAATGTTATTAACCATACATGTCACGGTTACTTCTATTGAAAGAAGTTTTTCAAAATTAAAGCTAAAAAAATCTTATCTATAGATTGAATGTATTAGATATATTATCTATTGAAAATAATTTATTAGAACATTTTAAATATAAAACTTTAATAAGTAATTTTGCAGCTGCAAAATCAAAACAAATAAAAGAAAAATTCTTTAAACTTTTCAAAATATTTTTTTAATATCAGCCTCCGAAATTTTTTTGCTTCAGGCTTTGTGTTCTATTCATACGGTCCTAATTATATACCCTATATACTAAAAAAAATTAATAGGATCATTTGACCCTGATGCCACCATGTTGGATCCGTCTCTGAGGACAGTCGCTCCCTTGGATTCGCCACTAACAATAGCGTATCAAGGGGCGAGATATTTTTAAAAATTCACTTTTTATAATATAAAAAATACTTCACTCCACCCCACACCCCTCCCCCCCTCCCCCTACCCCAATAGAGTTGGGTTTTGACCCCCAAAAAAATGCATTTTGCCCCCTTTAAAGTGCAAATGTTGGCTTCGCCTCTGTAACTAATTCTTGTGAAGGATTTTTATTTTACAATAATTTGCTGAATGTGAATGAATTAAAATATATAGGTTTTGAATTTAAAATCCATCTCTTAATTTAAACGTCATGTGGCGCTGGTAACTTGCTTAATCATATTGAATAGGAAGGTGGTGTTTTTAGGGCAAATAATCGTCTGTACCCGTCTGTGTACTCATTCTTATGGCCAACGTAGTGATTAATCCGGGCTCGTCCCGCGGTTGATCCGTAGCGTGACCTCTAGCGAGGGAGGGCCTGACACATACTGCTCTTTTACACGGAGTCATACCATCGCGGGAAAATCTCACGATTGTCGATGTCCACCGTGGGAATCGAACCCTCGTAAACGGTGAGACATATGACAACTCCAACCAATTGCCTCAAATCTCGGGGTTGATATGCATGTATTCTAATTAATACAGGTAGCATCCAATATATGATTAAGTAAAACTAAAACTATATCATTATAATGTTAAGGTGTTCCCGAACTATTCTTTTATATCTGCCGTATCCGTATCGACACGATATAAATATGGGTATGGGATACTTATCATATCTGGTCAACACCGATCAGACACTTTATTTTAGATGTTTAAGTACCCGACATTTAAATGCATACTCGTACCCGACACCCGTATTAGAGTCCGGATAACATATGTGTTCCCTCCGGATCCATAAAAAAAGTGTTCATTTTCAATAAAATAGATAAATAAGAACTCAAAAGTTTTTGAAACATATTGTCCATGACGAATGAGGATTGCATTTGTTTTTATTTTCATTACAATTTCTAATAGAAATTTTTCACAAGTGATGATAAAATTATCCAACTAGTATCGTCTTTACCCAGCATGTGTATCCTCTGAAGTCTGAACCCAGGAAGAGTTTGATATTGATGCAGACTTGAGAGGAAGCAAACTGATCCAATATTTATGTCAATCACAAAAACAAACAAAATTGAGCGCCTCACAAGAGGAGGAGAAGATAACCCTAGAAATGGAGACAATTAAAGCTTGATTTATTGCATGGGGAGGGTATCGAATCCACAATCTACCCTATAGTTATGGGCAAACCCTTACCCCACTGGGCTAAGGAACCTTTGATGTCCTATCCAATTAATATGGCCAAAATATGGCAAAAATTTTATGGGACTGAAAGTCTGCAATTTTTTATGGCCTTCCAATTTCAAGGCAGCTGTAGTGATTTTGCTGAGGGAAAATTATGATAAGGACCTGCTTCATGTATCTACACATAAAATTTCACTGAGAATTTTCTGTTCACGGTTCTAGTGTAAAATAAGTGCCCGCAAAAAAAATCTCAATCATTAAGTGTGAAATTCGTGTACTGAGCTTCTTTTTTTAGGAAGAACATATGTTCATCAATCGAAAACAAGTTTCTTCTCAATCAGATCAAGAATCCGATTGTTGTCATTTATACTAGACGTACGGACAAACACTTATTTCGTGCCATAAGAGAACTAGACTTTTATAGAATAAGAAGATAGATGATTTCTCTTTCTTTGATTTGTTAATTGCTCTTCTGTCATTTTTTGTAAGAGAAATTCTTAGTGAACCCGTTTTACGTGCAAATTTGGGAGCAATAAATGTTCTGGATAGGTGTTCGCTTTAGGTGAATTGGGTCCATAAGTACGACTATGGACCGAATTTACCTAAGAATTTTACTTTTTGTAATGATATGGAGAATTTGTGGACCACAAAATTTACCATAAAACTAACCCGAGCTGTGGGGCCGCTGGTTGAATTTGTTAAATGCCTCATCGTTGACGAGTGTTCGATTTCCTTGGTAAACATCGACTCTCGTGGAAATTTTCCGTGATGCTCCGTTTACAAAGAGCATTATGAGTCATTCTCTCCGATAGTTGTCACGCTGAAGGCCAAACTGCAGGTCAAGTTCGGATCAGTCACCACGTGGTGGACACTGAGTACTCGTCGGGGTGAACCCAAAAAAAAAAAATATCACAAAATAATCCCTTGCTAAGAGACACATACCAACCCTAGCCAGTTTCATTGATTTGGTTTTAAGGCTTAAAAGCTTTCTTCCTCTCCGCCATATCAATGAGAAAACTTTCATTGGAAAAGAAAAAGGAGTTAATCAACATTTATTCCCCTCAAGTTATTTTGAAAGGCAAGTCATGATCCTTAAATATTTTAGATTTTTAGGTGTCATTAATATTCCTAAGAATTTACAAGGTGCTATAAATAGTCAAATTTGGCAGAATCCGGCAACCCGCGGTGGCACACTACACGTGTCACACATGGATAAAATTCCAAGGGCAATTTTATCTATTCAAAGTTTTTATTTAAGAAAAAAACCCTTCTCTTACCCTCTCCCCCCTCTCTCCTCTCACAATCCCCATCTGCAAAACCAATGACAACAGCTGTCGGAGGAAGCTCCGCCGCCGCTACAGTTAATAGCGGAATCATCCATGGAACTACACTTTTTTTTATCAAAATTGGGTAAAGTGCTAGTCTTTTTTATTGTTTGGTATTGAGTGTTCATCATAAACCATTCTCTCATTTTTTCTACTGCTTTTATTTTTCTTTTGGACCTTACTAGGCTACTAGAATTATTGGCTAAAAGATTGACTAAAATAGTTTTTTGGACCGTTTTGCCCTTATAGTTGGGTGAATCCATTATACCAGCAGGGGGTGAGATAATCATTTAACACCCTCAATTTGGGGATTTAGGTTTTTATCCCCAAAATTCTAGGAGTAAATCATTTTCTTTTTCTTTTATTAGTACTATTATTGATTTTTTTTTTTGCTGAATAAATTTAGTTTCCATTAATCACAAATAGCGAAGCCATTACAATCAAATGAAAATCTGAAAATGCAGAAAGTAAAAAGTTATACTGATGATTTAAAAAATTACGATAACGAGACAAAAGACACACCCAAGAAAACTTGGATGGTTAGGAAAAACAGCTAAAAAAACTAGCTAACTAAACAAATACATAATCTTCTCCTTCAAAGCATCTTAGGTAAATTAACTAAACAGATCTAGTATGGATTGAACAAATCCTCCTAAAAACATAGAAAAAAAGTCTAAATCTGTGAAGATTTGAGACTCATCTAACCACTGTGTCTTGAATCTTGAAGAAAAAAACTCTGAAAAATGTTTCATATGATTCGTAGTACAAAATAGAGTAATATTAACGGAACAAAAGGGGTAGAGAGAAAAGGGGGAAAAAAAGGCAGTTGCTGTTAGTACTATTATTGATTACAAAAATAATAAATGGCTCAAATTTGATTTAAATTTTCTGACACAATAAAAAAATTAAAAAAAATGCAATAAAACATTTGTACCTTTCTCTTTCAAAATCATATTAAAATTTCAAATTTGAATCTATTCAAATTTCAAATGAAACAATTAGACAAATTGCTTGGATAATGCAATTGACTTTTTCATATTCTCTCAAAAAACATCACTTCACTTAATTCTTTGTAACCACCTTGACTAAATCTTTAAACTTGATAGAATTTTTCATGAATGAACACTACCACCCTTTCATTTCATCTCTTTCAATCACCACCACCGCCTACGCCTCCGCTGCCGTCTCCACCCTTTTCCTTATCTTGCCCTAATCTCTTTTTTTTTGCTGAATATCTTGCCCTAATCTCGACCACCGCTGTTTCTTGACTCAACATCTTTCTCTCTCCTCTCTTTTTTCTTTATCTAATTCTTGTCCTAATCTCTCTTCTATATCCATCACTTAGAGGTCATTTGTACTCTTCCTTTTCAAGATCAAATTAAAATTTAGATATGAATCTATTCAAATTTCAAATAAAACCATTAGACAAATTACTTGGGTAATGCAATTGACTTTAACTTATTGTCTCCCAATTTTCATAAAGAAAACGTATTGTCTTCCAAAAATAGAGACGATATATAGGGTTCCGGGTCATGTAGCACTTTCGATTGTCGCCGTTGTTGTTGGTGGGGGTGGTGCGATTGACGTCGCCTCCGCCGTTGATGCTTCTAGGGTTAGGGCTTGAAGAAGCGATTGGAACATTCAGTACCATACTTCTCCTTCCAAGCTTCCCATTAAAAAATTGTCAAGGAAACCTCATGGTTGTTGGTTGAAAACTCTTTTGGATGATAGGTACATAGAAATACTGAAATTTATCAAGAAGATGGTTTTGTGGAAATCAACGTCTTGATTTCTCGCCGTAATATTTTTGTTGATGGGAAAAATTTGAATTCATGGGGTTCTTAGACCTTTTTTACTTAGATTTTAATAGTGGGATTGATCCCATATTGGAATTTTTTTCAACCCCCAAACTGTGATGAAATTAATCGTAGTCTTGTTTTTTGAAATCCAAGATTATTAGCTTTGATGAATGGTCAGAAGTAGTGAAATGGCTTAATCCGGGTGAGTGTCGGCGGCGTCACAATGAGGAGGGAGAAGAAAGTACAAGAAAATTAGGATTTGATATGAATTGTCTAAAATGCCCCCATTTTTTGGACATGTCACAATGTAACGGAAAAATTGGACGGAAGGGTCACGTTTAATACACTGAACAGTTTAGGGGTACAATTTGACGTTTTTTAACGAAGGTTAAAAACTAAAAAGTCAAATAGTTTAGGGGGTGTGAACACTTTTTACCCAAAATAAAATTATACTTCCCTGTTTTATAATAGTGGTATTTTTAGATTCATATTCTCATTCAAAAATAAATCTTTTTTCATTTTCTTGAGCTATTTATCAATACTCTATTGATTACTGAGGGTTGTTTAAGGATTATTGATTATTAAATGAAATCTAAATCAGCGGTAGTAGCTTGGAATTTTTATAAGAAGATATTGGAATGTGGGTTTCCGTTCGATTTGATTTGTTTTAATAAATTGATGTAGAAATTGTTAGTTTCAATACCTTGATAAATGGATATTGCAGATTGGGGAATTTACATGAATGATTAAGGTTTAAGGGAGTAATGGTTTCTGCAGAGAGAGAGAGAGAGAGAGATGAAGTTGGGCTTGGACAATTTTACCCTTCGGATTTCATATGTGCGGCCCGTTCGTGTGAGTCGCCGTTGTCTTCTACCGGATTTCACCCAATTTGTCTAGTTATAACACTTCGCAAATTCTCAGGGGCATTAATAACATATAAAAAACTTAAGGTTCATAACTTGCTTTTCAAAATAATCTGAGGGTATAAATAGTGATTAATTCAAAGAAAAAGTACAACAGAGTATCATATTCCTCCTTTTCCATTTTCGAAAAAAAAAGATAATTCGATATGGGACTGAGCATCATGGGTAGAGCTTTCAGCTCACTTGACTCCGAATTGGCACGTCGACAATTTTTTTACTTTTAATCGTGCTCATATCGAACAATCTTTTTTGTATTTTAACCATGAATCGAGAAAAAAATAATTTCTGGATGAGGGCGACGTGGCGATTCAGTACAGTGGGACTGAGAGCCTCTACCATGGTGCCTAGTCCCATATCGAATTTTCCAAAAAAAATCAGTAGAGAATAGAGGCTGAGAGCTGGAGGGGACAGCTCCATAGGTAAATGACTATTTGCCCAACCCTATTAATACCCCACCACCATTTTCTTTTTTCTTAGAGCATCTGAGGGGGGTAATTTACCATTTCATTATGTTTTTTAAATGAAATTCTTAAAATATTGTGGTTTTATTAGTTTTCTCAAAATATAAAAATACTTTTATTTTGAAGGACGGCCACGAATATAGAGAAAAAAAGAATTAGGAGGTTAATACATATTTGTTTTCCTAAAAAAAGATAATATTTTTTTCAATAAGTTATTTTATGTTTAAGAAGTGAATAACTATTTTTTATTTTTGAATAAAACATTAACAGTAAACATCGTTTTAATATATATGCTAAGAAAAGTCGATTTCATCACTATAACTTAATTAAATGTTCTTCATAAAATTGATTTATTTTTCTTCTTATTATTATTTTTTCTTTGATCAGGAGAAAGGTTAGCTTTGAATTCTTTCAATAGTACCACAAATAGGAATTCCATGTTGATTGGTTTCATCTCAAATACTTATTGGGGTAATAAAATTAAAAATTGAACTCTTTTATAAAATGCACCATTTTATGCGTGGTGACTATAATACCCTGACAAGTATTATAGATTTTTAGACACATTTTACATTTTTCCCCTTGAATTGCACATGTGCGGGTTGCACAAGTGGAATGCCGCCCCTCTCGTCGGATTCCGCCACTTTTAGGCACTAATGGCACCCCGTAAATAGTTGGGAACATTTATAGCACCTAAAATTTCTAAGGGTTAACAATTGCTTTTGAAACATAGTTGAGGGATATAAATAGTGATTAACTCTTTATATAATATGCGTTATTTCATAATTAACACATGTCATAAGAGATGTTACACTTATTTTAGAGAAATTTTATTTTGATAGGTGACTAAGTTTAAAAGTTACATCTAAATCAATTAATACAATACACACGTATGCCAAAAAAAATTCAATTATCTTTCCTACGTATATTTTGTTCATTTGCTTAAATATAAGTTTTAAAATGGGAATTGGGTAGCCCAAGTGGTAAGGCTACCTAGCCACGGGATGGAGGTCCCGTGGTCGATCCCCGTATCTCCCCTTGTGGGGCAAATAAATTCTCCTCCTTGTGAGGCTAAATTCCCTCCCCAGGTATGGGACATGCTACAATCTCCCTATCTAGGGTACTCTCCGCTCTTCCCATTCGGGGGCAATCACCTTCAGGGCCAAAAAAAAATATATATATATATATATATATATATATATATATATATATATATATATATATATATATATATATATATATATATAAGTTTTAAATTTACTCACCTACCAAGATAAAATTTCTCTTTTACGCAACAGAAATTATATGATCACAACAATTAATCGTTTTAAAAAGATTGAATAGTTAATTTTTTTTTATCCGATAATTAAAAAATATTCAGCAAATTTTAAATTCAATCACTTCAATTCTAAAGCTTAAAATAAGAAAACTTTACCCTTCATCTCTAAACTAATAGCCTACACCTAATCCCCATTTGCTGCAAGAATTGCTGACCATAAGAGGGACAAACATTGGATATACCAATGCCAAAACCACTGTTTCTTTCGAACTTCGAAGTTTGAAGATAAAGATGAATATTTCACCAATACACTACCTCAGTTTTCCTGCTCTATACCAATCCGGCTCCTATACGGAATAGGAATTGTTCCACACCGTACGAAATAATATGGACCGTCAGATGATATTTTTAAACGGTTCAGATTTAGAGAGAAAAAAATTTTATGTTTTATTTTTTAAGTCCAGACGCAACTTTTCTCTCTCTAAATCTGGGCCGTTAAAAATATCATCCGACGGTTCAAATTATTCCGTACGGTGCGAAATTTTTCATGTTCCGCGAGCCGGACTAGCTCTATACACACTGAACATTTACCTGGTTCTTTTTTCTTTCTTATTTTTCTGTTGGGAGACATTTTCCTATTCTTAAGAAAAGATTCAAAATCAAATCTAAGAGTTCTTACTATTCCGTTATTCCGTAGTTAAAGTTTGTGAAAGAGTTAAATTTTACCTCCATCACTCTATTTACAAAGCTTGGAATGATTTAATATAGTGTGACTCAATTGACATTTTCCTATTCTTCTTCCCTTAATAATAGTCTGAATTCTATGCGGAACTATCAAAATATAATACGTACGAAATATCTCAAAATATTTATCTTTAGACATAAAATTAGAACGTGTGTTCTTAAAAAACATGACAAGTGTCGTAAAATTATGACAGGCGTCTATTTCAAATCAATATTGACCATCAAAATTTTAATTCAACGGATGAGAATAAATTCCGTCGTGCAAAATTTAGCCCATTCCGCACCTCCATCGTCTCTTAATAAGGGGTAAGTCTGGCATGAGGCGGATCCACTCACATAAATTTAGACAGGACCCACCTGCAGGGTAGGTCCCGCAGGTCAATCAGGTGGATCCTCCCTAATTTATGTAAGAGGAGTGTGAAACCGTACCCATTGAGTCTGTCTGATAACTCGTAAATTTATCTTTATTTTCTTCTACTTTAATAGTAATTTTGAGCTTCAAAAAGTATTTACATATCGAGTTTTGAGCTTAGAATGGTATAATCCTCACTTATTTGTGTTTGCATTTGTAGGGGAAAAATAGTCTTTTGAAGGATAAAAGTGAACCGACTTGCAGAAAAAGAAAGAAGCTGCTGGAATTGAAAAGACATCTTTACATACTGGAAGAGAAGATATGGCAGCTACTTTAAAGGATGTTGATGAGTTTTGGTTTATGGCAACTACTTTAAAGAATCTTGAAGAGTTGTATTTTATGTCAACTACTTTAAAGGAGGGAGAGTTTTGATCTATGTCAATTACCTTAAGCTAGCAGGTTTCTAGTTCTATAAATACTCTTCAATAGTCTTAGGAATTATTAAGTCATTATTAGATTATTCTAGGTTTTAATTTGTTATTGAATTTTTCTCTAGTATGAGCTAAACATTTATTCTAAGGCCATGATGTAGCTAGATTAATTTTATATATTATTCTTGTGATTTTGTTATTCGATGAGTGTTGTGGAATTAATTTCTTATTATTGTTCTTAATGCTTTTGTGTGATTAGCTACCACTCAAATTGTCTTTACATTAACTTGGAAGATTTGCGACAGCTGACCTTGTTAATTAGGTTAAATAATCTGAACATAAATTGCATGCAAGATAGACATATACTTGTATGGTTTGTGCGATCTTTATGAATTCATATGTTTAATGCGTTTTTATGGGTTAAAATCAACATAGACATATAGTTGGTTTATTCATGAGAATAGGTTTGATAAGCCTTGAAGGAGGTTATTAGATATAATTGGAAATCGATCGATTAATGAAACTCACTCTAGAATAACATATCGTTAGGATAATATATTGGTTAATTTAGTGAATTCGTGTGCCTTAGATCTTTCTCTTATCAAACTTCTTGTTCAAGTTATTTGTTTTATGTTAGTTAATTAATTTAGTTTAATCATCATCAACCATCAGATTTATTTTACTTGCTTTTGATCATCGTAGAATTAGTTACTTAGAAATTAATTAATCATTATTCTCTGTGGGATCGACCTTGATTACTACATCATCGACCTAGTATACTTGCTAGTACAGATTTTACGTATCACTGTCCCATGCCAAAATTTTCCCTTAATAAGCCATTCGAATTGAAAATATGTTCTTAACACTTCTGTAATGAGTTCCTTCCTCTCTCACTATTTAATGTGATCCCTACATCTAACTACAAGGACTTGCGATAGGCTGTAAGAGAGAGCATTTAGTTCTAAGTACTAATCACATTCGAAGAGGGGAATCCAAGGAAATCAAGTGCTCGAGGTTCAAACCAGTTATGTACTTCCAATTCGAAATATTAAATCTCGTATTCGATATTCTCTTTTTAAATATATGTCTGATTGAATTTGGGTTTAAAATTTTTGTCTCGGTCTCAAATCCAAATTAAATTTTAGATAATTTAATGTTTCATTTTCGTTTTCAAATTTAATTCAAGATTAGTTTGATTTTGAGTCTCAAACTATGTCAGATATAAGTCAGACTCAATTTAATCACACTCATAATAAAAGATTGAAAAAAGAGAAAGAAAAGTGTTTAATTCTTGACCGTTGTTTGGTAAATTTGCTCCCTTTAGAAAATTACAGAAATGGAGTTTAATCCGGAGGGTGCAGGTGACCGGACCACATATGGATAAGAACCATTTTCCCCCTTTATGGACCCCAGCTAAACTGCTACATTATATTGCATATATAATAATACTACTATTTATAAATTATACTATAATAGAGTTTTTTTTTTTGCCAAGTAAATTATACTATAATAGAGTTGAAGAACATATAAAATGGAGAATCTTAATTCTCACTGCCCAAAATAAATGTCCAAATATTCTACACTTCCAAAGTCATTCTTGTTGTATTAATATATAAGGTACCATAATGTATGTTGGCCATTCAAAAACAATATTTATCAGTCAATTTTTTTTTTCCTACTAGAAACCAAAAGAAGAGCATTTACATCTCATCGTAAGAAATGAAACAAAGAAAAGAAACACTTCATGGATTCCCACCTATAACAACCACCACCACTAGTCAAAACCTAGTGTTTGCCAAAACTCCAAATTCCCAACTATCATACCATGCTATTATGATATGCTATTTGAATTGAGTCTGATTTAATTTTGTTTTAATTTGAAACTTAAATCAACGTCTAAATTATCATTGAATTTAGTAACAAAATAAAATTTAAAGTATTAAATTATCTAAAATTTAAAGCATTAAATTTAAGATAGATTTAAATCTAGACCAGAATCTTAGTATGAGACCAATAATCCAAGCATACCCTATATATTTCACCAACACAAGTTTGATCAGTTGGTAAAGATTTGATACATCCTTACAAAGATAAGTGTTCAATTCCTGCTGCCGAAGTGAGGACTGTGTTGGTAGGTGATCAGTAAATACCCTTGTAAGCGACATATTATTCCTAAGGCATACCCTGACCTGTGGTGGTGACCAGAGCCGAACTCATCCAAAATTTTTTTACCAAAAATAAAATACCCTAAATATTTCCATTTTGCTTAGTAAAGATAACAAAAAAAAGGTGACAAACAAAGGTCAACCTGACCTATCATTTACCAACTCACAATACTTAATAACTAAGAAAGGGATAAAAATAGAAATATTTGAACCACATTTTCATCATCAACCAGGAAAATGACTTCCCGCCGGCATAAAAACCCCATGTCAACTGAGGCCGTGGAATTAAAACTAAAATCTAGAAATGCACATTTGCCAAGAATATGCTATATAATAATAATGCAAAATTTTATAATATTTAGAGAAAGGAGAATATTGCCTACCACCAATTATAGATTTTTTCTGTTATACACCTGGTCACATGAACCATTTGGTATAGAATTGGCCACATCATTACAGAATATTATGTAATGATGTAGCCAATTCTGTACCGCATTATCTAGTAGATCAGGTCCACAATAGAATGAGCCCCAATTATATACCTCAAAGGGTATTTTTCTTTTTTCTTTTACTTTAGTAGACATTCGGACTCAAAAGATTCCATAAACGAGAGTTAAATAAACCCCATACGTCCGGCAGCAACTTTCTTGCAAAACCCTTATGGTGGTTACTCGAAACACCACTCACAACCACCGCCGCCGTCTCCATCAGTGGCTCCGCCGCAGCCACCACTTCCTTTTCCTCCACCAACACCACCGTTGAACTCTCCGGTACCACCTGACTACTTTCTCCAACTTCCAAAACCAACTCCGGTTCATTTTCCGGCGAAACTACCACGGCCAAGCTAGTTTCTTGATTTTCCGGCGCCTCCATTGAAGACACATTTCCAGCTTCCGACACCGAAAAATCCAATCTTTTTTCAAACCCACGACGACCCATCTTCTCTTTTTTCCTATTCTTCCCTTTCTTGGAGTTATTTTTATCATCACCCAAATTCAAATTCTGCTCCTCAAAAGCTTCAATGGCTTGATGAATGAGCTCTCGATTAGGCGAAGAATCCCATCTAAACCAGAAAATAGTGTAACATTCAAAGCACTCACAATCAAATGAAGGGCTATTATGGGAATAATTAGTAGTAGTATTATTGGGTGACGATTTTTTTGGGTTTTTTTTGGAATTTTTGTTTTTTTCTTCAAGAAACAGAGGAGGAGATGGATTAATAGTGGATTTAATGGACCTTGTAATCATATAAGCTAAAACTTGACGGTCTTGAAGGGAAAGAACAGATGCTATTGTTAAAATAGCAGCTGGTAATAGCTTGAGGACTGATAAAGAAGAAGCTTCAGCATCATCTGGTGAACAAGAAGAATAAGAACAAGGGGATGGATGGACTTTGCCTTTGTTTCGCATCTTCATGGTTTTTTTTTTAGAGAGAGAAAGAGGAAGAAAAGAAGAAGAGAGAAGAAAATGGAATCCAAGAAGGGATTATGAGGGGAGGGGAGAGGAAAGTAGGGTGTGGTTTGATTTTCTTGATTGCCACGGCAGAGCTGAGTAAGAAAAGAGAAGACAGAGTCTCAGGTTAAAGGAGGGAGTACTACCCACGCGATCATTGATTGCGTGTTTACTACTGCCCTATTTCTTGTGCAGCGGCTCGGTGCAAAACAGGTAAATTCTGCATGTGCGAAACTTCTCTCGTCCGTCCGTTAGATAAAAATTTTGACGGTTAAAATTGATTTAAAATGAACTCCTATTCCAAGCCTCAGAAAACTTGTTCTGTTTTTACATCGCAGAGCACCTGTTCTGAATATCATAACACATGTTTTGACGCTTTCCGTATATACTAAAAAAATCTATTGCGCACAGGTTTCGAACTGTATTTCTTGACGTGAGCTGCCATGTATATCCCGCTATTTGTTTGTCCTATAAAGCTCATAGCAGAAGTTATGAGAGCGCTCGTGATATGGAAAATTAGTCAAAGAAAAAAGAAAAGGGAAGAGTTTTTTTTTGTTAAATAAAGAAAAGGTAAGAGTTGATGTCTCTTGTTACACTTGAAAAATCTTGTCTGGCCAATAACAGTTAAGAAATAAATAAAATGGTCCATTCAAGGATTAATATGTGTGCCGAGAAGAAATGGTCAGGCCGAAAATCACGAAAACGATTAAGGACAAACTATCAGAATCAATTAGGAGACAGGAGTTTAGAACGGCCAAAGAATACTGCCGATCAAGATAGACAAACAGAACTTCTAGTCATTAGGAATTAACTTTAACAACTCATTTGATCTAGTCTCAAGCTTTATTCACTACTCCCTCTATTCTCATTTATCTGTCGTTTTAAGACATTCCACTCGAATTAAGAAAACGATTGAGATATATTAGTTTAAAAATATATAGACACTTTTACTCTTAAATTAATACATTTATGTTGGGACAATTTAAACTAGTTGTTGATTAAATTAACGAAAGATAAGGGTAGGTTTAAAAAAAATACACTTAATACTCTCTTAATTTCTGAACGAAATGAGTATCTAACAACCACAATCTTCACGAATGAAAGTTATTTAATAAATGAGATAAACATATATATTTTTTAATAAAAAGAAGTAGCTATTATAGTTGTTTCTCTTTCAAATTGCAGTTGTCAAATAAAAAATTGAACGATTCTCAGTAAAAAAAAAAAAAGTTATCCACACCCTAACCGGACTTGAATGGTGTTAGGTTTGTGTCCAGTGGTGGTTATTTGGTCCTCACATTTCGTACTACATTATCGAACGATAAATTAACACAGGATAAGACTATGGGAGCGAGAGATACTAGAACTCCAATTTTTTTGGGTACTAGCTCCGATAACTATTGATAAAGACAACCGACCATTCTTCTGGTTTGGTTATTGCTCCTCATCACCATTATTTCTTGGGAACATTTTCTATCTTCAAGTTTCTATAAAACTTTCTAATATGGTTTGGTTTGGCTTGATTTGATTTGATTGAATTCAGACTGAAATTTTAATAATGATTTCAAATTCAAATTAGATTCTAAATAATTTAAAGGTGTTGTTAAGAAGCTCAAATTTAGTCAATGTATTAACTAAAATTCCTAATTGATCATGTTAAATGTCTGTTTTGCCCTCGAAAAATTTGTAAATTTTCTTTTCTATTTTCTATTATTTTGAGTACAACAAATAATATAATATTTTGGAGTAACCCCACCTTCAATCCAACATGAATTTTTTTTTACGTATTTTCTCTTTTTTACACTATAATCAATCTCATTTTCCCATCTCCTTTTTTGGCATTATACATCACTCATCCTCTAACTTCTCTCATTCAAATTCCCTAACTTGCTGCCTTCATTGAAAATGTCAGAAAGGTTTTATCAAACTTTTTTAACAAACAACACACTAATGGACCGGGTTAATCTATAATTAGGAGTTGATTTTGAGTCCCTTCATTGATTTTTAAGTTTGTTTTTTTACCAGAAAATTTTAACTATTTGCTGAAGCGAAATTATTGATAGCAACGGAAAATTACAAAAAAGAATGCTAATTTATATTGTCAGGAACTTCTTAGTACATCATTAAACATAATTAACACAAGTAAATACAACATTAATACATTAAAAATGATTACTACATGAAATTAATAAAACTAAAAAAAAATACACTACATTTGAATTTAAACGGGAGCTGAGCATCTCCAAAGAACCCATTGTCAATGGTTCACCCGGTTCTTCACTGATGCCAAACAGCAAAAGTGAAACTACCATTTCCAAAAAAAACTTCATCTTTAAACTGGTAAAACCAGTACAATAACATCCCAAAACAAAATATCCAGCATCAATCATCCAACACCAACAAAGCCGGCTTCATTCTCCACCCATAATTTTTTTATCAATAAATATTAACTGGAGGACGAGGAAGATGGTCTCCCAAGTGATAAAATCATCCCCATATTTCCGGGTGTTAATGTTCTTTTTGTTTGTGTTCTAGTGCAAAATATTTTTTTTTATGAATAGTGGAAAGATTGGAGAGATGGATGATATATCTGAGAGATGGGATGGGATTTGGGCTAATCAAGAGAGAAATATGGGGGATTTGACACTGATAGACATCCGGGATAGACATCATCATTACCATATGCATTATTACTCTCGAGACTGGCAATAATTATTACTCTTGGAACTCTCAAGTCAACTTCTCGTGTTCCGAATTATTTTTTTCTTGTAACCTCCGTCGAATATATGCGTGATATACATTTTCCAGCATTTTTCTTCTAAACGAAGCCAGTTTGCATGGATGCTTTGGAGATAAAATGTAGGGATTTCAAAAAGAGGGGGAAGTCTCGAGTTCGATTCATTTAGCCTCTTTTTTTTAAACAAGTTTTTTTAATTATATAATTACTTAACTTAATTCAATATTTGTTTAATTAATTGCGTACATTTTAGTAAATAATATATTCAATTATTCATCCTAATTTTGGTAGACAAAACTTGCAATCATATGCTTTCAAGTGTGTTTAAAATTGTAATGTTTAATATTAATTTACAAATTAATTGAATCTTAATTTAAATTAGTACATTATTAAACACTCATAACTTAACGTTTGTATACTTTTTTACTTTATATCTACATAGTTCAATCAAAGAGTATCCTTCTAATGTATAAGACAATTACTTATAAGAGTGATCTTCAACTTATAATCAATATCTTTGTATAACAAGTAATCTAGTATAATTTATAAAGTTCGATAAATTATAATAAGTAATCTAATTTAACATATAACTATTGATCTTTACATCTACACAATACAATCAGATAATATAATTATTATGTATAAGACAATTACTTATTAGAGTGATCATGAACTTATAATCAATATCTTTGTATAACAAGTATTCTATTATAACTTATAATGATCGATCGATTAAAATAAGTAATCTAATGTAACTTATAACGATTGATCTTTACATATACACAATACAATCAGATAGTATAATTCTTATGTATAAGACAATTACTTATTAGAGTGATCATCAACTTATAATCAATATCTTTGTATAACAAGTAATCTAGTATAACTAATAATGATTGATCAATTATAATAAGTAATCTACTATAACTAATAACGATTGATCTTTACATCTACACAGTACGATCAGATAGTATCATTCTTATGTATAAGACAATTACTTATTAGAGTGATCATCAACTTATAATCAATATCTTTGTATAACGAGTATTCTAGTATAACTTATAATGATCGATCAATTAAAATAAGTAATATAATATAAATTTTAACGATTGATCTTTACATGTACATAGTCTAATATAATACAAACACACTTATATATACTTCATTGAATAACATTAATCATATTTAATACTCTAATCAATTTATAATACAAACTATTTTGGACAATTAAAATGTACTTATTAATTTACGTGTTCAATTCGTAAACTATAATAAAATAAAAAGGTCCATATGAAATTTATTGAAATACTAAACACGGGCTGAATTTTCATATTTTAAAATTGGGGGGTCCAGAATGTAATTTTTTTGTAGTACTTATGGTTGCAAATTCAAATTGTATAGGGATTTAAGGTTAGCAAATTGTGTAAAGTAGAAGTACTTAGGGTTAAAATAAGCAAGAGATTTATGAATGTCACACCATCGATCCTGATATACCATAGTGGTTAATCCGGACCATCCGTAGAACACAATCGAACTGTCTAATTTTTTTTTGGAAATTTTGAAACCATTTTAAACACTTTACACCTAAAAAAATAGACTTTTTACTTGTGGGGCCCACTCTACCTACCCCTGCAAAAGCCAATGAAGCTAATCATTCCTACATCTACGACTTCATGATGTGACAGTTGACTATTCTCATTTCCAAGGTAAGCTTTTCTAGAGTGTTTTTTTCGCGTAATCCCAAGTAGGCCCTTGGCATGTCATGTTACTTTCCCTTTTTATTTACCATGTCAGCAATATATATATATATATTTTTTTTTGAGAAGGTCTTAGTCCCCTGAAGGGTATAAGTGTCATTTGTTCCCCTTAGCTAAATTTTATCCAATAGTGTTGAGCCCTTAAGCATTACGCATAATTTTATTGTTCATTTACAAACTCGATTCAAATACAATTTGAAAATCAGTTTGAGTTTCAAACTAAACAAAACTCAATCCAAGTACATCCAATATGATTTTTTCCTTTTACAAGATCGGTTCTACTTGACTTTAAAATAATAGAAAAAGAAAATGTGTTCTACTAGTGCTAAAATATAATATTATCCAGAGCTATTCACAATTATTAAGTCGCTTCTTGAGTGACTTAAACGTACCATGGGCAAGCCTTTAGGGGTAAAAAGTACAACAAAGTGAACTGAACTCGTCGATGGAAATAGAATTTAAAATCCACTTATACTTTTGGTCGAGACCAGAGTATTCTGGTCTTACCACCGACTCACTAATCTCTTCGTCGCAGAAGCTCTCCAATGATGTAAGCGGCTGGTAATAAAAATTAGGGTCCACTTAAACTATATTTTCTCCCCTCCTTGTATGACACATTGTGTCACTCCCGATACTGAACTGAACTTGTCGATGGTAGTAGAATTTAAAATCCACTTATACTTTTGGTTGAGACCAGAATATTTAATGTCGACGCTAATAACTAATCCCTTCCTGCAGAAGTTTTTCAAAAAGGTAAATGAGTGACCATAAAATCAGAGTCCACTTATACTAGGTTTTCTCCCCTCTTTGCATGACACATTGTTTCATACTCCGATATGAGATTCTCTAATTTAATTTTACATGTTTGAAGAAATTTACATGTTTGAAGAAAATCAGAGTCCGAACCATCAATATTTATAATACAAAAGCTTGCCACAACTTGGATAATTCAACATCGGGTAACTTAAGATGAATATCAAAATATGATAGGAAACCTGTGAACTTGTTGAAATTGTGATTACATATTTTGAGGCCCAAAATAGGGTAGTCGGCTCGTGAGTAGCTCACGATTCGATTCGATATTCGGTTCGACGAGCTAAGTTTATGAGCTAAATGAGCGATACATGAGCCAAAATTTTTGACTCATCTAAAACATGAGTTGAACTTGAGCTAGATAGAGTTCGACTCATTTAGCTCATGAGCTGGCTCAATATATATATATATATATATATATATATATTATAGCCACACATACCCCTAAAAAAAGTAGCCGCATATACTCTCAAGGAAAATAAAATCAAGAAAAATGTAGAAATCTTTTATAATTTTCTCATCTTCTCAAGGTGGAAGAGTGATGTATTCATTACGAGCTTCTTTGCCCAAAAAAAGTTCAAGCATTGATTTGTGAAGGAGATTGACTTCAAGTCACTTAATGGCATTAACAAGAAGCCCACATTATATTACTATTTGTCTTTATTACTGATGATTATCACTTATTAGTCTATAAAATACTCTTTTTATGACAATACTATATTTTATCTTTTCAAATGGAAGAACATGCAATAGAAATTAAATTGCTTATATAAGAACGCTTCAAAAACACTGTTTATTAATAAGGATTAGATTTTTTGGTAGCTAAACTTTTGTTGGTTTACATTAAGCTGCTCGTGAGCTACTGATGAGTTGAGCTTGAGCCGAGAAAATTAGCTTACATCAAACATGAGTAGAGCTATGAGCTGAGTTGAGACTGAGCTAACTTTAGCTCATCTCAGCTCATTTCCACCCCTAACCCAAAATATTTGTCCCCATCCAGAAGATTGCAATGGGGCACCTATAATGCAACCATGAGCTTCAAGAATATGGGTGGAAGTGAGTTGAGCCGTCTCATTAGTAGCTCACAATTCGATTCGATATTCGATTCGACGAGCTCAGCTCATGAACTAATTTTTTGGGCTCATATAGAATATGAGTCGAGCTTGAGTTAGATAAAGTTCGACTCATTTGGCTAATGAGTTTGTCTCAATATATATATATATATATATATATATATATATATATATATATATATATATATATATATATATATATATATATATATATTACAACTTGTCTTTCGTTACTAATGATCATTAGTTTACAAAATACTTTTTTTTTACAATACTATAGTTTCATCTTTTCAGGTGAAAAAACATTCCACATAATTAAATTGTTTATATAAGAAGGCTTCAGAGACTTTTACATTTAATCAAATAAGGATTACAATTTTTTGTAGCATTGGTTTACATTGGTATAATTTTATATTTTTTAAGATTTTTTGTTTTCTTTTTTCATAGTCTTTACATATTATAATTAGTAGATATATTAAACTTCTATTATATACCATTATGTAAAAAAAAAAAAGCTCTTGCTTTATTTTGTATCAGTTGGATATTAAACTCATATTATAATTACTATGTTTTTTCTAAAATATTTTTAGACAAATGAGCTGCGTTGAGCTGCTCGTGAGCTACTGATGAGTTGAGATTGAGTTGATAAAATCAGCTCACATCAATTATGAGTTGAATCATGAGCTGAGAAAAATTAGTGTTTAGCTCACTCAGCTCATTTCCACCCCTATTCAAGAAGACTTTCCTCCAACATTGTTAAAAATGTGATTTTATGTAATAAATAAATAATAATACTCCCTCCATCCCAAATTATCTGTCAAATTTGTATTTTGCACGGGAATTAAGGTTTCATCAAATTCTATAGTGGGATATGGTGAAATGTCAAATATGACCCTATACATTTTTAAAGACCTAACGTCTTTTATGAACCTCAAATTTTTGTTTTGCTCTACATTGCTCCCGACCTTTTAAAAAATCTTCTACATTACTCCCAAGCAGAAATTCCTAGCTCCGTCCGAGTTCTCTGTCTCGAGAGAATTCCAAGACTTTCTTCCTTACCATAGAAGTGTTGGGCAGCGGAACACTCCAAACAACAAATTATAATGGAAACGAAAAGAAAGCAGAAAAACAACACAAGAATTTTAACGTGGTTCGGTTTCAACGTAGACCTACATCTACGACCCCAGAGGGTACAAACTTTCACTATGTAATTTTTGAACGGAATAAAAATTACAAACCCTCTTCTAAAACTCCAAGTCTAAACACTCACAAGACTCAAGGAGTTGGTACAAATAAACTCAACACTAGGTGGGTCTATTTATAAGGTCTCTTGGATTTACACTTTTCTTTTCTAACCAATGTGGGATTAGAGAAACATTACCTAACATATCCTCCATTTTCTCAAATTCCCAAGTTACAACAGAATCAGAAAACCTAACTCTTTTCTCAGTGTTCGCGGTCTCCTTCTCTGTTCTTTCTCCAGCTTTACTTCCTTGCTTCTTCAAGGAATGACCATCAAGATGGTATAAATTCTTCCCTTTCTTCCTACCTCGCATAACCAAACGGTTGCCTCTATACACTTTGCAGAAATTCCCAATTCCAACATACTTGTAACCCTTTGATGCCAATTCACCTTCACCTTCGAGAACGCCCTCAACCTTCACCTTCGAGTTGTTGCCCACTTTGATGTAGCCAAAGTCTCTCATCTGCAAAGTATCAAACACGTCTCGGTCCTTGCAGATATGCACGTCAGCAGCATTATCCATAATCCAGTTTGAATGATTCTCAACAGTGTCATCCAAACATCTCGTCAAATATAAATTATCGTAATCGTTGACCACATTTGTAGAGGAATCACATACCTTTGCCTTGCCTTTCATTTGTTCACGGAGATTTTTCAAATCATCCCTCATCTTTGGACAACGGCTTTGAAAATGACCAAGTTCCTCACAATAGAAGCACTCGACCTCGCTACAATCACCTCTCTGCCGAGATTTACCTCTTCCTTGGTCACTTCTACTCTTGCTTCGATTCCTCCCTCTTCGAGAACTCTCTACAGCTAGTATTCGATCATCCTCAGGGTAATCCTCATTCATCATCTGTTGGTTCTCCTTCAAGGCTTTTGAAAACTCATTCAGCTGCAGTGTGTTCTTTCCTACTAACAGTGACTGCACCAACGATTTATAGGATTTCGGTAATGAAGCTAATAACAGCAACGCCTGTTCTTCATCCTTAATCTCTTCCCCTGCATTCTCAAGTCGACATACTAACTCATTAAATTTATTAGTGTGATCAGTAAGATTACCTCTTTCTTCCATTTTGAGTGAGTACATATCCATTTTCATCTTCAAACGGTTAGTTAAAATCTTCGAGGAATAATTATTCTCCAGAGTCTCCCACAACTTCTTTGGTGACGTCTCTCTCAACACCGTCATCTTGATTTGTGGAGCCAAAGCCAATCGAATTGTACTAACCGCCCTCTTCTTAATTGTAGCCCACTCAGAATCTTTCATACCTTCCGGCTTTTCATCATCCGGAGCGGAATCAAGACCTTGCTTTGCACTAAATAGTCTTGAATCGTGCATTGCCATAAGGTAAAATCAATCTTTCCATCAAAGAGTGGAGATGGAACATCGCTCTTCATCGGCACAACGGTGTTTAAAGACTCCATAATTTAAACACTCTAACTTTAATTAAAATAAAACCAAATCTTAATTAAAGCAGCACCGGAAACTTACCGCAAACTAAATCTGCAACTACTCTCGTCTCCTCCCAAGCCTGAACCTCGCGCTCTGATACCAGTTGTTGGGCAGCGGAACACTCCAAACAACAAATTATAATGGAAACGAAAAGAAAGCAGAAAAACAACACAAGAATTTTAACGTGGTTCGGTTTCAACGTAGACCTACATCTACGACCCCAGAGGGTACAAACTTTCACTATGTAATTTTTGAACGGAATAAAAATTACAAACCCTCTTCTAAAACTCCAAGTCTAAACACTAACAAGACTCAAGGAGTTGGTACAAATAAACTCAACACTAGGTGGGTCTATTTATAAGGCCTCTTGCCTTTACACTTTTCTTTTCTAACCAATGTGGGATTAGAGAAACATTACCTAACAAGAAGGTCTTCTCATACCAGAAATTGGACATATTGCAAAGTTGGTTATAAAGTAGGCAAAATGAAATCATTCCAAAGAGTACGTTACATTAAGCAAGAACTACGAAACCTTCACCTTAGAAACTTAGATAACAAGAGAATAGCTAAACATACATTTACGCAGTAAAAAAGGAACAGGCAAAGAGGCATTAGTCGGCCTTCTTATCAGCGGAAGCAGAAGCCCGAGTTTTATTCATAGTCGCAGAACGTTTGTCTGCTTCCATCTTGGATTGCATTTCATCCCTCTCCTTAAAGTACTTGTCAAACGCCCTAGGTAGGAACCGGGGAATCAAGAAACCGAAGAGATTGATCGAGAAATATACGAGGTTAGCCACCGATAGTCCCCTTCCGAACCAGTACCAAGCAACGACCTGCATTAGGAACAGTGGCGGAGCCAGAAAATTTTCTTTGGGGGCACAATTAACATTGACAAAATAAATTCATAAAAGCATATAAATATTGGCGGAGCAAAAAATTTTTTTTTGATGAAATATTATAGACTAGAGTTATTCACATTTTGTTCACCCTTTTCACTCTACTAGTCAGTGGTTCATTAACCTCCAAGTCCTCTGGCTTTATATTGTGGACTTTTTATTGTGAAATTTTTATAGTTTACAAGAGAGCCCATTGTGCATTTTTTATTAGTAATTTTATTTTTGTCTCTTACACACTTAAGTTTGTTACCATTTTAACCAAAATTGTTAAAATATAAGTGGTGTCATTCCTATAATTAACAAACTAAATCATTTAATTTTAAATCGTAAAGTGATTCAAAATGGGTACAATAAACAATGTTCACGAGACGAGGTGTTACAAAAATAAAACTAAAACTAAATAAATAAATAAATAATTTAATTTTAAATCGTAAAGTGATTCAAAATGGGTACAATAAACAATGTTCACGAGATGAGGTGTTACAAAAACAAAACTAAAACTAAAAAAAAATTTTTGAAAAAACTGGTGGGGCACTTGCCCCACTGTGGCTCCGCCACTGATTAGGAAAGAGAGATTTGAATTTCATCCTCTACGTTCTTCTTCCAAGTTCAATGACAAGTCATGGACTCAAACTGCTAGGCTATTATCTAAATGGGACAAACTAAAACAAAAATTCATGCAAAAAAATTGGCAGTTCAACTGCTACGCGGCAAATTGACACAAAGATTGATGCAATAAACTTGACAATTCCATGAATAGCCTATCATCTAAATGGAAAATTAACACGGTAATAGCTAAAACAAGTCAACACAAAATTTCGCAATTCAACTCGATCGTAGGCGATCATCTAAATGGAAAATTAACACAAAATTGATGCAATAAACTGGACAATTCGACTGGTAACATAATTATATAAATGGCAAATTTACTTGATGATAGCTGAACGGCAAATTAATACATATATTTATGCAAGGGACTTGATAGCTCAACTTGAATTAAAATTTGTACAAGTAATAATTAAAAAAAAAGGAAATAAAAAATAAGTACGAAACTTGGTAATGATCTTCGTGATTACCTGGAAGTCTGCATTAGCCGGAAGAGTTTTGACAACCCATACATCTTTAAGCCAATCAAGGATCACAAAGAGCCTCCTAGTAGTATACAGTAAGGGCACAAGTGCTCTAGCAGGGGGTGAAAACAAAGACAGCCCGCTAATGATATTTTCGGTCAATATTTGAAACGAAAGGAGGAGCAAATGAGGCGTGGCCGATCGGACCGCATTCTCATCCCCTCTCGCAAATCCGCCCAAAACATAAGCTAAGGGCAAAAACAGTCCGACTACGGTCCCCACAACCACATAAAATCGGAAAAGACTGCTTCCCTGGAATATTTCCGAGGAACCAGAAGTTCGACTGTGTGATGGAAATGCAAAACGGGATAGTATAAGTATATAAGCGGAAGTAAACGCCGGGAATACCAAGTCCAGGAGTGGTACTAGACCACTAGCTGAGAAAACCATTATAAAAGCTACGAGTTGGAGCTCGATTAAACGGAGTGAGCTCATTACTCCTCCTGTAGTTATTAGTGTTTCTTCCTTGGGCTTTGGAAGAGGCTTCCTCTGTGGGCTTGTTTCTGATATAGTTGTTTCGTCCGGGTCGGACTGCGGTGCCACGGCAAGTGTTACACCCGACATTTTCAATGATTTCTTGATCTTCTACAAGTTGGGAAAGATCTCGTCTTTACTCTGTACCTTAAATCCAGTAAATTAACCTGCTACATAAACATAAACCTTTAAGCTTCAAGTCCTCCTCGTATCAATATCCATAACTGAAGAATTCAAGAAAACCAGGGGAATAGGGCGTAGGATGACCCGAAACATATACAGTGCGACACAAAATATAAGACATTCTAGTAGACTTTCCAGGAAATGTTTTGAGGCGTGATGTAAAAAATTTAACGGATTTTTTCCTTAAAAAAATACGACATTTTAGAAGAAAATGTTGAGGTCAAAGAAAATGTTGAGGGGACCGGCACCCTGTCCCTTCGCTAATCCGCCAATACAGGGGCGGAACTAGGGGAGCATAGATGACGGTTAACCCCAACATATTGCAAGTACCAACTTTCCAATAGAATTTTTTTTCTTCTTATCATATGCTCGTAATAATACTCACTAAAGTCCCCGTAATATAAGACCCTTTAGCATTTCCATCCCCAAAAATATGACATTTTCTTATTTTAGGTTTAAATATAATTCTTATTCTATAGTAAAATCATTTAAGAATATAATAAGAAAATTACCTTGTTTCCTTATTTAATCTATACTAAAATAAGGTAAAAATCTTATGTCTCATTCAGTGTCCTTTCTATGTCTCATCAACCTTCAATTAAAAGTTCAATGTGTCAAATTTTTAATTAAAAAAAACTATAACCTACCAAAAATAAGTAAACTCTAATGGGAGAAAAGTGAACCCGTTGCAATAATCTATTAGTGACACATTGAGACTGAAGATGAAACCGGAATTTGAAACAAATGACTAAAATACCTTAAAATTAATATATTATGAAATATAGGGAATATATCACACGGCCCCAATTGTTTTGAAGTTTTACTACTATATATGTCCCATCATGACCCGTCGCCAACATATAAACTCTAAATTCGCTCAACATAAGTAACTTCCAACCTAGCGGGAACCACTATTGATCATCTTTAAAGAGAAATATAAAAAGTAACATAAAAATACAATGGGCTTTTACTAGAGAATCAATGTCAAATGACATTAAAATCCTACTGAAATCTTTTATTAGATTTAAAAAAAAATAAAAAAACAAGCCAATAAATTTATTCACCAACGTGGGATTAATAATAAGTATTACTACTACTACCAGAAAATTACAATGAAAAGATAAATTAAATTACTCACAAGTTGAAGAAGAGTATAAAATTGATAGAATTCCAGCGAGAGTTACAGAATCAAAACGGCAATGGAGGAAGTTGATGAAACAGTGCACCCATAGTTTTTACAGAGGTTGGGAGTTGGCGAAGGTGACACGTGGCTTACTAAAACAACGTGTGGCATAATAAGCCTGTACTCGTGTCTTTCTCCATAATGGAGAATTAAATCTCAGAATTAAGGGTTGAAGCTAGGAACTTGTCACTGCTAGACTTTTTTTTAGAATACAATATTTATAAAGATTGTCACGAAAAAATAAAAAAAATTGTCGTTTCTAAAAATATTTGGGAAGCTATGTTGAGAATCACACATTAGCTAATTTGGGAATATATTTACAATATATAAGACCTGCATAACGCCGTCTTGAGGTACTTTTTTGAATGATTAAGTTACACTCAAATCTATTTTTTAACATGGTATCAGAGTTGTCTAAATCCGATGTTGGACCCCATTAATATTAACACTCCAGATGTCCAACCCTGTGCGTGAGGGGTGTTGAGAATCCCACATCGGCTAGTTTGAGAGTATATTTGCAATATATAAGGTTTGAGCAATCCTCCCTCTTAAGGTACCTGTTGAGGGATTGAGTTAGGACAAGCACAACCCTATTCTTAACAAGCTATGGCCATTTTGGCTTTCTCTGAATCCGCCAACGGCAAGATGTTCCTCAAGCGAGATCCGTTAGAATTGCACATAAACAACAACTTACAAGAGACTGATTCTTATTCTTGACAGTAATTCAACTCCTACCATATAAGTGAAGACAATGCTAAAACAACACAATTCGTAATAAATTGTCACATTCTAGAAGGACAATCCGGACAATCTCTCTGTTTTCTTGCCGATTTGATTAGAGTGGGCTGCCCTTTATTTTTTATTTTGATACGTATAAAAGCCCAGATCCTAGTAGAAGATATTAGGCATGGACAAGATTAACCTTGGTAAAAGGTTGGGCTACAACAATGCTGATCGAGAAGGACCAAGGAAATTAAAGTCCAGCATAGAATCCCATATTACTAACTTTGAATAAATTACAATACCTACATTTCAAATTTAATCTAATTAACTTTAAGTGTACTAATAAAGGATAATGTGAAGGAAAATAACTGATTTAGGTATATTAACATAATTTTCATTGTGGTGGTCGAAGCTAAAGTAGAAAGATGGTGACAAGAAGACATAGAACAGTAATCGGTGCTTGATTTAATTGACGGTGGCTAGTGGTGGTTGAATGACAAGAAGACATAGATCATGTGCTGTTGCAATTGCCGGTGATGGTTGGTTGTCGTTGAATGAGAGATGATAAAGAAAATTCGACAAAGAAATTGAAAATTAATAATGATAATACTTAAATATTTAAATATAATAAAGCGTGAATTAGTCGTTTTTTCTTTCAGGCCAATTGATATGACTGGCGCTGAATTTGTATCTCCATTATAAATTTGTGTACTTCAATTGACAATTAGATCAAACTTGTGTACTTTTTTTAAAGTTAACCCTTAATTTTATGACGTCAAAATTACAAAATAGCTCCGGAAAATGAATTTTTTATTTTCTAAATTGTGGCTTTTTATGGTATATTCCGGCATCTTGACACGGCCACCCGTACAAGTTCCACCTCGAGAAACACCCACAACGTTACTATTTCCATCCACTAATATCGCGCCACGTATACCTAACCCCACGCACGTTAGCATCACCCACTCCCTTGGTAGGAAATTCCAATATTTACACAGATCCTTCCACGTGTCCCAAACCCCTCGCGCCTCGTAAAATCTATCCGTTAACTTTAACCCATCCGTCCCTTTCTGTCTTCTTTCTCTCTCTTCCCACTTCTCTCTCCTCCCTGTCTTGTTGCCGGAAAAATTTTCAAGAAAAAGTAAAAGAATAATTACTGTAAAATCGCCATTTTCTTTGTAAAGAATTTTCCAGGATTTGTTTTTTTCAATGGGGAAGCTTCTGTGCGACTCAACGACGTCATCTCCGGTGGTTCCGTGGAGGGACCCAACATCCACGCCGACGGTAGATCTAGTTGACCAGACGAAGTCAACGGTCACGGAGGCGGTGGCTGCGACTGTCACGGAAACGACGACGTCGTGGGAGGATGTTTCAGGTTTAGAAGACCAGCAAAAGAGACATTTGATGAGGCTACACGATAAAGGTGTGATGTGGAAGCATCCAGAGGACCATCCGAAAAAGTCGCTAGTTTTCAGATTAAGTCACGGCGGCGAGGTGGAGTCTGACGGTAACTGTCTTTTCACGGCGTCAATGAAGGCCATGGGTTCGATTTTAACGGCGAGGGAGTTGAGGAAGTGGACGGTTAGGAGATTCTTAGAGGATTTTGGATCGGCGAGTAATGAGGAAAAAGACGGGATTGAATCGGCTATTAGGAATTTGTACTCGCCGGATCTGAAATCGGGTTGGGGTATCCATGTGGTCCAAGAAGTGAAATTATTGACCAAGAAAGAAGATCGAGTAGCTCTTGATTCCGCCATTAATGAGCTCCTTCACCTCGGAATGCAGAGGTAGTAATTTCTTAGATTTTTTACTGATGTTCTTGATTCAGATTTCGGATTTATTCTTAATTTCTGCAAACTTGAGAAGTTCAACTGCTCTATGTTTTTTCTGAAATGTCTTGGGATTTTTGTTTTAAGTTTTCATCTTTTCTATCTGAAATGTGAAAAGTATAGATCTGCAAGTAAGAACTGAATTAAAGAAAAATATTTATTTTGAGCTGAAAATGTTGATAAATCTTGATTGTTCTTATGAACTTTGAATTAAAGGACAACATTCATTTTCAGCTGCAAATTTGATAAATCTTTTATTCTAACAAAAAAAAAGGAACTATTTTACTTGAATAAGAATATGAGATAGGGAAGGGGAACGGTGGAAATGATTTTTTTGCTGGCTATTTTGTTGGTTGTTTTGCTGTGTTTGGTGGTGTTGTTCTATGAATGTGTATGATTTTTTGATTGAATTTTCTGATTGACATTTGAAGAGAAATGGCTGCGGAATCTATATACAAAGAGAGATGTATAGCTGTGGATAATGGCTCAAGTTGGGCAAAGTACATGTCGATCTCTGGTTCTCCTGATGATGAATATGATATCATCACTTTGCAGTATACGGAGGAAGGTTTGTTGACGGTAGATGAGAATAGAGATGGTCAAGCAGCGGCTTTCGGAGATGACATTGCGATAGAATGTCTCGCAACTGAGTTCAAAAGAGAGATCTTTGTGGTATGATTTGATCTCTTCTATTTGATATTCACAACTTATGAACTCTTGCTGTTTTGATGCTGGTTAATAATCTTTTTGCTGTATTCGGAATGTGCTTAGGAATGTCGACTATATTATTGACTATCATGGTTACTCGTGCTTTTTTGAAATCCCATCTCTGAATCATTCAAAGCTATATAAGTTCTAATATCACGCGAAAACGCTTAACCTTCCAGAATCGACTTTGGACAAATTGCTGATAACATCTGTTTTTGAAAGCTATCTAGAATCATCTGAAATAGTACGATTATGCTTTCAAAACTTTTCTTAGTTATCTTGTTTGGTCTTTTATCTTTCTCAGTCCGTGATAGAAAAGAGGAAAATCAACTAGTTGTCAAATCTTTTTCAAGTATGAAGCTTGAGCAATCGATGGAATGAATTTTGTACTCAATATTTTGTATTCGAACAGTGGTAACTGAAACTTGAAACTTCATATTTTCACCCTGTTATGGGCTCATGTAGTGTGAGTTAAACTCCTTGTGCCTATTGCCTAACATTTGATGACGCTCGAGGAAGCCTTAAAAGTCGTCGGACTAAAAGTTTGAGATACCGTATTTTTTGCAACTGGCATCTGTGAAGTACCTTTTCTGAAGATATGCTTGAATCCTATTACATTTGGTCTGCTATAGCTGATGCATTGTGAGAGTGTATTACAATTGGTATGTAACCGTGTGCTTCATAAACTACAATCTACCTACGTCCTGAATGGTACTGCCTTCTTTTGCAATCCACAGACTCTATTCCATTTGTCATGATATATTTACTAAACCGTTCTATTTGACCTATCATATACAGGTGCAAGCACATGGATCGGATGCAATGGTAGACGAAGAAAACTGCGTTTTCTTCTTACCACATCGTCCAAGAAGTGAAATATGTGAACCCCCATTCTTTCTGTTCATGAAAGGAACAGGTTTGTGAATTTCCGCCATTCTTACCTGTGTTATTGTTTTTGGAGAAGTGCGAATCTTTGGCTAGGGTTTTTTATAAGCTCTTAGTTACGAGATCTTGTCATTTACAGGATGGTGTGGTGCTGGTGCTGATCATTACGAGCCTCTCGTTGTTCAGCATTCTTCAGTTGTCGGCCAGGAAAAGGTTGCCCTGGTTCTTTAGAACCCTCCCATTAGTTCGGAATTTTTTTTTATTGTGGCTAAGAGTTGAGTAGACTTAGGATAATTGATTCAGGAAATTTTTCATGGTACTTCGGCTATAATGTTGTTGTTCAATTCCCCCCAAGGATATATAGCTTTAGGCAGAAAAATAGCCCCTTGCTTGGTTTCAATTGTTTGTTGGCGATTTTTAGAGTTGGGAGAGAGGCGTGTAGTTGGGACCGCCATTCAATTTTGTGTTTGCGATTTTTTTAGGGTTGATCGAAATTTCTCACCCTGACTATAGCAGGTCATATTGGTGCCTGCAATTTGAGGATCTTTTGGTTTCATCAAGAAAGTTATTGAGGGATTTATCTCTGTGTAGTTATTTGTTGGTGCTATTCTTTTATTGTTGTATTCAATGACAGAGAATTAGAGATAACCATGAGATGTGGCGTGGTGGTAGCTTGCCTCGTCTCTTAACCATGAGGACAGGAGTTTGATTTCTGCCCATGGAAATGGAGCGCAATTCATGACCAGCCATTTACCTTTTTGGAGAGCTCCGTAGCGAGGGGATTAGTCACTGCTATTGGCGGTGGACACCCACCCTCGGTCTAACCAAAAATAGAGAATTAGAGATAAATAGATGCATGAGATGGTATTATATATTAGCATTCAAGCCGGTCTTTGAGCTTATAAAAGTTTGTCACATCTCAATCTCCATTAAAGTTTGCATCCAATTTTCTAAATTTAAGTTTCAAATCAAATTACATCTAGATTAGAGTCAATCCGGAGTACTTCTGATTTCCGAAGTAATAACAATAATTGACAATTAGTGAAAGAAAATTTGATCTTTCATAACATATAGAGAAAATGCATTATTTAATTCATGAATTATTTAGAATTTAGAGGTTTTAGAAAACATACTTTTTGTTATTTTTTTTACCCATCAAGATTTTACGAGTATGGGGGTTTGACAAAATATTTACTTTTATGGTGGAGATAGGTGACGGAATGCACGTGGTGGTCCTGCTGGACGTGTTTACTTGATCTGAATTAACATTTGCCCCTTACAAACGTTAGAAGGACTTGAACTTTTATAGAAATATAAAAAAGAAACTAGAAATTAGTTTAACTATATTATTCATTCAATCGAAAAAACTTATTGAAAAGGAGGTAATTACTTTTCCCATTTGAGAATTTATTTATATAAAGCAGCCTTCCTTGAAACTTCATCACTATCCTCCACTTTAAACTCCGACTTTCTTTTGTGTTTCATTCTTTTTGGGTCTACCAATTCTTTAATTTCTTTTGGCTACCAGTTTTTTTTACTCGATCTTTTCCCCAGTTCTGTGGGTGGTTGGGCTGAACATTTTATTATGAATAATAAATATTATTTTTCTCCATTCTATAATATAATTTTTTTGTAATAATAAAAAATTTACATTATCAACTACTCATATTATGAAATAGAGAAAATAAGAAAGTAAAAATTAATTATCAATAGAAAGGTTAATTTAATTTGCTTAGCACTTGCAACTTGACACGACAGATTTCAATAGGGCCAAAATAAGAAAAATTTTATTGACAAAGAGAAAAGTAAAATTTTAAATAATTATTTAGGTCGAAAGTAATTTTGTTTAAATTTTCAAAATTTTATAAGAGTAAAATATACTAAATTTTTTTTAAGAGTGACCACATCTTTATAACTTCGACACCCGCACTCTAATAATAATAAAGATGAATTAATTTTGACATATAAGATCAATATACGTCATAAATTCACCAATAATTAAAACACGTGGAACCTACTCCTTCAATTATAGAGCTAAAAAGTTTTGGCAACATTAAAAGTTATTAGAAAGCCAAATTTGCCCAAACTCAAGACAGTGACCTCTTCTCCTCCAAAAAAAACTTGCTTTCTCTAAAGGTAAGATTTGAAAGATGAAATGCTAAAGAGTAATAATAGTCTTGGTAAAGTAGAATAGTTCAAGAAAACGAAATTATTTGATTTGATGTTTACATGTGTTGTTTATATATATATATATATATATATATATATATATATATATATATATATATATATATATATATATATATATATAGTTCTTGATCGGATTGCAGTTAAACTTAATTTATTCAGCAAAAAAAAAGTTAGACTTAATTTCAACAAATTATGATAGAAAATTGATTAATTTAGACTTAATTTCAACGAGTTATGATAGAAAGAAATATCATGCAACAATTAAATTTTCTTAGTTAGCATACTAACAACTTAATTTAAAAAACTCGATCATGTCAAGTAAGATTAATATAGTTGACTTAGAAACAATAAGTCTCAATTTCAAATATTTATTGCACTTATATTAACTCTATTCTGTGTTTGATTTAGTTTTAAATTCAGACCGAATATCAAATTTTTTTTTTTTTTAATGAAACCTCAAACATTAAGTCATCTAAAATTCAGTTTAGTTTGAAATTAGTATGTGATTAAGGATAGAAATCTCTTAGACTCAATCCAATCAAGACATGTACCTAAACTATGGGCACCAATTGACAATTTGGTCTAGTTCATCTGCCATAGTAATGTTTTTAAGAATCAAGTTCAAAACCATGGGCTCAATAAATGAAGTAGAAAAAAGAAGATATTAAAGCCCCCCACCCCCTTTTTTTTTATAAAGATATTAAAGCCAAAATAAAAGCAACTAGGCATATTACACACATTTCTCAGCCTACCATATGCTTTTTACCATAAAGTCTTCTCTCAAATCACATTATAACATATTTAAAAAAAAAAAAAAAAACAGCATGTGACAAATTCCCTTTTTACCCCACTACTGTCCATCTATATATAACCTTCTTTCACCTTGCTCTAAGTTCTCATGACAAATATTTTGAGATTTTCTTCTTCTATAGCTAAATCTCAAAATATAATATATATATTTTATAATCAAACCCTCCATAATATTTCAATCTATATCAATGGATTCAATCAAATCACAGAAGCTTCAAGCCATGAAAAATTATAAGGCTAAGTTTGTTTATAATCTCATTATTTACTCTCTCACAGCTTTTCTTTCTTCTCTATTTTATTTGTACTTATTTTGGTTCCCATCAATGAGGCACTTTTTATTTGATTTTCTTCCAAATATTTATTCTTTCTTTTTTAGTCCCAAATTCTTGTTTGTATTGGGAAATATCATAATTTTAATCCTCGTCGGAGAATCAAAGTTGGGTCGGGCTTCACATTCATCGCCAACTAGTGAAATTTATGATGAGTATGTGGAGAAAAGCCGATCAAGCCTTAGGCGAAAGCCGGTTGTTGAGGGCAAGAAAAAGGATAGGAAACTTGAGAGTGATAAAAATGAAAAGAGTACTAAAATTAGGAGACATACTAGTTTGAACAATATTAGGGCCCTTGAAGGGAAGAAGAAAGAAAAGACGAGTCAGAACCTCAGTAAACTGCAGTCAGTTGTTGTGCACAATTGCAATGAGAACGAGAAGAAAAATGAAGTTGTAAGTCAAAGTCAAACCCTTAAGAGGCCGCAGTCTCTTGTGAGACTAGAGAATTATGAGAAGACAACTATACTTAAAAAGACGACGGAAGAAAATAATGTGATCAGTCAAAGTCTCGATAGGCCTCAGTCAAGACTAGACCACATGCATGAGAAACATGAGAAGATCACTAGTGATGTTGAGATATCCATTGAAGAGAAGAGAAGAGAAATGGAACAATCGAAGGATGAGTTGAATAGAAGAGTTGAGGCTTTTATTGCTAGAGTGAGTAGACAAAGGATGATTGAAGCTAGAGAATTCGATTTTTCTAGTTAAGATTGAACACAACTAAGGTGATTAATATTAGTACTATTAATTATTATTATTATTATTATAAGAAAATAATTAGATTGGTTGGGAAGTTTGCTAATTGTAGCCTTCAAGAACATAACAAGTTGTACTCCACGTACCATTTTTGTTACCTAATCGAAGAGGGAAGACATTTTAGCTAGGTAGTGAGAAATAATATTCACCATAAATCACAACCTTGTAACCTTTATGATGAATTTTTTATCAACTTAATTATGAAAGCATAATTAATTAAAACCTTTTAGTCTGTTTGTTTCTTTCTAAAATATTTGGTCTTTTATTGATTCTGAGTATTTTTCTAAAGTTAACCCCACCTAAAAATATAATTTTTCTATTCTCTATTAGATTAGTAGAATTAGTTAATGAGAAAAACGCTGTAGATGTACACCAACTATTTCTGCTTTTTTCTAAATAGCACAAAGATAAAACTAGAGCCCCCGTGTACATGAACAATTTACGGGACTGCTTTGTTTGTCAAATTAAGGATTCAGGCCAAATTCCGTCAAAAAAAACATGTGCACGGCACATGGCACCGGATTGAAGGGCATAATGGTCAATTTATATGCTATTGAGAGAAGGAATCTCCAAACCCGACCAATACCCGACCCGCCCGCCCGTTTCTTCATCTTCTTCATCCAAAGATCCTCCTTCTTCCTCCTCCTCCACCCATCCCCCTCCCCCTTCTGCCACTCCCTCATCCGCCTCTGCTTCCGCCTCCGCTTCCGAAGCCACCATTTCTTCCTAAACCACCTGCTCACCTATTCATTTATCCAAAACGAATCCCCACCCCAAACCCACTTACCCCTCTTCCTTCTTCCAAATGAATCCCCACCCCAACCTCACCCCTTCTTCCTAATTCATATTCATAGAATGAAATGGCTTTATTTCTTAAGGACCAAAATTCTTTTCCCGAAATGAATCATCCATGGAGCACTAATTAAGAAATGGGTAACGGGTTTTGGGTTTTGGGGAGAAAATTGTGTATTTTGGAATTGTGGGGTGGCGGAAGGGGAGGGTGATGGGTGGAATGGAGGAAGAATGAGGATGAAGTGTGATGGGTGGAGTGGGAGGAGGATGGAGTGTGATGGGTGGAGTGGAGGAAGGCGGAAGGGGAGGGTGGTGGTGGTGGGATGGTGGTGGTGGTGATGTGTGAGGTTTTGATCGGTGGAGGAAGAAGGAGGAGGGAGTGGCGGAAGGGGAGGGGATGGTTGGAGTGATGGTGGTGTGTGATGGTGGTGGAGGAAGAGGAAGAAGGAGGAAGGAGTGGCGAGAAAGGGGATGGGGCGGAAGTGGAGGAAGGGCGGAAGGGGAGGGTGGTGGTGGTGGTGGTGGTGTAAGAGAAAAACGTTGTAGTGGTGGTGGTGGTGTGAGAGGTGGAGGTGGTGGGATGGAGGTGGTGGTGCTGTGTGAGGTGTGAGGTGTTGAAGGGGATGGGGATATAAAATGACCATTATGCCCTTCAATCCGGTGCCATGTGCCGCACACATGGCTTTTTTTTTGACTGAATTTGGTCCGAATCCTTAATTTGACAAACAGAGCGGTCTCGTAAATTGTTCATGTACACGGGGCTCTAATTTTATCTTTGTGCTATTTAGAGAAAATCAGAAATAGTTGGTGTACATCTACATCGTTTTTCTCTAATGAATAATGATACAATGGAAATATGCATTTTTATTTTTCTCTTTCTTAATTTATACAAAATTAATCAAAATACCTTATATTGTAAAATGGAAAAATATATTTTTCATAATTTTAAGGTGGTACATTTTTTCTAGATATAATGGCTAATAGCCTAGTCAAATTAGAAACCGCGAGTTTCTTGAGTTGTGGATTTGAGGACATATTATTGAGAAGAAACTTCCATCCACGAGAGGATGATCTTGTATACAACTGTAGTATGAAAATCTCAAATTTTTAATTATAATCTTATTCATCTTTTAGAATTTAAAATTTATTTTATTTTATTTTATTTTATTTTATGATATATAAGTAAAATTTATAATTAAAATGCTAAAGAAAATCAGAACTGGATTAAAAGTGATGTGGATGAACAGACCATGCATGAAAGTTTGAGGGAGAGATTAGAAAGGCATTGTGAATGAAAAAAATATTTCGCCCTGAATATATGTCTAATTAATAGATGATTGTTATGTATTAATTTTTTTTCTACGAATTTTACAATTTTTTTAACTTATAAATATTTTAATTAATAAATTGATAAATTTTTATTTATAACACAGAATAAAACACATAATGTAATAAAAGATCCTTACTGCATTGACAACTGCTATACCGAAAAGTAGCAAACAAAAAAAGAGGAGGATTTTCAGCTCTAATGCATTTTTGCATGCAACTTTTGACTTTTTGAACATCAAATGGCTGATAATCTTTCCTTACCATAGAAGAAAGATATTCCATGATCAAGACGGCAGCACTTTTCACAAACATTTCACCCAAAAAGAAAGAAAAAAAACAATAATTTCACACCACAATGATATTTCAGCCTTTAGTTATGATGGAACCTTCGCAATATTGGTGACATGATTAAGAACATTCTTATAAGGATATTTGTAACGCGTGTCTCGACACATGTAAATATGAATAAATTACCGAATGTAATAGTATAAGTTTCTTATTTCACTAGAATTGTCTCATTTTTTATACTCACTCCGTTTCAAATTGTCTTTCTACATTTACTTTTAAATCTATTTCAAATTATCTGTCCAATTTCTAAATAAGAGGCTCATTAATGATAGTTTTTTCAATCCTACCACTTACGTTAAATGTTGGAGAGTGAAGAATGTAGAGAGAAGAGAAGATATAATTAAATTGGGAGTAATATTAAATAGGGTCATGTTTGACATTTTATCATATTCCACTATAGAAATTTGATGAAACATTAATTCTCGTGCAAAATATAAAGTGGACAGATAATTTGGGACGGAGGCATAGCCGGACGCAGGAGTCGAAATTTAGTGGTGCAAATCGAAATCTGATGATGCAAATCTGGGGGCGAAACTAATAAAATTCTTGGAGGGGCAATAAAAAGGACCAAAAAAAAAAAAATTCTGGTGGTGCAATTGCACCACTTTACCGTGCATAGATCCGTCTATGAACGGAGGGAGTAGATTTTAGATTTTTGATATACTTAAATTATCATAAATGAATTTATGAGAAATTAAAAAGTCATTCAACGTTAAAGGAGTCTCTTATACTTCCATTCAACTCACCAATCAATATATAAACATACATACTGGATGATCAAATGTGTTGATCATCTGAGTTTCTCACCGAACAAATATGCATTTTTTTTTACTTTTTTAAAAATTCTTTTTGGTTGAATATTCTTACAACTTGTAAGCAACAATCAATATGTAAATATATACAGTGGATGATAAAAGATGGTCATGGACATATGAATTTCTCACCACATAGGCATGTAAATATTTTCTTTGAGAAGTTGCAGCTGATGCTTCTTCCATTGATTTCAAGAGAGGGATGTTTTGGGTAAATCATCGTTATATAACAAACTTACGTATATTAGATAAATAGTATTCTAAAATGTAATCTCTTTTATGACTCGAAGATAATCTCTTATTTCTTTAAGAGTTCTGTAAAATACAATACTAATAACTAATCCATTTTTTTTTTTAATCAAATGTTAAATTTATCATAAATAAAAATGAGATCAATGAGGGCTATAAAAAGGAAACGGTGAGAGGTACACCACAATCCTACCTTCAATGCCTATCTTCGAGGAAGCTCACAAGGTCCGAAAGCCAAGATGTAGAGAACAGCTCTCTAACTTCCTCCATTTGGTGTATAAATTTATCCCGAATTAAAAAGGAAATATTCCGATATTTAACAAATCAATATAGTTCACAATCCGCGCAACGATCGGGTTACACACTAGTGCAAGTGAAAAACCGAGCAAGTTCGTAAATATATGTAGAAAAAAGGGAGAAATAATTTTTTTTCTATAAACTGGAATTTGATCACATGAATTTGGTGAGAGTGAAAAGCATCATGGATTTTGGGCTGTCGGGCTCAAAAGTTTTAACCGTCGTGACATGTGAATAATCGTTAGTTTAGTTAAGTTTTCACAAACCGTGTACAAATCATTAAGGATTTGGGGCTGCCAGGCTCAGATTTTTCAATCGTTGCGACCGGTGCATAATCTCGACTTTAGTAAAGTTTAGAAAAAATCCTGTATTAACCATCACGAATTTGGGTCCGTCGGACTCGTATTTTTCATCTGTTGCGACCGTCGAATAATCTCGATCTTAGTCTAGTCCTGACAATATCATGTACGTTATCACGGATTTAGGGCAGCCAGACTCGTATTTTTCATCTGTTTCGCCCGGTGAATAATCTCAATTTTAGTCAAGTTTGAATAATATCGTGTACTGACCATCACATGCTTGGGATGTCGGGCTCATATTTTTCAACTATTGTGACCGATTAATAATCTCAAGTTTAGTCAAATTCGGGAAATAATCTCAATTTTAATCACAATTTCACTGATTTGGGGCCGTCGAGCTAAGATTTTTCAAATTTTGTGACCGTTGAATAATATAAATTTTAGAAAAGTTCAAAAAAATCGTGTACTAACCATCATGGATTGGGGTCGCTGGGCACATATTTGTCTACTGCTGCGAGCTGTGAAAAATCTCTATTTTAGTAAAAATATCGTGTATTAACCATCACATATTTGGGTCATCGAGCTTGGAGTTTTCAACTTTTGCGACCGATGAATAATCTCGGTTTTAGTCTAGTTATGAGAATATTGTGTACTTACCATTACATATTTGAGGCCGTCGAAGTTGGATTTTTCAACTTTTGCGACTGGTGAATAATGTCAATTTTAGAAAAGTTAAGAAAAAAATCGTGTATTAAACATCAAAGATTTAGGTCTGTCGTGCTCAGATTTTTCATATGTTGCGACCCATGAATAATCTCAATTTTAGTTTAGTTCCGACAATATCATGTACTAACGATAACATATTTAGTGTCGTCGGACTCAGATTTCCAACTCCTCTGACCGGCTAATAATATCGAATTTAGTAATGTTCAAACTAAATCATGTACAAACCATCAAGAATTTGGAACAGTCGGGCTCATATTTTTCAACTGTTGTGACCGGTGAATAATCTCAATTTTAGTCAAATTCTTGTACTAATCATCATAGATTTGGGGTCGTCGAGCTCGGGTTTTTCAACTTTTGTGAATGGTGAATAATATAAATTTTAGAAAAGTTCAGACAAAGCCGTGTACTAACCATCGTGGACGATTTTTCAACTGTTGCGACCTAGGAATAACCTCAATTTTAGTAAAGTTTAGAAAATATCGTGTATTAACCATCACATATTTGGGTCCTCAGGCTTGGATTTTTCAACTTTTGCGACTGATGAATAATCTCGATTTTAGTCTAGTTCCGACAATATCGTGTACTTACCATCACGGATTTGGAGCCGTCGAACTCGGATTTTTCAACTTTTGCGACCGATGAATAATATCAATTTTTAGAAAGTTAAGAAAAAATTGAGTATTAAACATCAAAGATTTAGGTCCACCGTGCTCAGATTTTTCATATGTTGCGACCGGTGAATAATCTCAATTTAGTCTAGTTCGGACAATATCGTGTACTAACCATAACATATTTAGCGTCATCAAATTTTCAACTCCTGTGACTGGCTAATAATATCGAATTTATTAATGTTCGGACTAAATCGTGTTCAAACCATCACGAATTTGGTGTTGTCGAGCTCAAATTTTTCAACGTTGCGACGGGTGAATAATCTCAATTTTAGTCAAATTCGTGTACTAACCATCACTGATTTGGGGCCGTCGAGTTCGGATTTTTCAACTTTTATGTACGGTATTGAATAATATAAATTGTAGAAAAATTCATACAAAATCGTGTACTAACCATCATGGATTTGGGGGTCATCGGACACGATTTTTCAACTGCTGCGACCTAGGAGTAATCTCAATTTTAGTAAAGTTCAGAAAATATCGTGTATTAACCATCATATGTTTGGGTCCCCGGGCTTGGATTTTTCAACTTCTGCGACTAATGAATAATCTCGATTTTAGTCTAGATCTAACAATATCGTGTACTTACCATCACGGATTTTGGGTTGTCGAGCTCGGATTTTTCAACTTTTGCGACCAGTGAATAATCTCAATTTTAGGAAAGTTAAGAAAAAATAGTGTATTAAACATCAAAGATTTAGGTCAATCGTGCTCAGATGTTTAATATGTTGCGACCGGTGAATAATCTTAATTTTAGTCTAGTTCCGACAATATCATGTACTAACCATAACAGGTTTAGCGCCATCGAGCTTGGATTTTTCAACTCTTGCGACTGGCTAATAATATCGAATTTAGTAATGTTCAGACTAAATCATGTACTAACCATCACAAATTTGGAGTTGTCGGGTTCAGATTTTTCAACTATTGTTATCGGTGAAAAATTTTCAATTTTAGTCAAATTCGTGTACTAACTAACCATCACTGATTTGGGGCCGTCGATCTCGGATATTTCAGCTTAGTGACCGGTGAATAATCTCAATTTTAGGAAAGTTCAGACAATCGTGAACTAACCATCACGAATTTGGGGTCGTCAGGCACCTATTTTTCAACTGTTGCGATATGTGAATAATCTCGATTTTAGTAAAGTTCAGTAAAAATCATGTATTAACCGTCACATATTTAGTTCCTCGGGTTTGGATTTTTCAACTTTTGCGACCGATGAATGATCTCAAATTTAGTATAGTTCCGACAATATCGTGTACGTCATGGATTTGGGGCCGTCCAGCTCGGATTTTTCAACTTTGCGACCGGTGAATAATCTCAATTTTAGGAAAGTTTATAAAAAAATCATGTTATTAAACATCAATGAATTAGGTCTGTCGTGCTCATATTTTTCATATAATGCGACCAGTGAATAATCTCAATTTTAGTTTAGTTCTAACAATATCATGCACTAACCACAACAAATTTTACGCCTTCGGACTCTGATTTTTCAACTCTTGTGACCGTGTAATAATATCGAATTTAGTATTGTTCAGACTAAATTGAATACTAACCATCATGAATTTGGAGCTGTCAGGCTCATATTTTTCCACTGTTGCGTTAGGTAAATAATCTCATTTTTAGTCAAATTCATACAAACTCATGTAATAACCATCACTAATTTGGGGCCGTCAGGCTCGGATTTTTCAACTTTTGTGACCGGTGAATAATCTCAATTTTAGAAAAGTTCAGAAAAAATCGTGTATTAACCATCACGGAATTGGGGTCGTCGTGCCCAAAATTTTCAATTGTTGCGACCTGTGAATAATCTCGATTTTAATAAAGTTTCGCAAATATCGTGTATTAAACCATCACATGTTTGGGTCCCCGGGCTTGGATTTTTCAACTTTTGCTACTGATGAATAACGATTTTAGTCCAATTATGACTATATCGTGTACTTACCATCACGGATTTGGGGCTGCCGATTCGGATTTTTTAACTTTTGCGACCGGTGAATAATCTCAATTTTAGGAAAGTTAAGAAAAAAATCGTGTATTAAACATCAAAGATTTAGGTCAGTTGCACTCATATTTTTCATATGATGCGACAGGTGAACAATTTCAATTTTAGTCTAGTTATGAAAATATCATGTACTAACCATAACAGATTTAGCGCCGCCGGGATTGGAATTTTGAACTCTTGCGATCGGCTCATAATATCGAATTTAGTAATGTTAAGACTAAATCATGTACTAACCATTACGAATTTGGAACTGTCAAATTCAAATTTTTTCAAATAATGTGACCGGTAAATAATCTCAATTTTACTCAAATTCATACAAATTTGTATACTAACCATCCCTGATTTGGGACCGCGAGCCTGGATTTTCAACTTTTGTGACTGGTGAATAATCTCAATTTTAGGAAAGTTCAGACAAAATCGTGTACTTACCATCACGAATTTGGGGTCGTTAGGCACAGATTTTTCAACTGTTACGACATGTGATTAATCTCGAGTTTAGTAAAGTTCAATAAAAATCGTGTATTAACCATAACATATTTTGATCCTTGGGCTTGGATTTTTCAAGTTTTACGACCGATGAATAATCTCAATTTTAGTCTAGTTCTGACAAAATCATGAACTAACCATCACATATTTGGGGTCGTCGAGCCCAGATTTTTCAACTTTTGCGACCGGTGAATAATCTCAATTTTATCAAATTTCAGAAATAATCGTGTATTAACCATCAACGATTTAGGTCCGTCGTGCTAAAAAATTTCATATGTTGCGACCAATGAATATTCTCACCTTTAGTCTAGTTCCAACAATATCATGTACTCAACATAACAGATTTACCGCCGTCGGGTTCGGATTTTAAAACCCTTGCGACCGGATAATAATATCTAATTTAGTAATGTTTAGGCTAAACCGTGTACTAACCATCACGAATTTTGAGCTGTCAGGCTCATATTGTTCAACTGTTGCGACCGGTGAATAATCTTAATTTTAGTCAAATTCATACAAATTCGTGTACTAGCCATCACTTATTTATGTCGAGCTCAGATTTTTCAATTCTTGTGATGTAGAATAATCTCAATTTTATGAAAGTTCAGACAAAATCGTGTACTTACCATCACAGATCTGGGGTCGTCGGGCACAAAATTTTCAATTGTTGTGACATGTGAATAATCTTGATTTTAGTAAAGTTCAGAAAATATCATGTATTAACCATCACATATTTGGGTCCTCGGGCTTGGACATTTCAACTTTTGCGACCGATTAATAATCTCAATTTTAGTCCAGTTTTGACAATATCGTGCACTAACTATCATGGACTTGGGGCCGTTGGGCTCGGATGTTTTAACTTTTTTGGCCGATGAATAATCTCGATTTTATTCAAATTTATAAATTTGTTTACTAACCATCACATATTTGGGGTCTTCGTGATTGAAATTTTCAATTATTGTGACATGTAAAGAATCTCTATTTTAGTCTAGTTTAGACAATATCATTTAAGATTAAAATTAGTCTAATTTTTCAACCCGAATTTGTATAAATTTGACTAAAATTTTAATCTTAAATGATATTTTCTAAACTAGACTAAAATTGAGATTATTTACATGTCGCAAGAGTTGAAAAATCCAATCACGACGACCCCAAATTTGTGATGGTTAGTAAACGAATTTATAAATTTGAATAATATCGAGATTATTCATCGGCCAAAACAATTGAAAACATCCGAGCCCAACAGACTAAAATTGAGATTATTGCACGGTATTGTCAAAACTTGACTAAAATTGAGATTATTCATTGATCGCAAAAGTTGAAATGTCCAAGCCCGAGGACCCAAATATGTGATGGTTAATACACGATATTTTCTAAACTTTACTAAAATCAAGATTATTCACATGTCGCAACAATTGACAAATTTGTGCCCGACGACCCCAAATCTGTGATGGTAAGTACACAATTTTGTCTAAAATTTCATAAAATTGAGATTATTCAACAGTCACAAGAATTGAAAAATCTGAGTTTGACGGCCCCAAATAAGTGATGGTTAGTACACGAATGTGTATGAATTTGACTAAAATTGAGAGTATTCACCGGTCGCAACAATTGAACATTATGAGCCCGGCTGCTCCAAATTCGTGATGGTTAGTACACGGTTTAGCCTAAACATTACTAAATTCGATATTATTATCCGGTCAAATACGAACCCGGCGGCGCTGAATCTGTTATGGTTAGTACATGATATTGTCGGAACTAGACTAAAGATGAGATTATTCATTGGTCGCAACATATGAAAAATCTTAGCACTACGATTTTTTATGAACTTTTCTGAAATTGAGATTATTCACCGGTCGTAAAAGTTGAAAAATATGGGCTCAACGACTCCAAATCTGTGATGGTTAGTTCACGATATTGTTAGAACTAGACTAAAATCGAGATTATTAATCGGTCGCAAAACTTGAAAATTCCAAGCCCGAGGACCAAAATATGTTACATACATGCTTTTTACTGAACTTTACTAAACTCGATATTATTCACATGTCGTAACAGTTGAAAAATCTATGCCCGACGACCCCAAATCTATGATGGTAAGTACACGATTTTGTTTGAACTTTCTTAAAACTGAGATTATTCACCGTCACAAAAGTTGAAAAATTCGAGCTCGGAGGCCCCAAATCAGTAATGGTTAGTATACGAATTTGTATGAATTTGACTGAAATTGAGATTATTCACCGGTCACAACGTTTGAAAAATCTTAGTATGGCAGTTCCAAATTCGTAATGGTCAGTACACGATTTAGTCTGAACATTACTAAATTCGATGTTATTAGAGAGTCACAAGAGATGAAAATTCGAGTCCAACGGCACTAAATATATTATAATTAGTACATGATATTGTCTGAACTAGACTAAAATTGAGACTATTCACCGCTCGCAACATATGAAAAATCTCAGCACGGCATACCTACATATTTTATTTTTTATCATGATTTTTTCTTAAATTTCCTAAAATTGAGATTATTCACTGGTCGCAAAAGTTGAAAAATCCGTGCTCGTTTGCCCATAAATATGTGAATGGTAAGTAAACAATATTGTCAAAACTAGACTAAAATAGAGATTATACATTAAACGCAAAATTTGAACCAAACTAAAATTGAGATTATTCACCGGTCGCAACATATGAAAAATCTAAGCACAACATACCTAAATATTTGATGTTTGATACATGTTTTTTTTATTAAATTTCCTAAAATTGAGATCATTCACCATTCACAAAAGTTTAAAAATTCGAGCTCGATGGCCCAAATCAGTAATGGTTAGTACACAAATTTGTATGAAGTTGACTAAAATTGAGATTATTCATCGGTCGTCGCAACTGTTGAAAAATCTTAGTCCGACAGCTCCAAATTTGTGATGGTTAGTACACGATTTAGTCTGAACATTACTAAAATTGATGTTATTTGTCGGTCGCAAGTGTTGAAAATTCTGAGCCCAACGACACTAAATTTGTTATGGTTAGTACACAAATTCGACTAAAATTAAGATTATTCACCGATCGCAACAGTTGAAAAATATGAGTCATACTGTTCCAAATTCGTGATGATTATTACATGATTTAGTCTGAACATTACTAAATTCATGATTGTTTGTAAACGATTTGGTTGCGATCAATGAATAATATTAATATTAATTTTAGTCTAATTCATACAAATTCGTGTACTAACCATAATAGATTTAGTGTAGTTGGGCTAAGATTTTTCAACACTTGTGATGCCGACAAATAAAATCAATTTTAGTAATATTCAGACTAAATCGTGTACTAACCATCAAGGATTTAGAGCTGCTGGGCTAAGATTTTCAAACAGTTGAGACCAGTGAATAATTTCAATTTTAGTCAAATTCATACAAAATCGTGTAATAACCATCACAGATTTGGAGCCATCAGGTTCAGATTTTTCCATTGTTACGACCTTTGAATAATATTGATTTTGGTCAATTTCAGATAATATTGTTTTCTAACCATCACCGATTTTGTGCCCTCTGGCTTGAATTTTTCAACTGTTGCGATCCGTAAATAATGTTGATTTTACTAAAGTTCTGAAAATATCTTTTATGAACTATCACAGATTTGGGGGTCATCGGGCTTGAATTTTTAATTTTTTTGGACTGGTGAATAATCTTAGTTTTAGTCAAGTTCAGACTATATCGTGTACTAACCATTATAGATTTTGGCCCATCGAAATCGAATTTTTCAATTGTCGCGACCGATGAATAATATCGAATTTAGTAAAATTCATACAAAAACGTGTACAAACCATCACAGATTTGGAGCCGCCGAGTTCAAAATTTTCAATTGTTACGACCTTTGAAAAATCTCGATTTTAGTAAAAATCATACAAAATCGTGTAATAACAACAATCATAACAACAATCATAGATTTGGAGTCGTTGAGCTCGGATATTTCAATTGTTTCAACTGATGAATAATCTAGATTTTAATCAAGTATGGATAAGATCGTATACTAACCATCACAGATTTGGATTCGTCATGATCGAATTTTTCAACAGTTTCGATCGGTGAATAATCTTTATTTTAGTAAAGTTCCGAAAATATCGTGTTTGAACCATCACGAATCGATCTTGAATTTATCATTTATTCCAACTTGTGAATAATCCAAGTTTTAGTCAAGTTCATGCTATATCGTGTACTAATCATCACATATTTGGGCCCGTCAGACTCGGATTTTTCAATAGTCGCGACCTGTGAATAATCTCGATTTTTGTCAAATTCATCCAAAATCATGTACTAACCATCACCAAGTTTGTGCCCTTAGGCTCGAATGTTTCAACTATAGCGAGCAGTGAATAATCTTGATTTTAGTAAAGTTCTGAAAATATCGTGTATGAACCATCAAAGATTTGGATCATCGTGCATGAATTTTTCATTTTTCATTTTTTCCGACCGATGAATAATCTTAGTTTTAGTTAAGTTCAGACTATATCGTGTACTAACCATCACAGATTTTGGCCCGTCCGACTCGAATTTTTCAATAGTCACGACCGATGAATGATATCGATTTTAGTCAAATTCATACACAATTGTTACTAACCATCACAGATTTGGAGCCGCCGTGTTCGGATTTTTCAATTGTTATGACCTTTGAAAAATCCCGATTTTATTACATTCAGGATCTAGATAGGATTGGAATTCCGTACATTCGAATACATAATATTCTTTACATTATTGTAATGGCTTCGACTAATGGCTTTTAAGCGAAAATAAATAAAGACCATATTTTGACGAAAAAAAATCTCGATTTTAGTCATTTTCGGATAATATCGTATACTAACAATTACAAATTTAGTCAAAATCAGGCTATGTCGTGTACTAATCATCACAGATTTTGGCTCGTCGGACACGGATTGTTCAATTGACACGACCGATGAATAATATCGATTTTAGTCAAATTTATACAAAATCGTTACAGATTTGGAGCCGTCGGGTTCAAAATTTTCAATTGTTATGACCTTTGAAAATTTTCGATTTTAGTCAATTTCGGATAATATCGTGTACTAAACATCACCGATTTTATGCCCTCGGGCTCAAAATTTTCATTTTGTCCAACTGGTGAATAATTTTAGTTTTAGTCAAGTTCAGATTATATCGTGTACGTAACCATCACAGAAATTGGCCCGTCGGACTCAGATTTTTCAATTGTCTTGATCAACGAATAGTATCGATTTTAGTAAAATTGATACAAAATCGTGTACTAACCATCACAGATTTGGAACCGTTGGGTTCGGACTTTTCAATTGTTACAACCTTTGAAAAATCTTGATTTTGTGCCCTCAAGCTCGAATTTTTCAACTGTCGTGATCGGTGAATAATCTTGATTTTAGTAAAGTTCCGAAAATATCGTGTATGAACCATCATAGATTTGGGGCCGTCGAGCTTTAATTTTTCATTTTTTTCGACCGGTGAGTAATCTTAGTTTTAGTCAAGTTCAGATTATATTATGTACTAACCATCACAAATTTTTCCCCGTCTGACTCGGATTTTTCAATTTTCTTGACTGATGAATAATATCAATTTTAGTAAAATTCATACAAAATCGTATACTAACCATCATAGATTTGGAGCCGTCGGGTTCGGATTTTTCAATTGTTACGACCTTTGAAAAATCTCGATTTTAGTCAATGCCGGATAATAACGTGTATTAACCATCACCGATTTTGTGCCCTTAGGCTCAAAAAATTTAACTGTCGCGATCAGTGAATAATCTTGGTTTTAGTAAAGTTCTGAAAATATCGTGTATGAACCATCACAGATTTAGGTCCGTCGGGCTTGAATTTTTCATTTTTCCCTACCGGTGAATAATCTTAGTTTTAGTAAGTATCATGTACAAACCATCACAGATATTTTCCCGTCGAACACGGATTTTTCAATTGTCTTGACCGATGAATAATATCGATTTTGTCAAATTCATATAAAATCGTGTACTAACCATCACAGAAGTGGACCCGTCCGGTTCGGATTTATCATTTGTTACGACCTTTTAAAAATTTCGATTTTAGTCAATTTCGGATAATTTCGTGTACTAACCATCGCTGATTTTGTACCTTTAGGCTCAATTTTTTTAATTGTCGCGATCGGTGAATAATATTTATTTTAGTACAGTTCCAAAAATATCGTGTATGTACCCATCACAGATTTAGGTCCGTCGGGCTTGAATTTTTCATTTTTTCCGACCGGTGAATAATCTTAGTTTTAGTAAGTTCATGCTATATTGTGTATTAACCATCACAAATTTTTGCCTATCGGACTAGGATTTTTCAATTGCCTCACCTAATCAATAATATCGATTTAGTAAAATTTATACAAAATCATGTACTAACCATCACAAATTTAGAGCCTGTCCATTCAGATTTATCATTTGTTTGGAATTTTGGATTTTAGTCAATTTCAGATAATATCGTGTACTACCCATCACTGATTATGTACCCTCTGGCTCAAATTTTTCAACTGTCGCGATAGGTGAATAATCTTGATTTTAGTAAAGTTTATGAAAATATCGTGTATGTACCATCAAAGATTTGGAGCCGTCATGCTTGAATTTTTCACTTTTTTTCGACTGGAGAATAATCTTAGTTTTAGTCAAGTTCAGGATATATCATATACTAACCACCACAGATTTTGGCCCGCCAGACTCAGATTTTTCAATTGTATCGACTGATTAATAATATCGATTTTAGTCAAATTCATATAAAATTTTGTACTAACCATCACAAATTGGAGCCGTCGGGTTCGGATTTTTCAATTGTTACGACCTTTGAAAAATCTCGATTTTGTGCCCTCAGACTCGAATTATTCAACTTTCGTGATCGATGAATAATCTTAATTTAAGTAAAGTTCTAAAAATGTCGTGTATGAACCATCACATATTTGGAGCCGTCGGGCTTGAATTTTTCATTTTTCCGATCGGTAAATAATCTTAGTTTTAGTCATGTTCTGGCTATATCGTGTACAAACCACAACGGAATTTGGCCATCCGACTCGTATTTTTCAATAGTCTCGACCAATGAATAATATGGATTTTAGTCAAATTCTTACAAAATCGTGTACTACCATCAAATATTTAGAGCCGTCGAGTTCGGATTTTTCAATTGTTACGAGCTTTGAAAAATCTCGATTTTAGTCAATGTCGGATAACATCGTGTACGAATCATCACCGATTTTGTGTCATCACGCTCGAATTTTTCAAATGTCACGATCGGTGAATAATCTTGAATTTAGTAAAGTTTCTGATAATATCGTGTACGAACCCTCACAAATTTAGGTCTGTCGGGTTTGAATTTTGCATTTTGTACCACCAATGAATAATCTTAGTTTTAGTCAAGTTCAGGCTATATCGTTTACTAACCATCACAGATTTTGGTCTGCCAGACACAAATTTTTCAATTGTCTCGACCGATGAATACTATCGATTTTAGTCAAATTCATACAAAATCGTGAACTAACCATCACAGATTTTGAGCCGTCGAGTTGTAATTTTTTATTTTTTCAGATCTGTGAATAATCCTAGTTTTAGTCAAGTTTAGATTATATCGTGTACCAACCATCACAATGTTTGGCCCATCGGACTCGGATTTTTCAATTGTCTCGACCGATGAATAATATCGATTTTAGTCAAATTCATACAAAATCGTGTCATCACAGATTTGGAGCATTCGGGTTCTGATTTTACATTTGTTACGACCTTTAAAATATTTTGATTTTAGTCAATTTCTGATAATATCGTGTACTAACCATCACTGATTTTGTGCCTTCAAGCTCAAATTTATAAACTGTCGCGAACGATGAATAATCTTTATTTTAGTAAAGTTTCCGAAAATATCGTGTATTAACCATCACAGATTTGGAGTTGTCTTGCTTGGATTTTTCACATTTTAGTCAAGTTCAGGCTATATCGTGTACTAACCATCACAGATTTTGGCCCGCCAGACTCGAATTTTTCAATTGTCTCGACCGATGAATAATATCAATTTTAGTCAAATTCATAAAAAATCGTGTACTAACCATCACATATATGGAACCGTCGAGTTATGAAATTTAATTTTAACGACTTTTGAAAAGTCTCGATTTTAGTCAATTTCGGATAATATCGTGTACTAACACCATCACCTATATTTTGCCCTCAGACTCAAATTTTTCAATTGTCGCGATTTGTGAATAATATTGATTTCAGTAAAGTTTATGAAAATATCGTGTATGAACCATCACATATTTGGAGTCGTCGTGCTCTAATTTTTCACTTTTTCTGATCAGTGAATAATCTTAGTTTTTGTCAAGTTCAAGCTATATCGTGTACTAACCATCACAGATTTTGTCATGTCAGACTCGGATTTTTAAATTGTCTCGACCGATAAATAATATCGATATTAGTCAAATTCATAAAAAAAAATCGTGTATTATCCATCACAGATTTGGATTCGTTGAGATCGAGATTGAGATTTTTCAAAGGTTACGACCTTTAAAAAATCTCGATTTAGTCAATGTCGGATAATATCGTGTACTAACCATCACCGATTTTGTGCCATTATGCTCGAATTTTTCAACTGTCGCGATCGGTGGATAATCTTGATTTTAGTAAAGTTATGAAAGAATCGTATATGAACCATTCAAGATTTAGGTCCGCCGGGCTTGAATTTTGCATTTTTTCCGACAGGTGAATAATCTTAGTTTTAGTCAAGTTGATGCTATATCGTGTACTAACCATCAAAGATTTTTTCCCGTCGGACTCGGATTTTTCATATGTCTAGACCGATGAATAATATCGATTTTACATCACAAAAATTTGTGCCTTCAGACTCGAATTTTTCAACTGTCGCGATCGGTGAATAATCTTGTATTTAGTAAAGTTTATGATATTATCGTGTATGAACCATCACAGATTTGGAGTCGTCGGGCTTGAATTTTTCATTTTTTTCGACTGGTGAATAATCTTAGTTTTAGTCAAGTTCAGGTTATATCGTATACTACCCATCACTGATTTTGGCCCGTCGGACTTTGATTTTTCAATTGTCTCGATCGATGAATAATATCGATTTTAGTCAAATTCATACAAAATCGTGAACTAACCATCATAGATTTTGAGCCGTCGAGTTCGGATATTTCAATTGTTACGAGAATTGAAAAATCTCGATTTTGTGCCCTCAAGCTCGAATGTTTCAATTGTCGTGATCGTTGAATGATCTTGAACAATCATAGATTTGGGGCCGTCGAGCTGTAATTTTTATCTTTTCCGATCTGTGAATAATCCTAGTTTTAGTCAAGTTCAGATTATATCATGTACCAACCATCACAATGTTTGGCCCATCGTACTCGGATTTTTCAATTGTCTCGATCGATGAATAATATCGATTTTAGTCAAATTCATACAAAATCGTGTCATCAAAGATTTGGAGCATCCGGGGTTCTGATTTTACATTTGTTACGACCTTTAAAATATTTTGATTTTAGTCATTTTCGGATAATATCGTGTACGTTCCATCACCGATTCTGTGCCTTCAAGCTCAAATTTTTAAACTGTCGCGAACGATAAATAATCTTTATTTTAGTAAAGTTTCTAAAAATATCGTGTATGAACCATCACAGATTTGGAGCCGTCTTGCTTGGATTTTTCACATTTTAGTCAAGTTCAGGCTATATCGTGTACTAACCATCACAGATTTTGGCCCGCCAGACTCAAATTTTTCAATTGTCTCGACCGATGAATAATATCAATTTTAGTCAAATTCATAAAAATTCGTGTACTAACCATCACATATTTGGAGCCGTCAAGTTCTGAAATTTAATTTTAACGACCTTTGAAAAGTCTCGATTTTAGTCAATTTCGGATAATATCGTGTACTAACTATCACCGATTTTTTGCCCTCAGACTCAAATTTTTCAACTGTCGCGATCTGTGAATAATATTGATTTCAGTAAATTTTCGGAAAATATCGTGTATGAACCATCACATATTTGGAGTTGTTGTGCTCTAATTTTTCACTTTTTTCGACCGGTGAATAATCTTAGTTTCAGTCAAGTTCAAGCTATATCGTGTACTAACCATCACAGATTTTGGCTCATCCGACTCGTGTACTAATAATCATCACTGATTTGGTGTCCCCAAGCTCAAATTTTTTAACTGTCACGATCGGCGAATAATCTTGATTTTAGTAAAGTTCAGAAAATATCGTGTATGAACCATCAAAGATTTAGGGCCCTCGGGCTTTAATTTTTTCATTTTTTTGGACCGGTGAATAATCTTAGTTTTATTCAAGTTAAGGCTATATCGTGTACTTACCATCGCAGATTTTGACCCGTCGGAATCGGATTTTTCAATTGTCTCGACCGATGAATAATATCGGTTTTAGTAAAATTCATACAAAATCGTGTACTAACCATCACATATTTGGAGCCATCGGGTTCGGATTTATCATTTGTTATATACGACCTTTGAAATATTTCGAGTTAAGTCAATTTCGGATAATATCGTGTACTAACCATCACCGATTTTGTGCCATTAGGCCCAAATTTTTCAACTGTTGCGATCGGTGAATAATCTTAATTTTAGTAAAATTCTGATAATATTGTGTATGAACCATCACAGATTCTGAGTCGTCGAGCTTGAATTTTTCTTTTTTTCCGACCGGTGAATAATCTTAGTTGTAGTCAAGTTCAGGCTATATCGTGTACTTACCATTACAGATTTTGGGTCATCGGACTCGTTTTTTTCAATTGTCTCGACAGATGAATAATATCGTTTTAGTCAAATTCATACAAAATTGTGTACTAACCATAACAGATTTGGAGCCGTCGGATTCAGATTTTTCAATTGTTACGACCTTTGAAAAATCTCAAATTTGTGCCATCAGGTTCGAATTTTTCAACAGTCGCGATCGGTGAATACTTTCATTTTAGTAAAGTTCCGAAAATATCGTGTATGAACCATCACATATTTGGAGCCATCGAGTTTTAATTTTTTCATTTTTTCCGAAAGGTGAATAATCTTAATTTTAGGCAAGTTTAGATTATATCGTGTACTAACCATCATCGATTTTGTATCCTCGATTATAGTCAATGTCGGATAATATCGTGTATTAACCATCACCGATTTTGTTTCATCGAGCTCGAATTTTTCAACTGTCGCGATCGGTGAATAATCTTAATTTTAGTAAATTTCTGAAAATATCGTGTATGAACATTCCATCACAGATTTAGGTCCGTCTGGCTTGAATTTTTCATTTTTTTTCGAACGGTGAATAATCTTAGTTTTAGTCAAAATTAGGCTATATCGTGTTCTAACACCATCACAAGTTTTTGCCTGTCGGACTCGGATTTTTCAATTGTCTCGACCGATGTATAGTATCGATTTAGTTAAATTCATACAAAATTGTGTACTAACCATCACAGATTAGGAGCCGTCGGGGCTCGGATTTTTCATTTGTTATGACCTTTGAAAATTTTCTATTTTATTCATTTTCCGATAATATCGTGTACTAACCATCACCGATTTTGTGCCCTAAAGCTCGAATTTTTGAACTATCGCGATCGTTGGATAATCTTGATTTTAGTAAAGTTCTTTTAATATCGTGTATGAACCATCACAGATTTGGAGCCGTCGAGCTTGAATTTTTCATTTTTTCCGACCGGTGAATAATCTTAGTTTTAGTCAAGTTCAGGCTATATCGTGTACATTCATCACAGATTTTGGCCTATCGGACTCGGATTTTTCAATTGTCTTGACCGATGAATAATATCGATTTGAGTCAAATTCATACAAAATCGAGTACTAACCATTATAGATTTATAGTCGCGGGTTCGGATTATTCATTTGTTACGACCTTTGAAAAAATTCAATTTTAGTCAATTCCGTATAATATCGTGTACTATCATCACTAATTTTGTGCCCTCGGGCTCAAATTTTTAACTGTCGCGATCGGTGAATAATCTTTATTTTAGTAAAGTCTTGACAATATAGTGTATGAACTATCACATATTTAGAGCCGTCGAGCTTGAATTTTTCATTTTTTCCGACCGGTGAATAATCTTAGTTTTAGTCAAGTTCAGGGTATATCGTATACTAACCATCACAGATTTTGGCCCGTCGGACTCGAATTTTTCAATTGTCTCGACCAATGAATAATATTGATTTCAGTCAAATTCATACAAAATCGTGTACTACCCATCACAGATTTGGAGTCGTCGAGTTTGGATTTTTCAATTGTTACGACCTTTGAAAAATCTCGATTTTGTGCCCTCAGGCACGAATTTTTCAACTGTCGCGATTGGTGAATAATCTTGATTTTTGTAAAGTTTTAAAAATATTGTGTATGAACCTTCACAGATTTGTGGCCGTCGAGCTTACATTTTTCATTTCTTCCGACCGGTGAATAATCTTAGTTTTAGTCAAGTTCAGATTATATCGTGTACTAACCATCACAAATTCCCGTCGGACTCAGATTTTTCAATTGTCTCGACCGATGAATAATATCGATTTTAGTCAAATTCATACAAAATCGTGTACCCATCACAGATTTGGAGCCGGCGGGTTCGGATTTATCATATGTTACGACCTTTGAAATATTTCGAGTTAAGTCAATTTCGGATAATATATACTTGAATTTTTCAACTGTCGCGATCGGTGAATAATCTTGATTTTAGTAAAGTTCTGCAAATATCATTTATGAACCGTCACAAATTTAGGTCCGTCGGGCTTGAATTATTCATTTTTTCGAACGGTGAATAATCTTAGTTTTAGTTAAGTTCAGGCTATATCGTGTACGTTCATCACAGATTTTGGCCCGTCGGACTCGAATTTTTCAATTGTCTCGACCGATGAATAATATCGATTTTAGTCAAATTCATACAAAATCGTGTACGTTCCATCACAAATTTGGAGTCTTCGTGTTCACCTTTTTCAATTGTTATGGTTTGAATAAAGAAGAAGATTGTTTTTTCCCGTTTTGCCCTTTGAGGAGAGAGAAATCAAAGGCCTCGTTATGACACATCATCAATTTTGACGTGGTTTAGGCAATTTTTTTTTTAAGGAATGATAATTTTGGCTGTTCGTAAATATATTGGGATTAAAAAAATTAAAAAATGATGAAAGTGACCAAAATGACAATTAATTCCTAACTTGATCCTTCCAATTAAAATTATATTATTCGCATTCCGAGTAACTTAAACTCACAATCTTAATTAAATAATGCCCTACCAAATCTTACATTGCAACCAACCGCGCTACAAACTCTTGTCAACGGATCCTTTATAGTCAAACCAAATTGTTTATTCCATGTGTTGCCTCGCTCTTCTTCAGGAAAATAATATATAGAGAGAGTTGAATCTGAGCTTTAAAAGGGGCTGCTGTTTTGGTATGTTTGCAAAGCCAAAATCGAACAACAACAACTACCAAAAAGCAGCCTTTCGGAGATCTCAAGGGACTAATCCCTCGACATTTCCGAAGTCCTAATTTAGGCTTTCTTGCCCTTTTTTATTCCCCTAATAATCGTACTTCACCTCTCTCAAATCACTTCTTTTTTTTTCTGGGTTTTTTTTGGTTGTTGTTCTAATAGATTCGTTAATTCTAAAGTTAGATACTTTAGTAAACATCAAAAAATATATTTGAAAAGAATCAAGAAAAGGGTCCCCAAAGATGGCGACTTTTTCTTCATCTGCTCATGTTTCATCATCATCATCTCCTTGTTCAAATTCATCTTCAGTTGGGTTTCTTCAACAGAAATGGATGTCAATTTCTTCTGTTCATCAGAAAAGATTTGGGCCCACCAAATTGTTTTCTTTGAAATCGAAGTCAAAGATGCATTCCAATGTGCTCTGCATGCAGGATGGTAGTGTTTTCTATCTGTTTTTATTGTAATTCTACTCTGATTTTGTGTTTTTATCTATGTATTAGCTCATCATTTGCAAAAAAAAATAGTAAGTTTGTTGAGTTTAATTGTTTATAGTTCAATAAATTGACCTCAATTTGTTTATACGCCTAGAATTTGTCTGAAATTAGTTACTGATATAAGCATGTCTTTGAATTCTTGGACTCATTGTTTTTGTTGGATTTTTTCAAGTATTTAGGGTGGGATTTGATAGTGTTTAGTTTCGGAAAAAATTCTTGGGTTTGGTAAAAGTTGAATTGTTTTTGTAAGAGGAGATATTTTAGTTCATCATGGCAAAAAATTAGCTAGTTTGTTGAGTTAATGGTTTATACTTCAATGAGTTGATCAAGAAAGAATCTTTATTTACCTCAATTTGGTTATAGGCTTCTGATATAAGCATGTTTTTGAATTCTTGGCCTAATTTTTAGTGAGATTTTCAAGTATAGGTGGGACTGAATAGTGTTTGGTTTGGAAATTTTTTCATCGGGCTTGGTAAACGTTGAATTGTTTGTGAGAGGAAAGGTGAGTTCAAAGCTGAAATGTTGTGTTTCCTTTCAAGACGAGACACTGTCCATTTTGAGCATACCTGTTTTCCGCTATTCTGCTTCACTGTTGTATTTTCAATTCTTGTTTTGAGTATTTTTTTTCCCCCAAAACGGATGTTCATCTAGGGAATTATCTTTGTGGAGTTTGGCTTTCCTTCTTGGATTTCTTGTCTGAATGCCAATCTGGTGTAGGTGGTGTAGCTGCTGCTGTTGACCCAATTGCAAATGAAGCTCCTCTAAAGAAATTGAAAGATGAATTGTCATCTCCTATCACCCCGAAAGAGAGCATTGATATACCCAGTTTTGATATCAATAAAGGGAAATCCACTGTCAGTATTACAGTCGTTGGTGCATCAGGAGATCTTGCTAAGAAGAAGATATTTCCTGCACTTTTTGCACTATATTATGAGGGGTGCCTTCCTGAGGTCTGCAACTTCTTTATTGTAATAGTTATCTCGTGTTACAATCATCCTTTATTTGAGTGAAAGAGATCGATTTCTTGATACTTCATTTGATGGACGAAGCTAGAAGCTTCAGGTTCGGGGGAAAGGGGGCGGGGGGAAGGTAAACTTTTACATAGTTCTTAGGGGAGCGAGAGTTAAATTTTATTGCTATTTGCTAATCATTCTAAACTTTTCAAATTTGACAGGGAAAAGTGCGATGCCGATAACTTTTTTGTGTTGGGGGGGGGATGCTCCGTACTTGATTCATTTACCTATATTCTCGTGCTTTTATACGAAGAATATCAATATTGAATATGTGCCTGTTTTTCTTTTGTTACAGCACTTCACCATCTTTGGTTATGCAAGGAGTAAGATGACTGATGAAGAGCTCAGGAACATGGTTAGCAGAACCCTTACGTGCCGGATTGATAAGAGGTGATTTTCACTATTTACTTCATTTGATGGCTCAATTGGTTCACTGTTCCGTCTCTGTTTAGTGTCAGCCTGCCACTTACCAATGCCACCGTTTTGTTTTCTTCTCTAATTGTGGTTCTAAAGCACGCTTTTCTTCTGCTTCTTCTCTTTTTTTCCTCCATCACTTACTTGCTTTGCTTTAATGTCTTAAGAGTACGTGTTGCATCCTTCTCTTCCTCAGGGAAAACTGCGATGAAAAGATGGATCAGTTCCTGCAAAGATGTTTCTACCATTCTGGTCAATATGATTCACAGGAACATTTCACGGCTCTTGATAAGAAACTCAAGGAACATGAGGTGATCAATTATTTATTTTTTAGCAACTTGAGCCCATCTTATTCTTTTATTCTTTTTTACTTTGTCCTTTGTATTTGGGTGTTTACCCTTGATTTCTCCTCCTTGTTTCTCCCAAGTTTTGACCACACTGTTATCTTGTAGGCTGGCAGAGTTTCTAATCGTCTTTTCTACTTATCGATCCCACCGAATATCTTTATAGATGCTGTACGATGCGCAAGTGTCTCCGCATCTTCATCAAATGGCTGGACTCGGGTCATTGTTGAGAAACCCTTTGGTCGGGATTCTGAATCTTCAGCTGCTTTGACAAGTGCTCTAAAGCAGTACCTGGAGGAGGACCAGATTTTTAGGTGCTTTTTCTTATTACTTGATTTGCTCGTCATCGTTGAATGACCTACCTATGATGTCATCCAAGGGTTTTAACTTCTGGTGATTTCTCTCCAACAGGATAGATCACTACCTAGGCAAGGAGCTAGTGGAGAATCTTTCCGTCCTTCGCTTCTCTAACCTCATTTTTGAACCCTTGTGGTCAAGGCAGTATATTAGAAATGTACAGTTGATATTCTCTGAAGATTTCGGTACCGAAGGACGTGGAGGGTAAATTCTCTTTCCTGCTAACTGTTCTAATACCGTAATTAACTAAAAATTTACTTTTCTGGTCGTACTTTATGGTGCCAGTTACTTTGACAACTATGGAATAATTAGAGATATAATGCAAAACCATCTACTGCAAATACTGGCCCTGTTTGCCATGGAAACACCAGTCAGTTTGGATGCCGAAGATATTAGAAACGAGAAGGTATTTGCTTTACTAAGATTGGTATATAAGCACCCTTGATACAGATTGTTTCCTTATGTTTATGTTTCCATCTCCAATGCATTCCAGGTCAAAGTTTTGCGATCTATGAGGACTATAAAGCTTGGTGATGTGGTCGTAGGGCAGTATAAGAGTCACACGAGAGGAGGTGTTACATATCCAGGATACATTGATGACAAGACCGTACCAAAAGGCAGCCTAACCCCTACATTTGCTGCAGCTGCCCTTTTCATAGATAACTCGAGATGGGACGGTGTGCCTTTTCTGATGAAAGCAGGGAAAGCTCTGCATAATAGGAGGTTCGTGGTATCTTTATCGTGCATCTATCTACTTTTCATTTTCTAAATTTCCTTTTGATTTATGCTTGTGCTGTTACATATTTTCAGTGCTGAAATAAGGGTACAGTTTAGACATGTCCCTGGCAACTTGTATAATCGGAACTTTGGTACCGATCTTGACCAGGCGACAAATGAGCTTGTTATCCGTGTTCAGCCCGACGAAGCCATCTATCTAAAGATCAACAACAAGGTCCCCGGTCTTGGTATGAGATTGGATAGGAGTAATCTTAATCTTCTATATGCCGCAAGGTACTGTTCCTGTTCAACTCTTTAAGCGTTAACTGAAATTTTTCTCTATACCTAAACAAAGACTTCGCAAAGTACATCTTGTAGCAAGGTAAGACAATATGTTAGGCGTTAATGAACATCATGGTTAGTTTTAGTCATGAGTGTTATTAACAGCCAACGAGAGTTGGTTGAGTTAGTAAACTGCCTTCAATTTCGGTTTTAAGGCCCAAGTTTGATTCCCGTTGCGAACAACCCCTCTTGGTGGGCAATCTGTTAGTCCAAGTTAAGTCCTCTTTGAGGCCTGCGGTTGGTGATGATTGTTGCTATTGCTTCAGCTAAAATTATTTTGTCATGTGAACAATGTTGGGACTGTTTTTCATAGGTTTTTACTACGGAATTGGATCAAAAGACTAATACATTTGACTAGATCTTTGGAACCCTTGACTAAAAAGTTTGCGCTTCCTGGTTTTGCAGATACTCGAAGGAGATTCCCGATGCATATGAGAGACTTCTTCTGGATGCCATAGAAGGTGAGAGGAGACTTTTCATCCGAAGTGATGAACTGGATGCAGCTTGGTCACTCTTCACACCCGTCTTGAAAGAACTCGAGGAAAAGAGAATAATACCGGAGTATTATCCTTATGGTAGTCGAGGCCCTGTCGGAGCACATTACCTTGCAGCCAGATACAATGTAAGATGGGGTGATGTTAGTGGTGCTGATCAATAAACATTGCGTGCAGGAAAAATACCTTAAAAAATTTTTTTTTGTAGTTGCAATTATATGATATACAAGCCCTTCAAGATGAATTGTAGTGTGTGATGGAAATGGCTTATTCTGGTAAATAATTTCTCCTTATTGGTATTCTTATTTTTTTTAGTGATAATTATTTTTTTGAAGTTCGTGTTTGGCACGATGGTCAAGTGTTTACTTGCGATCCGTTAGGTTACGAGTTCGAACCTTGGAAACAGCCTCTTTATGAAAAATCAGGGCCTTTCCTAGCAGGGACCAACAGGAGCCTTGTGCACTGGGTATGACTTTTTTTTTTAGTGATAATTATTTTTTTTAGCTTGTATTGCCTATTGCCTTACTATAGGCTATAGCCCATAAGTGTCCTGGCCTTGTGTATGTTTTACTTTTAAAAGGATTTCTTCATGTTTTACCGGGAATCAGTGTTATTCTCTTCCTCTTTTCTATGGAGTGATCTGTGGAGGGGTGCTCAATCCTATGATCGTTTTATGGGACTTCACATGAATTTTGAGCGGAGCCCACTACATGTGCTGGAAGGTCCTGTCCAATTCATACGAGAGATTGTGGGGCTAGTTCCACAAAATTTTCCTTTATAAAACTTGGGCAATCATTTTCTTAACTTTTGAAGTACCTTCTAGAAGTAAAGATAGACTCAAGTTTAATTTTTGGAATGTTGAAAAATCTTTTTAGAAATTGAACTGTGGTAGGCCTTCTTGCTGAGGTTTGGGTTACAGAGAATGATTAAGAGTGCCAGGGAGCAAGCTTGAGGAGGAAGGATTAAGAGACTTAAGTTCATTCTTTTTATTTCTTTTTAAAAAAATATATATATTTCATCATTAGCGCCTTCACAATTCCGTTCTTATAGTTTTAGTAAAAGAATGAAAATTACAGGATATATTTATGATAGGTTAATTCTGATATTGACCAGGTCTATTGGATTTTGAGGTTCAGAACTGACCATATCACCAATGATAAGGAGAGAGACAACTTTGTGATGATGTTGTCAATTTTGGACCACAAAGTCCACATGGACATGGTCCATATAAAAAAAAAAAATTGTGATATGTCTAGGGGCGTCTCAATCATTTTGGAGACTCTGTGCTAAATTTTAAAATGAGACCCTATATAACTGGAGTAAAGTGACTTTTATGTAAATATAACGAAAAAAAATTATTACAACTGTATCATAATTTTTCTTGTCCAAAATGTAAACATAATTTTAAAAATATAAATATTGACAACTTTCTTCACTTGAAAATAGCGATCCTTCTATATTTCTTTGAAGCAAAATCATCAACTAAATCGTCATATTTGATTTGCTCCAAAAGATCATTCTCAAATGCTATCGTCGTTAATCCATTAAGTTTTTCCTGAGACATTGTAGAACGTATATATGACTTCAACCTCTTTAATTTTTAAAAGCTCCTTTCTGCAGATACAATAGTATTTGGAATAGTCAACAAAATTTTGTTTGTAATTATTGCGTTAGAAAAACAATCTACATGCTTCAAGAACATAAAAATATCAATAGATCCCATCTTTTCATTAGGCAAATTTTTTCTAAGCAATTTAAACTCCACATTCAAATCATTTTCTTCGATATCAAGAAGAAAGATAACACATTTCACGTTTTTGGGCTTTTACCTATAAATAGAGTGTGCTAGTTTGTTTAAAAAAAATTAATAATATTTACCGATAGTTGTCAACATAAAAAATTCCAAGTAATTACAATTTTATTATTCTTCAACAAAATACAAACACACACCCTAAACAATAATAATATATAACATAAAATTGGGCCCCCAATTTTTGGAGGTCCTGTGTGATCGATCACCCCGAACACTCTATTAGCCACCCCTCATAGTCCTCATATATATTTCTTCGATTTGAAAATGATATACATATTTAATTAAAAAAATAAAAAGGTCTACTCTTTTTTTCTAATTATTTTCTTGACAAATCTTTGAATTGAAGTGAGATGGGGGTGATATGTCAACTACTGGCTCTATAAAAGGGACCCTCTTTTGTCTCCACCATGGCCAACAACGTATTAACAAGACATACAAGAACCGATCATCATGCCCACCAACCAATTATTATCATTTCCCTCACTCAATCCTTTCTAACTTTCACTTCTCTCCTTATTTTATCTATTTTTTAGCATATGTAAAACTTATAATTGAGATTGACAAAATATAAAAAGCTCATACATTTTAGTATATTTAATAAATATTCTAGAGAGGAAATCATGCAATTTTCGAACTTTTTGCTATAATAAATCTGTCGTTTAAAATACTTTCATGAAACTTTGAGCTAATTGAAGCGAGCTCAAAAAATTTTTCAGGACTCGAATCCTTAAAATAAGGTTCGAGCTCTATAAAAACTCTCAAAGTTCGAGTTTAATTCGAAAGTTAAAAAGTTCATATTCAAACTCAAGTTTTTAGGTTTGAATTTGTTTCGAAAATATGAAAATATATATAAAAAAAATTATAATATAATATTTTATTTATTTAAATATTTAATCAAGCGGGTTGGAGAGCTTCCAAATATTCGAGCTCAACTCGAAAAAATTCAAATTCGAATTGAGCCGAACCCGTTCGATACGGGTTCGATTCGTTTGAAGTCCTAACCAGGACAAAGGTCACCCATTTGATCGGTGATTTTTGTTTCATCAAGAGAAGGGAAAGAAAAAAATCAATCTTTAAAGACTTCCAAATTCAACCATACTTTTCAAACCCTAAATTAAAGTACTTATTAATTTCTTGCAAATGAACATCAAGACTCGGTCTATTCTATATATTGATGTTTGGCACTGTTACATCCCACATCGCCTAGGAGAATGAGTGTGGAGGGCCTTATAAGCATGTGCAAACCTCAACCTTGCAAGCCGGTTTTCAGGGTGTGAGTTAGAGCCCTTACATAACAAATAGTATCAGAGCTCGGCCTAGGTGTGGATGTGATCCTTAAGGTGTGGTTGTGTTAAGGCCCACGTGTTCTGGGCTCAGTGGTTACTGGGCTCACTACGGTGTGAGGCCCAGCGTGGGCGCTGATTTGGAAGCGTATTGGTTGTTACATCCCACATCGCCTAGGAAAATGAGTATGTAGGGCCTTATAAGGATGGGCAAACTTCAACCTTGCAAGCCGATTTTCAGGGTGTAAGTTAGACCCTTACATAACAGGCACCTTAGATTGAGGGATATTCCACTGATTGATCATCATTTCAAATCAATGCTAATCTTCAATCCACAAATTGAGTAGTGTCTTGTTATATGAGGTACAACCCTTGACCTTGAGCACCAAAAGTCGTTTAAATTTCTTGATTAAGGTGTGAAACTTCAGTAAAATATTGTATCTCAGACGGAATAAATATTAAAGTAGTTACAAGACAGTATTGTCAGACTAACTTATATTCAACATTAATTTGTCCGTCTCACCTTATATTTTATCATTTATTCTAATATTATTAAATTGTTATGCGCTTATTCTTCTTTTTAAGAAAATAATATCTATATAAAAACGAAAAACTCTAAAAGAAAACGATTAGATTCGACACAATTTTCTAATTTTGGAATAGATGGAAAATTAGTCCTTGGACCGGGCATTATTCATCATCGTCACACAGATTTCTCACACTTTTTTTGGCTTTTTCTTGGGACTCCTTATTTGCATAAGTAATTAAAGTCATTGATTAAAAATACTTTGACAATTTCGAAAGAAGAATGGAGCCAGGACTAATAAGTTAATTTTACACTCGGCTTTTTGAAATAAATGATAAAACATCGAGTCAGATAGACATTCCAAACCCTTAAGGCACAACCCCCAAATCATCAAGACGAAGCCAGAAATTTTATGTTAAGGGGGCGAAAAACTACAACAGTATGTCAAACTACATATAAAAACTAAAAAAAATGTTATGGGCGAATTTGATCAAATATTTTGAACTACATATAAAATTTACTATATTTAGTAGGATTTTTTAAAAATCTCGAAAGCAACTGCCCCACCCACCCCTTGTCTTCGTCCCTGTAAATGATTAAGCCTGATGTACTCATAAACTATATATGCCATGATGACTTCCCCAACCATATACAAGAAAATTCTCAAACAAAAGCTTGAATCAAAAGTTTCAGGTAATCAAGTAGGAGAAGAAGTAGATAATATAACAAAAACTAAGTAAAGAAGTCACTACATCTCTGTACTCCTTGATTGGGTGCAGCGTGCATTAAAAGGCTAAAGTTGATATTACATTTTAAGCCATGATAGTGAAGTCAATTATTGAAAGTGATCAAATGATTTGCCATATATATGTGAACATGAAGAGTCACATGCAGTACTGTCAACTGCCTATTTGTCCTGAATACTCTGTCATGAATTTTGTGGTTTTTTTTAATTGTTCATTTTCGAATGATGAATTATGAACCATAACGTCTATTTGGTGGATATAGACCAAGTCCATATCATAATTTTCATTTCATTTACTTCCTCTGCTTCGTAATAGGAAGAAGAAGAAAATATTTTATCCCGAATTCATGTCGCATCCTTTTTCCTACTAGTAGATTATGTCATGTATTGACTTTTCTCTACGGGCACCATTTCTTTTATGTTACAAATCTTTTAATTAAAAAAATTACGCATTTCAGATTCTTATTGATGTGATAGTAAATGAAACACTGGGATAGAGGATCCTTATCGTTCATAATATGATGCTTAATTTCCAGTCATTTTATCTCTTCTTATAATATTTGGTCTTTTATAAATTTTAAAAGAGTATTTGTTTAAAATTATTCTCCCTCATAAATACTATTCTTTTGTTCCCTATTATATGTGGAGTTAGTAAAATATATATATATATATATATATTAAATTTATTTTACACATTTTTATATATGTGAAAATTGTCAAAATAACTTTTATATTGTAAAACGAAGAAATAGTAAATAATAGTATCGCTATCATTTACTTACCTTTTTAATTGGGCATATAATATGATGGTTTTTACCAAAAAAAAATATAATATGATGGTTGCTTCTTGGTAATGTTGTCTTTGCCATTTCCGTGGTTGACAAGTTAGCTACAGACATACTTTAAGGTTTTGATAGAAATCCGGAGGCATCAGAACAGAATTACTACAACTTCCCAATTAATAATTAAAGGCTTTTTTTCTTTTTTGTCTTTTTTGGTAGAAATAATAAAATGGTTCACTGGCATGGAAAGTAAGGGAATTCAATTGCTTCCATCCGATCGTTTTAGAAACCTCATTATGGAGGCAATAATGAGTAATAATTCGCTCTTGAGTTTCGTAAAAGTTAAATATCGTTTGTAATAAGATATTTGACCTTCAAACTTAAAAGGCAACTGAAATATTGTTCAAACATTATTTAATTTTCTGTTCTTATCTCCTCTATTTTATTTATAAAAATCGCCGTTTGTCAAGCTTTTTTAAGGTTTCATATTTTTCTTTACGTTTTGATTTTTTTTCTTAAACAAATTGTCGCATAACAACTTAATAATAAATGAATAATGAAATATGAGGTCGAAAATTCTAACCATCTAAATACAACCTTAGTATTTAACAGTTGAATTCAATACTTAACAAGTGTTATATTCGCATATGTGAAACACTTCTAAACCATCGAATGAGTTTATTTGAATGAGGGGTTTTTTTTTCTTTCTAAATTGGCATTCGTTCTGCAGATATAATACAGTACTACTGTTCATACTCATAAGAAAAATTAAGATTAAACGGAAAAAAATTAACGATCGAATATGAGTTTTATGTGTGCAAAAAAAAATATCTATTTCGCATTTGATACAGATCGGTATTTCACATACTATTGTAAGATCAAGATGGCGTAATAAGCTGACATTTTAGTTGGAATTAATACTCTCGTGAAGATGAGAAAAACATTTATTTATTGATATTGCCTACTTAGCAAAGTTGTCTCTTTGCTTAATTTAGCAGTAGTAATTTTTGTTGTTTAGAAAGTCTACAAGGATCCTTCACTTCTCTTGAACACACACGCACACACACACACACACACACACACACATATATATATATATATATATATATATATATATATATATATATATATATATATATGCTTTAAATTTTTTTGGTGTTCTTGTATTTATTTTAGTGTGGATTTGGAATTCAAGCTAAAATTAAAATTATTTTATTGAGTTTGAGAATGAAATTTCAAACTTTAAATTTATATAATTGAGCTTAGATTTAAAGCGAGACAAAAAATCTCAGGCTGAGACAAGGACGATTCTAGGGGGTCAGGGGCAGTCGCTCCGGAGATTTTTAAAAATACTACTACATATGATAAACTTTATATGTAGTTTGGAGTATTTTATGAAGTTCGCCCCCAAATATATTTTTTTTGTTTACAATTTTTATATATAGTTTGACATACTTTTACAGTTTTACGCCCAAAAAATATTTCCCAACTTCATCCTGTGCTGATGAGACACATCTCAATCAACCCTTTGTTACCTTTCTTTGAGGTAGATGACCGTACAAACAAATTGTACATTTTGAGAGAAACAATCACGGCCATTATTAGTAAAATTATCGAACTTTTTTCCTGTTTTGAATGCAGTAAAAAATTATGAGAATAATTTTGGATATTTGGTTCTGGAAAAAAAAACATGGCATGTGATTGTGAGGCAATGGACTGACTTTATTAGTGCCTGTTAGCTTGTGAGAGATTTTAAAGGAAAATGACAAATTCAATTAATTTATCGATTTTCATATATGTTAAATTTTATATTTCAACACTCCTCTAAAATTGGAGTGAGATCAATTCAAGGTCTGCCGTTATACTTGAGTCAGACATAGATAATTAGATATCACTTGGATATTATAAGTCCGCACATTTAGCCTAAGAGCATACTATATTACCACGTGAAATTAGTTAATGAGTCTCTATTTCCTCTCAAAATTAATTCACAATATAAAATATTAATCTATAAATTTATAAGTGAAATGAATCTTTCTTATACAATGAATATGGATGTGAAACTTTATATTTGAAAACAGAATATGAATCCAAAAGAGTTGTTACAGCATTTCAGATAAGAAGTAAAAGGCCAATAACTTCAATAGCAACTTCTTTTATAGGAATCTTGTAAAAAGCTATTCTTTTTGGACGATTAGGTGAAGTACTACCTGAATCCATGTCCTGTGAGGCTGGGCTGAATAAATTTTGTTTCCATTAATCACAAATAGTCGAGGCCATTACAATTAAAGAAAACTCTGAAAATACAGAAATTAAAAGTTATACAATGGTTTATAAAACCATGATAACCAGTGGCGGAGCCAGGATTTGAATTTAGGGGGGGCCGAACTAAAATTTGCTTACGGCGTAAAATGATATATTTAAGGTAGAATTATATATTTTATTAGAAAATTTTAATTTAAACGACACTTATATTCGAAAAGAAAAATAAACTAATTTTTAAAAAAAATGACAAAAAAAATTATAAAATGAAGAAAAAACTCGACTATTTTTGCATGGATTTATTATCATGAATTATACTTCAAAATACGTAGACCAACTTTATTCGCTTTGGTCATGGGAGTAAGAAAATCAAGAATTAAAATACGGTAACGAATACATATACTAAAGTCTTGGAGTCAGTGGAACACGGACGGGCGGTCCCCAGTTAGCGGGCGGCGGCCCGAAGAAAAAATCTAGTGCTTCATCAACTCATCGAAATGAGTTTTTTACTCCCAGATTTTTTGAAGATTTTATTGAAGTTTTTGAAGTCATTAATATCATCACGATTTACAAAGCTGTTTGGTGCAAAAATTGGATGAATTTAATGACCAGAAAAAGATTTAGGTCTTAGGGTTTAATTAAATTAGAGAATTTATCTCATAAAAAATCAATCTGAAACGCAGAAATCACTCAAAAAATTGGGCATTCACTCAAGTATATAAAAAAAATTAAAAATTTCTTGGGGAGCTATTTAAAAAAAATAGTCTATTATTCGACAGTTATATATATATATATATATATATATATATATATATATATATATATATATATATATATATACACTAGCATATAAAAAATTGAAAATTCAGCTCCCCTTGCCCTGTAAGCTTCGCCACTGATGATATAGACAAAGCGCATCCCAAGAAACTTAGATGGGTATGAGATACTAAGATTAAAACTAGTAAAATAAAACAAATACATGTCTTACGTCTTGTGACGATTTTCAGCGAGATTCTCGAACCACGAGATATAAGAGAAGATCGGTGTCAACATCATCCTTAGAATCGACAATTTATAAGGCCATGTGCGTATCAACCGTCCTACAAATTGCCTCGGGAAGATGTAGAAAGTCGATAAAGCGGCGAGATCAAGTCCGGGTTGAATGACTTCTCCTAGAAGCCAGAGTAAAAATAGTCTAGATCCGAGAAGATCGCGAGACAAATCTAACCTCTCGTGTCTTGAATCTTAAAGAAAAGTACTTAGAAAAAAATATCATATGATTTGTGGTACTGAAAAATAGAGTTATAAAAAGCTAAGAAAGGATCGAGATTTGACCGATTGATTTGGAGCTAACGTGGCCAAATCTGACCCAAAGACAGAGAAAATAGGAAGAACAGCAAGCACGCAGGGAGGAGAGAGAAGAGAGAAAAAGTTGAAAGTTTTGTGTACTTTGAATCATGTCATGTGAGGCTCTACTTGATTGAGTTTGGGTTTGGGTTTGAGTTTTAGCGGAAGAGGCTAAAAAGTGGAAGAGAAAAATTCAAATTCAATTTTTTTTCTTCAAATAATCGTTCAATTCCAAATTAAAAAAATTTGGAATTTGAACATCTCCCGCCAATTTTAGAAGCCAAGATTTGAAGAAAAACGATTATTTGAAGAAAAAATTTTGAATTTGAATTTTTCCCGCCCACTTTTTAGCTTCTCCCGTCAAAATCCAAACTCAAACCAAAACCCAATCCAAGTAGAGCCCAAGTATATAAATCATTTCTTTTTTTTGCTCGTATTCATTAATTATTAGCTCGACTAATTCAGGGTGTGATTGAATTGGGTCTGGTTTGGGTTTGGTGTAGTTTGAGAGTCAAATCCAAATCCAAATCAGTTTTGGATTGAGTCTGAAAATGAAATCTGAAGTGTTAAATCATCCCCAAACCAAATTTCAAACTCAATCCAAAGTTGATTTGGGTCTGAGTTTGAGTCTCAAACCAGACCAAACCAAAATTAAAACTACTTCGAGGACATCCCAATTAAAACTTTGAAGACACGTTAGTTGATTTTTCATCATATTTTATATATATATATATATATATAACAACAAGTCGTAATAAAAAAGATTAAAGTCAGCTACATTAATTAAATAAAAAATTACGTAATTCCATTCATATTAATGCATTATCTCCATTTCTTATTATCCATATAAAAACTCATATCTAAATTTAACAAATTAATATCCCCTTTTATCACTTCCGCAAAGTATTTCCCAAAAAAAAAAAAAAATAAATAAGAAGAAGAAGCTAAACAAATTTGACAATCACAGTGAAAAGTGATCAAAGTAAAGAACATTTTTTCCCATATTTTTCCATGCCCCCTCTTCATCAATCAATAATAGGTCCCATTTTTTCTCCCCAATTCTTGTGGGAAAAAAAACCCTCAAAGCCACCACCACAACACAATCCCACCTTCAAACATGGCTGAAAACAAACCAACAACAACAGCTCAAGAAACCAACAAAGAATCTGAAGATAAACAATTAGTAGTTGTTCCAAAAAGAAGTTTAAATAAAGATAGACACAAAAAAGTCGATGGAAGAGGAAGAAGAATAAGGATGCCAGCTCTTTGTGCTGCAAGAATTTTTCAATTGACGAAAGAATTGGGTCATAAAACTGATGGTGAAACTATTCAATGGTTATTACAACAATCCGAGCCTTCTATTATCGCCGCCACTGGTACCGGAACTATTCCTGCTTCCGCCCTTTCGTCTTCCGGGACCTCTGTTTCTGAACAGGGAAACTCTGATTTTACAGGTTTGCGTTTTTATTTTTTTTTACGACCACCCCACCTCCCATCCCACCCATAAAAAGAATGATGGTGATTTCTGACTGGAGAAAAGCGTCTTACTACTTGAGCTGCGTTTTGTTGACTTACAGGCTTGCATTCAAAATTTGATGAGGTGGGAATTAGAATGAACTGGACTATGATGGGTGGTAGATCTCAAGTGACCCCAACTGGGGGCGTTTGGCCTTCCATGGGTGGATTTGGGTCGGGATTTTTGCAAAATTCGAATGTTTTCGGGTCGAATTCGGGATCCCAGAACTTGAATTCTTCTTCTATTCCTAAATTTGGGTTTCATCATGGAGTGGAATTTGGAAATTCTGCAAGTTTTGGTCAGCAGCAGCATCCTCCAGGTTTGGAACTTGGACTTTCTCAAGAAGGTCTTAATTTTCAAGCACTACAACAATTTTATCAGCAATTGGGGCAAGGGCAAAATGGTCCAAATAATAATAATAATAATAATGATAATGATCAGCAACAAAATCATCCTGATGGAAATGGTGATTCTCAAGGATTAAGACCATAATAAGGGTTCTTGGAATTTTGGGTATTTCTTGAAATATTTGAGCAGATTAGGAGAAGCTGAGTGAGTGATCTCTTCTACAATACTCTTATAAGTGGAATTCATTGGATGAAAGAACCATCTCCTCATCCAACTCATACTGGATACAGAGTTTGAGTTTTAAATTTTGCGTTTAGAATTCTACAGAAGTTAAATTGTTTGTGAGAGAAAATGTAAGGTCAAATCCGATATCTGAAATCTTGAATGTTGCCCAAATGGATCATATTTTGGGATATACTTTTGTGGAAGGGCATAAAACTAGAATATACATGTTAGAAAAGAACTATAGGTAGATTTGTGTTATCTTTAAGTTTTTGTTTGATTGGAACATGTTTTAGCTAAATATTGAAGAAGAAAAAGTAAAACACCATGCAAAATTTGTGTTGCTTAAGGTAGTAAACTCTTTATCCTACCTTGTTTGGTGATCTTTTTTGCTTAGATATTTCATATCCCAATGCATTCTATTCCATAATTCTATTTTAGTTTTGAATGAAATATTTCATAGGGCTTTTCTTTCCACATTGAGCTGATCATTGTTCATCAATCCATTAGTGGAACTATCATCAATCTTGTTTACCTCTCTTCGTATTTACATTTTGAATTCAATATTGAACACCTTTTAGCCAGCATGTGTTGATATACTATTAGCCATCGGATCACTTGATTTGATGGTTAAGTTTTTAAATATGTGAATAGCTAGTTATTCTGAATAACTAGTCAAACTTAATGAATATCTATTAACTTTTTTCTTAACTGTTTAATTGAGAATCAACTGTAATTGTATTACAATATGCCAACCAAAGCGGTGTTCAACATAGAAGTCGAACTGTAGTATTTAGACGTTGCATGTCGGCCTTCAAAAGATGCAACTTTAGAAATGTGTAGTGTATTTGGGTTTTGTTTGAGAATATGTGATGATTTGTTTACGAGAGAGAAAAATTAGTTCAAAGTAAAGAATTTGTATTAGAAACTGTGCGTGGTGCTCAAAGTGAATTGTTAATAGTGAAGTCATTCAAGAAAGGGAGCGTCTGTGATCCTCGTTTCGTATGAGAAATGTGTAAGATTAATAACTAAGGACGGATCTAGCATTCTGACACTGGAGGTGCGAATTTTAATACTTTAAAGTATTTCTTGAAAAAAAGAATATTTCCTCGGCAGGGTTGACTCTTCTTCCATACTTAAAAAATATTGATTCCCTAATGCAGTATAAGGGCGAGGTTTTACAGATTATTAAAAATTACTATTATGATTGGACTCTATCTCTAAGTGTGGTAAAATCTTCACTCTCATTGGTTATTCATATTATATTTCATTAAGAAAAAGGAAAGTGTCAATGAAGTAGGTAATTAGCTAAGTCCGAAGTATTCGAATGGGACTTTGTAGTTCAGATTGCTCTATCCCCAAGTGCGGTAAAATCTTCTGTCATGGACATTATGGTTCAGATTGCTCCACATCATTACAGAATAAGTAGAGAAACAATCTTGTTATAATGTGAAAAAATTTAGATCATAAGATCCAAATAAGCCCAGTCCATATAAGAATTTTCACCTTGGATTTTGGATGGGTTGCTTTTTGTTTTTAAATTTAAATTTGTTCCAAATATTCAACTAAGCCGATGCTGTTAAACGGCCTACTCAATCCTAGTACTGTTTTTATGGGACTAGTTTCACAACCATCTCACATTAATTTAGCGGAACTCATATTTGCAGGTAGGCCCTTTGCACAATTAATGTGAGAATTATGTAGGGTAAATCACAAAAGGACGGTCACTATGATTGTATTTTCCCAGTTAAGCAAGTGCTGCAGGTAGGCCTGTGAGGTGCTATTATTGTTGGGCCAAGAGACAGACTTCCCATGTAACTTTCGTTTGTAGATTGTCTATTTCGTTTGTATACTTGGTTCCTATCAGCCCATAAATAGCCACGAAAGTCCAATGGATACTTGTTCAAGCGTTATAAAGAGTTGGCCTAATATATGAGACAATAATTTCATAGGAGCAAAAGGAAATTGAAAATCCCCATAAAGAAAAACTTGTATATGGAGACTTCTTGTTATGCTATCATTTCATATTAAGATTTTACCAAAAACTACTTGTTAAAATTGTTTTTTTTTTCCCAAAAAAAGTGTAATGGTAAATATTGACCCCAAAAGAAGCCAAAGAGATGTTTAGTACCACATAAAGAATAGAGGAGACATGAAGAAGAAGAAGAAGATTGGGGTAGTTAACATTATGCAATCAATCAAAATTTTGACCACTACAATTAGAATATTCTGATTTTATATCTCCACACAAATGGGTCCCAGAGAATTCTAGGTTACTGTTTTTGTGCAGAACAAAAAAATGTCATTATATACTGATATTTTTTTATACGTGTTGCACATTTTTAGATTGATGTTACATCTTATACAATAGAAGTTTGCTCTTAATGAACACATGTCCTAACGCATGTAACACAGTGTCGTCTCGAACAATATTGATATCTTATACCAGTTATCAAAGTTAGGACCCTAATTTGTTTTAAAAATTATAAATTATAAAAAAATGTCAAAAAAAATTTAATACTATTTTTTTTTCATTTAATCTTTGAACAAAAAGAAAAAGAAAATTGATACCTTTAATTTGATGATCCAAAATTATGGAGAAAATACAAAAGAATTCTCAAATTTCTCCAAGAAAATACATACATTTATATATAAGTAATAAAAAATTAGGGCCCCCAATTTCCGGAGGACTTGTTCCGTAGGACACTTTAACCCCCTTTGTAGCGAAACCTGATGTAACACATGTTTTACAAAATTACAATTTGCTCCCAAAAAAAATCTGAATCATCAAATTTTTTATTTTGACAACAAAATAATATTTAGTATGTACACTGATTTTTTGTGTTCAACATTATAGTCCAACTCCCAAAATGCTATACCTTTTGAATTAGGGCTTGCAACCGGGTTGTTCGTGTGAAAATGATTTTAAAATTTTTGAGAAAAACGAATCTTATTTTTCCTTTTTTTTCTTTAATGTAATAATAGCACACATTTCTTGCCACTCCATTTTTTTTTATATATATTCTTTATATGTGTGCATCTCACCCACTCTGCTCTATATGATGCATATTCCACGCATTAAAGAGTGGACTTGAGAGGGATCTCCATTTCTGATAATTTAATTAATTAATAGGAGAATGTAGACAAGGTAGGAATCTTATATATAATAAAAAAAAATTAGCCAAAAAAAAAAGGAATCTTATATAAAATATTAATTAATAAACTAACTAGAATTGGGTGCCCAAAATCTTGCAAGTTGCATAAGGAACAAGTAGTACAAAAAAATGGACTTTTATTATTAAATATCTTGCTAGGTTGATTAAATGTCATTCACTTCTTTTTCTATCCCCTCTAAAAGATGCAAATTGCAACTATGCCCAACTTGTATAGGTATTGGTTCCATCTTACATGGTTAAAAACTAATATGAGATAAGTCCAAAATTATACTTTCTGAATTTTTTAGTACGATATTTATTACATAAATAAAATTATAATAAGTAAAATAATTTATCAAATGATGTATTAAAAAATCTGAAGTCAATTCGAATTAATTTTCATTTACTTACATATTTCTCTTCCCCTCTTAAAATGCAAATTGCAACAATATTGACCAACTTGTATGGGTATTGATTCCATCTTACATGGTTAACAATCAATATAAGAAAGGTCCAAAACTAGGTCTTCTTTAACCCCACCAAAGATTTATTTAATAATATAAACAAAGTATTATTAGATTTTATACGGAACAATTTTTTTTCAGTACGTACAAAATGTCTTATGGCATTATTCATTCTCATTTTTTTCTTCAGTACGTACAAAAGATAAATGAATGCTTGAATATTTAGATTCCTTGTAAATTTTTAACCTTTTATGTTTTAACCCCATTTCTAGTAAGTATTAATCAATTTCCCAACACTTATTCCGTCCCACCACATGATTCATTCTCATTTTTTTTAAAGGGCATAACAGGATTAATTCAGCTGGTTTAAATGAGAATCTAGAAGTAGATTTATATTCCCCTCAAAAGAAAAACATTGGGCTTGAGATATTTTAGGCAACTACTTTAATTCGGACCCCATCAATTAAATTTTAATAATAATGACTAAAATGTTTATTTTAATTTAGTCCAAACTAAATAAATTTAATTAAAACATATTTGTCTACAGAGTTAGAATTATTTTAGAAGCGAGAAGGATCTGCTGCTTCGGCAGTAATCAAGGGCGCTTTCCCGCTCGTTTTAAACTTTGTATAGGCTATAGGACTAGGACCGGAGTCAATAATTTATCATTGATAGCGATAGCGAATTTTTTACTAAAAATTTCTTAAATACAACATATAATATTTATAAAGAAATATTACAAAAAATTAAAATTATTTTTATAAAAAAAAATTATCGTTTGTGAAAGTGTTGGAGGATGGGAATGGTTGTACATAGGGCTTTAAAGCTCGTCTTAACTAACACTGCAATGTCCGTCTGACATTGCTTGGAATTTCAACTTCAAATTTAAAATATTGAAACTCACATTTTTTAATCACAACTAGTATAAATTTTATGAAATTCAAGATTTTAATCTTAATCGAAGGTGTTCTAGCGCAATGGGAGTAAGCACATGTCCACGATCTTGAGGTCGTGGGTTCGATATCCTCTGTCAGCGTGCGATAAATTTTATTCTCCCTTATTTAGGGATGTTCTCTCTCCCCAATCTCATCGTGTCGTCAAAAAAAAAAAATCTTAAAATCAAACCAATTTCATTATGAAAAGTTCCATTGATGACCGCAATTAAATTAGTCGGGGAAAGTTAAATAAAAAGAAAGGAATGTTTGGGCACGTGGTATCCTTGGTGATGGATCGCAAGTGGGTAAAAGGAATAAGAATAAAAGAGGACTCGAATCAGCTGAAGTCTGTGGTAGCTGTGAGTCAATGGAGATACAAAAGGGTACCCAACTTGTAAAGATTTGAGTTATGGGAATCCTATCATAAGGTTATTAGCCCAATGGGGCGACGGTCTGTCTACAATCTTAATATCGTGAGTTCGATACTCTCCCCGTGCATGGAATATATTTTAATTGTCTTCCCTTTCTACAGCTATCTCTTTCTCTTCTTATGAGGTGTTATTCTCTCATCTCTTTAGGGTGTACGCCCAGTTGAGTTTAAAAAAAAAAAAAAAAAGTTATGGGATTCCTTCCTAGATTTGGAATCATAATTATCTTATCTCTTAAATCTAATATTCATCTCCCTAAAGTTGAAAACAAACCAGCAAATAGTTTGGTAAAATTTTTGAAGCTCTCAAATCTTTGGATAAATTCTGGTATTTTTTTAGTTGACTCGACGAATTCAATTAAAATTGAATAGGCGTACAAATGGTATAGTAGTATAACAAATCCTTCAATGTCTTTGAAGTCTCAATCATTCCCCAACACAAGTCTTGACAGTCGTAGTGTGACTAGATAAGTTATATTCCTTGATAATCTTTTAGTCTTGACAGTCGTAGTGTGACTAGATAAGTTATATTCCTTGATAATCTTTTAGTAAATTATGTGAGCATGACAGTAATCTCATTTAAATCTATCAAAAACATATTACTTCCTCCGTCTCACATTTTATGTACACTTTATGTTTTGGACGAGATTTAATATTTAATTAAATTATATATTAGAATATGGTAAATTGTCAATAATGACTTTATTTAACTTTATTCCCAATTTAATTATACCTTATTTGATTCCTATTCTTCTCTCTCAAACATTCAATGTAAATTGTATATTGAAAAAAAATCCTTAATAAGTCATTTATTTTGAAAGTGTACAATTAATTTGAGATAAATTAAAAAAAAATGTAAATAAATACTCTAATTTAGGATGGAAAAAGTATTATGTATTTATTTCATAAAAAAAAATCTATCTATCAAATGAGGAGGAAAAGGTAAATAGTAAATGTTGATGGGATCTTGCTTTTTGACTGTCTGAAAGTAACAGTAAAAAGTAAGCCATAGATGGATTAAAAACAACATAATCTTAAAGGAAATGGGGACATAATAGTCTTTCTGAAATGACCAGAACAAATTAAAAAAAAAAAGTGTCCTATACTTGGGATCATCACATGTCTAGTGGCCCTTTATTTGACAGAAAGTCATTCTTTAAGGAGTAAAAACATTATTATTATGACAGTGACGACTATGGTCAAATATCATTGAGCCGCCTACTTTTGCCCCCTACATTACGGGAAATTTTATTTTAATTAGGGAGTAAGTTTAAAATTTATATTCAGATCAATAAATACAATACAAGTAGTATAAAAAATCAATCATTTTTTCTGTGAATTGATATTTTTAACTTACGTGTATTGCACTTATTGATATAGATGTAACTTTTAAACTTACTCACTACTTAGGATAAAACTACTCCTACATTACAATGTCTACAATGGAAAATTTTGATATGGATCTGGTCCATGTGGACCATGTGGTCTAAATTTGGCCATATCCTTGCAGAATGAGGAGAGAGAAAGAAATGCAGTGATGTGGCCAAATCTGTATCGTATGGTCCAGTGAACCCGGTTCATATCAGAAGTGTTAGTCTACAATAACTACACCAACAGTAACAAACCATGGACACGGACAGCTTGAGGTGGGACCAAGCTTGGAAGAAGAGACCAAGAGAACTGCATTTTGGAACCGTAACAGTTGGATTTTATACTCCAAAAATATCTATCTTCTTGTTTTTAAGACTAGTTAAATATTTACACGGTAGAAAATGCTTTAGATGGAATTCACCATGGTAGTACGGTTTATTGTGTATATAGAATTTCATCGGATAGCTTAGTTAATAATACGCAATTTTATTAACTTTGAATATTTTAATATATCTTCTAGTACATTATATTACATTCGTCCCAAATTATTTGTAACTTTTCACATTTTAAGATATTCGAATTGTTTGCCACGTTTAAAAAATTAATGCATGTGTATTATTACTTTTTCAGTCTTACCTTTAATTTATTACTCAACTAACCATTAGTAATAACTTTTCAGTCATTAATTGAAGAGTATTTTGAATTTTGTTCTCATATTATTTACTTTCTAATTATTTCTTTAATCTTGGTGAAAAGGCGAAACGTTTCAATCAATTTGGAATAGAAAGTAGTATAATATACTAACAAAATTATCCGTATGTGCAATAATGTGATTAGTCAAACCACGTAAAATTAACTTTTGTCAAATGGAGCATCAAAAAAATTTGAGTAATTTATTGGTGAATTACAGAATGTAGAATGTATTGAAAGATCAAGAGTCCTCTTTCCTAAACTGAGGATTTCGATGCTCAACAAGGGCATGCCTATCCTCTTCCCCTTTTCCTTTCCCTTCCCACCAAAAAAACATTTGTTTTTCCTAAAAAAAAATGATAACCCATGGCAAAATAATAGTTTGATTTAGTTTAGTTTCGAGTTAATTTCGAACTTTTTACTTGTAAGATCTACAACCTTTTTTGCACAAAAAAAAAAAAAATCACCTTTATGCAAATCGAACTTTTTAATTCTAAACCAAACACAATTCGCCAGTACCAATGAGATTAAACTGATATTCAACTCAAATGAAAACTTCACTTTTTTTTTTTTTAGTTTTATGGGTTATATGATTAATTTTTGTCAGAAAAATAATTTGGTCCATTGCAAAAAAATAAAAATAAAAAAGTAAAATGAATTTTTGAGTGAAGTACCTATTTGATCCTGTCAAGTGTATAAAATACCAGATGCGCGTAAGTTCACTTACAAATATCATACATATTATTTAGTATTGTCTTTATTTCATAATACAAGTCGGTTAGGATATGTAGAAAAATTAAGAAAAAAAAATAAGTTATTTTATTAGTCAAAATATCAATATTACCATCTTAAATATAATTTGTGGTAATAAATTATATTTAAGATAGTAATATTGATATTTTGATTAATATTTTATTTTATATTAATTTTCGTTATATGTCATAAATAATTTATATTATAAAATTGAAGGGATATATTTTTAAATGTATTAACAGTTCGTAACAGTTTGAGGGAAAAATTCGGCATGAGACGGATCCAATGGTTATGGTCACGCAAACCTGCCACGTAAATTAGGGAGGATTCGCTCTGATTGGCCTGCGGGGGCCCTCGCTGCAGGGTGAGTCATGTCTAAATTTATGTGAGAGTCCGCCCCATGCCAGACTTACCCCAGTTTGAGATATGACGTTAGGTGTATGGGGTCCAGTTGACCACATGTTAAGAGGTGTGATTCATGAGTCAGCAGCAGCTCACTTTTCCTTTCTATTGTGGGAGAATTTGGAATGGAAATGGTAATGGTAATGTTAGCTTGTATATGATGATCTGTCCCCCCAACTTTCTGGTCCATAAAACTCTTGGTACAACTCAAGAGCCACTCACTGGAATCACAAATAATAAACCCAAAATTGGACCTTTCTTCTTGCAATATCTAGAACAATAGTACTTGGAAGCAGAAAAACCAAGAAAGAGAGAATCTTTGTTTGTGGGAAGTAATAACAATGGATTACTGGTCATCTTCTGTTGCTGTTGATGATGAATTTGAGAAGCTTGTAATTCGAATGAATCCCCCTATGTAATTACTTCTCAAATTCAAGATTAACCCCTTTTCAATTGTTGTGTTTAATTTTCATTTCTCGATATGGAGTTTTCCTTTTATGGGATTTTGAAATTCTGCAAATTTTCTTGAATTTTTTTGATATATGTTTGTTCCTGAATAAGTCTCAAAGAGCCCTTTTCAATTTTTGTGTTTAATTTCATTTCTTGATATGGAGTGTTCCTTTTGTGGGATTTTAAAATTCTGCAAATTTTCTTGAATTTTTATTTTATTTTTTGATATATGTTTGTTCTTGAATAAGTCTCAAGAACCCTTTTTTTTTAATTGTGTTTAATTTTCATTTCTTGATATGGAATGTTCTGTTTGTGGGATTTTAAAAATTTTGCAATTTGCTTGATAAATTTGGATGATTTTGATATATGTTTGTTCTGATTTATTAGTTTTGTTTTGTTTTAGGGTTACAGTTGATAATGAATCAGACAAGAAAGTAACTTTGATCAAGGTACTTACTTACTGAAATTTTTTTTTTTCATTTCTTAAATGGGATTCTTTTTATTCATTGACTGATTTAAAAATTCTTGCTTAATTTGTAATTTAGAGTTATGGGATTCAAGTGTTTTTTGTACCTATTATCGTAGACGGGATGTCGAAGTCAGGACCTATTATTGTTTGTTTTGAGTCGGAAGTATTGATGAAATTTGTAGGTGGATAGTGCAAATAAGCGCGGAAGCTTATTGGAAGTGGTTCAAGTTCTTACTGATTTGAATTTGATAATAAAGAGGGCTTACATTTCTTCAGATGGGGAATGGTTTATGGATGGTGAGTTTTATTTTTATTTTTTTATATTACTCTTTTAATGTTTATGTTACGGTTTTACTTTGATTAACTTACAGTTCCATTAAAGAATTGCGATTTTTCTCATTATCTTGCAGTGTTTCATGTTACGGATCAAAATGGGAATAAGCTATCTCAAATTGATGTTGCAGAGCACATTCAACAGGTAGATTTCCATAGATTAAGTAGAATCAAGTGATCACGGAATGGGAGTTAATTTATCTTGATTTTGCCTTAATATTTTTATAGGGAAACATTTAGTAATATTGGAAAAGAATCTTTCTTTCGATTGACTTGTACTTTGGATGTTTTCTTGTATTCAATTTGGGATGGAGTCAATATATATATATATATATATATATATTTTTTTGGCCTCAACTATCGTCAACTTGTAACTTGACTGTTGTAGTCTTCGTCTTGTTTGTGGATGCGATAAAAGCGCAAAGGATATAAGAAACTTTGTTTTATGCATTGGAAAATCAGTTCCTTGGAAGGAAATATCATGCGTTTTCTAGTTGTTAGATAAATTAACTGAAAACTTTATAAAGGTATTTTTTGACTTCTCCTTATGTTTAAAGATTATCTTGCAGTCTTTAGGGCCAAGGGGCCGAAGCTTCGGGTCCATGAGAAGATCTGTTGGCGTCCAAGCAGCATTGGAGCATACAACCATAGAATTGACAGGAAGGGATCGGCCTGGCTTGCTTTCCGATGTCTTTGCCGTTCTAGCGGACCTGAAGTGTAATGTAGGAGCTGCTGAAGTGTGGACTCATAACTCAAGAATGGCTTCTGTTGTTTACATAACTGATGAAGAAAATGGATCGGCGATAGATGATCCTGAAAGACTTGGTAAAATCAAACAGCTTCTATTGTATGTTTTGAAAAGGGAATAGAGACAGGAAGGGCGCCAACACTGCCGTTTCTGTTGGCTCGACCCATACAGAACGGAGACTTCATCAAATGATGTATGCTGATCGCGACTATGATGACAACATGGATTGCGGAGCAACAAATGACCGTGGCAAACACCTCGTAACAGTAGAAAATTGCACGGATAAAGGCTACACTTTAGTGAACTTGAGGTGTCCAGATAGGCCTAAGCTACTCTTTGATGCAGTTTGCACGCTGACGGATATGCAGTATGTTGTGTATCATGCTACCATAATCGCTGATGGACCCGAGGCTCATCAGGTATTCTTCTTCGACCCTGAATATGGTAGAAAACCTCTTCATATTAAATAAAAGGCCATTACAAGCATAGACGGAACTAACAACTCTGCCTTTTCGGGTTCGGGTTGGGGGGGATGAATTTAGAAAAGCAGTTTTGGAAAATGTGCCCCCCTGCTTCCCCTTGAATCCGTCTGTGATTACAAATGTATAATAAAAAAACACCGATTGAAAAAAATGTCCATCCGGATCGTTGGCCATATATGGAACATCTAGTTTAGTTTGAATTTATTAGTAAGCTCATTCTTATACTGTATTCTCTGTATAGGAATACTATATCAGGCATATGGACGGATACCCCATTAGTTCGGAAGCTGAAAGACAACGTGTAATTCATTGCTTGGAGGCTGCCGTAAAAAGGAGAACCTCTGAGGTAAAATTTTAAATGATGTTAACGCTCTTGTGATCTCAGTTTCCTGATATACCGGTTCATTTCCATATTTACAACTACATATCCGTTTTCTTGCAGGGAATAAGACTTGAATTATGCATTGAAGACAGAGTCGGTCTTCTCTCTGATGTTACTCGCATATTTAGAGAGAACGGCCTCTCAGTTACTCGCGCTGAGGTTACAACGAGAGGGACTCAAGCTGTTAATGTTTTCTATGTGGCTGATGCATCAGGGTACCCCGTCAAGAACGAGACGCTTGAGGCAGTTCGCGAACGAATTGGATCGACTGTACTTTCTGTAAAGGATGATGTGAACTCAAATTCACCACCCCAGCCGGCTGGAAAATTCTCCTTGGGGAATTTATTCAGATCAAGATCAGAAAGGTTTCTTTACCATTTGGGTCTGATAAGGTCATGTTCTTAAGCCTTGTAGAACAAGTGTTCCGTCTGCACATGCAGAATGCGCGCTGTCGGATGAGTTGATCTTACGACTGATTTTTTTCACGAACAACTCTTGTTTCCTAAAAAATATCATTCATCAGATCAACTCATCCGACTGCACACGAGCTTTTTCAAATCGGACAAAAGCACATGTTCCGTAATGGATTCAGATTGTATTGTCTTTGTAAAAATAGGAATTAGCTATAGAGAGACTTAAAGCAGCACAATTCTCGATTAGTTCAACACCCTGATGATCATAGTCTTTAAGGCATTCAAAGTGTGCATTCTCCTTCTCTTTAGGAGGGCACTGTAAATACATATCAATTACTTTAGTGGAAACTGGAATCATCTTTCCATGTTTTACAATTAGAAGACTCGAATTGAATATCCATATGTGACTTTACATAAAAATTAAGGAGATTCATTGAACCATTGACAAATTATTATAAAGTGCGTCTTAATTAAAGAGCTTGGTTGTGCAATTGATGTGTTAGTGGAGTTTGAATTACTTACTGATAGGAGATTAGTTGTGTGAGTTTAATTATAAAATATTTCAATTTAAAAAAAAATATGTAGATAATCATTTTAATACAAGGTAAAATAGTAATGTATAAATTTAATTTTTGACGAAGGAATTACTGAACATGTGTAGCAGTAGGTTTGAGTGGAGCCACTGTCGTGATAATGGACTTAGTTCGATGTGAGTGAATGTTTTTTTTTGGAAGTCTGATTGGACGATTGCCCCATATAGGGAAGAGAGAAGTGTCTCAGATGAGGAAGAGATAATCCTAAAAAGAAAAATTAAAGCTTGTCACAATATAGACGGAGAGTATCAAACACACGACTTCAAAAGTCGTGGACAGGACACCTGCCCAGGTGAGGTAGGACACCTTTGATGATGTGAGTGAATGTAATAATGGATATTTAGCAAAGAAAAATGTAATAATGGTGGATGCATACATATGCCATTCACGTCATTCATTGTTAGTTAAAGGTTGAAAGAATAATATATACACGTGTGCACTACCTTGTGGCCTTTGAATCTTCAACTCCATTATCTTTGATAGAACAACAAAGATACTGTGCTTACTTTTTCTTTTCTTTTCAAAAGTGACCTGACCCAACGACGCTAGCTCTAATGCGGAATGGGTATTTTGTGTGTACAGAATTTTTCTCTCGTTACTTGAATTAAATTTTTTAATTATTAAAGATTAATTTAAAATAAATACTTATTTTATTTTTAATGCACGGGACACATGTTTTAAATTTCAGAATATATGTTTTAAGGCGTTTCGTACATATTAAAAATATTATTCAACATAGAATTCGGACCGGACCCCAACACCATTGGAGAAGCCCCAGCTAGGTTACCATGTCATTTCAATTCATTATACATTATTCTTTTTTGAATGTATCATAACAGCTAAGGGGTGGGCAACGCCATCCTCCGCCACCCCATTGATCCCGTCATTTTCCCCTTCCCGTCGTTTAGCTGGGGACCAGAGGCTTTGGTCCCACCGCAGTTACATCACGTGCCTAGGATTCTTGCAAAATCTTCCTCGATGTACGTGCGAGGAAGACATTTGAAAATTTTCCTACACAAAAAGGCGATACCCACTCCCACATTGTCCCCCACCTCTCGATCCGACAAGAATTATGGAGGATCTAAATCAAGGTGACTCAGCGGCTAAATTGGTGGGACATTTGAAAATGTTCCGACCAACAACTACCTTAGATAGTCCCATCTTATTGGTGAGATGGATTGATTATATGCAGAGCGGAGTAAATAATTATTTCTCCACATACAAAACGCTTGTCAATTGTAGATGTAAATGATTTGATTTGAAATTTTGGGCCAAACATTTTTCTTACAAACAATGAAAATTAGCGTATGGTATCTTCACGTTATTTTGTTTTGACATTGATAGTCCTTGTGAATTTAAACGTAAAAGAATCATCAGATTATTTTAGCACAGCAATAACAATCATAGTCACCACACCACCTCTACTGTGGAATCCGGCCAAGTAAAGCATGTGTATTTTTCAAGTTTGTATTTTTCAAATTTTGTGACCGGTGAATAATCTCAATTTTAGTAAATATCAGACAAAATCGTGTATTAGTTTGATTTGGGTTCGTCGGACTCGAATTTTTCATAATTGACATTCTGAAGAAAAAAAATCCAAATCAAAACTCAACCCGAGTGAATTTATCCGACCAAAATACATGATTTTCCCTCCATCCTGATTACAGAACAACAATATGACTTGAAACAGCAGACCTTAATTGCTAATATTGGAATTTCCATGGAACTATAGAACCATATCAAATGAGGGAAACAATGGGGACTTATACACTGTTAATATCTAGATTCTGCTTTTCTCCAGATCAAACACGAAAAGTGTTCTTCATTACACGATTCAGACAATTGAACGGGACATTGAAAAATGTACATTAATCGTCCGAGCTATAATCACTGGATTCTTGCAACATAGGCACAGCGGCACAGCAGAATGACTCCTTACCCTTTACTAGAAGACAGCTACCATCAGAATTCCATTTTAAATCAGTTACAGCAAAATCTGGGAGCGGAACATTCACACAGTATGCTCCAGAAGGCGTCCACATGTATAAGTGGGAGCTTCCAGTACACAAAACCAAGCGTGCGCATGTAGGATCCCAGGTTGCAGCTCGAATGGGATCCTTCTGAATTAGGATAGCAGCAAGCTCGAGACGGTTGACATCCCATATCCAAAGAACAGTCGGCATGCTGTCATTTCGAGTACATATGTATAGGCTGTCACTGCTCCATGAAACAAGACCTGCAAAACAATTTCCGAAGATGATGAAAAAAAAGGGATAGCCAAGTTTCTTTAAATAGTAATAAACATGAAAAAACTACCTTACATACAAGTACATTAGAATCGTTATGATACAAGTGAGCAACAGAGAGGATTCGGTCATCTAAGAATTATGAATATCGAAGTTATGTACTTAATTTCTTAAGATGAGGTATACAGAAAGCAATGTATGTTTTTTCAACCAATAAACATTACTATCAACCCTTTTCCCTAATGCAATGAAAATTCATGGTCAAGTATCCTATCACATCAAATTTATTGAGATTTCAGAGGATCGCAATATTTCAACTGATTAATATATGAGGAAATAAAATATTTACAAACATAAAACGCATTTGAGATTCCGCCTTACCAATTCCTTGCTTGGGATTTGGTTTATCTGCAGGAGGTTTCTGGCAAGGTAGACTAATTGGCAATTCCATTATGTCATACCTAAATTGAATGCGGCTTTCAGGAGCGTCATCTGCAAAGAGAGATGCTTAAGAAATTGCAGGTGTACAGCTTAAAAGGAAAGACTCCACATCTGGGATAAAACTTCAATATACACATGAAATACCATCATCCCAAGTTAACAACTACCAATTTAAATCCAAATGCTTACTAACAGCAAAAACTACCATTCTTTCAAACATTAACGGTAACAAAGCAACGTGTGAGAAGATTTACTATAATCTCCATCATTTAATGCCCTAAACTCCTTTATTGTAATGGTACTAAAAGATGGTATTCTGAAAAGCCATGAAGAGAACAAATCTAATATAGATAGTATGAGTCAATTTAACGGGGAGATAATAGTCAAGCAGGTTGTGTCTTGATGAGTTTTACAAGAAGATAATATCAACTTTGCTGCAGTAAGAAACAACGGATATCAACTGCAACCCCTGTCCCCCAAACCCAAGAAAAAGAAAAAGAAAACATCTTACCAGCATTGTGACCGTCGTCCAGTGTTAATTCTGACATATCCAGTTGTAAAGGCTCATCCACTTCCTAAAATTTGAGGTCAATCAGAAAATGTTTAAACAATATATAAAACATCAATTGCATCGACAAATATTTAAGGACTTCACCTTGAAAACCACTGCGCTACAAGGTGTGCGTACTGTTGATGGGTGCATAAATTCTGCAAATACCTTCCATGTTAAGTGGTTTAAAACCCGCACCGTCTGGTCATAACTTCCTATTGCTAGAAACTGGCTACAGCGGGACCATGTCACACTTTTTACACCCAATCCACTTTCATATGCTTGATACTTGGAGAGACAGCGTCCATCAGGGGAATATATCAAAATCTAAGAAAATGAACAAAAAATATAAACAGTTTATAAGCACAAATGGCCACCAGAAGCAAAACATAAATATCCAAGTAAAAGAAATATAAAATGGGAAACGGTATGCTAGAAATTAATGTACAATTTTCTAGTTGTTGATCATCATTTCCGAATAAGAAAAGGAACTTTAAGTAGTCCACATCTTAAAAAGTTCCAGCTAACAACAAAAAGCATTACCATTGTCAAAGCAGATATAACCATCATAACAAAATGTTAAGGAGGTTTCCAACTTATTTCATTTTCATATAACAATAATGATTGTTGGATAAAAAAAATTGGATCAAACAAAGATCAAAGAGTATAAAATGAAAATGATTGTCAGCATTTAATGTGTAATTATGTCTTCTTGATCCAAATTTGATCCCAAATTTTTTATCCAATAATCACTACCCTTAATATCCAATATGTTAGGGGGACAAAAGATAAAAGTACTTGCAGACATTACTTCCTTCAGAGCTTAGAGCTCATTCGTGAACCGACATCAGGGGATCTTTTTCCAACCCAACTATCTGGTGGAAAGTGTATTATAGCCACAGAATCACGCATTAAGCCAATTAAAAGATACTTGCAAAACCAACATCTTTCAAGAATGGCATGGACTTGGAGTCGCCCAATAAATGTCCTATGAAGCACAGCACTCCATATACATGTTCAATTAACAAAATAGTAAATGACGGTACCACGCTTCCTTATCCAAAAGAACAAGATCTCCTAGCATCCTTATTTCCAAATCAAGAAAGCAAGTAACTAAATATAACCAAATTTTAATGACCTTATGAATGTAATCACTGTACACTATTGAAATTATCTATAACCAATTAAGTACACACATGGAAATGCTCCGATGTTTTCATCCATAAAATAATGCAATGAGAATGAATACCTTGTACTCCAATGGAGAATCCCATATAGCTATAGCACTATCATCAGGTGACCACTGAATATCAGCCAAATCCAACGTGTCAACAGCAAATACACTTACTATTTCCCAAGAATAGCAAGAAAGTAGATTGACATAATCCTTGCAATCACGTCTGGTACAAATAGCAGCGAATTTTCCATCTTTAGTGAAGGAGACCCCCTTGGAACCATGCTTCGGCCATTGAACATGTATACAAGCAGTATTCAGTAGCGACCAAACTGTTAACCGCAGTTGAAACTCCGATGTAGTGAGTATGTGACGACTATCAGGACTCCACCTTACATAAGAAATACCAGCAAACCCTTCATCTATTTTGCACGTCCATTCCGGTTGCTTCAATGACCAAGCTTGTATCATTGGCTTTTTGTGGAGACCACAAAGTATGTATTCCGAATCAAGTGCCCATTCAATGTAAGTAATCTTATCCAAGCATGAGAACAACTGCACGACCTGCATTTATCATCTCACAGATTATTATTCAAATTAACCATACATGAGTTTCAAAGAAATCCTAGGGCAGTCTCCACAATGCCCAATCACCATTACTCTATAGTCTATAGCAATTATAATGTTATTATACGGTGACCAAAAAGATTACTGATCCAGAGCAATTGGCATAATCATTTCTGCTCAAACAATTTCGAGTACAAGATACATATCTAAGCTGCCAAAATTCTGAAATGCGAACAAAAAATGAACAATAATGTCATAAGTACTCTGTAGCAATTATTATACTACCTCCATTCCATAATATAAGTCGTTTAGAACCTGTAGCAAGAAAATTAAAGAAGTAAAAGGCAAAATATTTTGTTAGTTAAAATATCAATATTACTCTCTTAAATATGACTTGTATACTACTCTCTCCATTCCTTAATACAAGACTTTCATTACATGTTATGAAAATTAAAGAAGCAAAAAAACAAATACTTTGTTAGTTAAAATACAAATATTATTATTTTTTAAATATGACTTGCATATCACTAATTTTATTTAAGAGAGTAATATTGATATTTTGATTAAAAAATATATATTATTTATTGCTTAGTTAATTTTCGCTATATGTGCTAAACTAATTACTTGTATACCAGTAGTTGGAAATATCTCCGCTCTATTTTTTTTTATTATTGAAAATAAGAATAAACCGAAAGAATAGCAGGAAACAAGAGAAGGTAGTACCTTAAGTGTGCGCAAATCTCGAATGACAAGACGATAATCAACAGGAAAAGCAAGAAAGCGAGCATTGGGAGAGAAAACACATGGACCAGTTTGCTTGTAAGCATCCGTGAACTCCATTGAATCAATAAGATCAAGGGAAATTTATTAGGTTATATCAGAAATCTTCAATTTCTCATAAAAGAGAAAGTCGTCTAGATCTGCGGATCAAATCTAGCAGCCAAAGTTTTCAAATTTTGAATGTTCATAAACTTCCACTGACGAACTGCTAAGCGGTGGTGCAACGCCGTTCTCCGCCACCGCCACCGCCACCGCCTTTCAGCTGCAATTTGATAGGAACATAAAATTTTAAATTTGGGACCAAATTGTACACTTTAGTTTTGGTTGATTTTTTCTTTTTTCTTTTTATGGAAATTCTTTTTGCTATACTAATTCAAAATTCTCACTTTTCAACTCGGTATTTCATTTTATAAATAATCCATTTTTTTTCAATCATCAAAACAGAAATTTCAAAAGACGAATCATAATCATGATACAAATTCATAAAGGAAAAAAAATGTTGAGAGGCACATGTCACACACAAACTTTTGGTTATGGAATCCTACTGTGATAGGTTTAGTAACACATTTTGTCTCTAATAAGTAGGTTTAATTTAATTTACAATACATGTGATCTTTAAAAACATTCAAAATTATGAGTTCGATTCATCGGATCAATCTTAATTAGTCATTCATTTACACTTTTTCTGTTGTTACTAACATGCGTTCTTTAAAGCCATTCAAAATTATGAGTTCGATTCATCGGATCAATCTTAATTAGTCATTCATTTACACTTTTTCTATTGCTACTAACACTCATTTACACTTTTTTTGTTGTTACTAACTTGCGTACACCTTACTAACTTGAGTTTACATACGGGGGTGTACGTTCGCTGACACACCAAGGGGAAAGTCTGGCATGGAACGGCCCCACACTCATCTCACATAATTTGAGACAGAACCCACCTACATGGTGGATCCCGAAGGTCTTCATGTCTCACAGGTACCCACAAAGACCGTCCTATAGGAAATTTTTCCCACACCAAGGTGAAAATTTTGTTTTCTATATTGTAGATCTTGAATTTTTTTTTCTTCCACCATATATTTATTAATTGCCTTTTTTTTTTCTATAATTATTTAGTACTTTCCATAACTATATTGTGCTTTAAGATGTGCTAGAGTTGGAGCTTCCCTAGATGATTGCAGAATTAGTATATTGTGCATAGAATGTTTACTTGATCAAACCTAAGGGAGTTACTGATCATGCCATCACTTTTTGTCAGTAGATTCTAGTCTAAAGCAAATACTTCCATGGCATGACAATACAGCAAAAATGGACATATTCCTCTGTCAACAGGGTCTTGATAGTAAAATGCAGAAGCCGAAAGAGAAATTTTGTTTAGATTCTAAGTTCACGAACCATACAGTCCTCTATATCAAGAAAGCAGCTTCAAAAAACTATATAGGAGTGTCCAAAAAATTGGAATGATGTCTTTAGACCAGAGGGAGTTCACCGCATTCACTAATAGTAACCTTCTTGGTAGGACGATCACCTCTATCAGTCTCTACCCCCTCGATCATCCGAACAACGTCCATGCCCTCCAAAACTTGACCGAACACAACATGCCGATTGTCCAGCCATGGAGTCTGTAACAATTATAAACATGCAAGTTTTTTTGTGTAAGAAGAGTTCTATGACAAAATTGATCTACGGTTAGAACCAAACAAGCATTCACATTTGCAAATACATGATTATCCCACCATCCTAATTACCCCTTCTTTCTCCTTTAATGGCAGATTACTCATCATCAGACGTTACCAAATAAAATTCTTTTTTGTGATGAAGGTTGTTTTTAACAACACAGAATTTCATACCAAAACAAACATCTCTCTATCATAAAATTTTCTTCTTACACCATTTGAGGTTAAAACTATTACTAGTTTCACTCTACGAACAAAATTTTGCCAGAAGCATCCTTTTCAAATAGCACATACCTTAACGGTGCAAATGAAAAATTGGCTTCCATTGGTATTAGGTCCAGCATTAGCCATGCTAACAATTCCTGGTCCAGTATGAGTTACTGCAAAAGTTGAATGTTTGCAAACAGATTCTCAATTCGTGGGATAAACTTTCCAAATAGACTGAAAAAGATAACCAATGATTCATCATCTAAAAAATTCAAACTTACAATTGAAGTTTTCATCCTTAAAAGTATGGCCATAGATGCTTTTTCCACCAGTTCCCTGCAATGACAAGAAACAGACTCTGCGTGAAAACTGGTGTCTAATAGTCAACCTAAAGTTCCAAATAAGAAGGGGAGAAGTATTTTCTACATGTCATGAAAGTAATGGGCAAATTACAAGTAAATGATCTAAGATGGATTTTGTGTGTGTGTGTGTGTTGTGGTGGTGTGTGTGTGGGGGTGTGTGTGGGGGTGGGGTGGGGGGGTGGCGCAATAATAGCTTCTTGACTTTAAACTATGTGAGTCTAGTAAAAAGTGATGCTTTTAACTTGGAACACAGCACAGAAAGTACTTTAGCACCATCTCCGATGGTATGGATCCATTCTTATGTTTGATGGCTTTGAATCTCACTAATGAAATTAGTTACTGAGCAGGAAAGACGCTTGATGACAAAATAAAAAGCTCTCAAGTATTTAGTATATAGACTAGCTTGATTTATTTCTTTTCAGCAATTATAACTGGCGAGATGTATAGTACTAAAATATAGAGATTTAAACCATTCCTGAGATGAAAAAGAAATATATAGACCGGGGAATAAGTACTTGTAAGTTCATGGAGGAAACACCTACATTTCCTTTGTCAAAGTCTCCTCCTTGAATCATGAAATCTTTAATAACACGGTGGAAAGCAGACCCCTTGTAACCGAATCCCTTCTCACCTGATGAAGAACAATATGCATAGATTTAAATTCTCAAGTAAAAAGAACGACACCAACAAAATAAAGTAGCCGAGCATAAACATATACTGCAAACCTGTGCATAAGGCCCTGAAGTTCTCTGCAGTTTGAGGCACATCATCACCATACAACCCTATCACAATCCTTCCAGCAGGCTTTCCCAAGACGCTTATGTCAAAATATACCTTCTGGGTGACTTTAGATTGTAACGTGGCCTCCTAAATTACATATCCAAGAAATTAGAATTATCTAGAACGAAAACCAATAGAAAAACAAAAAAAAACAAAGAAAATTATTAATTTATTATTAGACCGCGAGTCAATTTGTCATCTATACATAAACTCTCATCCTCAAAACTAATGAAGTTTATGACTCAAAGTGTCTTCTCATAAGAAACTTAAATTTCCAGTTTAAGATCCAACAAAAGGAAACATTCAAATTTCCGAAATCAAAATGTATGAATAGAAATCCCTATCATTCAAACTACAAAATTAAATGAGCTGCATCTAGAAATGTCAGGAGGTCTAATTCAGCTTAGGCTCAAATTATAAATAATCGAGTAAATACCGCAAATCAATCCTTCTCACTATCAAATTACCATAGCATACCTAAAGACTGAATCAGAATTTTCAACACACATAAGTAATAATAAGACTTACAACCTCCATTTCATAATATAAGTCATTTAGGAATGTAGCGAAAATTAAAGAAGCAAAAAACAAGCTACTTTGTTAGTATAAATATCTATACTGCTCTCTTAAATAGGACTTGTATACTACTAATTCTATTTAGGAGAGTAATTATGATATTTTGATTTAAAAAATATGCTTCCTTAATTTTTCATATATGTCATAAATGGAATTGAGGAAGTATGTCTATATTGATTGTCTATAGTCGAGAATAAATAAATAAACAGTAGTTAATCAAACTCCTACTCATATAAATGAAATAAAACCCTAAAATAACATATAAGATTGTCTATAGAAAATTGAAATTCTGCACGGACCTCAGCCATAGCTCGAACGGAGCTAATGAGACCGCCGCTTTTCCGTTCGTTGAAATTCGATGTCCTGAGCCGTAACGAGCCGGATAAAAAGCTCGAAGACGAAATCGACACAAATGTAGATTTTTTAAGCTTCGGATAAGAACAAATAAAGGTCGGAACCTTCCTCGGAGCTGTGAACGAACCGACATTTAACTGTTGCAAAAAAAAAAAGGAAAAAAAATGAAGCAAATAAGATAAGAACAAGACCGCAGAATAAGTAAAAAACGAAGGATTTTTTGTGCTTACAAGTGCTGCAGATGGAACCGCCATAGCTAAGAACTCGGAACTTCTCTGAGAGAAAATGTGGAGTTAGAGAGAGAAGTTGAAGAAGGAGAGAGAGAGAGAGAGAGAGTGGATAGACGGAGAACACGAGCGAGGTTGTTTAAATGACCGTAATAGGGAAAATGACAAAAACAGCCTCGTGAAAATATCTTGTAGGGGGGTTCAGGATAAATTTTATGAAAGAGAGGTCCAAGAGGTAAAAATGGTAAAATGGTAAAAATTATGGAATGGCGTCGCCCGGGTTCGAACCGGAGACCTTCAGTGTGTTAGACTGACGTGATAACCAACTACACCACGACACCTTTGATGAATTCAACTTTCACCTGAAATTTCAAATTTACTTCATTATATGTTTTGTCCTTCGTTCTTTTTTTTTTTATTTGATCCACTAATACTATTAAAATTTGAAATAATTTTGATATGGGCCTCAGCTCTGCAAACTTAGTCATGAGCTAGCATGGTTCACGTTCAATAGCATCACGGTTTTGATTAAAATAATAAAAACAAGTGAGCCCTTATGAGAAATTTTTTTTTAATCAAAAGAGGTGATGTGGTTAATTCTGAATCAAGTGGTCCATAATCAAGTGGTAGGCCAGGTCTATATCAGAATTTTCCTAAAATTTGACAGACATTTTGATAGTTTAAGAAAAATTCTTGCCCAGTGAAAAAGGTCGTCCAACGCAGGGCTTTGATCTTGCGGAATTCCCCGCCCCCATAAAAAATAAAAAAATTAAAAAAGAAGAAAAAGAAAAATTCTTGCAAATATGGAGCAATCGTTGCTTCTAGATATTTAATTTGAGGTCGAGGATATGAGTCTGAACCAAAGACAAATTTAGAGGACGTGGCCTTCCAAGATTGTAAAAATAGTCTTTCATCCTTAAAAAAATTAAATCTTAAAAATAGCATTCCTTTCACAATATAAGTAATTTAAGACAAATAACAAAAAATAAAGAAATAAAAATGTATTTTGTTAGTCAAATTATTAATATCACTCTCTTAAATACGATTTTTATACCACTAATTATATTTAAGAAAGTCATATTGATATTTTAACTAATAAAGTATTTTACTTCTTACTTTATTAATTTTCACGACATGTTCTAAATAATTTATATTATGGAATGGATACAATAATAACAAAACTATATGTAAATTTTACTTTGTACCCTTACATGAAATGTCTATCTTCATTTTTTGGGGCTTTATTATTGATAGGAATCTTATATCCTGTTCGATATTTCATTCTCCGTTTCAATAATAAGAAACTAATATGTAATAATTTTTTAATTAAAATATTTATAAACTAAAATAAATAGTAGAATCCGCAAAAAAAAAAAAAAGTGAATACGTGATAATAATTTATTACGTCTACATGGGGACGATTACGGGGGTGGGAGGGCGGCGCACTTGGGAATTTTTAAAAAATACTACTTATTTATCAAAATTTTATGTGTATTTTGAAAAAAATTTGGAAAATTTTATCAATTTAGCCCTCCAAAATTTTTTTTGCCTTTTTTATCGCAAAGAATTTTGGATTTTTTTACTGGGTTTACTTTCTGACGTGAGTGCTGAGCCGCACCCTGGTGCTACATAAACTAGGGATCAAGGATTTGCCCTTTATTATGCCAACAAGAAGTATGATTGGTACGTGTCTAACTTTAATTGGGTAAGATGGCAATGAGAGTGAGTTCCTCACTGAAGCTGCCACTAGCTACTGTGTGGTTTTCTGAGACTGGTTATGGTAGAAGCTTTCTGGTCTCAAATTTGAAGCTTAATAATTCAACTTTTAGTGGTAATAATAATAATAATTTGAGGGTTTTTAGGGTAAAAAATCTAATGGCAAACAGAGAGCAAGAAAGCAAGGCTAAGGTCATTGATTCTCATTTGCACGTCTGGGCTTCACCAGAAGAGGTAATAATTCTTTAACCAAATTTACAGTAAAATTTTAGGGCATGGTGATCATGGTAATAATAATGCAGTGGGATTAATTGATTTAATAGGCTGCAGAAAAATATCCCTACTTTCCAGGCCAAGAACCCACCTTGCCAGGTCATGTGGATTACTTGCTTCAGGTATTTATTCAACTATTATGAATTATGATGATGGTTTAATTCCTCAATTTTTTTTTGTTTTTTGGTAATGCTCGTATAAATCAAAATGGTTTTTTGGATCAGTCTTCGCTGATGCCTTTTGAGTTTGATTTGAGGGAATGGTTTTGTAGCAAACGTGACGGTTTAGGGGACTATTGTTTCAATGGTATTCTGTGAGCAGCAACTTTGTGCATTTATTGTCAAAGTTAAGTCTGTCTCTAATACATATGTTTAATTGGTATTCTGAGAGCAGTCACTTTGTGCATTTATTGCTAAAGGTTAGGTTTGTTTCCTGTCAATTCCCGCCCATACCCCCAATTATTGGGGGCTTAATGAGTTATGTTGTTGGTGTTGTTGATGAGTAATACCTACTTGTTATAATCCAAACTCCTATCTTGTTGTACAACTGAAATGTAATAGGTTAATCTAAATCAGTAATTTCTTTGTTCTTTGTCACAGAGATGATTATAAATGTGAACCATTTCAGAAAAGGATAGCTTATGGTTTTTGTGTGACTATGGAAACTGAGAAAAGGGCATGAAATTTTCCGCAATGTTTGGGTGGTCGATTGACTATAGGCCCATAAATATTTTATATTTCCCCTCAAGAAAAAAAAAATGTTTTTGTAATCCTAATTATGATTGGCAGGTAGTTTGAGTCGGCTTAGGATTGTGAGTCAGTGTGATTAGTTCCAGGGCAATATCGATCCTGGATAATGTGATTGTCCAATAATACCTTTCATAATCAATCCTGCTAACTTTCGACGTGTACTCTGATGTAGTAATGATAACATATCACTGCCGAAATTTTTCTGCAGCGAATGGAAGAAGCGGGAGTGGATGGTGCACTCATTGTGCAGCCCATTAATCATAAGTTTGATCATTCTTATGTGACAAGGTATATATTGCTTGCGTAAATGCTTTACCTATTCCCCTTCTTTAAAAGCGGTATGCAACTTATGCATCATTCTTGAATTTGTAATACATTTATGCACACGAACTCAGAAAGTTTCAACTTAGAATGTCAAAATAAAATAAAATTGAGGAGAATTGTCATCTTTTGGCACGTTGCCCTAAAGAAGTGGCGCCTTTCGCATATGCTAAACCTTTATAAACCAGAACTTGAACAAAAGAATGGTTCGTCTTTTTTGTTTCACCTTGGTATCGTTAAGATTACTTTCCAGAAATTTCCTTACTTGAGCTTATAATTGGATTAGTGTACTGAAGAAGTATCCCTCCAAATTTGTTGGATGCTGTCTTGCAAATCCTGCAGAAGACGGCAGTGGGATTAAAGCGTTTGAGAAGCTTATTCTGGAGGTTCGTAATCTGATTACCTTATCTCGTATTACCAGTCTAGCAAATCTTATTTTGGTGGTATCTCACTCTGCATGCCTCTTCATGACAGGATGGATATCGTGCAGTCCGCTTTAATCCATATCTATGGCCTCCTGGTCAACGGGTAACCACTTTAGTGACCCAAGCATATAAGTAATATTTGGTCCAAAACATAAATAACATTTATTCAAATTCATTGATGTATTCACATAAGTTTGTTTCATTTTTGTGCATGTACAATTTCTCTTTAGCGTTTGATGTTCAGACGGTTTTCATACAACGGGACAAATATCTGTCTTTCTTTTTTCTTTTTCCAAATCAGTCGAAGATGTGTAACTAACCTTATTCATTCTCATAGATGACAAATGATATCGGTAAGGCTCTTTTCTCTAAAGCTGGAGAGCTTGGAGTAGCGGTGGGTTTCATGTGTATGAAGGTATATATTTCTCAAGAGGCATAACAAATTAGGATTTTACTATCAATGAGTTGATTCCCGTGTTAATTGTATGTAACGAAAATAACAAAAATTCGGTTGAATGGGTTGCAGGGTCTGAATCTGCACTTGTCAGAAATAACGGAACTCTGCACTGAATTTCCTTCAACAACGGTACTGCTAGATCATCTGGCTTTCTGTAAGCCACCAATGTAAGCGAGCTAAATTATGTATAGTGTAATCACAAACTATTTAACCATGCAAGAATTAGACTCGTATTTCTAACGTGCATCAACCTTTTGCAGAAATGACGAGGAAAAGCAACTATTCTCGAGTCTTGTAGAATTATCCAGATTCCCACAGGTAATCTCATTTCCTACTGATATCGTATTCTATCTTGCAGAAATGCTCGGTATCTGTAAGACCGTCTAATTTGCTTCATAATTGATCTTCTCAACTGATGCCTTGGAATGCTCTACTATAACAGGTATATATAAAATTCAGTGCCCTGTTCAGAGTGTCGAGAAAACCACATCCTTATGATGACTTATCCCAAGCTCTATCCCAAATCGTCTCCAGCTATGGCGCAAATCACGTAATGTGGGGAAGGTAATAATGTATAATCATTGTCCCAGTGGAAACTTTTGCGAAACATAAATCATTCTCCATTTTTCCCGGTCAAGCTACTATGAAACGTAACAATTTTACTTCATGGGCTGCAGTGATTTTCCCTATGTTATGCCAGAGTGTGGCTATAAAGAAGCGAAAGAAGCAGTTGTCCAAATTGCCCAGAAAGTACCTTTATCGTCTTCAGAGTTGGAATGGATCATGGGAAGAACAGTCGCGCAAATGTTTCAAGGTTCATGGCTTTCTTAAGACAATCAGCTGATTGCTTGAATTTGGTTGACTTTCTTTTGCTGGAGCAAGTGCAATCTTTTTGTATCCTTACACTTAATATACAAGTGTTTATCTGAACACACTGGACCCAGAGCTTTGGCATGAGACTTATATTTTTGCCAAAATCTTGTTTGCACACAGAGTTTATCTAATGCTTGTTGCGTCATTTGCCAAAGTTGATCAATTGTAATGGTGTGCCATTCAATGCCTGTAGTTCGGACTTGTCTCATAGTTTCATCTGCCAGTTCCTCAGTAACAGAATTAACAAAAGCTTGTTTTAGGCTAATATCATCAATTTGGTTAATGATATAAAATCTTTTGCACATTCGAGCAAACTGTTTTTCCAAATCTTGCAGAGTGATAAAGCAACAATTCATCTTGAGAAATTCTGTTGTTAAAACCGGACAAACTGGAGTAGTATATTGAGAGAAACACCATCTTCACATTTTAACCTTGAAACTTTCTTCTTCAATTTTTGGGAGCTTATATCTGTAGTTCCGGGTTGTCGAATAAAGAACAAAATGGGGAAGAATTGAAAGCAAAACAGCTCGATATTCAGGGTTTAATCGGATAACGTTCTAATTTCAAGTTCAGAAAAAAATTATCCAACTAGACCCTCAATATCAAGCTCGACATTGTTGAATGTCAAATAGATAAAACCAAGAACAAAATTTCCAGATTTCTTCATTACAAACAAGGCCAAAAACAAACTTGAAATCTATGATGAGAAAACTAAACAAAAGAAATATCAAACCTCTAAGCTATACAAGTATTTCTCTGAAATCCTGTCTGTACAAGCTTTAACTGAATACACTCCTATTAGCGATTTTGATCTCAAACTAAATTAACTCTAAGCTCCCTGTCTAATCTGTACAGCTACTACGAAACAATTACAAATGTCAAAATACAAGATACACTCAATCTTCTATTCGCTGAATTTCACCCATCATTATTCTATTGCTTGTAACCTTGAACCCAAGTAAAGCTGGATCGATCTGTCTACCCTTCTTCCCCTTCTTTTTGCCACTTCGGCCCTGTGTGTCCAAGGACTCCATAGCACCAGTTGACGTTGAATTACTTTCTTGAGGAGCTGGCTTCTTGGTATTGTTGCTCTTGAGCATGTCACTAAATGATGTCTCTGAGACATCTGCATCACCTAAAGATGCAGTCCGTCGGAAACGCATATCTTTTTTCCCAGCTGCTAGAGTATCGGAGCCTTGATTTACAGGGTTGCCACCGCCATCACGCCTTCCTCCTGATAATATTAAGAGAATTTCAATTACAAAAACAAACTGGTAACAAGAGTTATGTCATACACAGAAAGAGAGGACTGTAAATAGCTTCCCTGTTGTTCTATGGACTCTATGGAAAACCCATCAATTTACTGAAATTGCAGAGCAAGCAGAAGACCAACCTATTTTTACTCCCTCCCCCCCTCCCCACACCAAATTTGACACCCATTCAGGAGTAATCATCGGCATACAAATGCAATGCCACTTAATATAGTCAATTTGTAAATTGAATTGCAGCCAACATTGGTGAGTCACACAAGTTGGTTGCAAAAATTGAAATATACAGAAAACATTAACCATCCACACCTTGGGTAGATACTGCAACTGATGGATTCTTCACTCTCATAGAGGGGGCATCAGAATTCATGTCAGATAAGCCATCCTGAGAAGCTGAGGCTCGTGAGACAGGTGGGCGTTTCAACAACTCCGGTCTTTTTGCTGTGGATGCTGTGGCCCTGCTAAAACAATGAAAAGTAAAGACATAGAAGGGCAACAAAACAAGAAGCATAAAGAGAAACCCACAACAAAAATTAGTCTCAACAAAGAAAGTTTCTGTGGACAAAATTACTTTAGAAATAGTATAGAACACCAACTTACACATAAATATACTGCTTGCTAGAGAAAAGAAATCAATTCCTCCTAGTAGTTTCTAAAGATGGTTTGAGATGCAAATAGAATACAATTACCTGTCCTTAGCAACTTCATCTGGAAATGATTCAAGTGGTCCAATCTTGTCAGTATACAAACCTGAACTGCCACCTGGAAGCGATCGAGAGATGTATTAACAAAATGATAAAGTAAACAGTTAAATAAGAAACTATGGCAGAAGAAAATACCTCCGGTACTAAAAGATGAATGCCTGGTGAGAACATTAGTAGGCATTTCTCCTCGATCCAGAGCAGCCAAACCTACATGTTCAACCATGGTTTCTCGAACTTCTGAAGCAGGCCCCTGGATATTACCACCTTCACTCAATAAGAACTCAAACTTCTCTGTTCATATATAAGAAGTAATCCAAAATATTAAATTTCCTGCATGCAGAAGTTCGTCTAAATTACCTGAGAGGAGTCACTAGCACCAGAAAAGAAAGTTTCTCCTTCGCCTACTAATGCTTCACGATTAGATCGAAAAGCCATCCTCTCAACTGTTTCTGTTGGATAGGCCACCTCAGTAGCTAGACGATCTTGTTGTTGCCCAGCTGAACTCGGAATATAAGGCCCTGCAGCAAATGATTGATGCACACTTGCTTCTTGATCTGAGAGAAGACCAAATGGATGATTCGAAGAGCTAGTTTCAGAATATGGAACAGGCACAGGCCTTCTCTCTGATGAAACTCCATTTATTAAGTCCATTGGCTCAGTTGACTGTTGGCCAGATTTCTGATGAAGCAATTCCATAAGCAATCGCTTTGAACTGTCATCATTTGTTCCTGCTGACATCCATAAACTTGGGTCCTCGTTAACCTTTGTGACCTCTACATCTCTTTTCTGTCTCTCACTATTAAGATGCAGTTGTTGCATCCGTGAATCAATCCACTCATTTGGCAGCTGACCAGTGCTTTCAGACCAGTGGCCCTCCATTGGATCCGAATTTGAAGAACGAAACTGATTGGGAGGCAGAGATTGCTGAGCGTGATGAGGATAGACACCAGAGGAAAATCCTCCTGCCTGACCACCAGGGTGCATTCTTGCACCCACCAATTCCTGCATATCTAAACCTTGCGCACGAGCTATAGAATGAATAACATCCAGGTTTGCTCCAGGTGCACCAACAGGCATTGACATTGAACGTTCCAATTGCATAAGACCAGGGTCATAATGCCCTTGCTGAAGTCTCTCTTGGAAAGAAAGATTTCGCTCAAGATGACCAAGATGCTCCTCAGGAGATGGGATTTGTTGCTGGTGAAAAAGGTCTAATGGGCCAAATCCAGAAAGTGTTACCTCGATGAGAAACTGCAGGATTTCTGAGGAATTGACTTGTTTCCTCAACAGGCCAGATAGAACCAACTCGTCTATCTTCTTCCATCTCAAGTCGCTGCCTCAAACCAGTTGGTAACTGCCTCCCATGCAACTGCTCCTGTTGAAGGATCTGATGCTCCAAAGGATGCAACTGTCCATGTTTTGCACGTGATAAAAGATCTAGCAGATCATTTTGGTGTGTTTGGGGAGGCAACTGGCCAAATTTTGATTGGATGAGATGCTCAAGGGATGGTTCTGGATGCCTAGGAGGATGGGAACGCTGCTGGAGTTCACTTAAAATCTGCTGCTTCAATAATGCCTGTTCAAGGGCATTATTGGATCTAATAGCATCAGCACGTGACTGTCCACGGATGGGATCACGCATCTGATTCTGAATCAGATGTTCTAGCAGCATTTGCCGAGCATGAGCCTGCTGCTGCTCTTTCAGTAGTATCTGCTGTTGATGATACTGCTGCTGTTGCTGGAGTTGCTGTTGCTGCTGCTGCTGCTGTTGCTGGAGTTGCTGTTGCTGCTGAAGCTGCAGTAGCCTCTGCTGTTGCTGCTGGAGTGCTAAAAAGTGTTCCACATCTGCTTGACCATGGTGCAATAAATTCTGACTTGGCGCTCTCTCCAGCAATGATTCATCCAGGTGTGCATTGTGAGTAGGCATTAAACCATGCTGCTGGGGAAATTGTGGAAATTGCTGGGATAAAAGTTTCTCTGCAACATCATAGTTGTTGCTTTCCAGGTCCAAACGAGATAAACGCTGAGCATCCATCAGATCTTGATACATATTGGGTTCAGAGAGAGCAGTTCTTCTGTACATGTCAGGCCACGTCTCAGTAGCACAAGTTGATTCAACTGTAGCACCAAAAGGAGCATTCCTCCCAGCTAGAGGGTTCACTGGTTGATCCTTGGCACCCCCACCAAATGAACCATTTGGTGTCTGATCATTCCTGGTACGGGTTCCCTCCAGCTCAGACCACAATAAACCAAAAGGATGCAGTTTATCATTTTGCATCGCTAGTCCAGGCTCAATCGATTCATTTGGAAAACCAGCGTAGGAAAGAGTATTTGAAGAAGAATCGCCAGGACCCCTTGATGTCTTCCCAAGTGTGCTGCTACCACTACCAGGCCTTCCTGGAAATACAATTTCTGCCCAAAATAAAATATATATCAATAAATACTTGGCAAACTCATATACATGTCAACACAATTTACCACCAAAATGATCTTAAAATAAAATATGTTAAATAATAACATTGAAAAATTGATAACCTTCGTCCTGGGCAATGAAATCCTGGAAATCCTGACCCTGGGTAAATGAAAGTTGTGATGTATCTTGGTGTTCAGTCTTTTTCAAGTTAACATGTTGAGCCGAGATGCCATCATAATGGGATAATTGCCAGTTGGAACCATCTAAAGCAGCATTAGGAATAAACTCAGTATGAGAAGCAGACGTCCGTACACTAGCGTCCAACGTCCCCTCTAGAGATCCAGATTGTTCTAGCTTCGAATCTACATCTGCGCTGCTAGAATATTCGTTTCCTGCTCTTAGATGTGGCATGACATCACCTAATTCTATAAAAGGGGATCCTTCAGGAGCATCTACCAAGCGCACTGGCAAATCCATCCCAAAAAATCCCTGTTCAAACCAAGAAATAATATCAACCCCAAGGAATGGTCCTTGGACTTCGCCTTGAGGATCACGATACAACAAACTTAACTCCTCTGGTGGAATACCCTTCTCCAAATGATTTCCACTAATTCTATCTCCAAACCCGTGCATATTTCCATCCCAGTACTGATCTGAAGATTGCATTACTAACAGAGAGCTCGCATCATTGACATCAAAAGACCCACCAGGATAGTCATCCCCTGAGAAAGGGTGTCCACTCACAGCAGTATCTATATCTTTGATCTGAGAATCATCAAAGCGATGACTAGTTACAGATTTTACAACAGTCGATCTGACTTCATTAACATCTTTTTGGAAAAGAGCCTCAGCAACTCTTTGTTTATCTTGGCAAGTGATATCTGTATCTGAAATGAAGCCCAAATTATTATGAAGTTATCAAATAGAGAGATATTGCTGAAACAATGTAAAGATTTCCTTTCCTTACCATCTAACAAAGACTTCGTAGGACCATTAGTATATCCGATGCTTACTGTACCGATCTTGTTAACATCTTTATTGGAACCTGTTGGATGAGCATCTACAATTTGTTCATTGATATCTGAAGAGAGGACAACCTGCTTCTCATTGATACCCTCAGCCGCTTCTAAAATATAACAAGATTTAGAGTTACCGGAAAAAACGAGGAAGAATCCAAATCTACCATCACCTCCCCCGGCAGGTCCCCAAAACAAACAAACAATGGAGAAAACAAGAAGGAAAAATTAGTCAATCCAATGTTTAGACTAAGCAACCTAGCTATAATTACCTGCAACATCATCAGTAGAGCTGCTCCTTCTGGAGGAATTGTATGTCACCCCACTACTGGTGATTCTACCCTTGGATATATCATTAAGGATTGCCTACAGATGGGAAATGAATATTCAATTTAAAATCCACTTGTGACAAATAACAATTCAGAACTGAAAGCCAGTGAAAATCACAGGGAAATTCAGATCAACTGGTATAGCTCACCTCCTCTTCAGGATCAGGAACAACAAAAGCCAACGGTTCAATTACAGTTACTTGTGTTATGGGCGGTATTTCCTCCATCTTGTCAGGCACGTTAGCAAAATGTGCGTCTACTTTCTGCCTACGGTAAATGTCAAGGAGTTTCCCCCTTGGATAGCAAAATGAGTTGTCTGACGTATGCGGTTTTCCAGGGAAACTTTCGGCAGATGTAGGCCGTGAAATAGCTCCACCGCTTCGGCCGCGTCCAACAGCAAACCCTGCGCTGGAACCCTCCACCCGTCCCCTCTCCGGTCCAAATCCAGGAGCAGCACGATAGGAACCTGCCCCACCAGAAGCTCCCTCCATTCTGTGGCGGGGCCTCCACTTATCACGCGAATCTGGCTCACGCTCCGAAACAGGACGACTGGTAATAACAAGGGGCTGGCTCTCATTCTGAGGATCTTCCTTCTCCACATCTGTCTTCTTCTCAGTCCGAGCTTCCTTATTTTTGTCTTCAGGTCCCCACCTAGAGGACCACTTGCTATCACGCCTTCCCTCGTGCCCAGAATTGCGATTATTTGCATCATGCCATCTCTCAGTTGCCGGCAACGGCCTATTTTCAGTTGTTTCTCTACCAGAAGCATTGTCCGGACGACGATCTGGTTTTCTAAGCCCTCTTCTGCCAAGCAAGCCAGTTTCCCTTTCTTCTTCACGCCAGCGACGACCGCTATCAGTCTCTGTTGTAATTTTCCTCCAATCCTTTTTATCCTCAGCTGTTTCTGTGCGCCAGCCCTCCTTCTGATTTGTATCGGCAGAACTTCCAAGCGACAGAGAACTTGGTCCGCGTGGTTCCTGTTAAACATGGGAGGCAAAGCTGATAAAAGCACAAGAATCATATACTAAAAGTGAAGTGCAAGCCCAAAAGGAAAAGAAAAGTGGAAAGAAGAGCAACACAGTGATCCTATCTCACACAAATTGTGCCAACATTCTAACTCACCGAATCTTTGAAAATTCAGAATGAAATTGTAAAACAAACTTCAAAAGGACAAGGAAACTGAACCAGGAGACAAGGAACAACTTTTTTGTCTTCAGAAAATGGTAAAAGTTGCTGGATTACAAAATTATTTTCAAGGTAAAGAACCAAGACAAAACAAACAACATTCGATGGAACCTTTCCCACAAGCAATAAATCAGCCAGATTGTTTAATCCAAAAGGGTCACAAATTGTCCAGGAAACAAGCAAAAGAAAAACACAAACAAATATCTATTTTGCTTGTTTACAAAATGAAAGTCCATTTTCTAAAGTAAACATATTTCTGAACAATTTCCATCAGCAGACTCAATTGAAATTTAAGAATATAGATGTTCAAACCTTACCGCCCTAGGGCCCTATAAAAATCATTACAAGTGAGGCGTTCAAATGAATATAAATTGGTAAAAAATATACTCCTAAATCTTCCTGCTGAGATAATTGGACATTCAAGTTAGGATTGGAAGGAAAATTTCCCAGTAGTGAAGTGTTTAAGCTAATAAAATAACTATGCCATGTGAGAGAGGATAGGATATCATATAACTACATTGTAAGAAATTAAACTACACGGTATACAGTAAATCGTAGTCATTATATACCTCGTAGTCATTATATACCAGTTAAATTTCATAATACACATGAAAAAGTAAGCAAACAGTGAGATTCATTATCTTGCTCCCATGAAGTAAGCAAACAGTGAGAATCATTATCTTGATTTCCATGAAGTAAGAAAACAGTCAGAATCATTATCTTGCTTTCTATAAATCACGCAGAACAAGTCTTGCGTAGAGTTAAAAGAGAAGCAGATATGCAAATCACACAATTGACCAAGAACTTACCATTTTTGAATCACTTGGTTTAGCATAGAGCCATTGTGGAGATAATGGAATGCTTTCAGTAGAAGCTTGCTCTGTTGCAAAGCAAAATAAGAAGGTAAGATATCATACATTGAATGCAAATTTTCATTCTCTATTCCTTTTTTCCCCCAAAACAAGCATGAGAAGGAAGAGTCGGAGTTGCTCAGATGCCTATAATACACTAAACTCCAAACAAATAAACATAATTACCTTTTGACTCGTCAAGCAACCCCATCAGACCTTTTTCCTCATCATTCCCTGTCAAAACTTTACAGAACAAACAATTATATATTGCAGTCTTCACTTGTATAGAAACATTATTCATACTCACTTAAGTAGAAATGATTAACATTAGAACGTGCAGCATATATTCAGGAGCAATAGGTTAATAACTTGGGACACCATTACATTTAAGCTCAAAAGAAATATTCATTATGACAAATCACCATTCACAGCAGCCTAAGGATGTTGAAACAATGGAGTGAAGAAATTTTTTCCCTTCTTTAATAAAAAAGACCTCAACCCTAGAGTCCAACTAAACACTTTAGAGGAATGAACAAAAGTTCAAATTAAAACCAAAATGATGAATCCTAATTGGTTTGCCGTCAATAGCCAATGTCCCTACCGATATCGTAAGCAAAACAACCCCACCAAGCAACACACTCTTCTAAATCAGTCCAGATAAAAATGAAAGTAGAACTCCGAGTTAAAATATGAACACCACTTTCATTTCACCAAAGTAGTGAAAGAGACAAAGCTCGATAACAATAATACTAATAATAAGTAAGCTCAACAAATCTCTCCTAAAACAAGATAAGAATACTACTAATCTCTGTCGGAAATGACTTGATCTGAAACCCTAGAAATCAAATTAAACACAATTACACCAAAAAAACACTCAGATCAATAAACCCTAAGTTAACATTCGTACCGAATCAATCAAATCCGATTAACTAAACAAATCAGATGCTTAAATTTCATCATTAAATTAGAAAATTTGTGTTTTCGAGTATACCTTTGGGAGTCCATGACTGATCAGAAATCTTCGACAAGAGGAGATCGTCAGGGAGATCGATTTTCCGTTCAGCCATATCGAGCGATTGAAATTGAAACCCCGGCAAGTTGAATCAGAAGATCGAAGAAAAATCGAACCGCGAAAAAACGAAGAAAATCGAAACGGACGAACAGAGGCGGATGAGGACGATTATAGAGATATTAGATGTTTATCGTGAATGGCGTGTAGAGAGAGAAAGCGGTGCAGAGTTTGAAGAGATAGTTGGGAAGGAGAGTTTTGCAGATAGATGAAAGAGGGAAAGAAAAGGGTGAGGGAGGAAGGGTTGGGTTGGTTTGGGTTGGTTGGTTAGAACCGTCCAGTCTAGGGTGGTTGAACGGAAAATATTTTAGTACATACGAGATATGTTGTTATCGTTAGATCAAAAAATTGGCGGCTCAAAATTTTTAAAAGCGAAATATCTATTGTGATTTTTAGAATATATATTACATGTAAAACAAATACATACCTCAAAATATGTGTTTATCATCCGTCGCACATATTCAAAAGTCAACAACACCTATAAAAAAGTATAGGATATATTGATATTTTTGTTCTGCATTATAGTTGTAGTCGGTTAGAACAGCCAAGTCAATTAATCAAGTTTCTTTTTTTTTTTTTTTTTTGCTTTAAATTTTTTGACAATTTTTTTTGTTTTTAAAAAAAAATGGCGAAACCTCCCAAAACTCTGAAACAGTCACATTGTCTCAAATTGAAGCACCTGAAAAGGGATTTCTAAAGATCAATGTTGATGGAGTATGGGTTGATAACTCTGGAGGTCTGGGCATGATCATACGTAACCATGAAGGAAGATTTGTAAGTTGGGGCTACAAAATTTATCTCCAACTTACTCAGCCCCGAATACATTAAAGCAAAGGCACTTCTGGAAGGAGTTCGTTTTGCTTTAACTCAAGATACCAACCTCTCATTATCGAGAGTGATTATCAAACTCTGGTCAACCAGATCCATCAAATAGAAGAGGATTTTTCCCACTTAGGTCACATTGTTAGTCAAATCAAAAGTTTGATGGCGAATAGCATAGCCAATTTATTTTTTGTTCACAGCTCTCGTAATAATTTTGTTTATAGATTGGCAAATCATGCAATGAGGCTTAGAGCTTCTACTCAATGGTTTTAGAGACCCGCCGAGTTTTCTTTTACAATATATATTAAATAATATATAATGCATTTTTCTGCCAAAAATAAGAGGAAATATTATTCAAAGCTTTTTAGTACATTGTCTGAAACATTAATAAAATTAATATACACGCAAGATGCAACGACAATATTCAACTAATTACGTTATTGCACATATTGATAATTTCAATAGCGTAATAGACAATGTATTAAAAGATTTCAACAAAATACTATATTACGTAGTAATTGAAGAAGTATGGGGATAAATGCGAAATCTTACAAAAAGCACTTGGTATAAAGAGTTCTTTTTTATCATGCTTCAAAAAAGTATATTGGCCCTTTTCAGTATCTCAGTCCGATATATTTTAATTAACTTTTTCTAATTAATTTATGTTTTCAGTTCTATTATTCAAGCATTGTATTGATTTTTTATTTGACAATTTAAAAGTATTGTATTGTATTCTGCCACAAAACTAGTTACGAGTGCTATATCTGCCACAAATCATGTTTTCGTGCTATATCTGCCACAAAACTAGTTACAAGTGTTATATCTGCCACAAATTATTTTTCCGTGCCTTTTTTGCCATGAAACATTTTATGAGTGCTAAAAATGCCACAAAAAGAGGGAGGGTGAAAGGAAAAATAGGTAAGAGATCAAATTAATTTCAAATAGACCCTAAACTCACATTTTTATATTTAATTGGGTACACAATTTATTTTTTAAATAATTGATCCCTTCTTCCCAAATTTATCAAAGCCTCCACCACCTTCTTCTTCCTTCTCCTCCCACCTCGAGCCGCCACCGCCACCGCCACCCAATCCCTAACCCCCCACCCATACCCCCTGAAAATTAATCAAGAATAGCAATCCATATGATGAAAGCACTTCTAGGTGTATATTTCAGACACATATAACAAATTTCACAATGCTTTGCTGCTCTATCCTTTAGAAACTATTTTACAAAATACATATAAGTCAAAGCAATAAGCAAAATGCTAATCAATTTGCACAACATGATTAACCAAGTGCTTTGCTGCTAAAACCATAAAAAAAATTAAACAAAATACATACTAGTCAAAGTACTAAACAAAATGTAGATGAGTTTGCAGTACATAATTAACCTAAGAGAGATGCTTTGCATCTGAAACCATCAGAATTCTTGAACAAAAAGGACTCTCGCAAAGTAATATGCAAAATGCAGACCAATTTTCTAAAAATATCTAATTGTTCTTAGGCATTTTTGCTAGGCTATCACCTTCACAACGCCTCTACAAATCTTCAAGCAGTCATTTTTTTGGCAAATTTGGTACTCTTTGGTATGGGTGGGGGCAGGGATTGGGTAACGGGATGGGAGGTGGTGGTGGCTCGATGTGGGAAGAGAAGAAAGAAGAAGGTAGCGGTGAGGGTTTTGGTAAATTTGGGAAGAAGGGTCAAGTATTAAAAATAAAATAAAATTAGGTACCCAATATAATATAAAATTTTGATTTTATGGTCTATTTGAAATTAATTTGATCTCTTACCTATTTTTCCTTTCACCCTCCCTCTTTTTGTGGCATTTTTAGAACTCATAAAATGTTTCATGGCAAAAAAAGCACAGAAAAATGATTTGTGGCAGATATAGCACTTGTAACTAGTTTTATGGCAGATATAGCACGAAAACGTGATTTGTGGCAGATATAGCACTCGTAACTAGTTTTGTGGCAAAAAAAGCTATTTGCTCAATTATATATGATATATTTTACTCCATTTAGATAATAAATGTATAGATGACCCCAGTGAATTGTTGTATATATCAAATGACCCCAGTAAATTATATTTCTGGATCCGTCATTGGAGACTGGTCCAATCAAAAGAGTCAAACTCTGATTTTTAATAGGCATTAATCAGTCGCTACCACTTGTCTTAAACTCACGCTAGCTTCAAATTTTATTTTGTGAAACAATTTTATAGTATAATATTCAGCACTTTATAAATAAATTATAAAGTACAGATTTTAATTCAGCCATGTAGTCAAAAGATGTTTTAAAATCTCATAAGTGATTATAGGATAATTATTCAAATATATGCTTAGTAAGGAAATTTGAATATGTTTTTTGCACAAGTCCTTTTTTCGTAATATTACTGAAAGGTCTGAAATCCAAAATCTCCTACTTATAAGAATGCTTTTAAACTAGTTTAGCTACCCTATTAGTTGGCGATAATCGAATTGAATTAGTAGATCACACTACACCTTTAAGGAATGGTCCCAAAATATAAGAAAATAAAAACTTTAGTCGGATTGGATTGGATTGAGTTTTGCCTGATTTGAGACTCAAATTAAGATTCGAACTAGCTTTTGATTAACTCTAGAAATGAAACCTGAAGCTTTCAATCATTTTAAATTTAATTTAAGATTGTGATTGATTTAAGAATAAAACCAAAATCTCAAATTCAAACTCTATCCAATCACACCCACAAACTCTCTTTTTTTTTTTTTTCATGAGCCCACTTTTTAGTCCTGTCTTCGTACAATAAATTTTTGCAACGTTTCACTTCTTTTACATTTTTCAAATTTTTTGTAACGTTTTAAAAATTAATTCATCTTTATTATTATTATTATTATCGCCATTCTTCTCCTTGTTTTATTATTCAAATAATAACTATATATTCATTAATTGAGATTTTTTTTATCATATTAATTATTTTTTAATTGTTTTATTAATCTTGGTAAAAACTCAAATGCAGCAAACATTTTGGAACAAAGGCAATACTCACTTAAAAAAAAGTATAACAGTAAACATGGATGTGCCCACTAAAATATAAATGTAGTGATCTTAATCCATGGGGAAATGAACATGCCTCGTCTTGTTGACTTCACTATGAAGCTCCAACTAGTTAACAAACATTAGTAAAACTCACTACTCAATTACTTATTCCAAAAAAAAAAAAAAAAAATATGTTCCCTACTCATCCCATCTTGGACATTATAATGTAAGTTCTTTCACATATATTCATGGTTAATTCTTTCACATAGTGTTTAGGAGAATGGTAGTGGGGTAGATCGAAACGTGTATCTCAATACTCAATTTCGTTCCACGCTGATGACTCATCGCCCCGTCCTAATTCATAACTTGTCGCAGATTAAAAAATCTTACTCTGCACCTCACCCTACTTTTTTAAAAAAAATTATTAATATTAACATTGCACTTAAATATAATTAATTGAATAATAATTAAATAAATTCTTGTACAAGTCAGCAAAAATTAAATAAAAACTAAATAATAAAATTATGATAATATAATATAGATGGTGTAAAATGGTGCGGGTTTACACGAAATTCAGTTATGTTCGCATGATGGGCTTGATTTACCCCATTCTCTTCACGAAGTGGGTTTGATCAGTTCCAAAAAACACTGAAGCATGACGGATCAATGAGTGAAATTATCATCTCTAATAGCGTCTAACACTTATAAATTTTTTTTTGGTTGAACCGGGATCGTATATATACTGCCAATACAGTGAAAAAGCTTAACCCAAAGCAGGGTCAAACCCAGAAATTATGGGAAGAGAAAAAATAAAAATAAATAAATAAACTAAACCAACAAGGAACCATGTCCTTCCAGGTATACCTAACCCTCTACACCCTATCTGCTAAAACCAATCTCATATGTACAGAGGTCAGCCGCTTGCAGCTTCCTATCTCTCCAAGATTTCATCCACTCAAGACTCTTTGCCTGAATAATATGTGCAATATATCTAAGCCCCGGGTCATCAATATTGTCATCATGAATCATTTTATTCCGCTAAAACCAAATAGAACTCACTGTTTCCCGAAAGAAATGGTCCCATTCCACCTGCCTATACTCGGTCTTCCGTAACTCCCTCATTATTTCCAAACTCTCATCCAACCATGCCTTAGTAGACATCTGAGTCCAAAACCAGCTTAGTCCCTGATCTGTCAAAATTTCCTTCCATACTGCCCTACTAATCGGACAATCTCTGATCGCATGCAAAGAGGAATCAACCCCCCTCCCACACAAATGACAAAAAGGACTAGGTGCACAATACATATTAAACAACAATCCCTTCGTAGGAAGTATATCATGTCTCAGTTGCCATAATAAAAACTTGTATCTCTGAGGACCCGGATGTTTCCAAATCCGACCCCATTGTTTTGCTTCAATACCTGACTTGTCCAACCCCAAACTCCTATATACCTCCTGCAAAGGAAACTTCCCTGTATCAGAGTTTTTTAGACGGAGAGTAGCTACATCAGTTTGTGTTAATAATTCGGGAATCAAAGGTCCCCAATCGATCTCAGCCTTCAACATATCCCTCACACCGAGGAGGCTTGCCCATATCCGTGACACATTGCGGGTCTTAACTAAAGGAGAAAACAAGTTACCATACTTAGACCACACCACTCGGGCCCATAATCTATCTTGTTCATGCAAAACCCTCCACCCAAGCTTGATCAATAGAGCCCTATTAACATCCTGTAGCCTTTTGAGCCCAAGACCGCCATTTTCTAGAGGCTTACAAATCATCTCCCACGATGCCGTATGAAGCTTCCGTTCCTGTCCTTCCTCTCCCAAAAAAAATCTCCGGTTAAGTTTTTCAATCTCGTTCAAATTTCCTTTTGGTATATTCAATATCTGCATATAATAACTTGGAATGGTGGAGGTAACCGATTTGATCAAAAGGCACTGGGCTGCCCTCGACATTGTCTTAATCTTCCAACCACTAAGCTTCCTTCTAACTTTTGCCACCACATCACCAAAAGTCCCTCGATTTAGTCGCTTATGTATTATCGGTATCCAAAGATACTTTTCTAAACTAGATGCCAGCGGCATGCCACATTTCACACTAATGGCACATGCAATTGCATGATTCGTATTTTGGGAGACAAACAGCTTGGATTTACCTACGTTCACCTTTTGGCCTGAAACTGCACAGAATCGATGAAGGGTCATTTCCATCTCCTTGGCTTGATGTTCACTGGCTTCACCAAACAAGAATAGATCGTCCGCAAAAAATAGATGTGAAAGAGGCGGGCTATTTTTTCTAAGTTTCAACGGCTTCCAAGCCTTCTCCCGTACTTGTTTATGAATATTAGCCCCTAGAACTTCCATACAGAGAACAAACAAATACGGAGCTAATGGATCCCCCTGGCGAAGTCCTCTCTGTGGCTTGAAGCTATCCAATTTACACCCGTTCCAAAGGACCGACAACGATGCCGAAGAAATACAAAACATAATGATCCTCTGCATACTAACACTGAACCCCACTTTGTTTAGAATTTTCTGCAAGAATTCCCAACTAACACGATCATATGCTTTTTCCAAGTTTATCTTAGCTGCCATCTAACCTGTACGTAGGGATGGCAACGGGGCAGATCGGGGCGGATATCTGAAATATCGATCTGCTCCGCGAATGAAAATGGCCGCTTCGATCCGATCCGTGATCCGTCCCGGATCAGAATTTTTTGGTCTGTGAACCGCTCCGTCCGGAGCGGATCAGATCCGATCCGCCCCATGCAATTTTTTTTTTCACTTTCCAGAATCCGCAGACTTTTGCAGTTTATCGTTACAAGTCTCAAGTTTGCTCTCGGTGAGGGATTTCCGTCCATCATAGATTTGTATGGTTTTGTCAGTTCCTAACAGAAAATAACACCAAGACATAAACATTGTAATCCAGTATGATATTCAACAATAAACAACAAATTCATCTCAAAATACACATAATTTTTTTAAAAAAAAAAGTGAAAATCATAAAATAAAAAAAATAAAAACTCAATAATCTCTTTTTCTCAACTAATTACCTCAGAAGTTTCCCTCAGAGATTCTGAGGAAACACAAAAATCACAACTTTATCAGATCTAACTTAACGGTGGAGTCAACTGCCGGTATAGGGAAAAAAATAGGAGCAGCAGACCTAGGAAGAAGAAGAGAAATGGGAGCCGCGGCTGAGGAGAAGCAAGGAGAGAAGGCGAAGAGAAGGAAAAAAAATAGGGGAAGAAAAGGGAAGAGGAGGCGGTGGTTGAGCGCCGGAGATGGAGAAGGAGAAGAGGAGAAGATCGCGGGTGAGGAGGAAGAAAGGGAAAATAATTTTAAGAATTTACTTCTAGGGTTCTCTTCACTATTTATAATCTGGACTAAAAACGCAATTAAACTATTAGCACATAACATCCTCTTATTATTCTATATGTGCGGGGCGGATCGGAGCAGATCGGGTCAGTAGTGCATATCGAATTTGATTTGCTCCGTTCGCGGAGCGGATCTGATCTGCTCCATTTTCTATACTGGGCAGATCTGATTTGCCCCAAAAGCTATCGGAGCGGAGCGGATCAACGGATCACGGGTCAAATAACATCCCTACCTGTACGCCCCGACTTCTTCCTCATATTATGTATCGCCTCTTGTCGTCCCGGGATGAAACTACATTGCTCCTCCCCTACTAATTTACCAATTGCAGGTTTCAAGTGATTTGCAATCACATTTGTTATACATTTTACCACCACATTGCATAGCGATATAGACCTAAATTGACTTATATTCTCTGGGACTTCCACATTGGGTATAAGGGTGATCAATGTTTCGTTCATGTGCTCAGGAAATTTACCCGTGTTCATAGCCTCCTGTACAAACTTAACAATGTCTGGTCCTACCACTCCCAGAATTTCTGAAAGAATATCGGGGGAAAACCATCTGGACCCGGTACTTTCAGGGCTCCCATCATTTCCATCGCTTGTTTTACCTCGCTCACCGACACCAGCCTATTTAATAGCCTTTTTTCCGCATGAGTCAAATTTGGCAGCTCAAAATCATCTAGATTAATACACCCCTGTGGTTCGGCTATGCATAGCTTGGCATAGTACTCACGAGCTAAGCCCTTCAATTCTTCCTGGTCATCTGTCCATATCCCATCCTGATTCTGTAACCGAAATATCCGATGCCTCTTCCTCCGAATGGCTGCTAACGAATGAAAATATTTAGTATTACTCTCCCCCTCGACCCACCATTGGACCCTAGATTTTTGAAGCCATAATAATTCTTCGTGTGCTAAAATCTCATTGAAGTCATTGACTAGGTGTTCTTCCAAGTTTTTGAGGAAATCCGATTTACCATACCCCATTTGTCTCTGTATTCCCTCAATTCTTGCAAGACAACGCTTCTTCCTTCCTAACATACTCCCAAAAACCGCCTTTTTTTACCATACTAAATCACATGTGACTCTTGAAATAATCCGAGGAAGATCCCCCGTCTCCGTACCCCAGCTCGCATTCAAAAAGTCCGCAAAACCCTCATGACGAATCCAAGCAATTTGAAATCGAAAATTGTCATGCGTTGTAGGCTGTGATTCCTGTCTCCCACAGTTGACAATAATCGGATGGTGATCGGAATGAGTCCTTGGTAGATGATGTACTTCAGTGTTCGCGAATTCCCCGTGCCAAGCAGTGTTGCACCAAGCCTTATCAATTCGCTCAAGAACTAACCGACTGCCCAAACGACCATTGGTCCAGGTAAATCGTGGCCCCTGGAACCCCAAGTCTGTCATGCCACATTTATCTAAGATTTCCCATGCCTTTTGTGCGCCACAACGCCAGTTATCCGTTCTCCCTGTTTATCCGAATCCTGAAGAACTTGATTGAAATCCCCAACCATTAACCATGGAACACGGATATACATTTGCAAATAGTCCAAATATTCCTAAAAGCCATCCCGGACTGAAGCCGTAGGAGAGGCATATACACGAGATAATATTCCCCGAACAATTCCTACCTCAGTAATTGCTAAGTTAAGCATCTGAAAATTAAAGGAAAGTACCTCAAGAGTAAGGATCTGACTGTCCCAAAAACACCAAATCCCACCTGAGAAACCCCGCGCCTCTACCGCCACGAGATTAGTAAATCAAAATCCATGAAATATCTGCTTAGCTCTGGTACTCTGCACTCGTGGCTCAAGAAGGATTAAAACATACGGATTCTGTTGAGAGATTAGGTCCCTCAAATTTCGTCGGAACTCAGTCGATGCTGCACCTCGACAATTCCAGCAGCAAATCTTAAGATTAGCTATCATTAAAGGATCATGGCAGCTTGGACCTCATGTCCCTTGGTCACCTTTTCAACATTCGCAGTTGGCGGTTCTGTGTTGACCGCTCCGACTGCCGAGACCGAGCACCGGTCCATACCTTTGCTGTAATCCCCCAAAACTACACTCCTTGGATCCCCCAAACTTGCACAACTGGACTCACCCAGCACTCCCCCGCCATGTTCCGGAGGCTTCTCCTTCCAGTTGTTATCCACTCCATTAACCAACATAACTTCATCCCCTAAATTCCCAATCGCTTGAATGTCGACCCGTGGCACATGAGTCAGATCCGGATTGACAAGTGTATTATGAGCTGAGTGGCTGATTGGGTTAAATTTAGTTGGAACAACTGCAAAATCCGCTCGCTTGGCCCATGGAATGGCACCCCTGGGCTCCCCAATACGAGATCCCTCTGCCGATAAAAGGGCTGGGCCCTTTTGAGCCACGACTGGACCGGCATGCACATTCTTTTTCTTGAGCCCAGTAGGCCCATTAACCTTACGACCCACAACATTAAGCGATGCAACCTCCCCAGAATGCTTAATAGACCCTAAACTTCTCCTTCAATATTTCCACCGGAATTTCAGCTAATTCCACCTCATGCAAATCATCTAAAACAGTAAACCGTGATCCCCTTCTAAGATCTTCCTTATCCTTCCCCTTATTTAGAGGTCTAGATGTAGTAGGCTTCAAAAAACTCCCAAAGACTAAAGATCCTTGATTTTCGGGTGGCCCAGATCTTCTTCCTCCCAAATTAGGCGACAACTCCGGCCCCCTATGGTTTTGTCCGCCAGTCGTTTTGAACCGGAACCGGTTGTCTTCCATGGCTGCTGGTTTTCGCCACCGCCTAGCATTAGTAGCCATCATCCATGGCCCGTATAATTGTTCGTTATCAACTGACTCTTTCACTGTCTCAACTCTAGCTGTGTTCACCTCCATAGCCACTGGTCCCCCAACCATATTCCTCATTTTATCCTTAGAGCATTCCTCCACCCTATGCCCATATTGGCCACACTCAAAACATACTAGATGGAGTCCCTCATATTCCATCAATTGTGTACATCCAAGAATCTGCAGTTTATAGATCAAAGGCTTACCAAGGTCAACCTCCACACAAACACGTGCAAATTTTCCCCTTGAGACATCCAATGAGTTCAGATCCGCCCTTACGGCTCTTCCAAGATGATTTCCCACCCTCATCAACATATCCGAGTTGTACAAATAAAGCGAGAAACGAGATAGCCTGACCCATACCATGGTTTTCTTAATCATCTCAGATTCCGCACGGAACAACGGAGTTCATTTAGCTACAGTTAAATAATATCCCATAATAATCCGTGGACCGTCCTCAAGAACATGGGTATAATCCTGTTTATCGTAAAATCTGATGGCGGAGTATCCGTCTTCCATATCCACAATATCACACCCCAGCGTAAGTTTCCACAGATCCTTAGCCCTTTGCATTAGAATCCTGAGACTGAGAGATTTCCCCAATAATTTCACCACTAGGGTTCGTCGCCACGGTTTCCACCATTCCGTAAACTCATCTGGATTGACATCCACACAAGGCCAGGCATGTTTGTTTCCATTCGATCCACCAAACGCCTTTTCCCGAAAAGCAGCCAAAATCGCTTCGTCCATCAGATCATCCTCACCTTCTCCAGTGTAGACACAGCGCTGGGGTGTCGGTTTCCTTAGGACATCCGCTAGTCTATGTGAATTCCAGGGATTAGAATTGCCTTGTGATCCAATTTCAACTCCGGGAGACTCGAGCATAGAGTCCTCCACCACAATCGGGTCATCGGGCTGATGTCGCTTGTATTTCTTATTACTACGACGCAATTGGTCCGCCTCCTCTGTGGAGAGCATTTTCTCTCCTTCAGATATGTTTTTCTCACACTTTCAAATTTACTTTCACCTTTGGTAGTATTAATTTTTTGTTTAAGAACTACTCTATCACTTAAAACCCCTCAAGTTTATAAAATTTGTCGACCCCAACCAAAATTGTTAGATCGACAGACAAAGAAGTAAATATAAAATGAAAAATCCATTGTTAATTAAAAAATTAATACGTGTCGATTTCTTATTAATAGTACATGTATGAATAAATAAATTGGGATAGAGGATTGGTTTAATTTAAAACAAAACTCTTCAAGTCTAATAAAAAATAAACTGTGGGGATTAATTTAATATAAACACAACTATAATAAGCAATTAAACCCAAAATGAAATTTCAGTTTTATAAGGTAAACTTTATTTATTACATCAAAATTCAAACCATAGCAAGAGAAAAGAAAATTACAAAACAGACGAGAACTTAAGCAGAGTGCTTGGATTTATTCTTCTTCCTTAATCTCTTCTGTTGCTGACAAACAAAGGCCTTCTCAAGTTGCTCAACTCTTTGTGCTAATGCATTCAACATTCTTGTTTGCATTTCATTCTTTTCACATAATTTACTCATCATATTCATCATCTTCTCATTATCTTCAACCATCTTTTCCATTATTTCCCCATCCCTTTTCTTATCATCATCTCTTCTTTCCTCCTCCATCATCATCATGCTTTCCTCCACGCATCCAATTTCTTTCTCTTCACATCTTTCCTCCTCCTCCTCCTCCTGAACTCTTGTCCTTAAATCACCTTCAAGAACCCCTCCCATCTTCATTTCTGAATCGATTTCGGAATTTCCACCATTAATTTCCTCTGCATTCCCCTCCAAGTCGCCTCTAATTTCAACCATTTCCAAATTCTCAGTAACCGCCTTCTCTAAATCAGGCAAACACTCCAAATCACCTCCAAACTCCCTGTTTTCGGAATTTCCACCAGCAACTTCCTCTGCATTCCCTTCCAAATCGCCTCCAAACTCCGTGATTTCACAATCGTCAGCAACTAGGTTCTCCGACTCCGGAAAATCGTCTAAAAGTTCCGATTTTTCAGCAACTTTTTCGCCCTCTGAGCTCAATTGAGGTCCATTGTCGAAACCAGCAGATGCATATTCTCCAATTTGATTACCAGATTCAAATTCAGCCGAATTTTCTACAACTGAGCCGGTAATTTCTAGGTTTTGATCATCAACAGCCGAAACAACAACGGAATCAATTCTTTCTTGTAAAGCAATAGCCTTCTTAATAACAGCTTTTCTACAAACCCTAACTCCGTCATCCACGCCGTTAATCGAATCCAATTTGAAAAGCAGAGACATTAACGTCTCGTTCAACCTCAACCTTTCCTTCTCGTCTCTACGAATCAATTCCAAGGTTTCCAGCCGAGAAATTCTTCTTTCGATCTCATCCACATCTCTCTTAATTGCAATAATCCTCTTCACGCTTCTTCTCACCAGAAATCCCCTGAAAATTTTCTGGATCTTCAAAGCCGAAGCTGAACGTGATACTTTTTCGGAGCCGATGAAGTGGACGGGAATCTGAACTACCTTCGGAGATGGAGACATCTTCGCCGGCGCCGCCGGCTGCTTCCGAACAGAGGGACGGTACCTGAAAAACGGATTATTATACATATCCATGACTGCAATTTAAACAGATTAAACAGTGAAATTGATGAAATTGGGGAAAGATTTTATTGATTTTGGTTGGTTGATTTAGAGAAATTTGTATGGATTGAAGGAGGGTGGAAGCTGAATGGGTATATTTATAGGTAGGAGGAGGGAAGGGGAATTTGAATTTCTAGAAGATTCCAGAGATTTTTTCGGAAGGTGTGGATTCCAGATACTTGTGGAGTGTTCTCTCAAATTCGCTCAAGCTCCTATGCGGTATAGCTTTTTGTTCCGCACTTGCAGGATAAATTATCAATCGTCGGATGAGATTTTTTAACGGTTTAGATCTGGAGAGAATTTTTTTAAATATTTTAAGTCGAGTTGCAATTTCTTTCTCTAAATTTGGGCCGTTCAAAATTCCATCTGACGGCTGTGCGGAACAATCCTTGTTCCGCATAGGAGCCGGACTGAATTCCATTGACGTGTCTGTTGGATAAGATATGCACGTGGGCAATCACGTCATTTTACTTCAGGAAGTTCCTTATCTTATAGAAGAATTCTGATATGGACCTGACCTACCACTTGGTCATGGATCACTTGGTTCAGAATCAACCACATCACAGTTTTGATTAAAATAATAAAAACAGGTGGGGCCTTATGAGAATTTTTTGTTTAATCAAAAGAGGTGATGTGGTTAATTCTGGACCAAGTGGTAGGCCAGGTCTATATCAGAATTTTCCTATCTTATAAGTAAAATTCTTATATGGAAGAGGTTGATATGTATCTTGAGCTTTAAAATTAATCACGTTATTAGATAATTGTTTCTTTCCTTATTTTATATTAATGTTTTCAGTTCTGAATTATAAGGTCAAATTATGATATTTTTCGTAATCAAAATATCAATATTATTCTCTTAAATAATACTTTTATACTACTAATTTTATTTAAGAGAGTAATATTAATATTTTGATAACAAAAATATTTTATTCTTGCTTATTTAATTTTTACAACATGTCTTAAAAATCTTATATTTAATAATGGAGATAGTGTTATAGGGTAGTGATAATGCCAGAGCAAGAATTCTCCTGCAAGAGCGTTTTACGTGCATGTGACAAAATTACCCCTCTAACATATTAACTAAATCTTTTAATTATTTTTTTTATTTTCTCTCCCAATATTTTCTCTCTGGACTGATCTTTCTCTCTCCCCTAGATTCTTTCCTTTTTTTTTTTTCTCAATCTCTCTATTTTTATATGATTTTTGTTTCCATATATGTTATTTTTTTCGCTTTTTCCTCTCTGTTTTTTTCCAGTTTTTTTCTTTTCTCCATCTCCAAGTGATTTTGTTTTCTTCTCTATTCTTCTCTTTCATTATCTCTTCTTGCTCTTTTGTCTAACTTTGATTATATATATATATATATATATATATATATATATATATATATCCAGATAATTTTTAACTACTTTCGGTAAAAGAGGTAAATTTTATTATTTTTATTGAGCTTTCGATTCTATATTGTTGTTGAATGATTCAATCCAAGAAAATGGTCTGTTCAGTGAGGAAATTGAGAGAAGAAAAAATAATAAAAAACAGAGAAGAAAACAAAATCACTTGAGATGGAGAGAAGAAGAAAAACAGAGAGAGGAAAAAAGAAAAAAAACAGATATGGAAACAAAAATCACGAGAGATTGAGAGAAAAACAGGGAAAAGAATCTAGGGGAGAGAGAAATATCAGGTCAGGATAGAGAGAAAATATTGGGAGAGAAAATAGAAAAAATAATTAAAAGATTTAGTTAATATGTTAGAGGGGTAATTTTGTCACACGCACGTAAATTGCTCTTGCAGGAGGATTCTTACTCTGGCATTATCACTACCCTTATCTTATTTATCCTTCGAATATTTGGAACAAAATCTCTGGTCTGCATCTCATTTCACAGATAGTTAAGATGTTAAATTTGAACAAAATTTCAAAACTTATAAACTCTATCAAATCATAAGTTTACTTACATAATCCAACCTCATCAACATTCAAAATTAGTTCACAAAATACCAAATAAATGAATTATTTTTTTTAATTTTTTGTTTGCTAAGTTATAAATGAATTATTTTCGTTCCTATTAAATTGAACCTCATCAGAATTTACAATTAGTTCACAATTTAAAATACATTTGGACAACATATAAGATTTCAAATTTTAACCCTACATCTCATTTCACTAATAATTCAGTTGCTAACTGAAACTGAAAGATAGAATTTAGGTCCTCGTAGCTTCAAATTTCAGTCTCGTATATATCCTCTTTTTTTTTTGTCTTGTCACGACTCACGAGTTGTCTCAGACATTTAGGAAATTATACCAGACTAATTTCACACGAACTAAATTGGCCTACGGAATAATAAAATGCTGACCAAAATAACGACTTTATAGAAACAATTCTTCTGACAGAGTAGCGAAGATGTACATCATCGTCTTGGGAAAAATTCCCGATGGGACGGTCCTTGTGGGTACTTGTGAGACATGAAGCCTACGGGACCTACCCTGCAGGTGGGTCCTGTCTCAAATTATGTGAGAGGAGTGTGGAGCCGTAACCACAAGGTCCGCCCCATGCCAGACGGCAAAATATCCTCTGTCCCCGTTCCTGTCCCCATCCTTGTCCCCAACCAATCATAATTCATCCTGTGTATATATAATTGAAAAAAATATTTATATAGTAAATTCTGATTGGTTAGGGACATGGATGAGGATAGAAATGGGGACAGATGATTTTCACCCATGCCAGACCTACCCATCGTCTTGATCATCATGGAAGAGAGTTGAAAGTTTGAAGGAAACATTTTGGGCTGGCTAGTCTCGAATGGCAAGATACTGATCTGTTTAATGAGCCAATACATACCCATGATGATCAAATTCATATTGGGTCTGTTTTAATTATTCCTCAATGATAGCTTGGCCCAAAGTACTTTCTAAAATCCATGTTTTTTCACGATAAATTTTTATTTTAAAAGTGAATTAGTTTTTAAAACAAACGTGAGATTTAAAGTAAAAAATTGAGTTAGGAATTGGGCAAAAATCCCCTGTCCTCGTTCCTATCCTCATCTCTATCCTCAACTAATCAAAATTCACCCTGTGTATATATAATTGGAAAAAATATTTATATAGTAAATTCTGATTGGTTGGGGATAGAGATGGGGACAAATAATTTTCACCCAAGGAAATGTGTCAAAATTGATTTAAAAAATGCATTCTTTGGAAAAACCAATATTATTTCCTAATAACTTTTACCATAATTATCTTGATTATTAACTTTGTTTTGACACTATCTGAGATATTATCTTGCATATTATGTTCGCACCCTCTTTGCCCCTTTCCCTTCCTACTTGGTTTAACAAGCTTCTGTTTGGAAGGGGACTGCTTGGAAGTCCTTTCCCATTTGAGCTGCCCAGAGTTCGATTACTCTCCTCTCGGATCTGTATATGAACATGTCAAATCTATCATTCCCTCTTTTGAGTCGGTGTCCCTTTTATTTGTTAAACGCTATGGTAATCAGGTTGCGAGATAATAAAGATACTTCTAATGAGGGGCGGGATAATAAATTTGTTATTGGGGTAAAACTTTTAACGAATTTTTTGGGGTGAATTTCATTTTATCCCTGTAAATGGCTTGAAATGTCAAGTTTGTCTCTGAAATTTCAGAAATATCGACATCACCATCGCCATTAGAAATGGCTCGCAGTGTCAAGTTCAATCATGAAATTACATAAATATCAATCTTGTCTCTAGAAATGGCTCGGAGTGTCAAATTCGTCCATGAAATATCAGAAATGTCAACCTCCGTACCAAGAGATACTCCGATCTTTAAAAGTTTTTTGTATATATATTTTTGCAGTTTGAGTCTAGTTTCATTATAATCGATTTTGAATTTCTTTTATAATTTTTTTCCTCACTTAAATTTCAGGGATGATGGCCATATTTTAGGGATGGTGTTGACATTTCTGAAATTTCAGGGACGAACTTGACACTGCGAGCCATTTATAGGGGCAAGATGGATATTTCTGAAATTTAAGGGACGAAGTTGACACAGCGAGTTATTTATTGGGACCAAAAAAAATTTACCAAAAAATTTTGGGGAGCGGAATTTAGTTTTTATAAAAAAAATCTCACAGAAAAAATTATACAAAACTGTCGTTTTTAAAAATACTTTAAGACAGTCGTTACCCTGTTGAATTGGCTACTATTTTTAGTCTCTTCATTTCTTTTTAATATATATAATTGTCAAGAGATTGGCAGCCCCAGTGAGGGAGCACTCTGTGAGATCCCAGGTTTGACACCCCTTTCCCCTCCCCTCCCGAATAATATATATATATATATATATATATATATATATATATATAATTTTCTAATTATGAAGTAGAGGAAGTCCTATATTTTATTTTTTCAGAGAGGTTAAACATATTTTCTTCTTAAACAAATTAAAGATTCTCTAGCCAATTTAGTTTAACATCTACAACACGTTACCTAATGGATTCATCTGTACCATATTGTACAATATAGTACACAGCAGTTGATAAGTTCAAATGCAAATAGTGGAAGACGAAATTTATAAAAATTTCAATAATGGTGTATATAATATACTTAAATAAAATATGATAGGACATCTTATTCGTCAGTTGTTTAATGTCGTGATCAATCATTCTTAAATAAAAAATCTAAGGCCATTGATTGGAATGGAGGAACCACCATTACTTTTGCGTGCTAAAGACTAATTAATTTTGGTTTTGGGGTGTTTGGTTTAAGAATATTTGTGTTAAGAAATGTAAAAGTTGATTATTTGTGAAAGAGAGTAAGACTAAAAGTAAAAAAATATTAGTTTAAGAGAGTAAAACAAATACACCTTTAAACATAATGATAAACGTAAGGTTTTCTCTATGCACTGTGTTTATAGAACTGAAAGGTCGGAACGTTTAATCTGGCAACCCAAAATTATAATTGTTTTGAAGATTTATTTTTTTAAGAACTATCGTTTCATAACAATGTCAATAACTAATATTTGCACGGTGAAATCAAATAACACGACCATGCGAATCTTTAAACACCGGACTTGTAATGCTCCTATAAATATCATAACCGAACGGGAAAAAACCGGCTGTCTCATTAATGTTCCTATGCATGTTCCAATCATCTAGAATTTTTCACATGGATATCCCTCTAATTTCACTTTCTAAGCAATTTCACATTCACGTAGTTTTGTAAGTGGTTTAGACAAACACGGATACTAATTGGGAATGACAATTTTTTTGACTAACCACAGACCGGTAGAAACTCAAAGGGAATTAATTGAAGTAAAAGAAGACACTTTAATTGGTTAATGCCCTCTTTTCTTTTCCTCCATTGATTTATAAAAAGTTATGGTTTCTAACTATATGCATTGATACTTTATTTATCAAGAAACATTCATTTTTTATAAATATTTCCAGATGAAAGGAGTACATAAGTTTCAAGGGGCTAATAATCATGCACATCTAAAAGTAATACACTTTCTCACTCAAAATTGAATGCGATCAATATTCCTATTCATTTTTTTAAGATAAAAAGTAGACATTTAATTTCAAACGGAATAAGTAATATTATTTTTCAAGAGTTAATCAAAAGCCAAAGAAGAAGCCCCTCCAAAAGGGAAAAACATGGATTTTGCTCGGCAGCTTATTTCTGATCTTATGGGACTTGAAATGGTTACAAGCTTAGTCCTTCTAGCTAGCCATAAACCCTTTTCCAAACAACTATAAAATGTGTCTTACTACAAAAGATAAACATAAAATAACATATAATAATAATAATAATAATAATAATAATGATATTCACATTTGTTTAAGGATGGCGTTTAACTCAAACCAATAAAGACACACTTTCACCCGTGAAACTCACACATATTTCACAAATAATTTGACTTTTTACGCAAATATATAACACATTCTGTATTCGAATGAAACTCTATCAAATTATAACTACCCTAAAACTAATTATTGAGGGAAATCAACCTTGAGGAATTAGTCAAAAGGTGATAGGAGCTATAAGTCTTTCTAAAACTACACCTTGGAGGATTAATCACATCACAATCCATTTCCATTAACACTTTCACAAAAATATCAACTTCACATGGAAGCTCAAGAGGGCCTTCACTCTTATACCCATATTCTGATTCAGCTTCTTCAAGCAAAATCTTGAATAAATGATGATTCAAACACTGTGTTCTTATTACAAACCTTTCTTTTTTGGGTCCCACATAAACTGAAAAGCAGCCTTCTGGCACAATTATACCAGTTGCTCTGGCCCCGGCCCCACTGGACCGCGGCCATGATTTGCTCTTGAGGTTTAGCCTGGCAGCATGTCTGCCTCCTCCGAAAGATCTGCTGCATCGCTCCCATGCCTTGATGATTAGCCCCTTCTTACTTTTCTTACCCTTAATAACCAAATCCATTTCTTTCAAGGAAAATTCAAGAAACTTTTTGATTTTTTTTTTAACAAGAACTATATATTATAGATATTAGCTAGAGAAAAAGGGAATGATATTTCTAGCCTCTATCATAAGCCAAATTAAACATGACTTTCATCCTTGGCCTCATAGTGTTACTCATGTATTTTTTTTTTTTTTTTTATGGAAATTGAAGTGAACTAAAATGAGACATTAAAAGAAAATTGATTGAGAAAAGATGAAGAAAATAATGATGTGTGTAGGAGAAAAGAGGCAAGCTTAGGATGCAATGAGAGAGTTTTGATGATAAAAAGGGGAGGAAATAGTAGATAACTCTTCAAGGGATATGCTCTCAAGTGACTTTTGGGTCTGTGGTAGGTTAGGGTTAGCCAATATGATAATATAATCAAGATGTATATTCTAACAGTTTTTGACAGTTAGTAAGCGAACTAATAATGTTAAAATAATGATAGGTGTTTGAATTTAAAATCTAATAATTTGAACAATTAATAAGCGAACTACTAATGTGAAAGTGAGATTACATGTTTAACTCGACTTGTAGAGTTATATTGAAGAATTTATGAGACAGACCTTTCTCGAATAATAATAAGGCTCTACATGCGCAATCTGAGTGGAACTGGAAGCCAACTAATCAAAGAATTTAGAGTATAGTAGCTATTGTTATTGACTTCTAATATTGCATTATTGTTGTTGCCTGCCCCTTTTTTTTTCTTTTCTTGTTCTAAATTTAAAAAAAAACAAATATTATATGGACCGCAAACATGAAACTTAAAGATTTACTTGTCAACAATTAGAAATTATTGATCTGAGTTGCTATTTCGTTTTGTACGTACAATAATACTATCATACAACACTATGATCTTTAACTAATTAATCAAGTGAAAATATGGTGTATTTAAATTGAGTCTGATTTGGTTTTGTAACTCAAATTGAGACCCAAACTCTATTTGCATGAGCCTGAGATTGAAACCCCAAACATTAAATCATGTCGAATTTAGTTTAGATTTAAAACTAGTCTAGAACTAGAGGAGACAATTTTAAAAAGATTGTATTTTTTTCATGTAAAAATTGGAATTTTCAGATATATCATTAGAAAATATAACGTTTGCACCCTCATATGTCCCCGTGTATGTCCTCATTCCTGTACCCAACAAATCATAATTCACCAAGTGTATATATAATTGGAAGAAAATGTCCACATAGCGAATTCTGATTGGTTGGGTATATAAATAGGGACACACACTTGAACATACTCTACATGTCTAATTATAGTCATGTTCACATTTAAAATTTATCAATTTATCTTTAGAATTTATCCATTTTAATTTATGTTCTGTAAATAAAAATTTCCAACTTATATAGATTTCGAACTGCGTTCATAGTGACTATATTTATATATTAAACCTAGTTTATTCTTTGATTTTTCATTTATTTATTTATGGATTAGGCTTGTTTGATAAGGTCAGACCCTTCTCTTCTCTTTACATTTGTAGGGTTTGACTTTGTTAGAGCTTATAAGGAAACGCTTAAATGAAAATAAAAAACTAACAATAATTGAATTGTAGATAAACATATAAATTGATTTTAAGAATACACAAAACATAATGTCAATTGGAGATTAATTAAGCAAATACAGTGATGATGCACGTCGGTTTGTTATTGTTTTAGTTGTGCCTAATGCTTATTCATTCAAATATTGCTTAATTATCAATTTCTTCTCTCATATTAAGAATGTCATGACTCATTGCATATAATATGAGAGATAAAAAGAAGTTAGAAGTACGTGATAAATAGTTATATTGATTTCAGGGTCGTAAATAGACATTTGAGAGTCTTAGATAAGACGTGTTAACGAGGCTTTATCATATTCTTCGAAATCTTTAAGCAGCAAAATTATTTATTAAAATTGTATGAACGAGACATTCTAACATTTTATTCTCAATAGATACTATTTTTTCATCATTTAAATGCATAACACAATTTTTTAGTCTCGATAACAAATTTATCAAGAGCTAGAGAAAGGGAGAGGAACTAAGTCAGGTTAGGGGTAGGAGTGGTGGGATGAGATCATTGTTAGAGATTCTCAATCGAGATAGGTTTCCTTATTTGGTTTAAATTGTAATTTGGAAATTTGAAATAAAGGAGGATATGTTGGAATTCTCTCAATACCCCACATCGTTTGTGTTAGGAAACTAGTACATTCTCAGTAAGGCTGGGCCATTCTCAGTAAGGCTTTATCCAGCCCATAATGGCCCAAAGTACAAACCACGTAAAAAGTGGATTTTGCATTAGACTAACATGCGTTTTACAGAAAGGACAAAACATGACTGTCAAAATTCATTGGACAACATTTTTGTCTAGGACGGAAATTTCACTTTCGTCCTAGGCTGACGTGGCTCGTTCCAGACGCGCCTTACCATTTCAGCGGAAATGGGACTTTTGTCCTGAGGGGAGGACAGAACCTCAATATTGAATCTCTTGATATATTTTGATATGCTTGTTTGTCCAACCTCACTTTATTTATTTTATATAAAATAAACAAGCAATCCCTTCTGTTTTTCACACCTATCCCACCTCACTTTATTTATTTTATATTCAAAAGTTTTAAAGAAAAAGACATTTACTACTTTCATTATATAATATAAGTCGTCTAGTATATATAGCAGCAAAATAATAAGACACTTTATTAGTCAAAATATCAATATTACTCTCTTAAATAGGATTTGTATACCACTGATTCTATTTAAGAGAGTAATATTGATATTTTAAATCAAAACACCTTATTTTTTACTTACTTAATTTTCGTTACGTGTATTAAACCAGACAGCCATGAGGCAATTAGGTCATTGCCTCAGGCCCCCACAAAATAAAGGCCCCTAATTTTATTTTATTTTTAAGTAAATCTCCACTTCAAACAAACAAAAAATTAGAGGCCACATATAATTACATTCCAACCACATATAATTAAAAAAACATGTAGAGATGATAATGAATGTGTAACTTTTGGAGACAACTATATATTCGTCATGTTTCTATTGCAAACTTCCACTATTTTAAGTGGTATGTCACGGGTCTGGTAATAGGCACACAAAAATTTTCACATTTGGCCTCAAACTATTTTAATTTTAATCTTTTGGTTGCAAAAGCTTTTTTTTTTTTTTCATAATCTTTTACACATAAATTATGTTTGTTCTACTAAATATCTCAATCAGTGAATTTACGGTTTCTAAAAGTATCTCGGAGGTTTCCAACAATTTAAAAAGAGTTGTTGACGGAAACCACGGTATAAAACACTAAATAAATTATTAATAAAATGAAAATAGTTTGCATGTCGAAAAAGTTGGAAAATTTTGGATAAAAAGGAAAAATAAAATAAAATATAGTTTGAGAGCAATTGTAGTGATTTTCTCTAGACAAAATTTGATGACTTCTTTTACTCTACCAAAATAGATATTTCAATCCCAACACATAACAAATGTCTATAGGAATATTTTTGGATTATTTTATTGTTTGATTTTTGGATTGTTGTAGAATGAAAATTTTGATTGAAAAAGTGAGGAAGTGTAGATAAGGTTCAGCTTCTTTCATTCATATATATGAATTCACATTCCTGACGTAACAATCACATTTAGAAATTTTTTGGAGGTTGAGGACGGAAGTCCCACTTCCATCTTGGTCCCGAGACGGAAATGGGACTTCCGTTCTGAACAAAAATGTTGTCCCAATTTTTTTTTGACTGCCATGTTATAACTATTATGCAAAACTCATGTTAGTCTAATGCAATCTACCATTAAAACTCCCGCGAAAAGTGCCCACCATGACCCCACACGTTAATTCGATTTCGAAACATATAAAAACTAACTAAACCGTAATTTTCTCAAAATTTTAGCTTCGAACGATTTCACTTCCTCACAGGTCTCTTCTTTTTTTTGCTCCAAATTCCCAAAGAAATCTAAAAAACCCCCTAGATTTTGGTTTTTTCGATTGATCATGGGAATGAACGTTAAGAAAGAGTTAATTTATCCATCGGAAAGTAATAGTAATACTAATCGAACTGATCCGACGACTGATGATATTATAATTTCGATTATGAGTAGAGGTAGTAGTAATTCTGATTCGGATTCGGATGATTCGAGGATCGGAGGAAGTCCGATGAAGAGGCAAAAAATTGAAGATGTTTTGCTGGTTGGATTTTTGGATCCTCTTCCTCTCGAAGAACGTTTGGTAATTCAACAACAACTTGCTAGTTCGAAGTTTAGGACGACGCCGTTGAGAGATAATGGTGAGATGCCAGCGAAGGGAGGAGCGCCGCCGCCGCAAGTTGATGGTGATAGTATTCTTAAGAGCGCATATAAACAGTTCTGGAAAGCTTGAGATTATAAAGGCACTACTAGCAATGCTGATGAGTCACATGTTGGTAAATCACTACTTTCCGTAGAAGGAACTGAATATTGAATTTTGAGACGAGAATCTATTGAGATTTGTTTTTTTAAAGAAAAAGTTATTAGAGATTAAAAAAATTCAATACTTGCATAGCAATTTAAAAAAAATATTTGAATTTCGTCCCCTGCTCCCTAAGTTCTCTATATATATATATATATATATATATATATATATATATATATATATATATATATAATCATGTAATGTTAATTGTCTGAACTCTAGAACATAAGGTTCATATGCGTGTACATGCAAAGCAAAACTAATAATCTTATTTTTACTTTATTCTTTTATATGATTAGTTGTGACCCCAATATTTTTAACTGAGAAAAGCACTCTACACAATACATAAACTATTTATGGGCACAATACATAAATTATTTATGGTTTTCTTTCTGTGGCTAAACTTATATATGCTCAAAACTCCTATAAGTTAGGATATACTAAAATAAAAGTATAAATAGTTTAGCTACACATATAGCCATTTCACTGTGTATAGAGGGTTGTGTCCAGCGCCAATCTATTTATAAATTAAATCTGATTTGTACTTCTAAACATGTGCAGTTGGCATGGATCATCTAAGGGTTCGCCCAAGATTCTTACACTCAAATGCCACCAGCTATAAATGGGCATCATCAGGTCTCCAATGGGGCTACTTATGTCCATATAGACATGGTACAAAGCAAGAAGGATAAGAGTGAAATGCTGGTGATTGAAGGTATACACTCTCATGTTTCTATTTCTTTATATAGTTATAGTTTCTGAAATTACTTTTTGGGTATGTTACACTGTTATATATGAGATAATTAATAATGTGGAGTGCAGATAATGGTGGTGGAATGACTCCTGACAAAATCCGCCAATGCACGTCCCTTTGGATACTCGGAGAAAAGCAAGTTGACAAACACTATTGGGCAATGTAAGCTTCTCCGATAATTACATGATTTATTTGAATGGTTTTTGGATGGCGAACAATTAAGTCTTGTTCTCTTTTTTCAAATTGTAATAATTTATCAGATGGAAATGGTTTCAAGACAAGTACAATGAGACTCGGGGCAGATGTAATTGTATTCTCACGCTGTCATATACTTTCTTAAGAACAACAGGGAAAGAGGATATCGTGGTTCCCATGGTATGATTCCTGTCCATGCAACCAGATCAGTATAGTGTTAATCGTATTTTTCTCTTATATGTTTACATACTTTTTTTTTTTAAAATGATTTTCTTTTGGCAGTTTGATTACCTGAAAGAGCAAGGCACGTGTATTGTGATCTATAAACTTTGGGAGGATGACCAGGGAAAACCTGAACTTGATTTCGTCTCTGATGAATATGTATGCTATATATGTTCTTAAACCTGTTTGGCTTCTCTTGATTCTTTCATCATAACTTATTCCTCTTGTGCATTCATGGTAGTTCCGAAGCATGTAATGTTATGTTTTATTTTCCATTCATCTTTGTTCAGGACATACAAATTAGAGGTGTCAACAGAGATGAGAAGGAGATAGCGATGGCAAAAGCTTATCCAAATTCCAGGCATTTCCTAACTTATCGGCATTCTTTGAGGGTATATTGCTATTTTCTATCTCTTTGTTGCTAGGATAAAGACTTCATTTTAACTTCTTTTTTTTTGGTCTGAACTGTTTGTAGCATCTTATATTGATTACTACTTTGGCTTCATTTTGTCTTCAGAATTATGCCTCGATTTTGTATCTAAGGATTCCAGCTGGCTTCAGAATTGTTCTAAGAGGGAAAGATGTTGAGCATCATAACATAGTCAATGACATGATGTACTCTAAGGAGAGCACATATAGGCCACAATCCATTCCTGAAGAAGCACCCAAGGTTCCAAATGTACAGTTTGACAATTGCAGCTTTTTTACTTTGGTTGTCTCGAAAACATTTATTTTCAAACATCATAAGTTTTCCTGTCCGACAGATGTTTGCACTTCAAACGATTGGGTTCGTAAAAGATGCAACCCATCATATAGATGTTCAAGGTTTCAACGTGTACCACAAGAATCGGCTCATTAAGGTTCGTTTTTCTTTTGTACTTTATGTATATGCTGAAGATCAGAATGTTTTCCTAATGACTGGAACTTGAGCAAATTTGGGTTTTGATATAATTCAATTAGTCCGATGCTTTATTTACGTATTTTAAGCTCTTAAAGGGTTTCACTTATTTGAAAATTCTTTTACTTATTAGTCCTTTTGGAGGGTATGGAATGCTGCTGGAAGTGATGGCCGTGGAGTGATAGGTATAATCAGCTTCAATAAGTTTAATGGGTATATAAATTGTTTATGTTCTGTTACAACATTATAGCTCCCTTTGTGCAATAGGTGTATTAGAAGCAAATTTTGTTGAACCAGCTCATGATAAACAGGGTTTTGAGCGCACAATTGTATTTTCAAGACTAGAGGGACGTTTAATTCATATCCAGAAAAATTACTGGTTTGTTCTGTTCTATCCATCTCTTCACCAAACTGTCTTATTAGGCTTTTTGTAAGATTCTTTTCTTTTCAAATATTTTACTGTAGGTCTACGAACTGCCATTTAATTGGTTATGCCAAACGGCGTAATAAGAACTCCATTTCTCCAGAGAGAAAAATCACAGCTTCTATCAACGATAAACCACAGGGCCAATCAAATTCACAGGAGCGCGTTCAGGACCATGTTGGGCGTAATAGTCACAAGTCATCTACTGAGAATGCAAAAAAGAAATGAGACTGGGCTAGTTCATGATCAGAAACAACTAAGAAATGATTGCAAAGGACTTTCTGTTTCTGGAAAACAACCACCTGAATCTTTATCAAATAGGAACATTAACTCCAGGATCTCAGCTGTAAAGGTTAGCTCCATTGCTATTTTTTATGCTTAATTTGTGATTATTGAGACATGCATGATAGGAGTCGACGAGACATTGAGGAACAAGTTAAAAGGTAATCTTTTTTGCTTCTTGTTCTTACGGCAAAGACAAAAACATTTTCCATGTACAACTTTTCTAAACGATTCTTTCTATTGTATCTGAACCGCATTTCTTTATCGCGTGGGGGGTGCTTCAGATACAATTGAGGATTTATGCAACAAAGTGAAGCTGTTACAAAGTAACAGGGCTTCTTTCAAAAGCAAGAGTGAAAAGTAAAGATGAAGAGTGCGATCAAAACTTGCTTCATTTTCTCCTCCTCCGTGGATATGCCCACTCTTTTTTTTTTTTTTTGGGGACTATTTCTCTATATTGTTAATGCCTTGGCAAAATAGGAACTGTTGTTCGATATATAGTTTGTGAAACATTAATTTTCTTTGTAATTACATCATCCTTGTGCATATTAGGCTACTCATCTTATCAATTCTAATTAATTTGTTCGTAATCTAGGATTGTCGGGAGTTTCCATTTTCTTGGAGAATACGATTGAGCTTCCTTTATAATGATAAGTACAATGTGGAAAGTGATATATTATTCATACATCTGTTGTTCTAGTAATATTACAGAAAACTATACTTCTTTCAAACAATTTCCTTTTTGTGGTTGTGAAGTTAGTTTGAACCATGCATAGGAAATATCACAATTGTTTATTTATCCTTGAATTGTATGTGAGGTTTGAATTACATCTGGAACTTCTAAGGATTCTGCTGTTGAGGTGCAGTAGGTGGAGCTGGAGGGTAATTTGGTATCCAAGTTCTTGGGTCTCCAAGATTAAATCCTGGCCGACTTGGAGGAGAGACGAAAGGATAATTTGGTGTCCAAGTTCTAGGATCTCCAGGATTATATCCTGGGGCTAACGGTGGAGAAAACACCGGTATTGGAGGAAAGGGGGGAAGAGGAGGATATGTGAAGGATGAAGATGGTGGTCTTGGAACTGTTGTTGGAGGGAAAGGAAAAGGCGGTAGAGATGGTAGCGGTGGTAATGGTGGTAGGGGAGGGAAAGATGGAAATGGTGGGAGGGGAGGGAAAGGAAAAGAAGGAAAAGGCGGTAGCCGAGGGAAAGGAGGAAATTGAGGCAAAGGAGGCCAATAGTAAGGAGGAAAATTAGGAAGGAAGAACTTTGAAGAATTGAAAGAATATGGCAATGGAAATCTTCTCATTTTCTTATTACCACATAAGGTAATATTCTTTGCTTTTGGTCTATAACTTAGTGTACTCATGCCATATATACACAGATTACTTTGTTTTGATTTTAATGTAATCTCATTGGCTGTGCTCCTTAAACCTGGGAGATTGCAGGAAGAGGATCTGCTTCTTATCAAGTTCACTTGGCAGAATGATTGTATTTCAGGGTCTTCTGCACAATCAACTCCTTCAACAGATGGTATCTCCAATTGGTAAACTCCATATATATTTGTTGTTCTGTTGACTGAGAAGGATATTTGTTCTGTTGTTCCAGGAGAATTTGCCTTGAATTTGCATTGTATATGAACATGTGCACCTAGTACCAAAACACAAAGTAGGATACTCACAATCAGAACTGATAGTAATGGAAATTAGGAATATAGAGATTTGGTTGTTGATTTGACTCCTTTCCAGTGCAGTTGATTCTCCTGTGCAAATTCGATGGTGGAGATTTTATCAAATTGTAATAAGAGTCCCACTATGATGGGAAACTTTATCCTAGACACACTCAATTAGTCTTGGCCCCCACACTTATCTCACAACTATAAAAGTATTGTTTCCATTAACCCGACTTGTGCAAGTAGGGCCGCTAGAAATATGTGAAGAAAAGGCGGGGCCAAGACCAATCAAGCATGTTTGGTATAAATTTTCCCCTAGATTGGCTAAATATGTGATAATTGGCTAAATCTCCCCCTAAATTTCACTAGAGGATCCTCTCGTGTTTTTAGGCCCGAGAGGGGAGCCAAACCATGGTATACTGTATAGTGCATGTGTATACTCCATTAATGTATAATAGTACGTAGATAGTGTATATATGTATCAAAGACATGTAATACACTAGTGAGATGTGTGTGTATATACGCTATCAGTATACTTTGTACATTGCTAGCTATGTTAACAACACTATATGATATACCAACATATCGCAACAGTTGTTATAATAGTAATATAATTGGATCAAGCAAGATGAAATTATACCTGGCAAGAAATAGCTCTGGGGAGAGAAAGTGTTATCATAGCATACATCACAAAACACAGAACCCTTAATGGTGATGTGGGATGTGGGTTGTGGTGGTTGAGCCTTGAGAATAGGAGGTTGAGCAAGTAAAGTTGAAACTAGAAGAAAGATAAACATTTGATCCATTGAAAAGATGAACAGAAACTTCTATTTAGATCATTTCTTGAAAATGAAGGTAGTACTTGTAGGCAAATATAAAGGGGGCATTTGAAGCATTAATATATAGCATGACATTGGGAAATCATTATGAGCCCGTGATTGGTTGTTGTTACAACCACCTGTAATCAGAAATTTGGAAACTTTTGTAATGCGTATTAAACACTAGAAAACAAAAGCATGTGAAAATCCCTTTTGGCAGATTGTAAGACTGTGTCCTAATTTTAAGGTGTTCACCGTTCCGTTTTTAGCGTTAACTGAAAGAGTTAAATCGTAAAATGTGTCTTAAAAAACTTATGGGAGTTGACTATAGTCTGTACACCACCAACTCACAAGAGATTTATTCCTTCTTTCGGCGATTGCAAGCAAGGGTACCATAACAATATTCATGATAGGTTCCTGCCCAGGGACGATTCTAGAGGGCGGAAGGCGGTCGCCCCTGAGTTTTTTAAAAATTCTACTAGATATAGTAAATTTTATATGTAATTCGGAATATTTGATTAAGTTTGCCCCCGAGATTTTTTTTTTTCAATTTTTATTTATAATTCGACATACTGTTGCAGTTTTTCGCCCCAACGTACAATTTCTGACTTTGTCCTTGTTCTTGCCTTCGGCGGGGGGTGTAGGCAAGGGTACCATAACAATATTTGTTCCCACTGAGTTATGTCGGGAAGTAAGGTTGAATATTATAATCACGGGTTTGGAAGGTCTTTGATTATATGATCAGAGGGCTCTGTATCTCCTTCTTCATAGGATGAAGAATTAGAGAAATTGTCAGCTATTAATTGAAGGATGAAATTCTTAGTGATGGATAGTACTTTAAAGGCTGTCATGGTTCTCTCACGGGTACTTTTAGCCTTTAGGGTATCCATCACAAAGCATAAAACTGTCTTCTTCACTTGCCGGTCAATTAACTCTGTTTGTATATAACAACTTTCTTCATATATCTTAAACTAAATAAAATAAGATAAACCTATGTGAGATTAGTATATTATTAATTTTAATACAAATCATGAACTGGCTTCATCATCTGTATTAACTTCTGAAAAGAAAAGATTTGTGCATGCAATAATTCATGTTAGAACATTATATTAGATATTGCATAAGATTCCACAGTTTGGCATGATTTGAAGGTTTGGAATTTTGCAGCGTCCCACTTTGATTGCAAATCATTGCCAAGGACATATTTTAGCTCATAACAAAAACAAAAACGAAAATTTTGCTATGTATTAGGTTCATGTCTTCGCATAAGAATTTTGTGGTCAATAATTCTTCAGGATAAGAAGAGAAATAATTTCTCTAAATTGTTAATGTCTTAATGATATTTTTTTTCATCCTGTAATAATATTCTTCAGCATTCTTGCCCGGGTCATGACTCTGAGTTCGACACTAAATAATCCCCAACAAAATTCTAGGTTTTTTAGCGTTTAGAAATCGATTCGACTAATTTAACTGAAATCTAAACACGATAAAAAAAAATCTAATAATGCAAGATTACTTATTCTTGAGTGATTCGAATTTCGTATTTTTCTTGGACACGGGACTAAAAGTCCATGGACCTATGAATGTTTGGTCTGGTAGTACATATAATGGCCCAAGGCCATTTCCTCTGTAAGGCCCAGGCCTAAACTATTGTAGACCAATATTTTTTGGGAGTAACCCAAATAAGAGAAGTTAGGGAGGATATGGCCTACCATCAAGAGTAGCAATATATGATTAGACAAAAAAAAAAAAAAAAACTTATTGGCTTTGCTTTTTTCTTTTCTATTTTCTTCCTCAATAATAATAAGATATTATCCATTTTACTTGTTACGTAGATTGATTTTTTTTATTGGAGATGTGTTAGTGAAGAAGTATGTGAACATTTTAATAGTAGTGCATTTTTAATCTCTGATATCCAACTCATGTCTTGCTCCCATGATTCACATCTAAAATAAGCAAACCCCGCCACCGCCCAGCGTAGTGTAAAACACGTGTTAATCGTTGAATCAAATAATTTGACGGTTGTGATTATTTTGATTACGACACTTGTTAGGGAAAAAATTAATAGGTGTTAGAACCAAATAATCTCAATCGTCAAATCCTTAATTCGACGACTAATAAATATTTCGCACGTGCAAAATTTAATCGTTCTGCACATGAGCCGGACCGTCTCCAACCAAAATCGACCACCGATGTAAAATAGATATTTGTCCACACAATGCGACACATGAGTCGAACCGTCCCTAACCAAAACCCACATTGGCATCGGTGTAAAGTAGATGTTTGTCCGCACAGTACAAAATACCTATTAACCTTTTGAATTAAAAATTTGACGGTTAAAAAGGCCTATTTCAAGATATCTATAACAAACTTTTTGCATTATGCAAACAAACACATATTTTGCACTTAGAGCCGAATTGACTAAATGTAGTGTCCATTTATTTGATTCCCTCAATGTTCAAGGTGGTGGTAGTATCTATAACTACTTCAACCCAACACCCCAATGATATGTACATTTATCTTAAATTAATCATTCTAAAATGTAACATTTTCAAACTTTATAATATGACTCAAATTCACAAAAATTAATAACAGAATGTTAGCAAAGAAATGGCATCATGAGGAGAAAAAAAAATTAAATCTTCTTTCATATACAAACCAAACTACTAATACATCCATAATTAACTTATTAATACATAACAAAATTGTAAAGCGGAAAAAAAAGTATACATATTCTTGTTACATTTCTCTTCAACTCCTGCTTAGTAAATATAACACACAAATTAAGTTTTCCTCCTGGCCATTGAACTGTAATTACCTTCAAAGAGTCCCTCAATCAACGTCTCAATATCATCAGGTTGATATTTAATGTATTTCTCAACGTTCTTCGATGAATCTAAGTACTGTTTAAATCTCCCTAAAAACGAGCGGTACGCAGGAATAACCACAGAGGATATCGAGACTCGGAGCTCCGATTGAAGCTGCTCATCACTCACAACCCAAGTACTCTGAGTCTTGTGTATCTCTTCAAGCATTGTATTGAAATGCTTGAATCTCTCTTTCAAGAGTGGCTTATTCACTTTCCCACCATTTACCATTATACCCTCGTGGCTTAATGTGTGTAACAATCTCACCCATGTCTCTCTTTGGTAATTCTTGTGGAATTGTCTCACCACCGTCGATCTTCTCCTGTACCACGTGTCGCCCATCACCTGGTGAATCTCAGTGGACCCCTTTACCTTTTGTAAAATGTACCTACCATTATTCATTAGAAATACATAACCCAAAGAAATGTCTCTGTAAAGCCTTGATTTGGCTTCTAGATTTGAATCCAATAGGTCCATGACCATCACTAGCTGTTTATTAAACGACGTCGTCCCCGCGTCGGAGTTCTGATGTTGATGTGGACTTTCGCCGTCGCTTTCTGAATTTGGCGAGAATTTCGACGTCGGAGTTCCGCCGACGGCGACGGCGACAGATTGCTCCAATTTTTCATGATGTTCGAAGATTTGCTCTAAGGTTTCTTTATATTCACAGGCGTATTTCATGTAATTCATCACGTAACGTGTTAGGGGATGAACGGCTCCGCCAGGAACCGGATTTTTAGCGTAATCGCTCTTGATTGAATTCTCGAGATCGCAGAAAATGTTGACGGCGGCCTTTCCGATGCGATCACAGGAGGCGGAGATCTCCAATTTAATTTCCTGTTCCCAATCGTCGGAACACGAATCGGAGATCACCGGAATCAGAGACCGGAGAGCTTCGTGCATATCGAGGAATTTGAAGAGTTTCTCGGCGGCTCTTTTCGTCATAGAAACGGCGCCGGGGAAATCCAGAAGCCGAATCACCTCAACGCGAGCCAAATTAGTGAAAATTCCACGACAAATCGCCGGATGATCGGCGAAAACCGATTGAATTAACCGTTTTTCGCCGGGGAAAAGCGTGCCTGAACATGCCCTAACTACTTTAATCCATCTCTTGATTTCTCCTTCCAGAGTATCCCAATTCATCTTCCAAATATCATCCATGTTAATTTTCTCGTATTCAAGTCTTTTCAATTGCTCCTGTAATGCATCTCTTCTAGAAATCGTATAAACTTGACAGCATTCCTTTTCGTATCCGGCGGCGATCATGGCGGAAGCGATTCGACTCATTTTGGTAACGACGTCGTTTGAGTATCCTGGATAATCATCCTCCGATGAGATCTCCGCCGCCGATTCATCGTTCTGATGACGATGATGATGATCAGACCGTTCAGATTTCTTTGTAGCGTTGAATGAAGAAATTTTGGAAAACATTTGATCATTATTGTGAGCAATGGAATCTTCTAGAAGGCCACGTAATTCTTCTTCTAAGAAAGTCATTGCTTTTTGCAAGACAAGGCTGGTTCGATTCAGTGATTCGGAGGTAGCTGAATTGGCGGGAAATTCACTAATGGCATTGTTTAATTTGGATATTCGCATCACGGCTTCAATGAAGAACGAATCTTCCTCCGTCATTTTACCTGACCTGCTCCGTGTTACCCCTCCTGAATTGTATTTCGAAATTCTTGTTTCTATGATCTTTGAGAATGTCTCGACCTTGTCAGGAACCTCCGGTGGGGGTGGGGTGGACTTATCTTCGGTTGTAGCTAGGATATCGGTTATTTTATCGATGTCTTGGGAGACATTACGAACATGTAAAGATGAGAATTCGCGATCATGATGATTTTCTCTATAGTTAGGAGTTGAAATATCGGTTATCGGTGTTGAAGGTGGGGTTCTTGGACTAGGAACGTGTGCATCTAGCAAGCCATTCTTGATAAAACTTTTGTTTATAATCTCATCGGGTGGATGGTTCTCCATTTCGGTTAGAAATAAAAATGCGGGCAGTTCTTTACTGTTTTTTTTTTTCTCTCGTTAGGAATGCAAAAGGGCGAATTTAGAAAGAAATTACGAAATGAGATGAGAAATGGTGGAAATTGATGAAATGGAAAAAACACAGGTGAGGGAAAGAAGAGGAGAGAAAGGGGAGATTATACGGATGAATAGTTTTGTTTGCTTTTTTGGCCGGGAGTTGGAAGGTGGTAGTTGACCGTTGACCTTGTTTGAAGATTATGCTACCCACGATTCCTTTTCTATATGTAAAAATATGGAAGGAAGAATGGAAGATGTGTTTCTAGTCAATCATTTTCACCATTTCATGCAACCAACGATGTATTTATAAATCTATTTATTATTAATAGATGCTATTAATATGATATACCACTATGGAATGAGACTTCATTTGACATGAGATGTTGATGATTTGAAATTTGACATGGAATTAAGAAAGTTTTTTTAAAAAAAATTGTATTTTTCTAAGTTTTGCCAACAAAATATCTATTTCTAAATCTATTGCAATTTCAGCCATTTCATTAGACGATTCCAAAACTAAATTCTATATTGCAAAAAATATAGGAGGTGGATAATGCATATGATTTGGGGATGTTAATTTGACCCGTGATCCGTCGACCTGCCCTGCTCTAGTGTTTTTTAGACAGATTAGACCCGCCCTGTGAATAGAATGGTATCGGGACTGAATTTCATGTTCACCCCGCCCTGCCCAATCTATATTATATTATTTTTATTTAATTTTTAAATTTTTTATTTAATTTTATTTAGGTGCAATGCTAATATTAATGATTTTTTATATAAAAAAAATAGGTCAAGGCGGGTCATATCCGCCAAGTACAGGGTGGGTGCAAAGCGAGATTTCTTGATCAACGGCAAGTCACGTGGCGGGGCGGGGCGATGGGTCACCTGTGCGAGTTGGGTATTGAGATACCCGCTCCAATCTGCCACCATTGTCATACCTAAATATGACTTTATGTATCTTGTTCAACCTCCTAAATAAAAATAGTTAATTTTGATATAAATCGTTGTCTAATTAACCATGTAGTCCAAATTCATCTATATAAAAGAGATATTAATTTTCTATGTATTTGTATGAACCTAGATCACACTGTTCATTGAATTAGAGTCCATATAGAAATTTTCAATAAAAATATATGAAAAATTTCGATATGTGACGAGTCCCACGTGATTCATGCAGTCTGGATTTAGCCACATCACCGTATTTTCTTCTCTCCAGGTGATGCGCGCAAAATCTGATCACACTGGTCCCACATGGGACTCTGACCAACGACGTAGTTGTTCAAAATATATTTTAGAGCCCCACTTGGAGAAGTGTGGCCTATTTTTGTCAACATGACGGCCAAAGGTATACTTTTGCGTAAGGGAGTTAGTTCCGGATACGTTGAGGCCTTTGGGGGCCTCATTAAAACACATCCATCCTTAAACCAACCGGAAAATGCTCAAAGGTTGGTCCAATATCAATCAAATGCAAGCTCAATCAGGAACACTTCTAACTTTATCAGGGCTGTGTGAATGAAATACCGGGTTTGAGACAAAATTTTATCAGTGACTTATTTTAAAAACTTTAACGATTTTTTTACTTATTAAAGTTTTATATTCAATAGATAATATACCTAATCAATTTAATCTATCTTGTGACATAGTTGATCTTAGGGATGAAAATAAAGGAAGATAGAAAGTCACTGAGTTTTTATATTTTTAAAGTGAGTCTCAATGGGCTTAGGCTAGGCCTATGTTTAATGGACAATGGGTGAAATGTAATTATATGAGGCCTCTATTTTTTTTGAAGTGAAGTTTTAATAAAATAAAATTGCGGCATGAGGCAATGATTTAAGTTGCCTCATGACTGACTTTATCCATGTATGCATATGAGTATTATAACTCGAATTTGATTTCTCATAAATATAGTTGATCTTTAAATGCAAATTAGATGGTAAAAATATTGTTAATTGATGATAGACTCCGTAGTTATCACTAACTTCCAATCTGAACTTCAATTAGCAAAATCTCCATCTCTAAATCGCACCATAAATGATACTATCTACAATGGCCTAGCTGATCTTTCAGCTCTCTATGCTTTTATTTTTGCCTTTATAATGGACCACAATGGCTATGATTGCAAACAAACAAACGACTTCTTTAAATTAGCCTCTCTCTATATATAAACTGTCCCATGACATCTCTTGAACTGTACCAAAATGGTATGTTACCGACTACTTATTTCATCTCTTTAATTTTGAGATATGGATCCCACTTTCATAAAAGGGTTAGACGCGAAAGACTCATTATTTACAAGCAATTGTGTTATTTTGCATATAGATAGCTGTATACTTCTTTAGAAAATACTTGCGACGACGGGATTAGTGTTTATTACTGGAGTTAAACACCTTAGTTTCAATCAAACAAGGTGAAAAATGAGAAAAAATATAGAAAATTCAAATTCTATCTAGTCTTAACTACTTTAGCTTTAAAGAAAGGTCTCATAGATGCTAATAATTCTTTGGAAGGGCCTTCTAAAAAAAAAGAAATCATTGTCAAAGGAAGCATAGGCTTCCATTCTTTGCTAAATGGACCACTGAGGTGGTTGTCTTACTCCAGAGGTAGGAGTCTATTTTAGAGGGGTACCTCTCTGTGGGGGTGGAGTGGTCTGATTAACCGTGACGGATTTAAGATCTGAGAGCAGTGATATCAATCCTTAATTTATTTTATTTGTGTAAAATCACGTATAAACATATTATCTAAATAAAATAAGAATGCATCATATTTATTTAAAAAAATTATTTTTCAGCGAACACATATAAGCTCGACTAACAGTACATTGGGGAGCTTAAGATAAAAGGGCAGTTAAAGGAGTCATGACAATCAAAGGTGTGTTTGCTTTCAAACATTTGTGGTTTGTCGGCTAAGGCATTTCAAACATTCTTGCCGACACCCCCCATATGTTGTATATATATGATTGGTTCTTCCTTATTTAGAAATCTTTATTAGAAATAAAAAGTTCAATTTGCACATATTTTTTTCTTTTAGTGCATCTATCGTATCAATATCAACGAGACTAATCTAATCAGATTTATATAACGTTCACAAAATTTAATTTTTATTCAAAAAAAAAAATATTTTAAACATGACATTATAATTAGCAGGAGACGAACATTTAAGATCGATTTTACATCATTTATAAACTTTAATGTTAGTTAGTGGACTATATGTATTGATAAAAACTTGCTTCTCTATGTTTTTCATAACTCTGAATGTGATTGAACATCTGTTTTGTAATTTAAAACGACTCAAGTTTCGATCTTAAAAAAACATTTCTTCTTTTTTTGTAATTGGTGTTGAATATTTAATTTCGGACATATAAGACCTGAGTTATTTTTATCCTTTGTTAAAAGTAATTATGAATTGGTTAAATGTTGAATTGGGTTGCAACTTGCAAGGAGGAAGAATAACTAAACCAGAATAATCAACAATAGAATTCATAATCAAATGATCTTGGAAAATATTGCATGGAATATGACAAATAAATAAAATCTCAGCACGTTGCATGAGCCAGATTCTATGTGCAATAATCACGACCTATGTTAAAAATATCATCCTAATGAACCGAAAAGAATAAATAAATAAAATGAACCGTGAACCTTCAAAATTATTGTTCTTTAACACTCTTAGAATATTAATAAAAATAGGTTAATCAAAAGTTAAAAAAGTTATAGTATATTGCTAATAGACAGTTAGTTAAAGGATAATTTCTTTTGTTGACATGTTAATTGTCTATTATTGTTGAATCTTCGGAAATATGACCCGGTCAAAATGGGTCCATCAAAGCATGATTCTTGGACCTAGTCGAGAGAGAATAGCGATTGAAAATTATCACTATGCGATGATTTCAACTATATAAAATTAGGACATCGGCCCGAACGTGGGTTTAACGATGAAATTACTTTGAGACGAAGAGTTCCTAAGCAAACGGAAGACTTAAAAAATAACCGACGTAAGAGGCATGATCAACAAGGGATAAACTCACTTAGAGTTTTACTTACAGGTTAAGAAATTATGTCATGTTCACCTATAAAAAAAAGAGAAATCGACGACAAAAAACATAACATACATACACAGCAACTAGGTTTTCTCTTCAGCAACTCCTTTCGGGCCGAAAGACACCGTTTTAGTAGTTTAAGGTTAGAATTCTTGAATGTGTTATAGCTAACTTCTTAGTTAGTTTGTTATTTCAGTTATTGAGATCATCATCTCCGATATAATTAGTTTGTTCATTTTTCAACACGAGTCACGGTCTCTCATAATCAAATCTCAATATTTTTGGTTCCTGAATTGTTTCTTTTAAAGTCCTTGAGATTAATCAAGGCGTATTAAAGAACCTGCAATCGTCTATCCATTTTTTAAATCTTTTAAAATTTCTCTCTTTCGCCATAAAAATAGGGATATGGTTAATTTATGTTAAACTATTTTCCTAATTCTCCACAAAATAAGGTAACACGCTCAAACACTTTTAACTTTCAATTAAAATTTACAAATAAATAACTCGCAAGACACTTTTCAGGTTAGGGAACAAATAACTACGTACATCAATTTATTCACAAAACATCATCTATACCAATGGTCATTTCAACTACATGTAAATATATTCTGAAAAATAACATTTTACAAATTATTTTGAGACATAACAGACAATTAACATGCTAATAATAAAGCAATTATTTGAGTAACGCTAAGGAGAAACAGATAGTGTCATTTTTTTAAAATTTTGACACTAAATCGTTTCTTCCTCCTCTAACCTAAATATTAACTGTAATAACTGAACAAATATTGCGTATACGAATAATCATCCTTCTAACCAACTTGCTACTAGGCCTGCAAACAGGTTACAAACTGATACGAAATTGTCTATTCCGGATCCATATCCATTTTTGATTTTTTCTACCATATCCGTATCCATATCCTAGCGGATCCAAAATATGTATTACCAGATCCGCTGATTTGGATCCGAATACGGATATGGTAAAACCCGTTTCAAAAAGTCCAATTATACTATAACCCACAAATAATTCTGCGAAATATAATATAATATAATACAATACAATACATAATCATATTGTTGTTTAAAGTTCAAAATATACAACGCTTGAATAACTATGAATCCTCAAAACAAATCCAACTAAACCACTTGGACAAAATGCTACGATTCTTGAACTTGTAAACCACTTGAACTTGTAAAGATTATCTCATACAAATTGCTGCAATATAAGAAAATTAGAGGTTATGGATAAATAAAATGAAATAAGCCTAAAGCCTTTTCACTATACTGCAATTCGAACACCAAATACAAAAACATATCTTTGTAAACGAGAACCTGAATATACCTGCGGCGGTGACGGTGATGGTGACGGGAAGGAGCAACGGCTAGGAGTAGGCGCCAGAGAAGGTAGAAGAGGAAACGGGGAAGGAGAGAGAGAGAGAAGAAGAGGGAAGAAAGGAAAGAAATGGAACAGCGCCGTTGAAGGTAGAAGAGGTAACGGGGGAGAGAGAGAAGAAGAAGAGGCTGTGATGTTAGGGTTTGTTATCTCTTAACCCTTAAGAATGTATATATACAGGACTAAAATTGCGGTATAAATAATTATCACATAAATCCTATAAAATACTTATATTATAAAAAAAAGTCCTAAATCATGTAAAATATATTGTTTTAGGGAATATATATATTGTTTTACCCGAAACGGATTCAGGTTTAACGGATACGATTTTTTATATTTCATATTCGTAACCGTTTTATTACTCTTATACGGACTCGGATTCGGATGCGGGTATATGGGTATAGAGTTCTTACCATATCCTATAAAAATAAAATCGGATTCGAGTCGGATACGGATAAAAATCCGACCCGTTTGCAGGCCTACTTGCTACCAACAGTCCATCTATCTAATTCATCATCTAATCTTAACCAATACATAATTTTATGAGATAAATTATACTTTTCAGGTTAATATCTAATTATACGTCTGTTTTTTTTTTTTTTATACAAAATAAACAATAAATGAGTTTTTCTAACACGTGACATGACCTAATTTTGAATAAAGTGAATTATATATGATAAGCAAAGTCATCTGATATCTTGTAAAGTTTAATTCCCCAATTATAATAGAAATTTTATTAATTAATCAATTGCATGTATTTCATTACCTTAAATATTTTTACTAACGAGCAAATTTACAAAGTTGGTTGTAAGAGGAAAAAAGAGAGAGATGAAGTAATTTTCTAAATTTGATTGATTAGTGAAGAATATGTAAGATAAATAAATATATGCAAGTGATTGATTGATAGAAAGTAAAATTGAGAAATTACATTTTACAATATTTGAAATAGTACTGGCAAGCGGACTTCCTTCAAAACGGACCATACATACACCATCTATTATAATAAGTCGAGTGCGAATATGAAAAAAAGAAGAAGTTATTATTGGTTTAGAGAATTTCATCTTATACTCAATAGAAAGATATTTTTGTCGAAGTTATTATTGGTTTAGAGAATTCCATCTTATACGCAATAGAAAGATATTTTTGTCGGAGACGAAATGTGAGACCCTTAGAATTAAGACTCAATTCTTAAATATACTTTTGTCATGAACTTAATACATAAGGTCCAAAATGATCCAAGTCATTACAAAATAAAATGAGACATACATTTATTTGAATTATGTAGCTTCAAAAGTGACCACAAAATTTATCCGTGACGATATAGAGCGGGTCCATATTAGACTTTTCTTTTAATAGAATAGATATTTATTCTTTATTTTTCCCTCTAATTATCAATAATTAATGGGTTTAAAAGATTTTAATAGGAAAGTAGTAAATTAAAATGTAAATGTAAATGCATGCTCATCAAAAGAATGTAAATGGCCTTCTTGGTCAAAGGGGGAAGAAGTGGATGATGAGTAGTTAAAAAAAAATGTATAAATCTTCAGTTAGTGAGAAGTATATATAAAGAGATGTTCATAAACTCTTATCAGTTTTTATCTCTTTATACTTTTATTTTTTACCCTTCCGCCAAAGAAATTCCCAATTCAACTTGTTTTGTTGTTATTTGGCTTTGATTAGAAGCGGTTTTTGTCATAGATTATGAGATAAATTTGATTAAAGAAAGTTGAGACCCAAGTTTGGAATTTGTATTATGTAGGTGGGTTTAGGTTCAAGAATATGAAAGTTTGATTGATTTTTGAATTTTTGATTGAATCAAGATAGTTGAAGAAAAGGGTTTTGAGAAAGGTTTGATCTTTTTTTGAGGGGAGAGATTAGATGAAATGGGCTGTTTTCCTTGTTTTGATTCAAGGGAGGAAGAAAAATTGAATCCTCAAAATGGAAGAGATGGTCCTAAAGAAGTCCACCTAGCTGTTGTTCCTTCCAACATTTCTAGATTATCTTCTGGTTAGTGATTCTTCTTTATATATATGTATATATGATCTTTTCTTGATTGATCTGATCTGAGTTTTTTTTATATTTTTTTTAATGATTATGAATGTTTTCTTGAAGCCAACTCCATCTATGACTTTGATTGACTTCATATTTCATCAATTTTATCTGTGATTTTGTATTTATTTTCCAGTTTTTATATGGACCCTTAATAATGTTGAGATATGAAATCAAGAAAGAATCTTCCTTTTCTTGTTTCTAATTTGTGGTTAATTGGGATCTCAATTGATATAATTATTACTGAATTTGAGTTGATTAATAATTTTCTTAGCTGAAATGACTATATTTTCAGTAAAAGCTCAACCTTGTAAATCTTGGATGTATATCTTCAGGCCTAGATAGTTCTTTGTTATGGTAATTTGGATATCAAGTGTTGAGAAAAATTATATGGGCGTTTATTCGGTAACTGTATTGTAGCTATATAGTTTATCTGTTTAATCTCGCCTAGATACCGAGTACTTGATATTTTATAGTAAATGATTTGAGTACTTGGTTTCGTGTGTTATGAGTGCAATGATTACTGGGAAATCTTGCAGGAGCTGACAGATTGAAAGCAAGAAACACCAATGGGTCAAAGAAGGAAGAATCTGGGTTAAATTTCCCCGGTGTTCAGATTGCTGCGCAAACCTTCACTTTCCGTGAGCTTGCAGCTGCTACAAACAATTTCAGGCCAGAGTCATTTCTAGGTGAAGGAGGATTTGGACGTGTATACAAAGGGCGGCTTCCCTCAGGGCAGGTAAATTAACGTCAATTTGTATGTCTAGTCATTCTATCCCCAATATGGGAATTTCCATTCTTGATGCTTGCATTTACGGTAATTTTTCTTTAGGTTGCAAATGCAATTTTAAGTTCTTTGCTTTTTGTCGGATATGAGGACTTTAACATGCAACTTTCAGCGTCGTGTTTTCCCCGGAAAATATACATACTTCCGTAATGAGAGTTTTTCTTGTTTTGTTTATTTGAGAGGTCCATGGTAGAAAATGGGTGCTTAGGAATGCTTTGAGATTTATTCGTCTCAATGATAATCTTGCTTCATTTCAAACAGGTTGTTGCTGTTAAACAATTAGATAGAAATGGGCTTCAGGGTAACAGAGAATTTTTGGTTGAGGTTCTAATGCTGAGCCTTCTACATAATCCTAATCTTGTGAATTTAATTGGTTACTGTGCTGATGGCGACCAGAGACTACTTGTCTACGAATTCATGCCCTCTGGATCATTGGAAGACCATTTACACGGTATAGTTTCTTGCCTTTTCTTGATCATGGATTTCTTTGGGGTTCTTGCATTATATTTGATATTTTGTTACTTCTACAAGAATTAGCAAGTAATGCACAACGTTATCCGGTGACTAGATCTGAATTCTCTTTCTCAGAAATTGTTACTGATTCTGATTGAAAACTAAAGTGACTTGAGATTGAAGTCCGTGACTAGTGATCTTTTAGCCTAAGATACAGCAAAACCAATCGATTTTTTAGTAGGAAAACTAGTAACTTGTTTTAGAGGTAGATTCATGAGTAATTGAGCTGGTGCCGTTGGTGCAAAGTTGGACTTTCTCAGTTGTCTCCGACTGGCCTCCCAACCGCACTTGACTGCTCATATTTCTCCTCTTCCCCTACTTGACATGATCCCTGAATTTTGAGATCCATCCAGTCAACAGCCTCTATATATATCAGCATGAGACGGGAAAGGAAGAGCTTGTTCTGAATCTGTTTTGGTGTGTTATGTTTATGAGTTTTCTTTACTGTCGTTGCAGCTGTTATTGTGGAAGCAACTTCAAATCCTTGTTTGCTTTTCTGTCTATTCTGTCTATTGCTTGAATGCTTTCTTAGAATTGTTAGTAGCCTTCATGTAAAATACACACTTTGATAAACTGTTTTTGCAGATCTTCCACCCGATAAAGAACCATTAGATTGGAATACGAGAATGAAGATAGCTGCAGGTGCGGCAAAAGGTTTGGAGTATCTTCATGACAAGTCAAACCCGCCAGTTATCTACAGGGATTTTAAGTCATCTAACATCCTACTTGATGAAGGATTCGTTCCAAAGCTTTCCGACTTTGGGCTGGCAAAGCTTGGACCTACTGGGGACAAGTCACATGTATCCACAAGGGTGATGGGAACTTATGGTTATTGTGCACCTGAGTATGCTATGACTGGCCAATTGACTGTAAAATCCGATGTCTATAGCTTTGGAGTCGTCTTCTTAGAGCTTATAACCGGGCGTAAAGCTATTGACAGCACTCAACCCCAGGGAGAACAAAATCTTGTTACATGGGTAAGCTGGATGGAAATTCTTGAAATGTCTTGTTGTCGAGGCTTTTATGTTTCTTCTAGAACTTTTGAAGTAGCTATGGGTTTAATGTTTAATTGCAGGCTCGGCCTTTATTCAATGACCGGAGAAAGTTTCCAAAGTTAGCAGATCCGCGGTTAAAGGGTCAGTATCCGATGCGGGGTCTTTACCAAGCTCTAGCTGTGGCATCCATGTGCATCCAAGAACAGGCTGCTGCTCGTCCTCTCATAGGGGATGTAGTTACTGCCCTCTCCTATCTGGCGAATCAGGCATATGATCCTCCTGGACAGAGTCACAGGTTTGCTGGAGACGATAAGAGAAACAAAGACGAGAAAGGTGCAAGAATATCGCGAAATGAAGAAGGTGAAGGTTCTGGACGTAAATGGGATCTGGATGGATCCGAAAAGGAAGACTCCCCTAGAGAAACCGCGAGGATGTTAAACCGGGATTTGGAAAGGGAACGAGCTGTTGCTGAGGCTAAAATGTGGGGTGAAAATTGGCGCGAGAAAAGAAGGCAAAGTGCTCAAGGCAGTTTTGATGGTAGTAATGGATAGCGGCGGGAAACTGTATCCCAATCCTGATCCATTGGTGATTGGACCCACGCTCCTCTTCCAACTGCACGAGTAGACTCGTCAGAATCATGTGAGGAAGGTGAGCGGCCAGGACTAATATGTCGGAGTCTAGATACAGTTTTCGCTTTACGTATGCAGAAAGCAAAGCCTCCCATCTACCACCTTGGTTCATTTCCAGTTTGCTTTGCCGAGGGAGTGAAGTCCAAACACGAGTGTCCAGAGCTCTAGGGCGGAGGGACGGGGGACAGGGTTCTTGTTTCTCTTTCGTTTTTCTCCATTTATTTTTCCGCAACTTTGTTCCCTGTTTTCGAATCAAAGAAGAAGAAGAGTGTAAATGTACAGGTAGAAGAAGAGCTGGATATATTAAGAAATTTTGGACTTGTGTTTAGGCTCATGATATACAAAACAATATACTTTCTGGGATCTTCTTCTGTAACATGTTAACAGCTAATTGATGATGCCTCATAGAGTTCATATATTACTATATTTGCAATTCCTTCTTTTTATTGATTGGTATATTATGGTTTGGCTCATCCAGTACTTAAGAAGTCTCATTTGCAATTTATGTTGAGGCTGAATATTTTGTCAATTGAGGAGGGTGAAATATGCTGTCAATTAGTAATAAAATCTAATTGACAACATATTTTACCATTTAATTTGCACATTTTTTTTTAATTTTCATGGAGAGAGGATTCAAATCCAGTCTATCAAGCTTCTTTTCCATTGGCCCAACTTTTGTGATAGAGAACGGAATACAAACTGGGGAGTAGGGGTGTCAACGGGTTCAAACCGGTTCACATAACTCGAAAAAATGTAAGCGTGAGCTTAATATTTAAACTCGAATTTTATGTGAGCTAAGCGCGAGCCTGATCACACTCAGCCCGAAAAAAGCTCGAACCCGAATAAGAATAATATAATTAAAATATTATATATATAAATATAATAATACTAATTAAAATGAAGAAGACCTATAAGATTCGTTTCTCTTATTTTAGTTTATATAAGAATTTTTGTCTACGTTGTATGTAGATTCTTTAACCTGACCTTACAATGTATTTTTATTTTTTTATTTTTTTTATTTTACTTCAAGAATTAAGTTTCATTGTATTATTATGTATGTGTATTCTTGTCAGAATTTAGTTTCAATTCTCATTGTATTATATTATTTTTGCTACAATAATTTTATTTTTTTGCTAACATAAATTTAGCCCGTGATGTGAGTTGAGCGTGATCTCAATATTTGTGAGCTTTTCCTAGTTAAGCGTGAGGTGAACTTTTCAATTTTTATGTGAAATAAGCGTGAGATAAGTTAAATTCGATTCACATATCTAAATTGACGCGATTTTTACCGATAGGCAAGCCATGGATAGTTGGGCCGTTTAGCATAAGCAAAACAAAGGCAAGGGGCCAAGCCACATTTCTTGCTTCTAGAATTCTCCAATCATTCAATATGAGTTGAACACATAAAAAATGGAACTTAAACAACCGCCACTAATAAACTACACACTCTCGCTCATGGACCAAATAATCGGGAAGCTGAGGGGCGTGGGTCCGGCGCAATGGTACTAACCCCACGCTCCATTTACTGCAACTACGAAACAAGCTGTTAAAAAATTGCAAGGGGTTATGGTTATGGAAATGAAGCCGTCAAGTTCGATCGCTCCTATTCTTTCAAAATCAACAAGTATACGACAAGATATATCACTTATTTATTTATTTATTTTTTAAATTTCTTTTATTGTGGAAGGAGGTCTATCTATTACTCCCTCCATATCTAAATAGCCTTAACATTTGGACTTTTCATTTTTGTCCAAAATACTTCTAACATTTAGAATATCAATAGATAGTAATTGCTTTTTTCCAATATTGCCCTTTTACAACCACAACTCCCTTATTCAATTTATCCAAATTTCAAAATTGAAATGAAGACAATGAATTTTTAGTGGATTTTTTCTTAATTGTAATATTAATGAATCTTAGTAACCAAAGAAAATTTGTATATTTCCAATGAGTATGACAACTAAGAGGAAAAGAGGATAAATAAAATGAAGAGTTGTGAAAATTGATAATTACTCTTTAATATGATAAATAAAGGGTACAATAGTCCTGTTGTTTCAATTTTTGTTGACTTCATCAAATTCTTAATCTTTGTGAAAAACTCAAATGTTAAAGCTATTTAGATATGGAGGGAGTATAAGAAATGAGGGATTCAATAAGCGGGGAGATTATTCGAACTCATAACCTCTACGTCATAAGGCCTCAGCCTTTGGTGATAAACGAAAAACACATAAAAGAAATTAAAAGTAGGAGTTTCATGTTCTAATAAAAAAACAAAGTTCATAGTAGGGCCGTCTCAATTATTTTAGAGATCATATGCTAAATTTTAAAATAAGTCTCTCTTTAATTAGAGAACTAGTTAATATATATATATATATATATATATATATATATATATATATATATATATATATATATATAATCACATTAAGTATCAATAGAGTTGGCATGTACTTTGTCCCCAAAAAGCGCTAACAATATTCACCCTGTAGTTATCAACATAAAATCGTCAAGTAATTATAATTTTTATTATTTTTCAATAAAATACAAATATATATATATATATATATATATATATATATAACATATAAAAAGAAAAGAAAAGATATAAATAGAAAGAGAAAATAATTAAGCTGTTACTGCACAAACATCTAGTACTGGAGGAGGAGGCTCAATCTGCACAATGGCTTTGCCGCCGCAGCAAGGTTCTTCCGGTACGGCGGCGGCAGTGGTAGCAACTGCCAAGTGTTTCTCGGCGAGATTTGTATTATCTCTTTCTTCTTCAATTTTCTTTTTGTTGTCCAGCTCATCAATAGCAGCTTCTACTTCGCAGCTACTACTGCTGCTTTGAGAATCAATTGGATGAACTTCTTTTGAGTTTCCTAAAACGACAATGTTTAACACCGTTTCGACCGGCATCTTCTTCTCCTCGTCCACCTCAATAGGCTTCGCATTTCTGTACATTCCGTACAACACCATCTGGATTACTCCCAACAAGAATCCTAGAACGTTTGGAATCTGCAGAATCAGGGAAGGAATCACAAATTTTATTTTAGATAGAAAAACTATATTTTTAAGAACTATTTTATAAAACAATAAGTAATTTTAAATTTTTTAAAAAAACAGGTAAATACTCACTGCAATACAGATGTCGTGTAGGAATAGACCATAAGAGAACCACATGACAGCACTAATGGTGAGGGCTAATGTCAAAGCGAATGGCATGAACTCCACGCTTCGTGTTCTGACTACTTGGAACTGCAAAACATAAATAGTTTAGTTAGTAAAAACGCTTCTTAGAAAAGCTGAAAAGATTAAGAGGTGAAAATCGACCGTTGTACTTACCACAATACTAAGAGGAGCAGCAAAAACAGACACTGAAAACGCAACACAGATCCATCCAACAACTTTGAGGCGCAGTGCAGGGCCTAGAGCAAAGTGCGTGAAAATAAAAATGACACAGAAGATCCCAACGTTCAGAGTAGCCAATAGCCTTGTGGTGAATTTCTGTGGTACAAACAGGTCATTAAAAAGGTGTTAAAGAAGACTAGCGCAGTTCTGATATATTAAAAAAAATGAGAACAAATGTATAAGAATGGTTACATACCCTAGCTTCTTTGGCTGCATAAAGAAGGTAAATGAAGATGTAAATGGTCTCTATGACTAATCCAACAGAGTTGATTGTTATTAGAGGAAAAGCATGTTTCATAAGTGCGTAATACATCCACAGCATCGCGGAGAAGAGTGCGACAACATAAGGTACCGATTGGTACCCCATTGTCGATTTTTCTTTGCAGATTCGTATAAATGTTGGCCTGAAAGATAAATCGAAGATGAGATTAAGAAGTTTTTTCTTTTTGTTTTTGTTAATTAAATACGAGAAATCGACAAGTTACTTACAACGGAGAAAGGAACACACATATGGAAATTATGTTACCTGCAAGAATCATCAAATTACACAAAAGGAAAACAAACTGTTAATAAACAGTAAAATGTTAAAACGTAAAACAGACACGGATAATTAAATATGTTCTCAAGTACAAAAGAATAATTAAATAACTTGATTACCTAAACTTTACCTAGTTGGTTAAAAGGGGTATAAAATGAAAGGAAAAAAAAATATGGGAAATAGAAATTTACCCTAAGACTCCAAATGCAAAAACCAAAGGATTGTCAATGTGAAATTGAGCCATTTCTTCTTACAAAAATGGAGCTTTTCTCTCTCTCTCTCTCTAAAAAAAAGGGTTTCTTGAAACCCTAAGCTTTTTGTGATCTCTTTCCGGATGAGACCTTACAATGATCTCATGCAAAAATGGTTTAAAGGATGAAGAAAATGGAGAAGAGAATGAAGAGTATTTATAGTCTCCAAAGCTAACTCATCATGACAAGTGGAAATCCTAGTAGGTGGCGTATCCCAAAATCATTTGCAAAACGCCAAAATATTATTAGCCTCACAAGCCCTTCAAGTGGGAAAAATGGGGATGAACTGGTCCATTGGTCTTGGTCTCCTGTCTTGCTCACACAACTGAACCTCTATAAATGCAAATTGAAGGCCTGTTGAGTATATTTTGTGAGTTAAGTGAAACCAGGACTACAAGAGATGCTCCATAACCAATTTCAAAAATAAATTTGAAACCTTGGTGAAGTTGATCCTTCAAAATAAATTTGAGAGTATAAAGATTCTGTTAATTTGTGATAGACCCTACTATATAATAAAATACCAAAGGGTGTTACTTACACACGAAAAGTTAGTAAGTAAAAAAACTTTTATGATTGTGACAGAAATACACCCATAACCAATAAGTCAAGTTCAGATTAGAGTTTTACAGATGCTCAATCTTAGATTTACTAGAAGATCAGGGTCGGATTCCTACAACATTATGTTGGGGTTAGTTTTTTAGAAATGTATATTGAGAGACTATATATATAAAAGAAAATTCATTAAATTTTGAATTTTGAAAGGTTTTTGTTTTATTTTAGAAAGAAAAAAAAAAATCTTCCTCAAGATAAATATAGGATTTTCAAAATCTTATGATGTTCTCTGCCCCTCTAGATTTGCTACAAAAAACAGTTACTCAATTTTAGCACCGTACTTATAGGATTGGTCTTACAGTCTCTCACATGAATTGAGAGGAACCCACATCTGTAGGTAAGTTTTGTCAAATTCATGTGAGAGAACTGTAGATCCAGTCCCATAAGGACGATCATACGATTGAATTTTCCCAATAAAAGATCCTTTAGTACTTTTAAGCAGCGGTGAGAAACCAAGTCTTACAAGTATAAATAATTTTTCTTTTTGTGGGTTGTGTGTACACATTAATCTTCATAAAGAATTTTGAGCTAGCATTTTGACAAAAAGAAACTAAAAATAAAAATAACGACGCACATGAAGTTTGGCACCTTAGTACAAATGCCAGGTGGAGCTTGTCTAAACCTTTTAGTTTCTATCCAAGGAATGATTTTTGTGTCCGTACATTTCAATCATTGAGTTTTTTTTTTTTTTTTGATGGAATAAGTTATATTTTTTGAGTGAGTACAAGGAATTTAAATTTAATTATATTGTTTATGAGTTTTTTTTTTTTTTTGCTAAGTAATATTGTTTATGAGTTAATAGTTTAATTTTCTTTCCAATAGCTGAGAATTTTCAAGTAAGACTTGTTACAAGCACCAATAAATTTCTACTGGGATCCTAATTAATGTTGAGAACTCTCGGGCATTTGAACACCTTGGCTCAGGTCTCAATGCATAGAAAATTCAAGTATATACTGGGACATCGCTGTCACTTTATTGGATTATGATCTTTTGTACTTTTTGATCCAACTGGTTAGTATAAAAAATAGAGGGTATTTTAGAGATAAACTTTGAGCTCTTTTTTCTCTTTTTACTTTTAACTCAGGGTGTTCAATAATCGAGAACATGCATTCACTAATAAAAACATGCGTTCTTTGACTGCAGAACATGTGCTATGCTCGCAGAGAACACATGTTCAATAATAAAGAACATGCGTTCACTAATAAAACACACGTTTCTATATTAGAGAACGCACGTTTCTCTAACATAGTAACGTGCGCTCTCTAAATTTTTTTGTTAGAGAACGCACGTTTCTATATTGGAGAACTCGCGTTTCTAACAAGAACGTGTGTTTCTAACGAGAACATGCGTTCTTGTAGAAATATACTTATTTTACTTTTTCACCATGCAACTTTTCTCTCTCCTCGGTAACCCACATTTTTGACTTTTCAACCGCAACTTTTCTCTCACCTCTAATAAAATTACATATATATCCTTTTACCTTTCTCTCACCTCTCTTTTAAATCTCAACCATTGATCCTCTTAAAAAATGAAATCAACGGCCCTTGTTGTGTCCCGCACGTGCGGAATTTAAAGCGTTCCGCACTGGAGCCTTACTGGGCATTTGAACACCCAAGGTGACAGGAACTCTAGGGCATAGACTACCTTTATCCTTTTGTTTTTGGCTAGATAACTATAACCTAAGTATGAGTATTACCGAGAATAATCCAGAGATTACAACTTCGTAATTCACTAATTCTAAGAGATTGAAAGTATTTAAAACTTTAGACGATCACTAACTTCAAACTCGATAAATTGTAACTTTATTTTTAACGTTATACCCCAATAAAAAACCTACTTTGATATATGTTTGTAGTAATATGATGATCGAAGCATCAGCATCGATCATGAAAATAATTGAGCTTTCGATCTTGATAAGTTTGCATGCAATAATGATTAATGCATTCAATAACGTAATGTCAATGGCTGATATTCATTTTTTTGTGTGATGAACGGGAAATGAAGGAGACTTAAGGTGGACCTCAATTTTTGGGACACTGAACACTTGGCTAAATAATTTAGCCTAAATTAGCTAGCTATGGGGATGATCTGGTTACCATTCCTCCTCAAAAAAAAAAAAAAAATATCCCATATTTTCATACACAAAACAAGAATCAATGATACTGACATGTGGGCTTAACTCAGCATTTGTTCATCACCTTTGTTTTTAAGGGATTGGTTGTAATAAGAAGTCACAAGTTCGAGTTACTGAGAGGGCAATTTATGTTTCGTTATTCGATTTATCTTGTACAAATTCTTACATAATTAGTTGGGCTGATAATCGGGCACCAGTCTACCAAAAAAAGATCAAAGAATGAGCCAATTGGATCATTCCAGTGGTAAGAGTTATGGCGTTTTAATCTTTGGATGTGAAGCCAACTCATGTCGAGTGTAAGAAAGTAACAATTGTCACAAGTTTACAAAATTTCTACGTAATGAGCAAAATTTATCCATCCAAATTATCTTAGCTGGATTAGTTAGACTGATAATATCTAGCATGGGACACGAGGATTTCTTAGGAGTTTTGATAAAAGTTTTATAGTAATGTATATTATAATTTAGTCCCTAAATTTATAATCCATGTACACCCCTAATATCTGGACAATAGTATTAATGAAAAAGTTCAATGATTAGAGATATTGCGTGGTCTTAAAGTAGCAGAAGACGAACACAAGTTTACTCCAATAGATTGATGAAAAAATTGTCACTTGTCACCCTCAAATGACTGATCCCTCGCCGTGTGGGGGATTTTCGGGTTGTAAGGATGGGAAATAACCTCTTATATATGGCAAAAAATCTTCTGTTCCCATCCGTCGTATGTCTCCGTGTCTCCAATCAGTTACAATCCACCATGTGTATATATAATTGAAACAAATATTTATATAGTAAATTCTGATTGGTTAGAGACACGGGAACATACACGGACGGGGACAGAGGATTTTCACCCCTTATATATGGCTACAAATAGGACACTGGACGGAGGGAAAAATTGAAGAATTTATAAGAAAATTCAGAAAAACATAAATCTTTTACGCTTATAATAATTTATTAAGAGTAATTGAATAGAATTTGATTTTGAAACGAAACATTTGATTTCGTTCCAAATATAATAATAATAATAATAATAATAATAATAATAATAATAATAAATCTGTATTAGTGGGAACTGTATAGCTTACGTGTGAGTAGGAGAAAAGAGCTATACCCATCCCCAAATCTTGCATGGCTTGTATGCATAGAAAGTGTTATTATCAAATGAGTTTGAAAAGGAGAGAACGTTGGAATCATTCTTCTAAATAGAATAAAGTGATTGAACACAAGTAATAATCATTGGTCTTGGACCGTTGAAATTTAAATATTTTTATCATCATGTTTAATTTAATGTGGTTCATTGATATAACTCATTTGCTTGGTTCACATGCAAAAGAAAATGAAGTTATCAAGAACACTCCACAAATATTTGGAAAAAAATGATTTCTTCTATCACACTCTCTAATACATTATTGTTATTATTATACGTGTTATAATATTATTGGTCCAAAATAATTTTACAAGCTTTAACTAATCACATCGTTACATTTGTAATAATATCATTAATGTATAATGTACTCTCTCCATTCCTAAATATAAGACTTTCAGGACAAGTAGAAAAAAATTAAGGAAACAAATATTAAGATGTTTTTTAAACAAAATATAAATATTATTATTTTAAATAGAATTAGCGACATACAAGTTTCAATTAAGATAATAATATTAGTATTTTGATTAACAAAATACCTTAAATTTTGCTACTTGTCCTGAGAATTTTATATTTAAGAATGGAGATAATAGTAGATAGTGTATTAGAAGGTCTGTTAGGAGTTCTGAAGTTTGTATTTCTCCTAATAATTTGAGTTTTGTCAACTCAATTGATATTTTGATGTTGTAACATATTTTTTTTCCTTTTTCTTATAAATTTAGCATGTTTTTCTCTAAATATTCCACGTGTGATTGGCTTTATGTACGCGTAAATAATCATTGAATGACTTGAATTATATATAATGATGTCACTTAAAGACATGTACAATTGAAGATGATTGATACAACTCAAGGGGGGGTCTTGTTCAATGAATTTAAGTTTGTCTGATGATTTACACTTTAAAAGTATATTTGTTATATTCTTATTGAGCCTCCATTCCCTCTCTTCTCAAATGATTAGGTGCCTCATTTGTCATTTCCATGCAAATATTATCCCAAAAATATATTCTCTAAAATAAATTAGCCAGTTTTTTAGGAAAAATATGATATTTCGACCCTCTATAGAAGATCAAGACAGTTCTAACACGTATATGAAATCGTTAATTGATTGGATTTTATTAGATCATTCCTCCATAAGCTTCTCGTTTAACTTGATATGGAGATGTATCATTTGATTATAAGTTGTGACATTGATCTTCTTGCTACAGAAAGTTGCAAGTGGGATCGAAGTGTACTCAACTCTAAGCTAATCCTTCCTCTTCCTCCATTCATTTTATCGAGACAAGTGATCTTAACTCAATTGGTTTATAGACATTTTAGAATTTGTCCATAATAATATTGCAAATTCGAGACATTTAGAGCGACTAATGCTATGAATTTATAGATTTTTTTTGTTAGCTTACCACAATATTACCTATTCCACTTCAATTAGATTAGTTAGATCAAATATCCGGATAACGATGATCGACCACAAAATCTTACTGAGTACTAGATTTGATTAGCCTAAATTAACTTCTGTCGTAACGAATCTTTATATAGAAAAGGGCAAAGAGCGTTAGCGATTATCTATTTTAGTAATTTTGTGATTTTTTCACACTCCAATTTTATAAATGTATTGATTTTAGCACTTCCATCTGTTTTGTCGTTGACTCTCAACGGAAAATATTCATGTGATTGTCACATGATCACTTTTAGAGAGTATTTTTAGTAGAAAAATAAATTAATTAATACTAAAAATAATTCTCCACCTCATCTACAATCTTAACTTCCATCTTCTTCAACATATACCATATAATCCTTACCGACCGCCGTCTCCCCACTCACCACCTCCAATGAACAATATGTAAAGTCTATCACCTTCTCCAAAAACCACTCCAGTTTCGATTTGCATCTCCTAAATTTCATCTCCCTACCCTCCCCATCCTCTTTCTATGATTCCCGAAATTTCGTAACGAAAATTGGCATCAAACTAATAAACTATAAAGAAATGGTATTTACATCTAACAAATTTAGGCATCTATATTCCAATTCATTAAGGTGGTACCCAATACACAAGTCTCTCGCATCAGTAGGGTCGTTCATGTGATTACGAGATTGATTTAGGTCAACGCTAATTGTTCAGTAATATAATTAATAAAAACAAAGTTAAGTGATAAAAATAACAAACCATGAATAGTTGAATGTAACCAACACAAGTTGGCTCAATTGGTAAGAATTTTGTACGTCCTTACAAAGGTCCGCTGCCGACGTGAGAGCTATGTTGTGGGTGATCTGTAAGTACCATTGTAAGTGACATATGGTCCCTGGGGCTTTCCTCTACCCTGACCCGTGAGTGGTGACCGAAGGCGAAGGCGAAGCCACCCAATTTTTTTTTTTACCAAAAAAAAATGAATAATAGTTGAATGTTAGTAGTAGCTATTAACTCTATTCTTCTCGGTTTTGACATGATTCATGGATGTAGCATTTGATTATAAGTTAAGAGTAGCAATTAGTCCATTAGCAAGAAAACATGAAGATTAGTCCGAGATTGACGGAAATTTGAAGTGTAATTTATAAGAATTATGGACCACATGAGCAAAGTTGGAGATTTGTTTAACTTTATGACATCTTTTTGTAAAAAGCACTAAAAGACATATAGGTGCATCCATTTGGAAAATCCAGGGTACGTAGGTCTATTCTTACAGAAATGTGTTTTGGTAAATAAATAAAATTTGGGTATTATATTGGGGTTGAATTAGATGATAGTAATTTGATTTGAAAGGGTATGATTAGATCATGATGATAAATAATAAGTGACTGGATTAGATGTCCACAGTCCATACTTAAATGGCGAAACATATTTGTATGAATTGATCAAATGTAAGAAATGTGCATGGATGGTATTAAGGTTTTCAAAATTGAGAGTCGGATTGTAGAACAATCGGGCGATTTTAAGATGGCGGATGATATTGCCAAGGCAAATTATATTCAAAAGATACATTTGCCCTTGAATTTTGATGGTAAGAAGTTAATTGTTTTTCTTTTCCTTTTTAATTGACCTTAACACCTCAAATAATTTATGCTAATTCCTCTAACTGATATCATCTCCCTTCATCTTTTTTTTTATTTCTCCAACCAACAAAATCGAGTCACCCTTTGTAATTTCTGTCACATAAAATTTTATTTTATTTTTTCTAAAAAAGTTTAGTGATGAATTCGTTCCTTAATTTTAGATTCTCTTAATAAGATTTAAATATAAGTAGTGAGGTGAAATTGATTGGATATTAGAGGAAGTTTTAGAATACCCGTCTTTTTTTCTATCTCTATTGATGGTAGAAGCATAACAGATTATCTATGGGAACCCTTTCCCATCATCAAATTGAAGGAAATCTTTTTTGGTTAATGAAATTGAAATTGAATGAAACCTTCACCATGTCATCAATTTTAGTTATTTGTTCAAACGTTTAAAATTCAAGAAAAATAAAAATAAAAATAACCCGATTCACATTGTAATTGGGAAGCAAGAGGGATGAAGTCAGCAACAGAAAGAATCAAAAGATCATAAAGAAAAAAAATAAAATGGCGATAGAGAAAAAAAAACAAAATGAGCAGCACCGTTGATAGTATACAACCACAATTAGAGCCAACGACAGTGGTTTGACAATGAGAAGGAAGAAGACGGGAGAGTTGGAGAGGAAAGAAACAAGATATCACTTGCCTTTTAAGATTATGAAGACATAAATCAAGTTAAATTCGATTTAAAAATTAGCTAAAGGAGAGGGTCGGGTAGGATGGACGATCTAACTTGAATCGTTGAATTAGATGATCCGGTGCGTTGGTTTTGTCACTGTTTAACCGGGTAGACGAGTCAGTTCAGGTTCTGGGGACTGAATTAAAAAAAAATGATTTGGTTGTATTTATGAAACATATAATTTTAAATTCAGTTCCAACTCCTCAGTTATGAAAATAAACCCTAATCAATTTTGGTGATAACAGGTACCTAAAATTCCTTATTTATTTTGTGAGTAGATAAAATATTATTGGTATATGGCGCTACGGCTCCAGTGCGGAACGAGGTTAAGTTTCCCACGTTTCTCGAATCAAAATTTTGACGGTAAAAATTGATTTAAAATGGGACACATGTCTTGATTTATTACATCTGTCGTGCATGACACATTTTTTGAGCTCATGACACCTGTACTTATGCGATCCGTATATGTGAAATTTGTTGTTTCCCATGGTAATTGAGCTGGTTCTGTGGTGCAGTGGTTAGCACTTTGGACTTTAAATCTAGCTACCTAGGTTCAACTCTTGGTAGGACCTCTATAATTTTTATTGTTTTATTGTTTTATTTCTTTTTCTTATGGAGAATTCTGATGTCCTATAATTTTTTTTTTTTGATTTTTCTAATATGAATCTTGTGGTGCAGAATTAGTCACACCATCAGATAATTGTATCTCTTTATTTTATAATGATGTGACCAATTTTGAACCACATGATCAATAGACCTAGTCCATAGAACTATTCATGATTTTTACCATTTTATTTTTATTTGTCACATTACTATAGAATAAGAATATATACAATTCGGTTATAAAGTGATTAATTCTGAACCACACATTCAGGACCTGCTTCAATTTCCTATGTTCTTCCTTTGATTCCTCGGAAAAAGCAAAACTCTTTTTGATATTCGACGACTCTTATCTAAAAAATTCTTCCTTTTTGTTTTTCTTCCATTTCCAGCTGAAATTTAGAATCAATGGAGGAAGAAAAGTCCCAAAAAAGCTATAAGTCTCTGAAAATCACCCAAATTTCTCCAAATTCACCAGTTTTCAATCTAATTCTCAATCGTCCTTCTCACCGGAACGCTTTATCATCGGATTTTTTCACCGAATTCCCAAAAGCACTATCATCTCTCGATCAGAATCCTAACGTCTCCGTCATTATCCTTACCGGCGCCGGCGATCACTTCTGCGCCGGAATCGATTTCCAAATTCTCAATTCCAATTTGAATTCTAATACCTTATCCTCCTCGGACCGCGGCCGCACGGCGGAGAAGGTTCGGCGGGATGTAAAGTTCTTCCAGGAGGCGCTTACGGCTATCGAACGGTGTCGTAAGCCGGTTATTGCGGGTGTCCACGGGGCTTGTATTGGTGGGGGGATTGATATAATTACTGCCTGTGATATTAGGTTTTGTACGGTGGATGCCTTTTTTTCGGTTAAGGAAGTTGATTTGGCCATTGTTGCTGATTTAGGAACTCTCCAGAGACTTCCCGGAATTGTCGGGTTTGGGAATGCTATGGAATTGGCCTTAACGGGTCGGAGGTTTTCGGGTTCGGATGCTAAGGAGATGGGACTGGTTTCTCGGGCTTTTTCGGACAAGGAAGCTTTGGAGCAAGGGATTAGAGCTGTTGCCGAGGGTAAAGTTTCTCTTTCCTTTTTCCCTTTGTTTTTGGAGTGTTTTATCTTGATTCAGGATCTACTTATTTTATTAGTTACTAATACACCAATGAATGGTCATACAAGTTAATGGATTTGGTGTCGCGGCGGTTGGACTTTTCAACTGTTGCGGTTGGGTGGAACATAATACAATTACTAACTCTACTTGATTGTGTAGAGTATGCAGTATATATTGTCAGCACTGTGTTGACATATCTGAACCATCATTCGTTTTTGTGGTTCGGATCGATTGAACAACTGATTTTAGATTTTTTTATCAAACAACCGACGATAGAAATCTGTCAGAATATTACTAACAAAAATCACTGTTAGTATCAGAACTAGACCGTATAAATAAGTGTCGGTATACCTTATGGTTTAAATGTACTTCATAGATAAAAAAAAAGTACACCAAACAGTGTACAAGTACAAGCATACATACTTTAACTTAGTATATTGTATGGTGTACAAACAGGCCAACATCATGGCGACCCCAGATCCTAAGCTAATACTATAAGTTACACATAAACCGATAAATGTAATACACGTGGTGAGTTGGTTTTTTCACTCACGGGTATTGTATCACGGGTAAGTTCTGGGCCCTAAGTAAAACTATCCATGGTTTTGGATTTATTATTGTAGATATTTCTATATTGTAAGTAAAACTATCCATGGTTCAGTGATTTCTAGGAGTAAAATCAAATTTGTGACTGTAGTAGATTCTTCCTGATTCAGTTATTTATGATATGATTTTAACTGTTTGATTAATTACATGTCCTATCGGCCAATCTATTAGTGCCGACAAAAGTTTATTTTACAGAACTATAGCTTCAATCTGTCCATTTCCATGGTGAATTCCATGAATCTTGCAAAAAACATTGCTAGCAGCAGTTTTACACGCAACATATTCTTTTTCCTTTGTCTTTTTTCAATAATTTGATCCACATCATGGGAACAGAGGGAGGGCCAGGTTAATGTGGATTGTGGCCCTTCTAGTTAGATTGGTGCATTTAAAGTTTCTTTAATTTACCCTACATACATGAACTCTTTTCCCTTTCTTTTTGTTGTAACATCTTAGCTGGTATCTAATTGGAAATATTTGAGGAAATTAGATGCTTGTGCTGTCTAATTTTTGAATCTTAAGATTAAGCCCTTCTGGGACTATTGAGGATTTGCATACAGTATCCATCGGCAGAATGCAAGGACACTAGATTTTTTTTAGGTGTTTTAAGATCGCGCACATTCTTAACACTTGAGAATTACACTTTCTTTTTCAAAAGCATCGTTGATTGTATCCCGCTGGCAACACATGGGGGACTCCAGATGCTTTGCTGCAATTATGAGTCTTAAGATTGGGCACATTTTTACCGCATAATAATTTCACATGCTTTTGCTGTATGATGGTATCCCATTGTCAATATGCAAGGACACTAGATGCTTGTGCTGCCGAATTATGAGTCTTAAGATAAAGTACATTGCTAAACGATTAAGAATTCACATGCTTGTGTTGCAGCATTTTTGCTAGTATCCCACTGGAATCTTGTAAGGACACTAGATGCTTGTGCTGCCGAATTATGAGTCTTAAGATCAAGTACATTGCTAAACGATTAAGAATTCACATGCTTGTGTTGCAGCATTTTTGCTAGTATCTCACTGGAATCTTGTAAGGACACTAGATGCTTGTGCTTCAAAATTAATGAGTCTTAAGATCAAGTACATTCTAGCCAAACTATTAAGAATTCACATGCTTGTGTTGTAGCGTCATTTCTGGTACCCGATTTGGAAACGTGAAGATTCCGGGTTCTTGTGTTACCCTATTATACGAGTACTGAGCACATGCTGAAGGATTAAGATGCAAGGACAAGTTCATTGTGGAGTCTAGGTTGGCAATGTGAATTTGAATCCAGTCAGGAAGAAATTATAATTTCAACTATTAGAATTTGTAAAGTTCACTATTAAGTGCATTTTTACTTTGTGATAAAAGGGCCAGGTGAATCCAGAACCTTTCATTTGTGTCTGTTCTAGCATCATCTGCTTGACTCTAGAGCTAACTTTTGCATACTCCTATTACTCTTTAGAAGAATTGACATTGATTTTGAATGCCTTTAGAATCTTGAAATGTTTGATAATGGAAAAGAAATTGGATACCTTTACTCTGCTTAATTTTGTCTCTATTTGTTGAATTCCAACTTTTCTCTGCTCAGTTCCCTCCACCTCCACCTCCACCCCAACCCCCCCCCCCCCACCCACACCCACACCCACCCACACCCACCCACCCATCCAAACCAAAAAGAGAAAAAGTTACATTTGGGTGACAGTTGCTGACTGAAACCATACATAAGCCGAGGGATTTGTGGTCCGTTTGTAAAACACAGAGTGTATCAAGTACGTTCAGTAGTGTAGAAGTACATTATATAGTTATACGGTACACTATTTTGTGTATAGAATGTTAGTACACCGTATAAGTACACCGTATAATACCAAGTACACACCAGATTGTGTACATGCTACAAGTGTACACAAATATTGTATCATATACACTATATGATGTACTTCTAAGCTATCGAGTGCATTCAGTACACTAAACGGTGTACAACTGTCCACGACAGTAGAAAACCCAATTGTTTTGGACCCTTATCTGTAAGGTGTCTTGACTTTAGGTTCGACTCTTGTTCTTTAGACTTCCACTGCTAAACCCGAAATGAATGAAATGAATTGAACGAGGACTTTACTTTATCCAAACTTATCGATCCAATTTTAAATTTTTACTATTATTATTATTTTTTTTTTTTTGCAGGAATTGGTGCAAAATCTCCTCTTGCAGTGATAGGGACAAAGGCAGTGTTGCTGAAAAGTAGGGAGTTGACTTTGGATCAAGGATTAGACTATGTTGCCACATGGAATTCCGGTGTTCTTATATCTGATGATCTCAAAGAGGCAATTCTTGCACAAAAAGCAAAAGAGGAAACCCTCATTTGCCAAATTATAGTGTTTTATTATGTTGGCCTTGTTGCTTTATCAGATGGGGCATCTACAATATGCACTAATAAAAATTATGTAATAAGCTGGTCTTACTTTTGATCCTCCAATACTTGTTCAGGGAGAGGCCGTAGATTAGAGTCATCCTGATCCAGGGAGCAACTTAATGTTGCATTGTCAGGTTCCGGATTAATCAGGTTAATGCCTGACACAGTTTCTTTCTTTTAAACTTTAATGTTAGTTAATGGAGGATTCATAGACAAATATACGTCAGAAGAATTTTGACTTTTTACTTGCAAAGAGGTACACATGCACAAGGAAACCCAGGATAATGCCCATAATTGTTTTAACATACATTGGAGCTATAAAGATTACCATCTACTCATCTCTTATTCCACAACCAAAAAGAAACCATAAGGAACTAATAAAGCAAGGACGTCTCACGGTAGTATTTCAGTAAGCCTTGATAAAATATCTTTCTCATCTTGCTCGTTCCACGCCACAGTCTCCAGAATCAACTGATGGGCTTCTTGAGGGAGGCTGCTCCGAACAAGCCCTCAGCACAGCTTCATTCTACAACAAATATATTCACCCCAACTTCAGATAACAAGAGATGCACCAAGAAAGCAAGGGCATTTGATAAAAAGAAACAAATCCATAGTTTCTGTAGTGCAATCCCTTATGTAGACCTTAGATTTGCTTTTTAGATGTACGGAACGCAAAGATTTCGAGATTTCAGTTAGGAAATTTCCTCGCAGGATGCTCATTTAACATTGACAGGCTACAATGATCAACTTGATGAGCAATTTAATTGAAATGGGCACAGTTAAACACACGAACGGCTCTTTCTCTCTCTAGTTGAGAGTTCTCTTCCTTCTCTCTAGTTTGAGAAATTTCCTATCCCTTCAGCCTGCTTGGTTTTGAAGTGGTTTGCTTTTTGTCTAGATCAGTAACTTGGCTTTGGGCTTGGTTTCTTTTTCTTAGTGGTTTGGGTTTTATGGCCTGGTTTGTGTTTTAATTTGTAGTGGTTTTTTATTTGTTTGTTTTGGTCTGGCCCTTTAGATCTGGTTGGTTTTGTAGGGCTCTGTTAATGCGAAGAGCATTAACTATGGGAATCTTCGAGATCGGTGGAAGCGTTAATCTTGCCGCTTTTCCCAACTTTCCTATTTTTTTCATTTGCTCTCTATATTAAATCGTTTTTCCTGAGTCTTTGGTCTTCTCCTTCCCCTTTGTTCTTTGTCCATTTGTTTTATTTTTTAATTTTTTTTTATGTTTGCAGATCTGGTCTATTCTAGTTATATTTCGGGGTGTGTATTGCAGATCTGGGGATTTCAATTAAGTTTTCTGAAATAGAAGTTTTCAAAAGTTTTTTAAATCCTCCTTATGAAACCCAGGAATGATATTACAACTTATTCCCATAATTGCAGATCTGGGGATTTCAATAGAAGTTTCTTTGTTTTGATTCTCAGTTAGTTCCTTTTGCATTTGACCCCTAGTCGTTAGAACTGCTTTTGTACGAAGAACAGTCATCTCTATGGCTGGATCTTTGAACCATGATCCGGGAGTCCTCGTTTTGACTCCGGAGAAGCTTAACTGCTCAGATCGTCCTGAGCATGTCCTTATAGCTAAAATTTATTCTGCCAAAATTTCTAACTTTAAATGGGTCAAGGAAATCTTGCAAAAATGCTTGGAAAACAATTGGGATGGTGAGATTTAATCTCCTTAAACCTAATCAGTTTTTGTGTGCCTTTGATAACCAGCAAGATAAAGACTCTGTCCTTAATAATGGTCCTTGGACTGTTAATGGTGGACATCTTATACTGAAGGACTGGATTTCATCCCTTACCCTTGAGGAGGTGGATTTTTCAACTTCAGATTTTTGGATTCAGATTTATGGTCTTCCGCCTAATAGAATAAATCTGGATAATGCTACTCTTATTGGTAATTTCGTGGGGTCTTTTCTTAAATTTGACCAAGTTCCTTTCAACCGGAACAGAAACCTAAAGTTTATAAGGGTCAAAGTGCAGATTAATGTTGCAAGCCCGATTAAACCAGGTTTTTTCCTTGAAAGAGAACATGGGCTTAAGTCCTGGATTTCCTTCAGGTATGAACGCCTGGCTGAGATTTGTTTTTCTTGTGGGTGTCTTGGTCATAGGGAGTCTCTCTGTTTAGAGGTCACCCCTGTTGTGTTTGGTCCTAAAGATCCTAGGGTTGCTTTTGGTCCTTGGATGCATTCTACTTTTAAAGAGAGTTCTAGTGTTGATATGTCATGTCTCTGGACATAAGTTTATTAACGAGTATGGTGAAACCTCCCGGTCATAGAGAGTGGTACCAACTCCGATGCGATACCCTGCCGATGGAAAAGAACTTGAGAAGGATGTCGAACAAACGCCTCGGAGATCTAGAAAAATGATCATTCGGGGAACTTGATAGCGACGAGGTTAATGCGCTAAGGTTAGTAATGCACTACTGAGTAAGTGAGGCTAACCTCGCTGATGTTTCTTCCGATGTCGGGTTTTCCTACTTGTGGAATCCTTTGTGAGCATGACTGGCTATAATCTGCAATCTCATATGCCCTGATATTTGGAAATTTAGGAGTAAAAGGAAAAGTGATGAAACCTTTGTGTTTCGCTCGAGTAAATATGGTTCTATCTTTAGCAATAAACATATCAATACTTGATTTGCTTGTATCTTACGTTAACCAGAAATTTGTGTAGAGAACTTAGGGAGTCGATTCCGAAAATGGGGAATGTGACGTAAATGTTAAATCCGCTCTCGGTGTTTTGAAGTCTATCTCTAACCTCTGTTTGGATAAACATTTGGACTCCTCTGCTTATCTCGCTAATGGAATAAATGAATCGATTTGCATGCTATTATTGAACCCTGGTTCGCATGATAATATACATGATTACGTGTTAATATCTCGAAGTTAAGACGGTTTTTGTGAAAAGAAAATTCATTCATGTTAAAAGTTTGGCTAGGAAAAGACATCTCCAGGGGTGTTGACCTTAATTTTCCCGAGGACTTGTCGGAGGAACCCCCGAGAGGTGAAAACTTTGATACTCGTTGACTTCTCTTCTTCTATGGGTCGAGGAGGCGGGCCTAAGCACGCCCCCGCTTTAAATGATTTCAATCATCCTGGACCCGCCGAGGGTTTGCTAAACTCGAGGCGGTTAGATCCTCGAGATTATTTCTCAAGATCCATAAACCTTCTCTCCTTTTTTCTTACTCGAGACAAAAATTTCTTCGTGGATAGAATCTCGAACTTCGTCTCCTCTCTTGGTTTTCCTAATTGTTTTGTTGTACCTCTAGCAGGTATTGCGGGGGTCTTGTTTTATGTTGGAAAGATAATTTGTTTGTTAATATTTATGATTGGAACGATTCCTCTATTTCCCGCTTTAATTAGACCTTATGGTAATGCTTTCGATCCTTGGCTTTTTTCGAGTGTGTACTTGTCCCTTGTATCAATTCTTTAAAACCCTGATTTCTTTGCTTATCTTAGTAATCTGTCTAGTAATTTTGGGGGGTCCTTGGTTGGCTATTGGGGATTTTAATTGCTTTTTGGGACCAATCTGAGAAATTTGGGGGTAGAGTCCGCTTTCTACTAGTAGTTCGGGGATTTTTGCTTCTTTCATCGAGGAAGAGGGCCTCATTGACTTGGGGTTTAATGGGTATCCTTTCACTTGGGACAATAGTAATGGGGGAAGCTAATATTCAAATCAGATTAGATAGAGGGTCTAGCTAATTCTTTATGGAGGGTGCTTTTTCCCACGACTTCCATCTCTTATCTTCATCGGGTCTCTCGCTCGATCACCGTCCTTTCGTTTGTTAGATATTGCTCCTAATAATCCTTCTTGGCCTAAACCTTTTCGTTTTGAGGAAATGTGGACCAAGGATAGTGGATCCTTTCAAATTATTGAGGATTCATGGAAGGATGAGGTAAATGGTTCGCCCATGTTCAAGCTTGCTAGCAGTATTCGTAATGTTAAGAAAGCCCTCATATGGTGGAACCGTCATGTCTTTGGTCACATTCAATCTAATATCAAGAATCTTCATGTTAAAATTGAATCGATTCAATCTCAACCTCAAACTAATGATACCATTCTTTTGTGTAAAAAAGCTCAATCTGATTTGGATGATTTGTTGCATAAAGAATTAATTATGTGGAAAGATAAATCTAAATGTCGTTGGCTTCAGGAAGGTGATGCTAGTACCAAATTTTTCCATCTTTCGACTGTTATTCATAGGAGGAATATTGCCATTGATAATATTTTGAACTCTAATAATGATATTGTTAGTGGTTGGGAGAATATTGGGGCTCTTTTTGGGGAGTACTTTGTTGATTTGTTTAATACTTGTTCCCCTACTTTCCCTTCTAACCTTGAGGGGCTGATTTCTCCTTCTGTTTCTGATATGCAGAATGATTCCATTTGTGACATTCCTGATGCTGTCACCATTAAAAACACAGTATTTGCAATGAAAAATGGCAAAAGCCCGGGACCGGATGGGATGTCTTTGGCTTTTTATAAAACCTATTGGCATATTATTTCTGCTAAAGTTATTAGAGCTGTTCAGCATTTTTTTGAGCATGGCTATATTCTGAAGTCTCTTAACCACAATTTTATTGCTCTTATTCCTAAAAATGCTAGTGCACACAAAGTTGATCAATTTAGACCTATAGCTCTGTGTAACTTGATTTACAAAGTTATAACCAAAATAATTGCCTCTAGACTTAAGCCTTTACTTGAACATATTATTTGTCCTGCCCAAGCTGCCTTCATACCTAACAGATTTATGAATGATAATATTATTGTCTCTCATGAAATTATGCATCATTTGAATAAAAAGAAAGGTAGGTTGGGTTTGATGGCTCTTAAAATAGATATGGCTAAGGCTTATGATAGAGTAGAATGGAATTTTCTTGCTTGTGTTCTCAAAAGTCATGGTTTCAAGGATAAAGCTATTTCGATTATTCATAATTGTATATCTTCTGCCTCTTATTCTATCTTGATTAATGGTTCTTCCTATGGACTGTTTCACCCTAGTCGTGGTCTTAGACAGGGGGACCCTATGTCTCCTGCTTTGTTTACTATTTATTTTGATGTTTTGTCTAGGCTTATTTCTAGGGCGGAGAATGGCAAGCATATTCATGGCATTAAAGTCTCGAGAGAGAGCCCCTCTTTTTCCCATCTTATGTTTGCTGACGATCTTACTATATTTTGTCGAGCTACTCATTAATGAGGCTATTTACATTAATAACCTGTCTCCTTACTTTCTGTGAATGGTCTGGTCAATCTATTAATTTTAATAAATCCCTGATCCATTATAGTAATAATGTTAATGTGGATTTAAAACTTCATATTGGTGACATTTTGGGCATTTCTGAATGTAATCATACTTCTAAGTATTTGGGCCTCCCTTTCGCAAAATCGGATCTAAAAATGAAGCTTTTTATGATATTATTGAAAAATTGCGATCTAGATTAGGTGGTTGGAAGATGCATAACCTTTCTCGGTGGCGAGATCCGTCCTTATTAAATACATTACTCAATCCATCCCTCTTCATAGCATGCAATCTTTTTTTGTTGCCTACTTCCATTTGTGCTAAATTAGACGGTCTCATTAGGGACTTCTTTTGGGGTTTCAAAGAGGGTAGTGGCCGCCATCTTTATCTTAAAGCTTGGGATTCGATTTGCAAACCAAAAGAGATTGGTGGTTTAGGCTTTCGAAAATTCATAGATTTTAATAAAGCTCTCATTGGTAAACTTAACTGGCAGATTCATAACAATGTTTCTAAACCTTGGATTAATTTGATTAGATCTAAATACTTGAGGGGAAAATCATTACTTAACTTGGATGCTTCACTCTTTGGTGCATCTTGGATTTGGAAGGGCTTGTGGGAAGGCAAAGATTATTTGAAAGAAGGGCTTTGCTTTCAACTGGGGAATGGTACTGATATTGACATATGGAATGATCCATGGATTCCGGGCCTTTCTTCTTTTAAACCCCCTCTTGATAGTTTTGACCCTAATGGGCCTGTTAGAGTTGCTGACCTTATAAATACAGATCTTCGAGCTTGGAACACTTACCCGATCCATAATATGTTTCGAACAATATTTCTACCTGAAATTCTTAAAATTAAAATTCCTCCCCAAGAGGCAAAGCGATATCTTTGGTTTGGGCGCCCTCTACGACAGGGACCTATTCTGTTAAATCTGCATACCTTTTCTGTAACAGGTACAAATTTGGTTCAACTAATTCTCATAACCAAGTTTGGAGCAAATTGTGGAAAAGTGGTCTTCATGGCGAGCACAAACAATTCCTATGGAAATGCATGAATAACATTCCCGCGACAAAGCAAACGATCGCAACCCATCTTCAAAAGGGAAGATCTTTGTTTATTTTGCAATTCGATATTGAATCAATTGAGCATATTTTTTTTAAAAATGTCCTATCTCTAAATTTATCTCGGTTCCAATCTTCATGGCATTTTAAAAATTGAACCATTTATGAATTGTTCCATATATGAATGGATTTCGATCACTCGCTTGACTTAAACAACGGTTGTCTTATTTCTCGGGAAAAAAAAGGAAGAATTTCTTAATTTTGGAGTCGTGATGATGGAAATGGTGTGGATGATGAGAAATCTTGCCATGCATGACAAAACCATCCCTCGATCTGGATGGAAATTACCAAAATGATTGAAAACAAAGTCTGGATCATACTTGGGAATCGTCGCTATTCAAAGGAAAAAAATTATCTCGTTAAGATATGTAAATTTAATTGGTGTTTACCTCCTAAGGGATTTTGTAAAATTAATTTTGATGCGAATCGGGAAACTAATTCCCCATCTTTTTTTGCTTGTATTTTGACAAATGATGAGGGGAAAACTTTAGGGGCTTGGACCAACGAGATCCATGGAACACTCACCATTTGCGATTTGAATCAAGGCAGCCCAACTTTTGCTTTGCAATAGGTGAAGATGTTCAATGCGATAAACTTATTATTGAAGGGGATGCTCTATTTGCTATCCAAGCTTTTCTGGGAAATCAGAGCATGGAAAGTTGGCAGAGCAGAGTTTCTACATCGAAAGGTAGAGAATATCTAAGGAAACATGGGGAATGGAAATTAGCCTTTGTGCCAAGGAATTGCAACACTTTTGCACACAACTTGGCTAAATGGGCTAAATGTAATAATTATATAGGTTATCTTCCCCCCAATTCTATCCCTTCTGCCATTGGACATTCTTGTAATAGATTAGGCTTGGATCATGGTACAAGCTCCGTGGGAGTTTTGCCAAGTTCTGATGTCAACTATTTGGAGATTAGTGGAAGTTGAGGTTTTATTCATCAAAAAAAAAAATTTAATTGAAATGGTTTTGCTCATTGGAGATCCAAGCTGATACAACAACGACGACTTTCAAGTAGCATAACTTAATTCTAATTCAAGTAAAGTTAATTCCTTTTTCCTTGACGATTTATCGGAAGCAGAAAACAGTTGCAGTAGGCCATTAGACTCTTAAGAAATAGCAATCCAATTCGAACACAGGAAAGCTGCCATTTAATTTTAAAGAAGAATCAGCTATCTGAATACATTTGTAAAAAAAAACTTGCATAAATTTCTCATCCTTGATCTTTGAGCTTTCTGACTGCTTCAGTGTGCTTTGATGTCCAAGGAGGAGGATTCTTCTTAAGTCGAGGAGTGAGAATTGATCTGAACTTGGCAATCTGGTGAATGAAATTTCTGATTTTTTGGGGGTTCCATACTAGTAGAATTCTTCTAAAGTGTTCAGTTACTCAATTATGTCTTAGTTTTCTGTTGAAAGTATTCACAGAAGATCCAATAATAGGCAACTGTGTATAATTCAGAGTGGCATAACCTAAATTTTCTTAAAAAAGAAGCACAAAGTTTCAAAACCACCAGAAAATGTCATATAATTATACTCAGCTTTTACTATTAACTACAGAGACCTCTCTAACTCATATAGTATATTAGTATTATAATATCCAAGACACAGGCAAACTATCAACGATAATAACAAGCAATTAAGATGAAACAAAGCATCAGAAAACCTTGAATTGAAACAATGGCGGAGGAGGTACCTGCCAAACGCGGCGGAGACGCTTCTTGGCGTTGGCTTTGCGAGTGGTGGTGAGCTTAATTCTCTTCCAAAGAAGGCCACCGGAGTCATGCTTCTTCACTATCTCAAGTGCTCGAGTTCCCCAAAACGCACCCCACGCCATCTCCGATTCTCCTTCTCCGGTGATCTTCGTAAAGCAGCGATTGAGAGTGTTCCAACTTCCCTATTGGACCTCTGATGAGACGACTTATGAGGCCCAATTACAGATTTTTGGGGATTTAGGCCCAATGTCTTACTCATTTTTCTTTTTAAGTTCGTCTTTTTACATATGGAAGCCCATTGTTGCTGAAGCGCCCAACCCAATATCTCTATTTGTTCCTGTCCAATGGGCTGAAAGTGATGGCAGTGCTAAAGAGCTGACACCTGCACTTGTTCTACATTGTTCTTCTTCATCTTCATCATCATCATCATCATCATACACCACACACGCGAATCAATCATTGAATTATTCAAAATCAACCAAACCAACTTACTTATTCGTCTACCACAAGCTCTGTCTTAACGGCGGCGCTTCGGCTTGTTTCCGGTGATTATCCTATCACTAGTCATCTTATGAATTTCTTCTTTAATATAATTTGATTTTGTTCACGGGGTCTCGTAAAATGTAGTTTTCATTCTTTAGTATAATACATGTTCTAAACGGCTTAAATAATGGAGGGAGTATCTGAAATCATAGAAATCATGTCTATGGATTTTGAGGGATTTGAAGTTTCCAACTTTTAGCTTTCTGTAATTCTGTTTTATCTAGCTTGAATTTTTACTGTGTTTATCGTGATTGTTTGTGGGAATTGGAGTAGAAGAAGAACTGAATCATGCTGGGGATTCTAAAGCAAAAGGTTCGTGTTGGAACAAAACAAAAGGTAAAAACTTTAGTTCTTGGTTGATTTCTAAATTCAATTGATCAACTTTCATTACAAAAAAAAAGGGGTTTTTTTTTATTTTTATAACTTCTATTAAACTTTTTCAGATTTTAAGCCCAGCTGTGTCAGCAATTAGAACCTATTCCTCAGCGTCTAAAAAGGTGATCTTTGATATGCATCTCCCTATTAGTAGAAAAGAGCTTCTATTTTTCAAATTTAATTATTATCTGAAGTACTGCCTCAACCGCGCTAGCTTGTAATGTCCTATCTGATCAAAATGAATGTGGTCATGGTCGAGCTGAGAACACTTGACAAAAAACTTTCCAGGACTAGGCTTGGTAGTATAAAGAACATTAAGATCATATATTTTGTTTAAGGGGGGAAAGATAAAAAATTTATCCTTGATATTGTTGTTGTTAGTTACAATGTGGTAACAACTTGATAATAAGTTTGGCGCAGATGATGGTTAGAGAAGCTCTCAACTCTGCCCTTGATGAGGAAATGGCTGCTGATCCCAGAGTTTTCTTGATGGGTGAAGAGGTATTGCGTTCTGATTATTATTGTTGTTTTTGGTGAATGGTGTTGGGATGTTTAACAGCTAAAAGAGAAATGGAAGTTCTGCCATAACTCGATCTCTGATTTTCGGATGATTGTTTTCTATGATTCAGGTAGGAGAGTATCAAGGTGCTTACAAGGTAAAATTTGCTCCTATGAAGACTTATCAACAATGCATTGTTATCTTGAGATTTCCTAAAACTCTCCGCTTTTGATAGGTTTCTAAAGGACTGCTGCAGAAATATGGACCAGAAAGGGTTGTTGATACTCCAATCACTGAGGTTCATTTTACTTGGCTTAGACAATCTCGTTTGTTGTTTGAGGCCTTTTCGATTAATTAGATTGCTTGCATTCTTTACTTCATTTAGGAGTTAAAAGAGTCCTTAGAATATTTACTTCATTCTCCGCTTTGCAGGCTGGATTTACTGGACTAGGAGTTGGCGCTGCCTTTTATGGGCTTAGGCCTATTGTTGAATTTATGACATTTAATTTCGCAATGCAGGTAAGATATTATGTGGTTGATAATTAGAAGTTAACCAATCCTATTATAGAAATATCATGAATTTGAGCTTAATCCGACTTGGTTAGAGGTTTTATACTAAGATTGATTGATTACATAATTCATCAACTATTAAATGGAAAGCGTGAATGGTAGTTGACTTATACTGGAATCTTACCGTTGCAGGCAATAGATCACATAATTAATTCTGCTGCAAAAATGAACTACATGTCTTCGGGGAATATAAGTGTGCCTATAGTTTTTCGAGGACCAAATGGTGCTGCTGCAGGGGTTGGTGCACAACATTCTCAGGTATTGCCACTCAGTGCATTGCATTTGTTGTTGCAAAGCAATTTTTTTTCCTCTCATGGGCTATACTACAATAGATTAAATGGCTTTAAATATGAACTCATGGACAAATGATAAAGACGGTGATTAGCGTTAGGCTTTTCAACTATGTAGAGGGGAAGAAAATGAAAGAAACGAAAGTAGCGTATCCAACAATTGTTCTTGATCCCAACATCTAATGCTGATTCTGGTTATAGTTGAATGCAATTCGCTATTTATTTCCTTTTCTGAATTACCTTCTATTGATTATCTGCAATTTATGGAGTGTTATGCTCCTTGGTACGGCTCAGTACCGGGAATGAAAGTATTGGCCCCATATTCATCTGAAGATGCTCGTGGACTTCTAAAAGCTGCGATAAGAGATCCTGATCCAGTTGTATTCCTTGAAAATGAATTGCTGTGAGTAACAATAACATCTCAAGTGAGAATGTTAAAAGTATTCATATAACAACTAGTTTATGCATGTGATATTAAAAACTTTTATTTCCAGGTATGGCGAATCTTTCCCCGTCTCAGAAGATGTTCTGGATTCCAGTTTTAGTCTTCCCATTGGGAAAGCTAAGGTTCACACCAAAACATCCTTGTTTGCTTGATATAGTTTGGTTTTCTCAGTAGTTTCTTTGCATCTTTTTTCGATCTGATTTTCCAATTAACAGATCGAAAGAGAAGGAACAGATGTCACTATTGCAACCTTTTCAAAAATGGTCGGCTATGCTTTGAAGGTTTGTCTTGGTTCTTTCTGTTCACTTTCAATACAGTCCGTATCTAACTTATACACTGCATCTTTTCTAATTGCACAGGCAGCTGAGATTCTTGAAAAAGAAGAGATTGATGCAGAGGTAAATTACCGGGTGTTTATCATTTGCTGCGAGTTCTAAATTTTGTTTTCCCAATATGCAAAGAAGCAGACTTCTTTTATTAGCTCCAAAAGAAAAACGCAGACTGCATTAAGTGGTTTTTATTTTTATCTGCCACAGGTTATTAATCTGCGATCAATTAGGCCGCTGGATAGAGCCGCAATCAATGATTCAGTTCGAAAAACCAACAGACTCGTGACAGTTGAAGAAGGGTTTCCTCAACACGGCGTTGGTGCCGAAATCTGGTGAACTTCTCTTCTCGAGAAGCACATTAAAAATGAATTAACTAACATGGATCCATGATGAGTGTTATATTTTACATTTTTCTATTTCTTACAGTGCATCGGTTGCTGAGGAAAGTTTTCAGTATCTTGATGCTCCTGTTGAGAGGATTGCTGGTGCGGATGTCCCCATGCCTTACTCCGCTAATCTCGAGAGACTGGCTCTTCCACAGGTTCGTAGCTCTTGTTCTTGATGCACGCGTTATAATATGCTTTATGCTCTAGTTGAAGGGATTAATTCCTCATTTTGGTTCATTACATTGACAGGTTGAGGATGTTGTTCGAGCAGCTAAGAGAGCATGCTACAGGGCTGTATCCACAGCAGCCACTGCTTAAGACCCCCCACTTTTCGGCCGGGTAACTAAGAGGTGGGATGGTTCCATCAGACCCGATCCTACCTACCTCTTGCATAATATCATATGGGCCTTGCATGTAGATATAGGATACATTAAGCAGAAAGAAGGATCATGTGGGGAGGGAGGGAGGTGGGACCAGAACTATTGGTATTTGTTCGCCTTCCGGTTTTTCCTTAAATGGCGGTGTGGACCTGTTTAGAGATGTATTAATATTATGAAGTTGCTTAGTTATTGTGTTAACCTCTGTTTTCGATATCTGAAGTCGCTTGTAAATTTAAATAAAGCAATATAGAGTTTGGTTAACATGAAATTTTGGAATACTGAGTTCTTATGACATAGAAGTCTTAAGTTCTAATAATTTTTTCCGCTTTTTATTTTTTGTAATAGAGGAATAAAAAAGTTAAAGAAAAAAGGATCCTATAGTCTATAGAGGAATACATGTTTCTTGCTGTGCAAGTTTTGGGAACACGGTGTATAAACGTTTATGCAATTTTATAGCCGAAATTTGCAATCCAGAAGTTTAAAAAAAAAAAAAAAAGCCTTTTTTCTTGGTTTTTTTGTTTATTTTAATGATTGATTTTGTATATACGTAGATTTATGGATGAAGGCAGTATTTTCAGGTTGGGGCGAAAAACTGCAACAGTGTTAGTATGTCGAATTACATATACAAACTGCAAAAAAAAAAAATGTTGAAAGGCAAACTTAATTAAATATTTCGAACTAAATATAAAATTTACTATATTTAATAAAAAATTTAAAAATCTCGGAGTCGACTACTCTCCGTCTCTGTAATCGTCCCGTATGGACTGACGTTTTCTATCAATAACATTCTTAGCAAACCGAAAGAGTCCTAGGAGACAGAAGGATAAAATGTTGTTGTGTTTTGAGTTGAATCTTCATAAGAGAAAATCAATGAAGAAAAAGGAAATAGAGAGGTATTTTGAGATGTCCATCTCCTTCACCGATAATTCGAAGGATTTCTTCTTCTAGATACTTATACTCGAAATTAAAAAAAAGATGTTTGAATTTGAGATTAATCCAGCATTTTAGATTGATAAGTCAACATACTAAATACAAGTCAGACATTTGGGGTCCAAACAAAAAAAAAGCAAAAATATATCTAGATACAACAACCGACTCATGTCAAGTCTCCTTTTCCTATAAGTTGATTTTTTCTTTTGTTCCCAATAGATATAACACAAAGTGGTAAAGAATTAACTTGTAGAATGATAATAAATTATGAGTGATTGTTGAAACTAATCTCCAATTTAGTTAGAATCTAAATGATATTTGACCTACTTAAATAAAATTTTATCTAAAAAAGCAATAATTATTGCTCATGCATTACCGACTAATCCATTTGGAATCTCTTTGCACTAGAAATGAAGTTAAAACATTTGATTAATATCTTTGAAAAAAATAGGGGTTACCCTCAGTCACCCTGACTAAATAAATATTGTGAGTAGAATGTGTACAATAATGTATACAGTTTACTCCACATTCCCAGTATCATTGGGGAAATATTTCTTCATATACACCAATATAAAATTATCTCTTTGAACTCCACCCTTTCCTTAAAAAAATTCACTTTTATAAATAATAAATTTCGATTCCCTTTTTATGTTTATTTTGTCAAACTAATAAATCTCTATTTCATAATATAAGTCGTTTAAGGCAGGTATAAAAAATTATATTATAGAATATATAGAGCATTATTGACGTAACATGGAAATGAAACCCAGAGAGAGAGAAAGTTCTGTTATGGTTTTATTTCAAAGCAGTGTTGAACGAAGACCACGCTTCTCTTGACCACTGACCCCCCCTTTCTTCTCCACATTGGCCTTGGATTTTCATTTCTTGAATCATCAATTTTGGAAAAAAAATCATTTCTCCCTTACAATCACAGATAAAAACAAAATCTTCGTTCTTGTTTGAGTGTTCGTTTCAGTGTAATTTTTCTGGGTTTTTGTTTTGTTTTTTTTTGTTTTGTGTTTCTTTGGTCCAAATCTTGATTTTTCCGAAAAGGGACGGCGGTGAGCATGAATACGTCGTTGAAGAAGCTCCGAGGAGCGTTAAGAATTGAAAGGAAAGAGCGTAGGCCTCATCGTAAAACCTGGACTCCTCTAGACGAACTCGATCAAGCCACTCAGGTTCTCAAACCTAATGGGATTTTTTGTTCTTGCTGATTACTCCCTCCATTCCCATTTAATTGTCGTTTAGGAGATATATAGGTATCCAAATTAATTGTAATTTAATGTTCTTTTATTAGTTGTCAACAATTTATTCCAATTCCCTATTTTTTTTTCCTGTTCTTATGCTATAGAAGTGAGAGAGGGGTAATATTGGAACTTTCAATGAAAATGACAAGTTCCTTAATTTTCCATAATTGCCTAAAAGTCTTGTATTTAGGAATGGAGGGAGTAATTGATTTTCTTGTTGATTTTTAGAGTTTATCTTGTGATCCATTTTTTTTTATTTTTATAGAGGAAATAAGAAAAGGGTTTTTAGAAAAATTGGAACTTTGTTTTGTTTTGTTTTTGGTCAATGTAACTTGTTTTGGGTACAATTGAAGTGAGGTATAACTTATAAGTTCAATAATGAATCTGAAATGTTGAATTTTCCGTTAAGATTAGTTATGCGTGCTCTGTCTGTATTCGATCAAGTTCATTCTAGAGAGCTGGTTATGGTGGTGAATTAGGGCAAGTTCTAGTTTGGATAAGTGGAATTATCTGGTTGGTGTATAGAAATGAATGCTCGTCGTTATGGAGGTGAATTAGGGAAACTCTATAAGTGGAACTATCTGGTTCTGTTAGAAATGTTCGTGGTTATGGTGGTGAATTAGGGCAACTCTAGTTTGGTTTGGATAAGTGGAACTATTAATGGTACTTTTCTCAAGAACTACATTCACTCTCATAGCTGGTTGTGTATAGAAATGTTCGTGGTTATGGTGGTGAATTAGGGCAACTCTAGTTTGGATAAGTGGAAACTATTTATAGTACTTTTGTCAAGAAATATAGTCACCATCAGTTGTTGATCTCGTAATAGTTAGTTGTGTATAGTGTAATTTATGAACAGAAGCAGCTGCATTTATTATGCGCGAGTAACCAAATCCGTTATCGATGGTTACAAAATTCATCTCGACCACCTACTGTAATCTGTTGAAGTTTCGTACTACTGTTACATGTTAGCATTTGGTCAAATGTTGTCATTTTTTGGGGTGAAGTTAATGATCTAGTTCTTAAAATGGTAAATCAGGTTTCATGTGAAGCATATCAGACAGCGTGTTTAACTAAGAGTAACTTAAAAGTAGGAACTTTGACCTCATCGTGGATGAACAGTGTCGAGGTTACCGTGCTGCTATGTAAAAGATGGCTACTTTTGATAATGTAAGATCTGTATATGCATGGATCAAAATGAAGGTCGAAATAATTGTGTTTGTTGTGTATGGAAATGAGAGTATCTGTTTATAGGGGAGCTATAAACTAACTTTTTCTAAGTAAATAAACTTCTTTTTTCCTTTTCTATTCCTAGCTTACCACTCAGTCAAATATTAAATTCATTTAGGGAAGGTATAGGTTGACACCAAGGTTTGGAGTTCGGTAAAAGAAAGTCGCTCATTTGCATGCAGTGGATATAGGCAGTGATAGATGAGCATGCACTTTTTGCCTCCTTTTCAGTCCGAACAAAACCAGTTTTCCTATATCCACCTTCTCATAATCTCCTTTTAATTCAGGTTTCTTATGAATCCTGTTACCAATGGAAATTTTACTCCTATGTTTACCGTACAATGCATCTATTCATTCTCAACATTTTTTGTTAATGCTAACGGAGCAATTATGTAATAAGGGTTATTTTTGGTTCCAGTGTTTTGTGCTATTCTTTGCTGGGGATCTCCATTCGATTTTGATTATACTTCTACTGTAATTTGTTCAGGACATGAAAGACATGAGAGACTGTTATGATAGATTGCTCTCTGCAGCAGCAGCTACAGAAAATAATGTTTACGGTAATATCTTGACCATTTCTAACCGAGTACATAAATATATGTGTTTATACCAATGCCCGCGGTTCTGCTTATTGTTTATATAACTCCATGATGGCTGTTATGCTAAAACTCTAGACTGTGGCATATCAAGTAATGAGGAATAGTAGAATAGTCTTTCAACCTTTACAGTTTTATAGAATATATCCTAGTTAATTTTGTTTTTCTCTCATCAGTCATCACATAACTTCGTATTATAATCTCATCTTACCTTTTCTGGAATTTTGTTTCTTCCGGTATTCACTTACTTATCTGTTTATGCCCTCCGGTACAGTTTATGAAATGTCACTAATCAAACCCGTCTGATTTCAGAATTTTCAGAATCATTAGGGGAAATGGGTGTCTGCCTTCTTGAGAAAACAGCATTGAGCGATGATGAAGAAACTGGTGAGAAATAATTCTCTTGTATGACTATTTTGCGGAAATCATCTCAATATGGGAACGATAACATTTTCCCTGAAGTCTAGATTAGTTCCTAGAACCACATAACTTTGAACTAATTCTATGTTGCTGGACTCCGAAGTGTTAAATAGTTATTTCACTTGGCCTTGTTGTAAAATCATTTCTCTCTCTTCGCTTAGAATAACCAATATATGTTCTCCTTAAAGTTTCTGTTGGAAACACTGACTATGTCTGGTATAACACCCATACTAGCATTTCAAGTCATACATCGTAGTTACACCTTCCTTCCACAATGGAATGTTCATTTCCTTTTTAGGATGTCTCAAATGGAACGTCCACGCTCTTAATATAAACATATTTTTCATCTAAACTTCTCTAAGTAACCCCTTGATTTAGGAAATGAGTTCACCGACATATAGTCACACTGTTAATCTCCTCAATTATAAGGGTAAGGTGGTAACTTGCTTAGAATAAAATGCTCTCCTAAATCTTTATACCAAGATAAAAACAGATCTGAGTAGTGATTTTTTTTTTGTTCTTTATACCAAGATAAAAACAGATCTTTATACCAAGATAATACAGAAGGTTAGATTTTATTTTTACCCTTCTCCTTCTATGTTACTCGGACTCTCCGTTTAGTCGTGCCGTACCGGTGTCGACGTTGGTATGGGTATGGAATACGTACCTGGCATGGTCAACTGTGAATGGGTACTTTGACCAACTCCTAAAAGCTCAAAGCTCATTGCCGCCATCGTTGGGACAACCATTGTTGCCGTCTCTGGAAATCGAAGGTACGTTGATTTGAGATTGGAGTTTGGGCGGATGAAGGGGATTGAAACAAAATTCAAGCAATAAGTGAAGGGAAGATGGAATAGAGAGAGGTATGGGAGTCAAACAAGGCATGAAATTGGCTGGTTATTTGAATCTGTACTAGCTATAAATTTGTTAGAAGGAAGAGAAGAAATTAGTGTTAGGGAGATGGAAAGACGACGGGGGAGAGAATAATGGGAAATGGTTGAAATTTATTGCCGTATCCCCGCACCCGTGTCTGAATTTGAGGATGTGTCTCCCGTATCCTTTATTTTAGATGTTTAAATACCTGACACCTAAATACATACCCGTACCTTAGTCCGAGTAACATATCCTTCTCCTTCTCCTTGGTTTATTTGTGCCCTAGTTGGAAGTAGGGGTGGCATAGGAGGACATGTTAGGTGGAGTGAAGATGGGACTTGGAGGATGCTTCAAGATAAGATATATGGTGTATCCAACTGATCAAAGGTCACTGAGGTTAAGAAAGTATCTGATCCTTACAAATAAAACAGAATACATCATATGATTCTTCTTAACTTATTAACTGCACATATTGAGAGTTATGTAGTCAGTAGATATAAACTATAGTCCTTCAGTCTTATCTGAAATTGGAATTTCCATATGGTTTAACTTCATAAAGAAAAATGAAAACTGATCCCTTTCCCGTGCCCGGTTATCTCATAAGGAAGATTTCTACTTCAGTATTTCTCCGACTTTCAACCATCGTTGCACTTCTGGGTGCAGTACGTTAGCTTGTAATACGATAGCAGTCATCTCTTGTTTGGCCTGTCGAAAAGTAAAAATAAAAAATAACTAGTTTGCATAGCTCTGCAGGTAAGGTATTGTTGATGCTAGGGAAAGTGCAGCTGGAGCTTCAGAAGCTTGTTGATGGCTATGTAAGTACTTAAATTCTGTAGATATCTTGTTATAGAATTTTCCTTGAGTATGGATGTAACTTATATTCTTTGTCTTTCAGCGATCACATATATTCCAGACAATTACAATTCCATCAGAGTCCCTTCTTAATGAGCTCCGCATAGTTGAGGTGTGTAGTGTATTCAGTATTTCCTACCTATTCCTTTGAGATATTGTGAGCGTAACCTTTTGATTTTTTATTTCTTGGTGAAGAATGCTGCATGTTTTTCTTGCACAATGTAAAACTTTAAATTCATTCTCTGGGTGTTGGTTTTTTTCTATGCTTTTCCCATGTACAGAAACAGAATATTATCTGGGATCTGATAACTGCATTAAAAATGTTCTGCCTGCTTGTTACTTTCATCTCTACGATTTTTTCTGGGATATATCAAGTGCCACATTGCTCTTCGTTACTGCATAGAAATCATGTTTTTTTTTTCCTTTCTCTGCAGGAGATGAAGAGATGCTGCGATGAGAAAAGGTTTGAACTTGTTTATCTGTTTGGTTGTTTGTCTGCATATGTTTTCGCAACACATATCTTGACCAAGTTTTCTTTTCCAATGGTCATTGATTTCCAGAGAAACATATGACCTCTTGAGGAAGTCAAGAGAGAAAGGGAAGTTGAGAGGTAGCAAGGGCGAGTGTTTTTCTTCTCACCAGCTGAAAGACGCTCGTGATGAATATGATGAGGAGACAAATGCCTTTGTATTTCGCATGAAATCTCTGAGGCAAGGTCAATCCCGTAGTCTTCTAACGCAGGCAGCTCGGCATCATGCTGCTCAGGTCTTATTCTGAAAAATGCTGTCTCATGCTCCCGTGATTTCATGATGAACTAGTATTGACGTTCTCTCTTTCATTCTTGAAAACAGTTAGCTTTCTTCAGAAAGGCTCTCAAATCTCTTGAGGCAATTGAACCGCATGTCAAGTTAGTTGCTCTAGAGCAACATATTGATTACAATTTCAGCGAACTTGAAGATGATAGGGATGATACTGATGAGGGTGGTGACTATGAGGACGCTGATGACTTTGAATCGGAGGATGAGAGTGAGTTGAGTTTTGACTGTGGACCAAATGCCCAGGCGGCAGATCTTCCTGCATCAAGAACCTCGATGGAGGTAAGTATTTAAGTTTAAGGACATTAAAGTAGGGAAACCTCCAAAAGTTCTTTCCGTGGAAGATCATGTTCAAATATAGCGGTTACTAGGAGAACATTGTAAAAGAAATTGAGTCTTAGTTTTTATCCTTATCATTTAATTCTATTAGCATGGTTTGCACTTAATCCAATTTTTAAATATATGGCTTGAAACCAAACTAAATATGAAACACATTCTGCAGGTGGACGACACAGATGTTACATTCCCTCAAGCTGTCACAACGGGTGCAGCAAAGGTAAACAACACAGTCTTGTTTCTCTATTGTGGTGCTTTCTTCTTCTCCTTAACCCTCTACCCCTCCCCTCCCCCATCCCATCACACCAACAAACAAGAACCAGTAGACCTGCTAATTAGTCTTTCTTTCTTGAATGCCGCCATCACCTTAAAAGAAACTCCTAATTAGGAATTATTAAACACGTGTACAGGAAAAACTAGAAAGAATTCCAAGTGCAAATCCTTTTGCATTTTCCAAAGGACTACGGGGAATTAGCAGATCAGGGCCTCTCCCACTTAACAAGAGATTTGATCCTGCTGAGCGACTTGCACAAATGCGGCAGTCACCCTCACAAAAGTTCAGCTCATATGTACTACCCACTCCACAGGAGACAAAGGCTTCAATTCTAAAACCTGATGACGATTTCCCTCAAGGTAAGCGGTCTAGCCCGAGTAATACCGCATCTGATCTTTGGCATTCGTCCCCTTTGCAAAGGAACAAGTATGAAAAGATTGTGGCAAATTTCTCTGGACCTATAATGGTTAATACACAGTCAGTTCTCAAAGAGAGCAATGATAACACAAGATCCAGTAGGTTACCGTCTCCAGTAGCAGAAGGCCTCTCCCCACCACGGCAAGATTCAGGGAGTACAACTGACTACAAAAAACCAAAGAGGCAAGCATTTTCAGGCCCATTAACAGGCAAGCCATTGCCGCATACGCCCTATTTATCTGCCAGCGGTCCTATATCCTCGAGGGGGTATTCTCAGCAATCTTCTGGGCCTCTCTTGCACAACACAATGCCTCGGCCAGCATCAACCCCTAAATTATCTTCATGGGTCTCCCCTACTTTCGTCTCATCACCCAAAATAAGTGAGCTTCATGAGCTTCCTAGGCCACCATCTCATTTGGGAAGACCTCCGCATCGTATTGCTCATTCTGGTCCCTTGGTGTCCAGAAGTTACCTTACTGCTACAAACAAAACAAGTACAACCGCGGGAACATCTGCACTTTCAGTGCCTTTGAAGACTGTTCCTCGTAGTTATTCCATCCCAACCAGAAGTCAAATGGAGGAAACATCGCATGCACCCAAGCCATTGGAAACTCCCGACAGTTTGAATATGGCCAAAGATAGTTCCAGCCCTGCTTCTTAGATTGTTCTTCAAGCCAGTGAAAGAGGAGGTAATTGAAAACTCTATATGGTATTCTTTAATATTTAGAAGAATCTGAATCTACCAGTGCATATCGATTGTTTGGTATTCCACAAGTATGGAAGTTCTTTAACTGTAAGTATGACTGTTTGGCACTCCAAAATTCAGTTTATTCATTTAAATTATTGCGGATACCACCATTAACACCATTATTGGTAATCTCATACCTATTAAGACCAAAGAAATATAAAACATGAACAAAGGTATTTCATTTATTCGTTGTTTTTCATGCTGTCAGAATACATAAGAAGTTGCAATCCATTGCTTAGGTTCTTTTGATGTCATCTCGAATGCGGTTTCCTATATCTGTAATGTTATGGAGACGATAATTTGCAAGATAGAGTTAGATAAGGTTTTCTAAGTTACGACCACTTGTGCCATGGTTGGAAAGCAAATCTGTCTTCGATGTTTTCATTTACACAGCTTTACTTGTCAAATTTATATCCTTCTTCTTGTACAAAATCTTAAGTTGGGAATTCAGTATGCATTCTCCTTTATCTCTTCGTTTTCATGTAAAAGAGACATGCATGCATTAGAAATTTAGTCGTCGCACTTTCAAGGTGATGCGTATTCATTCAGGATCAATTGCAATTTATACTTTTGAGTTTCTTTCCATTGACAGATATAGTTTGTGATGTTTAGCATGCCGTTGTTTTTCCAGGACTAAAGTTTAAGGTTGGTGGAATAGCTTCTGGAAGTAACTTTGTCTCCAGCTTCTGGGAGAGTATAATCTGTGAAGCTTTCAAGTCACCAGCTAAAGGAACTCTGAAAATTGTAAATATGCTTCTCCACACAACCCCCCACACACACACACACACACCACACACACACACACCATCACCACCACACACGCACACATATTGAGTTCTTTCTTAATAGCTTTAGTTGCAGACTAGAATATGTACATATCATCCAAAATTTTGTTCTATTCATCTGATAAATTTTGTAATTTACCAGAGGATTTCAGAATAAACTTCTATAGTTCTCTTTAGTCATGCTTCCAGTCATATATTATGACCATTCCTATTACCAACTTTTCAGTTTGTGGGTGGAGAACTTTCAGTTTTCTTTAACTACGAGTCAAACACTCAATCATTCGACTTTAATTGAGCAGTGGAGAAATTTCAGTTTGTTATATAGTTTATTCTTATCTAGGGGGGAAAACCTAGTAATTAGAAACTTTTGCATCAAATGCACCCTTAGCTTTAGCCTTTAGGTGAGAAAAAGGAAAATGTGGATCAAGAATCTCCACCCTATATATTCCTGCACCATTGTATAGGAACTTTACTACAATCGAGATTAATCACTTTTCGCAACAATTAAAAAATACGAGTCCGATGACCTCAAATATGTGATGTTTAGTACACGATTTTGTCTAAAGTTGACAAAAATTCCAGATTATTAATTGGTTGCAACAGTTGCAAAATTTAAGCCCGAAGACCCCAAATATGTGATGGCTACTACACGATTTTGTAAGACTTGACTAATATCGAGATTAATAATTGTTTGCAACAATAAAAAAATAACAGTCCGACGCCCCCAAATATGTGATAATTATTAATAAACGATTTTTTCAAAACTTGACAGAAATAGAAATTACTGACTTGTCACAATGGTTAAAATATCTGAGCTCGACAACCTAAATCAGTGATGGTTAGTACGCCATTTTGTAAGAACTTTACTAAAATCGAGATTAATAATTGTTCGCAACAGTTGAAAAATATGAGTCGAATACCCAAAATTCGGGATGGTTAGTACACAATTTTGTCAAAACTTGACAATAATCGAGATTATTCACCGGTCGCAACAATTGAAAATTTTGAGTCCGAATACGCAAAATTTGTGATGGTTATTACACGATTTTGTCCAAACTGGACAATAATCGATATTATTCACCGGTCGCAATAATTGAAAAAATCGAGTTTGAAGACCATAAATTCGTGATGGTTAGTACACGATTTTGTCAAAAACATGACAATAATCGCAACAATTAAAAAATTTGTGTCCGAAGACCCTAAATTGGTGATGGTTAGTACACGATTTTATCAAAACATGACAATAATCAAGATTATTCACCGGTCGCGACAGTTAAAAAATTTGAGTCATAAGACTATAATTTCGTGATGGTTAGTACACGATTTTGTCAAAACAAGACAATAATCGAGATTATTCACCGGTCTCAACAGTTAAAAAATTTGGGTCCGAAGAAACTAAATTAGTGATGATTACTACACGATTTTGTCAAAACTTGGCAATAATCGAGATTATTCACCAGTCGCAACAGTTGAAAAATTCGAGCATGAAGACCCTAAATTCATGATGATTAATACACGATTTTGTCAAAACATGACAATAATCGAGATTATTCACCAGTCGCAACAGTTGAAAATTTTGAGTCCGAAGATCCTAAATTCGTGATGGTTAGTACATGATTTTGTCACAACTTGACAATAATTGAGATTATTCACCTTTCGCAACATTTGAAAAATTCGAGCCAAATACCCAAAATTCGTAATGTACACGGTTTTGTCAAAATTTAATAATAATTGAAATTATTCACGGGGCGCAACAGTTGAAAAATTCGAGTTCGAAAACCCAAAATTCATTATGTGTAGTACACAATTTTGTTTAAATTTGATAATAATCGAAATTATTCAACGGTCGCAACAGTTGAAAATTTTGAGTCCGAATACCCAAATTTCGTGATGGTTAGGACAATATTTTGGTAAAACTTGATAAAAATCGAGATTATTCTCCGATCGCAACTGTTGAAAAATTCGAGTCCAAATAACTTAAATTCGTAATGGTTAATACACGATTTTGTAAAAACTTAGCAAGTATCGAGATTATTCACCTTTTGCAACAGTTGAAAAATTCGAGTCCTAATACCCGAAATTCGTGATAGTTAGTACACGGTTTTGTCAAAACTTGACAAAAATCGAGATTATCTACCGGTCGTAATAGTTGAAAAATTCGAGTCTGAAGACCATAAATTCATGATGGTTAGTACACGATTTTGTCTAAACATGACAATAGTCAAGATTATTTACCGGTCGCAACAGTCGAAAAATTTGAGTTCGAAGACCCTAAATCCGTGATGGTTAGTACACGATTATTTCAAAACTTGACACTAATCGAGATTATTCACTGGTCGCAATAGTTGAAAATTTTGAGTCCGTAAACACAAATTTCGGTATGGTTAGTACAAGATTTTATCAAAACTTGACAATAATCGAGATTAATCACCGGTCGCAACACTTGAAATTTTGAGTCCGAATACCCAAAATTCGTGATGGTGTTAGTACACGGTTTTGTCAAAATTTGACAATAATCGAGATTATTTACCGACGGCAACAGTTAAAAATTTCGAGTCCGAATACCCTAAATTCGTGATGGTTAGTACACGATTTTTGTCTAAACTTGACAATAATCGAGATTAATCACCGGTCGCAACAGTTGAAATTTTTTAGACTGAAGACTCTAAATTCGTAATGGTTAGTACACGATTTTGTAAAAACATGACAATAATCGAGATTATTCACCGGTCGCAACGCTTAAAAAATTCGAGTCCAAATAACCTAAATTCATAATGGTTAATACACGATTTTATCAAAACTTAGCAATTATTGAGATAATTCACCTTTCGCTACAGTTGAAAAATTCGAGTCCGAATACCCAAAATACGTGATGGTACGGTTATTTCAAAACTTGACAATAATCGAGATTATTCACTAGTCGCAATAGTTGAAACATTTGAGTCCGAATACCCAAAATTCGCGATGGTTAGTACAAGATTTTGTCAAAACATGACAATAATTGAGATTATTCACCGGTCGCAACAGTTGAAAATTTTGAGTCCGAATACCCTAAATTTATTATGGTTAGTACACGATTATTTCAAACTTGACAATAATTGAGATTATTAACTGGTCGCAATAGTTGAAAATTTTGAGTCCGAATACCCAAAATTCGTGATGGTTATAGTATAAGATTTTGTCTAAACCTGACAATAATCGAAATTATTCACCAGTCGCAAAAGTTGAAAATTTTGGGTCTGAATACCCACAATTCGTGATGGTTAGTACAATGTTTTGTCAAAATTTTACAATAATCGAGATTATTTTTCGGTCGCAACAGTTGAAAATTTTGAGCAATAATTCATGATGTAGTACACGTTTTTGTCAAAACTTGACAATTGTGACGCCCCGTCCCTCTCGGGTCGGGTACGCCGCGTGCCTCTCGGCACTGGGTTCTATCTTTTACAATATAAATTACAAGTGGATAAATTTTTTTCTAAACTATTATATGGCTCCTACGTTGACTTCGGTCTTTGACTGAATTCCAATGTACGGATTTCTAATCCCAAGCTTTCGTTGCGCACTCTGATACCAAAATCTTCTAATCTGGGTCTCTATCTAGCGTTGACTCAATTCTTTGTCTTGGTTCAACTCTACACCTCAGAATGTTCTTGTTCTATCCCCTCAATCCTGCAAGAACTAAAACAGAAAACAGAGAAATGGTGAGCTATAAATAGCCCAGTGAGTCCCCAGTGAAGTGTGTGATAGTGATTTTGAAACTCATTTTATTTCGCAAACATTTTTATTTTGAAGACACGGAGAAACTTCCTTTATTTATAAATACTTTTCCTTTTCCAAAATCATTTTATTTTAGAAAACATTTTCTTTATCTTTTTCCAAAATTATTTAGAAATTATTTAGTTTTAGAAAAACACTTGCGTTAACTGGAATGCTCTTTCTTTTCAAGTTCAGAAATATCCACCGGAATAAGAAGACCATTCCGGGTAAAGAGAAATATCCACCGGAATAAGAAGACCATTCCGGGTATCAGATTCAGAAATAAAAGAGTGCATGACCGGCCAAGTCAATAGCTCTTTAGTCAGTACCAGCCTCACACCAGACATAATTATGATTTTCAACCTTATCCCCACTTCATAATTATTCCACAAACTGGGGTACCGCCAGTTTGGTACATACTAACCGCCCTTGAGTTAAACCTCCTAACCTGGAGACGTGTCAGCAGTTACGATTTCCACACGGGGTAATGCATGGTATACAGTCAGTCGTTGCTTTCCCTGCCCCTAACGTTTCCACACGGTATTGGGATCCCAAGAGGTAAACAGAGTTTCCCCAACCAAAGGTTCGAGATGCCCTTGTACGGGTGACCAGCCTCGTACCAGTGCAGACCCCCAATGGTTGGTTGAGGGGCTACCATATTTGTGCAACGTAAGCGCCCTCTTCAATCATATCAGAATTCTAGTAACATTCCAGAGTTACTGTTTATATATTTTCCACAAATACTTTTCAGAAATATTTTCCAGCATTTTATTTTAGAAATATCGTAACTTTGCATTTATAAACAATTTCCATAAAACACATTTATAAAACCAAGTTCTCCGGTTTTGAGAGGGAACTCACCTTAGCCTCTTCGTTCGTACTTTCTTCCGGGTCTTGTACCTATTTTGAAAATACCAATTCTTTAGGAAATACTTATGAAATTAAAGGCATGCAAGCCTTAATATGTCTAGACTAAGTTTCTAGGCTTCTGGGGTCTTTTGGGTAAATTTCTAAAGTTTAGGGACTAAACTGTAAATATTTATCCTACGACATTTCTACGCTTTTGAAGACCTAATTATATCATATATGCTATTATTAGTCTTATAAATCTTCCAGATATAGTTCATAAGTTTAAACAGGCCTTAAAAGTGAAATATAAAACTATAAGGACTAAAATGTAATTTCTAAAAGTTATATCAGATTCCAAATAGGTTTAATTATTCTCAGAATTATTTTCTTTTATCTTTCTGGTCTAATTTGAATATTAAAATATAGAGTAAACCATTTAAGATTTGTTCATTATTTTATAGGACTTATGTGCTAATATTTTAATTACTCATTTAGTCCTGGGTATATAAACTCTCTTAAGAGAATTCTAAACCTAATATTTCATTTCCTCTTCTTCTCCACAAGGGAGAGGTGCCACCTCCCTTCTCCCCTCTTTGCCTCCGCCGATCCGCGGCTCACCGCCGCCGCCGTCCTTCTCTTCTTCTTCCCTTCTTTTCTCCTCTCCTTCTCTTTATTTTTCTCTTCTCTTTCTTTTTAGTATTTCTTTTCTTCTAGTTTTTGTCATGTCCCGCCTTAATTAACACAATGACCCCAACCTCAGCAAATCAAATGAATACAAATAAACTAAATAGAGAGCCAAAGCAGTTGCATACCATTTCTACTCATATGAAAATGGATAAGGAAATCAACAGCTAAGGACATTAACAACAAAGCAGGAATCCAACTTCAACACTTGCGATATCCCCACACTCAGAAACACACTCACAAAATCAGATAAACAACCTAAGGGCATCTAATTGGTCAAAGACCCAAGCAATTCAATGACAGAGTGTATATGCAGTAATATATGTATATATCAAGTGAACCAAGTTTCCTTTACATATACTACTAATTAACTATCCAAACTGTTAATTTCAACTAAGAACTAATTACAGTTGAATCTAACAAACTGACATAGTATCTAAGATGGAAATAGGAAGCAAACTCTGTAGCGAGTGCAATCTCCACTTCAGACCAATCAGCATCAATCTGAGGTAGCAAAGCCACAAGCTAATTAGTAACCAGAAATGGGGAGGATAATAGAGAGAATTAGAGTCCAATAGAGGGAGGGAAAGGTGATAAGAATGAAGGAAATAACTCACAAGGAGGAAGAAGATGGCAATGCCAACTTTGGGATAATTTCTGATAATAATTGTCTCCATTTCTGCTGCAAACTTTCCTTTAAATATGTAGGGTTTGAATCCCCAAAATGATCCTTCCCCTCCAGCTCAGCTTGTACTGTCATTCCTCTGAAATCAACAGCACACATTGAAGATGCCTTCTCAGCAAATCCTTGATTCCAGCTCCTCGGATCAGCTCATCAATCTCGGCTCAGCTCAGCCTTCCTTTCCTATTTTATCTATTCAAGTAAAAGTAGTAAAAATACTCTTGATGTCGTTTGGCTTAAAACGATGTCGCTTAACTAAAGATAAAATAAGCCAATCAAAACATTTCCCTCTCCCACTTGCTTATGAATTCAATTGATTCCCCCTCTCACACCCACCAATCCTGACAGTTTTCTCCTTTCTCTTTTCAGGCGGGTTTGTAGCCCCGCCACCGCTGTCCGCCGATCTTCCGCCGCAGCTCCGCCATCGTCACCGGTAAGTCCTATTTCCTTTATTTTCCCTTAAATTACTAAATATGTAAATCTAGTTTAATGTTCTAAAACTCTTTATTGTATTATCTCTTAGTTTTCTATTTGTTTTCTTCTCCGTTTTGCGGCTACAGCCTCTGCTGCCTCCACCAGTCCGGCCGGTCAACGGTCCTCCGGCTCCGGCGAGGTAACCCTTTTCTTTTCCTTTTTGTTTTCTTTCTATTTTTCCTATATTTTGTTTTCATTAATTTCTATTATTGCTATCCTTATTCTTACCCTAATCATTTATCACTATTATCTTTGAATTTCTGATTATGTATCTCCCTAACTACTATTATTTAATATTTTCTGTTTTCTGAAATTATTATTGTTAATATTTATAATTATTACGTTGTTATTCTCTTATTTCAGATTATGTTTTCCCTTATTTTCTTTTTACTGTTACTGTTATTATTACTTTTCTTTATCTTACTATCCTTTTTCTTCTGCCGCTGCCTATGGTCTTTTCCGGCGAGTTTAATCCGGCCAGCCTTGATTTTCTTGGGGATATCTATTATAACTTTTATTTATTATTTGAGACCTACACAACTTACTCTTATATTTTCAGAAAGTAGAACCTAATCTAAAGAATATGTTTAAAGGTTACAGGTAATCTAACTCTTCATCAATTCCTTTTTATTTTGTTACTGTAATTACTATTAATATTATCACTATTGTTTTCATAATTCTTGTTACTACTGCTGCTTTTCTTTCTTTCATTGTTACTGTGATTCTTATTACTATCCTTCTTATAATTATTTGTCACTGGCACAGTGAGTATATACTGAATATGAAAATAGATGAAATAAATATGTATGAATTAACAAGTGGTTCCAATTCTAATATTGAAACGCTCTTGTTCGCTTTCCAATATTAGAACTGGATATTTCTATTTGCTTAGTGTCTACTTAATTTTTAATATAATGCAAAATATATGTTTCTCTTTTCTAGTCTAGGATCAATTAAGAATTTAGACTTATATTCATCTGGTTCACCCGTCTTAACCGGCACAAAGTCCAATTAGAAAAAGTCTCCACCAGTGGGGTGGGTCACGGAGTGTAGGACAGTCTTAGAGAATATAATTCAATTTTTTCATGAGCCCGATTAACCTAAATTCGTTTATTGTGCAGGATCAAAATAACAGATTGAAGAAGTACCTGTTTGGACCTGATTCTTTGCTTGTAATACTTGTAATGAAAGTAGTTGGTAGTAGTATATGTAGGGTAGTATAGCTTTGGTTTTCTGATGAAAGTATTCACAGAAGATCCAATATTAGGTGACTGTGAATAATTCAGAGCATATTAACCAAAGACTATAGACTTGGAGAGAGTTTTGGTGTAGGGGGTTTAGAGAGAATTTCCCTTTGTAAGGAGGAAAGGTGCAAGTAAAATGAGAGGCCAAGGGCCTCTATTTATAGTAGTAGGAAGGTCCTTGGTGGCAATTCCTTGATTTTGTAAGGACCTTGTATGTAAATAAATTTCCTATGTAAATAACATATAATTCAGGGACTTTTAATACAATTATTTTTTATTGGATAAGTATGACTTTATTTCCTTTTCTTTTATTTCTTAATTATCGAATTACTATTATGCCCTTGTCTTTTAATAAAATTACCAATTTATTGTTTGGACCATTTTACCCTTACTATTTAATTAAAAAGACACTTTTAACCTTATCAAGTGAAAAATTAATATAATACTAATTTTTAAATTGGTACTTGAAATTTCGGGTCGTTACAACAATAATCAAGATTATTCACCGGTCGTAACAGTTGAAAAATTCGAGTCTGAATACCCAAAATTCGTTATGGTTAGTACACGGCTTTGTCAAAATTTGACAATAATCGAGATTATTCACCGGTCGCAACAGTTGAAAATTTTGAATGCGAATACCCATAACTCATGATGGTTAGTACACGATTTTGTCAAAATTTGACAATAATCGAGATTATTCACTTACAGTTCAAACATTTGTGTCCAAAGACCCTAAATTCGTGATGTAACGTACACGGTTATTTGAAAACTTGACAATAATCGAGATTATTCACCGTCGCAACAGTTGAAAAAATTTAGTCCGAAGACCCTAAATTCGTGGTACAAGATTATTTCAAAACTTGACAATAATCGAGATTATTCACTTGGGTTGCAATAGCTGAAAATTTTGGTCCGAATACCCAAAATTCGTGATGGTTGGTACAAGATTTTGTCAAAACTTGACAATAATCGAGATTATTCATCGGTCGCAACAGTTAATAATTTTGAGTCTGAATACCCAAAATTCGTGATGGTTAGTACACGGTTTTGTCAAAATTTGACAATAATCGAGATTATTCACTGGTCGCAACAGTTGAAAAATTCGTGTCCGAAAACCCAAAATTTATTATGGTTAGTGCACGATTTTGCCAAAACTTGACAATAAAAGAGATTATTCACCGACCGCAACAGTTAAAAAAAAATTCGAGTCTGAATACCCTAAATTCGTAATGGTTAGTACACGTTTTTTGTCTAAACTTGACAATAATCGAGATTATTGACCAACAGTTCAAAAATTTGTGTCCGAAGACCCTAAATTCGTGATGTAACGTACACGATTATTTCAAAACTTGACAATAATCGAGATAATTCACTGTCGCAACAGTTGAAAATTTTGAGTGTGAATACCCAAAATTCGTGATGTAACATACACGGTTTTGTCAAAATTTGACAATAATCGAAAATTTTGAGTACGAATACCCATAATTCATGATGGTTAGTACACGATTTTGTCAAAACTTGACAATAATTGAGATTATTCACCACCAACAGTTCAAAAATTTGTGTCTGAATACCCTAAATTCGTGATGTGACATACACGATTATTTCAAATCTTGACAATAATAGAGATTATTCACCGTCGCAACAGTTGAAAAATTTGAGTCCGAAGACCCTAAATTCGTGATGGTTAGTATACGATTATTTCAAAACCTGACAATAATCGAGATTATTCTCCGGTCGCAACAGTTAAAAAATCCAAATAACCTAAATTCGTGATAGTTAGTACATGATTTTGTAAAAACTTGACAATAATCGAGATTATTCATTGGTCGCAACAATTAAAAAATTTGAGTCCGAAGACCCTAAATTCATGATGAACGTACACGATTTTGTCACAACTTGACAATAATCGAGAATATTCATATTTCGCAACAGTTGAAAAATTCGAGACCAAACACCCAAAATTTGTAATGGTTAGTACACGGTTTTGTCGAAACAAGACAATAATCATGATTATTCATTGGTCGAACAGTTGAAAAATTCGTGTCCGAAAATTCAAAATTTATGATGGTTAGTACACAATTTTATCAAAACTTGACAATAATCGAGATTATTCACCGGTCGTAACAGTTGAAAAAATTAAGTCCGAATACCCAAAAATCGTGATGGTAACGCATACGATTTTGTCAAAACTTGACAATAATTGAGATTATTTACCGGTTTCAACAGTTTCAAATTTTGAGTCTGATGACTCTAAATTCGTGATGGTTAGTACAATGTTTTGTCAAAACTTGTCAATAATCGAGATTACTCAACCGGTCGCAACAGTTGAAAATTTTGAGTTCGAAGACCCTAAATTCATGATGGTTAGTACACTATTTTGTCAAAAACTTGACAATAATCGAGATTATTCACTGGTCGCAATAGTTGAAAATTTTGAGTCCGAATACCTAAAATTCGTGATGGTTATTACAATATTTTGTCAAAACTTGATAAAATTGAGATTATTCAATTGTCGCAACAGTTAAAAATTTTAAGTTCGAATACCCTAAATTCGTGATGGTTAGTAATAAATAATTTATTTTACTAATTGCAATCTTTCTTTTTTTTTGGTCAAAACTAATTACAATCTTTGCGCCACTACAACAAAAACAGTCTTTTGCGACGTTTTTGTACCGACGTTTTTTTCAAACGTCGCTTAAAATAAAAAAAGAGTACGTTAATGCAACACTTTTTGCAAACGTCGCTACATTTGGATTTTATATGACGTTTCTTAGTGACGGTTATAGCAATTGTTGTTAATACCGACGTTTTGATATTGATTAGCGACATTTACATTAAACGTTGTTATAAATTATTACTTTTTGTGACTCATATAGCGACATTTATATACTATGTCGTTAGATCTTCTGATTTTTCAGACAAACGACGCTATATTTGAATTTTATACGACGTTTAATAGCGTCGGTTGATAAAATCGACATTTTGATGTTAGTTAGCGACATGTACATTAATTGTTGTTATAAATTGTTACTTTTTGGAACACATATAACGACATTTATATAAAACGTTGTTAAATCATGTGACATTTCAAACAAACGTCGCTATATTTGGATTTTATACTACAAATATAGTAATTCTTATTCTTACCGACAATTTCATGTTAGTTAGTGACATTAAATTGCATATAGTTATAAATTTTTACTTTTTGCGACTAATATATCGACATTTATATACTATATCGTTAAATCTTGTGACATTTCCAGACAAACACAAATATAGAGATTATGTTTCTGAAATATATTTTTTAAAGAAACATTAAAGACATAAATTATAAATTTTTTAATGAGAGTGTATTAATTTTAATTTGATTCACAAAAATAAATTAAAAAACAGAAAGAAATTAAAATAAGTAAGTGTACAATTCCAAAATTCCATTATAATAAATATAATAAGAGGAGAAATAAATAACAAATGATGAATTAGCTCAGCGGCACATTGCATGACATACATGCAGGAGGTCGCGGGTTCGATTCCCATCCCTTTGAGTAAGGGGAAATTTATTCTACATTATTCAGAGGTAGCTAGAGTCGACGGCTCGGTTTGGGTTGTCTAGGCTCCGGATCCGGCTCCGATTATTCAAATGTGGCTAGACTCGACGGCTCGGCTTGTCTAGGCTCCGACTCCGGCTCGAGTCTGCCAGTCTAGTTTCAAAATTTACGAATGTCGGAATAACTATTTATTCACGGTATTTACAAACGTCGCAATATGTGACCTGTTGCGATTATTTACAAATGTCGGCAAAAATATCTTTTGAAACACTTAAAAATGACGCAATAAACGTCGTAATAGATAGGTACCGGCGCTTGTAACAAATGTCGTAAAAAATCATAACGACACAGGCAAATGCGACGTTTAAGTTTGACATTTGCAATAAATGTTGGTATAGATCTATAACGACGTTTATTTGCCTTATTGCGACATATGACAAACGCGGCAATAGACATTTTTTACTGTAGTGCGCCTAACTAGTCAAGAGCAGTACATATGCCCTTCGAGAGAGAGAGAGAGACAGAGAGAGAGAGAGGGTAGCTCTAATTATTAGATATCTTGTTTTTCATTTCAGTCCAAGAGTGGATGGAAATAGAGAAAAAAGTAAACTAGCTTTAATGATTTTTTTAAATTGATTAAATTATTTTTATTTTAAAATACTTATATATTAACACAAAATATGATCGACTTTGTAAACAAATAGTTTATTTTTAATTATATTTGTCGATCTCAACGATAAAACATCTTCTAATAGGGAATCATAATAAGAACATGATGATATTGAATATCGTAATTAAATTGCAAAACTACACTCTAGACATCATCATGAAGATGCATCTTTTAATTTTTCACCTTGGTTAAAAAATAACACAAAGGCTTCGTTAAAAAGTTGATCTCCTTATTTACTGCGCTTTGTAGCAGCTTTTGGGTCTTGAATTACTGTTGTAGTGATAAATTCTGCATATAGAAAAGTGCACCAAAGAGAGAGGAGATATTAGATAATTGCAATTTTTGCCTAGCTTGATGGTAAATCAATAATATTTATTCAATAATATACCAGTTTCTTTGGTGGCGCGAATGGTCCCTGCCAAATGATTATTTGACACATTTCTGAAATGATTATGGAAAATCAATAAGTAATTATATGGCATCGAGGAGTGAGATCAATTTCAACAGTATGACTCATAAAACTTGCAATATTTATAACTAATTACTTAGTAATCGTACTTGGTCACTCTGGGATAAAGCCAAAGCACAAGACCATAATGCTACCCTATGTTTATGGCCCAAAACACAATTCATTATTCGAAAACTGATTTTACAGTGTCAAAATGAACATCTCGAGATAACTACGAAAATTTAAATATTCATACATATATATATCATTCAGTAATCTCAGTCAATTCAAATACCGGACACAAGAATATCACAACAGCTTTAAGTGCGGTTGACTTACAAACTCAGCAAACTCCCATGGTTGATAAGCTGGATGATTGTGTCCGGTAAACTCCCGGACAACTTGTTGCTGTCCAATCTCCTGAAAATCAAAACCTCAACATTATAATAAAAAAAATCAAGTATTTTTTTAGGTACATAATAATGATTAAAATTTTGGAGGAACACTTGCAATGAAATTTTTAAATAAAATAAAATAAAATAAAATTTTCCTATAGAAAATTGAACACGCAAAAAGACTTACAGAAATCTCAAGGACCTCAAATTGCCAAATTGTATGGGAATTACGCCAGTGAATTGATTATGGTCGAGGCCCAAGACTATGAGTTTGGTGAGATTAGCCATTTCCACTGGAATAGCCCCACTGAGGTTATTCCCATGGACATACCTACCAGATCATAACATAACTCTTAGGTGATCGGACAAGAAAAATAAATTGTACGACTTCGGATATCATTATTTAGTCCCATGAACTTTTTTTAACGCACTTATGTTACTACATTCGGACCAACTTCAGTACTAAAAGATATCCTATCACTATATTACTCATACTCTTCGCTTATACATGTCGTACCCAGTGGCGGATCCTGGACTTGAGGTCAGTGGTGTCACTCGCCGATTTACCTTATTTGTGTGGGGTCACTTATGACCCGGTGACGGCATGCTACATGGTCGTTACCCACGTCGACACGGCACAACATGAGTATAAGTATAAGATACTTACCGAATCTGGTCAACACCGATCAGACACTTTGTTTTAAATATTTAAATATCCGACGTCTAAATATATATATACTCGTACCTGGCACATAAATAAATACATGTACCCGACATTCGTACACAAATCCGGATAAGATGGGAATATCGGAGTAATAGAGAAGTTGAATTAGTGTTCTTACAAGTATTGGAGATTGGGCAATTGTCCCAGCTGGGGAATAAGTGTACCCGTTAGGTTTGCTGCCCCAAGGTCCCTACATTAGGCCAAATCAATTCTTGAGGATACTGAGATGGAAATTTTTGTTATAGATCCAGTCTATATATATTTCTACACATGAATTTTGTATTTTTAAAATTTACCAATGTCTAATAAACAATTGAGAAATATATAAATTTTGAATCACGAGATTCGTTAGACCGATCTATGACAGAAATATTTGATTTGTGACAAAGGTACTAGGAAAAGGGAGTTAGAGTCTTACACTCTAGTTACACTGTCTTGGATATTGCAAGTAATATGGAACCAAGTACAAGGATTAACCAGGGTTGGATCCCAGCTCTGGAGGACATTATTAGGATCACTCAAAAGGGTTTTCCATGTATTAAGAACATCAACTGAGGAAATCATTAAAAGAACGTGATTTTCATGGAAGAAATATTGAAGAAAAAAAAAGATAAAATATTTCATGAATTATACTATGTAAAAAAAAATAGATTCAGATACCTTCAACGTTGGAATCTGCAACATTAACAATGGAAAGTACAAAAACAAGAATAGCAAGAGCTATGGTCTTCATCGTAAGGGTGCTCGTGATAAAGCGTTATTCCGAGAAGAAAAAAAAAGAATAGGAAATTAAGAAGCAAATATTGATCTGAATTTATTGTCTATGTTTAATGTTGGCTGTGGTTGTGGTTGTTCAACAAATTTAATGCCAAATATATAGCGGCAGCATGGAAATTTGCTGGATGTTATTAGTCAAGTTTTCTATTTTTACTTTTCAAAGTCCTCTCTATCACTTTATAAAATTATTTTAGTTTTTCAACAGAGCTTAATATTTAAAACTGATAATGAGCACAGAAATGAATAAAAATAAAAAGTACTGTTTAAGGATGGATATAGGACAGCCGCGTTTTGAAAATTCATCTGTTTTAGATAGCACACGAAAGTTAAATCTTAGAACCATTTTTGTGGGACTGGTCTCACAACCCCTCACATTAATTAAGAGAAGTCTACCTACAAATGTTGGTTCCGTTCAATTCATGTGAATGAGTTGTGTGGCGAATCTTACAAGTACGGTCTGGAGTGACCCTTGTAGAGGAAGCTCACTCTTATGGCCTAGTCCGAGGAATAAAGTACCAGGACTTGGTCTGTTTCTAGACGTTGAACAGAGCCATTCAATATTTGACAATTTCAATTTATTAGTATACATTACAAGATAAGATGCCCACCTTATTATTCAGAGTACCAGACTCTTATCACTACAACTAGGCAATTGCATCCTTTAAATGGATTTGTAATATTGACAAAGTCTCCATCATTGTATGATCCACCATTGACTGATTGCCGTCTAACATTTTCTTTTTTAAAAGGAAAAAATTATCAATATGAAGAGCGGATTATCAAATTCATTGTTCCGAGTCAGAAGTCCAACTACGTCAAACTTTAATTTGCATTCCATGTTTCCTTACACCAACAAACTCAGTTTGCATCGGTCCAAATCCTCCCACCCTTCATCTACCTTTATTTTATCGTGTTGTCAATTGTGAATTACACGTTTAAAAGTATCCTAAGCTATTGACATGTAAGAAATCCCCACTAAAATCATTAAAAAGAAAGGGGAAAAAAATTATAAGTTCACACTAAAAATTATTAGCGTGTAGTACTTTTTTTTGTTCGAAATTAAATATCTATTTTTCTTAATTATTTGTATAGAAAATAGACATTCAATTTTTAGCAGCATCGGGCATGCTATTACCCTTCATAGCTAGAGGCATACAATCTTAAAGCCCATATTGCACTACTGCACTAGATTGGTTAAAATGTACAAGTCTACAAGACCACCAGCCCAAACTAGAGATAATGTCACTTGACTAATACAAATAATGTCGATTGGTGATAAAGTCTGACAATAACTTTCAGCATGGACGGTTAGTTGGCAAATCCAATCCCTTAAATTTAACTGGAAGATTCTCGAGTATATTAAGCACTGGAGAAAAAGTCAAACTCCCCTCGATTTCTATTGAAAGTGACGCATCGGCCAACCAACTTCCTCGTTAGAACAACGATGATCAACTCTTATTGGCTTCATAACACAATATCCAGTTCTTGAACAAGAACCCCTCATTCCTTCCTCCTTTCCGACCCAATCATTCCTACGAACCACTAACCTCTCGTTCTCTTCTATCGACGTAGGATTTCTGGGTCCGCCTCTACTCCCGAGATGTTGTCTCTTTGTAGCAGCACTTAGCCCACTTCTGTCCAAGCGTCTATGGTATCTCCCCGCGGGTACTGGCATGGCTTCGAGCCCCATCAGTTTCCCCACCACCCCAGGTCTACACCACACCACATTCTCCCCTCCTAATGTCGCCGGCAACTGTCTGATCCTCCACGCCGCTTCTAAATCCGAATCATTATTCCGGAATCCTTTCCTTAATCCCGGGTTTTTGTTGTTGGTAGTATTCCGAAATGAAGATCTATACATTGCATCTTTTCCGTCAAGAGAAAACCTAGGATACTGATTCAAAGCGTTTCTTGCACTTCTTAGAATGTCTGAACTATTAACACACGACATTCTATGTCGAATTTCCCCGTATGACTCGTCGAGGTTTGCTCTTCGTGCTGCTTTCTCTTCCAGCTCTAATTGCAAGATCATATCCTCTAAAGTGGGTTGGCTTTCCCTTAAAGGGGAAGAACTAAGCATTGATCTTGCCCCGGTGTAGGTTGAACCCTGCTCGTTCCTCTGGTGGTTGATTGTGGAAGTCGAATCATCGCCATTGCAGGAGTTTCTAAAGCCTTTCTTCATCTTCGCTCCAAGGGCGTTCTTGAGGAGAAAGAAGGAAAGATCCTTCATCTTTCTTCAGCAGCGATTCTTGGAGAACCCGAAATGTTGAAGGAGCTTAAAAATGGCTGCAACGTCGATTAAAGCAGTAGAAAGAAACATATTTGCGTGAAGGGAATCAATGGGGGGAGCGGTGAGCTTTAGTTAGATATGGTTTTGAATGCTTTCACGTGAAAGTAGAGAGGGCTTCACGAGTTTGGCATTCTGGAGTTACCTCCCAAGCCTATGAATTTAAAGGATAAACGTTACATACAATTTTCGTGTCACGTTTTAGATTTCAGATTTAGTCTCACATCTCATCTCATAAACTATTTAGTATTTGCAAAATCAAAGACGAAAATCCAAAACTCGAACTGCGTCAAATTTCCGCCGTAGTTGGATTTGACAATAGGAACTAAATTTCACGCTCTAAAAGTTGCATCTCATAAGAACTGCAATAATTAATGGCCATGAATGATATGCAGAAATCTGAAGGATTCATAAGAGGCTTGTCTACGACAGCAACTAGAACCAAAATTTGATACAGAATTGTACTATAGATGAACCTCAGCCCCAGCCTCTTCAATGAATTCGTTCTGCTAGCACCCTGGAATCATTTCAATGGGGACCGGAGAGTGAAGACAAGGGTTTATTTTCTGAATCAACAACGAGGGTGACTTTGAGTTGTTCTATCCAGAAAGGGGGTGCGATCCAGGCTTCTGATGAACTCCCTTGATGAAGATGTCGGGAGATGCACCGGACAGTTTGGTCTCGGTGGATGTGGTGATGGAAAGAGAAGGTGAAAACGGGAATTTCAATGGAAAAAGATGATACTACTACACTACATAGATATGCCATGGCAAGGACGCGTATCAGAACTGCAAAACGTACACACTCCAGGCCATTAACGTAGAGACAGAGATTGTGAGATCAAAAGCAAATGACACGGTGGAAGTAACACTGCTACATGAGATTATACATTTTCTAGGTAGGAATGCAAGATAGTATTTACATACACAACAGACTGATACTAACGCTCAGTAAATCACTCACCACCACATTATCCATCTGGGGTGTCACTGGCCTTGACAAAACGACCCTTAACTCTCTTTCTAGTGTCGGCTCTTGCTTTCCTTGATTCATATCGAATGTGCTTATCATATCTGGTAACAAAAAAATGACAAATTTTCAGTAAAGAAGACTATTGTTGCTCGTGTCCTTGACAGATAATAAGCAAGAGATATATTACCTTCTTGTTTTCTTTTTCTCCTTGTAGCGTTGCATGGCATTTCCTCTGTTCTTTGCCAGCAGCTCCATATCGGCCTGGGTTATCATAGCTGTGGTGTTTTCGCTCTTCACCAGAACACTTTGGTCCATAAGTTGGTAATCTTTCAAAACGCCATAGCTTTTGCGTTTACCATTAATACCAGAGCCTGATGTTGGTTTTCCTGCTGGTAAATTGTTTCTCTCAGATGTTGCCAGCCCCTGGCTTCCTGATGGATTATTGGAGTTCTGCAATTCATTGGATCAAAACTTTTCAGCTCCAAGGACAACCGAGTATTCCATCAGATGAAAACGAGCATATAGGGAAATAAACTAAATATAAGTATTCCTTAAGCAAACCGAAAAGGTTCATCTTTTAGTTTTTGAAGCAAGTAAAATCACTTACATTAAATCCTACCATATCCCCACGTCCAATTGAGCCGTTCAATCCAGTGATTTCCACTCCTCTTGGCAAGGATGCTTCCTTAATAAGTTCACCGTAACTTTTCATCATATATCCTACATCACTGGTACCGTATTCCAGAGAATCCGATTCATCATGACCCCTCAACTGTCCTAGATTAAAATCCCATATCTGCAAAAGTAAATTCGGGATAGTTATAAGAACAGCACAAACTCACAAATCCCTAATGGTGCAGAAGAACAGAAATAGCATTTCGAATAAAAAGCAGTCTCAAGAACAAGTTATTGCAACAATGTAGTATAATTCGGTATTTATTGAATCTCACAAGATGAAAAAAATGCATAATCTTTAAGCAAGCTATCTATAAAGCAAAAAAAAAAAAGGTCTAAATTATTAGGCTTATGAAAAAGATTACTTAAAGGGGAAGAACAAATACCTGAGTAGCCTGATCAGATGGATTGCTGTTCCATAACATATTCCCTTCAACCATCCGATCATTCTCCTTCCCATTAGCCGCCGGAGTCTGCATCAGCAGCAAAGACATAAACGGGGAATTCTGATTCAGAATGCCGGAAACCCCTTCACCTCCACCACCACCACCTTCCTCATTTCCGCCGCCACTCCCATTTGGTGTATCTGGTCCTAGATCGTCACCACCTCCGGCGCCACAACTACTACCTCCACCACCATCCACCAAATCCCTCTCTAATAACCTCACAAGCTGCTTCATTATCACCTGCTTCTGCTTCCCGCAATTAGGGATCTGGCATTGCTTCTTCATCATCATCAATTCTTCTCCACAATTCGAATAATTAACACCGCTAGGATTATAATTATTCGGCACAATTAAGTCGGCCATCCAAGAATCCAACAACCCACTCCCCCAATTCGAACCCAAATTTGCTTCCGGCAACAAATTGGGCTTTTTCTTATCCTCAATTTCCAATCCCCAAGCTGAAGCCAACTCAATAGCAGAAGGACACCCCGAAAACCCATCAACAGGGTTACGATCGTGAGTGGCTGAGACAGAGCAGCTTCCATGAGCATCCCAATCACAGTCCTGACAAAGTACTAGGTTGTCGGTGGCACATCTGACGGAAACCGGCTCGGAGCCGCAATTATCACAGAGCTGCGACCGGGGATGCTTTTTAGAGAGGGCGTTGGCGGAATGAACATGGTGATCACAGAGCAAACAGAGCTTGGCTGAGTCGGCTCGGCAGTAAAGAATAGCTACTTGCTCATTGCAGAAATCGCAGGGAACACTTCCCCTGCTCGCCATTTGTAGCCGTAAATTGAAACCTAAAGCTTGATTGTTTTTTCCTGTAGATGATAAAATAGAAATGAAGAAAGTGTTAGGCCAACCAAATTAAACGTGGAAATAGTACGTCTTCCCACCTTCAAAATTTGACATGTGCCAATTTTTTTATATTTTATATACACATGGCAAATTGAATGATTGATAGACACATACGGAGATAAACGATTTTTTCTCAAATTAAACACATAATATGAAGAATACCGGAATTTAACGTGATTTAGTATGTATTAAAAAGTAAAATAACGTACAAAAGAAAATCAAAATAAAAATTTAACGTGATTCGATCTCTTAATAGAGTTACCTTGACAGTTCTAGAAAAGGGAAAAACTAACTAAGAATTAGCAGAGAAGGTTTGGAATTTTTGAGGAAAATGGGGTAAGAAGTTGGGAATTTTTGTTGTTTGTTGGAGAAAGAGAGGGAGACTAAAAGAATAGTAGTGAGAGAGATGAAGAAGGTGATGATATTTTTGATGTATTGATGGGAAGTGCTATTGGCAAAAGTATTATTTTAATATAAATGGGGCCAGATTTTGTAAAATATCTATACTTTTTGCTGAGTTGGCATTTTCATCCTCACTAATTTTAGTTTTAAATTTTGTTAGATCATCTCAATTTTAAATTTGCAAAATTAGTAGTAACATTTTATTTTATTACGTATTTCACCCTGACTAATTTAATAAAGAATTGTAGGATAAGCATGTAAAGTCAACGGAGATTTTCTGTAAAACTTCATGTGATATTCCACGTCTAGAATTATCGATTTATCCCTTGAGTTTATCCATTTTTATTTAGGTTATATGAATTAAAAAAAATTATGTAAATAAAGTGTCACAAAGATCTAAATCATGGCAGATTTTGGATGACTCAAACTCGAAACTTCGTCCTCTATATATTATGAGAGAACAGAATTGCACCACTATTAGAGACGAGCCAGAAATTTGGTGTTGCGGGTGTGAAACTGCAAAAGTATGTCGAACTACATATAAAAACGGCAAAAAAAATCTTGGGGGTGAAACTAATAAAATATTCCAAACTACATATAAAATTTAGTATATCTAGTTGTATTTTTTAAAATCTCTGAGCGACTGTCCCACCCCTGTCTTCGTCCCTGACCACTATATCTTATTTAAAATTAGTAACATTACTCTTTCCTTTTGTGCTAAACTTTGGGGATAACATCATAATCAACCCCTCACACATATATATAGTACTTCTTTCTTTCTTAAAAGAAACCCTTTTCTCATATTAATCATATTTACAAGTTTTCAACCAAATCACCTCTTTTGTTGGAAGGAAGTTGGGTATGAACTTGACTTATTAATTTTGATTTTATATTTTTTATAATTGTAAAAAAATATTTATTTACTGACTCGGTATGAAAGTTAAACTTCAAAAAAGACGCAAGAAGAGTGTGAAATAAGAATTAGTAAGTTAGATTCATCCCTTGATTTTCTCTTATTTAAAGTCAAGTCAAGAATTAGTAAGAGTGTGAAATATGGAAGTTTGGTTATTCTTTTTCTTTGAATAAATTTAGTTTCCATTAATCACAAATAGATAAGCCCATTACAATCAAAGTGAAAATCAAAAATACAGAAAGTAAAAGTTATACAAATGATTTAAAAAAATCACGATAATGCAGACAAAAGACACACCCAATAAAACTTGGATGGTTAGGAAAAACAACTGAAAAAACTAGCCAACTAAACAAATACATAATCTTCTCCTTCAAAGCATCTTCATCGCAATCCCTCGATCCATAGGGGGACGGGAGAATATCACTTTCAACATCTTCCTTAGGAGTCGACAATTTATAGGGACCACGGGCGTATCAACCGTCCCTACAAATTGCCTCTGGGAAGATGTAAAAAAGTTGATAAAGGGCCCAGATCTAGTCCGGGTTGAACAAATTCTCCTAGAAAAATAGAAAAAAAATCTAGATCTGAGACTCATCTAACCATTGTGTCTTGAATCTTGAAGAAAAAAACTCTGAAAAAGGTTTCATATGATTCGTAATACAAAATAGAGTAATATAAACGGAACAAAAGGATCAAAATTTGACCATTGACTGAAATCAATGGCCAAATTTGACCAGCAGGAGGAGGAGGAAGAACAGGGGAAGAGAGAGAGAAGAGGGAGAAAAAAGGAAGAGGAAGTTTGGTTATTCATCAATTTATGAATAACCAAACTTCCATATTTTGTTGAATTGTAATTAGAAGAGAAAAAAAGTGATGATTTGTCAACATTGTACGACATGCTCTCTATGCATAAGAGATGGCCAAAGATGACTACAGTTTATCCCAAGGACGATGTGATGTCTTGTCTCACACTTACTACAACCTTTGCTAATAATGTGATAAAAGTTTATGTAATAATTCAAGTGATAACATAAATACTTTGTCCGGCATTGATATTTATGGTGTAATTAGATAAGGTCTGATTTAAATTTGAAACACAAGATGAAACTCGAACTCTTTTTCTATTGAGATTGAGATTGAAACTTAAAGCACTGGATCATTAAAAAATTTTGTTTGAGTTTAAAAATAGTCTAAATTGAGATTTATAAATCTCAGATTGAGACTCTATCCAATCAAACTTTCATGTCCACATCCAACATCACCTTTTCAGCAATAAAGAAGAACCAGTAAAGGATAAGCTCAATGCAAAGAAGAAGAAGAAAGATTGCTTGTCAATGTATAGTTGACTTAACAAGTCATCTCCAAGCTAATTGGTTTAGCTATTTGAATACTTCTGATATGGATCGGATCCACTGGACCATGCGGTGCAGATTTGGACACATCACTGCATTTCCTTCTCTCTCCTCATTCTACAGGGATGTGGTTAAATCTGAATCACATGATTCATATGGATCCGGTCCATATCAGAATTTTCCTAGCTATTTTGCATTATTAGAATTGGGGTTGCATCAAATTCAATCAAACTCCCCCCTCCCCTCCCCCACCCTCCTTAAAAAACACATGTTTTTTCCCCTCTTCTCTCCCTTCTCTTTTTTCCCTCTGCGTTCCTGCTGCTTCTTTTTTTCTCTGTCTTTGGCTAGATTTAACTATTAGCTCCGTCCAATGATCGAATCTTGGTACTTTTTTTCAGTTTTTATACCTCTATTTTGTACCACGAATCATATAAAACTTTTTTCAAAGTATTTTTCTTCAAGATTTAAGACGCAAATGTTAGATTTGTCTCAAATCTTCACAGATCTAAACTTTTTTTCTATGTTTCAAGGTGGAATCGTTCAACCGGACTTGATCTGGGCACTTTATCAACTTTCTGAGGTAATTTGTAGGACAGTTGATACGCCCCATGGTCCTATAAATTGTCGATCCTTACGGGAGATGTTGAAAATGATATTCTCCTGTCTGTATGGTTCAAGGATTGCGATGAAGATGTTGCGAAGAAGAAAATTATGTATTTGTTTAGTTTACTAATTTTTATATTAGTATTTTCTAACCATCCAAGTTTTCTTGGGTGTGATTTTTATTTGTTATTATGATTTTCTAAATCATTGTATTTCCTAACAATCCAAAAAATACAGTTCTCTTTATTTTCATAAATAGTCAAATTTTATTAATTATGACCCATGAACAATGTAGATATTTAAAGATACAAGATGATCGTAATGTCTTATTCGAGTAATAAATATTGAGGCTTCCCAATCAAATGTTCATATACAGTTGAATTTTTGTAAAGTGTCAAAGAGCGATAATATGATTAATTGCTTATTTGTAAGAATTTATGTCGAATTAATTAAAGTATTATTTAGTTGGTTCAAATATTTAAATATCTATATAAAAAGAAATGTTATGATTCGTATTTATCATCATAAATAGTGATGAAGTAAATGTAAAATTATTTTTTATTTAACAAACAACTTACTAATTCTAGTTGTACTTATAATTTGACCTAAATGTTAAGTACGTTGAAAACGAATTATACAAGGTTTTAGTGCATACTAATAAAGGAATGTATATATTTTTAATATTAATCAAAACATGGATCCAAAGTAATTTTTCATAATAAAATAGATGGAGAGTATAAAAGTGGTATGAGATAATCACTATTTATACCCATTATCTAACTTTGAAAAGCAAGTTATACCCTTTATCTTTTTTGTGTGCCATATATAGCCAATACAATTTTCTAGGTGCCATTTATACCCAAACAAAGCGGAATCTGGGATGATAAGAGGGACGAATCGGACAGCAGGGATTCGAGGCGTGAGTAAGCACCTCGGTGAAAGCCGATCTGCGTCTTCCCTCGGTTGGAATGATTTCATCTCCCAGCAAACCAGAGAGACGATTAATTGCTTTCTACTGACGACTGACGAAATCCTCATTTTGGGTATAAATGGCACCTCAAAAAAATTATACCTGCTATTTATAGCACGCAAAAAAGATAATGGGTATAACTTGCTTTTCAAAGTTAGATAATGGGTATAAATAGTGATTATCTCAAGTGGTAATTTGAAGTATTGGTTAGAGGGAGTATAGTATATTGTGCGAATTATTAGCCATTTTTGTCACCAATGTTGTTTGAAACAGTCACTTTTATCCTTTTTTCAAATAAAATTCTAAAAAAACATCAAAATTGATAATGTGGCAAAAAACTATCATAATACCTCTCTCCTGCAGGGGTAAAACTGGAAACTTATTGTATGAATGGCAGTGACGGATCCAGAACTCGACATCAGTGGGGTCAGGGACGATTCTAGAAGGGCCCGAAATTTTTAAAAATACTACATATGGTAAATTTTAGTAAATTTTATATGTAGTTTGGAGTATTTTATCAAGTTCGCCCCTCTCCAAAAAATTTTTTTTTGTATTTTGTCAAACAATATACGACATAAAAAAAATGATCGAGAATAAGATGTCTCGCGGGAAGGAATTGAGACTTGAGAGTTGAGAGACAAGACTATTTTTTTATTGAGAAGCAACTTGTAAAATATCCACGAAGCTGGGAAAAAAAAATTCACTGGGGTCAAATGACCCCAGTGACCCTTACCTGCATCCGTCACTGATGAATGGCTATAAGTTTCCAGTTTTACCCCTGCAAGAGAGAGGTATTATGATAGCTTTTTGCCACATTATCAATTTTGATGTTTTTTTAGAATTTTATTTGAAAAAAGGATAAAAGTGGCTGTTTCAAACAACATTGGTGACAAAAATGGCTAATAATTCTATATTGTGCTGATAATGTCTGGAAAGTTACCCGAAAGGTGTATATAATAATTAAAGATGTGGTCAAAGACCACACAATGATCATAGGGTGGGACCATTCCTTTCTTACCACCGACGAAATTATTACAATGTGAAATTTAGAGTTGTTCTTGGGTGAGAAATATCAGTCAGGCTCTTGTGCGAAACGACCTAAATTTCGTAAATACGAGACACAGTCAAGGCCGTTGATTTCATTTTAAAAGAGGATCGACGGTTGAGATTTAAAAGAGAGTTAAAAAGATACATATGTAATTTCACAAATAAATAATAATAATAACAACAAAAAGTAACACGCAACCGTCACATCGATTGGTGTTGGATAAATTGTTTTTCTCAAAGAATTAGTGTGTAATTAATGTGTCGTGAGGACATATTTGAGCTAATATATTTATATGTTACACCGCTCGGTTTTGAATGTTATTGAGTTTATCACGAAGTGGGTTGCGCAAGCTTCGTGATGATATATGACATGTGAGAAAACCAATTATTGGTGTGAATGATAAATTGGTATAAAGTGGGGTTAATGCAATGTGGTAAATGGGTTTTAAGTTGCACATCCCACATGGGAAACCCATGAAAGAGAAAAACACTTTATATGTTAAAGTGGTTTATTTGGGTTTAAATTGTATTACCACTATTATGCCTAAAGTGATAACCTCGTGTGCGCCGCAGCAGAGGGTGCAAATGAAAGGTCTGTTGATACCAAATTAGCTTGAACTTGTGTGCAGAGCGCGACTCGCGTACACGAATGTCGGACCAAAACTCGCGGGCCCGATCAGTCGAGTTTTGCTACTCGATTTAATTTTTTGAATTTCAAAGACATCTTTGGGACTTATTGTTGTCATAATGATCAAGGTGAGTAATGCAATGGTCATTCTGCATTTATTTTTGTTTGCTTATAAAAAGGCGAGCAAGCTGCCGGAAGGAGAAAATCCGAAATCCTCCCTTCCCCACTGCATTCTGCTAGTTTTTCTTATTCTGCATTTCATACATTCTGAGAGTTCTGCTGTTACTACAAAGATTCGCAGAATCTGTTTTTCTTATCGCCTTGAAAAAACGGTGAGTTTGGGCGTTGTACCTTGGAGTTCGAGTGTTCAAGGAGTGCAGAGGGCTGATAAGGCGGGGACATAGTGAACTTAAGGGGAAGCGGTAGGCTCATTGTCTCGTCCCAGGAGAAAATCCAAACCCAGTTAAGGTTACCAGTATTGTTTATACTGTTTTAATTTTTTTCTGTAAGAACGTTACTGCAGAAATTTAAATTTCCAGTGTGCAGATTCTCTGTCCAGAAATTATTTTCCAGTGCATAATTTCTGTTCAGAAAGTTTTAGAATAATTTTTCCAGTCCAGTTTAATAGTCTCAGATTAGTATTTTTCTGAACTGTTTTCCTGTCTCGGATTATTATTTTTTTCGAAACTGCTTTATCGAGTATTTCGATTTATCTCAGAATCGAGTATATCAGCTTTATCGATGAAATCGATATATCAGTTTATCAGTAAATCAGTATATCAGTTTATCTGTAAAACAGTGTGATAATTATTTTTCAGTGAACCAGATTTATAAAAAAAATACAACAATTGGGTTACCGAGAGAGAAAAGTTGCGGCTGAAAAGTCAAAGGTACATTTCTATAAGAGCACATGTTCTTCGTTAGATAACACATGTTCTTGTATATTGTGAATACATGTTTTTATTAGAGAACACATGTTCTCTGTCAGTGATCACATGTTTACTGTTAGTGAACACATGTTCTCTGTCAGAGAACACATGTTTTTTATTAGTGAACACATGTTTTTTAAAAATTCGTTTTCCCCCCAAAAATATCTTCTCCCAGTTAAAAGTAAGAAAGAGAAAAAATAGCTCAAAGTTTATCCCTAAAATACCCCTATTTTGATACAGTCGTTGGATCAAAAAGTACAAAATCCAACGGCTGACAGCTTGTCCCGCACGTACGAAATTTAGGCTGTTCAGCATAGGAGCCGTGGTGGAGAAATATGACTGTTTTTCTTTTTAAAATTTAAGTTGTTAGAATTTTTTCTCTCCAAATATAAATTGTCAGAGAAAATATTCGATAATTTCTAACATTTTACAAAATATAAAATTTCGTACATTCTACACTATAATCAGACTGTCACTGAAAGACGAAAGAAGCAAAAACACGGGTCGTGGCTGGTCAGTTGCTCACCTCGTTGTTCACTCATAAGAGAAGTTTGATCTTCATATACATATATTAAAATGGCGCACATTTTGCAACCAGTTTGTTTATCTTTTGAAGAGCACTTGCGACGAGGGGTATGATTAAAATTGCGAAGTGCCTTAGTTTTGGAGGGGAAAAAAAGAAAAAGAAAAATGTCCTTCTATCTAAAATTTAAAATAAAATATCCTCAATTTTATACAAAATTAATAAAAATTGAAATTTCAATTCATCAAATAAGCATGACTTGGTCACATTTGTGAGATAGCAAATTTAAGACTTGAAATTGATTTATATCGTACATTTGTAAAATTTGCTTTTAACATACCACAGTATAAAAACAAAATGTGAATATTTTTTTTTTTTTTGCTGAATAATAATATCAAAATGTGAATATTCAAACCTTATAAAAAGAGTGATAAGGAAAATAAAAATCACGTGTGAGAAGGTGTCGACGCGACGGAAGGGCAAATCCAGCTCTTGCTTGCTTTTTAAAGTCATTTTTGCGGCTTCCTATGCTTTAATTCATCACCTGTGACGTAATTCCCATCATTCTTTTGGATATTTTCCCCCCACTGCCCCCTTTTGGATTTTTTTTCCACCGCCACATTTATGAATAAAAGGTTTATCCGTTAATAATAAAATTATTGAGGACATTAAAAGAGAGGAGTTGAAAAATGAAAATATCAAACTAGATAGAAAATAAAAGTTACACAATTTAACGAATAATAACCACACCCCAGAGATACTATGTGGGAAGTAACTAAAAATATTAATAACAAAAAACAGTCTTTACCGACACATCTTCATCGTCATCCTCAAACCACAGACGCAATTACTCAATTTCAATTTCTTCCATAGACAACGATTGAGAAATCTATGAGAGAATCAACGATATAAAAAATCGCCTAGAAAAGAGGTGAAAACTTAAGAAAGGTCTAGATCTGATACAGGTAAATAGATACTCCCAACAAGTAAAGGAGCAACAAGACGACATAAGAAGATTGACAAAAGATCTCTCCCCGAAGTCTTGAATCTTGATGAAAACGATTAAGAGAAAGTCCGTCGATGTTTGCGACTAAAAATATGGATGTACTCACAAAAAGTGAGTGAAGAATGTCTAGATCCAACCAAGATCCGATCGATGATCGGAGCTCTTTGCCGGATTTAGCCATTGGTGTAGAGTAGTTTTATCTTGGTAGACTACTAAATTTAAAACTTGCATGCAAGCCAATCAATACAGTACACGTAGGAAAGAGAATTGAACTTATATCAATTCTCTTTCTTACGTGTACTGCACTCATTGGTTTGGATGTAACTTATAAACTTAGTAGCCCACAAAGATATTCATTGGTGTATGGAAGAGGAAGAAGAGACCAAGAAAAGAAAACGAGTAGTGAGAGAATTTTCACCGTCCCCTCTTTTGTGGTGTTATTCACTTTCTCCTTTAATGCAGGAGTTCGGTTTTTATTATAGGAATCCAGTATATTTCATGACCAGTTATTTATATCTTTAAAGAACTCTCGTGATTATAAAATTAGTCATTATTACTAGCGTTGGACATCATGTTCTTGACAAAAAAATAAGTGACCTTTTGTGGGTTCTACACACAAAGGAGGAGATTGAACAGCTCAAGTAGGTCACGTATTCAGGTCACCAAGAGCGTTTTCATACCACATTTTTATCAAATTTATTCTACACAGATTCCTACTAAATTAATCGATTATCATATCCAGAATAGTCTAACAAAATAACAGTCCAGACTCCTTTAATTCTATGTTATATACCAACCAAATTATCACTCGTGCAACCATATAATTAGTCTAAACTCATAATATATTTTTAAAAGTTCAAATTGTTGTTACATGCACTACAATTTATCTTTGGGTAAAAAGTATTAACACCCTATAAACTATTTAATTTTATAGGTTTTTATCCTTAATTAAAAATAGAATATTTTAAGAAGTGTAGACGCTTTTTATCCTTTAATCTGTTATTCTTTTTCTTTGGTAGTATGCTGCTATTTTAGACTAGGACATTGCTAGGCTACTAGAATTATTGGCTAAAAGATTGACAAAAATGGTGTTTTGGACCTTTTTGTCCTTATAGTTGGGTGAATCCCTTATACCGATAGAGGGTAAGATAGTCATTTAACACTCTCAATTTGGGAGTTTAGGGTTTCTATCCCAAAATTCTAGTAGAAAAGCATTATCATTGTATCTGTTATTCCTTTTCTTTGCTATTTTAGACTCCAAAAAGTTTCTTCTTCATAATGGAGCTTGACCCATAATTTGTTGAAAGCCCACTTTAAAGTCCACTTCAAAACTCAGAACTCCATAAGAAGATGTTGTCTTTGTAGAAAGAAAATTTTGGGACAAAGTTCGTGTGTCCTAAAACATTATGTTTGATTTACTTCCCGTATTTCCCTTTTTGTTGCCACAAGACCGATCCTATATTATAATTTTCCATGTACATGGTACTAAACAAAAAAGCAGCAAAGTGCAAGAGAGCTAGGGAGGTGGCAACTGGTTACAATAAAGTAGTAGTTGGGAAATCGAAGTTTGGCCATTGATATTTTGAAAAGACAATTGTGACTATGAAACAAAAGGGTGCAGATAACAAACAGACAGAGATTCTCTTCCTTTGCAACCTTTTGAATTGAAAGGTGATAAAATGTTAAACACAAGAATTCAAAATGCTTCCAGCAGTGGAAGCTATAATCCCAAATTTTGTTGTAGATTACGTGCGGAAATACTCTTCAGTCTGCACGTACAACCTCACAGGTAACACTTTAGATTTAATTCTCATACTCAATCCAAAGTTGGTTTGGGTCTGGGTTTGAATTTCAAACCAAAACAAACCCAAACCAGACCCAATCATAATGAGATTCCTCTTTATTATCAAAAAGCCCTTTGAAGGGGTAGAGACGAATCTGGTACTTATATTGTTAAAATAGATTACATTGACAATGAACAAAGAATATGTGCTACTTCCATATACAAAAGTAAACTAATCTATTGATATATATCGGGAGAAAATCATAAAGAATACCTATTAAGCAATCTTCAGGAGACCAGACATAATATTTACAAATATATTCTTAAATAATCAAATATATGTATATATATATGTGTGTGTGTGTGTGTTTCAAATAGAAAATCTAATATTTTGAAAAATGTTTGAGGGGCTCCTGCCATCTTAGCTAGTTCAGCCTGAGCTGGGGACATGGATGGAAACGCGGTTTAATTCTGAATTTGATAGTGTTTTTTGTAGCGCAATGCACACAAACAGAATTTGGCTACCATACATTTTGCTTAGATAAACGAGATTATTTGTTCACTAACAGCTATTATTCTAATTTATGGTTCATAAATAGTACAAAAAGAAAATAGTTATTCCAAACAACTAATCTTAAATCATGATTTGTTCAAACGATTTAACTGCCAAAATTTCACCTTCACTTACTAAGCTGACAAAAATGAATTATGCACTAGATCATCAAATTTTGGAGAAGAGATCCAGACGAGATAAAAGATTACCTTGCATGAGAAGGACGTTACTATAATTTCATTGGTAGATGTTACCACACAAACATTTATCAGTCCCTTTCTATAGTGATGAATTGAGAAATAGTACTAGTCTTTCTTAGGGCCTTTCTGCATAGATTCCTTTCTGCCATGCAAGTAAAATTAGAAAGAAATAAAGGTTCCTTTGTTCTTCTTAATTAATCTCTCTCTCCAAGTGTAGTGGCAGATTCAGAAGGGAGGGAGGGAGGAAGAGGTCGCCCCTTAATATTTTAAAAACGAACAATTTTTTATAAAAAACAATTTATTTTTCGTGAGATTTTCTTATACATATTTTATACCTCTTAAAAATGTTCAGTAAAAAATTCGTCCCAAAAATAAATTACTAGCTCTGCCCTATTCTAGGCCTAACCCTTGTGGACCATTTCTCATATTTTATTCTCTTTAGTGGACGCGTCCTTCGATCTTTCACTGTTAGCCCTTTCCTGCAATTCGAATCTTTTGGGAATATGAGACTCTTCTCTCCCTTAGCTCACTATTGGATGATCATCTTCTTAACTGTCTTTTTCTACTCACGGGGGGGATTCAAATTAGAAACTTTAAGTTCCCTAACCAAATAACCAATCAGCGGAAAATTCAATCCAAAGAACATACTTGTGGGATTAGTCACACAGCTTCTCACATGAATAAGGTAGGACCTACTTGCATATGTGAATTGCACTCAATTAATGTGAGTGGATTATGTGATCAGTCTCATAAAGACGGTCCTAAGATTTAGTGACACCCAATCAACTCCCTAATCTTTATTGCCCGGTTTCCTTCTTAAAACTAGAATAGAACTTCCCTTGCCCCATCCCATATAGAATAATTCCGAGTGTTCTGACTGGTATATATATAAAATGAGTTTAAGTATTCTAATGAACCGGTCCATTTTCCATCTTTCCTAAAATACAAGAATGTGAATGGAATACAATCATTTTCAAGAGTGCAAATTTCTCATTAGTCTCAAAGTCATGAGAATAAAAAATAAAAAAGTTTGAGGACATGACAGTTGACCTTTCTTGTAATATTATACACAAATCTACACAAAACATATAATCTGGAGGTAAGTCAAAGAAGAACGTAAAGGAAAGATATTGCTACACTAAATAAAGAAAAACGAAAATAATATATTAAAAGCAAAATGGTTTATGTTGACTTTGGGAACAAGTACAGTAAAACCTCTATATAAAAATTATAATTTTAAAAAAAATAATTAATATACATTATACGACACTTGAAAATGTATCCCTTCATATTTTAAAAACATAATTTTAAAAGATATATAAGATTCATGAGTTTTAAAAAACAAATGTATGTATATCATACATGTATATTTTGTATATATATTAGATTTAGAAAATCCATTCATGTATATACAATATCTAGGAAATGTTAAAAAAAAATATGTACATTATGTATGCATTTAAAATATTCACTCATGTATATTGTATATTCGAAATGTCTTTTCGTTTGTTTTCTTTTCATTATACATATATAAATGCTAGCATAATTATAAATTTTATTATCATTTCAAATCATACATTTTGTACTTCAAGCAAGTCTTGAAACCAAAAAACAAACTAACTCAAATCATTGAAAGTATTCGTGTCGAGTTGCGCAAAATGAAAGAAATCAACCCAAAAAAAATTAAGTTATTGTCACAGACAACTTTAACTTTAGATACATATTTCATATCATCTTAAGTTTAACGTAATATAAATATATTTAAAATTTAATGTTATTTCAGTACTATATGTTTTTTAAATTTCTTAAGGATGCTCCTATAAAAACATGAAATATTACAATGTAAAGTTTATTCTTAACTATAATTTTTTATTACTATAAAGAAATTCTTATATATAGAGTATTACTGTATAGAGGTTTGACTGTAGTTGATTATCCATAAGAAACTAGAAGAGACTTTGCCCTATTTTATCTCCATACTTTCAAGAAACAAATAAAAGGCTAGAATTTTTTTTTTTTGGGGGAGTGGGGAGTTAGGGGTTTACTAGTCTGGAACTCTACTCCACATGAACTCACATCTATGCAACTTTCTATTCGTTGGATAAACAATTTACAGTCAAAAGGAGCAAAAGAAGATTAGGCAGCACTATGCAAGAAAAAATCACCCATCTGTCCGAAATGAATATCCATTTATTTATATAACATGAATATGAAAATGTTAAATGGACATTCAATTTCAGAAGGAGAAAATAAGGTTTAAAATTCAACCAATAATAGCAAATTAACAACAATTAAATTAAACCTCTACCGACTAATTATCCCATAATTCATATTCTTGACCAGAAAAATCATTTTCTCGAATCAAATGGAAAGAGAAAAAAATAATTCACGAGGAACCATTTCCAGATCGATCAAAATGAAGAAGTTGACCAAAACATTTGGGACAATCTTCAGCCTGTTTAGGCACCATAAAATACATTAAACAACTCTTGCAACCGGCTGCCACCAGCACTTGTGCTCTTTGGTTGCTCTCTGCCGCCGCCGCCGTGGCGGTAGCATTGTATTGGCATTGTTGTTGTTGAACTCTTGATGATGATGGTGATGGAGATGATTCTGAAGATGATTCATGATCACTATCATATGAACTATCATCTTCCGAATTATAAAACCCACAATTTATATTATCTTGATTATTATTTATTGTCCTTGGATCCTCTTTCGATTTCATTCCTGTCCTCCAGTTTATGTAATAAACCTCCCCTGTCTGAAAAAACCCCCAAAAATAAAAAAAGAAGCACAAGCAATGTTACATAAATAAAAAAGTAATTATTTTCTAAAATGTTATAGAAAACACTAAAAAAACTTTTTAATTTATGACTTTTTATAATTCCCTCTCCCACATACATATAAGTTCTGGTTGCACCTTGCATAGGTCAAACAACAGCCTAAATAACTGTGGTTAACAATTTAACATGCATAGACAATGAGATTTATTTATTTATTGATTTTCATTTGCTAGATTAAGAAGATGTTAAAAGAACCAAAAAGGAGGAAACTTTAAGCTTCTAATTAGGGTTTCTTTTGTTCTTCATACCAACAACCCTTTGCTTTTGGGATACAAGATAAACTACCTTGGAGGGCCTTATCAATAAGTTTATGGCATGGACAGAATCTGAAATTTCAAGTATTAAATCATTTTTAAGGGGCGAAATTTATATTTTCTAAAGACATCTTATACTAGTCTGGTTCACTACTGTCTGATATCCCCATCTCTCTTTCTTACCGAGAAGTTTCCCTCTTAACTTCCCGTTGGGATATCACAGAGCGAATTCTATACTAGAACTTTCTTTCTTTTTACTACGCCAGCCAGCCGGGGCAAAGGAATCTATTTCTATTAGATATGCGTCAAAGGCAGATGGAATACGAGATCTAAAACACATCATATATATATATATATATATATATATATATATATATATATATATATATATATATATATATATATAAAAATTTGTATAAGTACCTTTAAATCGAGGCATTGTTCCCAATAGTAAGGAAGAGGAACTTGGGAATGAAGTTCTATTGAAGAAGAATTGTTGTCGTTGGAGAGATGAAGATTTTCCGGAGAATCTGAACCCGGCAGCGGCCGTATGCCGCCACCTCCTCCGGTGCTATTACAACTACTACTGCTACTGCTGCTGCTCTGATTGAAGAAGTTGTTGTTGGTCAAAGTAAAATTTTGAAGGGATCTCTCTATTGAGGCTGTTATTGTTGCCATATTCGGAGCTTCTGTCATTTCTTTTAAAATTAATTAACAGTGATCTTCCATAAGATCACCACCGTTAATCAGAAACAAGAACAAATCAAGATGATGATCTTCCAGGAGATCACTTATTTCTAAAACTCTCATGTGAGGTATTGTGAAAATAGAGTTTTAGGGTTTGGAGATGAAAGGAGAAAGAAGAAGAAACTGCTTAGTATTATTATTTGTAAAGGTTATTAGAAAGAGAGAAATGTGGGAGGAGTTGAAATTAGAATTGGAATAGGAGTGGGAGTTGGAAGAGAGAAAATATAGAGAAGGGAATAAGTGTTGTGATTTTATAACTTTCGTTGAATAAAAAAATGTTATATACTTTAAGATATATCTTAATGGAAAAAATACACATTACATAATATTATAATACATATTTAAAAATTTGCAACAACTGCACTATAGTTGTGGCTGAGAGAGGGGAGTAGTGCGCGTGGAGTGGGGGAATATTTCAAAACAAGGTTTTAAAATTCGACCCGGACTGGTCTGTTGGACCGCCGACCGGCATGTTTTGCTGTTCGGTTTGATCCTTAAAATCGATAGGGATAAAAAAACATGCTTTCTTTGTTCAACTCGGTAAAATTCGATGGTCGGACCATCTAACCCGAAAATCGGAGAGGGTTTAGTAGAACTGGCTGGGTCTAATATGTTGTAATTTTTTAAAAAAATAAAAAATTGATTATTCTAGTTGAGATTGTTATTGTGTTGTTGGATTGCCTATAATTTATGTTTGTTATTTAATCTTGTTTTGAGACTTTACTGGTTATTTAGAGTTTTATTATAAGGATCTAAGAGTTGTGACTGAATTTACATAGCATTTTGTTAGTTTTCAAATTTATATTACGCTGGTATTTTAAGCTTTGAATTTATGCAACCCATATTAGTTGGAAAATTTCACATTTATTTCATTTTAAACAATAATTATTTATTATTTATTACGTCACCGAATCAATTAACGGGTCGATAACGGTCCGCCCACTAATCCAACCAGTGATCCATAATTCAATCACTTTTCGGGGTCGATGTCCGGTCCGGATTTCAAAACTTTGTTTCAAAACGAATCATCTGGGACCAGTGGTGTCCCACTCCCTCTAAAAATTCATCCATCCTCGCACTCGAAATTGTACCCTTACCTTAATTACTCCACTAAATATTACATTAATTAAATTTCAATGCTTCATTTTTTTTTGTGGAAGGAGGGAGGGTTATAGAGAAAAGTGATGTCCATAACTCAATCAGGGTCACTCAATTCTAGAACTGTCTTTGTGAAACTGACTTTAAAATTTACTCATATAAATTGAGCGTAAATCACATTTGCATGTAAACCCCGCTTAATTAATATGAAGTCAGTCATACGAGAACGGTTCTAACATTAAAATTTCCCTCATCGAGTATTGAATTAGGGAATGTTTTAATAGGCTTTAATCAAATAGACAGCTTTATTTGGTTCAATATTGAGTAAAAAAAAGTTCTTTGAGCGTGAGTGACAGCAGAAAGACTGATTCTTGAGATTTGGTTAAAACGAACGTCATTACCAAAGAGAATGCCGGCTCTTTCTTTAACACCATTTTCATGGTCTCCCAAAGAATGCTTTGGGAATTTGCCCCTGGACTGAACATTTCCTCACGCGGGAAGTGCAGGCTGAGTTGATGATCTCACGAACTAGAAGACCAGAGAAAATGGAATTAAGAAGCTCTCAAGAAAGCTGGATCCATGTGAGAAAATATCATCAAAATTGCATTTTATATGCTACGATGTCAAGACTCACTTTTTTCCGAACATATGTTAACTATTTCCTTTCGATAAAACGGTTAGAATCCTATTCACCTACAAAAATATTTAGTTGTCAAATCGAATTGATCTAACGAATAATGCAACATCATATGATATGGCCTTAACACCTCAACTTATTAGCATATACATAAGCTTTAACATTTGAAATTTTCTTATGTCCATATTTGAATGTCTATTTTTATATTTATTTCGTACAAAAAAATAGATATTCAACCGTAAACAATCAACACAATAATAACATAACTTATTAAATCTTCAATAACTGGGGGGAAATTGTCAATATCTCTCCTCTATAGTACTGTTGTTTTTTGTTATGCAAGGAGAAAGTGCACATTATTGAATCCAGCTGGAAAATTCTCCAGAATGGCAGTATAAATTAAGATTCTATTTTAAAATAAAGATTACAAGAAAGAAAATTGCAGTAATTGTCCAAAACTTTTTTTTGCTGGATGTTAATTCAAAAATGTTTTGCAACTTGGTCCAAGAGTCCATTATCATTAACATGATCATGTTCACTATGTTAAAAGAGGATACTAGGAAGTTTCACTTAATTTCAGGTGGGAGGAATAGAAGATATAATGGACAAAGGGGAAAAGACAGTGGCAGAAGTAGTTTAGCTCCTAAAAATAAAGAAGTCTACAACTTTCTTTTTTTTTGTAAAAAAAAGTTTGGGTGGGTTCAACTCCGGTCATCACCACGGGTCAAGGCAGTCCCTAGGGATCATAGGTCGCTTACAAGGTTACTTATAGATCATCCACTAAGGACGTGCCAAATTCTTACCAATTGAGCCAACTTGTGTTGGTAAGTATCGAAAAAAATGTATCTCTCAACATTTAATCGCTTAATAAGTAGATTGTCGCATATGAGTTGCATTCCGAGACGCAACACGTTTATTTTTATAAGAATTTAAATTGTAAGAATCATTCAAAACTAAACACTATTCAATTTCACCAGGTCAAATTCAAAAGGACATGGGTATTGGAGAGAATAAAAAAATGTAGAAAGTTCCATAAAGAATAGGTATGGAGAGAAAGTGAAGAGAAGTAAAAAAGAAGAGAGAGAGAGAGAGAGGTTCACGAGAGGGTTTGGGTTTACCAAAAGGGGAGAGGGAATCTAATCTGAACTCTCTCCTGACACCCTTTTCCTACCTTTTCTTCTGACCAATAACTTCACCATGAAATCTTGGAACAGACAATTAAATGGGAATGGAGGGAGTACTAATTATACTCCTAGTCCTACTTTCTTTTCACATACGTACTTGAAGCTAAATGTTGGACGTCTCAATCATTTTGAAAGTCATGTGTGAAACTATAAAATAAGTATTACTTAAAAAAGAATTTTCCTGTAAATATAATTAAAAAATAAGTCATTGAATAAAAAGTAAATATTGAATCCGAAAAGCCCAAATACAAAAAGATTATAATATATAGGGAATTAGTCACCGTTATCAAGAGCTTCGGTGATGCGAGAAAATAGTCACTGCTACCGGCGATGGACACACTGATCTCAATTAATTAAAATTTGGGGACCTAAAGAATTGGAGGACATGTACGGTCGATCACCTCGCACGTGGCCTTAGTCGCCCCTATCTACATGTTGAGTCCATAATATATTACGCGGGAGTTAAGTGGTAGTGGCGGAGCCAACCCTAATATTTTCAGAAACTACGAATTTTCTATAAGAAAAAAATTATTTTTTGTGATATTTTCTTATAAATATTGTATTTCGCCCCCCTAAAAATTTTGAGTAAGAAATTCGCCCCCCAAAAATAAATTTCTGGCTCTGTCATTGAGTGGTACCATGTAAGAGTCAAGTGTAGGGGTGTCAACGGGTTCGGGCAATGTGAGCGTGAGATCAATATTCAAGCTCGAATTTTATGTGAGTTGAGCGTGAGTTTGACCCGCTCAGCTCAAAAAAACTCGAACTCAAATAAAATAATATAATTAAAATATTTTATATATATAATACTAATTAAAAAGAAGAAGATCTATAAAATCCGTTTCTTTTGTTTTAGTTTATATAAAGATTTTTGTTAACGTTGTATGTAGATTTCTTTAACCTTTAACCTTGCTATGTATTTATCTTTTGTTATCTTTTTATTAGTTTATTTTGCTTCAAGAATTAAGTATCATTGTATTATTATGTATATTTGTATTCTTGTCAGAATTTAGTTTCAATGACCATGTATTATACTATTCTTGCTACATGATTTTTATTTTTTTGCTAATATAAAATTAGCTCGTGAGGCTCGTGAGCTCAACTCGAGCTCACATTAAAATGTGAACTGAGTGTGTGCTCAATATTTGTGAGCTTTTCTAGACTGAACGTGAATTGAGCTTTCCAATTTTTATGTGAGCTAATTGTGCCTAATTAAGTGATACCAAGACGATATTTGTCTATTTTCCAATTTCTCTCTCTCTCTCTCTCTCTCTCTCTCTCTCTCTCTCTCTCTCTCTCTCTCTCTCTCTCTCTCTCTCTCTCTCATCTCATGCCAAACATTATTTATGGAGAACATTTATAAAATTGTACTGCGCATATCCAGCAAGTCAGAGAAAAAAAATGGAGGAACATTACATAAACAAGAGGCAGATTTTCTCAACAATTATTTATGGGGAGCAAGTAATGCTGCCAAGTGTCTCTCTGGTGGATCCCTATTTGTTTATTTTGTTTTGGCTGTTAGTATAGGTCAAACATTCTCTTATTCTTTCCTGTGTTTTCTTTGTAAAATGGCCTTTTGGTTAACCATGTAAAAAATTGTTTAATACTCCCTCCATTCCCTATTAATTATCGTTTAGGAGATATCTAGGTATCCAAATTAATTGTCGTTTAAGGTTCTTTTATTAGTTGTCAACAATTTATTTCAATTATACCCTCAACATTTTCCTTTCTTTTCTTTATGATGTATTAGTGAAAGAAAGGGAAGGTGGGGCAATATTGGAAGTTTAGGTGAAAATGACAACTTCTTTAATTTCCTCAAATTGTCTAAAGAGTCTTATATATAGGAATGGAGGGAGTATTGGACAACCTAAGTTTGTCCCAACTCCCAAAACCTCTTCCCACAAAAAATCTTCTCTTACAGTCCCGACGGATCAGCTTTTTTCAGTACATACGAAATCCCTCATAATAAGTATTTTAGGGCTCAAGACAAATTTTTCGCATAGTAAAAACATAATAGGTGTTCATTTTAAATCAATATAAACCGTCAAAATTTTAATCCAACAGATCAGTACATACGACACCTCTCAAAATAGGTATTTTGGGGCTCATGACAAGTTTTCCGCACGGTAAAAACATAATAAGTGTTCGTTTTAAATCAATCTAAACTGTCAAAATTTTAATCCAACGGACGAGAAAAATTTCCGCACATGCGAAATTATCTCATTCCACACTAGAGCCTGCTCCTTCTCTTATGACTAAAATCTCTTTCTAGGTATAACCTAAGTTTGTTCTTAAACATTGCAATACTTTTACGCACAATCTGACAAAATGGGCTAAATGTAATAACTTTGTAGGATATATCCCCACAATCTATCCTTCTTTCTACTGAGCATACTTATAATAATTTAGGCTCGGACAAAGATACAAATTCCATGAGAATAATGTCAAATTATAATGTAAGGAGAAGGAACCTTTGAAACTGTGCTGGACAGAACCAAATTAACAAGGTCAATATTCAAGAGCAAACACACTACTGCAACAAAAAAGCAAACCAAAGTTAGTTGGCCCCTTAAGTCCCCTTAAAAGAGGTAGAACGTAAGGAGCTGCTATTGCCACTTTGACCAGCAATTTACCCCCTTTTGCGGGTCGATCCAGTGCGAGCGAGAACTAGTTAGGTATGATCCAGCTAAGACATCTCGTAGCAAGACAAAAAAAAATCTATATTTACACCACTTTTTCTATAATTCGCAATATTCAAAAAACAATTATGACTGACAATAAATATTTGCTTCGAATATTATTGATTCACAAAAAACATTTAACATAAAAGCTATAAAACAGTCCAAACATATGTGCGCCTAGTCATTAACCCTTTCATTAATTCTCGTTGTCAGGCATCCCATCCGCACCCTTAGTACATACATATATAACAGAAGATGCAATAGAGAGAGTCACAGATAGTTCAAAACCAACCGATATATATATATATACAACCACAAAAACAAAGGAAAAACGGACCAAATATTTGAAGGAAACAGTGGTGAAACGAAGGTAGTATTATCTTAGGTTGTAGGAGCAGGTTGTTGTGCGTTCTCATGTGCTCTGAAGTCGGAAACGCTTTCCAATAGATGATGAGACGCTTTCTCATAATTGACAAGTCCCATAAACCAGAACTCGTGTCCGTCAATGGTCACAACATGAATATATTTCTCTGGAGGATTTTCTCTCATAACCACCGGGTTCACATTTTCAATGTTAGCTAGAGGAATCATTACCTGTTGGATTATCAACTCATCGATTAGACGAAATTTAACTTCGATACATAAAACAACACGGATTTTTCTTGAGTTACATTCAGAACGCGGGCGAATCTAAAACCTAAAAAGGTAGTTAGAGGGTCGAATTTCATGATAATGTGTGTCGCACTAAACAACAAAATAATAATGCACAAATTGACAACTCCCAGAATACCACTTAAACGGTAGCCCATATTTTTTAGGGCAAATGCTACTCCTCCCATGGTTGCAAAAGAAATTGTATTCTAAATCCGACATATTAATCATGACCATGTATGGTTATACCTCCCTCATTGCAATTGTATTCTAAATCCGACATATTAGTCCAAGACCATGTATGGTCATTATACCCCCTCACATGTTTTGATGTCCCTCATTGCAATTGCAATTCATTTCATGCACCCGATTTCTTGTAACACTCTGTGTAACATGCATGCCTAACAATAAGATGTAAAGCTCGAGGGTATATTATTAGACTTTAGTGTTTAGTAGTATATGAATTAATATCTATATAATAATTAGTGATACAAAAAAGATTTGATTACCTTATAGTAGCTCCAGGTATCTTGTCCAGATGGAGCTCTGAAAGACAATGGACGATCAGAGCAGAAAGCCACTTTAGAAGTAGAGAGATATAGAGTTCCAGCAACTGGTCCTGTTGATGTCGAAAGGTAGCTAGCAAATGTCTTTTTTAGCCTCTCATTTTGATCCGTTGGGAAAATCTGCTTAAACAGAGACTCAAATCCTCCTTCTGTTAAGGCCCTTGCCGTCAAATTAAGTTTTCCCCATGCCGTTCCCGACACAGACGGCCCTGTCTTTACTGCATAAAACTCACATGATGGGGTTTTTCCAATCATACATTTACATGTTGAAGAGAGAAGAATATTAAGAAAAAATAAAAAATAAATTAAGAGTAATATTAAATAAGGTCATATTTGCTTTATACCATATACTACTATAGAATTTGATGAAACCGTAATTATGTGCAAAATATAAAGCCGACAGATAATTTGGGAGGGGGACGGGGACGGATGAAGTAATATGTAAGAGAGTTATATTGATATTTTGAACTAACAAACTACCTTGCTTTTTTACTTCTTTAATTTTCGTTACATGTCATATATATTATTAAGGAATGGAGGTACTACGGAATAAAACATGCATCAGCATAGTAATGGAATCCAAATCAATCTTCAAGATTCAATCTTGAACTACAACAAAAATCCAAACTTTTTTACTCAATATGACGAAATAAGTCAAGAAGGCCGTGGCCCAGTGGGCAAGCTTTGAGGTCGCAGGTTCGACACCCGCCTCCTACGTGTGAGGCAAATAAAATTTTCTATGAGAGAATTAAGGTGCTAACAAAAAGTCGAAAAATGATCTAGAAATAGAGAAGGGCAAAAGAGTAAAGTTGAGTGAAGATACAATTGTGCCAGAGGTTGCGGGCAACAGTCTCGGCCTGATGAGTCCAAGAATTGAACAAGTGAACCGCTGATTCAAATGGGTTATCTTTAGGCTTCTCCACAGGGGAGTAGACAAGGTAAGGATGGTTCTGGCTCTGGGGCTGGTCCTGATCATGAGCTCTCCATGAAGCTGCTCTCTGATTATCCGGATGGCTTGTTGGGTCTGCCGGTTGACCCATGACGTGGGTACCCCACTTCGCAGGTGGTGGTGGCTGAGGAGGAGTTCCGGCCGGTGGATGGTCGTTATCGGATGTGCCGCCGGCCATTATTTGAGCTGAATTTGAAGAGCAAGAAAAGTAAAGAATCTGGCACTTTTGATGGACGGTTCGAATTGATTTATAGGATGATCAACTTGAGAGATGATAAATTCTTGATTCTCATGAAAATTTAAATGGGAAATCAATCAATTCAGTAGTGGGAGCTCAGACCACGTGACGCTGGATGGCTATCCAAGTTCTAGAAGTGATATTCAAATAAAATATTCTCTCCCTCCCAAATTATCAATTCACTTTGATAAATGCACGAATATTAAAATTTTAGTGATTTTAATGATAAAATATAAACAAAAATCTAAAATACTTCTCATTAATTTTATTAAAATTTATACATTTCTCTCACACAATATTCAATCACATCTTAAATATTTGTTGGAAAGCGATAATTTTTTAATTAACTAACGGTATTAAATGAGGAGTTGGAAAAATGATAAAATTGAAAAAACTGTCAATACTGCCTACTTTATTTAGAAAGTAGACAATTAATTTGGGACGGAGGAAATACAAGTTATGGTCATTAGGGGTGACTGCAGAACACAACAAATTCAGTATATAGTTAATATATTTTGAAAGATTTTACAAATTTTTAAACAAGTGTTATAACATGTGTTCTTTTTTTAATTAATACTTGGTATTATAAAGAATGTAACACATATTTTACGTAACAAGTATTAAAAATCACAATATATATTTATTTCAAAAAACTAAAAAAAATATTCATTATTATACTAAATATTTAGCGTTCAGCACTTGAATTACCATATGAGAGACTTATATATATTGCTTGGTGTTGGGACTTAAATATCTTTTGGGTTATTTACCCAAGAAATTCTTTATTGTGTTGGACTCTTGCTCACCATAAGTTTTTCAGGATAACAAGTTCCTTGAAGTTGTATTGAAACCTTACATATATGCGAAATTAGTCGCTAAAGGGCAAATGCTCTATTCAATTTGACCATAGCTGTGTTATAAAAGGATGAATACCAAAGCTTGCAATATGCTCACAAAATGGCAATTACTTAGTCCGGCCCAAATTATCGCTTCTGATGGGCCCCGGAACCAAAAACAGACTGAAATGAAGAACATGGAACAAGTTGGGCCATCCAAAAAATTATCAACATAAATTGAGTGGAGTGAAAATAGACTAGCATAAGCAAAGTTGGTTGATTCGAGAGTTTCGCATCTTACGAGAGGTCGAGGGATGAGGAGCCACTTTAGCCCGCACTTTACCCCTTTATGTGCGAGCGGGGATTAACAAGTATGGCCTTCTAAAGATCGGAATCAGTTAGGACACCTTGTGGCAAGACAATACTAGCATTTCTTAATATATTGTCATTTGAAAAAACACTGTTAAAAAAAATCGGAACATATGTTGGTATCAGACAGTGGCTTTTGAAGGGATTCATAGGGCGAAACTCGTTCCAAACACCCATGGATCCTCACTGAAGGATCCGCTCATACGTAAAGCGAATCAGCAATGGTAAAACTTACAATTTTCGGATTCAGAAAGCTACTTCTTGAATGGAGGATGACGATTCTTGGAAGTTTTCTTTTCACCAGCGGAATTCCCTCTGCGGAATTTCCTCTCACCGATATCCATGCGACGAAACAAGCGGTGATTGCTAGCTCTTCGTCTTTACGAGATTCGGGGAATTAGAGAGAAAAAGGGAGAGGTGAGAAATCAAAATCGATTTCGGGTTACTTGTTTAATTTAGTTTGAATCACTTGTGACCTAGGGGTTTCGGCTAAGATATGTTATATAGAGTGTGGGAGTTTGTTCCCAGAACAACTCCCACGTCTACTCAACTTCTCTCGAGTGTGGGAGACTCGACTCCCACGTCCCCTACACTCTGCTGGTAGTGGGAGTCTTTATCGGATAACAACTCCCACTTAATCCCGACTATAGTTAAATACCAAAATTGCCCTTATCTACTAATTCGAATAATAAACACTTTATTATTTTCGGAAAAACAAATGTCGGATACAATGAACCTAGACACATTCTAGATTCATTGAATCCGGACATGAAAAGCTTGTTAGCTCGTCCATGCGTGTGACCACTGTAGGTTCATATCACAATAGCAATGAAAACATACTTAGTAGTAGTGTGAGTTCATAAGTCACTAGCGGCCCCTAGCGAGGACATTATGACTACCCGAGGTGAATGAATTTACAGCGGAACCTATTGTCAATCCACTATTTAATCTCTTTGTCTCGCGATATCCTAATTAAGCATAAGGCGTGGTGGTCGTCACCCTTATTAAGCTTAATTGTGTTTATGCTTTCGATCTCCCGAGTAGATTTGTTTTGACAAATAGGATTTGATAACCACTTTATCAAATACATTTGAGCAGCGACCATGCAATTAAACGAGTCTTTCCCTATCGAGGGGCCCATGGATATCTCTCTCAATAATAGAGAGGGACAAATTCCCTTCTAATGTCTCTCACATTCAAGCTATGATAGGACACTACATCCGATCATCGGTCGTATTGATTACTCTATTACAAGTAACGTCCGATTGAATCAAAAGCGTGGCTCCATTCATACTAGAATCAATGAAGACATAAGGTCTAAGGATTCTAAAATAGTATTGGCAAGTAATACTTATGACTTAAGACCATGAAGTATTACTTCTCAAAGCGGATCACGTCCCGATACAATGTATCCCTATATATTGCATCTATGATGTGATTTGTATCCATTACACATGATCGGTAAAACAAGATCATCAATCAACAATCATACTAGTTTTATTTCATAGTAAATAAGCATTACATAAAACTAGGGACTTCTAGAATAGTAATTACATAAGCTAATGAGTTTTACTATCAAATCACACATTTGATAATCAAAAGCGTAATTAACTATTCAATTACATGCTCAAAAGATAATAAAACGCACAACATGTGCTAATGGTCCTAGGGCACTACTAACAGCTTTAGCATAACTCATTTTCTTAACATGAAGCAAATCTAGTAAAGTTTTTAACTTCCTGCTGCTTTTACAATTTCCAGGCCATAGCCATAGTTCGTTGATGTAATCTAAACTTCATTGAATCCACCATCAATTTTCACACAGTTCACCGAGAACTAGTTATCTTCTGCTATACTAAATTAAGCTCATCAGCTAGATTCTATACACTAATTTCAATCTTGTTCCATGTTCTTTTTTATTTGTCAGTAAGCAACAAAAAAAATCCTCAAGCAGTCTAATGTAGTCTGATCCCTTATCCTCAACCATACAACCTATTGTCACACCACAAAACATGAAAACCTCCTGATTCAAGGCATATTTAGTGATTCCAAGCAAACAAACAGATATAGTACTTTAGATAAGGCATACTTACTCAGATCAAGAATGATTAAGCACCTGAATATCCATGTACTTTAACATCCCTTTTTAACTTATAGGAAGGCTGAGAGCTAATACGAGGCCAGCGACAATCCTATCTCTAATGTAGAAACAACAAATTCAGAGATAGCAGGAAAATAACCAATCCAATTACATGTGCCAATAAGTTCGGGCTTGAGGAAACATAATACAGTAATACATTTGAAGTTTATACTCTATGCTATCAAATACTAGTAAGATGTGACAAAATCAACCTCAACAGCGGAAAGTTTTAGCAACCTAAGAAATTTGTTATTTCCTCTCCTAGATAAAACATCAACCTAAACATACGGTAAAAACTTATAGTGGCTTAAAATTTTGGCAATCCGCGTATGCAATACAATGTTTAGGAAGCTAAATCAATTGCTTTGGACAGCATGCACATGACATAAGAGTATCTCTAGAAGATTAAGCATCAAGCTACAATGTTAGTATCACAAGTCGAAAGTATGTGAACAGCAAAATAAATCAAATTAGGAACAATTCATAAGATATTCAGACATTTGAACTAACATAATGTGAGGACATGAGGCATGAAACAAACTATAGCTATTGAAGATAATTAACATCATGCTAGTAACTTAATGCTGAACAAGAGCAATAATAAGTGATCTAATCAAGACTATAATTTCGACGATTTTCTTGTTTCTCAAGTTAAAATTCTTCACCTAAGCCGTCTAGAGGCTTTGATGTAAGAATTTCCAGTAAACCAGTCAAACGCTATTATCTATTCTTTCTCATATCCTTCTCTATATTAACAATTACAACTACAATGTAACAACACATCAAAAGAACAGCAAAATCAAGAAAATAAATCTAACTCCAAATAACAAACTAACACATACATAGAATATTTCCTACCATCATTATCTTATAAGTAAGAATGGGACTAAAACAAGAAAACTCAAAAGTAATGCTACAAGAAGAACAAAAAGAACTCAAACCATCTCAGAAGGGTTCTGAGTTAGTTGATTTTCTCAGTCGGATCAAGAAAATCCTTTTCGCATCTTTAGAATTGCATTGTACATTTTCCTCCTAGAACCCACAGCATTTATCCCCATATCCTTGAGATCCTCCAAGGTTAACATTGGCAAAACCTCATCATCTACCTCATGTATCTCAAAAACCGGGGCATATCTCCATAACCCCAACCCAATTAACCAGTCCCTCACTCCGTCGCGGCTCCTATTCTCTTCCCCCGAATTCATCTCATTGTGAATTCCATTCACATTATTGTTCATGTTAACGTTGTCCTGCCGGTCCAAACTCTCCGAATGTGAAAGCCTTGATCTCATTGCCCTCCTATCCCAAAACTGAAGTCCCATATTCCGATTCTCTGCAGAATTAACAGGGCTTTGCTCCCTTAATGGACTATCAGAGCCGCCCTCTGCATCAAACTCGCGAAAATCATCATTCTCATGATTCTCCTCATTTCTAAAAATTCCCTCATTTTCAATTATTCCAACACCCCCTCCATTGGAAGCTGCTGTTTCGGATTTTGCTGCAGCGTAAGAAGAAGAAGAAGTCCAATTAGTCCTCGCTCTTTTAGTGGGCCTCTTCGATTTTACCCTTTTAGCCCCCAAATCAAAGCCCAATTCCCCACCGGAATTCACGAGATTGGTTAAAGGTCGGATTTTTGAGGTTTTGGCGGCAAAAGATGGGTCTTTATGGAACCGCCAAGCTTTAGGGCGGCGAGAATTGCCGTGCGAGTGATCAAAAGACTGGTCTCCAATCTCTCCTAATCGAACGCTGGGCCGACGTTGGCGTTTGGTGGCTAAACCCGGGCCCTGATTGACGGCGGCGGCCGGGTTGCTAATATTGGTGGGAATTTCAGTCGGAAGTGACGGAGGTTGAGGTTGTGGTTGTGGAGCGGTAGATGTGGTGGCGATGGCGGTGGATGGTGGTAGGTCAGCAAAAATTGAGCCGTCCGGTGGCTGAAGCTCAGCCATACGGTGTCGTTTTATACCAAAGAAGACTAAAGAGTACTCTAGTAGGAGTGGTTGCAGGGAGCTCTTGCGGTGGTCTCCGATTAGAGTGTTGTCGCTTCAAGTTATCAAGGGTTGGGAATTTGGGGAAGAAAGCCAAATGTAAAATGGGCTTTTGTCAAAAAATAAATAAGAAGAGGCCTACAATTGGGCCAACTAAGGAAATTGCTTTTTTTGCACTTGGTATTTTCTCAGCCATTGCTTCACTAGATACTATTTAATCCATGAATTTTTCTGATATGAATCAGGTCCACATGAATTTTGTAATCTAAAATTAGCCACGTCATTACAGAATTGTATCTCTCCTCAGTATGTAGTGATGTGGTCGGTTCTAGATCACATGATCCAATAGACTTGATACATATTAGAACTATCATCAATCCATTATGAGGAGTAGGGAAAATTGGGAGATGGAAATGTAGGCATATGGGGAAGGTGTGACCTATTGGTTTCGATTTTGTCTAAATTACAATTTATGTAGATCTTATTTATATGGATTTGAGTTCATCGTACACAAATATTTGATTGTTTCGACAAGTGTATAATCTCGATTTTAGACAAGTTTTAACAATATTGTGTATTAATCATCACGGATTTGGAGTCTTCGGACTCGAATTTTTAAATTGTTATGAACGATTAATAATCTCGATTTTAGTAAAGTTCTTACAAAATCATATACTAACCATCACGGATTTGGGCTCGAATTTTTCAACCGTTGCGATTGACGAATAATTTCGGATTTTAGTCAAATTCTTAAAATATCGTGTGCTAATCATCACGGATTCGGTGAAGTCGGACTGAATTTTTCAATTATTGCAATATGTGATAAATCTCAAATTTAGTAAAGTTCAAACAAAATAATGTGCTAACCATCGCGGATTTTGGGCTTTCGGACTCGAATTTTTCAATTGTTGTGACTAATGAATAATCTTAATTTTAGTCAAAATCGTTATAAATCGTGTACTAATCATCAAGAATTCAAAAACGTTGGCTCAAATTTTTCAATTGTTGTGACTTGTGACCAATGAATAATCATGATTTTAGTCAAGTTCTGACATTATCATGTAGTAACCATCACAGATTTGGGGTCGTCAGACCCGGATATTTCAATTGTTGCTATCGCTAAATAATCTTGATTTTTTGTCAAATTCATACAAACTCGTATATGTATTAACCGTCATGGATATAAGGCTATCGGGTTGGAATTTTTCATTTGTTGCACCCGATGAATAATGTCAAGATTTAAGTAATTTTTTTAAAATATCATGTATTAAGCTTCACGAATTAGGGGTTGCCGGTCTCGGATTTTTAGTCAAGTTTTGACAATAACGTGTACTAACTAGCCACCACTAGTTTGGGGCCATCGGGTTCGAAATTTTCAACTGTTGGGACATGTGAATAATCTTGATTTATGTAAAGTTCTAACAATAGCTTGTATTAACCATCATGGATTAAGGGTCGTCGGGCTCGGATTTTTCATTTGTTTTAACATGTAAATAATTTCGATCATAGTCAAGTTTTGATAATATCTTGTAGTAACCTTCAAAGATTTAAGGTCGTAGGGCTCGAATTTTCTGTTGTTGCGGTCGGTGAATAATCTCGATTTTAGTCGAATTCATAAAATATTGTGTACCTAACCATCATGGATTTGGAAAGGCCAGGCTCGCATTTTCCAACTATTGTGACATGTGATAAATCTCGATTTTAGTCAAGTTCAGACAAAATCGTATACTAACTATAACAGAGTTGGAGACGTCGGGCACTGATTTTCAATTGTTTCGACCGATGAGTAATCTCGATCTTAGTAAAGTTCTGACAACAACGTGTACTAACGATTACTGTTATGGGTCGTCGAGCTCGAATTTTCAACTCTTGAAATTGATGAATAGTATTCGAATTTAGTCAAATTCATACAAACTTGTGTACTAACCATCAAAGCTTTGGAGTCGCTAGGCTTAGATTTTTCAACTATTGCAACCGGTGAATAATCTCAATTTTAGTCAAATTCATACAAAATCTTGTACTAACCATTAAAGGTTTTAAGTCTTCATGCTCGAATTTTTTCAACTCTGCGACTTGTTATTAATCTCGGGTTTTGTCAAGTTTAGAGAAAATCGTTTATTAACCATCATGAACATAAAGCTGTCGGTTTTGAATTTTTTAACTTTTGGAACTGGTGAATAATCTCAATTTAAGTAAAGTTTTAACATTATCACATGTTAACCATCACGAATTAGAGGCGGTTTGGCTTTGATTTTTCATTTTGTTCTGACGGTGAATAATCTCGATTGTAGTCAAGTTTTGACAATATCTTGTACGTTACCTTCACATATTTGGGATCGTCGGGCTATAACTTTCAAATGTTTTGACCGGTGAATAATCTCGATTTTATATAAGTTTTAACAATATCGTGTACTAACCATCACGAATGTGGGTCGCCGAGCTCGGATTTTTTTATTGTTGCAATCCATGAATAATCTCGATTTTAATAATGTTATGATAAAATCGTATACTAACCATCACAGATTTGGGGTCGTTGCGCTCAAAATTTTCAATTGTTACGACCGATGAATAATCTCGATTTTAATCTAATTCATAAAATATCGCACGGATTTTGGGACGTCAGATTCAGATTTTTCAAGTATTGCAACATGTGATAAATCTTGATTTTATTCAAATTTAGACAAAATCGTACACTAACCATCACATATTCGGGGTTGTCTGGCTAGAATTTTAAATTGTTTTGACAGGTGAATAATCTCGATTTTATACAAGTTGTAACAATATTGTGTACTAACCATCACGGATTTAGGTTGTCATGCTAGGCTTTTTTAATTGTTGCAATCGATGAATCATCTCGATTTTGTTAATGTTCTGACAAAATCGTATACTAACCATCGATGATTTGGGGCTTTCGGAATAGAATATTTCATATGATGCCCCCGGTGAATAATCTTGATTTTAGTTAAATTCATAAAATATCGTGTATCATCACGAATTTGGGGACATCGTGCTTGGTTTTTTCAAGTATTGCTTCGTGTGATAAATCTCGATTTTATTCAAATTCAGGAAAAAATCGTATTTCAAATATTGCGACCATTGATTAATCTTGATTTTAGTTACTAAAAGGTTGATGACAATTTAGTTACTAAAATATAATGTTGCATCAACTTCATCTTTGTAAATGGAATTGTAGTAATTTATTCCTTTCAAATATGGTAATTATGTAAATTAATTTCTTGAAAATAACTATATATTGATTTACTCCTCGAAATTTAAAAAATTACGCTATTTTGATAACGTGTTAAAAAACTTGAAAATTGTTCACTTGAACTCCAATTTGACAAGTAATTATGTATAATAAGCATTTTGTTTTTTAGGAAGGAAATTGATTCAAAGTCATATTTCTATGGAACCATCTTCTATTTTTTACCCATATTTAATTTATTTTTTCTATGGAAAGTAAGTGTGCATTTTATTGAAGATTCATTTGTTAAAGAGAGAGTTTCATCAAACTTGGAAGTACGCTACTTCTTAAGTATGGTAATTGAGCCGAATTTCCTTTCTTGTTCTCTATTTTAAAAGTCATTGTATCTTTTCTATGGAAACAATTTAAGTGGTATACTAATCTATAGAACAACTTTAAGTGGCATACTAATCTAATTTGGAAATGCAGGTATGAAAGAAAGCGCACCTTAATAGTAATGAATTCAAAATCAAATTAACTAAATAACATGAGAGAGAGGGGGGGGTATGGTACACTTGATTACGTACTATCCAACAACAAACAAAAATAAATTCTTTTTGGAATAAACTTTGACACCATTCAACACAACTGTTAGAAAAACAAAGAAAATCACACAAATAACGTGAGGTTTAACAGTAGAAAAAAAAACAATATTTGCAAATCTGTTTGAACATCAAATGCACATATTTCATGTGTCCCACTAATTTAAATAGGGGTCCCACTAATTTGAATAGGGGTCCATATAGAAAACTTTAAGTAGAGTTCTCATTGGCTACCTCAATAATTTTTTTGAATTGTCAAGTCATATTAAAATGAAATGTAAAAAAACAAAAAAACTTTAAATTTTTAAATTTTTTTTAAATGGTATAATGTGTTAAAAGTTGATAAATATATGCCTAATTTTAACAGCAATCATAAAAACCCAAGATATGAAGAAAATACAATATATGTTGAATTTTAATAAGGCGTTAAAAAATAAGATAAAGTGATGATATCCGTAAAGAACCTTTTATAATACCAACAAAATAATAGACCTTACTTGGTAAAAATATAAACATTTTGTCCTCGTATACCATTATTACCGTTGGCAGCTGTCCAACACCAATACCTAGACTAACTACCACAAATGAAAATAGGTTTGACGGCTTTTATTTCAAAAGACGATGAGAAGAATAAAAGAACTAATGATGCTCACAAAAAATTAAACTAATAAAAAGTTGTTTAAAAGAAAATTTAAAAATTAATGATAATATGGTTCACAATATATGAAGTTGCATCAATTTTATCTTTTAAAGTTCTTGAAAGTAAAAATATGATATTCCTTAAAATTTTAAAAATCATGTCAATTTGGTCCTTTGACTAAAGTTATTTGTGAATTAATGGTTTAATTACGACTTCTGAATGTAAAAATGATAGAATATATATATGTGTGTGTGTGTGTGTGTAAGTGACATAAAACATTATCAACTAGCTTTTTTTCTCCGGTAATTCTTAGTAAGTAATTTTTTTTGGCTAAATTATATTATGTCTGTTAATGAATTGATTAGTCTAGTGGATAATGACAAGGCCTTATGACGTAAAGGTCATGAGTTCAAATTTTTTTCTCTGTTTCTTAAGTCCCTCTATTTATCGTAATAGATAGGTTCTACTTTCCGATAAACAGAGAGAGAGAGACTAATATTGATTACATGGTGTCTAGTAACATACCAAAAAGTTACGTGGTGTTTAGTAACATACCAAAAAAGGCTCTTTTTACAGTAAACTCTGACACCATCTAACACAAAAGTTAGAAAAAAATCAAAGAAAAATGAATATATAACGCAAACTTAACAGTCGAAAAAGCAAATTTTGCACATCTATCTGAGCATTAAATGCACATATTTTATGTGTTCCACTAATCTTGATAGGTTTATATAGGATCCTACATATTGAGGTCATTGTTTCAAGAACTTCTTTGAAGAGTTTGACATTTGAATTGTCAGTCATATTATAAATATTAAAAAAACTCTAAATATTTATTTTGTTAAAATGGTATATATGTTTAAGGGAAATAAAGTTATGACCATTATTAACAACTATCACACAAAAAATTAAATCAAATCATGACGAAAATACAATTCTCACTTATAAAGAAATTTACCTAGCATTCATTTTTAATAACAAGACGAAGAGTTATATGCCTATTACACGTAAAGGGCGATTTGTACATACCGATAAACTAGTAAAAAAAAATTCCTAAGGAGCCTCCAATAAATAAAAAACATTCTATATATATGAAAAACAAATTTAAACCTCACTTTACTGAAAAGTGCCAGGTAAGAACTAAGTGAAACATGAAACTCCTTACACCTCATACCCCTAAAAAAACTTAATAAAAGGCTGAAGAACAACATGCAAGGGAACTCAGAAACCTTGTCTACTAGGAGAGCTATTGCTTTGAGAAGACTTCAAATTTTAAGGATGAGAAGAACAACAGAGCATAGAACTACCGGAAGACAGAGATCTGTTAGAATTCCGATCCCTCCAACACCTCCTGCTTGTGTAAGTTTTGAAGTTTAGAACCATCATTTCATTTTTTTTCTTGCTCTTGAACTTTTTTTTCAACCTCTTAAGTTTAGAATAGACATAAATCTTGTGTTGTTTCTAAGGCTAAGCTTTTAAAGATCCAAGACTCCATTGTTTTCTTTTTTAATTTGAAGCCATGTTGATCCATTTGTTTCATGTTAAATTAGACTTTTGTCGAAAGAATTACATCTTTCTACAAACAAAATCATACAAAAATGTACCCAACCTTATATATATATATATATATATATATATATATATATATATATATATATATATATATATATATATATATATATATATATTTTTTTTCTTCACTAACCCGATAGATCTGCATTTTCTTTTACTTAAAAACAAAGTGTAAATGTGTTCTCTTATCTAGATTTCTTAGTTAATTTCGTAAATGTGCCAAAGTAAAATTGGTAAATTCATATTTTCACTTATTTTTTTAATTAATATTTAAATTCGTGTTGATATATATATATATATATATATATATATATATATATATATATATATATTTATATATAACTGAACTTTTGTTGAAAGGGCATCTTTCTACAAACAAAACCCTATAGAGACATATCAAATCTAATAGATCTAAACTTTTCATTACAAAATGAAAATGTGTTCTCACACCTTTTGTAACTCTAGCTTTTTCCCCTTCTCAATTTAGTGGATGTATAAAAAAATTATAAGATCATATCCTTTTCCCCATCAATTCCATTTAGAAAAAATTAACTTTCCAAAAATATATTCTATGTGAAGAAGAAACTCTTATTTGGTTCTATATTTATATTTTTGTATATAAAAATGGGATTTCATGATGCTAGAAGTTATTTTCCAATTGAAATCTAAGTACTGTATGTTGAACCCATGTGGATTTTGTTATTTCATTTTCAAAAAGTCAAACTTTTATTTAAATGGATTTAGGAATCCAGGTGTGAAATGTGCAAAATAATTTTAAGTTCCTATAAAATTAGAGTTTAAAAACTTTTCCAATGTTCTCGTAGATTTCCAAACTTCAAATTTCTTGTGTATACTTACTTTTGTGGTGCAGTTGGTGAATTCAATGGCTGTGACTTTCTTATTTGAGAAGAGACTGAAATATAGTGATGTCAAAAATGAAGGTCGTATCGTTGTTCCTAAGGTATTTCTTGTTTCTTTACTAGTCCTTCAACTTAATTCAATTACCACTATAAAAATAATAATTTAATCACCTGATTATATCACAGTCCTAAGGTTCCCAAGGCAACATTAATCATGACAAATGCATTCTTAAAGTTTAAATTTTTGTTTCGCAGAGCTTTGCAGAAATACACATGCCTCGTTTGGAAAAAAAAGAAGGCTTGTATATATTCATGGACGACTTGCTTGAAGTCAAAATATGGAGGTTCAGATACAGGTAATCAATTAAGAAAAACATAGAAAAGGTATATTATATTTGAATTGGTTTTAGTTTAAGAGTTTTTATCTTAAAAATTCAAAAAATAAAATAAAATTTTGCACTAGATATTGTGCAAAAGTGGTGCACACATGTACTCATGCGGTTTCTATCCTTGATATTTTTTAAAATTAATTTATAAGCGTCGAATTTTTAAATTTTTTGTCATTTAATTTTTAATTCTACCAACCCTTTCGCCCCCTTAAATTGTTTTTCCAAAACCTCTTTATAAATCTCTGGTCCCTAAGAAACAAGATTTTAATTGTTTATATGTTTAATTGACATTGGATATGCATTTTTTATTATTGATGTGAATTTGAATTATAATGTTGTTGAACAGGTTTTGGTCCAACAATACAAGCAGAGTCTATGTTCTTGAGAACACAAGTAAGTGAAAGATTGATATATATATATATATATATATATTTACTGAATTTAAACGAATAATATGAATGTTAAATCATGTATCTTTCAGGTGAATTCACAAAAGCAAAACAACTGAAAGAAGGTGACTTCATGAGGTTCTACTATAACAATGCGACTGAAAGATTTGTAAGTTTTCACAAACTATATATATAAACAAAATGTGTTTAACCCCATCCCACATGAGAACCATTTTTCATAGGCACGTACATACAAATTAAAGGTGAGTCCAATTTTAAAACCAGACTGGTGTATAAATTATGTACGTCAGCGAAACTAAACTAGGTTGGTTTATCCCTCCAAAATAATAAAAACCTATTATTTCATTATAAAAATAAATAAATTAAGTTTGTATTTTGAATATTTCAGCTAAATTTTATTTTTTTTCTAAAAATGTTTTCTCATTTTCTACTTAAATTCAAATAGTTGTCTCACAAAAGTTGAATGTGGATCACCAATAAAACTAAATGAAGTAGAAAATTTTAAGCTTTGAATTTATTTCCAAATTGACAGTCAACTCTCTTTAGATTAAATTTTGCTACAAACTAAACCTAAAATTATTACTAGTTGGATCTATATATATATATATATATATATATATATATATATATATGTACAAACAATTATTTGTTATTTAACCTCAAGAGTTTATATATTTACAAATTTCTAAACTCAATTCAATGCAAATTAAATCCTGATAATTATATGTAAACTTTATTATATTTTTCATTCTTATATATTTCGTAAAGTTTGCCCCGTCATAAATTATCTACCTACAAACTATATCTTAGACCTAGCAAATTACCTTTGCGTTCACCCTTATTTTATAACTATAAAACTTTTTTATTCATCGCCCATACTTGTAAAAGTAAGACCGAAAAACACAACATATATGTGTAAAATATGTGATGCTAGAACTAATTGATAAGCTATAAAATATAATTTTTTTATCTTGAATCAAATAAATAAGTACACAAGCTTGAACTTTTTTTATAAGTATACAAGTTTGAGTTTGACTAGAGAAAAAATGAATTGTTATAAATATAGGCGGTTGGGGTAAGAAGAGCTGGTGAACCAGATGATCAGGGAGCTAGTACTAGTACTCTACCTCCCAATTACATGAGTGGCGCTGACGTCGGTAATATTCCAACTGCAATAAATAGTAATACTATGGCTTCTCCAACAACTCTTCTTCATCATTCTTCTTACTATCCAGAGATGCATAGCGGACTGTCCAGCTCAACTAGCGTTGTTGCTGAAAACCTACAGTCTCAGAATGTTGCAAAAGTGAGAATGAGTAGCATCTATACAAGTAGTTATGCTGATGGGTTACAAGGTTTTCCCATGCATTTGCTGAACATGGGCAATATCAGTGATTTGCCGGAGTATTAGGGTTCAAGATGAAGGAATGATTAAGTCAATTTATATTTGAACTATGGTTGGTTAATTTTGTTTAATATTTTTGTCTTGATGATTTGTTATCGTTCATTGACGGGAGGATGTTTCTTCTTTTCATTTTCATTAATGTTAAACTTGTTGTTTGAAGATATCTAATTTTCTTCTTTTTTATTTTGATTTTTGTGAAATGCCATTGAAGTGGTTTAATTATGGACTAGAGGATATTATGCACGAGGGGTGTGTGGCCATAATCATTGGTAGAAGTCCACCATCTATCTCTCAGGATATGAAGACATAATGATTTAATTAGTTATTGTCCCACATATCTCTTATACAAACTCAACGACATTGAGTCTATAAATTTATTTGAGGTTACCAATAATTCAAGTCATCTTTTTTTAGTGATGAGGTTTTAAAATTTTATTTGTATTTCGTAGACATTACAAGTAAGACATTTCTCCAATTTCTTCATTTCAATTTCTTTTTGGACAGTTTAATTAAATGTTTGTGAATGGTAACTCTTCCGATTTCTCTATTTCTTCCCTTCTCATTCACAAAAGCCTATGTAGACACATCAATTTTTTCTTTCATAAGATTTTATAATGAAGCTTTGTTCAAACATTGTCCTCAATTCTTAAATTTTTTCTTCTTCTTCGCAAGAAAATTTGTGCACTATTCTTGCACATTTTCTAACCTAAAAAATCTTATTTTGAGTTCTATACATATCTTAAAAACATTTATTTTTAAGAGTCTCTTACAAATGATTAATTTTTTTTAATTTCTGAACAAAAAATTTCAAAAGTCCAATGTATATACACCTATAATCCTTTTCCTTTTTTTTTAAAAAAAATTTAACCTTCTTCCAAATATAGAAGAAAATAATTAGAATGATAAAGTGACATACAAATAATCCTGATCACTTTGTGGTGCATTTGAATTAATTCTTGTTTGAGATTTTTATTTCGGACACTAAAAAAAATGAATTAATAGAGTAGATGTGGAAATTAAGTTGAGAATTTATTTTGGAGATTGTACAAAGAAATTGGTGCACATATTATTCCCTAACATTTCAACATTCGAATACATCTTTAATGATCATTTGGAATTTACATTTTGACTATCTTACCGTAGTTGCAATTTCGACTCGAAATAATATATTATGTGTCCAAAATTCTCTATACCTGATAAAAAGTTAAAATAAAAACTTTTAACTATCTAGCCAAAGAAAAAACAGCTTCTAGCCTTCTAAATTCTTGTCTTGAATCTAGTACGAAATGAATTTTTTTCATCGTTCAGACACCTGTTAATTATTGGATAAAAAACCTAGTAGCTGAGAATTTTTGTGTTGTATATACCGAGTAAATTTAGCAAAATGAATTGAATTTTATCCAAATCAAACTCATATTATATTTTAGATGAATCAAAATCTTAGTTGATGTATCACTCATTTAATTAATGAATTGAGCTTATTTAATTAAGTATCTAGCCGAATCATAAACTACCCACGAAGTGACTCCACTCATCAATTCCACCCTAATGAAAGCGTAATATACTTGCACCGATTTTCTGTTCCAGCACAGCACGACTTCCAAAACATCTTCTCTGCCATCACTAGGCCTGCAAACGGTTATAAACGGATACGGAATTGTCTATTTCGGATTCATATCCATTTTTAATTTTTTCTACCATATCCGTATCCATATCCTAGCGGATCCAAAATATGTATTACCATATCCGCTGATTTGGATCCGAATACGGATATGGTAAAACCCGTTTCACTAGGAGTATTTGCCATCTTATAGGAGAAAGACAATGAATCAACAATTATGTTTCAGAATCTATAGTTTCTCAAATAAAAGAAATTAGAGGTTATGAATAAATAAAATGAAAGAAGCCTAAAGCCTTTTCACCATAAGCAATTCGAACATCAAATACACAAACATATCTTTGTAAACGAGAACCAACGGAAGAAAAATACTTTACACGCAACTGAATATACTCACGCGCGGTGACGGTGACGGGAAGGAGCAGCGGCGAGGAGTAGGCGCCGGAGAAGGCAGAAAAGGAAACAGGGAGAGAGAGAGAAAAGAAGAAGAAGAGGGAAGAAAGGAAAGAAATTGAACGGCGCCGGAGAAGGTAGAAGAGGTAAAGGGAGAGAGAGAGAGAGAGAGAGAGAGAGAGAGAGGTTGTGATGTTAGAGTTTGTTATCTTTTAACCTTTAAGAATGTATATATACATGTACTAAAATTGTAATATAAATAATTATCACATAAATCCTATAAAATACTTATATTACAAAAAAGTCCTAAATCCTATAAATCATGTAAAATATATTGTTTTAGGGATATATATATATATATATATATATATATATATATATATATATATATATATATATATATATATATATATATATATATATTTATTTACACAAGCGGATTCGAGTTTAACGGATACGATTTTTTATATTTCATATTCGTAACCATTTTATTACTCTTATACGGACTCGGATTCGGATGTGGGTATATGAGTTTAGAGTTCTTACCATATCCTAAAAATAAAATCGGATTCGAGTCGGATACGGATAAAAATCCGATCCGTTTGCAGGCCTAGCCATCACCACTACCAAGGATAACGAAGGAAATTTCCATCAAGCTTTTGTACCTCTGTAAATGGACTGAAGTTTTCTTGTCTGAAAATGGCGATTGCTGCTTTTAACGGTCTCAATTTCCGGCGACCCTTATTTTACTGTGTTCAAAAGGTTTTTCCTTTTCTTCTTTGAATTACTTTTTATGGGTCACTGATTTTTCCTGCAGTAAAAAAAAAGAAGCAACAATCTTGAAATTTTTTTAATCTTCCATTGCTGATTTTGTTTCAGGTCCGTGAATGCAATTCTCTTGCAACAGTTGAACCAGCTAATCTTAAAAGAAATGAAGCAGGAAAAACTAATAGAGTTGGTAAAAAAAATTAGAATAAAGATTGTTTTTTTTTAAAATTTAGTACATTAAATATCGTACCCAGTGCACAAGCCGCAGGGTCGGGGAAGGTACCGATGTACATTGAATCAGTTAATTAGTTCCTTATATCTGAGAGCCCTTAAATTTTCTTTAGGTAATGATGGAGATTACAAGAAGGCCCTGGAATGGAAGAAATTGAGTTCTGAAGATCTTGGAATTCAGACTTCTATGATTGCAAGCTCTACTATATTGGTTTTAAATGGACTAAGGAGAAAGGGTATGCATAAGGTTTGTTTTTTAGTTAATTATTCTGGTGGATTTGTAAAGTTCAATACTTTATGATTTCTGAGTTTGTTTTGCCACTGAATCAGTGTTAGCATCTTTGCATTTGGGACTAGAGAATAGTACTTACTCCATTCTATAACATAAATCTTTTAAGACATGTAGCCAAAATTAAGGAAGCAAAAAATAAGGTGTTTTTTTTAATCAAAATATCAATATTACTCTATTAAATAGAATTAGTGGTATACAAGTCATAAACGACTTATATTATGGAATGGGACTAGATAATAGTATTACTTCATTTGTACTGAATTCAGTGTCCGGATCTTCTAGTACATTTTGTGGTTAGTCTAAGGCCATGAAGTCACTTGAGTACAATGATATTGCTATCGTGCGGAGTAATTTACTAAACAATTTACTAGAAGATGTGGAGTCGTGAATTCAAAGTTTATAAACTTATTTGCTTGGGGAATGATATTGTTTATTGAGGATTATTTTAAGAAGGAACCAGGAAATGTGAACTTTGAGAACTCAGATAAGATCTTCTGGGCCTCTGGCATATGCTAATTAAGCTTATAACTACACTTCTGAGCATTTGACTGATTTACCAATTAAATTAAATTAAATGTGCAGGATATGATGTCTACCTTGTTGGAGGTTGCGTGAGGGATCTTATATTGAACAAAACTCCGAAGGATTTTGATATAGTAACATCAGCTGAACTTAAAGAGGTTTTTTTTTTCTTTTCTGAACTTGTTTCTTGTTTATAATGAGTCTAAAAGTTATAGCTAACATTCAGTACTTTCTTTTGGGGCCTAGTAATGGTTTCTTTGTATGTCAGTGTAGCAGGTATGGATATTGATGAAACCGTTTCATTTTCTATTGATACATTTTATTAGCTTAACATTGGCCTATTTTGCAATTGTTTATGCTTCCATTTTTTGTTTAGCTGCCTCCCATTTAGATTCTGAGCGGTCTTGTATAGCGTTTGGTCCCCTTTTTTGGAAGACCAATGAGCTCTTGGTCTCTTTAGTTGCTGCAAGAAATTACCGAATCTCTCCTGAACTACGATTAAGCGCTTCGTATATACATGTAACTTGGAGTAGTTGGAGTTCATCCCAAGTAAAATTGATCTTTTGTGACTTTAGAAGGTCTATTCAACTTTTAATACACGAAACATTCTCGAAGCATGTATTTGAAAGGTTGCATTTACACAGTCGCCTTATGTTGGTGGATCCTAAAAATGTATATAATGTGCGAAAGCATAGACTGGGACTGAGTGATAGGTGTCGAAACCATGAGTACGGTCGGACCCTTAGGGATTCCTGTAATAGCATCCATAGACATCGAGTTCTCTTAAACTAGAGAATTCACATATTTCTAAACTATAACAAAGTTGTTTGCCATGATTTTTGTTCATGTCACTAAAATCTTCTCTATTATTTGTAGGTTCTAAGAACTTTTCCCCGAAGTGAAGTTATTGGAAGACGGTTTCCCATTTGTCATGTGCATGTAGATGATACAACTATTGAGGTCAGTTGGATATGTTTTTTGGCCTTTCAGTCATATCTTGTAAGATGAAAACACATGCCATTGCGTCTCTCTTCATGCGTTGATATACTATTTTCTTCATCAGGTTTCAAGCTTTAGCACAGTTGGCAGGAAATTTGGAAGGAATTCACGCAATGTTATTAGAAAACCTTCTAATTGTGATGAAGCTGATTTTATTCGCTGGAAAAATTGCTTGAACAGGGATTTTACAATAAACGGGTAGGGATTTAACTGTTGCTGAAAGGTGTAGAATCTTTTTTTCCCTCCATAAAAATCTCAAGTGCTCCTGTTAGATCTACTTTTCGCTTTCTTTACTGAAATCTACATACATTTGCAGGTTGATGTTTGATCCTTTTGCAAGAGTAGTATATGATTACATGGGAGGACTTGAAGATATTAGAAGGGCTAAAGTGTGCATGTATCTCTTATCATTTCAGTTTTATAGGTTACCCTTCATAGATATGCTAGAATGGTGTGCCTATTCTCATTTATTACATACTTTTGCAGGTCTGTACTATCATTCCTGCTGGTACTTCTTTCGTGGATGACTGCGGTAAGTTACATCTATTTCTGACTGGTTTCCGGACTTCACTGGAATAGTGGCTGATTCGCATTGCGTCCGCTCAACATTTGCAGCTCGTATTCTACGAGGGGTGAGGATAGCAGCTCGCTTAGGATTCAGATTTGCTAAAGAAACAGCTTATTTTGTGAAAACTTTATCATCTTCGGTGCTAAGACTTGACAAGGTACATAACTTTTAGATTAGCTCCATCAATTACATATTCTTGTTGCGACTTCAAGTACCGTTTCTCTTGGCCCCTTTGGTGCAGGGAAGGATTCTGATGGAAATGAATTATATGCTGGCTTATGGATCTGCTGAAGCTTCTCTAAGATTATTATGGAAGTTCGGTCTTTTAGAAATTCTTCTACCCATACAAGTATGGTTCTTCCACCTCCACTCCACCCCTCTCTCTTTTCCAAATTATTGTTGCATGCATGATTTAGTTACAGTAAGGTTATTTCCCGATGACTATGCAGGCGGCATACTTAGTTTCTCAAGGTTTTCGAAGGCGTGATAAGAGATCTAACATGCTTCTGGTAAGTTAATTGCAGTTGCATATTGTTATTATTCACTTAGTTGGCCAGACATGGTACTTGTGACCTTAAAATTGCCATTTTTGATTTTGTAATTTATAACTATGCAGACGGTTCTCGTTATTCTTGTAATCTGTCTTTATTGTTATACTGCGGTTAAATAGATGATAAAGACAAACGTGACATCCCTATTGTACTTATTAGTAACGACATTTTATGTTGGTCTTTTTTCAGTCTTTATTTTCAAACTTGGATAACCTTGTGGCTCCTGATCGTCCTTGTCACTGTAGTCTATGGTAAGGAATTTCTATAAACTATTTGAGCATCATCTTTTTCTGATATATTTTTTATACTGCATATTACAATATGCTCGAATTTCACATGTTTAGCTTTCTGAAAGAGATGTTTGTTTGCAGGATTGCCATTTTAGCATTTCACAAAGCGTTGGTAGACCAACCTAGGGATCCCCTGGTGGTTGCTGCATTCAGTATCGCTGTTTACAGTGGTGGATCTTTGTCCGATGCAGTCAAAATAGTGAGACGGATTAAACAACCTCATGAATCACGATTTTCTGAGGCGTCTTCCCTTCGGAGTTTTGAGTCCAACGATGGCCTTATTAATGAAGTCATGGATCTAGCTTCTTCTGTAAATGATGCTCTGAGGAAGATGGCAGATGAGCGATTTATTTCCCAAGCCTTAATCGAATACCCACAAGCACCACAAACTGATATGGTGAGCGGAATTTTTCAATGCATGAATTCCTCGAAATATTCATCTTATAAACCGAGTTTCAGAGTGTTGTTCCACCATCCCCTCACCCCCAGCAAGAAAAAGAATAAAAAAATGACGGGACACGCCTTACCTTCTACTAGGCGTTTATAGCTAGCTACAACGCACCTTACCTTATACTAGGCATTTATAGCTAGCTACTACGCCCCTTATCTTCTACTAGGCCTTTATAGCTAGCTACTACGCGCCATACCTTCCACTAGGGGTTTTATAACTAGCTATGATGCATGGTTCGCGAGATGGTTTCTGAGATTGTACGTATGAATTTGCTTAGACCGATCATCTTTCTTGATGATTTGTCTTGCTCAGCCAGCTTCTAACTTGTTGATTTTCATGTTATACAGGTGTTCATCTCGTCAGCATTGTCGGTCAAGATTTGCGCAATCTTTGGGTGTGTTCGGAAGAGCAAAGGAAAGAGCCATGTTCCAAAACAAGGTAGTAGGATTAACAGTGAGTTTTTAGCAATGGGGAGAATACAAGAAGTTAGAAAAGCTTTTGGTATAGTTGTTTTTGACACACTGTATCCAACTCATCTCAATCCAATTAACAACAATTCATGATTTGTCTACTTGCTACATTGATTTTCATAGTCTCTATTCGATTTTGCTGTTTTTTTACTGAGAAAGTGTAATGAACGACTCATTAGTCTGTTAAATTTTGAACTACTCGACATATTTTGAAGGATTATCTATTATTTATAAAATATAGGGGGTATAATTGTCGTTAGCCTATATTTTAAAGGGCACTTTTGCTTTTAACCTTTAATTATTACTCCCTCCGTCCAAAATTATCTGTCCACTTCAACAAATGCACGGACATTAAGAATTTGGTGATTTTGATGGTAAAATATAAGTAAAAGTCTAAAATACCCCTCATTAGTTTTATTAATCTCATTTAAAATTTGTGTATTTCTCTCTCATTCCTCTCACACAACATCCAAATTACCTCTTAAAGATGTGTTAGAAAGTGATAATTTAAATTAACTAAGAGTATTCAATGAGGAGTTAGAAGAAGAGTAAAATTGGAATAATTGACATTAATACGTACTTTATTTTGAAAGTGATAATTTTAGTTTTTCTTCAAAAAGAAAGTCAACTTTCTATTTGGATATATCTTCTAAATAGATAAGTGAAAATAATATTGATCGTCTGAAGACAGTAAAAAAAAATTGCGGTGACAATATCACTAGTCTTTACCACAAGGAAGCAATGGCAGTCGTGAGGCAAGGCCCACCCATAAACACTGTACACTCGTTTACCAGATCCCGACCTCTATTTGAGCAAGGATCCATGACGTGTACGGTCCAGATCCGCCTCAACTATCTGCATCTCCAGATTCCATCTGGTTTCTCTCGTCATCCTCTTTATAATTCCTACTATCTCCTAACAAAATTCAGTATATTCAAAACTCAAATTTTACAGATCAACCTCAATTAGGATTTGATTAAATTTCAAAAGGATCTGAGAATTAAAAAAAAAAAAATCAAAATTTGATCTTTTTTTCTTGTTCTTAAGAGAAAATTTCTTTCCATTCTAGGCTGAATCGAAATATAAGAGGAAAGAAATATCTGGGTTTTGATAGATATTAAAAATTATTTGGGTTGAAGATTAGATTTTGATTTTGATTTCGATTTTGATTTCCCTGCGGTCGGAATCGAATCGGATTAAAAGTCAATTGCTTTCTAGATTTAGAAAGAAAAGGAAAATTTCTAGGTTTAGGGTTAGGGCTACTGCATAATCATCAATTCAATCATAATATATATGATGGGTGATTGTATTTTGCCGCCGCCAACAAAAGAAGTTCACGACGTCGAAGAAGGGGAAATCTCCGATTCTGCTTCTTCTATTGAAGAAATTACTGAAGACGACTTCAAAAAGCAACAAGACAACCCTAATTCAAAATCTACCGCTTCATCCGATCCAAATCCTGTTTCTGTTGGGTCTAATTCAGATAATTCTAGTAATAATCACACTATTAATAACGCCGCCAATGGTGGTAATAATAGTAGTACTAATAATTCAACAAACCCTAGGTACTGGATGAGTGATTTTTATAATAATTATCGGGTTTCGAGGAGTTTTAATTCTGGTTTACACAATCTGGCTTGGGCTTCTGGTGTTCAGAATAAGCCGATTACGGATTTTTTAGTAATGGAGATGCCTGAAACTAATCGGGGTGGCGGGGCTACCGGCGCCCAGGGCTTTAATAATAATAAGAATGAGGAGAGGGTTGTGATTGAAGTGGTGGATGATGATGGTGAGAAGGAAGAGGGGGAGTTGGAAGAAGGTGAAATTGATTTGGATTCTGAGGCCGCTGATTCGAATTCGAATGATTTGAATGCTTTTGTGGATAAAGATTCTGTTTTGGACAAGAAATTGGATTCAATTCTTAAAGGGCTTGAGGGTGTAAATTTGGAGTATGCTGAGAAGTAAGTTGATTGGGAATTGGCAGTAAGATTAGTGACATTTTTTTTTGTTTGTTTAGTAAACCTGATTTTGAATGTGTTTCTATTGGTTCTTTTCCCTTCCTTAGATCGTTTGTTGAAGTCTGCGGCAAAGTGCAACACTTGTTGGATAACTTGAAGGAAATTGCTGTGGATGATTGGTTGATTAAGAAAGATGATCTTATTCAGCTGTTACTTGCTGCAATTAGAACTCTTAACACTGTAAGAATTCAAATGATTAGTTAAATTTATTGCCCCTGTGAATATAATTATCTGTTGTGGCTGAAGAGTTTGGTTGTTGGCAGGTTTTCTGCTGCATGAACCAAAATCAGAAGGAACAGAACAAGGAGAGCATAAAAAGGTTTTAGTTTCTGTTGTTTTCTAATCCCTTTTGCTCTTTTTGGTCCCTTCTTTCTTTGTTCCCTTGTTAATTGAATAGGTGGATCTCAAATATTTGCTGACCTGATTTTACAGGTTACTGGATGATCTGTTGAACAAAAAGCATCCATTATTTTCTGCTGAGCAACTCAAAGAGGTGCTATATTGTTTACTTTCATTATTTGACTCTATGTCGTGGTTACAGTGATGACTTATAATACTGCTTACTGGTCTTGCAGATGGAGGGTATGATTTCTTCCCTGGATTCGTTTTCTGTACCTTTGAGTTCTAAAGGCAATGATGGGATCAAAGAGATGCAACCAATTGAAGGGTTTGCAAAGAATGTTATTGATATGTCTTCTGGAAATGTGAATAGAGATTTGTTGAAAAGTTCTGCTGCTTTAGACCCCATAAAAGCATCAGAAGACGTCCGGATGTCGCTTGAATACCTGACAAATAGAGGAGCAAATTCCAAGTATAGAGGCTTATCTCTTCCTTTGTTAGACCTTCATAAGGATCATGATGCTGATAGTCTTCCATCACCTACGCGAGAAGCCACACCTTGTTTGCCCATAGACAAAGGGTTTGGAATAGGACATGGAGTGTTGAAACCAGAGTGGCCCATTCCTAGATTAGCTCTCAGGACAGATAAAGTCCCAATGTACCCACATGAAACTGAAGCTGTTAAAGCTGTTTCTACCTATCAGCAGAAATTTGGTCGAGGTTCCTTCCTTATGAATGATAGGCTCCCAAGTCCAACCCCTTCAGAAGATGGTGAGAATGGAGATGATGATATCATTGGCGAGGTTTCTAGTTCCCCCAAGAGGCATGTAACAGCTGAGATCATGTCAATGGTGGGGCAACCTGTTGTTTATTCTTCTCCCAATTTGGATAACCTCAGTGTACAAGGGCCTAAAAGTGCTTCGAAGGCTGCCTCCTCCGGTTCTGGTCCAAATCCTTTATCAAAACAATCTTTTTCAAAAAGCAGAGATCCTAGGCTTCGGTTAGCGAATGCTGACGCAAGTGCTTGGAACAATGCTTTGCCTAATGAAACTAAAGAGCCTCTTGGGGGAAGTGTTAGTTCAAAGAAACAGAAAACAGATGGAGAACAGATTTTGGATGGTCCTGCACTCAAAAGATCAAAAACTGAGTTGGCTGGTCCCGGATTTCTGCATGTTGCAAGAGTACCGTCTGGAACTGGTGGTTGGTTAGAGGATAGAGTCCCACTTGGTTTTGAAGACTGCAGCCAGAAAACCTGAACAAGGTATTGTTGATCCTAGGATGCGTGAAAATGTTTCAAATGGCACCATTTCTAACATTACCATGCCCAATGTATCGGTTGTAACTCCCAGTTCCACAGGTTCGGTGCAGTCGATATTGACAGATCTTGTTGTAAATCCTTCTATATTGCTGAATTTTTTGAAGGGGCAGCAAATGTCTTCCGATCCTACCAAAAGCACATTGCAACCTGCAAGCTCAAATTCAATTCTGGGGGCAGTACCATCGACAAACTATATCCATCCCCAAGCCTCCTGTTGTTGGACAGGGATTGTCGGGCATTCTACAGACGCCTCCACAGACAGCTTCAATGGTGAGCTTATCTTTATTTTTTACTCGAATTCGATTTCCTGTCCCTTGGCCCTTTACAAAATGGTATCCTCAATGCAATTGCGGCTCATGGACCTTTATCAGTTATTGCAACTGGCATTGACCTGCATTAGTGAGTGGCTTAATGGTGATATTAGAATATTTGGGTTTGTTGAAGGTTGAATAATTGGTATCTAAGATAATTTGTTCTTAATTGGTTTAGTTGGAGCAGACGCTCTGTATAAGTTGCTGGCGAGCTCATCTACTTATGGGGATTTGCCTATGGTTTATTTGATAATTGATATATTGAACAATTTTGCTTTGCTTTTATGATATCTCAATTAGAAAGAAAATGCTTAATTATGTCTCTTGGAACTTTCTGTATAACTACACTTGCATTCTCATGATAGTTAACAACCTATGTGAACTTGCAGGAAGAATTGGTGAAAGTCCGCATGAAACCTCGTGATCCCCGTCGTGTCCTCCACAGCAATGATCTTCAAACAAGTGAGAGCATGGAAATTGATCAGCCCAAAACAACTACTTTGAGCATTCCAGCTGTAGTTGGCAACTTGAATGACCAAAGACAAGATCATCAGCGTGATAAAATTTTCCACACGGTTGCCTACCACTAGTGGACCAGATATCTCTTTACAATTCAAAGAAAATTTGAAAAGCATTGCTGATATTTTGACTGTATCTCAAGCGAGTTCATCTCAGTCTATACCCGCTCAGTTTCCTCCATCACAACCAGCTGAAACTCCTCAAGTTAGCATAGATGCAAAAGCAGTATTGGAGTCAGGGAGCCCTGCAAACTAGGTCTGGGTTGGTTTCTAAAGAAGTTTCTGCAGTCTCTTCTCGATCACAGAATAAATGGGGTGATGTTGAGCATCTTTTTGACGGATTTGATGACCAACAAAAGGCTGCCATACAGAGAGAAAGAGCTAGAAGACTAGAAGAGCAAAGGAAAATGTTTGCTGCACGAAAGCTTTGTCTTGTCTTGGATCTGGATCATACCCTTTTAAATTCAGCAAAGGCATGCCTGGTGTTAATTTTTGATATACTAATCCCTTCGTCCCACATTACTTGTGACAAAACTAACCCTTTTCTTGTCAATTCATGAATTCAAGATAGCATTTAATCACTTTTTTTCCAACTTTACTCCCCATTTATTAATTTAACAAACACAACATTAATTGTATTCGAAGTTCCGAGATGGTTTTTTGGTCACTGGTTTCAAAATATTACTAACCATTTCTTAAAGTGTGAATGTTAGTGAGTGAAGTAATTTGGGATGGAGGTAGTTTTCAGTTTTAATTGTTATCATGATTGTAAGATGATTATAACTTGCTTCCTTCTCTCTCCCATTTTTAGTTTGCTGAAGTGGATCTGGTGCATGATGAAATGCTGAGAAAAAAGGAGGAACAAGATCGGGAAAAACAATATAAGCATCTTTTCAGGTTTCCTCACATGAGTATGTGGACTAAATTACGGCCTGGGGTCTGGAATTTCCTTGAAAAGGTAGCAATGACTGTAATTGTGTGGTTGGTCTTAAATTGTTGGATTGCAGGATATTCCAAAAGATTTTATTGTTCCTTTGTGTTTTCTTTTATTAGGCTAGTAAGCTATTTGAACTGCATCTCTACACAATGGGCAATAAACTCTATGCCACAGAGATGGCAAAATTGCTTGATCCAAAAGGGGAACTGTTTGCTGGCCGAGTCATCTCAAGGGGTGATGACGGTGATCTTATTGATGGTGGCAAAAGTAAGGACTTGGAGGGGGTTTTAGGCATGGAATCAGCAGTTGTAATTATAGACGACTCCGTGAGAGTCTGGCCCCACAACAAACTAAACTTAATTGTTGTTGAAAGGTAAGATGTTATTTGTTTGACATTAAAAGATTGCTCTACCTGCTTCTTAAGCATCAGGCCTAATAACTTGTTATCTGCAGATATATTTACTTTCCATGTAGTCGGCGTCAATTTGGGCTTCCAGGTCCTTCTCTCCTTGAGATTGATCATGACGAGAGGCCAGAAGACGGTACTTTGGCATCATCTTTGGCGGTGAGATTTTTGTTTGGTTTGGGGGGTGCTCTTGAGAGCACAGTGAAATATTTTTTTGTATCTTTCGCTGTCTAACTTGTGAATGTTGACTACAATATAGGTTATTGAGAAAATACATCGGAACTTCTTTGAACATCAGTCATTAGATCAAGCAGATGTTAGAAACATCTTAGCCTCAGAACAGCAGAAGATTTTGGCTGGTTGCCGTATTGTGTTTAGTAGGGTCTTTCCAGTTGGCGAAGCGAATCCTCACATGCATCCGTTATGGCAGACTGCAGAACAATTTGGTGCTGTCTGTACCAATGCGATTGATGATCAGGTCACTCATGTGGTCGCGAATTCGCTTGGGACTGATAAGGTAACTTTTGTTTCTTTAGAAAGAGATGGCATTTACCCCTCTATATTAGAAACTGGAATAGGTAAAGCAGTAGTGCGAACAAAAATCTTGCTTTTGTTGGACTCTATGTTTTCTCCGCCTCTTTAACAAAATGATAGGATCTAATATATGTTCTTTGTTTGTTTATCTGAAAAGGTGAACTGGGCTCTTTCCAAAGGGAGATTTGTTGTGCACCCTGGCTGGTATGAGACTTCCCCTCTTGCCTATTTCTCACACACACACGCGCACGCACAACACGCACATATAGAGATTGATTATCACGTTGGTTGACATGTTTTGAACTAAAAAGGAAAAAAATCGTATGCAGGGTGGAAGCATCAGCATTACTATATCGGAGAGCAAATGAGCATGATTTTGCTATTAAACCATAGATAACCATCATTATATTCATTCTGCCTCTGGAAAAATGACTATACCTTTTACCGGCTGGGAATGACATGAGCTGGGGGGTTATACCTTGTGCAGAATTGCCTTGTAGACGCCCCGACCCCAAGTTTTTGGTCTAACTGGTTTGGGCTGGGGGGGGGGAGGGGAGGGGAGGTGAGGTGTATTTGGATTTGGATTTGGACAAGGAGAGAAAGATTGAAGAGTTTTATAATGAGAGAGATCCCCAGGAAGTTGAAATTTCTAACTGATGAACTGAACCTAACAGGGAAGATTTTAGGGTCCATTTGGGAGCTCTGAATGACTTTGAAATATTGAATGAGAACCCGCAGAGAGTCCGATAAGAGGGTCTAACTAAAATGTTTGATCTCGAAAAATTAAAAAAAAAAAAAAAAATACAAGACTTCTGGTATTGTTTTATGTATTGTTTTATGGATTTCTAATTTTGGAAGAAAAAAAAAGACTTCTTTATTCAATATTTTATCTATAGATCTTTTTATGTAATAATTCGTGTTATAAAAGGATAATATTGTTTAAAGAAAAATAATTCAATATTCAATATTTTATCTATTAAATTGAATTAAAAAAAGTCGTAATGTAATAAGGAAAATATTTTATTACTTTCAAATTATCTGTCCACATTTTCTTTTAATCTGTCACAAATTAATTGTTCATTTTCTAAACAAAGGGTTCATTAATGATGATTTTTTCAATATTACCCCTTATATTGAATGTTGGAGAGAGAATAATAAAGAGAGAAAAGAAGGTAGAATTAAATTCGGAGAAACATTAAATAGAATTATGTTTGACATTATACTATATTCTATTATAGAATTTGATGAAAATATTAATTTTCGTGTAAAATACAAAGTTGACAGATAATTTGAGAAGGAAAGGTGTAATATAACTATTCTTAAAAAAAAAGCTTTTCCAATTACGTTTGGAAAAAAAAAAATAGCTTGGACAAAAGAATGTAGAGTCATAAAACCGTGGAGAGCACGTGCACTCCGTGACATTCGAGCAACATTTTTATCCTATGAAACAAGTGTCAAGATGCAAAGTTTTGCCATGAATGCAATAGTCTTCAGTGCAGATTTGTTAGGTGTTTTGTCCGCAGAGAGTGCAACACACCTGTTTTGCATAGGATCCAAAATCTAAAGTCTCAAATTCAAACTCTATTCAATCTCACCGAAGTCTTCAGAATCATGAGTGGGGTGTTGGACAGAAGAAGGGGCAAATGAGTGAAGCAAAAGCGACTTTACAGGCAGGGAAGCATATTCAATGTAAAGAGCAAATTGTGTTGTCATTTCTCCTGTGGAAGGTTATAAGATAGACGTTGGTTTTGTCTGTTTCTGTCTGAGAGAGAGAGAGAGAGCCAACATTTGAGCTGTAAGTCTGTAACTCAGAGCATTGGGGGGAATGATGGTGGTTGTTGTGGTGGGGGCTTCCTTAGCTATTTGGATTTTACATGCTCTGCAGGTTTGTTTCTATGCACCACTTCTCTATACATATATACAAACACACACATTCCCATGGCCTGAAATCAAATTGTAATATTAGACTGATGTTTTTGTGACAGTCTCGTCTCTTTTTCGCCAAATACATGGAACTGCAATCCTTGTGCGGTAGTGATGTACATTACATGTAGCTTGTGGTAGGCTTCTATCCAGTGATCTAAATCCTCCGCTAGTTCTAAGAACGGAGAGGTGAAGTGTCACGCTTCGTGCCCGCGGTCCCGAAATGCTACTCATGGGTAGTGGTGGATATAAAAATATAGAACACTGGGAGTATACGATAATTCATTAATATTTTTTAGCATGTTTCTAGAATCTTTAGAATTGGTACAAGTTTATTGGAATCTAAAGGCTTTAGAATTAGTAGAAGCAAAACTGAGTATTTGGAGTGTAAGTTTAGTGCCGGACCGAATAAGTAGTGAGCAGAGTGTAATTAGTTTGGATGACGAATGATTATGTTCGGTATTTGAGTTCTATCATTCAGAAAGATGGAGAGTTTGATGGGGATGGGGCGCATCGAGTTAAAGCTGGTTGGTTGAGATGGAAGGGTGCAACGGGTGTCTTGTGCGACCGTAATATAACGTTGAGACTGAAGGGGAAGTTTTATAGAACAGCTGTTAGCAGTGGCGGAGCCAAGGGGGGACGGGAGGGGGCGCTCGCCCCCAACATTTTAAGACACAACGAATTTTCTATAGGAAAAAAATATTTTTTGTGATATTTCTTTATAAATATTGTATTTCGCCCTCCCTAAAAAATTTCAGTAAGAAATTTCCCCCTCCCAATGACAAATTCCTGGCTCCGCCACTGGCTGTTAGACAAGCATTGTTGTATGGTACAGAGTGTTGGGTCGTGAAAAGATATCATGTCCAGAAAATGAGTGTTACAGAGATGCGTATGTTGCGATGGATGTGTGAGCATACTAGAAATGAGACTATTCGAGAGAAAATATGAGTTGCACCTATTGAAGAAAATATGAGAGAAACTCGCTTACGCTGGTTTGGACACATAAAAAGAAGACCGAGGCATTAGGTTATAAGAGGTAGGGGAGGCCGAAGAAAGTTTAGACCGAAGTCATCAAGAATGATATGGATTTGTTAGACTTGGATGAGGGTATGATGTTTGACATAATGAAGTGGAGGAATGTATTCATGTAAACGACCACACTAAAATTTTATATTAATTCATGTAGCCGACCCCAATTACTTGAGATTAAGGCTTTGTTGGTGTTGTTATTGGTCACTAAAAATTTATGTGGGGTCACTTATACATTTATCATATAAATGGAGTAAAATATACCATATATAATAATAAAAATAATCACCGGGGTCACACCACCATACTACATCCTTCTTTGCTCATGGGCCTGGTAGCACCAACGATAAGCTACTTATCAACCGAACTCGCTATTCCAAAATGGATATTCCAAGATGACAGAGTAATTAATCCCATGTTATAGAACACGCCATCATTCCTTACTCATTCTATGTGGGATGTGGTTTCATGTAAGGGTGTGCATTGGTGCGGTTCGGTGAAACCCGATTTATTAATGCGGTTTTTATACGGTTTTTTAATATATATTTTAAAACTATACCGCACCATTTTGACTTACAAACCTAATTTCACCAAATCGTAATTATTTTGGTTTGGTGAAATTAGGTGCGGTGAAAACCGATCTAAAAAACATAAAAAATTATTTAAATATCTTATGACTCATGAGCTCCAATATAATATTTCTAAGAAATTAACCATGTAACAAAATACCTCAGTTTTAATGCGAATTCAAATAAATAAATACATGTCTAAGTTGAAAACGTTAGCAAAATACATATGTTTTCTTTGAAAGTTCTAAACAAATAAATCAAAAGTTCTCATCAGAACATCAATTCCAACCAATAACATGAATCATGAGGTGATGATAACCATGAAGTATCTCTGACTTAAGTATAATAAAACAACTAACTAATATTAATATATTAATTGTAATTAAAATAAATTTAGTGAAACATTATTATGTAAATATATCATATTTTTTAAAAATAAAAAATTAGATAGGTATATAATGCGGTTTGCGGTGCGATATAACTTAAAAAAAATTCTAGACCGTGACCGCACCAAAAAATAATTTACGACTACTAAAACTCGAGTATTTAGTCGCACCATAATTGATCAAACACTACACCGTACACCAAAATTAAATTTAATTAAAACCGATTAATGCACACCCCTAAGTTTCATGTGAAGACCATTAAGGTTGAGGCTAAATCATTTGTGAGTGAGTAAAATAGACATGTAGATCATCCTTGGCTTGAATAAGGAACAAAATAGTCTTGATATGGTATGATATTAGTATGTATTTAGGAGTGCAAACTGGCATGCATTATGCATAATGATGCAAAAGGAGAAGAGAGAGAAAAAAAGGATGAATAAATTGATCAATTGGAAGAGGCCACCACCACCACTCTTTAGGAAAAAAAGATAAAAGGAAATTTCTGACCCCAACTAACAGTTCTACATTTCTTTCTTTCTCCTTGGTCCTATCTACTACCACTTCACACAACAACTACAACTACAGCTATGAATTGGTTCTTCACATTAGAAGCAAAGGTGCTCAAGTGGACATCATTTCCATCTTCAAACAATCATCACAAATCCAATCTTTAGTAGCTTCCAAGTCCACTCAACTTCTATTTGTCTTGTTTTCTCTCTAATATAATCATTTTCAAGCACAATATAGTACTACCTCCATTTCATGATATAAGCAGTTTAAGACATATAGCAAAAATTAAGAAAGTAAAAAATAAGGTACGCTCTTAGTCTTACTATCTTAAACAGAGTAATATTGATATTTTAACTAACAAAATATTTTGATTTTTCTTCCTTAATATTTTATACATGTCATAAACCACTTATATTATAATGTTAAAATTCAATGGGACTATGCATGACTAATTTTGTCTAAACATATGGAGACAGAATAGCTTGCATGTCAAGAAATGGGATCCTGAGATCAAGATGATTCCACAAAGTCATGTGAAGATATGGTAAAAAACATAAAATAAAAAAAAGGTAAATACCATTTTCTTCTTTTTGAGTAAAACTATAAAAATATTTCAAATTTTCCTTTTCTTATGTTACTGTTTTTTATATTATGCAAATGGTAGGGAACATAAAGTAAAGTGTGATAAAAGTCAGCCAATACTATCATTTATCTGCAAAAAAAAGTTAGAAAAAATAATTCACTTTGCTTTTGTACTCTCTAAGCTTACCCATCTCAAATCAAAGTTTGAGCACTGACATCAAGGACCAGTAACACACTAATAACAAAGTAAACTCCTCTCTTATCCTCATTTATCCTTTTAGAAAAAAAAAAGGAAAAATTTTACCAATGGGATGGAGGTATCGAATCCAGAGTCTATGATTCCAGAGTTAAATCAAGAGTACTGCACAAAATGCGCTAGCCTTCCTCGAGTATTTTTAAGTATCTACGAACATGCATGGCTAACAATGTGAAATTGAGTTTTAGTGACATGGGGTGTGACATGCATAGCAGTCCAACTCGTCCCTTAATAATGAGGTTAGAAGTCGGATTCCTGTTTATGACACATTTTATAACCACCCGTTCACCTCTTTGATGATCCACTCTCGCGGTGAAGAAAATTAAACACTAATGCCAGCGGTGGACAACCTGAGTTCGACTAAAAAAAGGAAGGTTCTTTGTTATTAGAAACAATCAAGAAAAACAAAGCACAATCAGGGACCATGACCAAATATCCTATCCTGCCTGCTTTATTTCTGAAAGCTTAGTCTCAGGAAAAGTTTTTTCTTGGAGAAGTAATTTACAATGAGCTAAATATGGATATCCAAACATGTTCTTTGAAAAAAAGTGAAAGTTTTTTTTTTTTTTTTCTGTAATGTAAAAGCACCTTTCTGATACATAGAATTTACCATCTAAAGTAAAAACAAAAGGGAACTTGGAAATTCTTTCATGGATTAAGCATCATAACAGGGACAATAAAAGCAGTTAACTTTGGGACTATTAATCATACTCTCCTAATTTATTTTTGTCTAGCCACGAAGTGTTTTGGCAGACTTCGACCCTTGTTAGATATCATACCAAATTAATTTCCGCTTGCACTGAGTTGACCCACGAAGAGGTAAAATGCTGACTAAAGTGATGGTTCCATACGTGAGCGGGAATCAAATTTTTTACCTCTTTTAAGGAGCGAAGATGCCTAACCAGCTACGCCAATCAACTTTAGTTATACTCTCCCTCTTCACACCTCTGTTTTTCCTTTCTCCCATCATTTTCAGGTACAGAAGAAAAAGAAAATGGTCACACCTGACCCCCACCACCCCACCCCTCTTCCTACTAAGGGCCCAGTAACCACCAGCAAAGATGGGTGGATGGAGTAGCCATTGTAGAAAATGGATTTTGGCTTTTAATTCAATCCCAAAAGTTTGCAAGACTGGACATATATGTAGATTAGTTTCGATCTAATGTAAAAAATATATTTGAGTCTAATTTTACCTTTTTTAGATATTCAACAAAGATTACTCAAACTTTATATAAAAAACAAATTTGCGTGCTAAGTTCTAATTAGTCAACGGGGAATATCTTAAAAGTCTATTTTAAGTTGTATATTTTCTTAAGAATATCTCCAAAAAAAAAAAAATCTATAAAAAGTTTGGCGTTTTAGTAATGGTATGGATTCGCCACTAATTGTAGCAAAAGTAGTTGCAGCTCGCCTCACATTCCTAGTACTTGTCTAGGATAAGATTAACCGTTCAAATCATCTAAAAAGAAGCTTCTATTGCTTTTGTCAGATTTATCTCAATCAGATTAGTCGAGTCGAATATCCATACAAAGGAACATCCCAACAGTCATTGAAGAAATGACTTATAAAGGCGTGATCTCTATGTTTCTCTGTTTAGATCCTCCAAAAATTTCACACAATACTAAGCCCATTAGAGCTCTTTATATAAATTGGCCCCCCATTTGAGCAACATTTTTTGGTGCCTCTCTAAATTCACATTATGATATCTTTATTAAAACGGAATTTCTCAACAATGGGTCTTCTGGCTATAATGGCTGTACTAGCTCAGCACTGGCTAGCAATGAAGGTGAATTCCTTGTCTATATCAGCAGCAGCAGCAGGTGACAAGATTAGTATATTACCAGGGCAACCCCAAGAAGTGAATTTCCAGCAGTTTTCAGGGTACATTACTGTTGATGAGAAGCAGCAAAAATCTTTGTTTTACTACTTTGTTGAAGCAGATGTTGATCCTTCTACTAAGCCTCTTGTTCTCTGGTTAAATGGAGGACCTGGTTGTTCTTCTCTGGGAGTTGGTGCATTCTCTGAAAATGGCCCCTTTAGGCCAAGTGGTCAAGTTCTAGTCAGGAATCAATATAGCTGGAACACAGGTATATACTCTTCTTGTTCAATTTCCCATTATTCTGTGGGTTCTGAGTCGGAAGTACTTTATCAACTGCGCTAGCCTTTCTTGACAAAGAATAACTCGAGAATTCTGCTTTTTTTTGGTATGCAGAGGCAAACATGTTATACTTGGAATCCCCAATTGGGGTGGGATTCTCATACTCTACTGATCCCTCCTTGTATGAAGGTGTAAGTGACAATATTACAGGTTAGTTCACTGTTCAAGAAATTGAAATTACAATGAAAACCCATAAAAAAAGACCTTTTCTTTTTGTGCTAAAAGGATACAAAATGTCTTTTTAGCAGAATACAAATGATGTTGGTACTTTTTTTGTCTGAAATTTGGTGTTATTTTTTCAGCAATGGACAACATGGAGTTCTTGCACAAATGGCTCCTCAAATTTCCAGAGTACAGAAACACAAGTCTATTCATTGCAGGAGAAAGCTATGCTGGCCATTATATCCCTCAGCTGGCCCACCTCATGCTCCAATTCAATAACAAACAAATGCTATTCAACTTGAAAGGAATTGCTGTAAGTTTCAATTTTCACTCAATTTTGATTTTCTTGCGGTTTTTTCACTTCAAATCTCTTGTCACATTCCTTGTCTCATTATCAATCAGTTGTCACGTCTATGTTTCTCTATCTAAAAATCTAGGAAAAATAAGAGGTGGAACCAGCCCAATTGGTCCGGTACCACCTCCACACTAAAAAATACAACCTCAAGCCCTCATGGAAGACATGGCCCCGCTTCTGCATTGTGAGGTCAAAAGATGTATTTTTTTAGTATGGGAGTTGGGACCGGACTCATTGGGCCGGTTCAACACCTAGTTACCCAAAAATCTATTATACTAACAGAAAAACTCTATGTATGTACAACATAAACTATTTTTGCTTTTCTATTTCGGTCAGTAAACTTTTATTTTAGCTATTTCTATCTCTAAACTATTTTCGAACTGCTACTTTTGTCAAATTAGTGTAAAAATGGTGGTTTCCAGCCACTTCTAATCATGTATTCAGCACACGTTGTTGGCCTTAAGGGCATTTCTGTCAATTTAAGTCTCAAGGCCGAAGAGATGTGCAGAACACGTAATAGAGAATGAATGAGATAGGAATAGAACAGATGTTTTTTTTTTCTTCCTGTTTTTGTGATTGTTTTGATTCAGAATTTATAGTGTTTGTTGGTGAGTGCAGATGGGTAATCCAGTACTGGAATTTGCAACTGATTTCAATTCAAGGGCAGAGTTCTTCTGGTCTCATGGGTTAATCTCAGATACAGTATATAATTTGTTCACTTCAAGTTGCAACTATTCACGTTATGTTAGTGAATACTATAGAGCTTCTCTATCTCCAATTTGTTCAAGAGTTATGAGCCTTGTAACTAGAGAAACCAGTCGATTTGTCGATAAATACGACGTCACTTTAGATGTATGCATCTCTTCTGTTCTCTCACAATCTCAGCTCCTCACTCCACAGGTAAACATGTTTTCGTTTTAGATCAACAGTTGGAAATTCAACTGTTGCAGACGATTGGTACGCTCTTCGGTGCATTGTGTGATGTACCAACTGCCCGCAACAGTTGAAATTTAAGAATTTGATTTTGAGCCCTTCTTTTTTTGCAGCAAGTGACAGAGAATGTGGATGTTTGTATAGAAGATGAAACAGTAAATTACTTGAATAGACGAGACGTTCGAAAGGCTCTCCATGCAAGACTTGTAGGAGTCAACCGGTGGCTTGTTTGCAGCAAGTAATTCTTAAATTTCCTGTCTTTTTTTGCTAAAGTTTCAAAGTAATTTTCCAGTTTCTTGATCTGATTTCTTTGGTTATATAGTATATTGGATTACCAGCTGCTTGATCTGGAGATTCCAACAATCACTATAGTGGGCAAACTAATCAAAGCTGGAATTCCAGTTTTGGTTTATAGGTATTATTCTTGTGAAAGATCAAGATTCTGTAAACTTTTGTTCTTTGAATAACTGTCAATACTGAAAATGAACATTTTACAGCGGGGATCAGGATTCTGTAATTCCTTTGACGGGTAGTAGAAAGTTGGTTCATGGGCTAGCAGAAGAACTCGGATTGAGGACAACTACACCTTACAGAGTTTGGTTTTCCGGGTATGCAGGTATACACCCTTTCTTTTGGTCCATTACAGAGTTTGGGATATTCATTTTAGCATAGTGAGGACGGTACAAGCACAGAGCGTGACATTATAATATCAGGGCGTGCTTCTTGTTATGTTTCTTGAATTTTGCATTACAGGTTGGTGGATGGACACAAGTCTATGGGAATCTCCTCTCCTTCGCGACCATTAGAGGAGCATCACATGAAGCTCCCTACTCTCAACCAGAGAGATCACTGGTCTTATTCAAGGCTTTCTTGGAAGGCAGACCATTACCAGAAGTATTCTGATTCTGGTTCTACTGATTCTTTCCATCTGTTTTTGGTTTTTGGTTTGCAAATACTTTCACATTAGAGAAGACTGCTAATGTGGAAGAAATTTTGTGAAATTGCAAGGAAAAGAACCTATGAAAAGCTTGATTACACATCCTTAAAGCAAATACACTTTTTTCCATCTCATTAACATCTCAGAAACAAAAGAGAGATAGACTCACATAAGCGAACTCAAATCAAGAGCTAACGAGTCCAAAGAACAACATGACTAACACGCTCAAAAGACTCCTAACAAGTGGTATCACCCCGGGTTAACATTGGATGCTATTGCTATTGCAAATGAACAAATAAAACTCGTAGAAAGGGAAAAAACTAGGTAACAAGATGTGGTATTTACGCGATACAATCAATGTCTTAGAGAATTCTGGGAGTGTCTAGAGACAATTGTAGGGGCTTCAACCTTCATTTTCAGACAATCGAACTGTAAAGCCAAGATTGGTTTGGATAACATTACAGATATGCAAAGGTTTCTCTTGTTCTGCATAACTTCTTCATTTTTTAAGTTATGATGAACAGAACTTTCACATTCAGAATATTTTTCTTCCTCGAAATTAACTGCTTGTGGTCTCGTCACTTTTGCTGGCGCCACTGCTCTCAGCCTAATATCAGAGAGATTATCTATTACTATAATATTTAAGCAATCACCAAAGATTCCCGTCATTCTAAGTTCCGTATTTTCTCTTTAGCGAAATCATTTGCAGGTTAAAGTTCATCCATTCGAGTATCTCTTAGTGTATGACTTTTATCATACTTCCTCAGTCAGTAACGCGAAAACAAAGAACCTAAACTAGCAGTGTAGCAACATATGGAGAAGAAAAAAAATCCTTATATTCCATGTCAAGAAGAGAAAACCTGCATTCGATCTGACAAGAGTACTTTAGGAGGTGAGGATTATACTTTGTTCGCCCACTGCAAGTATAGCACCGAGGAACTATTAGTTTAGTGAAACAGATTAAAAGCATAAAACATTTACAAATTCTTACCTAAAACTCGGAAGTGACATTTTAATAAGCGGACCCTTCCACTTGCTGGAATCCAACTCTGGAATTGCCAATGAGAAAGACCAGAAAAATGGAGGAGTAAAATCGATATTTTTGAATGCCGATAATCAGCAGCTACTTCAATGAAATGCCTTAGGCCACTGAGAATAGGGAAATAGACGGTATATATCTACTAACCTGGAGCAGTAAAGTTGATACTGCAGAAATTCATCGGTGTCTCTCCCTTCATTTCACTCACTTGCACATCCATACAACTCCTCGGACCACGAGACGTGAATGCCCCAGCCAGATCGAGGAAACCGCTCTTTTTAGTTCTTGCAGTCTTTGGGATTGCTCTTATCGTCTGCCATGGTGCATACGACATATAAAAGCTTATTTGAATATAAGATTAACGAGTAGGAAACTTAGATACATAGTTTCTGAAAATACCTATAGTGAACATAATGCTCATCTCAGTGTCCACATTAGATACCTTACTATGGCATCATAAAACTTCTCAGCCTACCTCGTGCAGATAGGGTGATCCTAGCCAATATGAGAGGAAAAGGACCACTATAGGCCATTTGGAAGAAAAAAAAGTTTCACAACTAAATGCACATCACAGAGAAATCTAACGATTCAAACATGGAACGAAAAGTGAAAAGCGCCTAGCTCAAACCCCACCTTTGAAAATCTGGCAACTTCACTTGGCAGACCAACATCCTGTAACAATGAACACAATGAGTGAAGCCATGAAGATATATTTTTTTAATTTCTTTTAATATTTGTAAGTAGGTTCATCATATATAGATTTTGTATGTGTGCATACTGCTGCACACCTTTCTGCCATGAGTACAAGCTTCGCCACTGTTCACCAACACTCTCGCTGCCCATCTGTTCACCGAAAAATTATTAAAAGATGCCTATTTTATCCACAAGAAGCAGGAAAAAGGGAGGAAAACATCTAGAATGAAAATGGTCCGAGTTCATGACCAAGCCCGCACTTACTGAACCAGTACGATTGGTGGCCACCATACTACAATATTAAGGTTTGTGTACTCACACTTCCATCTATATACAGAACTAATGCATGAATATCTAGTGACCTACAAAATACGGACACAAACTCATACATGCATGCCATTTATAGAAATGAGAAACTAAATCCTAGTTCCTAATCATGGAATTATCTACCTATTTCGAATAACGGGCACCCAACTAGATTGTTGTTGTCATACGAGGAAAACACTCACCTAATCCCTTTTCTCCCAATAAATTAATAAATATTTACAAGAAGCAAAGGTGACTAGGGAAAAAGGCAGTGAGGGCTGTTCAACCAGAGCCTGGTAATCCAAAGTACCTACAAGGACATGCTGTAGTTGTACCTGACTTGTAAAGACCTTAAGGAAGTATCTCTATTAGTTGTTCTTTTTGTCTTCAATTAATTGCAATTAATTAAGACTAGCATGAAGTAAGAACTTACGCACAAGATGTTGGTGGGTTCCACACAATGCCTGCAATCACCACGAGCTGAAGATTTTGATATTAAAGAAAGGGAGTTAAACATTGTTTAATGACAATGATAATCTCAAAGCAGCAATCTGCTTTATGAAAATGCATCTTCCAAGAAACAGGAAAAAGATTCATTCTTTGCAATTCTTATTGCTTCAATCTATATATAACTACTCTTGTCAGACTTTACGGGGATAACAAAATGAAGAAAAACATTTTTAAATTAAACTATATATATACCACCTCATCAAAAGTTCCAGCTGGGCTGTCTTCATAGCTAGCCAAAAAGAATCCACCAAGTGTGTATCTGTACAAAATGATGTAAAAAAAAGTAAATTCTACAATATCTTCAACCTTGCTCTAAGATAACAAGATAATACTAGCTAATAATGAGCATGTGAATACCCGAACGCTTCAACTAATCGGAACTCTTTAGGTACGAAAGCTCGAGCAGTCTCTGCTTTTACAAGATGGAGTTGATAGAGGGCACTGAAATAGCTAAATAGATTGCTTAGAAACATGACATTGATGTCAATGAAGGAAAGAATGATTGCCCAAGTACACTAGTATAAGCTTGAAAATAACTCTATCCAAATTAAACGTCCACTTTCCTATTCATTTTAAAATAGGGAATATAAAACATTCAATTTGGGACAGAGCCAGTAGTTTAATAAGCACTTGCCTGCCTTTGAATACCCAGGGGGGTTTTCCATATCGTGATGAAGAATGTGTTTCCTCACGTTCCATTGGCCTAGTTAGCATAAAACAAAGAACAAATTTTTTTTCTAACAAGAGAAGCAGGAAGCCAGAAAACAATAACCTTTAAAGGCAGAGACATCCATTAAACACCTAAAAAAGAACATTCACAGAAAGAGGAAAACTAAGTTACTTCATTTAGTACATAAAGTTTAGTGCAAATTCAAGTAAAATTAACACTGCTAGTTGAAGCCTAATATGGTGAGTTGTTGCTTTCCATTTTTAGAAATTTCTAGAATTCAGACAATACTAATAATTTCTTAAAGAGGTTGCCAATTTAGGAAAGAAACTAACAAGGGAAGCAAAAAGATTCCATCTTGGAGGGAAATACATAAAAAGAAATGAAAAAATACAAAAGGGTAGCAAAGCCCACATTGAAAAACTGAATTCTTGGAATAGTTTCATAAAGATAGTATCAATAAAACTCACAGAGAATGGAGCAAAATCTGGAAAGAAAGAAAACAGCTTTGGGGATGAGTGGATAGAGAAATTGAAAGAGAGAATTGCAGAACAAGAAGAGATAGATAGATAGATAGAACGAACTTGTGCTGGTGAAAAGGATGACATCAGCAACAAACAAAGTGATTTAGTGCTGTAACTATCTCCATCTCTGTTATTGTTTTTGCGGCGATTAATATATATCTTCTTCTTCCTTTCTTTCTTTCTTGTTTATCTCTTCCCCCTTTTTTTATCCCCACCATGGGAATGAGTATTATATAATTTTATTTGCTACATTAACTATTATATCCTAATTCAGTGAAAAAGATAAACGGGACAAGAACAACAATGGAAAAATTGAAGGGAGTTATTTTTGTCTTATTTGATAAATATTCAACTTTTTTTTTTTTAAAGCCTGATTGGGCGGTTGCCCCATATAGGAGAAAGAAAGAGAACTGCCTCAGACAAGGAATAGATAATCTCAGAAAGGGAGATTAAAGTTTATCTCACGCAGAAGGAGAGTATCTAACCCAAAACCTCAAGGTCGTGGGCAGACGGCACCTACCCACTGAATTAGGACACCTTTGATATAAATATCCAACTTCTCCAAACACTTTAACCAAACGAAATAAATGAGTACTTCTACTACTAATCTCCTTCCACTCTACACCTCAACTTAGCAAAGGCTTAATTCACCACACCTTTAATTCTAAGATTTTATTTAGATTAAAGTTGTAAGTTCAAGATATTTTAAGATAAATATTGTCGCAAATTTATATAATTTTCAGCCGTTCTCAAAAGTATGGGAGTCTCTAATATAAAAATTGACTTATAAAAATCCTTGTTGAGTTAGTAAGGTGTAGTTTGGATCCCAATACTTATGCTCGTGGTTTCTGTGCGCATCAGTGTTTGTTCTGTTTAAGCACATAATAAATCTTAATCTTTGAATCTTTACACATAGATAATAAATTTCAGTCGTTAAATCTCAAAATAAGTATTTTGAAAGTGCTTTAAAATAAGTGTTCTGAACCGTCAAATTTCTAAACTTGACTAATAGCTTATTTACGAGATAAAAGTATGTGGTTTTCTTTTTTTTTAAAAGAAAAGATAAAGCAGTGAAAGAGCAATCCGGCTTCTATGCGGAACAGAGAAAATTTTGTACCGTGTGAAACAATTTAGATCGTCGGATGATAGTTTTAACGGTTCAAATTTGGAGCGAAAAAATTTGCGACTGAACTTAAAAAATTTAAAAAAAAAATTTATTTCTCCAAATTTAAACCGTTCAAAGTTATTATTTAATGGGCCATATTGTTCCGCATAGTAGCCGGAGTGGTGAAAGAGTGTCACTCTGGGTATGGAGAGAGTGCAAAATGATGCAGTGAATATGTTCATGAGATAAGCAAGATTCGGTCGAGGGGCAAACGTGTCAATTGCGGCGCTTCATTTCCTTTTTCACTTTCTCATCATACTTCATTAATAAGTCCCCACTAATCATAATTTTTCCTTTTCTCGTCGGACTATATATAATAATACAATTATATTCCATTGATGAGATCAAAAAAAAAAAAAAATTATATTCCATTGATTCACCAGTCACTGCATCATTTTGCACTCTCTCTTAACGGACGACTCAAACGTTTTGGGGTTCTGTGCCAAATTTTAAATTAAGGCTCTATATGACCTAAAAAAAATTTAGGACCTCGAATTTTTGGCTATATATATACTTAGCAAAATATTAGGGGCCTCAAGTTTTTTTTTTTTTTTAATATATACACAAAAAATAATAATTTTGAGGCCCCAGATTTTTGGAGGCCCTGTATGGTCGATCACTTTGAACTCCCTGTTAGCCGCCACTGTCTCTTACTACGTCAGTTTATGATAAATTTGACAAATTCGTCATCAATTAAAGATAAATTTGACAAATTTAACATTACTAAAAAGTTTCTTCTAAAATTTATAATGTTATAGTTACCTCATTATGCAAATTCATCGCTCTTCTGTCATTGTTTTACCCACAAATACAATGAGTTATCACGTTAGCTCTTAAAATCTGATTTCTAGAATATGATTCTTACCGTAAAACTGATTTGATTTTTTTATAATCACCTTTGGTAAATTGAAGTAGTAAAACTTGGCTTTTTGTTTTTTTTTTCACCGGTATACATTACGTGGTGACTAATTCGGACTCTCCATGCAATGTGGCCCGTAGTGCGGTCGCTAGCGAGTAGGGATGGCAATGGGGCAGATCGGATCGGATATCTGTCTGATCCGATCCGCTCCGCATTATCCAAATTCCGATCCGATCCGATCCAGTGATCCGCTACGGATCAAAATTTTATGATCCGCGATCCAGCTCCACACGGGGTCGATCCGATCCGCTCCCGATCCGATCCGTTCGGTCCCTATTTTTTTATAAAAAAAAATCATTAATTTTACCATAAAAAATCATTATTTTTTTTAAAAAAATTCATAAAAAAAAGCCTCCAACAAGTATAATTAATAAATTTTATACTAAATCAATTTTTAAACAAGTACAAATATTATATTAAAATGAAAATTAAACATAATTAAGCCTAATAATAACAATATTATAATAATTTAATATATATGGGGCAAAAGCAGGCGGATCGGAGCGCGTACACAAATACTAAATTTGATTTGCCCCCGTCCTCGGATCGGAGCGAGATCTCGCTCCCAGTATTCTATACGGGGCAGATCGGATCTGCTCCAAAAGACGTTGGATCAGAGCGGGTCAACAGATCACAGATCAAATTGCCATCCCTACTAGCAAGGAAGAGTCTGACACATATTGATCTTTGAAACGAAACCTACCACAGAGGAAAATTCTTACGAGAGTCGATGTCCACCGAAAAATCAAACACTCGTCAATGGTAAGATATATAATAGTTCCAACCAGCTTCTACAGAGCTCGAGATTGTAAAAGTTGGTTTTTCATGTCAAATTTACTTTTTTACTTCGAACATGAAGTTTAGCTTAAGGGTTATTTATAGGGGTGTGAGTTCAGTAATTCAGTTCGGTATCGGTACGAAATTTCAGATTTCGGTTCGGTTTTATGACGTTTTATTAAAACCGACCCAAACCAAAATTTTATGGAAACTGAATACCGAATACCGAAATTATTTCGGAATGGTTCGGTTTGTACCAAAAAAAAATTCTCAACTTAATAAAAAATAGACAAAAGATCAAATTATAATGCACAATTAAAATAAAAACAATAAACTAAAAATTAAGAATAAAAATACAACCCTACAACAATAAAATAACTCATTAAGTCATCAATAATTCAAGGTATGTGCGGGATGAATAGGATACAGACTTAACATTTGGAAATAAATGCACAAAGTGTATGCTTCCAGAATGTCCATGAAAAATATGGATTGAAGAAAACTCTAAGTAATACTAATAATACTTATAAGTATAATAAAAATGTTTTTTAATAAAAAAAAATTGATCTATTCGGTATTTCGGTAATTCGGTTTTTAAAAATTGAAATCCGAATACCGAACCGAATTATTTTAACTTTTTCAAAATCGAACCGAATAAACCAAAATACCGAATAAACCGAACCATATAATAAAATTCGATTTGGTTTGATTCGGTATTTCGGTTTAACCGAATAATGAACACCCCTAGTTACTTATGAACAATCCATAAAAGCCCAATATCGTCCATGCGAAGAGCCCAAATCCACCACAAGAGCCCGTGTCGGGACGTATTAGGATCCTAAGTCACACACTCATTTTAATATTTTATGTGACATTTTAATTATAGAAAATTTTATTTCATATAACGTAAATTAAAATAAATAAATTTTATGTGTGAATCAATATATTATAAATATGAACTTGACTATAATTATAAATGTTACTGAGAGTACCACAAAGTATTCGTGTGATGTACCAGTGTAGGAGGATGAAGTAGCTAATCACTCGAAGAAAGCACCACTTACAAGATTGTCAATATCGCAATTTTGACTCGAAACAAAAGGGGTCTAACAAATCATAAACACGAGGATCGTAGCACAGATCGGAAGATCCAATAAAACTATTCAAATAATTTTTAATAATAAATTTATATCCATAAAGACATTATCATGTATGCCAATGCGCAAAAAAAAAAAACAATATATAACAATACTTGAATGGAAAAAAACTAAGAATACCAACATAATTAAAATGTTGAAATTAAACCACAAACTAACAAGTGATAAACTTCGGAATCAAACCAACAAGTCAAAAGGTCTTTTAATCCAATAATTTTCATAACCATTATTGATTTTTTATTGAAAATCGAAAGTCTAGAGAATGAACGATAAAGTTGAGATGATTAACGAAGAAGTTAGGAGTATGAGACTCGAGAGAATTGAGAAGTTGGATTGAATACAAGTGGATATTTCTTTTATTTGAGAGAATCCGTACAAACCCGGTTGAAGAGAGGTAAGATTGAATCGTACCAGATCGAGCGATCCTACGATCCAGATCGATGATCATGTGTGATTCTATCCTCCAACAATTTTTAATACGATTTATACCCTTAGAATCGTATGATTCTACGATCCAACTCGCGATTTTAACAATCATGCCACTTACTCTAATCATGTATGAAGACACTACTTTGACTAACACTATACTTTTTACTGCACCGACTAAGTGTGAGTGCAACTTAGTTTGAGTGTGATATTTGAGACAAAAATCACTCGATGGAAGCCAAGCAAGGGACTTTCTAATTCTAATTAATTTCACACTTATTATTATACTATATCCATTATATAATATAAGTAATCTATGACATGTACCGAAAATTACATAAGAAAAAAATAATATGTACTTTGTTAGTTAAAATATCAATATTACTCCCTCAAACCTTACTTTTATACCACTAATTATACTTAAGAGAGTAATATTAATATATTCATTAAAAAACATATTACTCTCTCTATCCTAAATTAACTGTCAACATTTCTTTTTTTATTTGTCCCAAAAATCAAGTATGTAAAAGGGTAAATTTTTTTCCAATTTTCCCTTCTTCCAACTCCTCATTGAATACTCTTACTTAATTAAAATTATCATTTTCCAACACATATTTAAGAGGTGGTTGGATGTTGTGTGAGAGGAAGAGAGAGAAAAATATAAATTTTAAATAAGATTAATAAAACTAATGAAGGGTATCTTAGACATTTTTCTTACTCCCTCCGATTCAAAATATAAATTTTTTAGGAGTTTTCACACAAATTAAGATGTTAATCAAAATGGCTAAAGTACTCCTAATTGATACTCCAAATAACAAAGAAATGGATAGATAGTTGAATGGGAACTACACATTTTTACTAAAATGAATATATGTAGAAAATGATGTAGGGATAAATTAGACAATAAATGCACAATTCTTGTAACAAGACTTATATTTTGCAACAAAAAATAACTTATAAAAAGACTTATATTTTGAATCAGAAGGAATATATTTTAACATCAAAATCACACAAACCTTAATAACCATATATTTATAAAAAATGGGCAGATAATTTAGGATGGATATAATACTTTTTTACTTTATTAATTTTTTGGTACGAGTTACATAATAGAATAAATGGAGGACCATATATATTCTCAAATTCTACTCTCAGCTGAGGTGAAGAGTTAGCAGAGACCGTAATGATGGAAAGATTCTTCCCTGTTGCCGGACAACCTGATCTTTCCTCTCCCGACCACCTCCTTCTTCTTTCCGGCCCTCCTTCCTCGTAAGTTAATAATGCCCCTCTCACTACCTGTATCTGTATTCTCCTTTCTTCTTTCTATTTCTATATCATCTCCTCTTCTGTTATAGCGGAAAATCTTCCCTCCTTTTTCAATTCGCCATTAACGCCGCCGCCGCCGCCGCCATAGAGGAGGAAGGCAGCAACAACAACCGTGGTGATGTGGTGTTCATTTGCAACCGCCGCAAATTAGAGACGAATCCCCCTTTTCTCTCTCAGGGCATCGACCCATCTTCTCAACTTTTTCAACGGATACATATGAAGTAAGAAGAAAGAAAAAAAAACCCCATCTTTCTAATTACCATTTCAAGATTTGCTTCTTTCTTTTTCCCGCCTTTTTTCATATGTACATCTGTTAGGAATTTCTTTAGTTTGGGTGAGTTATTTTGCTAGGAATTTGTAATTTTGTCCGTGAAAAAGTTATATAGAGAGTATGTTTTTCTTTTTGAGACTGTGGATATAAGTCTATTTGAGAGTCCTAACAACAAGATGTAGCGTATCAGCAGCTGGGTGACATGAATTAGTAAATAGGGTATATTCTTCTCCTGATAAATTTATGAGTGACCCCACACAAATTAGTGAATCGCCGGTGCTTCACTGTTTTCATGTTCTGAATTCGTCACTGCTAACGACGTTAAATTATGGTGTTCTTGTTATACTGTGTGTTTATTCCGCTGTCCAACATTTGCTTTACCATCTCTGTTTTCTGTATATTTGTACTGAAGGTATGTGGATGATGATGAAGGGATCAAGAATTACTTTGCTGCATTTCACCTGCTTGATACTTTTCCTGTTTCAGTTGTTATTGACGATTTTGGGGATTTCTTTGATGAAAGGTTTTCGTATATTTCTTTAATCTGATGCTTTTAGATGTCTAACCTTGCAGAATTTTATTTAATTTAGCAGATTTTTCAATGCTTTGAATTTGCTCTTTTTCTTTCAAGGATTTGCCGAGAGAGGTACAGCAGCTCTCGAGGGAGAGACGTGGCAATGATTAGAATACTTGCTTTATCTCAGAATGCCATTGCTCATGCAAAGTAAGAACAACTTTTACTATGAATTTTTGGTACTAATTCATTTCATCTTTCATTGTAACTAATAATGCCATTCTTCTTGACAGTGGTGAAGCAGGGCGGCAATGCCAGCTTTTGATCTCCGACACACACCTTGGTGACTCCCCTAGATTGCTGTATATTTATAAGAGATGGGTTTCCTCTATTTACACCATTAAAGGTCGTCTAGTGTTCGCGAATTATACATTTTTGACAAGCTAATCTATTGGCATGCTTTGTTTTCCCTTCACTTGTATTCAATCACAATCTTGTTGTGTTATCTTGGAAACTTATATAACTCAATGCTTTCTATGGCAGGCAATGGCTTTGGATCATTTGTTCTTAGGAATAGCTATAGCTCGGTAAATGAGAAATCAGAGAGCAACAGAACTGCAAAGTACTCTATAGCTCTTCAGTATTTGGTTTTGGAAGCCATTGCAAAAGATGAAGAGAATTGATTTGATCTATTTGATGGAAGGTAATATAATCCCAATAACCATTTCTTGGAGTTGAATTATGATACATATATAGATAGAGTGCTAAAGATATAAAGATTTAGCGTTATTACTAGAAAATTTAGTGCTATTGATACACTCACTGTACAAAGATCATTAGATCTATCATATGCATTTGTACAAGAGACATATATTCTAGTAGACTTCTTTTTGATACTCGGGGTCACAAAATTCACCTCCAAGGTCATCACAGGCCTCGCCAGGAAAAACCCTGCACCTCATCAAAGAAAAGATATGTCATTTCATTTCCTTTATGTTCAATTCTGTTAGCTGCAAGCCTACAACTGAGTTTAGTACAATTGAAATAGAATGTCAGTGCTTTCGATATTCAGAAGAAGATGATCATACGTTTTAGGACTGTTGTAGTCAAGATACTCTCTTTCAACACTTTCTGAAGCAGCTTTGGGGGCTTTGTTTGTCAATTGTGCATTGAGTTTGACCTCAGGATACATATCAACATCACAAGCTTCTCCTCCAATGGTTTCGCAGGCTTCCGCTGGAAAAACACTGAAATCAAAGTAGCAAGGTTATTACTATTACTATGTAGTATAGAAGCAACATAATAACAATCCGATGATCAAGCTTGAAAATTCATCGATTTACTTACGAGTTGGCCATGGAGCTATAGTCAACTTCTGAAGTTTCATTTGCCGGTGCAGTTGCTTTAATAGGCTTAATAAGCAGTGAAGTTTGTGGAGAAGAAATTGGCCTAAATGCTGAAGCCAAAGTTTTGGTTGGAGCAACAAAGGGAAGGGATGGTGGTGGAAAGCATAGAGCTGCCTGCATTTTGTTAGAATGTGAAAATCTGCAAAACAAGCAAGGGAGTTTGAAATGGTGGTGAAAATAGTGTGTTTTCTAAGAAGGGTTTCAATTTAATAAGGTTAATGAGTGGTTGAAGAAGTAGATAAGATGAGATAGAGCAGATATTTTGGTTTGTCATTGGATAAGGTCTAGTGGTGATTCATGAAAGTGAAGTGTAAGAGCTTTCAGGACTTGCTCGTGACCTTTGGGTTTTTTTCCCTACTGGTATCTAGGTGTTTGACCCGACTAGTCTTGTTGGAATCGAATAGACATGATAGTCACAATTCTGCGAACATTAATCGTTTCAAAGATGTCTCAAATTAGCTAAGCTAGAATCACTAAACTGCTTTTTGTCTCTAACCTGGGATAGCAAATCGTAATTAACCTTGAGTTTATTTTATAGGATTGAGTGAACTATTTTCTAAAGGAATTAAATCTAAAATGAAATATTTCCATTTGATTTTGTTAATGAAATCCAAAATTTGTGATCATAAGGCCCAAGATCTCGATTTAGTCAAATTGTTACAAAATTGTGTACTAACCATTACGAATTTATAACCGTAGACTTTTTGAGGTTTTTAACTTTACGACCGGTGAACAATCTCGAATTTAGTAAGTTCAGTAACAATCATGTACTAATAATGGTCGTTGAACTCAAAATTTTTCAAATTTTGCGAACAGTGAATAATGTTGATTTTATTAAAGTTCTTACAAAATTGTGTACATTATCATCACAGATTTACGACTGTTAAACTTGATTTATTCATCTGTTTAGACACAATCGTGTAGTGACAATCTGATTTTGGGTCGCCGAGGCTCAATTATTACAATTGTTTTGACCTTTGAATAATTGTCATTTTGGTCAAGTTGTGACAAAACTAGTGTACTAACCATTACGAATTTAGAGTCCTTAGACCCGAATTTTTCAACTGTTGCGACCGGTAATTATCTAGATTTATTCGAGTTCAGACAATATCGTGTACCAACCATCACGAATTTAGGATCGTCGATTTTAATTATTGCGACTAGTGAATAATCTCGATTTTAGTCAAGTTAAAACAAAACCGTGTACTAAAACCATTACATATTTGGAACAATCGAGCTCGAATTTTTTAATTGTTGCTATACATGAATAATCTTGATTCTACTCAAGTTCTTAAGAATCGTGTACTAACCATCAAAGATTTGAGACCATTGGAGTCATATATTTTAATTGTTTCGACCGGTGAATAATTCTGATTTTATTAATGTTATGACAAAATTGTGTACTAACCATTACAGTTTTAGAGCCGTCAGACTCATATTCTTCAACTGTTGCGACCGGTGAATAATCTGATTTAGTCAAGTTCAGACAATATCGTGTACTAACCATCACGAATTTAGGGTCGTCAGATTCCAATTGTTGCGACCAGTGAACAATCTTGATTTTAGTCAAGTTCTACCAAAATTGTGTACTAAAACTATCACATGTTTGGGACCAACGGACTCAAATTTTTAATTGTTGCTATGAAAAATCTTGATTTTAGATAAGTTCTTAAGAAATCGTGTACTGACCATCAAAGGTTTGAGATTGTTGGACTCAAATTTTCAAATGTTTCGATTGGTGAATTAATCGTGATTTTTATCAATGTTCAAACAAAATCGTGGACTAACCATCATAGATTCAGGGATGTTAGACTCAGATTTTTTAAATGCTGCAACTGTTGAGTAATCTCGATTTTAGTCAAGTTCAGACAAAATCGTGTAGTAACCATCACAGATTTAAGGCCATCGAGCTCTCATTTTTAACTTTTGCAACTGGTGAATAATCTCGCTTTTAGTCAAGTTCAAATAAAATCGTGTACTAACTATCACATATTTGCGGTCGTTGGACTCAAAATTTTAAATTGTTGATACCTATGAATAATCTCGATTTTAGTCAAGTTCTTACAAAATCGTGTACTAACCATCATGAATTTAGAACCGTAGTGCTCAGAGGTTTCAACTATTGCGGCCGATGAACACTCTCGATTTTTGTCAAGTTCAGAAAAATCATGTACTAACCATAAAAAATTTGCGACCGGTGAATAATCTCGATTTTAGTCAAGTTCAGATAAAACCGTGTACTAACTATCACGGATATAGGGTCATCAGACTCTAATTTGTTTTTTAAAACTTTTGCTACTGGTGAATACTCTTACTTTTAGACAAGTTCAAACAAAAAACGTGTACTAACTATCATAAATATGTGGTCGTTGTACTCAAAATTTTAAATTGTTGCTATTCTTTGAATTATCTCGATTTTAGTCAAGTTTTTAAAAAATTGTGTACTAACAATAACAAATTTAGAATCGTAGTGCTCGGGGTTTTGAACTATTGCGCCCGGTTAACAATCTCGATTTTAGTCAAGTTCTAAAAAAAATCGTGTACTAACTATAAAATATTTGGGGTCATTCAACTCAAATTTTGCAAATTTTGTGACTGATGAATAATTGTCATTTTGGTTAAGTTTTGACAAAACTGTGTACTGACGATTTTAGATTTAGAGTCGCTGGGCTCGAATTTTTCAACTAATGCGACTGGAAAATAACCTAGATTTATTCAAGTTAAGACAATATCGTGTACTAACCATCACATATTCATAATCTCGCCGATTTTTTTAATTATTGCGATTGGTAAATAATCTCATTTTTAGTTAAGTTCTGACAAAACTAGTACTAAAACCATTATGAATTTAGAGTCGCCGAGCTTGATTTTTTCAATTTTTGCAACCGGTGAATAATATCAATTATGATCAAGTCCAGACAAAACTGCATACTAGCCATTCAACATTTAGAGCCGGCGAACTCAAATTTTCAACTGTTTTCGACCGGTTAATAATCATGATTTTAGTCAAGTTCTTACCAATCGTGTACTAACCATCACATATTTAGGGATGTCGTACTCGGATTTTTCAATTGTTTCGATCGGTGAATGGTCTTGATTTTAGTTAACTTTAAAAAAAAGTAAACTTACCATCACAAGATTTGGACTCTTTGAGCTCAGATTGTTTTAATTATTGAGTCTGGTAAATATTCTCGATTTTAAAATTTACCATCACAGATTTGGGGTCATCGCACTTCGATTTTTCATTTGTTGAGATCAATGAATAATTTTGATTTTAGTCAATTTTTAACAAAATCGTGTACTAACCATCACAAATTTGGGGCTCGTCGGACTCGGAATTTTCAATTTTTGCAATTAGTAAATAATCTCAATTTTAGTCAAATTCTTACAAAATCATGTACTAACCATATTGGATTTAGGGTCGTCGAACTCAGATTTTTCATTTTTTTGCGGGAGATGAATAATCTTAATTTTAGTTCAATTTTGAAAAACGTTTACTCCATCACAGATTTGGGGCCGTCGAGCTTTAATTTTTTAATTATTGCGACGGGTAAATAATCCTATTTTTAGTCATGTGTAGACAAAATCATGTACTAACCATCTCAAATTTTGGGCCATCGAGCTCGGATGTTTGAATTGTTGAGATCAATGAATACTTTTGATTTTAGTCAATTTTTAATAAAATTGTATACTAACTGATAACTCGTAAATTTATCTATATTTTCTTCTACTTTAATAGTAATTTTGAGCTTCAAAAAGTATTTACATATCGAGTTTTGAGTTTAGAATGGTATAATCCTCACTTTTATGTGTTTGCATTTGTAGGGGTAAAATAGTCTTTTGAAGGGTAAAAGTGAACCAAACTTGCAGAACAAGAAAGAAGCTGCTAGAATTGAAGATATATCTTTAACGGACTAGAAGAGTTTTGGTGTATTTCAACTACCTTAAAGAATCTTGAAGAGTTGTATTTTATGTCAACTACTTTAGAAGAGTGGGAGAGTTTTGATCTATGTCAATTACCTTAAAGTTGGGAGATTTACATTTGCTATAAATACTCTTTACTAGTCTTAGGAAATAAAAATTCAGTTATTATTAGATTATTCTAGGTTTTAATTTGTTATTGAATTTTTCTCTAGTATGAGCTAAATATTTATTCTAAGGCCATGATGTAGCTAGATTAATTTTATATGTTATTCTCTTGATTTTGTTATTCGATTAGTGTTGTGGAATTAATTTCTTATTATTGTTCTTAATGCTTTTGTGTGATTAGCTACCACTCAAATTGTCTTTACATTAACTTGGAAGATTTGCGACAGCTGACCTTGTTAATTAGGTTAAATAATCTGAACATAAATTGCATGCAAGATAGACATATACTTGTATGGTTTGTGCGATCTTTATGATTTCATATGTTTAATACATTTTCATGGGTTAAAATCAACATAGACATATAGTTGGTTTATTCATGAGAATAGGGTTGTTAAGCCTTGAAAGAGGTTATTAGATATAATTGGAAATCGATCGATTAATGAAACTCACTTTAGAATAACATATCGTTAGGATAATATATTGGTTAATTTAGTGAATTCACGTGCCTTAGATTTTTCTCTTATCAAACTTCTTGTTCAAGTTATTTGTTTTATGTTAGTTTAATCATCATCAACCATCAGATTTATTTTACTTGCTTTTGATCATTGTAGAATTATTTACTTAGGAATTAATTAATCATTATTCTCTGTGGGATCAACCTTGACTACTACAACATCGACCTAGTATACTTGCTAGTATAGATTTTGCGTATCACTAACCATCACATATTTGGTTAATTTCTCGATTTTAGTCAATTTCTTTCAAAAGCATATACTAACCATCACGAATTTATTGTCGTCGAGATTTTCATTTTTTGCGGGCGATAAAAAATATTTTTATTACCCATCACATATTTGGGGTCGTCGAGTTCTAATTGTTTAATTATTGTGACTAGTAAATAATCTCTTTTTTATCAAGTTTAGACAAAATCATATACAAACTATCTCAAATTTTGGGCCATCGGGCTCGAATTTTTCAATTGTTGAGATCAATGAATTAATCGAGAATATTTACCGGTCTAAATAATGAACACGATTTTTTGAAAACTAGACTAAAATCAAGATTATTCATCGGTCGAAAACAGTTGAAAAATCCGAGCTCGCCGCCTCTAAATGCTTGATGGTTAATACACGATTTTGTCTGAAGTTGATAAAAATTGATATTATTCAACGGTTGCAAAAGTTGAAAAATCTGAGTTCGACGACTTTAAATTCACAATGCTTAGTACAAGTTTATCAGAAGTTGACTAAAATCATGGTTATTAACCCCTCAAAATAGTTGTAAAAATCGAAGACGACAACCCTAAATCCGTGATGAATAGTACACGATTTTATAAAATCGAGCTCGAATTTTTTAAATATTGCGACTGGTAAATATTCTCGTTTTTAGTCAAGTTCTGACAAAACTTGTACTACTAACCATTATGAATTTAGAGTCGTCAAGCTTGAATTTTTTTAACTTTTGTGACCGGTAAATTATATCAATTTTGATCAAGTTCAGACAAAATCGTGTACTAACCATCAAGCATTAACAGCCGGCGAACTCAGTATTTTTCAACTGCTTTTTACCAAAGAAATAATCATAATTTTAGTCAAGTTCTTACAAAATCGTGTACCAACCATTACAGATTTGGGGATGTCGTACTCGGATTTTTCAATTGTTTTGATCGGTGAATGATCTTGATTTTAGTTAACTTTAGAAAAAATGTGTACTTACCATCACAGATTTGGGCTCGTCGTGCTCGAATTTTTTTAATTATTGAGAATGGTAAATATTCTCGATTTTAATCAAGTTTAGATAAATAATGCAATAACATCACAGATCAAGTTCTTACAAAATCGTGTACCAACCATTACAGATTTGGGGATGTCGTACTCGGATTTTTCAATTGTTTTGATCGGTGAATGATCTTGATTTTAGTTAACTTTAGAAAAAATGTGTACTTACCATCACAGATTTGGGCTTGTCGTGCTCGAATTTTTTTAATTATTGAGAATGGTAAATATTCTCGATTTTAATCAAGTTTAGATAAATAATGCAATAACATCACGATTTGGGGTCATCAGACTTGGAATTTTCATTTGTTTAGATCAATGAATAATTTTGATTTTAGTCAATTTTTAAAAAAATCGTGTACTAAACATCACATATTTGGGGCCACCGGACTTAGATTTTTCAATTGTTGTAATCAGTAAATAATCTTGAGTTTAGTCAAGTTCTTTCAAAATCATGTACCAACCATCACGGATTTACGGTCGTTGAACTCAGATTTTTCATTTTTACGGGCGATGAATAATTTTAATTTCAGTTATTTAAAAACATGAGTACTACCCATCACAGATTTGGGGTCATCGACTTCAGATTTTTTAATTATTGCGAATGGTAAATAATCTCATTTTTAGTCAAGTCCCGACAAAACTTGTACCAACCATTATGAATTTAGAGTCGCCGAGCTCGAATTTTTCAGTTTTTGCGACCGGTGAATAATATCCATTTTGATCAAGTTCAAACAAAAACGTGTACTAGCCATGAAGCATTTAGAGACAACAAACTCGGATTTTTTTCAAATATTTTCGGCCGGTGAATAATCATGATTTTAGTCTTGTTTTTAGAAAAGCGTGTACTAACCATCACGGTTTTAGGGCTGTCAGTACTCGGATTTTTAAATTGTTTTCGATTGGTGAACGATATGGATTTTAGTTAACTTTAGAGAAAAAGGTGTACTTACCATCACATAACAATTTTTTTAAATTATTTAGACCGGTATATATTCTCGATTTTAATTAAGTTTAGAAAAATCATGTACTAACCATACAGATTTGGGGTCATCGGACTTGGAATTTTCATTTGTTGAGATAAATCAATAATTTTGATTATAATCAATTTTTAATAAAATCGTGTACTAACCATCACATATTTGGGGCCATCGGACTTGGATTTTTTAATTGTTGCAATCAGTAAATAATCTCGATTTTAGTCAAGATATTTCAAAATCATGTACTAACCATCACAGATTTAAGGTCGTCGAACTCAGATTTTTGGGGGATAAAAAAAATGTGTACTACCCATCACATATTTGGGGTCGTGGAGCTTTGATTTTTTAATTAATGTGACTGGTAAATAATCTCATTTTTAGTCAAGTTTAGACAAAATAATGTACAAACCATCTAATAAAGGGCCATCGGGCTCGAATTTTTCAATTGTTGATATCAATGAATAATCTCGATTTTAGTCAAGTTCTTACAAAATTGTGTACTAACAATCACAGATTTAAGGTTGTCGTACTCGGATTTTTCAATTTTTCGATCGGTGAATGATCTTGATTTTAGTTAACTTTAGAAAACAATGTGTACTTACCATCACATATTTGGGGTCGTCGAGCTCGATTTTTTTAATTATTGCGGCTGGTAAATAATCTCGTTTTTAATCAAGTTTAGACAAAATCATTTACTAACCATCTCAAATTTTGGGTCATCGGGCTCGGATTTTTCAATTGTTGAGATCAATGAATACTTTTGTTATTAGTCAATTTTTTACAACATCGTGTGCTAATGATCACAGATTTATGGTCGTCGTGCTCGAATTTTTCAACTGTTGTGACTGATGACTAATCTCGATTTTAGTCAAATTCATACAAAATCATGTACTAATCATCATAGATTTTGAGCCGAAAGACTCGGATTTTAAAATTGTTACAACCGGTGAATACTCATTATTAGGGGTGAAAATGAGTTGAGCTGAGTTAAGGCTAGCTCAGGCTCAGCTCACACTAATTTTGCTCAACTCATATTTGATGTGAGCTGATCAAGTTTAACTCATCAGTAGCTCACGAGCAGCTCAACTCAGCTCATTTATCCAGAAATATTTTTTAAAAAAATAGTGACTTACAATATGAGTTTAATATCTAACTGATACAAAATAAATTAAGAGATGTTCTTAGCACAATGACATATAATAGAAGTTTAATATCTCTCTACTAATTATAATATTTAAAGACTTTGAAAAAAAGGAAAAAATCTTAACAAAATATAAAATTATACCAATGTAAACCCACAAAAGTCTAGTTACCAATTTTTTTTAATCCTTATTAATAAATAATAAAAGTATCGTTGAAGCCTTCTTATATAAGCAATTCAACTTCCGTGGAGTGTTCTTCCACCTAAAAAGAAGAAAATATAGTATTGTCATAAAAAGATTATTTTGTAGACTAATAAGTGATGTTTCTTCAAAAAAAAAAAAAAATACTAATAAGTGATGATTATTAGTAATAAAAGAAAAGTAGTAATATACGTTGGACTTCTTCTTAATGTCATAAGTGATTGGAAGTCTATTTTCTCCACAAATCAATACTTGAACGGTTTTTGGATTCAAATAAGTTTAATATTAATCAATAACTCTTCCACCTTGAGAAGATGAAAAGATTATAAGAGATTTTTTTTGATTGTTCTTAGTTTATTTTTCTTGAGAAAATGTGCGGCTACTTTTTGTAGGGTGCACGTGTGGAACTTTTTTGGTCCGTTGAATTAAAATTTTGAAGGTTAAAATTGGTTTAAGAAAATACTTGTTCTGATTTTAAACTAAAAACACATGTTTTGAAATGTTTCGTATATATTGAAACCGCATAGGAGCAGGACTGCTCTTATGGGGTGGTGGCCCTTATTGGAGTTGGGGAGCATGCCAAATTTGCCAGGCTTTCTTGCCCCATAAAGATTTCAGCTCCATACTTTTCTTTTCTCGCTCATAATTGAGCTAACCAAGCTGCCGGAAGATTGGCCCCATAAAGTTTTGACTGTTCCTCTCCTCTATAGAATTGAAATTTTTGTATCTTGTACACAAAAGGCGGTACCTACGCCCTCCCACCCGATCCGAGCGCATATCGTGGAGGATGTAAATCAAGTGGCCGACTGGGTTCGATTGGTGGGAGCGCATGCTTTAGCTTTCACCCATGAAGGAAATTTTTGTATCTTAACTAAACAAGATATAGGCAAAACTTTAGAAAATAAAGTCTAAACATTAACAATATTATATTTAGAAATGCTACTACCTAAAGTGATACATTGAGTATTACAGAAGATCTCGTGTCCAAACCTTAAACCCGAAAAAGGAGAACTCTAATGCAAGTGAAAGGCAGCAGTTTGTGACCTTTGTAATGCAGTTAATCTCATGCAAAGAGAATCAAAGGGAAAAGAACAACAAAGAGAATCCTATCATTGTGTAGGATGATAAAAAAAAGCAGATTAATCCACTTCTCTCACATATATATTCTCTCATCTCAAAAGACTGATTTCTATATTATCACTTGTCCACATCTTTTCATCATCATACAGTATCATTTCCATGTTCGGCCTCTCCGGGGAACAGATGTTCTGTCCACACGTGCAGAGCACCTGTCCGACAGGACACTAATCTAGAATCACATTCAGCCAGCTAAAAACAATCAAAAGCTGAGCATATTTGGTTGCTCCTACGGCATATATCCCAGCAAGAAACTTTGGGTAATTTAGCCGTTGGAACAACCAAGAGCTCCAAAATAGTAACAACGAAATTTCCAGACTTGTTGGAGACCTGAATTTTTCAAACAAACATTCTTTCAGAAACTATTTAACTTGGTGAGCATAGAAACCAGTTCATCGCTGGAAGGGCGATCTGCAGGCAAGTCGGAAAGGCACACTACAGCAATTCTAACAGCCATTAGCATTTCATCTTCTTCAACTTCTTCTCCTATAATGCTCTTATCTAGAGCTTCCCCTGCTTCCCCCGCTTGCTGCAAGTGTCGTAGCCACTGTCCTAGACTTCCTCCGGTAGATGATTCACCAAAGAATGGATCCATTGGACTTTTACCGGTCAATAGGACTCCTAATATTACCCCAAAGCTGTAGACGTCGCTCTTATCAGTGTACCTATCGCAAAATGTCAAGATTACTTCCAGAGCAGAAATGCTCAACTAATAGTACTCCAAACCACAGTACTCAGAAATGAAATACTATATAACAGCAGAAATCACTGACTAGGAGAGCAATTCCTAAATTTCAATAAATAAGAACTATCTAGTAATCAAGATTTCAAATTTTCCCCAAAAAAAATACAAGAATTTCTTTCAAGAATTTAAGAATGTTTGATAATTTATCTGCAAAACTACTATTGAGAGAGACAATTACAGAGTTCAACAAAGTAGCTACAGAGAAGTTCACCACCATGACTTGGGCCTTAAAACTAGTAATTAACTTCCAAAATATACAAAATGCATAGGAAACGGGACATTCAATTCTTGACGAAACGGAGGGAGTATTAACCAAATCATGCAATTAAATGAAGTACCTGCAATTCTGGAAAGACTCAGGAGCATTGTAGCCAGATGAAGCTCTATCAAAATTGGAAACAATTTTAGCCAAACCACAATCTGCTAACTTAGGTTCAAAATCTTTATCCAGCATGACATTTGTGGGTTTCAAATTACAGTGCAAGATTCTGGGATTACAACTAAAATGAAGATACTGTAATCCCTTAACAATCCCAATGGCGATCCTAAGTCGAATTTCCCACCTTAAATCTAGATGATTTTCCCTCACTCTACCCATTGCATCTTCAAGACTCCCATTAGGGACATAATCATAGACCAAACAAAAGTTATTATTCGATTCGCGAACATAAGCCCTTAAGCTCATTAAATTCCTGTGTCTTAAACCAGCAAGCATTTCAAGTTCTTGCTGCATCTTTCTCTTTACTGACTTACTCTGATGAGCCTCAGCAGCTTCAAAGGGTTCAAGCCTTTTGACTGCAACAGTCAAGCCATTGTCAAGAACAGTCTTGTAATACTTTCCATTAGGGCTTGAACCTATCAACTGAGTTTCATTTGTAAGGGCTAATTGGAGGGTTTTGGCAGGAATTTTGGGTGAAAAAACTACAGGGCCTTTGAGAATAGGGGTTCGATTGATAAACCTCACAAACCATCTAACTAGTAAAGCAAAAAGAACGGAAAATACTAATCCTGTTATGATTCCAAATAAAATGCTCAAAATTGTCCTCAAAAACCTGTTCTTGAAAGCTGGTCTTGCATCCCTAATTGATTTTTCTTGACCGTAGCTGATTTCTAAGCAGCAAATGAACAAGAATACAACTAGCTTCAAAGCTTTACTGCAAATATGGTGGGCATAGCTTCTCTGCTCCATAAAAGCACACAACTTTATGGATTATTAAGTTCTAGAAAGGCAAAAAAATGAACAACACTCTTCTGAATAGAAGCAAAAACAAAGGAGAACCCTTCAAGAAGAACTTGGACAAACTATTCCTGAATAGAAAATATCCCCCAAAGAATCCAACTTTGCAAAATGATTTTAACTTGACAAATAGTATATTAAAAGAAATCAAGAATGGCATCATGAAATCTTCTCAGTGAAGGCAAGAAAGAATCAAGACCAATATCTCAGCAAAAAGATTCTCCCTCCAAACTCTTAAAAAAATCTTGAAATTCTTCAAGAAATTGCAAATTTGAGACCTTATCCTTGTGTTTTTGGAAAGATAAACCCAAAAAGAGAAAAGGGACAATGGCAGATTGAGTTGCTCAATCACAAGTGAGTGTTAGTTGGGAACTCTACTATTTTGAAATGTAAAACAAGAAGAAGAGAGAAATGGGCAGTAATCAGTAGCACGATTGGTTTAGAGGTGACAGATTATTTAGGAGGATGCGATTCGAATCTTGGCAGCCGCAGTATGGAAGTTTCAACTCTCCAATGTGGGAATGACTTTTTGTGGTGAACTAAAACAAGACTTTTATTAGTCGAGCCGTTGGATCACCTTAATTAACATCCTCCATAATTTCTATCGGATTGGGAGATAGATCCTGGGAGAGTGGTCTCGCTTTTTGTGCAAGAGAAATGGGCAGTGATAATAATAATGTGAGTGAAGTTATGGGTGGGTTACCTAGCAAAAAAAAAGAAGTTATGGGCGGGTAAAGAATGATTCTTTGGTGTGGAAGGATAGGTAAAAGAATGATTCAGTAGTAGTAAGAACTACATTTAGCAGGGTTGGTGCAGTGATTGCAACACGTCCTGTGCGGAATGGAATTTTGTTTTGCATTTCAAACAAGTATTTTATTTTTTTACAAGTACAATAATTATTTTAAAAATTATAACAAATGTTCAATACAAATACATATCCTAAGTAATATTTGTTCAGTGCAAACATTTGTTCTAAAAAATTATAACAGATATTCATTTAAGAAAATTTTAAGTATTAAAATTTACATCCTATAATGAAAATTTGTTCCACATTATATCCGGACGGAGTGAGGATTCAATGATTATTTATTTTTTTTATTTTTTTTTGCTAATTTAGGATTCAATGAATATAACCTTGGCTTGAGTTGTATCATCTATATAGGAATCGGATGGCCAAGTGGGTAAGGCTTTCTTCACTTGGTGCTTAGGTCTCAAGTTCGATTCTCATGTCTCATGCTTAGAGCGATAATATTCTCCCTCTTAGAGCAATTCCTCCTCTGGTGAGGCAATACCCTCCCAGGCGTGATGTGCTTGCTACAATCTCACTTTTTAGAGTGCTACCATTCTTTCTACGCTTCGGGATTCAGCCCTCGCGTTCAAAAAGAGTTGTATCATCTATACGAACAAAATCAGCTGTTTTTAGGACCTACTTTTGTCACATCCATCTGGTACAACTCAAAAAGATTATTGCAACTCTATAAATAAAAGATTTTTCTTTTTTGAGTACCATAAAGGAAATAATGAATCTTTGAAATTTTATTTTTGGGTAGACATGTAATTTGAGTTTCCTTGACTAATTTGTTTGGAGTACAATACAAGATAAATCTGATAATACTATATGAACTCATTCTTAATTTACTTGAATTAGTGATTTTACTATAGTTAAACTCTTGAAAATTAAATATGAAGTCAATTGAATTAAACTCACTTATTTTTAAAATAAAGCTTCAATTATAAAAATAATAAATAAAACATTTCTAGAGCATGAGACAGATATGGAGGGATCAAAATAATAGCACGAATTGGTACTTTTTCTCTTTTTTTTATTATCATCAACAAAATAATGCAAATATTAAATTTGAGTCTTAGTTAGAAGTGTTGCACTAACTACACTGATCTTCTTCTTAGTAGTTTCACCCTCATATTTATTTATTAATATATTGGTGTGAATAACTCGCAACTCTAATGTAAAATATGATTTTGTTGCACAACAAATTTTAACCGCTGTATTAAACGTTCTATTTTAAAAATGAATTGACATTTCAATCGTTGATTTTTTTACTTAAAATACTGATATTTATTCTCTATGGAGCAGGATTGAGAGTGAATGGGTCATTTGACTGTAGTAGTAGTAGTAGTATTGTCTTCTTTCTCGCGGCCAATTTATTGGACTGACACTAGTTTTTCAAAATGGTAATAACATGGCAATTTTTTGTTTTGGAGAACATTTTTGTCCAAAACGTAAGTGGGTCCGTCCCGGGGCCAAGACGGAAGTGAGACTCCGTCGCGAGTGATGTGCAGCATCCCGACAGCGCTTGCACGCATCAGTCGAAGCGAAAGTCCCGGTCCGTCTTGACCCCGTGACGAAAGTCCTCAGTGTGAACTTTTTTTTTTATGAACATATGCTGTTGGTTGTGATCTCCTATCTCTTTTTCTTTTTTTATGTTAAATTTTAAAAAAATATGTAACAGAGTCATTCTTTTTATATATAGAGTTTTTAAAAAAATATGTTAAATTTTTAAAAAATATAGAGTTTTTTCGACTCGCGATTTTAAAAACTAATTTATATATATCGAAAAAAACTCTGAATCCTTTAGACATTATTTAATGTAGTAATATGATTATTTTAAACACATTAAATATTTTTACTCCAATTGCACTACTACATATATAATAATTTTAATAATATATTAGATAATGTATTTTAGTATACACTAAAATATTCAAAATCAGTCTGAAACGATGTGTCGGTTATGCCAAAATTCCTTACCTGTCAATTTTTAAAATTACAGTGCCCTTACTTCGAACTTTTTTTTTCTTTTGCTAAATGTTCTTCATTTGAACTTGAACCCACAAGTCTGGGAGAAATGGACAATATGGGTTGAATTTCTTAGGAAATAAATATCAATCAATAATGAGATTGGAAAATGATAAAGAAAGACACAAAAAATTGTTAGCTCGGTTCGTCAAAGAATCGACTACGTTTGGAGGTATTACCAAACCAGAATATTAACTACGTTAAGATACAATATATATTTAAATTACATAAATATACTATTTATAAGAAAAGACGAACTCCTAACTACAATTTTACATAAGCAGTCCAAATTTTTTTTTAGTATTTCGTTCAATACCTCAAACTTCATACCCTAAAATAAACTGAATTCAATACGATAAACTGAAAGAAATGGATATGGTTTATGTGATTGTACATCTTGTTTCATGCTTTTGCCTTGAGATTTAGATACCTTCATTTAATTTACAATCATCATTATTGAGGTCAACATAGTTTTTTTATTTTCATTCGTTCTTTTTTAATCTCTATTTTTATCGCTACTAATTATTGCCACAAATAGCATGGAATATTCAACCCATAACAATAATTTTCTTATTTGTTAAAAAGGGCAAGAATACCCTGACCAATCTAGTTTATTCTTTTCTTTTCTTTAAAATCCCTTTAAAATTAAATTTTAACTTTCACTTTTACAATCTTTTTTATGACATTATCTATCTTTTATCCATAGATCTTGTAATAATTCTGCAGATGTTTTGGTTAAAAATGCAATGAGGATTAGAACCTCGTCTCAATGGTTTGGAGACCCACCAAATTTTTTCCTACCACATGTAACAATCGATATCAATTAATGATAATGATTTTCCTATTAAAAAAAAATGTTATATTTGTATATGGCTTGTTTTTTTTTTTCCTGATCCGACTGTATTATTCTTATTCTGAAATTTTAAATTCACACAAGAATATATTAAGAACAAATTATATTTAAACTGTGAGTTAGAATACATTAGTGTATATTAGAATACATTATCTAATATATTATTAAAATTATTGTATATATAGTAGTGCTATTGGAGTAAAATTAATTAATGTGCTTAAAATAATCATATTACTACATTAAATAATGTCTAAAAGATTAAGAGTTTTTTCGATTCGTAATTGTAGAAAACTAATATATATATATATATATATATATATATATATATATATAAAAGAATGACTCTGTTACATATTTTTTTAAAATTTAACATAAAAAAAGAAAAAGAAAAAGAGATAGGAGATCACAACCAACAGCATATGTTCATCAAAAAAAAAAGTTCACATTGACTTTCGTCTTGGGGGCAAGACGGAATTGGGACTTCCGTCCTAAGGTGATGTGGCAAGGAACGTCTAGAATGTGCCACGTCGGAAGTTTTGAACAAAAATGTTCTCCCAAAAAAAAAGACTGTCATGTTATGATTATTCTGAAGAAACACTGTCAGTCCAATGCATTTACCCTTTCCCGCCAAGGGGCCTGTGTGTGAGAGTGTGGACCCCCCTGTGACACGTAGACAATAGGCACTGATAGCTGGCTGGCATCACTGTCTCGAGGCCGAAAGTGAACATCGAACCGTGTGCATTAAGGAAGGACAGGATGATCTACGCCGTTGGCTTTGAAACTTGGGCCATTGGGATTTGGAGACTGGGACTCCCGCTTTATGTAAAACAAAAATCTTGGCAATGTCCAATCTAAGTAGGGTGGGATTATTAGTTTAGAGTTCTTTTTCTTTCAATAATTACCTTCTTTTTTTTTCAATTTTCCGTAGGTTAATTGAATTTGATTTGAAATTTTAGATGACCTCAAATATTAATATCTAATAAAGACTGGTACGTCAAATTTTAAATGTAGCACGCAATTAATCGTAGGGTCAAACAATTTGATTACCCAAATTAATGTAAAAGCATGATGCTGACATCATAGTTCGACACTCTTTACCATTTGTATAGAGATGCCACTCTGGCATGTTTTTTTCTAGGTTTTCAGTTGTGTAGTTGTTCTTGAACTGCTATCTCGACCCCAAATAAGTGCCGACAGAATAACATCCTACTAATGCACCTACCAAAGAAGAATGTATAGATGGACTCAGGCACAAGAATTCTCAAACAAAAACATGATTCAAGATTCAAGATTCAAGTACAACTATTTTGTGATTCCAACTACTAAAGTATACAAAAGGTTACATTGCTGCAAAAACTTCCATTCCAACAGAAAAATATCAATGTACAAACACACAAATGCCCACTGACCCCACCCCTACCCCCGCGGGAAAGTAAGGATAATAAAATTACAATATTCCCACCCGCAAAGTTTCCCTAATTCACTCTTAGAATACTAACAAATACACAAAATTTGCATCAACCAAAAGGACAAAAAAAAGAATGAAACCCAAATGAGCGATGAACCTCATGGGAGGATTGGACGGACATGATCAACTCTACAAGAAGATAATTACAGACACTGGAACCTTAATATCTTAAAAATAAAACGCTAGATTATCCGGCTTCAGCACATTTTCTCAAGACCATCTATCGTCCATTAGAATCCGATAGCATAGCAAGAACCTCATTATCTTCAAATTTTGATTCTACTGCAAGCTCGTAAGGGGTTTTACCTTCCCCATTTATAGCGTGAGGATCAGCTCCTCTGCACATACATACAGAACCATGCATTCCATCAACAACATACATTGTACACGTGGTCAGCTTATTAACGCATAGACTATAATCACATACTATTGCACCAGATTTCCCTCGGTGAAGGTTTGGAAATAAAGAGTAAATACGATGTCAAATTCGAAATGTTCGTCAACCAAATCGTTAGCCAAGATAAAAAGAAGAGTTATAGAAGATTACCTTGTAAGCAAAAATTTAGCAAATGCAGCTTTGCCTCTCAAAATACAACGGTGAAGTAGCATCTGGCCTCTTGCATCTACTGCATTTATGTTCGCTCCGTATTGCAAAAGAAGCTCCAGCATCCCAATGTCTGCCGTCTCACACGCAACATGAAGTAGGGAGCAACCATCAATGTCCTCTACCGTATGACCTTCGCTTGTACTCGCTATGTTACAGCTCGAGGATTCGGTCACAGAATGAGCCTCTGAGGCAGCCTGCTCTTGCAACAGCAGAACTTTGGCAAGGGTTAGAGAAGAATTACAGGCTGTTTGGTCATAAACAGCATTTACATCTGCATCAGAGCAGACAATGAGACGGTATACTGATTTCTTATCATTTATTCGAACTGCCTCCCGAATCTGTTGTGCCACTGAATGACTATCCCTAAACTTCCGTACAAATATTTTATCTGCATACTGCAACATTAAGAAAATCTACTTAGCCCGCCAAAGAGAAAAAAGGAAAAGGATCTGTATGAACATGTTAAAATTTGAATACCTTAGCATGGATAAATTTCTCTTTTTTTGAGATGGAATCACCGGGACTTGGCTTGCTATTGTATGTTACTTGCAGTTTATCTGACTTGTAGAACCTTCATATGAATATAATGGTATTAATCAGAATAACTTCAACTAAAAAAAAATTAAACTTTTAAGCAAATTGGAAAAATTGAGCAGGTAAATAAATTTCAGTTCGATAAGCTAAATATACCCAGTTGGACCAAGATCGAATTGAAAGCTGCCTCTAGACTGCAATAAATCCTCCCAAATGGAATTTGCAAAGGTATTGCCCAACGACTGAAACAAAGTCAAAACGGAAGGCTCCCATACTTTTACATCTAGAGTCAACGATCTCACCTTCAATAGTCAATGAACAAGCAAGAAAGATATCAATACTTTTGTACAAACTATGTCATGGCAACTTGTGAGAATAATAAACAACTTTAACTAGTACTTCATCTACTGTAAGTTCAGAGTACAAATCTTAACGAAAGGAACTTCTTAATGAACTAAGTTTATTAAATAACAGAACCTCCCCCCCCCCCCCCCTCTCTCTCTCTCTCGAAAGAAGCATGTTTATAAGATCTATTTCATCACAAAGCTTAATAAGATAAATCTATGATAAAAGAAAAGGCACAAAGGATAAAAGACAAGAAAATGTCAGGATCAAACTAGGTTGATGTACGAGGCCGTGCTCTTTTCCAATTCAACTCAACAAAGACTCATGCCATCTAATGCTCTTCTGGAATGAATCAAACCAAGCTGAAATTGATATCATAAGCTAGCTTGATTGGACAGCCCGCTAATATGTCAACCAAGATAAAGGGGTCGAGAATGAAGACTCGCTTTCAAATCTAGTTACATAAGCTTAAAGCACTCTTAATTAGATACATAAACGTTCTAAGGTATTTCCATCCTACCACTAACATATAAACATCACCTTGAGACGGATATAAGTGTATGCAAGAAACAATATATTTATTCTGGCCTAGCAGGCAACCAAGCTTAAGAAAGAAGTCCCTTTAACATCAAGCAGATGCATTAAAGGCTACAAAATAGTTTTGCCCAAATGAAAGAGTATACCTTGGATATGTGCACGCCAAGATTGCGATGAACACCTGAACACTCAATACAGACAAGAACCCCCAGATTTAAGGATGCCCAATCTGGTTCAGAGGCACCACAATCAGCGCATGTATCATTTCCACAAACTTTCCGCAACACATCTATTGGGTTCTCTCTTTTCACAACGGATCGTAGCTGTTGCAAATACCTAGTCGGTCGTTCTAGATGTGATGAGGCAAGCCTCTCAGCTGTGTAATCCTCAACCGCCACATGATCAAAATCAGAACTCTCAAATGAACTACTCTCACTGCCAGAACGATGGTGACCACTACCCATGGGACTAGCAGGCAAACACTGAAAATATAGCAAATTGTTAGAATAAGATAGAAGCCACGAAAGAACAAACAATGATAGATTACCCTCTCAGGATCCTGGGAACTGAGCAACGAAGCAATGACTCCGGTTATTTTCTCAATCCAGTCCATTTGATCCAGGGCACTCTCTGCCTGCACCAAGCAAAAATGGGATATTGATCTTACACATGTAGGAAGCACCAATACGATTTCACTGGTGAATTAGGAAAACAAAGTATGATATTCAAATTTAGATACTAGGAAAATACTTTAGTTCTTTATACAAAATCAAGTAACTTTACCTGCAATGTGTAGTTCTTTGTTGGTGAAATAATTCTGAAACAAAACCTCAGATCTGATTGATCAGCATCGACTTTTATTGTTGAAGTCAACAGATTCACAGTGTGATGAGCAACAGATTTCTCATCATGTACTCCACCATGATAATGAGAAGAAAGCCACCGACTAAGTAAACCAGAACCAAGTTCAGAACTATTCCTCTGACCAGAAAGTTGACTGCTGGAGCCCTAACAATGTACATTGAACATTCATGGAAAAAGCCAAGTTAAAACATCTTCGGATAAAATGTATAATACTCGTGAATCCTAATTTGTTCCAGAATGTACTCACAGATGGCTTGCTGCTGCTTTGTTTCCGATAATAATACAGCATTCCTCGACTATCAAGAACAAAAAACCTTCTTTTCCAATCACCTCTCAAGTTCGATGAACGCTTTGAGAGATAACCTTGTCTAATGGTTTGAACCTGAAAAGTTGTCAGGGTTACCAACTTCATTTGAACTAATAATAGATTACTATTGAGCTGAAGATTGTAATCTATAAACAATTTGAAGTACTTCAAAGTTCTAACCTTTCCCCTTGAAGCAGATTGCATGACTGCATCAATCATCTTGTGAGAACTTCTACCAATGGTGTGCATACCATCTCCATTAGGAGATCCATTTGATGACCACCTGCTTTCTCGGTCAACCTGTCTTTTGTAATCTTGCATTCTTTCATTTAGATCAGCCTGCTCATAGTTTGTACGCTCTCGTGATTGTTGTGCATATGTCAACACCTAATGAAAAAATGTTCTAGTTGTTAAGTATTTCTAGTCTAACAAGAAAATTATGGAATACAGATATTGAACAGTCCCAAGACATCAAACTGATTAGATCTGTTGCAGACATCATGTGCCAGCCAATATAAGCTTGCCACAGGATTCCTTACTCGAGAATACCCTCCACACCACCCACCACTCAAAGAAAGAGAGAGAGAGAGAGAGAGAGAGAGAGAGAGAGAGATGTGAATGTGTCCTGCTTTAGATTTTAAGTCAGACAAGACAACCTCAGAAGGTAAACATTAGGAATTATTGATGGCCTTGTATTGTATATTTTCTCTTTGATCAGTACAAGAAGGTTCAGGAAAAAAATTAAAAAAAATAAGATATCTTGAAGAGGTAGGCAGAATTTGACGAGATAACTAGCTTGTATAGATACTTCTTAATATATCTGATCATTGGACATTAGAATTGATGTCCATTAAAGTGGAATGCTTATCTACTTATGTGAAATCAAATCAACTTATTTAGAAACAGAAACTGGAACTTCAAAGAAGTAAAAGAAATACCTGGTTGATATATGTTAAGATGGATGTGTGGGCACACGAGAATGGATAGAGTGAGGAATGAGACTATTCAGAAGAAGGTTGGTGTAGCACCTATTGAAGATAAGATGAGAGAGAACCGTTTGCGTTGGTTTGGGAACATTAGACGAAGGCCAAGTGAAGCTCCGGTTAGGAGAATTGAAGGATTATGTAATGTAGATGGCGTAAGAGGTAGAGGGAGACCGAGGAAGACTTGGATGGACGTGATAAAAGGGGATATGAATCTGCTAGAACTAGATGAGAGTTGTGTTTGGGATCGAAAGAAATGGAGAGATTGCATCCATGTGGATGACCTTACGTGATTCTTACTTTGGTTCATGTAGCCGACCCCAATCTGTTGGGATTAAGGCTTGGTTGTTGTTGTTGTTGTTGGTGGACATTAGAATTGATGTCCATTAAAGTGGAATGCTTATCTACTTATGTGAAATCAAATCAACTTATTTAGAAACAGAAACTGGAACTTCAAAGAAGTAAAAGAAATACCTGGTTGATATATGGCTCCATCTGATGCAGCAGCTCATATCCCTACATGAAGAAAAGTTTCACATACAAAGTTTAAAAGTAATGTTAGATCAAAACCAAATAAAAGAATAGTGTGAGAAATTACCAACCTGTTTGAAGTAACGAAGATGCGCATCCATTGTACCACTAACTGCTTCCAAGAATTCAAACCTCTTTTTTGCTTCAACAGTTGATAGAGTAGTTACCTGGTCGTTTGGCATTTAATAACAAAGAACCAGATATTGTTAGAATGATGCAACTACTTTCAAAATCAGAACTACGAAATTCTAGTGATGGTCAATAAAGCAAAATACACTTACGAGATTGAAGCGAGCCTGCTCAAAAGTGGACCTTGCATTATGAAGTTCCTGAATATATTCATTGAAGATGGTATTAGCGTCTCATGCACATAATTTATACAATAGGGTAATGTTTCATAACTTTCATTTGCACATGGTTGAGTTTGTTTCTTCATGTTCCGAGTGCAACCATACCTCCTCCAAAAGAGCAGCCACGTCACTCTTTGTACCTTTCCTCAGTGATAGAAACTTCTCGCGAGCCTGTAGCAAGGAATCACTGTCGATTAGCGATAGAGATTAGCAAACTAACTCTCATCAAGCTCATAACTTTTGAAGCAATATTTGAATATTCAATTATCTTAAGCAAAAGCTGGAGTTATAAGCTGACATTTGATTTTGGATCAGTTTAAAATTAAAAACCAAATTGTCCTGATATGCTCTCAAACCCTAGAGGCAAACATGTATTCAAACAGCAAAGAGTTAAATCACCTGATCATAAAGAAGGCTCGCCTTGTCAAAGCGCTTCCGTGCTTCCTACATTTGAATAAACATAACCAAGCAAAATTTTGAGAAACAATTGCATATAGAATGAATTATCAAAATCTAGCTGGAACTAGAACCCAAAATGAAATAGAAGAAGTCAACTTGTCTTCTCAAATCTCACACGTAGCCTATGAGTTGGCCGATTAAAATGTTCATCCCAAGGATATAAGCAGTCGAAAGAACAATTGTGTGTATGCATATATATTTAGTTGACTTTTGACAGGGGATTGAGGGAAAAAAGGAGGGAGTGGCGTTTGAAAATGAAATGCTCCACTATGTGCAAACTTAGTTCTATGCTTCATGGTAAGATAACTGCAGCCAGAAGAATATCCATCCATCCGTAACATGTTCCCATAAATCGAACAAGAAGTACTTAGTACCTTGACATCATGTAAATCTATATTAACAAACTGCAGCATTCGATCATTTAGCATGTGTTCAACCTGAAAGTATGAAGCAAAACACAAGAGAGTGAATCAGTCCCAAAGAAACAAGCATGGATTACCAAAATTCTCTGTTTTCTTGATTCCCTTCAATTTGTCTCTCCAACCAGAAGCTTGGAATAAGAAAGAATAACAGGCAAGAGTAAATCACAAGGATATTAAGATGCACATATTGGTACCATCTGCCAATATGAGCGATAACGGATCATGATACTTAAACTGAAATTAACCAAATAACAAGGGATGAAGAATCTTGAGTTCATCGGCATCGGTTATGAATCTTTGGTTTATCCACTTAGGTTACAACATTTAGACAAAATATAAATATAAGAGCCAAAAGGACAAAAACAGAGACTGGGAGTGGAAAAGAAGAATCAATAACTGAAAAGCACTCAAAGTATCAAAGTCCACATAGAAGTAACATTTCCTTTTTTCCCCTGGGCCCTGACAAAAACGTAGAAGGAACAATAACACAAGTAGAACTCAATATATAACTCTATATAAAGAAAAAAGTATCACTCAAGTATTACCCTAAATTATTATGGACGAACGAAACAAAGACGTTATTCACAACTCTTGTTTGCACTTAAGAATGTAAGTGACCTTCAAATGTCCTTAGATCAGAAATTTTCTTAAAGCAATCACAAGGAGAAGTCCAACAAATTCCATGGCATAGAGAACTACCTGAGACCGAAGAACTTCCTTGTATGTACCAATCTCCCTTAATGCGATAGTGAATTTTGTCATAACAGGGCCTGCAAGTATGAGAAATTTCAGTGAACGTATCAACATTACAGATATTTACAGAAGCCTAACATACAGGCATTCTAAAAATAGAGAAACAGTTGCTTCGTCGAAAGGCAGCGATAAGACTAAATTATATCCTCTTATTCACTGAATCTTCTTTTACTATTTTCTATTATTTCACATAAAACAGAGGAGAGTTGAAACTAGTCATGTAAAGTAAGTCCTTTCATGTTTCATATAGTAGCAAAAGTAAACAAAATTATATGTCAATAATAAGAAAAAACCTAACTGCAACAAGGTTCATCTGATCAATTATCATAAAAGGAATGAGAAACGGTTCTCAAATTATCACAGATAGACAAAAATAATTAAACTGCATTCGTTCGAAAGCATTAAATAATGAAATCAAAGTTTTACAAACCGAAAGAGCCCAACTATCTAATGAGGTAAGGAGCTATGCAGAATATTATGGATCATGCATACGAACATTTATATTTATAAGAGAAAATCAATATCGGATAAGAATAATATGTGGGGCACCTCCAAAAGCAACACTGATGGGATCATTATGTCCCCCACCGAAAGTTTCCAGGGCACTTGCAAAAGCAATATCCCCGTCATATCCTTCTCCAAGTTCTTCACTGTGAATTCAAAGAAAATAGTTAGTCGAAAGATAAATGGTTAATGGATCAATTCAGATGTCTTTGTTCCCTCCACTCCAAATGATTTATGATAATGATTGTCATGCTAACACCACAGTTAGAATAAGTTAAAGGTGATGCAAAATTACTAAAATCCTAAATAGAACTTGGGTCTGATATAAAAAATGATTGATCTATTACTTGTCTAAATTCCAATACCTTCAATTAGGTCCCCACAATGCCTAAACCAATTTGAAGAAGAAAAACATTACCTCACCAAAAGTAATGCAGCAAGTTTGGAGCATCTTGGAAAAGTTAACAAACATAGAGCTTGATCTGATTAAGCAGGCAAAAGCTGAAAGAGACGAGAAAAAGAACTAGTGTACTCACGTGTATTTTCGACATCCTTTATAGAATTTCAAACACCGTTCCCCCAAAGATTCAGCACTTTCCTCCAAGGATTGCATCTAATCCATATGACAAAGGAAGAAGGAAAAACAAACAATTACTCAGAAAGTTATGACATAGATGAATATATACAATAAGGCTCGCATACTGAATCTAACAATAGAAATGAGGAGAATTTCGACTAAATTATCAGGAATTTGCCTAGCATTTTACATTGTAAAAATCAATATATAATTAGCAAATGAAGAATTAAGCTTGAAACAATGCAGAATTGGGCAGCTCAAAAGTAGAGAAAAAATTACCTGCTTACGGAACATAGGAGAGTCATCGAGCTTGGTGAAATGCATGGTTTGAAGCAAAACACAAAAAATTCCTTTGCCTGCCTGCCACCTCCTCCTAGTATTTGTTTATCCCGACAAGTTCAAGTAATTCTTGATTAAACATTACATTCTTGTCCTTAGAAAGATCTCCCAATTTCGCTACTCCGATCTCAAATTAGTATCAAGAAAAGAAAAGGGGCAACAGGGCACCACCCACCTATACAGAAATAGTATTATAATAAAGAGAAAAGCTTTTGGAATGAGTAAATAAGGAAAGTGTAAAAGTGAAGTGATTTATGATGTTGGTTCAGAACCCCATAAGAGAAGTAAAGAAACACCTCTCTGAGAAACCCTAGAAGATCAAGAGACAATGGGGGCACAAGAAAAACCCAGGAAAAAAAAAACAAGTAAAGAAAAAAGGGTTCTTGGGAATTCAATTGAATGAGTGAATGAACAATTTCAATTAACTTATGCTTAAAAGAAACAAAGATTAAATCTTTTTATGATTTTTGATTAAAGGGGCTAATCAAATTTGAAGTGGATTCATAGGAAATAAGTACACAGTGGTTGTACCCTGGACGCAATCAATCAAGAAACTATAAATGTTGACAACCATGTAAGCATTTAATGGATAGAGAGACACTTTTATTAAAGACAACTCCTTTAATCACCACTTTTTCAATTTTTCCAATTTATCCTCATTTTTTTTTTTACTTATTCATTCTAAAATTATCTGTTCACATGGATTAAGAAAAAATTATGGATATATATTTTTATTATAAATTAAAAAATAAATGTAAACAAATAATTTGGGACGGAATGAATTCTCATTATCTTCTCTTTTTTCACATGAGAGATACAAGTTGACAGCAACTCTTAGTTTTTGTGAAAGAGGGAATACCACTAGTAGTTAAATACCTAATTGTTTGAAGAAGACAATAGCAAAAATAAATTTAAAGCTTTGTACTAATATTTAGTATTTGTTTTCTGCTCAAATTTATTATACAAAAATCTATTATAGCAGTTTAACCTAACTGAGAAAATAATAATTATTCCTAATTGCCAACTACAGCAAATGTGATAATTGATTGTTCTGCCTTTTCACTTCTTAAATAATAAAATAAATTCATTATTATGCACTTGTTACTTAATTAAAAATCATTAGCAGCAAGTTTTTCATTGTATGTCTAGACATGAACCTATTGTCAAATAAATAAATAAGTTTACTATTGATATATACTTCCTAAGTGCGAAATTAAATGAACATTTTACTATTTTTTTTTTGGGTGATGGAAATGAACATTTTACTATTGATTTTGTATAGGAAGATCTGATGAGAAGTTGCTGCGAAGAATTTTATTATGTATTTATTTTTTTTACTGTTTTTATTTTTTGTGTTTGTTTACTTGATCCGGAGTGTGGACTTTTATCTATTATCATGGTGTTTACACCATTGTATAACTTTTATTTTTGCTTGTATTTGCGTTTTATCTTTTGATTGTAATGATCTTAACTAATTTATGATTAATGAATAAATCTTTATTTAGCAAAAAAAAAGTTGATTAATTAAATAAACAGTGAAGGGGGCATTGGATTAGTGGACAGCTACTGGAGACAGACAAAAGTTTATCTAACTTAATTATGATTTCACAGTACTTCCATTACTCATCATCTATATATTATCATTTTATTTCACCCAAATTGTAATGTTCACTTTTTGACCATCTTGTCATTTATCTTCCTTTCCCAGACCACCAACACCAACCATTGTTACTACGCTATACAAAATAACTGTTAAACCGTTAGATAAAAACATCAAACGAATGAGATAATAAGTGTTTTTTATAATAAAAAATAAAAATTTATTGGGTAAGTGCCACTATCTACTTAAACGGTTGTGATTTATTGGGAATTAGTATCTGTTGTTATCTCTTCTCCCAATGAGTAAATTCCTCATTATTATCTCTAATTGGAATCTTTTGAAATTGTTTCCCCTCTAATCTCAATCCCAATCAAACACCTTAATTATTTACATAATTAATGAGTATGGTACAAAATAAAAAATATTAGTATATATTAAATAACGCACAATAAGTGTTGTATACTTTTAGATATGTATACTCTCTGATAAACAAAAGTACTAAGGCCTTTAAGACTTATCTTACGCAACTAGTGTTCTAAAAATTACAACATATATTCGTTCAAAAAAAATTTAGACCGTCCCGACAACCTAGAATGACAAAAAATATTCAAATTTGTTGACGTTCTGCACCGTAACTGAACCGTGGGTAACTGAACCGAGGGTTGGTATCACTTAGTCCCACATATGGGATCGGGAAAAGAGAGCGAGTAAAAGGTCTTCGTCTCAATTCTCACATCATATCCATGCCCTCGAAAAATTAGGAGGTGGAATAGAATGGATGAGTATAATCCTACATTTCATTCCCTCTTCCTTCGAGGCCTCCCAACCTAGTATTTAATTGCCAAACTATTATCATTATACATGCCCTCTTCCTTCGGGAGCCACTAACTATTACCGGGCAAAAAATAATCCGTTCTTGTGTATATTTCTATACTTGTGTATATTTCTATCTCTCTACCCCCATCAATCACAATTCGTCATGTGTATATGTAATTGGAAAAAATATCCACATATTGAATTTTAATTGGTTGAGTACATGAATATGGATATACACGCGGACAGACAATATTCACCCCTATTATCGTCCCACCTGGTCAGGGCTACTGGGTCGCCTTGATTTACATTCTTCAGTTACTCTGTTGGATCGGGGCGTGGGTATAGCTTTTTGTGTAGAAAGTAAAGTCACATTCTATTACAGCCTTCAACTCGTTATCACTTGCATTCCTATTTGAATAGACTCATTAGCATTTACTAGATTATTATGATCCATACGTTAACAAAGCAAAACTAATGAATTTCAATAGAAAATAATAATGGGCCTTCTTGGCCCAAGTTGATCTTTTACCAAGTCCAGGTGGTCCTTCCTGGACTCAATATCTGTTTTCCACAAGACTTGTTGCCGCAAGCTACATATGGATCACTTGAGAATTGAAATGCAAATTCATACTATTCAGCAAAAAAAACGGTTGATATAGCTGGCTCGGCAGCTTCGCTCCTTAAGAGATGTCGGATAATTGATCCCTACTCACGTATAGAGTTGTCATTTTGACCAACACTTTACCCCTTTATTGGCCGACCCGATGCGAGTGGAGATTAGTCTGGTATGGTCTATCAAATATCGAAACCAAATAGGACACCTTGTAGTAAGAACAAAAAAAAAAATGAATGCATCTCAATAATTATCAACTCGTTGGACCCTATCAAGTCTCAATTATAGGCAACTGAAAATTTTTTCAACAACTACAATCGCAACAACTTTAAATACCCAAATAATTGAAATCATCTACATGAATCAACTGAAAAAATGTTTCAATGAATGAGATGATTCTCTAAATCCACCAAAAGAATAAACAATGCTTCCAATAATACACGATTGGAGTCTTCTCCATCCTCATTTGAATCAGCTGTTAAGCTGCACCATCAGACTAATTAATACAAACGCTTACGACAATTTGTTGCTCCACAGAAACTATGATTAATAAATTATATTTTATTAAAATTAATCTCAACCATAGATTATAAAAGATGATACTTGTCCACTTTTGAGGAGTGTATCGGATGCATTGGAGGGGATGTGAATCTCATTACATAATATTGTATTTGATCTTAAAAAATAAACATATACAGCTAGTTATATGTACTTAGTGATCGTCGAGTGATCATAACTTAACTGGTCATATTTAAAACTTCTTGAGAACGTCGTACACTGATAAAGCAAACATGTAGTTAGTAATTAGAAGCAAACAGGAAGTTGATAATTTAATTGTTTGGAAAAATTAGTGTCTCACTTTTATCCTTATATAAGACAAATGAGAAGTTACTAGGATATATTGCCTAATTTTTTTTTTCTTGAATTTTTTAGTAGACATGATTAGTAGTTGCTTTTAGTTTTACCCTAATTTTTTCAAATCAAATATAAGAATCATATCGTAAAAAACTAACCAATCCCAACATCTAACTTCAAATAAAAGGAACACATTTTTATGAGATTTTAGACAACAAATTTCAAGCAAACAAAAAAAAACCGAATGCACTTGTAATTTTTTCAATTGATATAAATTAAAATTACTTTTACTGCCTTACAACATTAGTTCAAGAGTTGGAACAAAATTGACAAGTCGGTTTAGTTTAGCTTAATTTAGTTGTTTGTCTTAATTTCGAGCAGTTAATTATAATAAAATTACGAATTCGAGTTACCCAAAAAAATACATTATATTATACTTTTAAGCTTATCCTGCAGAAATTTTACCGTATTTGTTGTATTGATTACCTGCATCATTTGTAAGAACAAAATTAGCAATAAGTGCCTTTGCCTTATCTTAATTATTAGGATAATTAGTATAGCCTATGTCCTAGTTGTACGGTGGAATGGAAAGAAATACTATCTCCATTCATAAATACAAATTTTTTATTACATATTGTGAAAAAATTAAGATATTTTTGTAATCAAAATATAAATATTACTCTTTTAAATAGAGATGCGTATGTTGCGATATATGTGTTGACATACTAAAACTGTCAAATTTTCTATCCAATAATAAAAACTTTCATATAGACTAAATTTTGTGTTAGTACCATAATCAGACAGCTGTACAAAGTAATCACTTTTAACATAAGGGTCCACTCAAAACATTATGGAGTAGAAGAAGAGATTGCCCAAACGTAACCTAACACCAAAACCGAAATCAAAAATGTTTTACCTAAAATGGCTATATCTAATTCCCCCCACTTTTGTCATATTGTCTTTCGGAACATTCTGATAGGCCTCGATTCACTTTAGTGAGAAAGCGCACGTCACCCTCTCTGCAAATAAAAATTTCATCTCTCAATCACGGTTAAAATACAAAAAAAGATAGTCACGATATGAATACGGTTAAAAAGTAAAAAAAATTTCTCTCTCCTCATTTTATAGTGATGTGACAAGTTTGTACAATTTTTTACTTTTAACTGTGTCCATATCAGGACTATCTTTTTTGTATTTTAACCATGATTGAGAGACGAAAATTTTAAGAGAGGGGTGACGTGCTGCTTTCAGTAAGTTTTGACTGCGCCGCCCTCAGTCCCATATCGAATTTTCCTTGTCTTTGTGTGCTTCCCAACCCCAAAAGGTAATGTAACCAATCTCCTGCCTAATTTTGTGACCATCTAGGCATGTTTCATTTTCAAACAAATTCCGTCACTAATACATATTCTTTCATAAATAATTTATTTTTTACGTAATTCAAAATAATTCTATTTCAATATAATGCTTGAACTCAACAATAAGAAGTCTTTACCTCCTCATCTTTAGGGCTAGTAGCAAGGACGAACATAAATATTAGAGGTCGGAGAGCGAGAACTAAACTTTACATAATACTCCACTAAGGAGCGAGAAGTAATTTTCCTAGTACTATTTCTAAGAGTAGTAATCAGAGAGGGATGTAGGTGGTGACCCCAGTGGAAAAAAAAATTAATTATATATAATATATTTTACTCCATTTAGATAATAAATGTATAAATGACCTCAGTGATTTTTTTTTAATTATATATGATATATTTTAGGCAAATTGGCTCTACGGGTCCAAAAACAATTTAACTTTGGTGATTTTTGTCCAAACTCTATTTTTTTGGTGGACAAGGTCCAAAAACAATTTATGTTTGGTGAGGTAGGTCCTTCCATCCAAAATTCCGTCAGTCAACTGTTAATTAAATTTTGAATCTATCAAGGGTATTTTTGAGATTTTACACATTAAATTAATCCCCTACCCTAACCCGACCCACCATTCCCCTAACCCCCAACCCGACCCATCCCTTCCCCCTGACCTAACCCGACCAAACCCGAATGTCACGACCCGTAACCAGGGTCGATGACATGGCAGTGTCTCATTGGTTGATGAAACACCAAAGCCGACAAACAGAGTTACTAAAAGGAAATTCATTTATGATAATTCGAAATAAGAGTTTAACAGTGGAAACTATTTATTACAAATGAAATTGTTCTAATAATAAAATAAACTATGTTCTTTAATTGTAACCGGTTATGAGTCACTCGTCATGGTCCCTTTCCCAAGCTTCAACAACGTCATCAAATTTCTCATCATCACCTGCACAATAAGCGGATGGACTGAGCTCCGGTGCTCAGTAGGGACCGATAAATACAAGTATCAAATAGGACCAGGCAAGAACAATTAGTTAAGATAACAATAAATAAGCTAAATAACCACGCTCTTCATGTCCAAACACCTACACAACCGAATGTACGACAAGCACCATGCTCTGCCCATACGGTACACACGATTACACATTTGCTTAGACACTACGAGCACAGCTACTGCTATGACACGACTTCCCACCATTCGAGCTCAGGTATCTAATCACGACTCTACGACAATAATTGCAACGGCCCTAGTTATAGTCCAAACTAGGAGGGCTCAAATAGTTCATTGCATGGGTTCAGTTTCACTCCCTGAACGACGGATGCATACTTTAAGGACTCATTCTACATTGTATCATCATCCAATACCTTGGACTCCACAAAACCGTTGCAATCCCAATGATAGTCCACATCAGGTTAAGGCTCACGTAGGAAGACCCTCGGGATCCGCACCAAGGACATCCGCAGGACCACCCTCGGAATCTTCCCATAATCATATCGCAGGATCCTCGGAATCCGCACCAAGAGCACCCGCAGGATTCCTCGGTATCCGCACACATTCACACCGCAAGACCCTCGGGATCCTGCTAATCGAACGAGTCCTGTCATTGAGTAGATCCTAGACACGAGCTCAAAATAGGGCGACGACTCGGTCGACCAAAACCAAATTGGACTAAAGACGACAGGACCAAACATGACGACTCAAGCGATAAACAAATAGACATGCTAAACATTGAAACAAATAACAGTTTATGGACATATCAATAATAATAATATGCATAACAAATAGGACAATATCTCACATTAACAGTTTCATATAACGATTAAGATTAAAGGTTAAATCAATTCATGCTATAACATAGATACATATAATCAACAAAAGATAGAAAATCAATTAACAAAACGATAAATACAAAACGAGCAATTAAATTCGTAAATCAACAATTTGTGCATTAATTCCCATAAAATTAATAATTAAATAATTACGAAACATTACCCAACATATATTTATAATTCCGGACAGAAAATAATGTAAGGATATGGGTCCCTACCTCAATCGGAAGCAATTAAATACACAAACCCGAAATCAGCACTGCCCAGTCCCGCTCACGGTGCGATAACTTTCTGATCGGGACTCGGAATGACGTTCCGTCTGCGCTCACTCGAAGCTTATTCGAATGCCTTCGAATCGGTATATTGTGAGATGAAAATGGACAAGTAACGCTCCTTCGGTGATCCCACAAAGTCTACCCAAAAATTACATACTCACAGAAATCTGCTCACTGATGCCTTGCGGCTCTCCCTCCAGGCAGCCCCTTATTTCTCACTAAAGGCACAGCTCCCTAGAACTCTACCTCCTGCTGCATTCTTTTATTTTGTTCTTGGTGTTTTTTTATGTGATGCCAATCCCCTGCCCCGAATAATATATATATATATATATATATATATACTAATTAACTATATAACCCCCGCCCCTTCTACTACTATATATTAATATATATTAAAACTATATAAATGTACCTCGTGACTTCCCATGTTCCTTACGTTATGCTTCTTTTTAATATTCCTCAACCCCCACGAAATGCCTGTTCCCCTTAAATTCTTTTTATATGATGATGATTTAATTCCAATCCAATTTAATTATTCGTTTAAATGAATTACTATTAAATCCCTCAAATATGATACAAGTACGAAATGTACCAAAATGTAACACGTAACATGTTATAAAATTAAATATACACATCAGTACATAATCGTACAAAATAAATTACGTCTACGCACTAAGTCACACAAAATAAATTACACATAAAAATAATACGTAAGCGAAAAGTTACGGGTATCACACCGAACCACTCACCTTCTCCACCATCTTCTTCCGCAAAACCCTCAATTGATTTCGTATTTTGTCATTTTTCTGCAAATTAGGGGTTTACATACATAATCACACTCGTGAATTCATTTTTGGTTAGCAAAACCCGCAAAACCTTCATGGTGGTGGTGGTGGTGCGGTGAAGGTGAGGGGGAGGGGAAGGGTCGGTGGTGCGATTACGGGTCAGGGGAGGGGAAGGCTCGGTAGTGTGGTGAAGGTGAGGGGTCAGGGGCCAGGGGAAGAGATGGGTCGGTTACGGGTTACGGGGATAGGTGGTGGGTTACGGGGAGGGGATAGGTGGCTGGAGGAGAAATCAAAAAAAAGAAAAAAAAGAGGGCGGTGGTGGGTTACGGGGAGGGGATAGGTGGCTGGAGAAGAAGAAGAGAACGGTGGGAGGAGCGGCGGTGGGTTACGGGGAGGGGAAGGGCTGATGCGGGGAGGGGATATGGAGGAAGAAGATGAAAAAGGGGTGGGGTGGGGCTGCGGTGGGGGGTTACGGGGAGGGGAGATGGAGGAGGAAGATGAAGTCAGGTCGGGTCGGGTAGGGGTTTTGGGGGTTAATGTAAAATCTCAAAAATACCCTTGATAATTTTAGGGTTGACCAGATTCAAAATTTAATTAACAGTTGACTGACGGAATTTTGGATGGAAGGACCTACCTCACCAAACATAAATTGTTTTTGGACCTTGTCCACCAAAAAAATAGATTTTGGACAAAAATCACCAAAGTTAAATTATTTTTGGACCCGTAGAGCCAATTTGCCCATATTTTATTCCATTTAGATAATAAATGTATAAATAACCGCAGTGAATTGTTGTGTATGTCAAATGACTCAGTGAATTTTTTTTCTTGATCCGTCACTGATAGTAATGGATTATAAACTCATATCTATGGCCAAACCAAACGCTTTTTTATAAATTTTAGGTGAAATGTGTAAACCAAAGTTTAACTTGTTTTCACTTTTGCACTTGAAGGCATACCATGAAAAAAAAACTCTGAAATTTTATAACTTAATGATTTTGAGATCTCATCTTAATGTTTTTTACTAGTGAATTGAACCGTGGACGAATCCTTATCCAACTAGCAATAGCGAAGCTCCAAACTAAATATTAGAAATTCAATTAATGTAGTTGTGGTGGCACGTTTCTGATACGGAACATGTATTTATTTATACTATGTAGAACATTTATTAATTATTGACTTACTTTTATTTGTACATATTTTTTACTTCGTGCAAAATAACACATATTTTGCGCTAAAATAAAGTCGGCGTTTTTGCATAAATCCCAACTAATAAGTTAACCAAAGCGTTGCTCAAATTTCAACAACAGTAGTCGAGTCAACTATCCGCATATCAATAATGAACACCAAATGAAATGAAAGAAGTAGTTGAAGGGAATGCAATTAAATTAGTAGTAACGGTGTTAACAGGAAGGATAAACGGAGTCGATATCTATCTTCTCATGAATCATATGATTTGGTGTACTTTTTTGTCTTTTTCCCTAATAATTCAATTTGTCCTTTCTCCGTCGTCGTCGGTCGGAATCCGATGAAATAGCGGTTTGGTCTGCTCAATTTTCTTCCTTGGAAAAATGAAGAATTTCTAACAAAATTCACCAATCAGTCCAAACAGAATACTCCGATCTGACTACCTTTTTTCTCTATCTCTCTTCAAATTCATTTTTTTTAAATTTTTTTCATTTGGGTCATGGAAATCTCCGTCGTTCTCGTTGGAGACTTCCATAGATTCCGATCAGAGAGGAGAGAGGAGAGGAGCTTTAACTGGGGGAGTTGAGAAGGAAACACAAACTGCTGTTTTGTTCTTCTTCACTGTCTCTGTAGTTTGGGAGCATCTTCTCCTCCCTCCTCTCTCTCTTGAGCTCCTTTTTTGTTGTTTTTTTTCCTGAATTCTCGAAGGAAACAAGTTTTTTTTTTTGGTTTGTGGGCGTGGAGACGGATTAGTTGATTTGAGAGGTTAGTTTTTTTTAAAAAAATTTTATTGCTGAATTAAAGATAGCATTATGGGTAATTTTGGTTCTGATCCTTGGAATTTTGTTGAATTATGTTCCAAGGTTGCTCATTTTTTGTTCAAATTTCGTTCGATCTGTTCAAAATTAAACTTTCCCTCTTCTTTTGATGATTCTTTTAAATTTGTTTCTGGAAGAGGAAATCCTTCTCAAAATTCCATTTTTGACAGATGTTGCATTTTGAAAAAAAAAGATGTCTTTTTGTTTTATTTGACCTAATAAGTTTATACTTGTTTTTGATATATAATTGGGGTATTTACTTTACTTCTATAAGCTCTTAATTGAATATATTTTGGCATCACAATTTTCTTAAGTTGTCCCTATCTGAGTCTAATTATCTTTGTCCATAAAGTCTGCTATTGTTTTTTGGAATTTGCCGAAGAAATGAATGATCTTTTTGATTTTCTCTGAAGGAAGATCTTGTGGTGGGATCACAACATGCCTTCTGAAAGGACAGACTCGCTGGGTCTGTCCCCTTCATCTTTCTTCTCAGAGGAGTTGCATTTCCCAGACGAGGTCGGTGTGCACCAATTAGCAATATATAACTTGTTTTTGTCTCGTCATTCTATAAATTGACCTCTTCTGCTTGTTTATGTGGCAGAGACGGGTGGGGTTTTGGAAGACGGATACAATGCCCAATTACTATGGTGAGTGGCGGCTACATTCTCAGCCATTGTACTCTTCATGCCTTCTGTAATGAGTATATTACATGAAGAGTTTTGCATTGTTTCTTGTCGAAAGATATAAGCATCACAATTCTTAAACAATGTTACTTGGGTCATTCTATCTTGTCTTTTTGTGAGATTTACTTATTCTTTGGATCCAAAAGAACATCTAGTGTGCAAAGCTGATTATCTGACTGTTAGGTGGACATAAATCGGTTTGTTCAAAAGCAGGACCAAATCCACAATCTTAGCACGATTTGGAAAAACCGTGTGGATATATTTTATGTTTTTTTTATTGTTGAAGGCCAGAGATATGGGGCTTATGAACCTTTTTGAGTTGTAACTTTGCCCATTAATGGGTCCCGCTGATGTTGTTTCTGGAGATCAAGTAGTTAAAGTGGAGTGGGGGAGGGGGTTGGGAGAAATGAAATTATTATGTTATATGCATTTGTTGTTGCGCAAGAAATCACATTGTTGTGCCCAAAGATGATTGGAAGTTGTCCCAGAATAAGAAAGCAAATTGAGAAATGAATGAAAGATCTAATAGCGCCCGGGTGAACTAAATAACTCTCGTCTGTGAAATGTTCGGTTCTCATAAGGCCTGCATGCGCTAATCAAAATCTTGTACATGTATACACATTCGCTGTTTTTGGTTCTCATTCACATTAATGTTTTTCGTGTTAGGATTTGGTATCTGAATTTCTAATCTGTCAAACCTTTTTTTTTTTGGGGGACGCTATTAATTTGTCTTGCCTTTGCACAGGTTCAAAAGTAGATGGAGCATTGCAAGGAGGAGGTGTTGCTTCATCACCCCTTGAGAAACGGATGACACTGGATTCTCATATGTCCAAGTCTTCTAGACTAGCTGATCCTTATCTCAAGCGAGACCTAAGATCCAATCTTATCATGGAGAAGCATGTGACTGGAGTAGCGGGTCCAGCCAGTCGCTCCTTACCAAGAGCTCTTGTTCACGATTTGGGTGCAAGATCTAATTTCAGTTTGGAGCCATCTTACTTTATGGAAGGAAACAAGTTGAGTTTAATGGGAGCTCAAGGCGAGAATGGCCTCTTCTCAAGCTCATTGTCAGAATTATTCAGTAGAAAGTGTATGTTCCTTTCTCTGCCAACTAAGTGTTGATGTCTGGTGGCTACTTATTTGGAAATGTGAACTGTTTTGTCCTTTCAGCAATTTTTTTCCTAACAACTAGTTGCTTAAGAGTTAAGGCTCACTTTCTGAAGTTTCTATGATATGAAGATTTACTAGTTAGCATACTACTGATTTTTCGCGTTATGTATATTAGTTTTATTGATGCTGAACTTCTCTTTGCAGTGAGACTGTCATCATCAAATAATCTTCCGTATGGTCATTCTGTTGGTGCTGCAGTCTCTCAGTATGAGGAAGAGGAACCATTTCAGTCCCTTGAAGAACTTGAAGCTCAAACTATTGGAAATCTTCTCCCTGATGATGATGACCTGCTTTCTGGGGTGACTGATGGGATAGACTATGTCAATCCACCCAACGTAGATGATATAGAAGACTTGGATGTGTTTAGCAGTATCGGGGGAATGGACTTGGGGGATGATGGTTTTCCATCAACACAAATTAATTCCAACGGTCAGTTGGGGCCATCAGTTGGAGGTGAACACTCTTTTGGAGAACACCCATCTAGGACACTCTTTGTGAGAAATATAAATAGCAATGTTGAGGATGCTGAATTACGAACTATTTTTGAGGTGAGCAACTTAAGTTCTAGTCATCCTACACTTTTACTTCTGTACTTCTTTGGAGTCTGAACAATATTAGTCCTTATATACCAATCCTTGATGCAGCAATTCGGAGATATCCGCATGCTGTATACAGCTTGCAAGCATCGGGGTTTTGTTATGATTTCATACTATGATATAAGAGCAGCCAGAAATGCTATGAAAGCCCTCCAGAATAAGCCGTTAAGGCGTAGGAAGCTTGACATACATTTTTCAATTCCAAAGGTGTACTAGCAACTTTCTTTCTCCTGTCATGGTGTTATGTTGTCAAATTTATATTCTTTCATGATTAGTTTTCTGTTATCTTTATGGTTTGCGATAACCCCCTACCGCTCGCATTTCTAGGATAATCCGTCTGAGAAAGATATTAATCAGGGAACTCTTGTGGTCTTTAACCTTGACTCATCTGTTTCAAATGAAGAACTCCGCCAAATTTTTGGTGTCTATGGAGAGATTAAGGAGGTTAGATTTTCTGCCTTGAAAGCAGTCATATATATGTTGTTGGTATGATATAACTTTAGTTTTCTTGTTTCTGGAGTGCAGATCCGGGAGACGCCACATAGAAGTCATCACAAATTTATTGAATTTTATGACGTTAGAGCTGCAGAAGCTGCTCTTCGTGCATTGAATAGAAGTGACATTGCAGGGAAGCGGATTAAACTTGAACCAAGTCGACCCGGTGGTGCTAGACGGTCAGATCATATAGCATTATCCTTCAACATTTTTTTTCTTCTTTTTGTTCCTTCCCTCCTTTTTTGAAATTTATTTATTTCATTATTTTAAACCTTCTCTTCTTCATTTTTTGTTTGTTTTTGTTTTTTTCCCTGGAGAGAATTGGGGGGGGGGGAGGGGTTGGTCGTAATCCAACCTTTATATACTTAGCCTAGTATAGGGAAGAAATCCACTAGTATGAACGGATTGAGAGTAAATATTGACATTGATATTATTTGCTTTGGACCTTCTAAAATTTGATCTTGGACAACATTTTCCATTGCAGATTAATGCAGCCATTTACTTCAGAATCGGATCAAGACGAATGTGGTATTTTCCTGCAACAAAGTCCCCCAAGTAGTGTAACTACTGGAGTTTCTGGTATCTCTACTTCCCATTAGATCTACTGTTCATCTACTTTAAGTTTTGAAGAAAAACGGTATGTTTATCTTGCCTCTTAACTTAATGATAACAGGAACAGTTCCGCATGGTGGGATTACATCGAGCATGGATAATGGAACCGTCTTTGGGTCACACTCAACCAATGGAACCACTGTAACTCCACTCTTCGATGGTTGCTTTCATCACGGGATATCTTCTAGTGTTCCTAACAGCTTAGCTTCGCTGACAAGGGTGGGATCCGCTGGCAACCAGTCCACTGTTAGTGAGTCTGGGCCATCACAGGGTGAAATGAAGTTCGATTTCCATCGCATTGCAAGTTTGCATCCTCATTCACTTCCAGATTATCATGATAGGCTTGGTAATGGGACTTCTAGCAATTCTCCAGGCCACATGGCTTCTAGTATAAGTACAAGAGCATCGGAAATCATTGAGAACCATAAACTCAATGAAGGTGGTAAGTATACTTGTATATTTCATGTTTTGTTCAGTTCTTGTCTTTTGATAGCTGGTCAAGCTAAGGATAATAAATCTAATAGGGTTCCGCTATACATTTAGAGAAGCAGCCTTTAACATAAAATGTTTATCATGAATTGTATGTTTTAACTTATTTTTCTCCCATTTCAGTCTTTGCCTCTGGCAATGAGAGCTGTCCACCTCCTGGGCGTCATTTTATGTGGAGTAACACGCACCATCCTCAGCCTCAAAGCATGATATGGCAAAACTCACCTTCCTTTACTAACAGGATTTGCACTGCTCACCCCCAACAAATGCATGTGGTACCTGGAGCACCGAACCAATTGCTGAATCCATTTCTACCAATAAGCAATCACCATGTGGGATCAGCTCCATTGGTGAATCATTCTCTTTGGGATAGACGGTATGCTTATGCTGGGGAATCTCCTGATGCTTCTGTTCCTCACTATGGTTCCCTCGGAAATATCAGGAGTTTGGGGAGTTCACCACATCCATTGGAATTTGTTCCCCATAATATTTTTCCTGGTGCTGTAGGAAACTGTATGGACCTGCCAGTGCCTTCAAAAAGTGTTGGATTCAACTCACATCCTCAACGCCTGATGTTTCCGGAAAGAGGTCAAATGATGCCTATGATGAACGTGTTTGACTCTCCAAATGAAAGGCCTCGAAACCGTAGTAGGAATGAAAGTAGTTCGAGTCAGTCCGACAACAAAAAACAATTTGAACTTGACTTGGACCGAATTATGCGAGGAGAAGATAAACGAAGTACACTTATGATAAAGAACATTCCTAACAAGTACGTAGCTACTGCTAAAGTTTTTTCAGGAAACAATTTTTGCTGCAGCTGCCTCTTGAGGTGTAGTGAGAGTAATAATTTTTAGTTTTGGGAGATAAAACCAAATCGTGTGAGATATATATATATATATATATTTGAAGTGGATACTCTCTGTTAAGCGTGACAAGAGTTTGGTAGGATGATCATTTCAGAAGGTTTATGCAATTGAAGACTGATCAAATAGTGGCTGATTCTTTTATATGACGGTTTCAACTGCAGGTACACGTCAAAGATGCTTTTGGCTGCCATTGATGAACGTCATCGTGGGACATATGATTTTATATACTTACCCATTGATTTTAAGGCAAGTGCACTTTTCCTCATAGCCGGTGGATAATCCAATTTTCTTAGTGTTGTTTCTCGGTCCAACTTAATGGTGGTTCTATTTATATCCATTTTCTTGCAGAACAAATGCAATGTGGGTTATGCTTTCATCAATATGACTGATCCATCCTCGATCATCCCATTTTATCAGGTATTGCATATCATATTTATACCTTTTTCTTCCAATCTCTTACTTTTTGTAAGTTGGACTAGAGCTAAAGGAAAATTGACTCCTTATGGCAGGCATTAAATGGAAAGAAGTGGGAAAAATTTAATAGTGAAAAGGTGGCCACTCTGGCGTATGCTCGCATACAGGGAAAATCTGCTCTCATTGCCCACTTCCAGAATTCTAGCTTGATGAATGAAGACAAACGGTGCCGTCCCATACTCTTCCATACTGATGGTCCTAATGCTGGTGATCAGGTATAATTAGTGGCATCTCTTTATATGTTATGGCAAAATGGACGTGGAATCACATGGTCTTCTTTGGTCTTCGATGAATAAGGTTTTGTTCAAGTTAGTTAAGAAACTAATTTTTCATTCAAAGCTTGAGCTGAATGTGGAATGATCTTGTACATAGCTGAGCTTAACCTGAGAAAAGTAAGCCTAGCTGTTGTGCTGCCTTAGGTTAAGGGGTTGAGTCACTCTTGAAGTTCCTCGGTTGGTATGGGCCACTATGGGGTAGAGGTGTAGCAAGTTTGGCATGACCAGAACCGACTTCTTATTCCATCTTCTTAGTAAAAGAATATGATAAGTGCGGCTCTTATGTTGAACATCCTTATCTGCAGGTGCCTTTTCCAATGGGTGTTAATGTTCGACCAAGACCTGGAAAAAATCGAACAAGCAGCAGTGAGGACAGCATCCAAGACTTCTCACAGATTTTGTCAAATGGGGAGATTCCTTCCAATAGAGAAGAGACTTCAGGTTCTTTCAAGGACACTGATTCGAGCTAAGCTGCCGCTAGCTTTATGTCCCCACTAACTTTGTAGGATTTGAGTGACTTTCAATAGAACCACCCAATTTTTACTAATATATATTGGACTGGTTTAATGAAGAGGCTGGAAAAGAAGGAAAAAAAACACTTCTACTTTCAACAAATTTGTGTTATTCAAATACTCTTCAAATAGACGCAATGCTTTTCTGGAAGCAGTGAGTGCATTACCCCTGCAATTGGCTTATTTTGATACTGAGGCTATCAGAAGGGAGCAATTATTGGAGCTTCGAAATTTTGGATATCGAGGATCTTAATTCTATATAGCTATGTATAGCGAGTTCTGGTGCAGGTGATAGCATGCCATTTACTGCACAGAGGAGGCTTATCCTGGAATTTTTGCTTTTCTTTTTTGCTTCTCTGCTGCTCCATTTTGGCTTGGAGAAATCAGAGAGCATTTTGGAAACATTTTTGACATGTTAAGTCGTCGAGTTCTTGTATCATTAATGTAGCATTTTGGATGTTTTACCATGTCCATCTCCTTTGTCCATAATCCGTGCTGTGTTGATTCTCAAATGTATAACGTTGCCACGACAAATCTTATATTTTTATATTTGAGAACTGTGATGCTCTTTTTGTAGTCCACATTTGGATGTTTTCTCATGGCTGTTCATTTTCTTCAAGCAAAAGGCCACCAGAAGGGGCTATGTTGCCCCTTTTAAGGTGTCTAAAAAGAGTGCAATTGTCATGTTCATAGTTTACTCGCGCACATTCATCTAAATTGAAACTCCTTCATTAAAACTACCAGTGTTCAACATTATTAACCTGACTAGTTCAGTTAGAACCCAGAGGGCATTTTGACTAACTTGACAAATTTCTACAAATATATGACGATTATTGATCTTATGAACTAAACAGGAATTGATGTCTCAAGTTTCAACCACTGAATGAGGCTTGCAGAAGTCGAGCTCTCAAGTCTCAACCTTCGAATGTTAAGACTCAACTGCTACAAGGCCTCATTGGCACATTTAAACTACTTTCATTGCAAGAAATATACAATGTAAAATTGGCATACATTCACAAAGCTAAGAGTTTCAAGCATTAAAGAGCTGCTTTTGTTTCTTGAATGGATATTTCAGTTGCCATTATACAACATTATCTGGTTTTTGCATCAGAAACCAAGCAGCACTAAACATAAAGAGGCCTTGAGCAATAAAATTATTAGTCAAAGAATCATTCTGAAATGAAAAAAGAAAAAGAGGAACATTTTGTTCTAACAAGAAGCCCCCTTAATCATTCTAGGGGAAAGCAATAGTCACTTGGGGTACAGAATGTCGTAATGCCCTGGTCGGTATAGCAAGGTAATGAATGGATTTACCGCCTCAGAACCACCGCTGCTATTACTACCGGTGACTGGAGTAAAATCATGATGATTTACACTGACACTGCCGTTATCACAGGAACTGCGGTCGAGATAAACGACTCGAATTGCAACCCCCAAAGCATCTGATAGCGCAGTAATATGGACATGGTCACTCTCTTCACCCATTGGTTCCACAGCCGTCTTGCAAAACTAGTATACATAGCAGAAAATCAGAAGAAAAATGGAGTTTCATGCAGAGATCTCTCTTGAAACTTCGAGTAAACAAATCTAAATCTCAGGCTATAACGCTGTACTACAACCAACCCCATGAATGTATATCCCCATAGAAAGAACTAGCATATAGATCTGATTCACATGCCAAAATATATGATCCACCAGACGTTTATAGTAGTATTAGGCAACCTAGAATTACAAGAATAGAAGTGTAACAAAGAAGAAGTGTCTACAAACAAACCTGCTCCACGGAGGCACTTGCTAAACCTTGAATAAAAGGTTCAAAAAACTCCGATCGTTTCCGTATTTCACCAGAGGTAACAAATCTGAAGAACATCACAACTAAACAAGGAGCAACATTAAGATACAGAAAAAGCAAATGAATTAGACAGCCCGTGCTTTAAATATGTGTTTCACCAATGACACCCACCATAGTCAGATACTGACTGATCCCGACTTCTCTTTACAAGTTCTTCATGACTGCAACACAGAGCAAAAAAAAGTCTCACAAAAAGATAAAACTAAACAATAAAAGAGCACCTCATATGTCGAGCTTCATTTACCAATAAATATGTGAAGCTGAAAAAAAAACAAACAAGGCATTAACCTTATTGAATCTTCACTCCCTTGAATAACACTTTCAAGCTGCTCAAGGAATAACTGCAAAGTTGCAGAAACATTTTAGAACCTCCAGCATCATGTACTTACGAAGAGAACATTCAACAAAATTAGATATCAGATAAACATGATGGTAAAAGTAAAGGGTTGTCCCCTTTTGTCTTTAATATGTTAAGATACACAAGCCTTTATCAATTAATATATCGGCTAAGGAGCAAGTAATAAGCTATAGAATATCACGAAGAGGGCCATTCATATAGCACAATGACTAAACTTGAGGCGAAAGAAGTGTGGACATATAGGGAGGGAGGGGGGGAGGGAGGGAGGGGTGAAAGAAGTGTGGACATTCTCAGCATAAGTGAGTAAAATAGAAAAACAAAGATACCCCAAAAAAATCTTCAAAAGTAAATTCTGGATAACCCAATTTCTGAAGCGTCCTTCTGCATTCTTCCACATTAGCTGTTATACGATTGACCTCGCCTCGGTCTTGTGATTGCAAAATATGTTCCTAAATTTGGCAAAAGACAATCTTTTAGAAGGCAATTCACGAATCACTTAAATTTAATAAAAAAAATTGGGTACACGCATGAATTCTCAATATTAAGACATACAAGGTAAGCAAACATGAAACTTCGGAAAAAACAATTCCCGTCACCCCGTGTTCGCCTTATGGCAGCATATTGTTCGCTTAGTATCTGAACAAAAATTAACAACAATTAGTGGTTGCACAGAGCATCGACAAGAACGATAAAATTCGGGATAGAAGAACCTTTATTTTCTCGAGCAAAATTGGACTACCTCCGGCCTTATATTCAGTTTCTAATGAAGACAGAGGCTCCTGCGGTTGTGTAATATTACAGCATCTTAGTCAAGACATATAAAAAACAAGTTGGTGCATAAATGTTACTCCCTCCATCCCAAATTGAATGTCCACATTACTATTTTAGTTTGTCCCAAAATGAATGCCCACTTCCTTGAAATAGAAATATTTTATCTCTAAAATTCCATAACTAACCACCCAACACATGGGCCCTACCACTAAGCTCTTTAATTAAGGACTTTATGGTAACTTATCTAAGGTCAAACTAATCTCCTTAATTTTTGTGTAAAGTCAAATGTAGACATTCAATTTGGGACAAGAAGGATTATTAAGTTTGAAGAAAAGATTAAGAATACAAGCACCGGTAGACAGTATAACTGAAGAGTTTTATGCAAATCCCAAAGGTTTCTACTCAAAATGACATTACAATACTTGCCTTGTCACCAAGGAATGGGATTTTTTCAGCTTCCACCCCTTGGATTGCGGACTGTTGTTGCATAACATCATCGTCCCTATAATTTTGCCCAATCATCAGCTTGAGGAGCCTGGCTAGCAGAAGAGTTCTCCTTTTCAGCATCTACCGCATGCTCTTCTGGATTCTGCATTTTTCCTCTTCAGTGAAAGGAAGGACAAGCTTTTAATAGATTAATTGGATTAGAGAGCACTCCTTCTATACTCTTGCCTAATCTCTATACAAGAAGTTCTGCAGAAAACAGAAACAGTTTGAAGGACAAAGTGACATCAGTTTTTTCCCCCATCTGTAGAGACCAGTGCCATAACTTGAACAATCAGTTGAGTAAAGAAATGTATAAAAGTGTGTTTATAATTTTACTCTTTGCCTCACGCTTAGCATTCTACTCTGCGCACCACTGTTTCCGGTTCCGTCTAATGTGTTTGTAATATTGAACTTGTATAAAACTGAAGGTATATTTTGTAGATAAAGGAGTCAAAGGGCGGTAATTTGACAAGCAGTTATATTTACGTTGACTCATTCGGATCAAATTTCATATCAGAATCTAAGTATCTAATTGCCGAGAGAACAAAGAAGCTATAAAGTAAAAGAATTGGAGCACAATCCTGTAAAAGGAGACGCAAGAAAATGAGTCCCCACGGTATCCTACTCATAACTTCTCTAACACCTGAACTACTGTGAAGATACTGCAAAGTTACTCTATACCTGTTTGTTTAGTTTTTGTGGGGATCCGCTTGCAGATAAAGAAAGAACAAGAGTTAAAAAAGTGATACTTAATCTGAGCTATTACAATTTTTTTTTGCATATAATTGAATAGTCTAAATAAATTAAACAAGAATTGAGCTCAAAACAGCTGCATTATTAGTATGTTAATCAAATAAAGCTAAAGTCTTGAAACTGATATCTAAAAAACAATTGCATAAATAAATCCAGCAAAAGCTAAATATACCAGCTTTATTGTTCATTATATCAATTCATAACAGATTTTTCTTCATGGGCTTCGATCAGTTTTTAAGGGAATTCAATTAAGGGACTGAATGAAGGAATCAGATAAAAAAAGAAAAGAAAAAAAGAGATGATTTTGTTACATCAAAGAAAATCAAGAACAGAAAGAAAAAGTGAGTAAAGAAAAGGGAGAGAAGGAACTGACCAAGAAAGAGGAGACAGCGACGGAATTTCGCCGGCGTTCGTCCAAATCCACAACTTCCACTGCTCCTCCGCCTCGGCTTTCCAATCTCAGGGCATCAGCAAAAGAAGATGTTTTTACTATGTCTGAAGTACCATTTTATTATCACTATCACGGTAAATCTTAAAAGCCCAACTTGGCCTTCGCCTTTGGAGAATGGGCTTTTGATTTGAATAATGGAACTTTCTTTTGTAACTCCTATTTTTAGTAAGCCCAATTTGGGAGTAGATTGTAATTTCTCATCCTAAGACCCCAGTTATGACATGTGACCAGAATCTTAATTAATCAAATGATAGAAAAATATCTATTTTTTTTTATCGGAATCGCTAATTTGATCCCAAAGGCCAAACCAATTTTACTCATGAAACAACATAATAGCTATTATGAATTTGTCAACCTTAATCGTTTGATTAACTTGATTTCAAGGTGATAACTAATCGACGAGGAAATAGCCCTAAGGACCTTGACTTTAGCAAACTAAGACATAATTGAGTAACTGAACACTTTAGAAGAATTCTACTAGTATGGAAACCCCTCGGAAAAATCATTTTTATTCTATAGCCTACCTAATGCCCAACATCTCTCTCATAGACAGACAAAACACCTCTTTCTCAAGTTGTATGTGTTCATTTGACCTCCCCTTTCTCCCTAAACATAATTATACATTACGTTAGCAATTGTCTCAATAAAGTAAGTTTGTGGAATATATGTATATTTCCATACTTATATTTTTTCTGTTAGTCATGAAATTCTTTAATTTAATCTTAACTATACTTAAAAAAAAAAAAAAAAGTCATGACTTGAAATACAAGTTTAGAAGTGCATTACATTCATATTACTATTTTATTTTTTTGTAGGGTTAGTGATGAATCCACAAGTGTGGACTTTTAAGTAAAAAAAAGTGGAGGGTTTGAACATAATTTCTTGGCTTCCCCAACCCCCCATGCTTAGAAAAAGTACAAAAAGTCTTTATCAGCAGTCAAACAGAAATCCTTTGAAGGACGAATTGGGATATGTATGCGACTAAAATAGTATTAGGATATGGTTATTCCCTTTGAGCGTCTAAAGTCTTTGATTCCAATTACTTAATTAATTATTATGATTAGTTTGTTAAGATTTTAGGTCTTTCAATACATTATTTAATATGATAATGAAATAATCACACATGTGATGTGATTAGTGTAAGCTGTAATTCTTTATTAGTCCGATAATACTGCTTTATGTGTCATTATTTTTTTAACATATTAGATGATATAGTAGAAGATTCGGAATCAATTATGAAATAATTCATTATTGAATGACGGAGTGATAATTCAAAGTATTACTATTAGCATTAAAAATAAATAAGTAGAAAACAATTCAAAGGCAAAAGTCAGCGACAACGTCCAGCAACCGCGGCTTCATTAGGGGGACCTTCGTGTATTCTCTATGATACAACAATTTAAGTCCATTTCAATTTAAAATTTATAAATTCAGTTACAGTAACTGTTATTGTCTTTTGTGAACATTATTATTTTGTTTAGAGCATCCGGTATCTTTATAAATGAAGCTAATTTCAATTATATTTTTGTTGTAATCGCAAAATGTGTATGTTATTAAAGGACTGATCATACAATGCTCTCACCCAAATTGGCAAGGTTTATTTGTAAATGTAGGATCCGTTTAATTAATGTGAAAATACTGTAAGGACACTCGCACAAAGACGATTTTAAAATTGACTGACTCCTGATTAGACTCTCCCAACAATTATGAGCTTGGATAAGGTTTGGCTTGATTTGGTCTCACTTTTGGAGGGAAATGCTCAAAATTTGGCCAATTAAAATAGGCGGGAGAAATTCAAATTCAAATTTTTTTCTTCAAATAATCGTTCAATTCCAAATCTTGGCCTCTAAAATTGTCGGAAGATGTTCAAATTCCAAATTTTTGAGGCCAAAATTTGGATTTGGACGATTATTTGAAGAAAAAAATTTGAATTTGAATTTCTCCCGCCTATTTTAATTGGCCAAAAAATTGAATTTCTCCCGCAAAAAGTGAGACCAAACCAAACTAATCTCAAGCCAAACCTTGTCCAAGCACATTTTTTTTGGGTCATATCCCAACAATTATATATGAATGTTCATTGCCAATCAATAATAATGCTAATCAAAGTCAAACCGTCCACTCTGACATGATAAAAACATCCAAGGAGTATGAATTTGCATCCACCCAACTCATATACGGACTTAGAAATCTGATGTTTAGGGATAAAATTAAAATTTTACAAAAGGACGAATGCTATATTTTCGAAAGTATTTTTAAAAATTCTAATATTTAATATTCAAATATGCGAATGGACGAATGCTATATTTTCGAAAGTATTTTTAAGGCAAATTTGGATAAGCTTTTAGTTAAAAAAAAAAATTACAAATTTTACCCTGTTCCGAGTCATATGGTTTCTCTCACAAAAATCAACTTATTATCCAAAAAAGGAAAAAGAAAAAAATTCCATTCAAATTAACAACCTATCCAAGTTGGACCTTAAAATCTTAGAGGGACCACAATTTCCTGCCCGCCCCTTCGTTCCGTCTATGACTTAACTTCTTCTTTGCTTGGTTTCCTCTAAATAAACAATAATATGGAAGACAGGGCCGGTCCACTTAGGACGAAGTTAATAATTTGACGTTGGGGGCGAAATTATAACAGTATGTCGAGTTACATATAAAAGCAGTAAAAAAAAAATTGGGGGTCGAAACTGATAAAATAATCCGAACTACATATAAAATTTATTATACCTAATAGTATTTTTAATAATCTTGAGGGCGACTGCCCGCTCTGTCTTTGTCTCTGGGTCCATTGCATGTGATCCCATCCCAGATAAAGACACTCTGGTCTGATCTGGTGGACAGAATGTGGTTTCAGTATAACTTAATTTTTGCTGAAGGAGCAAAAATATTACTAATTACTACTGGTCGGATTGAACTTGCTAGAAGAAGCCTCATTTTTAATGCTCATCTCTAATCTTAGGTATTTTTATATCTATCCAACACACACACACATATATATAGATAATCTGTAACCTCGTCTTATGGGTTGGGGGGACTCAAATGGACTATGATTATATAGTAGAAGAAGTCATGTGGTGAATTAAGGTTTTTCTGTATTGTGCTGTGGCTTGGGACGACAGCATCACATGAAATTCGTCAAGCCTAAAGGGGGGCCGTACATACATAAATTAACAATGGGCATGTTACGTTACATTACATACATACCCCTACATCCGGCGGAATGCATGAATCTCAATTTTATCATCTTTTCAGACGGAATGGAAATGAATATATCCCTATGGATATGTCCACCTCTTTTTCAATCTAATTAATTAATTAATTAGTTTGCTCTCATCACTGCAAAATTTTATTCTTTTTTTTTCCCGACATCAAGACTATTCACTGCTAACAGTTATGATTAATCTCTTATAGCGAGTAATCTCTTAAAAAGTAAAAGGATAGTCACAAAATGTGCCTCATTCTCATGGATAGAGATTGAACCCCGACTTATAAGTAAATGGAAATATGAGTAACTACCACACAAGGTTTTGAAATTAGGATCGGACCGGTCGGTCAGACCGGTAGAACCGTCGACCGCCATGCTTTGCGGTCCTGTTTGGCCCCCAAAATCGGTAGGGATAAAAACATGCTTCTAATTTGTTTAACTTGGTAAAATTAGGCGGTCGGACCGTCCAATCCAAAATTCGGAACGAGTTTAGAAGCGGACGGGTCTAATATGTTGTAAATATTTTTTTGGTTCTTAGTCTTGCTAACATACATGCTTACAAGATGCACCGTTTCCACTTGCATTAGTCTTTTTTGGTTCTTAGTCTTGCTAACATACATGCTTACAAGATGCACCGTTTCCACTTGCATCCAAACTCCCTATACTTCATCATGTTGAAATACTGCATCATCTATGACATTTATATACTACACCTAGCTAGTAATTACCCCACCCTATGCGCTGAAAAAATGATTTAGTATTGGGTGCGAGTTTAAATTTATCAATAAATTTTTAGCAAGCGCACCTTAATATTTCAAAGAGATTTTTTGAAGATTTTAAGAATAAAAATATGTGATTTTGAAAATTGTGGGTGGTGGCCGTCACTCCTGCCCCTAAATTCGTCATTGCACCCCCAAAAAAATCATTATCAAAGTGGGCAAACTGAAAGGCGAGAAGTCATTTTTTGAAATGGCTATAAATAGAAGAAGGGAAGGAAGAGCAAAAGATCACTCATCAACAATCAAAATGCATTATTATCTTCATTTATATAGTCTTTAATGTTTTCCTTACGAGCTTTCCATACTTACATTCATGTAGTTCAATTTAGACGTAATCAACCAAGTTTATTAGGTTTTCTGCGTGAGGATGCTTATCTAATACTCCCTCCATTCCTAAATATAAGATTCTTTAGACAATTTGAAAAAATTAAGGAAGTTGTCATTTTCACTTAAATTTCTAATATTATCCCCCACCCTCCCCCCCTCTCTCTCTCTCTCTCTCTCACTTCTTTGTCATAAAGAAAGAAAAATGTTGAGGGTATAATTGGAATAAATTGTAGACAACCAATAAAACAACCTTAAACGACAATTAATTTGGATACCTAGATATCTCCTAAACGACAATTAATAGGGAATGGAGGGAGTAACACATATTAGATTTCATGCATTAGACTAGGTTTTCTGGTTGGAGAACTGTCACAATAACACATACTTAGTATTAAGGTTGTCTGTTTGGTTCTAAACAATCTTTATGCTTGAGGAGATCCTCCCAATAGCGCATACTTGGCCGAGTCATTATTTTCTGAACAATCTTAAAGAATATTACATTTCATCCCTATGTGATATTTTTTTTTGATGAATAATTTCTTAGTTATCATTAATAATACCTACATTGACATCACAATTTGGTATAACTTTAATGGAGCTACTACCTTGGTTCGAGTCCATCACCCTATTACAATTGTTACCAGTAGAAATGGGAATAGATTCTTGGGGATATAGCCTATATAATTGTTACATTTGGCCTAACTAGCAAAATTGTGTGAAAAAATATTACATTGCACCCCTATGTTATATGTTTTTATATAAATTTTGTTCCCCAACATATAATATGTTTAAGTTCTATCATATTAATTAAAAATATGAATTTGTCTAACGCGTGTCCGGAGCATAACTGAGACTAAGAATATACACATGATCAAACATTCAACCAAAATTGTTCCTTTGCACCGAGCTAGTGAAAGGAAAACCCTTAGCTATAAAAACCTTAATACTCTCTTACTTCTCAACTACTTATCTTCCCACCCCAACCTTTAGGATATGTATGCACCTCTTCGATCCTAGATAGATAAAGTTAAATATATATATTAATATTAGTTAAAAGTGGATCGGAGACATGGAAAGCGGGCTCTTCACTTGGAAGCATCGTCGCCGGAGGACTTTAACAAAGCCCACTCCGGCGACCAACAACCTGACTCTTCTCAACCCCTCCAAGATCAAGGTAATTAATTTACAATAATATCACTGCTATCAATCTTTTCTTTTTTAATTATATGCAGTTGTAAAGTTTGTACGAGTGAATTCAATTCAATTGGTCGCATACACGTTTAATTTAACTTCAAGAGTTTGTTTAGGATAAAATCACTAGTTCAATTATTCAATTGGTCTCATTCATTTTACCAAAAAAAGTTTGGCATACTTAATTGATTCATCTTTTCCTTGTTCGAGAATCTTTTTCATTCCAAACAAAATCTTCTTCACAAAGCAAAATTTGGCATGTTCTTTCTTTTACTCTCCAACTAACTAGAGAGAAAACCAAACAAGTGTTGTATATTTTGCATTATTTTAAAGATTTTTTGTTAATTCAATCAATAAAATTTCCAAATGTACCAAACAAAAAGAAAAAGAGGCCAAGAGGGAGGAGAGAGAAGGCAGATTCATTGAATTTGTATAGGGTTACTTTCCGTAAAGAACCCTCTCACTATTTTTAGATATAGATCGAGAAATCTAGAAGAATATATATATATATATATATAGACCTTACTAGGCTATTAGAATTATTGGATATATAGAAATTGATTAAAACTTAAATTTGGGGTGAATCTCTTATACCAGCAGGGGGTGAATAGTGTTAATTTAGGTTTTAGGCAATTCCTATCTAATAATTCTAGTAGCAAATCATTTTCATATATATATATATATATTCTTCTAGATTTCTCGATCTATATCTAAAAATAGTGTGAGGGTAATGAAACTAAATATTTGAGGATAGATATATGGTGGAGGAAGACCAAATTATTAGAAATCTATATCTAAAAATAGTGTGAGGATAATGAAACTCAAATATTTAGTTTCATTTTTTCTAAGTCACCATCCAACAATAATATCCCCATTTGCTTTCTCACTTAACTTTGACCAAGAATATATATGAGCATTTTTATTTTTACATTATTGTGAAACACATGTCACGTTATAAGTATTTTTGCCATACATAGTATCGTTTACATTTACATTAGTGTAAAACACCAGTCCCGTTACAAATATTTTTACCATGTATTTTTGCCACGTGCATATTATTATTTACGTTTTTGTAAAAGACTAGTCACGTTGTAAGCGTTTTCGTCACGCTGTTTACATTGTTGCATACTTGGCGGTTGTGTAAGTAGAGTCAAAATTTTATTTGCACAATTTCAATCACAATATTATTAAAAACATTTCGTGCACGCACACATTCATCGTATTTAGAATGTGCTTTTTTTTTTGTACCCTCTCCTACAATACCTGATCATGCATGCGTATTGATTTATTAATATAAGTCGAGAAATTAATTAAGCATATGTTAGTTAGATACATATTTTGCAATAAGATTAATAAAATGAGTGATGATTGTGAAGGAAGTACAAAGAAACACTATAGAGGGGTGAGACAAAGGCCGTGGGGAAAATGGGCAGCTGAAATACGCGATCCTAAGAAAGCAGCAAGAGTATGGTTAGGGACATTCGATACAGCTGAGGATGCAGCACTTGCATACGATGAAGCTGCACTTAGGTTCAAAGGCAATAAAGCTAAACTCAATTTCCCCGAAAGGGTTCAAGGCAAGACCACCGAGCTTCATTACTACTCCAACCCCAATGCACCACCGCCTGAACCAGTACCACCTTCTTCAACAATCTCATCGACGAACTTGGCGGCTCCTCATCAGGAGTCAGCAGCTCCGGCAGCAGGCTATTATCCGCATCTTTACCAATATGCACAGCTACTTTCGAGCTCCGATTCTGAGTTTCCGTATTTCAGTTCAGCTCTCTATAACAATCAAGAACCTAATCCGGCCCCTTCTATGAACCCATGGCCGCAGCAGAATCAGCAGCAACATGATTTTCCATATTATCCTTCTCAGTATAATCAAAGTTTTTCTTCAGCTGATGATTTTGTAGATTATGGGAAGGATCATTTGCAGGATCCTAATAGCCCTAAGGATTAGTAGTAGTTTTCTCCCATGTTGTGTAGTTGATTTCTCAAGTATGTATGAGAATATTTTCATCATGAGTAGTATTTGCCAAATCATTTGCTTCCTACGTAGTATTTTATTTTTTGTTTTTTTCCTAAGGAGTATTTGGCAAACATTTGCTTGTTTTCAACTTCTATTTGGAAACTTTTTTCCCGACAATATCTACAATATTACATGGAATAAGATTAGGGGTGTCAATCGAGCTATGTGAGCTGAGCTTGGCATAGCTCACGCTCAGCTCACATAAAAATTCAAAAGCTCACGCTCACGCTCAGCCCGAAAAAGCTCATAAACCTTAAGCTCACGCTCAGCTCACATTTTAACACGAGCTCGAGCTTAGCTCACGAGCTTCCCAAGCTCACTTATATTAGCGAAGAAAACGAAAATCCTCTCTCAAGAATAGCATAATAAAATGAGCCTTAAACCTAAATTTGGACAAGAATACACAAAAAGAAGCAAAAGTTTCAGAATTGTTTGATATGCTAATAAAATGAGTCTTATATAAAAAAACAAAAAACAAGAGAATCCATGCACTTAAAATTTTAACAAATGATAAATTTGCAAATTTCAAAAGATTGATTTAATTCCATTGTCGGTGGCAATTCCAATTTTGACAATCCCATTGAATTCTTCTACACCATCTCACTTTTTGTTGTGATTCATCCCAATGAATTTTGTACCGTATTTTCCCACGCTGTCTTTTCCTGTTTTCTCTTTTCCTTTAACTTTTGTACCTGTCTCTCTCCTGTTGTAAGACTCCTTTAATATAATCTCATTTCTACCCAAAAAAAAGATTATTGAGTTAATCCACACATTATAATTATAATGTATATAAGTTTTTTTTTAAAATTACACTAAAAAAAAAAAAGACCTTTAGTAACGAAAATTTTCGTTAGGAAATGTCAAAAAATTCATCGTTTGTCACCAAGTTCGTCCTGAAAGCCCCGTCGCTAAAGGTCTTTCCTAACGAATAAGGATATTCGTTACTAAAGGTCTTTAGTAACAAGCAAGTTTCGTTAGGAAATGTGACATTTAGTGACGAAATATTTCGTTACTAAAAGTTTTACAAAAAAATTAAAATTTAAAGCCATGGAGCCGAGCCCGAGCCCCTCTACAATAATGTGGAATAAAGTCTCCACATTTTCATAGAAGTGGGAATCGAACTCAAGACCTCCAACTTGTATGTCATGCACTTAACCACTGAGTTACGTTGGTCATTTGTTACTTATTGTTCCTATTATATTTATTATAATGAAATTTTGTATTTTGAACCTTTAATTATTCTAATTTCTCTTTGTTTGGTGATTTTTTTTTTATGAATAAAATTAAAATTAATACATTTTCGTCAATGTATTTGTGTATTAAGTTGTTATAAAAAATCATAATAAAATTATTCTAGTTGCATATATACTATTTTTAGTAATATTTTAATATAAAGACTAAACAAATATAAAAATTAAAATTATATTCTAAATTATATCATACTTATATATGTATATTCTTAAAAATTAAAGACGAAACTTTTCGTGACAAATTTTTGTTTCGTTACGACCTTTCGTAACGAAAAAGATATTTGTCACGAAAAGTTATACCTATCGTGACGAAAATGTGTTTACCTTTCGTAACGAAACTACTACTTTTAGTAACGAATATTTTTTTTCGTTACTGAAAGGTCAACTTTTAAAGTAGCGATTCCGAATTTCGTTACTGAAAAGTATACCTTTAAATAACGAAATATGACTTCGTCACGAAAGGTTCGTCATAACAGTAGTTTTTTTGTAGTGTTAGTATTATTATATATATATATATATATATATATATATATATATATATATATATATTTTAATTATATTAATCTTATTCGGGTCCGAGCTTTTTTCGGGTTGAGCGGGGTAAAGCTCACACTCAGCTCACATAAGAAGCGAGCTTGAATATTAAGCTCGCGCTCACATTACCTCAGCTCACGCTCACATTTTTTTCGAGCTATGTGAGTCGGGTTCGGGCCACCCCTAAATAAGATGGATGGATGAGCATATTATGCTGATAAACATCAAATTCAAGATATATTTTTATTTGATATTATTCATTAGTTTCTATTCATTGTGTTTCAAATTAGTTTGTTGTTCCAAAATCAATATTTAGTTGTCCTTTCATAATTTTAAGGACTAAATAACTATTTAGGTTACAAAACTATTTACACTCCGTTGTTTTGGGCACTCAATTATTTTTTTGCCCTAATATTTATGTGTGACTAAAAATAAACTGACATAACTTTTTGTATTGGTTTCCGGTCAAATTAGATACGTACAGGAATATAGCCAATAATCCATAGACAAAAATGAAATACACACACTGATTATTTTTGCAACCCAAATATCCCCTTTACAGCATATATAAAAGACATTATTAAATATGCAATATATTTCTAAGTCGGGGGTTTGTTAAGTATTGTATTCCTAGTACCACAATGTTTGAGAGGATTCCAATTTCGGCTATATTCACTAATGCTGATCTTGACATCCATCTCCACACCCTTGAAGCAATGTCAAATTGAGCAAAGATGACATTTGGATTGCTAAATTAGACCATCTTATTATTTGGCACAAATATGAGTTTGGTAAATGACATTATTAACCCTCATATCCCATTATCTAATTCAGTTGGAATCAACTTTTTCTAGCAAAAAAAAAAAAGTTAAATAAAAATAAAGCATTGGCGTTTTATGAATTGTGAAGTTTTTATTTTTTATTTTTTTGAAGTTGTCCTCATTATTTCATTGACTAATGTTAGTAAATTTTTAATTGAAGATCAATGGAAAAATATATTTTATTTTATTCTATATGCCAGTAAGGTCTTTTGATAATTTTATTTCCCAAAATATTTCTATTTCATGATATAAGGTTTTTTTTGGTTATTTTATTTCTTCACAAAATGTTTGGCCATTTTATAAAATGTAAGGGTTTCTTTCTAAACTCGTGTCACTCATAAATATAATTTTATTATTATCGATTAGGTTAGTGTAATTAATTAAAGGTATAATAAATTTAAGACGTAAATATTTTGAGTTCAAATCACACTCAGTGCTGCTTATGTTTTCATACTTTCTAGCAAAGCCTGGAAGTATCTCTGTTACGGATTCACGCCTCAAGAAAGGGGGCACATGCATGCCTGACCCAAAGTTTAATATATATGTATCCAAAAATGATTTGGGTGGGTTGTGGGTGCAACTATTTATGAAACGTGCACATCCATCGCCATCAAATCTTAAAAAGTGAATTAACCATGTGCATATCTATAGTAGTAGTTCTGTATCCCGCCTACCATTTCACTAACAAATTAAAGATCGATGATTTAATTTTGTATAGTCAATTTGAATTTAATAAATTAAGCAACTTTATATTTTTGGAGATTAACTGTAGAATTGAGTGATCATCAACAAGTATGCATATGCAGTAACAGTAGAATATGATAGGCACGAGAATAAATATATAATTGGTGGAACAGATGATGAGACAAAAAATTTGTTCCGGACACATATCAAATGAAGGGACAGCAAAGGCACGAGAGAGAGAGACTACATGTGATCAACTTGGTTTGGTATATGGTTTGAGAGACGGAGACAGAAGCAGCGCATGCATGCATGCAAGATTCACTGTCCGGAGTGGAAATGCCCAAAAAGTTATATTTGGGCCGGCAAGGAGGCCGTACTGCTGCCGACAAAGACAGAGGACAAGGATGAGAATTGGAGCGGCGAACCTGAACTCTGAGGCAGTTGGTTGGAGCTGTTATATGTCTTATCATTAACGAGTGTTCGATTTTCTCAGTGCACATCGACTCTCGTGGTGGTAAGTCTTTGTTTATACTTCCTTCCCCGCTAACTGTAACGCTACTACTCAAATTGCAGTTCGAACCCAAAACTATAAAACTTCCCCTTATAAAATTTTAAACATTTGAAAACATTATTATTAAGAAATTGGGGGTGTATTCAATTCGGATTTTAAAAGATTTTAACTGATTTTCAAAAGTGTATGAATTATGCTGACTTTATGGATTATTTTAACTCTAAGCAGAGTCTACGCATAGGCCTGCAAACGGTTACAAACGGATCCGGAATAGACTATTCCGGATCCATATCCATTTTTAGTTTTTTCTACCATATCCATATCCGTATCCATATCCTAGCGGATCTAAAATATGTATTACCAGATCCGCTGATTTGGATCCGAATACGGATATGGTAAAACCCGTTTCACTAAGAGTATTTGCCATCCTGTAGGAGAAAGACAATGAATCAACAATTATGTTTCAGAATCTATAGTTTCTCTAATAAAATGAAAGAAGCCTAAAGCCTTTTCACCATATTGCAATTCGAACAAAAACATATCTTTGTAAACGAGAACCAACGGAAGAAAAATACTTTACACGCAACTGAATATACCTACGGCGGTGATGGTGACGGTGACGGGAAGGAGTAGCGGCGAGGAGTAGGCGCCGGAGAAGGTAGAAGAGGTAACGGGGGAGAGAGAGAGAGAAGAAGAAGCTGTGATATTGAGGTTTGTTATTTTTTTAACTCTTAAGAATGTATATATACAGGACTAAAATTGCAATATAAATAATTATCACATAAATCCTATAAAATACTTATATTACAAAAAAATCCTAAATCCTATAAATCATGTAAAATATATTGTTTTAGGGAATATATATATTGTTTTACCTGAAACGGATACGATTTTTTATATTTCATATTCGTAACCGTTTTATTACTCTTATACGGACTTGGATTCGGATGCGGGTATATGGGTTTAGAGTTCTTACCATATCCTAAAAATAAAATAGGATTCGAGTCGGATACGGATAAAAATCCGACCCGTTTGCAGGCCTATCTACGCAGATTCTATTAGATTGATTTATCAGGATTTATTTTGATTTATAAAGTTTATAGATTATTTCAATAACAACAAGAAATAAAGAAAATACTGATCCAGTGGTGTATTATACAGATCCAGCGGTGTTGAACATCCAAAGTCAACATATGTTTATAAATCTTTTTTTTTTTAAATAAATCATTTTGTTAAAAATTTAAACTGTTTGGTGATTGTCTTTGATTTTTTTTTTAGATCACATAACTGCGGCTTTTTTTGATTTATTTGTTCAAAGTTTGTATAATTTACTTACTGGTATTTTTTTTCTTTAGTTTAATTAAGATATGTTTTGTGATGAGTTTTGTTTCAACTCTTTTTTCCCTTTGATTTTCTATTTAAGAGGAAATGAAATCCATGTTTGAAAATAGAAATTTGTTGTTAAATAGAGAAGAAATTGTTTGCTTTCTTTAATTTCTATTTGAAGATGATTAAGAAGAAAATTGTTTGGATATTATGACAATAAATCTTATTTTTGGGTAATAAACATTTCATATTGAGTTTTCTAACGATGTTAAAAAAATTCTCATTTTTTTTAGTTTGGATATTTCTTTATTTTTCTTATAATTTTAAAGAAATGAGATCACTAAAAAAATTGTAATCAAATACATTTAATTTTAATATTAATGAGAGAAAATCAAAATCTTAAGGAATTAGAAGAGATTTCACAATATACATTTAAGCCTAGAAAATCCATCAAAATCCTACCTTTAATGCAATCTATGAAAATCTATAAAGTTTTGAATACCTCTAGATTTTAATGGAGTTTTAAAAATCTAAATTGAATACCTCTAAATTTCATTGGACTTTTTAAAATCCAAATTGAATACCTATAGACTTTAAAAATCCTTAAAAATCCTATAGATTCTACATTAAATACACCCCCTTACTCTTCGTCCCTCAAAATTTTAATAATAGTTTATCTTCACCCTCAACTAGAACTTTTTAACTTTGTCCTTATTGTTGGTGTGGTTACTAATTTGATAGGAGCAATTTAAATTTAGTTTGAATTGAATTCGCAAAGTCAAACTCTTACTTGAGTCTTAATCAGCAATTCATTTACCAATTTTCTTGCTGAGTTATATTTGGATTCAATTGATTTCAAAATTCATATAGTCATGTGGTAAAGTAAATTTTTAAAAAATAAAATAAAAGTCCAATCTTCTCAACCAATTCTGTAATACCTGAGATTTTTTGTTTACGTGTTTTACATTATCACACTTCTTTTTAAGTTAATGATATATGAACGGGGTTTCTCTTTTAAATATGAAGTTTATTCAATTTTTTAATATTTTTATTTTGAATTTAGTGTCTTATCGGTGAATGAGGCACTGTCAGGTTATATTCAGCTTAGGAGTGACAAATTCTAGTTAGGTCTTACTACTTTTATTTTTTGGTTTTCTTTAAACCATATATCTACCGAGGAGTGCTTATCCCTAAGGTTAGACGGAAGCGTGACAATGGATCATCATCAAGTAGAAGAATCCAAATCTAGCTAAGACACGCTCCTCCAAATGTTGTATCAATTCATCATTATATGCATATGCATTAGAGATGGGAGGAGATGAATATTGAATGGGCCCGCCCCTCCACCAGCTTTGGCTTTTCTCCTTTTAACATTACAACATCGTCAAATATTTCGGCTCTGCTCTCATCTCATCGTCGAATGATTATACACATGAGAGCAGCTTTGTTAGGCAGCCATGCATAGTCATCCTAATTAATTAGTGGGGAATCTCCTTTAACGAAACATCAATCAAGAAAAAAAAGGAGGCACTAGGTTTATTCCTGAATAAAAATTTTATTATTTATTTTACCACCTAAACTTCATAACCATCCGCAACAAAAACAAGCAAATCTTGTTCGGCCAAATTTGGACTGAAACTTCTTTTAAGGAAAAAAGAAAAAGAAAAGAAGAAGAAGCTAATTGTATGAGAGTAAATACATATATCAACAAATTCCGGCTGCCGTGTACTAATCATCAAATATTTATTGATCATCAAATATTTAGAGACGAAATCAGATTTTCAACGGTTGTGATCAGTGAATAATCTCAATTTTAGTAGAGTTTAGAAATAACCGTGTATGAACCATCACAGGTCAACGAGCTTATATTTTTCAACTGTTGCGACCGATTATTAATCTCGATTTTATTCAAGTTTTACAAAATTGTAATCATCACAAATTTGGGGTCGTCGAACTCGAATTTCTCAATTGTTTTCGACCGGTGAAGAATAGTAATTTTAATCAAGTTCTGACAAAATCGTGTACTAACCATCACGGATTTAGGGTCGCCGGAATCGAATTTTGCAACTGTTGCGATCGGTGAATAATCTCAATTTTAGTCAAGTTTTGCCAAATTATGTACTAACCATCAAATATTTGGACCGCCAGACTCGAATTTTTTAACTGTTGCGACCGATGAATAAAATGAATTTTAGTCGAGTTAAAAAATCTTGTACTAACAATTACAAATTTGGGGTTGTCTGACTAAGATTTTTTAACTGTTGCGGGCGGTGAATAATCTCAATTTTAGTAGAATTTAGAGAGAAAAAAAATGTGTACTAACCATCACGAATTTAGGGTCGTCCGACTAGGATTTTTCAACTGTGACGATCGATAAATAATCTTGATTTTAGTTAAATTCAGAAAAAATGGTGTACTAATAACCATCACATATTTAGACTCGTAGGGCTTAGATTTTTGAATTGTTGCGAACAATGAACAATCGTGATTTAAGTTAAGTTCTGACATAATCGTGTACTAACTATCACAAATTTGGCTCCGTCAAACTCTAACCATCACAAATTTAGGGCCGTCCGACTCGGATTTTCATGTGTTGCAACTAGTGAATAATCTATATTTTTATCATGTTCAGACAAAATCGTGTACTAACCATCACGAATTTGGGGTCTTCGGCCTCTAAATTATAATTTTTTTTGGAATCGGTTAATTTATTTTGATTTTAGTCAAATTCTAACAGAATCATGTACTAATCATCACAAATTTGAAGCCGTTGGGCTCGATTTTCAACTATTTCGATCGAAATAATTGTCATTTTAGTCAAGTTCAGACCAAAATGTGTACGAGCCATCACATATTTGGGGCATTCGGGCTCGATATTTTCAACTATTTCGATCGATGAACAATCCTGATTTTAGTCAAGTTAAAAAAAAAAGTGTAGTAACCATAACATATTTAGGGCCACAGGGCTCCAATTTTTCAACTATTTTGACTCGTGAAAAATCTTTATTTTAGTCAAGTTCGAAAAAAATCGTGTACATTACCATCACAGATTTGGAGCAGTGGGGCATGAATTTTTCAATTGTTTTCGACCGGGGAATAATCGTAATTTTAGTTAAGTTTTGAAAATAGTGTACTAATCATGACAGTTTTGGTGCCTTGGGGCTTGGTTTTTCAACGGTTGCGACCAATGAATAATCTCGATTTTACCCCAAAGATCTTAAATAACCGTGTACTAGCCATCCTGGATTTGGGGTCGTGTTCGATTTTTCAACTGTTGCGACCGGCAAATAATCTCGATTTTAGGAGAGATAAAAAAAATACCGTGTACTAACCATCACATATTTAGGGACGTTCGGCTCAGATTTTCCAAATGTTGCAGATAATGAATAATCTCTATTTTTATCACGTTTAGAAAAAAATTGTACTAACCATTACCAATTTTGGGTCGTCGGCCTCTAAATTTTCAATTTTGGAATCGGTGAATAATTTTAATTTTAGCCAAGTTCTGACAAAATCATGTACTAATCATCACATATTTGGGGCTGTCGGACTCGATTTTCAACTATTTCGACCAGAATATTCTCTATTTTTGTCAAGTTATTACATAATTGTTTACTAATCATCAAATATTTAGGGTCAACGTGCTCGTATTTTTCAATTATTTTGACCGGTGAATAATCTGATTTTAGTAAAGTTCGGACAAAAAAGGTATTACCCATAGCATATTTAGGGTCGTCGGGCTCAGATTTTTCAGCTGTTGGGACCGGTGACCGATCTTGATTTTAGTCAAGTTCGAAAAAAATCGTGTACTAACCGTCAAAGATTTGGATTCGTCGATTTTTCAATTGTTTTCAACCGGTGAATAATGGTAATTTTAGTCAAGTTCTGATAATATCGTGTTCTAATCATCATAGTTTTGGTGCATTCGAGCTTGGTTTTTTCAACTATAGCGACCGACGAATAATCTCGATTTAAGTCATATTTTGACAAAATCGTCTACTAACAATTAAAGATTTGGGCCGTCGCACTCAGTTTTTTCAAATGTTGCGATCGGTTAATAATCTCAATTTTAGTCAAGTTCTTAAATAACCGTGTATTAGCCATCCTAGATTTGGGGTCGTTTGGCTCTAATTTTTCAACAATTGTGACCGGTAAATAATCTCGATTTAGTAGAGTTATAAAAGACCGTGTACAAATATCACATATTTATGGTCGTTGGCTCATATTTCCATTTCGTTGCTACCAGTGAATAATCTCTATTATTATCATGTTCCTACAAAATCGTGTACCAACCATCATGAATTTAGAATCGTAGGCTTGTAAATTTAAATTTTTGGAATCGGTCAATAATTTTGATTTTAGTCAAGTTCATACGAAAATGTGTAGTAACAATCACAGATATAGGGTCGCCAGGATCGAATTGTTCAACTGTTGCGACATTTGAATACTAATGATTTTAGTCAAGTTCAGAAAAAATTGTGTACTAATCATCCTAGATTTGGTGTCGTCGGGCTCAGAATTTTTAACTAGTGTGACAGGTCAATATTCTCGATTTTAGTCAAGTTCTTAAATAACCGTGTATTAGCCATTCTAGATTTGGGGTCATTTGGCTCTAATTTTTCAACAGTTGTGACCGGTAAATAATCTCGATTTAGTAGAGTTAAAAAAGACTGTGTACAAATATCACATATTTATGGTCGTTGGCTCATATTTCCATTTTTTTGCTATCAGTGAATAATCTTTATTATTATCATGTTCCTACAGAATCGTGTAACAGCCATCACGAATTTAGAATCGTAGGCTGGTAAATTTTAAATTTTTGGAATGGTGAATCATTTTGATGTTAGTCAAGTTCATACCAAAATGTATAGTAACAATCACATATATATGGTCGTAGGGCTCGAATTGTTCAACTGTTGCGACATGTGAATACTCGTGACTTTAGTCAATTTCAAAAAAAAATTGTGTACTAATCATCCTAAATTTGGGGTTGCCGGGCTCAGAATTTTCAACTAGTGCGACCGGTGAATAATATCGATTTTAATCAATTTCTTTAAAATCGTGTATTAACCATCACATATTTGGGACAACCAGACTCAAAATTTTCATTTTTTTTCGACCGGTGAATAATCGTGATTGTAGTCAAGTTGTGAGAAAATCGTGTACTAACCATCACAAATATAAGGCTCTGAATTTTCAACTATTGTGATCGGTGAATAATCTCGATTTTAGTCACGTTTTGGTAAAATAGTGTACTAACCATCTAAGATTTGGACCGCCGGACTCAGATTTTTAGACTATTAAAACCGGTGAATAATCATTTTAGTCATGTTCAGAAAAAATCATTTACTAAACTTCTTAGATTTGGGGTCTTTTGGGTTCGGAGTTTTAACCTGTTGCGCCCAATGAATAATCTCGATTTTAGTACAGTTCAGAAAAGATCGTGTAATAACCATCATATATTTGAGTTCTTCGGGCTCGAAATTTTCAATTTTGAAGAGTAATGTGAACTAAAATACCCACCAACTATTTTCATATTTCGGGTTTTGGCCACAAACAAAAAAATTTAGCAGATTTTAGCCATGGACAATTTACGGGTCAAGGATTCTAGCACCTGTGAATAATCTCGTACTAACCATCACATATTTGTGGTCATCAGACTCTTATTTTTCAATTGTTGCGAACAGTGAATAATCTCGATTTTAGTAAATTTCTTATAAAATCATGTAGTATCTATCCATCACAGATTTGGATATGTTGGGCTCATATTTTTCAACTGTTACGAAAGGTTATTACTCTCGATTTTAGTAAAGTTCTTACAAAATGGTGTACATAACCATCACATATTTAGGGGTGTCGAGCTTAGATTTTTTAACTGTTGCGACATGTGATTAATATCTATTTAGTCAAGTTTTTAAAAAAATCGTGTACTAACCATCACATATTTGGGTTCATCGAACTGTTATTTTTTATTGTTGTGACCAGTGATTAATCTCGATTTTAGTCAAGTTCCTACCAAATGGTGTACTAACCATCACATATTTAAGGTCTTCGGGCTTGGATTTTGCAACTGTTTCAACTAATGAATAATCTGAATTTTTGTCAAGTTCAGACAAAATCGTGTACTAACCATCACATATTTAGGGATTTTTGGCTTGGAATTTATAACTATTACAAATAGTAAATAATCTGGATTTTTGTCAAGTTTAGACAAAATCGTGTACTAACATCACATATTTGGGGTCATCGGGATATTATTTTTCAATTGTTACGGACGGTGAAGAATCTTGATTTTATTAAATTTCTTATAAAATCGTGTAGTATCCATCACAGATTTGGGTCTGTTGGGCTCATATTTTTCAATTGTTGCGACCGGTGATTAATCTCAATATTAGTTAAGTTCATACAAAATGGTGTACTAACCATAACATACTTAAGGTCTTCAGGCATGGATTTTGCAACTATTTCAACCATTGAATAATCTGGATTTTTGTCAAGTTTAGACAAAATTGTGAACTAACCATCACATATTTAGGGTCATCGGAGTCTTATTTTTCAAATGTTGCAAACAAAAAATAATCTCAATTTTAGTAAAGTTTTCAAAAATGTGTAGTAACCATCATATATTTGTGGCCGCCCGACTCAGATTTTTCAATTGTTGCGACCAGTAAAATAATCTGAATTTTTGTCAACTTCAAACAAATTCGTGTACTAACCATCTCAGATTCAGGGTTGTGGGGGCTCGTATTTTTCAACTTTTGCGAACGGTTATTAATCTCGATTTTAATAATTTTTTTACAAAATGGTTTACTAACCATCACTAATTTTAGGCCGTCGAGCTCAGATTTTTTTACTATTGCGACAAATGATTATTTTTTATTATAGGCAAGTTTTGAAAAATTCGTATAAGGGCAGTCAGATTGTAATTTTTTTATTGTTGCGAACGGTGATTAGTCTCAATTTTAGTCAAATTCCTAGAAAATGGTGTACTAACCATTACATATTTAGGGTCTTCGGGCATAGATTTTGCAACTGTTACAACCAGTGAATAATCTGGATTTCTGTCAACTTCAAACAAATTTGTGTACTAACCATCACAGATTTTGGGCTATTGGGCTCTTATTTTTTAATTGTGGCAAACAGTGATTAATCTCGATTTTAGTCAAGTTCCTTAAAAAATGGTGTACTAAACATCACATATTTTGGGTCTTCAGGCTTGAATTTTTTAATAGTTCGAACCGGTGATTAATCTCTATTTTGTCACGTTTTGAAACAAATCGTGTACGTTAATCACATATTTGGGGCCATCGGGCTTTCATTTTTTATTGTTGTGAACGGTGATTAATCTCGATTTTAGTCAAGTTCGTACAAAATAGTGTACTAACCATCACATATTTAGGGTCTTCGGGCTTGGATTTTTAAACCGTTCCAACCAATCAATAATCTTAATTTTGTCAAGTTCATACAAAATCGTGAACTAACCATCACAGATTTGGGGTCATCAGACTCTTATTTTTCAATTGTTGTGAACGGTGAATAATCGCGATTTTAGTGAATTTCTTATCGTAAATTTATCTATATTTTCTTCTACTTTAATAGTAATTTTGTTCTTCAACAAGTAATTTTGAATGACATAATCCTCACTTCTCTGTGTTTACATTTGTAGGGGCAAAATAGTCTTTTGAAGGGTAAAAGTGAACCGGACTTGCAGAATTTGAAAGAAGCTGTTGGAATTGAAAAGATGTCTTTACAGATTAGAATAGAAGATATGTCAACTACTTTAAAGAATCTTGAAGAGTTTTGTTTTATATCAACTACTTTAAAGTGTTGAGAGTTTTGATTTATGCCAGTTACCTTAAGCTAGTAGGTTTCTATTGTTATAAATACTTTTTACTAGTCTTAGGAGAAGATATTCAGTCATCATTAGATTATTCTCTAGGTTTTAGTTTTTCTCTAGAATTAACCCTCTTCTAGGCTTAATCTTTATAGTTCTTTATTTTACAAATTTTGTAGACAAGATTGAAGTTTTGATGGTTGAAGTACTTTTGAAGATTATTTTGATTTCAAGTTTGAGACTTTATTTGAATTCAGGGATGTTTTCTTATATTCTTTCTTTTGATTTGTTATTGAATTTTTTCACTAGTATGAGCTAAATATTTATTCTAAGGCCATGATGTAACTAGATTAATTTTATATGTTATTCTCTTGATCTTGTTATTTGATGAGTGTTGTGGAATTAATGTCTTATTATTTTTCTTAATGATTTTGTGTGATTAGCTGCGTCTTTACATTAACTTGAAAGATTTGCGACAGCTGACCTTGTTAATTAGGTTATGATTTTATGCGATCTTTATGATTTCATTTGTTTAATATGTTTTTGTGTGTTAAAATCAACATAGACATATAGTTGTCAAGAAGGCCGTGGCCCAGTGGGGCAAGCCTTGACCTGCGACCTGGAGGTCCCAGGTTCGACACCCGCCTCCTACGTGAGGCAAATAAAATTCCTAGGAATTAAGGTGCTGACCCAAAAACATAGACATATAGTTGGTTTATTCATGAGAATGGGTTTGATAAGCCTTGAAATAGGTTATTAGATATAATTGAAAATCGATCGATTAATGAAACTCACTCTAGAATAACATATCGTTCGGATAATATATTTGTTAATTTTGTGAATTCATGTGCCTTAGACCTTTATCATATCAAACTTCTTGTTTAAGTTATTTATTTTCTTTAATTAATTTAGTTAAACCATACTATCATCAATCATTGGTTTTATTTTACTTGCTTTTGATCATTGTAGAATTATTCACTTAGGAATTAATTATTCATTATTCTCTGTGGGATCGACCTTGACTACTGCAACCTTGACCTAGTACACTTGCTAGTATAGACATTGCGTATCAATATCCATAACAGATTTGGGGACATTGGGTTCGTATTTTTCAACTATTGCGAACAGTTATTAATCTCGATTATAGTAAATTTCTTACAAAATGGTGTACTAACTATAATTTATTTAGGGTGGTCGAGCTCAGATTTTTTTAATAGTTGCGACCGATGATGAATTTTTATTTAGTCAAGTTTTGAAAAAATCATGTACTAACCATCACAGATTTGGGGCCGTCAGGCTTTTATTTTTTATTGTTGCGAACGGTGATTAATCTCGATTTTAGTCAAGTTTCTACAAAATGGTGTACTTACCATCACATATTTAGGGTGTTCGAGCTTCGATTTTGAAACTGTTGCAACTAATACATAATCTGGATTTTTGTCAAGATTAGACAAAATTTTGTCAAAATTAGATAAAATCGTGTACTAGCCATTACATTTTTGGGGTCATCGAGCTCTTATTTTTAAATTGTTGCTAAGGTGAATAATCTCCATTTTAGTAATTTTACTACAAAATTGTGTAGTAACCATCACAGATTTGGGGCCGCCGGGCTCAAAATTTTCAACTATTGATTTTTGTCAACATCAGACAAATTCATGTAATAACCATCACAAATTTGGGGGGGTTGTCGGGCTATTATTTTTCAATTGTTATAAACAGTTATTAATCTCGGTTTTAGTAAATTGCTTACAAAATGGTGTACGTTCATCACTGATTTAGGGTCGTCGAGTTAATATTTTTTAACTATTGCGACATGTGATTAATCTCTATTATAGTCAAGTTTTGAAAAAATCGTTACTAACCCTCATAGATATTGGCAGTCGGACTGTTATTTTTTATTGTTTCGAACAGTGAATAATCTCAATTTTAGTAATTTTCTTACAAAATTAAGTAGTAACCATTACAGATTTGGAACCGTCAGGCTCGTATTTTTCAACTATTGCGAATGGTTATTAATTTCGATTTTAGTAAAGTATTTTACAAAATTGTGTGTTAACCATCATTGATTTAGGGTCGTCGAGCTAAGATTTTTTAACTGTACCGACATTCGATTAATCTCTATTTAGTCATCTTTTGAAAAAAATTCTGGACTAACCATCACATATTTGGGATCATCGAGCTCGTATTTTTCAACTATTGCGAACTGCTATTAATCGAGATTTTGGTAAAATTTTGAGAAAATAGTGTACTAACCATCACTAATTTAGGGCCGTCGAGCTCAGATTTTTTAACTGTTGCGACAGGTGATTACTTTCTATTTAGTCATATTTAGAAAAAAAAATTGTGTACTAACCATCATAGATTTGGGGTCGTCGGGCTGTTATTTTTTACTGTTGCGAATGGTGATTAATCTCGATTTTAGTCAAGTTCCTATAAAATGGTGTACTTGCCATCACATATTTAGAGCTTTAAAGCTTGGATTTTGCAATTGTTGCAACTAGTGAATAATCTAGATTTTTGTCAAGTTTAGACAAAATCGTTTACTAACCATCACCTATTTGGGGTCATCGGACTATTATTTTTCAATTGTTGCGAACGGTAAATAATTTCGATTTTAGTAAAAATTCTTACAAAATTGTGTAGTAACTATCATAGATTTTGGGTCGTCGAACTCGGATTTTTCAATTGTGTAGTAACTATTGTGAATGGTTATTAAATTCGATTTTAGTAAATTTCTTACAAAATGGTGTACTAACATCACTTATTAGGGTCGTTGAGCTCATATTTTTTAACTATTGCGACAAATGATTAATCTCTATTATAGTCAAGTTTTGAAAAAATCATATAATAACCATCACAAATTTGGGGCAGTCGGGCTGTTATTTTTTTATTGTTGCGAACGGTAATTAATCTCGATTTTAGTCAAGTTCCTACAAAATGGTGTACTAACCATCACATATTTGGGGTTTTCAATTGTTGCAACCAGTGAATAATCTGGATTTTTGTCAACTTCAGACAAATTAGTGTACTAACACCATCACATATTTTGGCTATCGGGCTCTTACTTTTTTTTGTTGCAAACGGTGAATAATCGCGATTTTAGTGAATTTCTTATAAAATCGTATATATCCATCACATAAATGGGGACATTGGGTTCGTATTTTTCAACTTTTGTGAACGATTATTAATCTAAATTATAGTAAAGTTCTTACAAAATGGCGTACTAACTATAATTTATTTAGGACGGTCGAGCTCAGATTTTTTAATAGTTGCGACATACGATTAATCTTTATTTAGTCAAGTTTTGAAAAAATTGTGTACTAACAACCATCACAGATTTAGTGTCGTCGGTCTTTTATTTTTTTATTGTTGTGAAGGGTGATTAATCTCAATTTTAGTTAAGTTTCTACAAATCGGTGTACTTACCATCACATATTCAGGGCTTTCGGGCTTGGATTTTGAAACTGTTGCAACCAGTAAATAATTTGAATTTTTGTCAAGTTTAGAAAAAATCGAGTACAAGCCATCACATATTTGGGATCAACGAGCTCTTATTTTTCAATTGTTGTGAAGGTGAATAATCTCCATTTTATTCAAGTTCCTACTCATATTTTGGGCTATTGGGCCGCCGACTCGTATATTTCAACTATTATGAATTGGCTCGTACTAAGCATCACAGATTTAGAGCCATTGAGCTCAGATTTTTTTTACCTTTTGCTACAGGAGATTAATCTCTATTTAATCATCTAGATTTTGCAATTGTTGCAACCAGTGAATAATTTGGATTTATGTCAACTACAGACAAAATTGTGTACTAACCATCACAAATTTTGGGATGTCGGTCTCGTATTTTTTAATTGTTGCAAACGGAATTAATCTCGGTTTTAGTCATGTTCCTACAAAATGGTGTATTAATCATCAAATATTTGGGGTCTTCAGGTTTGGATTTTGCACCTGTTGTAATCTGGATTTTGTCAAATTTAGACAAAATCGTGTACTAACCATCACAGATTTAGGGTCACCGGGCTCTTATTTTTTAATTGTTGCTAACGGTGATTAATATCGATTTTAGTAAAGGGCTTATAAAATGGTGTACAAACCATCACATATTTAGGATCTTCGGGCTTGGATTTTGCAATTGTTGCAACCAGTGAATAATCTGAAATTTTGTCAATTTCAGACAAAATCGTGTACTAGTCATCACAGATTTGGAATTATCGGGCTCTTATTTTTAAATTTTTCCGAACGGTGAATAATCTCGATTTTAATAAATTTTTACAAAATCGTGTAGTAACCATTACAGATTTGGGTCCGTTGATCTCGTATTTTTCAATTACTGTGAACGATTATCAATCTCGTTTTAATAAATTTCTTACAAATTGGTGTACTAACCATCACTGATTTATGGACGTCAAACTCAGATTATTTAACTCTTGTGACAGGTGATTAATCTCTATTTTAGTCAAGTTCCTACAAAATGGTGTACTAATAATCACATATTCAGGGGTCTTCGGTCTTAGATTTTGCAATTGTTGCAATCAGTGAATAATCAGGATTTCTGTCTATATCAGACAAAATCGTGTACTAAACATCACAGATTTTGTGTTGTCAGGCTCGTATTTTTTAATTGTTGCAAACGGTGATTTATATCACAAAATTGTGTATTAACCATCACATATTTAGGATCTTCGGGCTTGGATTTTACAACTGTTGCAGCCAATGAATAATCTGGATTTTTGTCAATTTCAGACAAAATCGTGTACTAGCCAACACAGATTTGGGGATCTCCATGCTCTTGTTTTAAAATTGTTCCCAACGGTGAATAATCTTTATTTTAGTAAATTTCTTACAAAATCGTGTAGTAACCATTACATATTTGGGTCGTTGGTCTCGTATTTTTCAACTGTTGTGAACAATTATTAATCTCGTTTTAGTAAAGTTCTTACAAATTGGTGTACTAACAATCATTGATGATTAATCTCTATTTTAGTCAAGTTTTAAAAAAATCGTGTACTAACCATCACATATGTTGTCGAGTTGTTTTTTTAATTGTTGTGAATAGTTATTATTCTCGATTTTAGTCAAATTTCTATAAAATGGTGTACTAAACATCACTTATTCAGGGATCTTCGGGCTTAGATTTTGTAACTGTTGCAACCAGTGAAAAATCTGGATTTTTGTCAACTTCAGAAAAAATCGTGTACTAACACCATCACAGATTTTGGGCTGTCGGGCTCATATTTTTTAATTGTTGCAAACGGTGATTAATCTCGATTTTAGTCAATTTACTACAAAATGCGTGTACTAACCATCACATATTTAGGTTCTTCGGGTTTGGATTTTGCAACTATTGCAACATGTAATTAATCTGGATTTTTGTCAAGTGCAGACAAAATCGTTTAGTAACCATCACAGATTTGGGGTCATCGGACTCTTATTTTTCAATTGTTTTAAACGGTGAATAATCTAGATTTTAGTAAATTTCTTACAAAATCGTGTAGTAACAATCACAGATTTAGGTCATCGGACTCATATTTTTCGACCATTGCGAACGGTTTTTAATTTCGATTTTAGTAAATCTTTTACAAAATGGTATACTAAGCATCACTGATTTAGGGCCATTGATCTCAGATTTTTTTACCTTTTACTATAAGTGATTAATCTCTATTTAGTCGTGATTTGAAAAAGGGTGGGGCCGTCGGGCTGTTATTTTATTATTGCGAACGGTGATTAATATCGATTTTAGTCAAGTTCCTAAAAAATGGTGTACTAACCATCACATATTTAGGACATTCGAGGCTTGAATTTTGAAATTGTTACAACTAGAGAATAATCTCGAATTTAGTAAAATTTTAAAAAATGTGTAGTAACCATCACAAATTTGGGACTGCTAGTCTCGAATTGTTCAACTGTTGCCATCAGTAAATAATCGTTATTTTTGTCAACATCAAACAAATTCGTGTATTAACCATCACAGATTTTAGATTTGTCGGACTCGTATTTTTCAACTGTTATGAACAATTATTAATCTCATTTTAATGAAGTTCTTGCAAATTGGTGTACTAACCATCACTGATTTAAGGTCGTCAATCTCAAATTATCCATCACAAATTTGGGGCCGTTGGGCTCGTATTTTCCAACTGTTGCGAACGATTATTAATCTCGATTTTAATAAAGTTCTTACAAAATGGTGTACTAACGATAACTGATTTAGTGCCGTTGAGCTCAGATTTTTTAACTGTTGTGACAGTTATAACTCTCTATTTTAGTCAAACTTTGAATCAATCGTGTACTAACTATCACAAATTTGGGGCCGTCAGACTGTTATTTTTTTATTATTGTTTGAAGCTAAGACCGAACATCGATCCGAAAAAGTTATTTGGTTACGGGTCACTGGTCGGGCCGGTGGGCATACCGTCATCGACCCATTAATTGACTTGGTGACGTCATAAATATTATAAATAAATAAATAATAAATAATTATGATTTTAAAAGAAATAAATGTGAAATTTTCCACCTAATATGAGATGCACAAATTCAAAGCTTAAAACACCCGCTTATTATGAACTTGAAAATTAACAAAATGCTATGTAAATTCAGTCACAACTCATAGGTCCTTATAATAAAATTCTTAATAATCAATAAAGTCTCCAAACAAGATTAAATAATAAACATAAATAATAGGCAATCCAACAAAACAATAACAATCTCAACTAGAATAATCAATTATTTATTTATTTTTTAAAAAAATTACAACATATTATACCCGTTCCAGTTCAACATGTTTTTATCCCTAATGGTTTTGGGGCCAAACCGAACCGCAAAGCATTCCGTTCGGCGGTCCAATCGGTCCGAGCCGGGTTTCAAAACCTTTGTGAATAGTAATTAATCTCAATTTTAGTCAAATTCCTACAAATATTTGTATGTTACCATCACATATTTATGGTTCTTCAGGCTTAGATTTTGCAACTGTTTCAACCAGTGAATAATCTGGATTTCCGTCAACTTCTGGTAAAATTGTGTACTAACCATCACAGATTTGGGGCTGTCGGGCTTGGATTTTGCAACTGTTGCATCCATTAAATAATCTGGATTTTCTGTCAAGTTCAGACAAAATCGTGTACTAACCATTACAGATTTGGAGTCATCGGGCTCTTATTTTTCAACTGTTGCGAACGAAGAATAATCTCGATTTCAGTAAAGTTTTCAAAAATGTGTAGTAACCATCATAAATTTAAGGTCGCTAGTCTCAGATTTTTCAATTATTACCATCAGTAAATAATCTGGATTTTTGTTAACTTCGGAAAAAATCGTGTATATCATATATTTTGGGGCTGTCGGACTCGTATTTTTCAACTGTTTTGAACAGTTATTAATCATGTTTTAGTGAAGTTCTTACAAATGGGTGTATTAACCATTACTGGTTTAGGTCCGTTTAGCTCAGACTATTTAACTGTTGGGACATGTGATTAATTTCTATTTTAGTCAAGTTTCGAAAAAATTGTGTACTAACCATCTCATATTTGGCATCGTCGGGGTGTTATTTTTTTATTGTTGCGAATAGTTATTAATCTCGATTTTAGTCAAGTTCCTACAAAATGGTGTACTAACCATCACATATCCACGGGTCTTCGGTATTAGATTTTGCACTTGTTGCAACCAGTGAATAATCTGGATTTCTTTCAACCTCAGACAAAATCGTGTACTAACCATCACAGATTTTGGGCTGTCGGGCTCGTATTTTTTTAATTGTTGCAAACGGTGATTAATCTCGATTTTAATCAAGTTTGTACAAATTGGTGTATTAACCATCACATATTTGGGGTCTTTGGGTTTGGATTTAGCAACTGTTGCAACCAGTGAATAATCTGGATTTGTGTCAAGTTTAGACAAAATCGTGTACTAACCATCACAGATTCGGGGTCATCGGACTCTTAGTTTTCAATTGTTCCAAACGGTGAATAATATAGATTTTAGTAAATTATTTTATTGTTTCGAATAATTATTAATCTCGATTTTAGTCAACTTCTTACAAAATGGTGTATTAACCATTCACATATTTAGGGTCTTCGGTTTTCGATTTTGCAACTAGTGAATAATCTAGATTTTTTTTTTCAAATTCAGACAAAATCATGTACTAACCATCATATATTTGGTGTCATCGGACTCTTATTTTTCAATTGTTCTGAACGGTGATTAATCTCGATTTTAGTCAGACTCCTACAAAATGGTGCATTAACCATCACATAGTTAGGGTCTTCGGGTTTGGATTTTGCAACTATTGCAACAAGTGAAAAATCTGGATTTTTGTCAAATTCAGACAAAATCGTGTACTAACCATCACAGATTTGGGGTCATCGAGCTCTTATTTTTCAATTGTTCCGAAAGGTGAATAATCTCTATTTTAATAAATTTCTTACAAAATCGTGTAGTAACCATCACAGATTTGAGGTCGTCGGACTCGTATTTTTCAACTTTTGCGAACGGTTTTAAATCTCAATTTTAGTAACGTTTTTTACAAAATGGTGTACTAAGCATCATTGATTTAGGGCCATTGAGCTCAGATTTTTTTACCTTTTGCTACAGGTGATTAATCTCTATTTAGTCATGTTTTGAAAAAGGGTGGGGTCATCGGGCTGTTCTTTTATTATTGTTGCGAACGGTGATTAATCTCGATTTTAGTCAGGTTCCTACAAAATGGCTTGGATTTTGAAATTGTTGCAACCAGTGAATAATATCAAATTTAGTAAAGTTTTCAAAAATGTGTAGTAACCATCACAAATTTGGGGGCGCTAGTCTCGGATTTTTCAATTGTTGCGACCAGTAAATAGTCTAGATTTTTTCAACTTCAGACAAATTCGTGTATTAACCAACATAGATTTTGGGGTCGTCGGGCTCGTATTTTTCAACTACTGTGAACGATTATTAATCTTGATTTAGTAAATTTCTTTCAAATTGGTGTACTATAACCATCACTGATTTAGGGTCGTCGAGCTTAGATTATTTAACTGTTTCGAGAGGTGATTAATCTCTATTTTATCAAGTTTTGAAAAAAATCGTGTACTAATAATCATATATTTGGGGTAGTCGTGAAGTTATTTACTGTTGTGAATAATTATTAATCTCAATTTTAGTAACCATCACATATTTGGGGTAGCTAGTCTCGGATTTTTCAATTGTTGCAACCAATGAATAATTTGGATTTTTGTCAAGTTCAGATAAAATCGTGTACTAACCATCAAATATTTGGGGTCATCGAGCTCTTACTTTTCAATTATTATGAACGGTGAATAATCTCAATTTTAGTAAATTCCTTACAAAAATCGTGTAGTATAACCATCACAGATTTTGGTCGTCGGGCTCATAAATTTCTTACAAAATGGTGTACTAACCATCACTTTTTTAGGGCCATCGGATCTCTATTTTAGTCAAGTTCCTACAAAATGGTGTACTAACCATCACATATTTAGGGGTCTTCGGACTTAGATTTTCAACTATTGCAACCAGTCAATAATCTGAATTTCTGTCAACTTTAGACAAAATCGTGTACTAACCATCACAGATTTCAGACTGTCAGGTTCGTATTTTTTAATCGTTGCAAACGATGATTAATCTCGATTTTAGTCAAGTTCTACAAAATGGTGTACTAACCATCACATATTTATGGTCTTGGGGCTTGGAACCAGTGAATAATCTGAATTTTTGTCAAGTTCTGACCATCACAGATTTCGGGCTCTTATTTTTCAATTGTTCTGAATGGTGAATAGTCTCGATTTTAGTAAATTTCTTACAAAATCGTGTAGTAACCATCACATAGTTTGGGCTGTCGGGCTCGTATTTTTTAACTTTTGCGAACAGTGATTAATCTCGATTTTGGTAAAGTTTTTACAAAATGGTGTACTAACCATCATTTATTTAGGGCCGTCGAGCTCAGATTTTTTACCTGATGCTATAACTGATTAATCTCTATTTAGTCATGTTTTGAAAAATTGTGGACTAACCATTAAAGATTTGGGGTCGTCGGTATGTTATTTTTTTATTGTTTCAAACGGTGATTAATCTCAATTTTAGGCAAGTTCCTACAAAATGGTATACTAACCATCACATATTTAGGATCTTCAGGCTTCGATTTTGAAACTGTTGAAACTAGTGAATAATCTTATTTTTTGTCAAGTTCAGATAAAATCGTAACCATCACAAATTTGAGGTAATCAGGCTCTTATTTTTCAATTGTTGCGAACGGTGAATAATCTCAATTTTAGTAAATTTCTTACAAAATCGTATATATCCATCACAGATTTGGGGTAGTTGGGCTCGTATTTTTCAATTGTTGCATACGATAATTAATCTCAATTTTAATAAAATTCTTACAAAATGGTGTATTAACCATCACTTGTTTAGAGTCATCGAGCTCATATTTTTTAAATATTGCTACAGGTGATTAATCTCTATTTTAGTCAAGTTTTGAAAAAATCACAGATTTTGGGCCATCGGGCTGTTATTTTTTTTATTATTGCAGATAGTTTTTAATCTCGATTTTAGTCAAGTTCCTACAAAATTGTATACGTTACCATCACATATTTTCAGGCTTAGATTTTGCAACTGTTTCAACCAGCGATAATCTGGATTTCTGTCAACTTCGGATAAAATCGTGTACGTCATCACAGATTTGGGGTTGTCAGACTCGTATTTTTTAATTGTTGCAAATGGTGATTAATCTCGATTTTAGTCAAGTTCCTACAAAATGGTGTACTAACCATCACATATTTAGGGTCTTCGTGCTTTGATTTTGCAACTGTTGCAACTAGTGAATAATTTGAATTTCTGTCAAATTCAGACAAAATCGTGTACTAACCATTACAGATTTTGAGTCATCGGGCTCTTATTTTTCAACTGTTGCGAACGAAGGATAATCTCGATTTTAGTAAGTTTTAAAAAATGTGTAGTAACCATCACAAATTTGGGGCCGCTAGTCGCGGATTTTTCAATTGTTGTGACCAGTAAATAATCTGGATTATTTTCAACTTCAGACAAATTCGTGTATTAACCATCACAGACAGAGCCGTGTCAGCCATGAGGCAACTTGAGCCATTACCTCAGGCCCCCACAATATAAAGGCTCCCGTTTTTATTGTTTAACTAAAACTTCACTTCAAAACAAAACAAAAAAATTAGAGACCCCATATAATTGCATCCCACCCATTGCCCACTAAAAATAAGCCTAGCCTAAGCTTATTAAGACTCACTTTAAGAGTATCAAAACTCAGTGGCTTTCTATCTTTTATCATTTTCATCCCTAAAAATTTGGAGTCTTTTATTCTCTTTACTCTTTACCCTACACTCAGTCTAAACAAATTCCTGAAGTCAGTTTGGTAAACAAATAAAATAAGAAACGATAAATCTCTCTCGATTCTGATTTGCAACATGTCTATCATACTAAGAGATAGCCACTACAGCTTCATCGCCTCTCAAATCCCTCGCAATTCCCAACCCCCATCACATTCTCCAATATTTTGGCTATAGAATATGAAAAAGTTTTTTTTTTGTTTGATGTAAACAAGTTTAAAAGCTTTAAAGGATGATAAATTAAAAAAATTATTGTCTTAACCTTGAAAATTCTTTAAAATTTGATGAACATTTAGATGTTGATGTATTTGATTTATTTTCATAAATAAAAGCGTTGAAATAAACCATATGTAGAAATTAATACTTCAATTGAGGCACTAAATTACATTAAAAAAATTAGATTCTTTTCCAAATGCATTTATAGAATTTTATTAACCATACATGTAACAATTGTTTCTGCTGAAAGAAGTTTTTCAAAATTAAAACTAATAAAATCTTATTTAAGATCAAATATGTCACAAGATAGATTAAATTGATTAGGTATATCATCTATTGAGAATAATTTATTATAACCTCTTGAATATAAAACTTTAATAAATAATTTTGCAGCCGAAAAATCAAGAAAATTAAAAAATAAATCTGTAAACTTTTCAAAATATTTTTCCAATATAAGGCTCTGATAAAATTTTGCCTCAGACCCCATGTTTCATTCACAAGGCCCTGATCACAGATTTTGGGGTTGTCGGACTGTTGTGACCAGTTATTAATCTCTTTTTAGTCAAGTCTTTACCTGTTACGACTGGTGAATAGTCTTGATTTTGGTCAACATTTGATAAAATCATGTACTAACCATCAAAGATTTGGACATTCGGGTTCAGATTTTTCAAATGTTGCGACCATTGAATAATCTTGATTTTAGTCAAGTTTAGAAGAAAAAAACGTGTACCAACCATCACAGATTCAAGGTTGCCAGACTCAAATTTTTAAATTGTTGCGACCGGTGGATAATCTCATTTTTAATCAAGTTCTCACAAAATCATGTACTAACCATCGCAGATCTAGGGTCATTGGGCTCGGATTTTATAAATGTTACCATCGCTGAATAATCTCAATTTTAGTCATGTTCTAACAAACTTGTGTACTAACCATCACAGATTTAGGGTCATCGGGTTTGATTTTTCAACTGTTGCGACCGATGAATTTATTCAAGTTCAGAAAAAGTCGTGTACTAACCATCAAGGATTTGGGGTCATCGCACTAGTATTTTTCTACTATTGCAACCATTGAATAATCTTGATTTTTATCGACTTCAGACAAAATCATGTAGTGATCACGGATTTGGGGACGTCGTGCTCAGATTTTTTCAGATGTTGCGACAGGTGAATAATCTCTATTTTAGTTAATTTTTGATAAAATCGTGTACTGACCATCAAAGATTTGGACCGTTGGGCTCGGATTTTAATAATTTTGATTTTAGTCAGGTTTAGAAAAATTGTGTACTAACCATCACGAATTTGGGGTCGTCGGGTTCAAAATTTTCAATTCTTGCAACCAGTTAATCTCAATTTTACTCAGATTCTTACAAAATCATGTACTAATCATCACATATTTGGGGCCGTCGGGCTCAGTTTTTTCAACTATTTAGATCGGTGAATAATGTCGACTTTGGTAGAGTTCAGAAAAAATTGTGTACTCACCATCACAGATTTAGAGTCGTCGGAATAAGATTTTTCAAATGTTGTGGACAATGAATATCTCGATTTTTATCAAGTTCGGACAAAATCGTGAACTAACCATCACGAATTTGTGGGTGTCGGACTTGAATTTTTTAACTGTTTCGGCCAGTGAATAATCACGATTTTATTAGAGTTCAAAAAATATCATGTATTAACCATCATGAATTTAGGTCCGTCAGTCTCGAATTTTTTCAACTATTGCAACATGTGACTTGGGGGAGTATTCTTGTGGCCAAGGTCGGACCAAAGGCATTTTGCTGTGCACTAGGAAACCTGGAGGTCCTGGACCACCCAAGTTTGGGCCATTGTAGAAACCTTCTCTCCTGCAAGAGACCCCCACGACCAGAGACGGAAACATTGTGGATCAGGATGGAGACGGAAACATTTGAGAGTTGACATGGGCTGCTCATATAAACAAATACTCTTAAATAAATATACTTCAGCCCAATAAACACAGTTCCAATCATATACGTCTGCTCATGTGGAACATTTTTTTTGCGGGGCATATAAAAATTTGTATGGCAACATTTTTTGTATTAATACCTAATTAATCTCTTTGAACATCTCTTACAAACAATATACTGCTTTTGAGAGTAATATTGATATTTTGACTAAAAATGTAACTTGCTTTTTACTTTTTTATTTTTTGTTATATATTTTTAACGATTTATATTAAGGAATTGATATGGTAATTTGTAACAGGAATTTAAAGAGATTGAATAGATAGTCAAAAAAAAAATATCTGATCCTCAATTTTTTAAATTTATTAGCTAAAAAATACTCCCCCACGAGAATTGTTGCACTGCAGAAAAACGGCAAATTGGTATAAATAGTCCCTAAACAATTTGCCGCCAGAGCTAAAGTCCCGAACCTTTTTTTCTTGGTTTTAAAATCCTCAAACAATTTATATTTGGTGTTTAAGGTCCCTCCGTCTATTTTTTGACGGGTCAACACAGATGAGTCAGAAAAACGTGAGTCAAACATGGAAATGGGAGGGGTATATTTGGAAGTTTGTATCTTCGGCACCTTCGACATCATCGATTCTCGCATCCATGGCTATTTGGATAAAATTTCTCGCATCCATGGCCACATGCTTGTCTCGAGCCGCCCGCCGCCCAAACCCATTTGCTATTCCTCGAAACAAGACCCATCACCCAAATCACCGGCTCCGATCGCTGAGCCGAGCCTTTTGCTTAAGTCCAGACTAGATTTGTGCTGCCGCATCTTAGGCCGGGGGTTTTCGGGCAGGGAAGAGAGGCCGGGACCGGAGTTCGTGAAGGGGTGGACAAGGAAGGGGAAGATTGCAGTGGGATCCCTAATTTCTCTTTCACGCCACCGTGCCGCGCCGTCATCGGAATCACCACTCAACCCGCTTCTCAACAACAAAAAACCTTCAATCCAAACACACGATCACAAAACCCCAATTTTTCATTCTTCTTACATCCAAAATTAAAGTTTCCCGGATACGCGATTCACCCCGATTACATCCAAAATTAGAATTCACCCGATTCAAAAGCACAAAACCAAATTCAACTAATAAAATAACAAATTCCCGATACTAAAGTCTATAGTCCAACTCAGATTCAACAAAAGAAAGTGTACCTCGAAAAAATGGAATCTCCCAGTGATTATCTCGCATCTTGCAGTCATGCCATTGTTCCGAAAAGGTAAATCATAAAAAAACAGATTTTTCTCTCCTTGTTGATCTCCTATAAATTCTACTCTGGGGTTGTTTGACATTTTTACTTGAAAGTTAAAAATATAAGAAGAAGAAGAAAAATAGTGCTCTGATGGTGAGAGAGAGAGAGAGAGGAGGAAGAAGGGTGGGTTTTGGGGTTTCATCTTTCTTGTTTTTGGTGGTAAAAGCAAGAAAAGCTATGGATTGTGGTGGGTTTTGTCGGATAGGGAAGCAAGGTGGGGTGGAAGAATTATGGGTAGCAAGGATGGGGGTAGGGAAATCATTTTGGGGGGGTGGTCTTAGGGGGGTGGGGTTTGAGGGTGGGGTGAGGGTCGTGTCGGGGATAGGGAGTAGAGATTGAAGAAGAAGATGATGTGCAAAATACCATAATTGCCCTTCAAGTTTTGCTTTGACTTTATATTTTTTCCCTAAAATTTGTGTTGGCCAGTAACTTTTTTTGGATGGAGGGACCTTAAACACCAAATATAAATTGTTTGAGGATTTTAAAACCAAGAAAAAAAGTTTCGGGACTTTAGCTCTGGCGGCAAATTGTTTAGGGACTATTTATACCAATTTGCCGCAGAAAAACCCAATAAACAACATCCACATGTAATGTAATAATTGGTACAATAGAAATAGAATCTTCCCAATACCCAGAAGATGAGAAGAGAAATCTCAAGAACAACTGAACATCAAATTGATTAGTGAGAAAACAAGATAGAAATGCAAAGCCTTACTGCAATAAGTTTGTCGCCTGCTTCTTTGGTTTTAAAGTTTGATGTTCCTTCTCCACCGCCGCCGCAGCTGGCCCGGCGAAGGGCTTCCTTTACCAGGTGCCAGGCAGTCGGAGACAGCAGCTCAAGCTCTCAAAGATCGGATCTTTATCAAGGGTTTTATGGTCCCTGGACTATTGAACCCTCCGACGTCCAGGAGGTACTACTTTCTTTCTTTCCCATTCTCCAATAAGAAATCTTCAATAAAGATCGAAACTTTATTAAGGGATTTTGTGTTTCCATTTGGAATTAAGTGTTTTTGCTGCAAATTAAATATTGGTATTTTATATCTGATTAGGAATATGCCCGCGTGTTAAATTCTGGCCGATACGGTTGCAAAAGACTCTAGTTTCCCAAATTCCATTTTGTCATCAATGCAAGGCCGAAGAAGTCGAATATCATCATATACTTGCATTTTGTCATTTTTCTGGTTTGTGCATTTCAGTGATGCTTTGATTGGCCTAACAGGTCATTTTATACAGATCAGGATTAGTGACTGCAGCCACGTCGTTTGTTCTTGCATCTTCAACGGCTTTCTTACCTGATGGTTTTGCAATGAGCGATCTGATCAAGGGAAACCTAGACTTTCTTTATGCAATTGGAGTCTGTGGATTAGGAATATCATTGTACCTTATACATATCTATGTAACTGAAATCAAGCGCACGCTCCAAGCACTATGGATGCTCGGTGCTTTTGGTTCTTTGGCAACATTTGCAAGCCTAGCTCAACCAACTGGAAAAGGTTTAGTGGAATATGTTATTGAGAATCCGGCTGCTATCTGGTTAATTGGCCCTCTTTTTGCTTCCTTGACGGGACTTGTTTTCAAGGAAGGTACAATTCAATGTGATATCTGATAGTTATTGAAAATTGAGAGTAATATCTTGAATCGGTTGCAGTTATAGATCGGTTGAGGTTCTTGGTCATACATTGGACTTCAGGGGCAATAACTAACATGTCCATTACTTTCTGAGTACTATCTGTCGCAGTTTATAAGTGCTCTTTTTTTTTAAGGGGAACTTGAAAACTCATTGTGGTTGTTTATGAAACAGGCCTTTGCTACGGCAAGTTGGAAGCTGGTATTTTGACATTCATTATCCCCTCGGTTCTACTTGGTCACCTGGTACGTCTAATATTTTATATTATCATTTTGTTCACATAATTATTATGGTTGTTTGTTTCTGTTTTTGTTCATAAAGAACTTCGGTCATTCATCCATGTAGCTTGAAGTCAATGATTGGGATACTTGTATAAAGTAAATGATAATGGCTCTTGTTATGCTAATGTCAAAGGGTAACCTTTACCAGTTCTGGCATATACTTATATAATACGAGGGTTGTGATTTGATTAGTGTCCTTGATGAGGGATGGTTTATTAGTTTAACGACTAAAGTGAACATACTGCAACACAACATTCTTCACATTAAATGTCGAGCTTCGATGATTGGGATCCCAGCTCTTCGTAATATGTTTCACATTTTCATGATAATTCGCTTCTTCTCTTGTACAGACGGGTTTGATGGATGATGGAATAAAAGTTACTCTATTGGGGGTGTGGATGGCACTTTTTGTAGTGTTTGCAGGAAGGAAATTCTATCAGCCTATTAAGGTGGATTCTTTTATACCACATTGAATTGATTTTAATTTATCTTTAATCCATTTGACATAAATACCGTATGAAGAGCCAATAATCCTTTCATTTGGAGAACTGATTTGTTAATCTGGTTTAATTTCTCGCTTTGCAGGATGACATAGGTGATAAATCTGTCTTCCTGTTCAATGCTCTTCCCGAAGAGGAGAAAAGGGCCCTTATTGAGAAATTAGAGAATCAAAAACATGAGAATATTAATTAGACAAGAAACTAGTTCTCTTTAAGGTGTAAGTTTCTAAATTAGTAGTGAATCTTCTATACGATATTGTAGATAAAATGTTTAGTATAAAGTCTGCCGGCCCAGCGGCATCTGTTGTCACTTAAGCTTTGTCCCAGAATCCTTTGTTTCTCAAGCTCTATGAATTTCAAGTGGGAACCATTAATAGTATACATCAATGTTCACATGCACAAACAAGCTTTTGAATGTCCTAAAGGTGAAATACTTGCATTTACACTCTGCAACTTGCATAACTCTTTTTTCAACTTGCATAACTCGACCTTGGGACAAAGTTACCCCAAAAAATCCGGAAAAGTTGAATTTTATACGAAAAGAAATGTGGGTTATAAAGTTACGTGTTTCGTTTCCGACCATGTAGAATTTCTAGAGAGATGGGATGTTACTCCAAGTGGTGGTAACCTCATCCAAAATGAGATCCATGTGCTCGTGAACACACCAAAGAAATTATCAAGAAAGCCATCCTAAGCAGTTGATGAGTCACAACAGGGAGCAACCAGGTTTAAGAGCGATTGTTCCGCTCAGGGACGATTACAGGGGGGAGATTTTTAAAAATACTACTATTTATCAAAATTTTATGTGTATTTTGGAAAATTTTATCAATTTCGCCCCCCCAAGAATTTTTTTTTGCCTTTTTTATCGCCCCCTAGAATTTTGGAATTTTTTTACCAATTTTGCCCCCCCAACATCAAATTCCTGGCTTCGTCCCTGCCGCTCGTACATAACAAATTTCAATAGTTGGATAATCGAGGTCTGTCTGTTCCACACTATAGCTGGACTGACAAACCAGACTCTTCAACAAGATTTAGTCATAAATTGAATGGCTGACCATGCAAATTTCATCATTAATCATCTACTAGAATCTGACACTACACAAACAGTATGCACCAAAAATCTACCAGTCTCAAACACAATCAAACAGTAGAGCTTCAGCAGAATTTAAAAGCATACACAAATTCCACCACATTTTCCTGAATCAGGAGATAATATTTCATTTTGACAAATTGATGCAAGTTTGTCACCAATTACATGTCATAAAAAGCATTGCAAAAATGAGATTGCAAGAATTGTGCAGAGTCCGCAGACAGAATAGAGTCTCAACAATCTTAAGCTTCTCCAACAAGAGGTCAAATCTAGAAGCTCCCAAAAGACATTTCTTTTCTCAAAATTCACCTTCCTCCGGTCTCTGCATCTGCCTAACTCAGAGGTCTAAACCTGAGGTGCGGAAGTTGGCAAAGAACAAACATCATCAGCAACTGTGTCTTCGGCTATTTCACTTGGGTTCTTCACACCAGCATCTGAATCACCTACAGAATCGCTAGCTCTCTTGCGCTTCTGGGATTTGTCATTGGTTAAAGGTTTTTCCAAATCACCTTTTTTATCTTTAACGTCCTCCAGACTTCCAGAATTCATATCACAATTCTCCTTATCTCCAGCAAGCATGTCTGAATTTTCATCATTGTCATCAGCCTCGTCTTTCAACTCTGATCCTGAATCTGCTGCATCCTCGGTCTTAGTTTCTATTTGAGACTCTAAATTCTCCTTCTCAACTTCACGTTGTAGTGATTCAATGATATTCATGAACTCCCGATTGACCTGCCAGAAAAGTAATTATTGATGAGTAGATGCAACCATAGAAGCATACGAAAGCACTATCAGTCACCAGTGCACCATTATAATACCAGAGTGATTATATCACCACATGGAAACGCAAAAGAACTAGTGTATAACCACCTGTGGATTCTGAAGGAAATCAGTTATGTCATGTTTGCAGGATGGGCATTTAAAAATATTCTTCTGTTCACGTAAATTCCGTCTGCCTTCACATGTCCTCTGTCTTGTGAAGGATTGGCCTGCAAATGCACCTAGCAAGCACTCCTTGCAGAAATTGTGAGCACATGGTGTACTAACCGGCTGAACCATCACGTTCCGACATGTAAGGCAGCTAAAATCTGCAAATTTGGTCAAAATCTCAACATTTAGGCATAGAAATATTCAAAAAATCAGATGGAGTTCCTCGAACCACCAAGATGCACCTTCCAATGGATTTAAATAAGAAACCCACCTTTCAAAAGCTTTTCTTTCACAGACAATGTCTTGGCACGTTTCAATCTTCTGGTTCCATCATTCGCACCTACAACTTGAATCCTACTTTCTGGTGGAGGTTGTTTCCAGAACCAACCTTTCTCCTTCTGCATGGCAAAGATCAAAGTCTACATGAGCCCACAGACCAATCATAACTACTGATAAAGGACTGGAAATGGAACGACCAAGGAAATAGGAAAACTATAAAAACAAAAAAATGGAGCAGACAAATATGCAAAGGCAGATTGGCCACATAAACACATCCACAGACGTGCATAAAGAGAAGGAATGAAACATGGCCAGTTACTCACATCATAGTCCCATGCCGGAGTTTCCTTTCTTTCAGTGACATCTTTTGCACCCTTCAACTCCTCAATTACAGGCAGAGGGTGGTCCCCCGGGATATCCCCATGAGTGTCACTGTAAAATTCTTACAGATGAAGAGTAAACAAAAACAATCACATGAAAAGGATGAAGGGGTTGAACAAACAAATAGCAAACCTTGTCCATGGGGCAGGCTCATTATCACAACGCACAAATAAGTATCGGCAAACCAAGAAACCCTGTAAGAGAATGCATCAGGTAATAGGTTCAGGAAGAATCCAAGAAAGTAACAAACCTCGAGGGAAACATCTTACTTGCATTCCAACTTTTCTCCAGCATTTCTCAATCCTGTAAACACCATCATATCTTACGCCTTTCTCGGGTGCATAAGAGGAACGCTTCTCCTTATGTGACCTATTCAGTTAGAAAAAGGATGACTATTAGGCAAGAAATATGTGGTTATCAGCCTTCTTTTTGACGAAGCGTCCTTTTATGCATAAGAGGAATGGTTTGGCTAAGTTCATATATACTAAGATTGAGATTCAAGATCCATCTGTAATATATGAGAATTCTGCAAGAACAACACACACCGCAAGTGCACGCTACCCTCTTCTATAGCATATTTTCTTGATCACTTACACAAAACATACAATCTGTTAATGCTATTCCATACATTGGGTACTACTAATAAAAGCTCACCTCACAACACGAACAGGATAGCCTTTGAGACAGCTGACTCGTAATGCTTCATTCTGCTTCTCAAACTTCTGGTCAAATGACTGTTCCTTATTTGTCCTTTTATTGCCACTGAGGTCTCTTCCACCACTATCAGCAACCAAAAAAAAACAATCAAGCGTTAATAAAAGGATGACTGCCAAAATGTAATTTGAGCTCTAAAAGATAAAAGGAACACTGAACGCATATGTAGTACAAAAATCATATGAATGATATACGATTGAGAGCTAAGGGAACAATTACTATACCTTCCAGTGTAGAGAAACCATTCACCATGGTCTTCATCATCTTCATAGCCTCCAGAAAGTGCAACAGACTGGGCTCCATAATCAGATTGCCCTGAAATTCCAGCAACATGAGGAAAGTGAGCACCCCACTGCCGGCATTCCATTCTATCCTCCCAAGTTTCACCAACCAACACCCCCTGTTTTCTTTCTGGGTCATTTTCTGGTGGAATTGGTCCAAAATGATCAAGAGGAATGGTGACGAAGATCTTTCCACTACAAGCATTAGCTTTTCCAGCCTTTTTTGCTCGCTCAGTAGTAAATGCCTTGTCAGGTCGATTTTGATTGTGAATGAACTGTATTGCCTTTGATGGGCCTCCAGAAGCACCATTTCTCAACAGATTGGCTGTTCGAATGGCAATGACAAGTGCAGAATTGATTCTGGGCTCCCTAGCAATCTTTAATGGAATTGGTTGGCGGCAATTTGGACAGTTGTGCTTCTGCTGACCAACCGATTTCTGGAAGCACTTTAAGCAAAAATTGTGGCACATGGTGTCTGAAAGAAGAATTAAAAATGTTATGCAATACAAAATTAACATTCTTGAACCTTAAACATATCAAGGGAAACCATGCTTCTTATTTAGTAACAAAGCATCATGTCGTTGTTACTCGTGTTAATATATCATTAGAAGGTTATCATCATAAATGACACTAAACATAAATAAGCAATGATATTCAGTTGTTCTGTAACGTGGGATTTCTTTGTAGTTCTAGAACATCGCAGCTGGCTAAAGTAGTATCCTCCCGTTATTCATTCGCCTTTTCAAGTTAGGGGTACAAAACTGCTTGTCAAGTCAAACTTGGAAACCATATAATCTGTACAAAACACACCACCACTAAAATCCATATCAACAAGAAGAAATGCTAAAAAACGCAATGGGAAAACCCTGACAAAATGATGTAATTCATCCGATAGCTAAATTGTACCTTCCGCAAATACTTATATTCGAGTTCTTAGAAAAAGAGGATATACATTCCAGGAAGTACACAAGTTTAGACTCCACGAGCAAATGTAGATGGGAAAAAGATCTAGATCTTTTTAATAACTACTTCACTAAGATGAAAATTTTGCAAATACTGCTATTTATCACATCTAGAGCAGTGACAAATAAATTATCATCAAAACTTCCACTCCAGTCAGATACAAGGTATAAATGGCATTCTTAACAGAACAGGTAAGAAACAAAGACGAAACAATCCAGGATTAAACGACACCGCTTTATGTAACATCTTAACAGCACAGATCAGCATCTAAGACAAAACAATCAAGGATTAAACGACACCGCTTTATGCAATGCTTTTAAAAGCATAGATAAGCATCTAAGACAAAACAATCAAGGATTAAACGACACCGCTTTATGCAAGCAACCCAGTCTAGTCAATCCGAGACGATTAAAGCAGGTAAACATTTGAGTCAAATCTAAAGTTCATTTCCACGCTTTGGCAAGTAGCAATTTAGAATCGCGACCATAAATTCTCATCAAAGATAAAAGTTATAAATAGCACTCTAAACAGCAGAGGTAAGCAATCCAGGGTTAAACGACCCGGCTTTAAGCAAGCAAAACCAGTCAAAGCGAATCCGAGAGGACTAAAGACGGAAAACATTTGACTCAGTCAAAAATATATCTTCACCTTCAGGATATACCATCGCAACAATAGAAAAAAATCATCGAAAAAAATTAAATGACAAATAACAACAAAATATTACACCGATTAAGATTAAACATTCAGATACATATAGATCAGAGTAGATTCTCACCGAAACAGGTCTATCCAGCACCTGCATGCAAATGGAGCAGTAGAGCTCCTTATCGAGAAGATCCAGAACGCCATTCCTCCTTCCGGAATCTCCATCAGCCTCGCCAGACGACTGACCAGCGGCGCCGCCGAGGAGGTTCTGGCGTCGCTTAGCCTTCTCATGGTCCGTAAGAGAAGCATCAGCCTCGATCGCTCGAATCGCAGCTATCAATTCACCGGACTGAGAGTTCTGAAGAGAACCAACCGCCGGCTTGGAGGCATCAGCGTCGCCGTTACAGTCAGGGCATTTCCAATCGGCGGCAGCAGCCATGGTTTCAGGCTTGACGGAGAGACAGTCAACATGCCAAGGAGTGACACAAGTATTACACGTCAGCGTCGTTTCCGGCGGTGGCTTGACTTTGCAAACCATACATTCGCCATCGCCGTCGCAAGGGAGGTGGAGATTGTTGCTAACGTGAGCCATGGGGTGCAGGATAGAGAGGAAGAGTGCAATACTTGGCAGCAGAAACAGTTGGTGGAAAGAAGTGACGAATGACGTTAAAGCGAGTCGGGGGATTTAAATAAGCGAGGAAGTAGGGACCAAAGGCTTCGTTTGGGCGGCTTTTTGAAATGTTTTTCGGGTTTTTGGGACTTTCTATGCCTTTTTCATTTGATTTAATAATAATAGAAAATACAGTAATTGACTTTTAGTTTATTTACAAAAGAGAGAAGAACAAATGAAGAAGATAATCTTTCACTCAAGAATCGGGTCATAATTCTCCCTAAATTAGTGGGAAGGCTGATATGATTATTGATATTTTCTTTTCTTTTCTTACGTTATCTTATAATTTTTCTTCTTTTTTTTTTATTGAAGTTTACCGACTGTATTGTTTCGTTTGACAGTTATCTATATATGAAATATTTCTTACTTCCAGTTTGATTTATATTTGAGCGTATTGGAAGTTTTTTTTCCAATGTAAGTTATAAAGTTTGTTAGTTGTGTTGTTGACTGTTCGGTAATTATCTATGAAATGTCCGTTACTTTCAGTTTGATTTTAAATATCAGCGTACTGAAAGTTCTTTTTGTTTTAGTGTACGTTATAAAGTTCGTCGGATGTATAGTTGGTCGTTTTGGTAGTTATCTACTTATTAAGTGTCTGTTACTTTCAGTTTGATTTTAAATTTGAACGTACGAACAGTTCTTTTTGCTTTAGTGTAAGTTATAAAGTTCGTCAGCTGTATCATTGAACGTTCGGTAGTTATCTATGTATGAACTGTCTGTTACTTTCAGTTTGATTTTAAATTTGAGTGTACTGGAAGTTCTTTTTGTTTCAGTGTACGTTATAAAGTTTGTCGACTGTATCGTTGGTCGTTTTGGTAGTTATCTACCCATTAACAATTTATCACTTTCAGTTTGATTTTAAATTTGAGTGTCCTGTAAAAAAAAAATGTTCAAATGTATATAACGTAAATTGTGAATAACGATATCAATTGTATTGCTCTAATGATCTTGCGGGGAGATCGGAAGTTTGAGAAAGAATGTTTTTATGGATTCAAACATGCAAATTAACAAATGGACATTTCTAGGCTATTAGAATTATTGGATATAAATTGGCTAAAACTCAAATTGGGGGGTGAATCCCTTATACCATTAGGGGGTGAATAGTGTTAATTTGGGTTTTAGCCAATTACTATCCAATAATTCTAGTAGCAAATCATTTTCTTTGACAAAAATACATAAACATGCTACGCAGGTCAATTTTGTTCCGGAGATGATGGGATAGTGTCATAAATGCAGTGTGAGCACGTGAATAACGGGTTATAACTGTCGCACGAGATACGCTAACAGGTAAATGATTAGTTCAGTTACTTATTACTAGATGCAAACCTTTAAAAATAAATAATGTGTCAACATAGATAAATGCAGTGTGAGCGCGTGAATAATGGGCTATTACTGTCGCACGAGATACGCTAACAGATAAATGATTAGTCCAGTTACTTATTACTAGATGCAAGCCTTTAAAAATAAATAGTGTGTCAACATAGACAAACATTATAGTTTTCATATTTATATTCGTATTTATATTTACCATTATGATTATATATATATATATATATATATATATATATATATATATATATATATTGTGCTTTTAAATTTTAAAAGTTACTCTTTTGTTTTGATCATATTTTAAAAATATTGATGTTTTACTTTTAGGGGAAAAGAAACTCATGATGATTACAAAGTCAATTGGTTCGAAATTTATTTGAGGGGCAAAAATATAAACGAATTAAATTAACTTAAATAATTTATTGAGGAGAGAAATTCTGGAGATGTTACATTTACCAATTGAAATAAGTACATCAAATACTAATTTATTTCAAAATTGATTTTAATATATAGTCATTTGGTGCAATTTACTCCTACAATCAATTTTATATTTCAACATTACCAAACACGACCTAACTCTCCAAAGATAATGTGTTGTCTATTGGATGACTACAAATATTTTAGTACATTCTCTAGCATATTAATAAAACTATTACACATGAGTGATACTATTTGACTAAAAAAATTGTGGATAGAACGGGCCAATGAGCCTGGTCGCACATCTCTCACATAAAAATCCACCCACAATCCTACTTGTAGAAGTAATGTTCACAATGCCACCTAAACACTGAGTCAGATTTTTGTGAAAGGGAGGTGCGACAGGACCCGCTGGTCCGGTTCCACCCTTAATTTTCCCATTTGAAGGAGGAGAATTTATTGTCTTGGACTCATCATACAAAAAATAAATAAATAAAACAAAATCTACATGTTTGACCCTCGTATTCTCTCATAAATAATTTAACTTTTATAAAATTTTAAAAATTGATTTATAAGCAAACTTTATCAGAATTCACGGCTCTAGATCTTTTAGTACTTTGCAAGAACATAGTATTTTACACATTATAATTTTGTTAATGTACCAAACAATGTATTATAACCATACTAGAATATACACAATATACATTGTTAAGATACGTAGTATACATTGTTACACGTGATAATTTCACTAGTGTACTAATCAGTATATTATAAAATATATTAGAATATCTGCAATCTAATTACATTATCATTATGAATATATGATAATAAACTCTCAAGCCTCAACTTTTGTCAACTCATACAAGAATTAGGGATGGTAATGGGGCCGGGTAGGGCGTGTAATATCCAGCCCCACTCCCGCCTCTTCCATCATATCCTCATGCCCGGCCCAGCCTCACCACTGAGGATGGATCGGCATCCCATCCCCAACTCAAGTGGAGGCCCACCCTCCAATTGGGGGAAAGTGGGGAATTTTTTCCCCAAATTCCCACTTTCGTGAGCCTCCACTAGAAAAAAATAGTGATTTTTTTTAATAAAAATTCCCAAATAGAACTTTGAAAAAAATGATATAAAATATTTAATGCATGTAAAATGAAACAACATAATCTAAATTGATACTAGTTTTTTTTTTCTTTTAAAAGGAGAATCAATAATGGTTCCCCATTTCCCCTCCAGCATGACTCGAACTCCCGACCTACCAGTTGGAAGTGAACCCTCTTACCACTTGAGCTGCACTTCGTTGTTAAATTGATACTAGTTTGCTTACTAAATGATACTAGTTTGTAGACACCGCTCATTTGCTGCCAAACAACATAATATAAATCACTTTGCAAGACACGTGACCTCTTCCTAAGAACAAAAAATTGAGAAGTCGAAAAACTTGTTGGTCTATTTGGTTGCTTCTTATTTTTTGATTTGTACTCATTAAACAAATTAATTCAAGACTTCCTAACTTTCTCAATCATATTAGGAGATTCAACATCACCATATATTTTAGGAGGAAGAGTCCCGAAAAGAATTTGATTCACGCGATCTTCTCCAAATTAGACGTCTATTTCATTTTTATAGGTATTTTATGATCTTTCTATTTAGTATTTTAGACGGGTCATACGAGGCTGGGTGGGGCGGGCCGGGCAGGGATATTATTTCACCCGCCCCGGCTAACTGGGCCAAATTCATCCCCACCCAACCCCTAACTTAAATCGGGGGTTGGGCCGGTCCGGATCTCCAATTCACCCGCCCTATTGCGGATTTTTCTGATATGGATCAGGTTCACATGGACCTTATGGTCCAGAATTAGTCATGTCATCACATAATTGTCTCTCTTTTTATTTTGTAGTGATGTGGATAGTTCTGAACCACATGATCCAATTGACCTGTTCTCCCATTGCCATCCCTAACACGAATGAGTTCTTTCCCCTTAATACTCGCTCCCTTTATTGAAATTAAATATTGTCGTGGACCGACGGATTAGAACCATTACCTAAAACTTTTTTCCCTCCCTAGTCGGCTAGGGTTTCTAGGGTTAGGGTTAGGGTTCGCAGCTAGGGTTTCAGGCAACTATTTCTACTGATTCTTCCACCTTTACTACGGCATCTCCGACTCTTTTATTGGTTTGTTTACTGACTCAGGTTGTAGTTCTACATTATGGACCAGGAACTTGCTTTGCAATTGGGGAATATCACCCTAACGGAGGAGGAGCTGGAAACGATTGATCTTGTGGAGACGGATTTGACAGCGGGGTTAGCAGAGTGCAAGAGGAGCTTGCTAGGCACGGTACATGCGTATGGGCCTATCAATACTATGGATTTCAAATCAGCCATGATACGCGCATGGCGGTATGGCGATTTTCACATCCAGGACCTCGGCAACGGATACTATCAGTTCTTTTTTGGTACGGATGAGGCAGCGGAGTTCGTGCTTAATAACAGACCATGGAGCTTTGACAGCCATGTCGTTATTCTTCGGGCATGGAAGGCAGACTATGTACTGGACCCAACTGATTTTGTAGCTGAATACTATTGGATCCATGTGGGTGTCGGTGATCGGATGTTAGCAAGTCTGGAGGTTGCGGCTAGGTTAGCTAAGGGATTCACTAGTTGCAAGGAAGTGCAAGTCTGTGTTGCCATTGGGGGTGCGGGGAAAGCTTTTTGAGACTACGGGTTTTGATTGACCTAGCGAAGCCACTGAGAAGGTTCTTGAAACTGCATTTACTGGGTGGAATTGAGAGGCTTTTACGACTACGTTATGAAAGGCTGCCGAAGCACTGTTTCTATTGTGGTCTCGTGGGTCATCGACACATTAAATGTACTGTGAAGCCTCCGGAGGTAGTGGAAATTTGCAAAATGCCTTTCGGACTCAATTTAGGCGGCGTTACGGAGACCCGATTTGATGTGATGGTAAGCCACTCTGATCCCGTGGCATATTTAGACATCCTTACAACTGCAGTAACTTCAACGCCGGTGGCTTTGCCGGTGGGTACCATATCGGATGGGGTTCAGAGACGGGTGATTACAGTGGTGAAGCGGCCATTGGATGTGGGTAAAGATGAGCCTGCGAATGGAGACCCTAAACGTCCCAAGAAGATGGGTGGCGTGGATGGGAAGACAATGTGTGACTACAATGGATACTCTAATGGACCAGCGGTGGGGAATGCTGAGCATCCCCGCCGACAACAATGAATATTCTAGCTTGGAATTGCCGAGGTTTGGGGAGTACTCGCGCAATTCGTGATTTGAACAGTCTTGTTAAGGCTGTTAACCCCAGTGTACTTTTTCTTTCTGAAACTTTACTTTTTAGTTCAAATATGGCTGCTGTGCGTGTTAAGTTAGGCTTTCGAAATGGCTTTTTTGTTGATCGTGTCCACCGTAGTGGTGGACTTGCATTGCTTTGGAATTCAGAAATAAAACTTACAATTCTTAGTTATTCGTCTGGTCATATTGATGCTTATGTAACTGAGGATAATGGTTTTGTTTGGCGGGTGACTGGTTTTTATGGTAACCCTAAGCATGAGCTTAGGCGTCAATCTTGGACTTTATTAACGCGCTTATCACAACTGCAAACTTTGCATTGGCTTGTCCTGGGAGATTTTAATGAACTTCTATACAATCATGAAAAAACTGGCCTAATACAACGGCCCCAGGGTCAATTGGACCGTTTTCGCGAGGCTGTCTCTAACTCTGAACTGCATGATCTGGGTTATAATGGGCCAAAGTTTACATGGAATAATGGGAGGGATGAACCGCACACAGTATATGAAAGGTTGGATAGGGGGTTCGCTAATGATGCCTGGAAGGAGAAATTCCCATCGTCTCAACTTTATGTACTTTCTCATGAGGGTTCAGACCATCTACCTATATTTGTAACGTCTCAGATGATGATGAATGGGCGCTTATACCGAGGTAAGAGACTTAAGCGGTTTGAACCACTATGGCTTAGACATTCGGCTTGTAAGGATATATGGGAAGCAAATTGGACTTCCATGCATTCGACCAAGGCAGAACACATTATGCAAAGGATTGCTGAGACCCGAAATGATTTAATGGGATGGGGAGCTGAGACTTTCAAAGGACTATCCAAACAAATAGCGGAAGTTGAGGGCCGGCTGCTTCTCATGCGAACGCATGGGCCGTTGATTTTTTCTGAGGAAAGGAAGTTAATGGCTCGGCTGGAGGGGTTGCTTGAGGACCAAGAAATATACTGGAAAGCTCGTTCTCGGGCGGACTGGCTTATGGAAGGGGATAGGAATACAAAATTCTTTCACCACAAAGCAAATAGTAGAAGAGCTCGGAACGTTATTCAGCGCATTGAAAGGGCGGATGGAGTGGTTACGGAGGAGGAAACTGAGATACAAAGGGTTGCCCTCGCCTATTTTAAAGAGTTATTCACCACCAGCAGGGGAGCTAGTCATGTACCTTTGGACCCGTCTCTGTTCACCAAGGTCCTCGACTCCACGGCGGTGGGGTTTCTTGAGCAGCTATTCTCTCCGGCAGACATGGTAAAGGCCCTGAAAAATATGCCAGGTATGAAATCCCCGGGACCCGATGGTATGCATGCTTGTTTTTTGCACAAAATGTGGTCTTATTGTGGTGACGGTATAACTAATATGGTTTTGGGAATTCTGAATAATGGTGATGATTTGGAGGCTCTGAACCATACTTACATTGTGTTGGTACCAAAAGTTAAATCCCCCCTCCGAATGTCAGATTATCGGCCCATAAGTCTTTGTAATGTCCTTTATAAGTTGGTGTCTAAGACAGTGGTGAACAGATTAAAGATGGTTATGGGTAGAATTATTGATGAGGCCCAAAGCGCATTCCTCAAAGGGAGACTTATAACTGATAATGTGATAGTTGCTTTCGAGATCTTTCATACTTTACAGGTGCAGATGAAAAAGCCTCCGGAACTTGCTCTCAAACTTGACATGAGCAAAGCATTTGACCGTGTTGAGTGGGATTACTTGGAGGCTGTCATGAATATACTATGCTTTCCGCCGGCTTTGGTCCGCACTATCATGACTTGCATACGGACGGTGCGGTTTTTTGTCTTTGTGAATGGAAATCCTTCGGTAGAGTTCAGACCCAGCCGTGGCTTACGTCAAGGAGACCCCTTGTCTCCTTTTCTGTTTATTCTATGCTCGGAGGGTTTCTCAGCTTTGATTAGGCGAGCTCAGGAGATTGGTTCTTTGACAGGGGTGCAGATAGGAGCTTCTGGGCCGGAAGTATCCCACCTGCTTTTCGCAGATGATAGTCTCTTGTTTATGCAAGCTTCCATGCAGAATGTTGACGCAATTCAGAATGTCCTAAATGAATACGAATATCACTCGGGGCAATTTATTAATAGAAATAAATCTTCCATTTATTTTGGTAAGGGCACTGACATGTCATTGAAGGAGACAATTTTACTGCAACTTGGGGTGGTTGAGGACAATGGGGATGGAAAGTATCTCGGTATGCCTTATGTTATTGGGAGGTCGAAAAATAAAGCTTTTGCATTCTTGAAGGATATGGTGTGGAAAAAGCTAAATGGGTGGAAGGAGAAGTTCTTATCCCAGGCAGGAAAGGAGATTTTACTTCGCTCAGTAGTCCAAGCAATGCCGACATATATTATGTCCTGTTTTCTTATACCGGAAGAGGTCAGGAATGCCATAACATCCATGATGCGGCAATTTTGGTGGGGTGGTAGTGATGGTTCACGAAAAATTTGTTGGAAATCTTGGAAGAGTATATGTAGACCAAAGTCTGTAGGTGGTCTTGGGTTGCGGGATCTCGAAGCTTTCAACCTTGCTCTACTAGCTAAACAATCATGGCGTATTGTCCAAAATCCTCACAGCCTGGTAAGCAGAGTTCTTAAATCAAAATACTATCCTGATGCTAGCTTTCAAATATAAGGGCTGCAGCGAAGTCCTCTTATCTTTGGCGTAGCATCTTGGATGGCCAATACTTGTTACACCTTGGGCTGCAATGGCGGGTGGGTGATGGTGGAAATATCTCTGTGTGGGGAGACAGATGGTTGCCTTCTCATCCACATTTCAAAATCACAACACCACAGCCCATGAACATCTCGGATCCCAGGGTCTCGATATTGATAGATAAACAACAGGGGTGCTGGAGGGAGGATTTGTTAAACCATTTGTTCAATGTTTATGATGTGCAAAATATATTATCGATACCGCTATGTACTGCATGGCCGAATGATAGGATTACTTGGGCATATCATAAGTCCGGACGCTATACCGTGAAAACTGGATATAATGCCTTAATGGAATATTTGCATCGCTCTGAGAAGGATGCGGAAGCCTCCACGACTACAGCTATTCGGACGTTTTGGAATTCAATTTGGAAGTTGCGCATTCCTCCAAAGCTGAGAGTGTTCGTATGGAGATGTTGCAATGGTATTTTGCAGACGAATGTTAATATCGCTAAATGGATCGCGACGAAAAGTCCAATTTGTTCTCGCTGCCCCAGAGGCGGATCGACATGTCTTTTTTGATTGTCCGTGGTCATCATCGGTTTGGGATTGCATGGAAGGTTATGGTAAATGGAGGCGGTTGGCAGCTCACAGTCTACTTGATTTCTTTGATTGCTTCATGCAGAAGGAAGGGGACCGAGCTTGCACAATACTTGCTTATTTTTTCTGGTTCCTCTGGTTGCGTCGGAACTCGCACATATTCCAGGATAGAATCACTAAAGAGCATGAACTGGTCCGGCAAGTCATAACTTCTGCGGATGAGTTCCTTTATTTGTCACAGATGCCGGTGTCGGGGCAGCTTTCTGGGAGTCCGCTGGCAGGTGACAGACGATGGATTCCTCCAGCTGCAGATGAATACAAGGTAAATTGTGATGCATCTTGGACACCACAGTTAGCCGGAGGAGGGGCGGTGATTCGCAATTATCGAGGTGAAGTACTGGGAAGCCTCTCGGTTCGGTTGCGACATATGCTATCCCCACTTCAAGCGGAGCTGTCTGCAATTTTGGAGGGAGTCCGATTTGCTAAAGGTTTTGTTAATACGAAGCTTATTGTGGAAACGGACTCTTTGGAAGCTGTTAGTCGTTTATGTTGTGCCGAAAATGACCTATCTAATGTTGGTCACATTGTTCAACTCATCAAAGAAGAGTTGGTTGATTTTTTCTTTCACTGTTTTCGGCATGTTCGCCGAGAAGGTAATATTGTTGCGCACTTGTTAGCTCGACATGCTACTTTACTAGATGATAGTTGCATGTTTATTGAGGGTGTACCCAAAGTTGTTAATAGCGTTTCGCGGTCCGTCGCGGTGAAGCTTCAAAAGTTATAGCGGTGTCGCGACGCGGTACTTTTTCGCGGTTTCTGATATGACATATTTATATAGATATATGACACAAAATTAGTAATACTTGTAAACATTTAGTTAAATTCTTCCATGTTTATTGCAAAATATCAATTACATATTCTATTAAATTATATTCAATTACAAAAATTAAGAAACTCATCAATACATCACAAAATTATATCACAAACGTATAACAATTATAAACACATTAATCATTATATCACAAAGTATAAATTAATCAATATAAATTAATACATATCTATATTATTATATCACCATTATATATCAAATTAACAAATTAATAAAAATAGATTATCAAATTACCAGAAAAAAACAGAAAAAATAAAAAAAAACAGGAAAAAAAATTAAACCACCGGGATTCCCGATTTTCCGCGATAGCGCCGCGACCGCGAAACCGTGATAGCGCCGCTAAGTGCCGCTATAGCGGGATTTCTCGTTGTCGACCGCGACGCGCCACGACACCGCGGTAAAGCTCCGCGACGCGCCGCGATACCGCGATAGCGCCGCTATTCGCCGCTATTCACAACTATGGGTGTACCTGACTCTTGTGGTCCTGCAGTTCTCGCAGATATTGAATGAAATAATTTTTTATCTCAAAAAAAAAAAAAAAATTAAATATTGTCTTTCCTATCAAGACAATTAGGCCGACTATATACGATGAAAGTCCGAATAGGGTGATTTTGAAAATAGATTATGGTAATCTTTACATATTTTGTTTTGATTTTTATTAATTGCTTCCTTATTTTGGTATTTCTTTCTTAATTCCCAGTGACTTTATTCAATTCACTATATATTTTTCCCTAGATACCCTTTGGCCATAGATCTCATGTTTTTACAATATTTCATTATTATTAATGAGATTAATGTACATAGAGAAACAAAGTTGAAATACAATTTCACTAATTCAACCAATTCCTTTATATCAATGTTTTTATGGTTTTTTTGGAGGAAACAACAATTTTATGTATATACAAGTCGATTAAGCTTATTTATTTATTTCTCCACTCAATATAATATTTGTTACCACGGCTCCTATGCTGAACAAGAAAATTCAGTATATACGGGATATGCTGTCAGCCATTGGATTTTGTACTTTTTGATCCAACGGTTGTATAAAAAACGGGGGTATTTTAGAGATAAACTTTGAGCTCTTTTTCTCTTTTTTACTTTTAACTGGGTGTTCAATAATCAAGAACATGCATTCACTAATAAAAAACATGCGTTCTCTGACAGAGAACATGTGCTTACTGCCAGAGAACACATGTTCAATAATCAAGAACATGTGTTCACTGACAGAGAACGTGCGTTCTCTAACAAAAAAATGTGTTCACTGACAGAGAACGTGCGTTCTCTAATAAAAAAATGTGTTCACAATATACAAGAACGTGTGTTCTCTAGAAATATACCTATTTTACTTTTCAGCCGCAACTTTTCTCTCTCCTCGGTAACCCACATTTTTGACTTTTCAGCGCAACTTTTCTCTCACCTCTAATAAAATTACATATATATCCTTTTACCTCTCTTTTAAATCTCAACCATTGATCCTCTTAAAAAATGAAATCAACTGCCCTTGTTGTGTCACGCACGTGCGGAATTTAAGGCGTTCTGCACAGGAGCCGGACTGAATATTTGTGTGTTCGTTTATATATGTACTATAAAATTAAAAAGATAAGATAGTACATGTATGTTTCTCAAAAATAAATGAATAGCATTATCCATTACAGTTTCAATCAAATAAAAAACCATGTGCAATAGGATAATGGTAGATTGAGTAATCAAGTGAAGGCTTCCTCACAAATCTAATGATCGGTGGTACCGTAGTTGGTCAGGTAAGTAAGTTTTCTATATTTATTTGAGGAAAATTGGTCACAGAGGTCCCTAGACTATTTAAGTTTCGTCTCGATAGTCACTGAACTTTAATTGCATCATAAAGAACCCTTGATTTTTTTACGGCTGGCCTAAAGACTAATTTTGTCAATATGTAATAGAATCCAGCAAATTTAACCATGTGAGGTGCACACGATCCATTAAACCAAGATAAAATAGTCATATCACTTTATTCTCTTAAAAAACAAGATAGGAAAAAAAAAAACTAAAACTAATAATGGTGTGTTTTCCATTATCATTATTTTCATCTTCTTCCTCCTTTTATCCCTTGCTCCAATAGCAGTGACAAAGACAGGAGTCGGGGTAGTCGTCCCGAGATTTTTAAAAATCCTACTTGATATAGTAATTTTATATGTAGTTTGGAATATTTGATCAAATTCGCTCTCAATTTTTTTTTACAATTTTTATATGTAGTTCAGTTTGCAATTTTTCGCCCCAATCTAAAAATTACGACTACGTGCCTATCCAATAGAACTTCCTTTGTGGCTCGTTGCGGGCTCCTAAAAGGAGTGCTCGCATTGTTCAAGAAGATGTGCTACTTGAAACCCCGAGTTCTGGGGCAGCTGGTTGGAGCTGCTTAAGCTGACGCCGTTGACAAGGATTCGATTCCCGCTGGTGGAATTCGACTATTGCGGGATTTCCCGCGGCTGAGAGCGCCGTTTAAGAGCAGTATGGACTATACTCTTCCCCCTTGAGCAGTAACGCTGCAGGCCAACCGTGAGGCCAAGTCCTAAAAAGATGGATACCAAATGCCCCCAAACGTTGTCGGTGGATATCAGATGCCCCCAAACGGGTAGAACTAAAAAAAAAGATGTGCTACTTGAGAGTAGCCTGAAAGGAGTCTGGTGACTCGTTTACGGCGATTTTTCTTTTATTTTGTCACATGGCACTAGAGCTGTCAAAATGGGCATATGCCCGCGGGCATGCCCTCCCCGTAAGCTTAAAGGGCGGATATGGGGATATGAATTCCATGCCCATTTAAATGCGGGTATTAATGGGTATACCCGTTCGGATAACGGGCAATGCGGGTATGGACGGGTTGCAATTGGGTATGCCCGCTTTGTTTTCTTATTTTTTTTCAAAATTTTGGATATGGATTAATTTTCACAGTTGAGACTTGAGAGCCAAAAGAAGAAGAAAAAACCCTAAAAGACCAAGATAAAGTTCAGCTGTGCTATATATATTGGGCAAAGCCCCTTGAAGCCGTTCTATACTTCCATTACCCAAATATTAACGGTTTCATCTTTGAAGGTAACTAAATTATGTTCTAACTTATAATTTATCATTTACCATTTATAATGTTGTAAGTTCGAACTTCTCAAGTTGTGTGTGTTTTATAGGTGAAGATGATGAGGAGGAATCAACATTATCTAAGGTGGATTCAAATAATACTTATAGTGTTCAAGATCTAGATCAATAGATAGATGATAATAAAAAAAAGTGTATCTATTTTTTGTTGATTTGACTTCAGCAATATATTTGTTAATTTTGGATAGTTGATCTTGAATTATTTTTGAAATTATGGATTTTGATTGTTTTTTTATAACTATTTTGGATATTGTGGACTTTTATTTGATTGTTCTTGAACTATTTTGGATATTTATTTACCCTCTGCAAGACTATAAACTGCAAGTGAATGAGAAATAATTACATTTTGTTGAATTTTCGGATTTAATCTATTTTTTTTAAAAACAAAATTGATAATAAGGGTCGCGGGCATGCCAATTTGCCCATGGCATTCGGATGGGCGGGTACGGGCATCCCTTTTGATGGCCCGTGAAAAAAGCGGGAATGCCCGCCCATCCCCATTTAAGACATGCCCATGAAGGGGTGGGGTGGGCGGGCATATCCGTTTTGACGGTACTATATGGCACGAATAAGTGTTGGGTTTCTTTAATTTTAAATTTACGGTTTATTAAAAAAGAAGTATTATTTTAATTTAATAATCCTTAACATATATTAGTGTACTAATTTCTATAATTGAAAATAAGGTAGAAAAAGATAATATGACGTGAAATTGGTAGTGAAAGATAATGTGGCAACTGGCAAATAGATCCCCTTGTTAGGGCTCTTGCTATTGTAAAAGGAAAATGAAGAAGCCCAAAAGTAGGGTTTCTTAGACGGGGCTGGACTTTTGGGCTCCTCTATTATACTTTAACGTATAAACAATAAAGTTAGTTGTAATATGAATATATATATACCTAATCACATTATTCTTGTTATTCATCAAAAAAAAAAAAAAATAATCACATTATTCTTGTGTTTCGATTTTTTTTTTGCTGAATAAATTTAGCTTCCATTAATCACAAATAGTGGAAGCCATTACAATTAAAAAGAAAATCTGAAAATACAGAAAATAAAAGTTATACAATAATTTAAAAATCAGGATAACAGACAAAAGAAAACTTGGATTTTATAAAACTTAAAGGAAAAAAAAAAACTTAGTAAGTTATTTGGAATATAACCATCTAAACGGTTAAGAAATCCAACAATTACGGCCTTCAATAAGTAGAAATAGTAATTAATAAAGAGAGAAATTACAAGTATTGGGGATCGTTCTTCTCCCTTTAGGCCATTCTGTAAACCAAATTCACTGTTCCGAGAAACCCTAGCTCAGGTGCGAAGATGTTGAGAGTAGCTGTGAGGAGGCTCTCTTCTCTCTCGTGGAGGCCGCCGCCGCCGTCACAGGCCTTTCTCTCCACCAACAATCCATTCCCCGTCTCCGATTCCGAATCGTCGGATTCATCCAGATCATTATCACCGCCTCCATCATTTCCTCTTGGATACGCTTTTCTCCCTCAAATCAGAGGTCCGACCTTCGACCCTCCGAATCTTATTGATTTACTTTTTAGGGCTATTACTGGTCGAAATTTGCGGTTTCACTTGCTGTAGATCTGTTTTTTTTTTTTTTTGGAATTTAATTTGGAATGTGCTTTTGATTATTTATCGTTATCAGGATTTGGGAAGTTTCAGCTGGAAAATGAATAAAAATTTGGGCTTTCTTTTGGGGGGTTGAATCGATCTATGTTTTATCTGATTGGCGGCAGTTGGGCACCAAATAAATAGAATCAATATTTTCCTTCTGTGCTATCTCTTAGTGTGCATACTTCACTCTTGTCCAAATAACTAAGGCATAAATAAATGGATAATCCCCCCACCCTTAATTAACTGAAGGTAATTATGAGCAAGGTAGCTTTTCTTGATGAAACCTTCTGAATTTGTCAGATTTGCAGGTGTTAGTAGCAGTGACGGATGTAGGTGAGGCCCAGTGGGGTCAATGGACCCCAGTGATTTTTTTTTTTTTAAATTATATATGATATATTTTACTCCATTTAGATAATAAATGACCCTTTAATGACCCCACTCAAGTCTCAATTCCTTCCCGAAATAGTCTTTGTCTCTCAGCTCTCAAGTCTCAAATCTTTCCTGCTTCGCGGGATATTTAACAAGTTGCTCTCAACTTGGGGAGGGGGTGCGAACTTGATAAAATACTCCAAACTACATATAAAATTTACCATATCTAGTAGTATTTTTAAAAATTTCGGGCCCCCCTAGAATCGTCCCTGACCCCACTTATATCAAGTACTGGATCCGTCACTGGTTAGTAGTCTAAAATTTTCTAGAATGCCCCTTCTTTAAGTTGGTGGTGATTTACTTCTTAAGCGGAATAGGCGGTTAGAACAAGAAATGATAGAACCATGCTAATTGCTAACCATAATGATTTCCCACCAACAAAAGGAGAAAGAATAATTGGATTGATGCATGTATCAAACGGAAATGTCCATGTAGTCTCTCAAGATTGGGTTTCCTATCTTAACTGGTTGATTTACATCTGAATAATGGGAGAACAAATATTTTTTATCGAAAAAAACTGCTTTCCTTCTAACTTGAAAGAATATCATGCTACTTGGGGGAGAAAAGAAATAAATAATATCATGTACCCTATGTGTCTCTATTTGAAATTGTAGTGGTAGGCAGTCAATATCTGTTTTTTTAATCAATACGGGGTTAGGGATGGTAGGACTTCTGTATGACCTTGTAGATGACTGAAGACGAATTACTCTCTAGGAAATCAGTTGTCAAACTCGTTCTGTGCCTGCTCTTATTTACTATACTTCTTGAGCTGACAGAAGAATTAACAAAACAGAAAGTATGTCGAGAAATTTGAAATGGTAGTTTTTAACTCCTTGATACTCTTGTGATGTTGGGACTTGTTAAGTTAGTTTGAGTTGCTAATGTTATTTATATCTGCATGCCAACTTCTAAAACAATATCCACAAATTTGAAATTGTCTCCTACTCTTGATTGAATTCGGATTAGATGATTGGGTTTTTGGTTGTGTTCCTTGCTTGTTTTAATCTTTAAATACCAGTTGGATGGATATATTAGATGTTTTGTTAATTTGTATTAGTCAATTCCTCCAGGATTTTCCTCACAAGCTCTTGCCCCAGCAAATGAGATGGGTTTAGTTCATGACCTGCCACCTACAGTTGCGGCTATTAAGACCCCAAGCTCAAAAATTGTCTATGATGATAGCAACCATGAGCGTTATCCTCCTGGTGACCCCAGCAAACGTGCATTTGCTTACTTCGTCTTAACTGGGGGCAGATTTGTGTATGCTTCATTGATCCGTCTCTTGGTTCTTAAGTTTGTGCTCAGTATGTCTGCCAGCAAAGATGTTCTTGCGCTTGCTTCTCTTGAGGTAGATCTTTCCAATATTGAGCCTGGGACAACTGTGACAGTCAAGTGGCGTGGGAAGCCGGTTTTCATTAGGCGTCGAACTGACGACGACATAAAATTGGCAAACAGTGTCGATCTTAGCTCCCTTCGGGACCCACAGGAGGATGCTGTCAGAGTGAAGAACCCTGAGTGGCTTGTGGTTATTGGGGTGTGTACCCACCTGGGATGCATCCCGTTGCCAAATGCTGGTGATTTTGGTGGTTGGTTTTGCCCTTGCCATGGTTCTCACTATGACATCTCTGGTAGGATTCGCAAAGGACCTGCGCCATACAATTTGGAAGTACCTACTTACACCTTCTTGGAAGATAACAAGTTACTTGTCGGTTGAGGATTTATGAAAGTTCTGCTTGAACAACAAAGTTGTAATTGCTGGTTTTATTGTTAGTCTTATTCCGGATAAGAGGAAACTACTACTTTTTTGCTTCTTTCAATTGTTTAAAATGTCTTTTTTACTTGTTGCAGACCAGGTTCCCTCTTCATCATATGATATGGATTATGTAATACCTTTGATGGATCGGGCAGGGTCTTGCCCCTTCTCGAATAATTTTGATGTCCTTGTGTTTTGAATATACATTTTTTGAATAAACCAGTTTATGTCAGTCTACGCTAATGGGTTCTGTTGGGATTTATCCACAAGTTTGTAAAGTATGAATACTAGGATTCTTATTTCTACAAGATTTCTGTCTATCGAGATTGAAGGCGATGTGCATTGTGTTTAAGGGTTGCTTTATTTGCCTGAAGTGATTTATATACATAGACAATCTATTTTTCAGAAGGCAATCTACCTTTATTTATTATATCATCGGCTAACATGCTACCTCCTAAAGAGCATGCCTGGTGGACTTTAATCATGTTTGCCAAGGTGCTAATTCTACATGTTTGTTCTAAAAGCCATTGTAAAAGATACAAAATTCCTTTGTATATTTGGAAAAAAGACGACATACTCAAGCCTAGTGTCACTCAATAGTCAGTACTGGATAGGAACTAGTGAGAGTTTGCCCCCCATAGGTTTCTGGAAGTTGACTCTCATCAATGTCGCACAGCAAAGTTGATGTAAGCTTTTTTTATCTCCAACAAAAACAATCTGCAGAGATATGAATGGATAAACCAGTCAGCTCATGATCATCATATACATATATATTGATAAACTTTTCACTATCATGCATGATGATATTAACATCTTGTGACGATTATTGACTCCGAAGTTCTGGGCTTGAATGCTCAAACAAGTGCATACGCTTGAAGTCTTGGAGAGTGCCTTGCTTGTGACGTCCACCAAAAACCAGGACAATAGGGCGACCCAACTTATCTTGTGCCTTGCATAAAGAATTTATTGTGGGAAAGATCATTAGCAATCTCTGATGGAGATATGGTCAGTGACGGATGTAGGTGAGGCCCAGTGGGGTCAATTGACCCCAGTGGGAAAAAAAAATTTAAAATTATATGATATATTTTACTCCATTTAGATAATAAATGTATAAATGATCCCACACAAAAAATTTAATTATCCCACTAATAAAATAAACATTCTCAAAATTTTGATCAAACAGATAAAAATCCGTTCCGCACTGGAGCAGTGGTGTTAACCATTCTTGTTGTTTTTTCTAGAAGATATTTAACAGGCAACTTTAAATATTGTAAAGATTTAAAAATACTTTTTGTTTCTAGTCTTCTAGAAGATATTTAACAAGTTGCTTTCGATAAAAAATAGTCTTGTCTCTCAGCTCTCAAGTCTCAATTCCTTCCCGCGAGACATCTCATTCTCATTCTCAGTCATTTTTTTATGCTGCATATTGTTTGATAAAATACAAAAAAAAAAAAAACTTGGGGAGGGGGTGCGAACTTGATAAAATACTCCAAACTACATACAAAATTTACTAAAATTTATCATATCTAGCAGTATTTTTAAAATTTTCAGGCCCTCCAGAATCGTCTCTGACCCCACTAATCTCAAGTCCTGGATCCGTCACTGGATATGATGCCCAATTCAGATACTTTAGAAATAGATTAGAGGCCTTGTCAATATCTAGATCACGAACGAGCCCTCAAGAATCTCCTGAGCATAAAGTCATCCACGTCCTACAAATTTTTACCACAAAATGAACATTCAAGATTAAGGAAGGGAGTAATTTTTAGCTAGACCTCATTGATATTAGTACAAGATGTGAAACCATGTAATAAAGTTTTAGCTAGTAATGAGAAAAGATGCCCCCTTTTATTAGAAAAAAAATGGACATTGAAGTAAACCTTGGAGGATGGAGGAGCGTTCTCATAGTCTTATCTTTGCTGCGTTCAATCTCATCTTTGTCCTGAGTTTCTTTGTCGGAAGATGATTCAGCTGCAGCCGCGGTTGTAGCAGCGACGGAGGAGAGTAATTAGTAACGTTATAGTTAGTTAGTTACGCAGTTTTTAATGCCTCCACAGTAATGCACCTTCAATAATTCCAATGGACAATACCTTAACGGTTTGGTTCCAAGAAATTACAGAGAGTGAGCAAAAAATAAACTCTCAATCAACTTGGCATTAAAGGTATATTTGGATATGTATTACGAAACATCTTTGGATTTCTTAAAAGTTTAAAATGGGTGTTGTGTGTTGTACATTTAAATTTAAGTAGTGCTATATGGCTAACTCTTAATCAATAAAAACGGACCATTAGTTCAAGGCTTACCTCGTGGTGGTTCTATTCTAATTAAAATAAAAATAAAAAAAATCTTGTGGTTGTTGTACCACACATGACCATGATAAATTGCTCCCTAGTAGGGGGTCACTTTGGCATGAGCGGTCTTGTGGGACTGACCCCACGGCATTCTGAGGTAAAGCCTACTTGCAAAGTAGATTCCGCTTAAACTGATGATTGTGGGACCATTCCCACAAGGACAACCCTATATTAAAATTTTCCCCTAGTAGTCAAGAAAAAAAGCATGTTATCAGGAATTAGTAACTTTAATTTAGAGCGGTTGTAGCCTAACAATTTTACGAATCTGCTATAATTGTCAAATTAAGGAATTCGGCCAAAAAACAGGTCAAAATAGTCACGTACCTTGTACATGTGACTCATTTTAAGGGTATAATTGTCCGACTGTTCATTTTCCTCCAACCCGATAAAAGATCTGCACAAACCCGTCTGACCCGACCCATTAAACCCCCACCCCTTTCTTCTTCCCCGACTCCCCCAACCACTCCTCCGTCTGCAACCACCCCCTTTCTCACTACATCTTCTTCATCCTCCACCGCAACCCCCACAAACCACCTTCTACACCCCCCACTACAAACCACCACCCAGACAGATTTCTTGCATCTCTGTATGGACGCGAGAGAGAGAGAGAGAATAAACAAACAGGACAGATTTATTGTTACACATGTAGACATTTAAGAAGAACAAGAATTATTCATGAAAAAAATAAAATAAGAACAAGAACATCTCAGAAAATGAAAGTGCAAAACAATGAAAGCCCCAACAACTAAATTCCTCTGTTTCTACAACCATTTCTAAAACATAAATTTTCAAACAATCCAAACCAAAAATTCGTAATTTTTTTGGTTTTCACATCGTTTCTGTGCCAATGCACTTGCGCGACGACGCTACTACAACAACAACCTGCAAATTTGGTACTATTGTAAGGGGAATCCTAATGTTATCTGGTTGTTTACCAAATCGCCGGACTAGAGTTGCTTCGGTAATGAAAGGTGTTTCGGCTGAAAGGGTGTTGATGGAGGAGACGGCGGGCACGCTATTGGAGAAGATGAAAGCAGCCGATGGTTTTGGCCTTGCGGTAGGGAACGGGGAATTCTAGGCGGGAGGTTTGGGGTGGGTCGGGTCACAGATGGGAGGATTAGGATGGGTTGGGTACATATGGGAGGATTGGGGTCGGTCGGATCGGGCCAGGCGAGTTCTGGTCGATGGGGCCAGATTTTTCATAGTGTGACCGTTTTGCCCTTACAATCGATGACATGTTCAGCACGTTAGCAATTTGGCAAAAATGGAACAGGTATCAGTTTCTTATTAGAAAATAAGACAAAATGGGAAAAGAGATCCATAGCGTTTTATGAGGGGCCATTCTGGAATCACAGTTTTGATGTTGTTTTACTATAATTTTTTTATGAATGCACCCACGCAGTCCACGCTAACTCAAATACTATAGGTTTTGCAATTTCAAACCCATCATTTGTTTTTTCAATAATGCATGTGAAATACGGGATGAGTAATTAGCAGTAATTTCATTTTTTTTTTTTTTTATTATTTGTCCCTCACATACATTGAATTAAAAAGTTTAGTGGCATCCTAATTCCTAAATGGCCTTTGATGACTCAAAAGAGCCGTAAGAGTACTTCAACCTTCCGGGTTGGGATCCCCCGACTCTCCTCAACTTCAATAAGGTGATAATATTTATATTTTTAATATTATCTTTAAAATTAGTAAGTACTTTTTAAAGAATAACAATTAGTGGTATAATTGAAATGGTTTTTTTTTGTTATTATAGTTGCAAAAAAATCTCTCTCTTTTTTTTTGTTATATAAGATTTTATTTTAAAATTTAGCACATTCACTCCTAAAATAATTGATACTGGTAAAAAAATAAAATAAAAGAGGGGCCCTTTTCATCTCTCCGTCTTTCAACTTGGCTTAAAAAAAAAAAACTCTCGCTTTCTCACCAAATAAACTTCCACTTGTGAATTAAATAATCAATAAATAAATTCCACTTATTATTATATAATTACCCTTAAATTATTCTTTCTTGTTCATATCATACTATTCCTCCTCATGTTGGTTCTTTGAGCTATTGCCGAAACTCCGCCACGATCCAACCATGGCGTCCATATCGAAGATCATCTCAGTTTCCAATCCTTCTTTCTCCTCCTCTTTCAGCTCCTCCCCTCGATCATCTTCTTCCCAACAACCCCAGTTCTTGTTTCTTCGCTCTGGAAACGCCGGGCTTTTCTCTTCAACTACCCTCTCCGTGCGCCAAAACCAATCTCTCCGACCCTCCTTACTGTATGTATATCCTATTTATATGATCATTTCTTTCTCTTTTTTTTAATTGATTTCCGATTAGTGCATTTTTCATTTTCATTTTCTTAATCATATGATATAGATATTATAATACTCTGCTTTTCGATTGAAGAAAGATACCTCTTTTATGTTTGATAATTGAAGAAAAATAAAAGGAATGAATCTTGATTTCTAGTCTGGAATACTCCTTAGGTGGTTGTCTTAAAAGTCGATGCCTTTGGTATTGAGGATATGTGATAATTGAAAAGCTGCTTACATCAATCGGCGAATTATTCATCTCCTGCAGCATAGCTTTTGAGCTTGCAATATGAAACAGATTCTCTTCTGCATGCTAATTTAACCTACTCTCTTTCTCCGATTTTCATTGCAGCCTTCTACAAATCTTTATTTTACAGGAAATTATTTTCGAAAACATTGGAACCCTTAACTCTGTACATCATGCACTTTATCACAATGAATGAAGTTGATTATATTGTTTCGTGAATGGGGTGATCATCTCCTGTAAACTTCTTTATATTCTCAGAGTACAAAAAGGGTCAAAATGTGTGGTGTTGGGGACTAAAAGAAAGCAAGGTGGTAATTGCAATAGTTTTTTTTTATCCTCGCTGCTCTATGATTGCTTTGCTTCTATAGTGTATAGAAGTAGTTGTTAATGAGCTTCTGGGCAGTGTCAGATGCTCCCAAGTTGATGGAAATGGAAGCCATATCAAGAGGACAACACTTCATGATCTCTATGAGAAGCAGGGTCAAAGTCCTTGGTATGATAACTTGTGCCGTCCTGTTACAGACCTGCTTCCTTTGATTCAAACTGGTGTCAGAGGTGTTACCAGCAATCCAGCGGTGAGCTACATACATGCATATTATCTTTTCTTTTCTTCTCTTGATAAATGGAAAAGGAAATTATAGTCGAACCAAGTGGAAAATGTTATTTAGCAATGCTATTATTGTAGCTTTTATTTACCTAGTGTATGATATTTTTTGGCTGCAGATCTTCCAGAAAGCAATATCAACTTCAAATGCTTACAATGACCAATTCAGGTGATATGAGTGATACAGCCTCTTTTACCCCGACTCCCTCCTTTGGCTCTCTTTTGTAGTTTTCTGTTTCTACAAGTTTTTCATCTCTTGTTTACAAAAAAATTTTCATGAGAAAAGTTGTTCCACTTGTCTCCCCTCCCCCATCTTTTCAAATTAAGCACGGGGAAGCTTCCCTGGTTTTAGCCTCATTTTATTCAAGTATTTTAAATATTCTTTCGGCCATATAAAAAAATGCAGGGAACTGGTTCAAGCTGGAAAAGACATTGAAAGTGCATACTGGGAACTTGTGGTGAAAGATATTCAAGATGCTTGCAAACTTTTTGAATCAATTTATAACCAAACGGATGCCGCTGATGGATATGTTTCTGTTGAAGTTTCACCAAGACTTGCAGATGATACTCAGGGGACTATAAAAGATGCTAAGTATCTTCACAAAAAGGTTGACCGTTCCAATGTATATATAAAAATTCCTGCTACAGCTCCCTGTATCCCTTCAATCAAGGAAGTGATTGCATCTGGAATAAGTGTGAATGTCACGGTAAGTGGTCTTTTAATGTGCTAAGATTCAATTAAAAGTGGAGACATATATGATAATTGCCTTGAACTAGTTTGCATTACTGATCTTGGCTTGGAGTTGAACAAAATTAACGTAGCCAAGTTTTCCTCTGTTCATCCGTATATTGCATCATTATGCCACACAAGATGGTAATTTTTATAGTTAAATAAGAATACAAGGGACTTTCTCGTAGGATGGTGGAACTACAGTTATAGATATGACCCTTGTAAGGATAGGTTGTTGAGTTTTCCAAAATTACTTGTATCCTTCACTCCAAAGGACAGAAAAAAACACTTACCAAAAGAGCTAAACAAGCTGTGTGGATCGTCCATGGAATCATTCTAGAATTCTTCAAACTTGATAGTTATGTTACCATCCCCAGAAGAAGGGTGATCCTTGTCATGCTTTGCTCGAGTATTCCGAATTTATATGCGGAAGTGATTCATAGGAAAAGTTAAGAAAAGTATCTTCTTTGTTTGAAGGGAAACTTTTGAAAACGTTTTGAACTAGGAAATCGTATAGGATAGAAAATGCTGGAAAATCAATTTTTCCAAGTATATTGCTCACTAAACATACAATTGAAAAATGTAATCCACTCTTCAGATTCTTTTCCTTTATTTTCAGCTATAAATTTCAAATGGTATTTGCAGTTGGAGGTTGATTAACAGTATTTTTTTTGGGATGAACAGCTCATATTCTCTCTCGCTAGATACGAAGCAGTCATTGATGCTTACCTTGATGGCCTCGAGGCCTCTGGTCTAAGTGACCTCTCTAAAGTTACAAGCGTGGCTTCCTTCTTTGTTAGTCGAGTAGACACCCTTGTTGACAAGATGCTTGAAAAAATTGGAACTCCGGAGGCTCTTGATCTCCGTGGAAAGGTAATAGAGTTGGTAAAATGAAGGGCTTCCTTTTTCCCGAGCACTATGAACTTGAAAACTTGAAATCAACCATTTCTGTCTTATTTTCTCTTACAGGCTGCAAATGCTCAAGCAGCTCTGGCTTACCAACTCTATCAGAAAAAGTTCTCTGGTCCGAGATGGGAGGCTTTGGTGAAGAAAGGTGCCAAGAAGCAGAGGCTGCTATGGGCATCAACCAGTGTTAAGAATCCAGCCTACCCTGATACCTTATATGTGGCTCCTCTCATTGGACCTGACACGGTATGCTATCTTATTCTTATTCTTATACGCATATTGTTTCTTGTCTTTTCCTGCACTTGTGGTCCAAGTGAAGAAAGATAATTGGATGCCATATTAGAAGTGATAACTGCTATTTTAATTTTTTTGGCCTTCGTCGTTCATTTGGTTATTGTTGAAAATGTAGGTTTCAACCATGCCTGATCAAGCTCTTCAAGCATTTGTTGATCATGGTACCGTCTCAAGGACAATTGATTCAAATGTTTCAGAAGCAGAAGGTATTTATAGCGCCCTTGAGAAGTTGGGTATTGACTGGGACTACGTTGGCACTCAACTTGAGGTTGAAGGAGTGGATTCATTCAAGAAGAGTTTCGATAGCTTGCTGGACAGTCTGCAAGAGAAGGCGAATTCTCTCAAGTTAGTGAACCTGTAAAACCAGAATTAGCTGATAAAAACAATGATGAGTGAAATAAAGGGATATAGGGGTGGTTTCATTTCATCCCCTCCCTAGTGTAAATGATGTTTGATGATGATTGCTTTGTTAGACAATAATTATGGATTTTCATTGTCTACGGGAATTTTGATTCCGAGTAAAAATGGTTTGCTTTGTTAACCTTTGGCCATGCATTCTTTAGTCTATGCTAAAATACCTAGAAGAATACATACAAAATGCAATAATGCACTATATATATATAAAGTTCATCTAATGCTTCTCCTCATCTTTGAGCCATTCATAAGAACGAGTGCCGAACAATACCCTTCATCTAATCTTACCAAGAAGTTCAATTAATAATGTACAGCTCAGAGTTATGGATTAACACAGATCGATTTGAGCAAAACATGCAACAAAACAATCTTGTCCCAGCAGCACACAAAGTTGACAGGAGAAACTACATATTCAAACCATGTCAAAACTGAAATCACCATTTCCTTAAACAGGAGAACAACTGGAGGTAAAGTAGACGAGCCAAATAAATTATGAAATCAATGCATTTAAATAGAGACTGCGACCTAAGAGAAAGGTGCTTGATCACATCATGCCTCAGGTGGTATGACAAACTATGTTTAATCAACAGGAAGCTGTCGGCGCTTGTACCTGACCATTACTTTTCCTTTTACCCCAACAACCAGTGGCGGAGCCACAGTGGGGCATGGTGGGGCAAGTGCCCCACCAGATTTTTCCAAAAATTTTTTTTAGTTTTAGTTTTGTTTTTAGTAACACCATCGCCCGTGAACATTGTTTATTGTCACCATTTTGAATCACTTTACGATTTAAAATTAAATTATTTAGTTTGTGAATTATAGGAATGAAACCATTTATATTTTAACAATTTTGGTTTAAATGGTAACAAATTTAAGTGTGTAAGAGACTAAAAAAATAAAATTACTAATAAAATATCCACAACTGACTTTCTCATGTAAACTATAAAAAGTCCACAATATGAAGCCAAAAAGACTTGGAGGTTTATGAAGCACCGATCGAGTAGAGTGAAAAGGGTGAAAAAAAATGTGAATAACTCTAATCTATAAGATTTCATCAAAAAAAAATTTTTTTAGCTCGCCAATATTTATATGCTTTTATGAATTTATTTTTATCAATGCTAATTGCGTCTTTCACAGGAAAAAATTCCTGGCTCCGCCACTGCCAACAACCATGGCATTCCAATCTATCTCAGGAAAAGGTGAGATCAACTCGAATTCAAAATTCCGTAGTAAATGGCTCCATATAGCTTTTATTTGTAGATATGCAAATGGCTCTCCAAGACAACCATGCCTGCCTCCACCAAAAGATATATACGAGAATGCTCCTGCCGCCTTGTCTTCATCTCTTCCTGGTGCAAATCTATCAGGGTCGTAAGTGTCGGGATCCTTGTAGATGTGCGGTAGCCGGTTGGCAAAAGCAGGAGACGTGGCGACAATGTGGCCCTTGGGAATGTCGTATTCTTTACCTTCTTTGGTAGTCACACTGAAGTCACTGTGTGAGCTACGCAGGAGCATTATCAGAGGAGGGTGAAGTCTTAGGGCTTCTTTTATGCATCGGTAAAGGACTTCCATCTCAGACAATATATCATGGTCAATCTTATCTCCGTGCTTCTTCAACAGATTCTTCTGCTCATCCACGGCCTGTGACATATATTTGTTGTTGCAGAGGAGGTAAGCCCCAGTCCACGTAGAGGTGATAGAACTGGTGTGCTGGCCAGCAAAAAGGGCAGCAATGAGCAGGCCAGTGACCTCAGACTCAGTCGTTGGTCGCCCATCTTTGTACTTGGAGTCCATGAAACACTGTAACATGTCATTCTCTGCCTTCCCACTTTGTCTTCGGAAGGAAATGATGTTTGCGAAAATCTGAGCCAGCTTCTTCCGGGCATTGTCACGGCGGCGATGAGCTGGTATGGGAAGATATGGAAATATGACACTGATTGGGAGCATACCATTGTCGAGGTCGTGGAAGAGAGCAGAGACATCCTCGAAGAGCTTGTTGCGGACCTCCTCACCCAAAAGGCATCTACTTGCTGTCAGTATAATAAGATGCTCCAATTCATATTTTAAGTCCACTTCTCCACTCTCACCCCATTTTGAGAAATAATCCTTCATAGATGACGCAAAAAAAGATAAATCGAAAAAGAAATTAAAATATGCATCCACACATCTACAGGAGATCAAATGCACAATCATAATAATTACTCTAGCAAAACATGCAAGAAGCCACCACTAGTACTCAAGATACATGCTTTTAAGGGACTATGGATCTTATAGTACAGTGTGATGATTTTTTTTACGGATTCAATACAAATCAAGCAAGAAAGAGAAGTAAGAGAGAAAAGTACCTGAGCTTCAACAACCATTTGATCGACATATGCCTTCAATTTAGTAACTCTAAGAGCCTCAGTGAAGAACCTGAATTGTTCTTGCCTTACAGAGTAATCAACATCGAAAACAACGCCCGGGCCAAATGTGGGGACATTGAATTGGTAAACTTCTTGCTGGCTGAGATCGGATTCAGGTGCCTTAAAGAAATGGGCAGAAACCTCTGGGCCTATAAAGAATGTGATTTTCTTGTTGAGCAATTTGAGAGTAAAGACACTCCCCAATTTGGGATATTCCTCCCGGAGCATGACGACTGGGCCTTTCATGAATCTGATCAGTCCTCCGATGGCCGGCGGCATGGCATAGACCACCGGTGGCAGGCGTTTCTTGGATCCGGGCATTATTAAGGCGGAGATGAGTTTGGCGACGACCATCGTGGCCAGCAACAGGAGACCCACATTGAGGAATTTGTTGTTGGTGTTCACTTCCTCCATTGTCGCTGAAGAAAGCTGTGGAATAGGGAAAGATGAAAGGTGAGATGGGGATTTCTACTGATTCTAGTAGTAGTCCAACAAGGAGGAGCACAATGGTGAGATTAGAGAGCTGTTTTGTTTATTTAAGGTTTAATTAGAGTGAAGGACGCTAGGATTAGGTCTGAGTGTTACACATCGTGTCCCACAAATAATAAATCGTTAGGTATAATTTTATTTTATTTTTTATTAAAACGACCGTGTTTTAACATAATGTGTATCATATGATAATATTTTTTGTGAGAGAATTCTTTTTGGTATGAACAAATTCGAATTATTAGCCACTTTGATCATCAACGTTTTTTCGTCTAGCCACTTTGGTCAAAATTCAAGTTTTTTAACTTATTTCATCATTAAACATTTTTTCGACTGCCATTTTTGGTGAAAAATGTTTTTAACTTTTTTTCATCACTAAAGTTTTTTCTATCTGCCATTTTTGATCACTAAAGTATTTTCATTCGCCATTTAGGTCACTAAAATTTTTGACCAAAATGGCAGATCAAAAACTTTAGTGACCAAAAATGGCAGAATGAAAAAAACTTTAGTGATGAAAAAAGTTAAAAAAATTATTTTTTGACCAAAAATGTGAGTACAAAAAATGCTTTAATGATGTAAATAAGTTTAAAAAAACTCAATTTTCAACAAAGTTGATTTGCATTTAAAAAACGTTGATGATCAAAGTGGCTAATTATTCGAACAAATTCTTAGAATCCTTCTTTCAAAAAAGATGGATTCTGATAATAGAATAGATAACATACTACTAATAGTAGAAACAAAGTGAACAAGTGGGATAAAATTGGAGTTTTATGATTAAAAAACAGTGGGAGTACGTGGTTCCCGACAATTCGTTATTACTCCTTCCATCCTCTTTATCTGTTGCTTTGATACAATACACTAGTATTAAGAAAATTATTGGGATAATCAGTTTAAAGATAGACAAACAATTTTACCCTCAATTAATATATTTATGTTGAGACAATTGAAATTAATTGTTGACTGAATTATTGAAAGATAAGGGTAAATTTGAAAAAAATAATTTAATACTCTTTTAATTTGTTAAAGTGACAATTAATTAAAAATTGATAAAATATATATAGGGCGACATATAAATTGTAAACTGATGGAGTAATTACTAGTTGCACTTTCTCTTACTTCCCCTCTTTTGGACCACGGATGGAATGAAAGTTTGTAACTTTTGCATGTGAAAACATTCAAAAAATGTTTCCAACTCTCTTGCAGGGAGCTATTATACCATTTTGTGCAGATCCATAAAAGCTACTTTTCTTGAGCAATTGGGGGCATATGCTTGATCAGACTTTCCTCAATATTCTGGGACTGTATGAGCTGGTCATACCACATTTTTACGCCAGTCATACCTTACTTACAATATACATATATACTGGATAAATATTGTGAGTGGCTTGACTCGAGTTTGGGTGTTTTCTTGTGCCTTTATTTGCGAAGACTGATTTTATAAATGTATATTTGAACTAATGGCAATACACTTTGAATCCTTTATAACAATCTCCGTAACGCTTTTAATTAATTTTCAATTTTAGATATTTAACCTTTGAATTTTATTAGTTAGAATTTAGGTTATATAAATAAAATTTTTTGATTGTTACATTATTATAGAGAATATTACCAAAGATCCAAACCGTTACAACGTATCCCTTATTAAAAAAATAATAATAAAAGAAGAGAGTATTTGGTGGCACAAAACGAATTTTAGGGCAAAGCTCATAATAAAACTCATGAATTGGACATCAATAATCTCTTGTCTAGACATGGGCTAGTTCGTCATTGTTTTTGTCTTTGATGGGTTGGATTTTTTTTTAAATAAAAGTTTAGGTGGGTTCGGCTCCGTTCACCACCACGGGTCAGGACAGGCCCTATGGACCATAGGTCGCTTACAAGTGTACTTACAGATCACCCACCAACACAACCCTCACGACGGCAGCGGGAATTGAACACTTGACCTTTGTAAGAACATGCAAATTTTTTAGCAATTGAGTCAACTTGTATTGGTGATGGGTTGGATCTTTAGTGGGGTCTTCGTCTTACCTCCTGTAATAGAGTTGGCTCTTGGCTGGACTTTGGCACTTGCTACAACCCAAAGTGTCTTCTCTCTATGTTAGATGTGTGGTGTGATAATGACTCACTTCGTTCTCTATTTGTAAGGTTAGGAATTCAATTTTTACATATGAGAATGGAACTCATTTCATATTCATTTATCTTTTTATAGAGTTCTCGTAATAACTGTTACTGAAAGTAAATGCTCTTCTAGTCTCCGAGGGGGCTCTAATTTTGGTTACTTCTTTTGTGCAAATCCTGGAATCACCATTAACTTATGCAGCTGGAGGTTCATGTAGGACGAAGGTAAAAATTTGGTGTTAGGGGAAAAATTGCAACAATATGTCGAATTACATATAAAAACGGCAAAAAAAAATCTTGAGGGGCGAAATTGATAAAAATTTTGGAACTACAAATAAAATTTATTATACCTAATAGTATTTTTAAAAATCTCGGGGCGACTCTTGTTCATGTGGTTCTTTTGTTGGTGTTTTAGCAGAATGTCAAATTGTTAATGTTTCTGAGAGAAGAGCAAATCTTTATCTTTTCTTCTTTTATTTTCTGTTTGTTTTCTTCTTTTCTTTTTTGGTATGGGCTATGGCATGCGGCCCAGGGCTGCTAGTACAAAAAAACAACCAATTGCACTCTCTCAAAGTTGACAATTTTATTTTCGGGGATAATGCGGCCCAGGAAGCAATAGTCTGTATAGAAAGCTATCCATTGGCCTCTCCCCAACAATAATGCAAGAGTCTAGATAAAAAGCCCCAACATGTTTAATTCAGCATATCTCGTCTCTAATTTTCAAGTGTGTGTTTAAGATTAAGGGTTTGAGACACTTGAAAAGCGACTTAATATTGTAAATTTATGCTTATCCGGTGGATATTTTAACCAAATTAGTTGAAAAGTCCTCAAATACATTTTCACCTATTGAACTCTCTCTTAAGGGGAAAAAAATGAGTTAATATCATGTGAATCACTGATCAAATATGATATATTAAACCACAATAAAACTAGAAATTACATTTGATTATAGCCAAAAGGCTGAGAAGGTTGTACCAGAAATCGTTCCTCAACTACGCGAGGAGAGAAGGCAAAATTGAATCTAAGGTAGAGAAAAATGGAAAAATTCCTTATGGGACGGACCTTGTGGGGTACCTGTGAGACATGGAGACCTACGGGACCTATCCTGCAAGTGGGTCATATCTGTAATTATGTGAGAGGAGTGTGGGACCGGACCCATTAAGTCCACTCCATGCCAGACTTTCCCGAGAAAAATGCGTGCTTATGAAGCGGCAAAATGGAAAAAGTGTAATAATATAGTCCATTGCCTGAAATTAAATGTTGACTTTTCTATTTATTTTGTTGTATACAAAAGTAAAATTTCAAGTAGATAAAATCTTCAAGAATACCCAGTGAAGTCCAAAGTCCCCTTGATTGAAGGAAGGTTTTTATTTATTTTATTTTGGATGGATATCAGTGTGTGACTAATCCCTTTCGCCATTAATGGGCGTAATTAACAGGTGGACGGACTAGCACACACAACCATGAAGCATGAAGCATGAAGCATGAACCACCCACCAGCTCCTCTAGAGGTAATGGCATTAAATGGTTACTATTTATGGTTTACTGGTATTTGTCAAATCGTCATGTGTTGGTTGGATCATTATTTATTGCTCCTCTTTGATGGCCCTTCAATCCTTCATCATTTACTCCCTTGTTCCCAACTGTAATCAAAGAAATTTGACTCCCTCACTCTCTCTTAATGTTTCTCTATCATTCCTACTTCTCTACTTCTTCCTTTAAAGTAGAGGTCCTGAGTTCGAATCACCCACGATTTTTTAATAATAGTTAGGTTACTCTCCCCCGATTAAAAAAAAAATTCTTCCTTTAAAGTAGTACCACGACTTGCAGAGCAATCTCAATTACATCACAGTTCACAGGTCCTCTATTCTGTTTTATTATGAGCTAACATACTCTCATCTTTGCTCAACATGTAAAATTAAGGTAGTTACCAACTGTTAACCAAGTATTACTACATCATCTTTAAAACATGTTCCAAAAAGTCCAAGCTCTTCCCAACCACCTTGTCGGTTTTAATATTATTTGCTCCCATTTATTGGTTTCTCTGTGGGGTTCTTGCACTTACTACTACTACTACTGCTACTAAAACCTTCTGTTCAACTAATTCCTGGGGTTGATAGGCCTGTGGGGAAACTGAGACTTGAGGATGCAGGGTGGCAGAGAGATCAAGTCACCTGAAGTTTCACCCGTAAGTTTGGAGGAGACTAACTCTGTCTCCGACTCTCAACGAAGGAAGAAACTGGGCAACTATTTCCTTGAATCTGACGACAGGAGGACGGCTCTCGGTGGTGGTTACATAGGAGGGGCTACGCCTGTTAACATCCATAGAAAGCCCATTTCTGATTTGTCCAAGACCGGTGGATGGATCGCCGCCTTCTTCATATTCGGTACTCCTCTGTTTCTGTTTCCCCCTGTTTATTAACCATAGTATAGTGAACTAGAAAGCTCACACTGTTAGTTTTGCTGGGCAGGGAATGAAATGGCAGAGAGAATGGCTTACTTTGGGCTATCTGTTAATATGGTGGCCTTTATGTTTTACGTCATGCATCGACCCTTCTCCAGCTCTGCTAATGCCGTCAATAACTTCCTCGGAATATCCCAAGCCTCCTCTGTTCTTGGTGGTTTCCTGGCCGACGCTTACCTTGGAAGATACTGGACCATAGCTATCTTCACTACCATCTATCTTGCGGTAAATTCAAGTTCCTCGTGTAGCATATTTTCCAGTTTTACATTACAGCTGACCAAAATTGATAAGAAACTTTTCCTTTCCTGTTTTCTCTTCTGGAGGGTCTAACAGGTATAACCCTTTGCGCAACAATGAACATTTTTGTGCCCAACCAAGACCAATGTGACCAGATTGCCCTGCTCTTGGGCAACTGTGAACCTGCAAAGTCATGGCAGATGCTTTATCTGTACACTGTCCTATACATAACCGGTTTTGGAGCCGCAGGTATAAGGCCCTGCGTCTCTTCTTTTGGGGCTGATCAGTTCGACGAGAGAAGCAGAAACTATCAATCACACCTTGATAGATTTTTCAACTTCTTTTACCTCTCTGTCACGGTAGGAGCAATCGTGGCCTTTACTGCAGTCGTCTACATTCAAATTAAACATGGCTGGGGATCTGCCTTTGGTTCCCTGGCCATCGCAATGGGCATGTCAAATGTGGTATTCTTTCTTGGTACTCCCTTATACAGGCACCGGTTGCCCGGAGGAAGCCCTCTGACACGTGTTGCCCAAGTTCTGGTGGCTGCCTTTCGCAAGAGAAAGGTGCCTTTTGACAGTGGCGAATTCGTAGGATTATATGAACTTCCTGGCAAAAGATCTGCAATAAAAGGAAGCGGCAAGATACCTCATACTGATGATTTCAGGTATACCTAAACATCTGCATCTAGCTACTTATCCATCTCTTACGACATAACAAAAATATCTTAAAAGAATGAGACTGTTCTAGCAATGTTCTCACGACATGAAAAATAGATAGACTAACCAAACAGTTGCCATTGCAGATGTTTGGACAAAGCAGCTCTGCAACTGAAAGAAGATGGTGCCAATCCTAGTCCTTGGAGGCTTTGCACAGTGACTCAAGTCGAAGAAGTTAAAATTCTTATAAAGCTTATACCAATTCCATCTTGCACTATATTGCTCAGCTTGATCCTAACAGAATTTCTGACTCTATCAGTACAGCAAGCATACACTTTGAACACTCATATGGGTCACTTGAAGCTCCCCGTGACCTGTATGCCAGTTTTTCCTGGACTCAGCATATTTTTGCTACTCTCTCTATATTATTCCGTTTTTGTCCCACTATCAAGGCGAATCACTGGTCATCCCCATGGTGCTTCTCAGCTTCAAAGGGTGGGCATTGGTTTGGCAGTTTCAATCTTGTCCGTGGCCTGGGCTGGGGTTTTTGAGAGATACAGGAGACATTATGCCATAGAACAAGGGTATGAGGCCAGCTTTCTGAGTCCTATGCCCAATCTAAGCGCGTATTGGTTGTTGATTCAGTATTGCCTGATTGGGATTGCTGAAGTGTTTTGCATAGTTGGACTACTAGAATTCCTATACGAGGAAGCTCCTGATGCCATGAGAAGTATAGGCTCAGCTTATGCTGCAGTTGCTGGGGGCTTAGGTTGCTTTGCAGCCTCCATATTGAACAGCATCGTTAAGTCCGCTACAGGGAACGCAGAGAACAGAGAGCAATCCTGGCTTTCCCAGAACATAAATACAGGGAGGTTTGATTACTTCTACTGGCTTCTTACGGTTCTGAGCGTCATCAATTTTGCAGTTTTCCTGTATGCTGCAAGGCGGTACAAGTACAGGAAGGAGGGGGCCGAAGTGAAGGAACAATCACTAGGATTCGTAGATGCACAATCAATTAGCAAATAGTTCATAGGAGGAACTCTGTTACCACTTCCACAAAAGGAAGAAGGAAGTGAATTGAATTTCTTACTCTTCTCTTATGCAAATCTGAAAACAAATTGCAACTTCTAAGCAAGTCAGCTTCATAGAATATTCTATCTTTGTTTCTGTATACTATACTCTTTATCTACGATGAATTTCTGCAATAACCTAAACTTGAAATTCAGCAATTTCTATGTGTAGAGACGTATTTTCTAGCAAAAATCAGCTTCAAAATGGATAAGTATATCAATTTACAACGTTGCGAGGATGCTAAGTTTATTATAGTTATACTTGCGCCACAGCAAACTCGACCAACAACATATACATTCAGAATCCTACTGCGGATGAATGTAGATTAGAATCTAAAAACAGTCGCAGAATGGTACCTCAGATAGAACATAAATATGGAATTTAACTCTCATCAGCTCCACCACAGAAAATATGACATGGTTGCATAAAAGACAAAAGGGATTCAATCATTAAGATGTTTGCAACACATATATATGTTAATTACACATAAGCTATTGCCAAAATCATGTTTAGTTTATTTGTATACACATTTCTTGCTCTAGCAATAGCAAGAACACAATACTAAGCTACACTTACAGAGGCTTTTGTTCATTTACACTGTCTTTGCCAAGATCAGGTCCTTTATCTTACAGATGCATGCAGCAGCTCTATAAGTAGAAGGCAACTCCAGGTGAATTCAAGGGCTTTCACAAAATTCCATTTCCTAGGAAATCAAAATTGAAAAGATACATGTAAGAGAAATCTTCATAAAGAATTCATTTTTTAATTAATTTATCGCTAGAGTAACCAAAATAGAGCATATGCAAAGGGCAGCATCAGAAGCATATACTAACAACATACCTTCCCACAGACCGGGCAGTTGTCGCTTCTTTCCATCCATTCATATATACAACCCAGGTGAAAATGATGCGAACATTGTGTTGTAATTTTAGGGTTTTCTTTAGTATATTCTGCCACAAAATCAATAAAAAAATCATTACAGCTGTAATAAAAATATCTTCGCCTGCAAGAGTATACTTTAGGAGATAAATCATAGAAGAAACTAATTAAGCAGCAGGCAATTTATATTTACCTTCTAAGCATGTAGGACAAACATCTTCCTCTTCAGGAGATGGCTGAACATAAAGTATCCCAGGAGATACTTTTGGTGTCATAAGATTTCGAGAAGATTCTGCCCGAGCATCCTTATCATCCTCCAACGACTCAACTCCAATTGGTATCTTTCCAGAGCCTAGCACTTCGACATTAGATGTACTCTTATTTCTCATTAGTGGCAATGAGGCTTCTTGGAAATTGGCTGTGGGTTTCTCACGGCGGGAGAAGAGGCCATCACGCTGTGAACGTCTACACCTCTGATCAGCATCAAAAGGCAGTGGTCTGGATTCCACATTCATGCAACTCTCAGTCGATTGTGTACTCGTCACCCATGAAGTTGAAGTATTCCCCTGTATGGATTACGACAGTAGATGCCCTTCAAATCTGATACTACAGGCTTGTAGAAATAAGCAGATAGAGGTGGCAGGAATAAAACAGTAATTTTGGTAAATGTCAACTTAGGGGCATTGCATATTGCTAATGAATAGCTTTGACACTGTGTAGCTGGGAAATCTGGCATTAACATTTGTGACAAGAAAAGACAATAGCTTAGCAAGCAGTTAGCTTTCACATTTTCTGATTAATAATAATATAAACAAAGCAGGTGAACTCTAAATGAATGCAAAAGTAATGATCTGAATTAGCTTAACAGAAAGAGCTCACCCAGCAAAAGCATTGAAGTAAAGAAAGTAGGAGGGAATTGAAGTTGGTGTAAAATGGGGAATCTTCAAGCTCATCATCCCCACAAGAACAGCAGCAAAAAGAAACCATCTTTAACTATGGCAATTGGCGCTTCCTAAAAGAAAACATATCTAATCTCCCGTCAATTTATAAATCAAAGGCTAGTAAAATTGGGAACATTCTAGACGGGGTAGTTTGTTTGAAGAAGAAGAAGGGAAAACCCCAGAATTACAGAATCTCCGCTCCGGTGAAGAAATTATTGAGTCTCCTAAGCAAAAACAGAGATGAAAGTTGTAAGGTGGAAGGATGAGCAGAGACGGAAATACTAAGGATGAGCAATTTGGGAACTGTGCAAGCAACACAACAGAGAAATGAGGAGACGGGGGCAGCTCAGCTTCCGGGGCCCAATTCCACACCAACCCAATAATACCGTTTTGGCTACGGTGCTGATGTGAGGGGTTTTCAACACGGCCAGCATCAATTTGTGGCCACTGGATTAGCACAGATCAGATTTTATGGCTGTTGGCTGTCCGATGTCTTCCACGGCTCGATCCAAAACGCTCAATTTTAAATCCCTAAACTCTTTTAATTTGAAGTTTTTTCTTCTAGTTCTTATTTTTCAATTTTTCTCAAATTTTGATAGCTATTTCCATAGTGATTAATAGCTATTTTCCATAGTGATTATTGATTAATAGCTATTTCCATAGTGATATGGAGAAAATGAAGGATTTTGAAAAAAAATCCCCATCTGAGATGGAGAAAATTAAGGAATCTGAAAAAAATCTCAATCTGAAATGAACTGAAGAAAATATAAAGATAATTTCGGATAAAAATCACGATTGTGATGAAGAAAATAAAGGGAAATCTCAATCTGAGATGAAATTAAGGAAATATAGGGTTGATTTCGTGGTGAACATGTTAATCGCCATTAGAGGGGCTTGCAGGAGGAGAAATTAAAGTTTTGGGGAGGAAGACCATATAGGAGGAGTTTGAGGGTTATGGTATTCTGATTGGGTGTGGTGCAGATTTTTTTTGTTTGCAATCTGTGGCTTTCCTGACCGTTCGATATGAAGTGAAAATATCCTGTAGTTACAGTGCTGTTCTGCAGAGAAGGGTTCAACACCATAGCTGTGCCGAATAATAACCCCTCCCTCCCTCCCAAGGACATAACTCTTTTTTTTAACTACCTAATAACAGAAAAATTCTAATATAGGACCGGCATTATGAGACTGAACCCACAACCCTCTCACATGAGTTGCGGCGGGATCTACTTTGCAGGTAGGCTCCACTCCAACTCATGTGAGAGGGCGTGGGGCCAGTCCCACAAAGCCGGATTCATACCAAAGTGATCCCTAGTAACAGGTGTGTAAGTATAAGTGTCATTTAATTTTTTTAATCGGTATCCCGAGTATTAACCCAATTAATCTGGTATGATCTTTGTTGATAACACAATATAAAAAAAAAAAAAAAATTAAGGGTTGAATTTATCTGGAAAACAACTTAATGTTATATGATCAAATTTGTATTGTAAATATTCTAACCGAATTAATTTGGAACTTCAAACACCCCACCCTGTTCACCAACAAAAATAAAATCTCTTATTTCTTTTCCGTTTTTATGGTAAAAACTAAAAACTCCCCATATTATTACTTCTCATTAATTTTCCTCTTTTGTTACTTTGATTTTAAAATTTTCAAAAATAAATAAACTACTTTGAGAAAACAGACGGGTTTGTCCTTTCAAGCCCTTTTGCTCGCTTGAGAAAAAATATTGAATATATAGTGTATTATCAAGTACTCTTATCAGAACTTGTACACATGAATACAAAAGGACTATATAGTAGAAGAACACAATGTTTGTTCTGATCAAAGGCCAACCTTAAAAAGATGATCAGATCACCAAATACAATTTATTCTGATCCAAATCATTTGAGCAGTGCTTTAAATCAGTTTGAATGGAAATTTGGGATGGAAGAAATCCTTGTTCTGAAAAGATGATACCATGTTTTATTCAGGCCAAAGACAAGCCTTACAGATGACAACCAAATACAAGGGTCGCCCCCTTCAATGGTCTCTCACATTGCCGCCTGCTCGACGATCCCAAACATCTAAAACGTTGATATTATCCCCATGTTTCTTTTGGAAGCAATAGAAAGGGGCCTGCCACCCTGAATCTTCAAGCACTGCTCCTACTTCAAATGTCATCACATGAATTGACCTTCCTGCACATATCATTACAACCAATCCTTTAACAGCACTTACTTCTTGGCATTTCCAGAATAAGCAACAACAATAGTTCAACATCTCCCTTACACTCCAAAACAACATTACAGAAAACATCTTTTCACCAAAATCTCAACAAGAATGCATGCAAATCCAAAATGATTTATTTCCAAGAGTAACAACATCAATTCTCAATTCCAACAGAAAAATATTATTGTGTTGGAAAATCATTCTTCTTTATTCCAGTATATAACCACTCACCGATCGTCTATTTCAGCTAATAGTATCTAAGAATCATCGAAATGGTTGGAAGAGAGCCAAGTTACTTATTTTCTTGAAGCTAGGCCGGTAAGAAATGGATGAATTGCTTAAACTAGCAAGAAGATGGGCTGATGCATACAATTTTTAGGTAGCTAAATTCCCATTATGGTCCATAGCCGATGTCAAGTTGCTTCTGCTGCACTGAAGCAGAAGTATATATGTAAATTGTTACGGATCATAATAGTATGTCCATATCCGGCAACGTCAAACTTTTATTCTTTATCAACAATACTATACAGTTACTAGGCCTGAAACAAAGACAAAACTTTGGTTGGCTTCATTAATCATTATATGGTTTGATAGAAATAGGACTTGTTCTCAAACACTAAAAGTTGTTTTGAGCTTTTGATTGAACCAGAAAGTTTGGCATACTGTAAGCTACTGCTTAGCCTTTTCTAATACCAGATTGTCCTTTCATAGATAGATAAGTTTAATCTTAGGAAACAAAAATGCAGGTGAAAGAAGAAGAGCATCAAGAATATTCAAATCCCACCATTAATTAATGAATTAAATCCCAGGACATTCGTTCGTTTTGGTAGGAAGAAGAAGAGAATACCGGTGTAGAAGAGCCAGTGAACGGGCCTTTTGGTGGCGACGTCCTCATAGTACCAAATGAAATCCACTTTCTCCCACACATTGCAGAGGAATCCGTCGACTTGGCGTTGGCCCAGATAAGTAGCCCCATCAAGCCAATTGGGCCGGAGAATACCAACATCCAGCTGAGCGGAACTGCATTCCTCATCCAAGGTGTAGTAGAAGAAGGAGGTACCATTATTCCACTCGAGGTCGTAGAGGAGCTTTCCTAGTTGGTCCTGAATTATGTTGAAGTTACGGCCGTTGGTCCAATCGTACCAGAGGTCGATTAAGCTAAGGGATCCGCTGTAATTCACGTATAAAATTGAGTGGAATTGGTGTGGCCATGGACTCGGCGTTGGTGGTGTCGCCTCTGCTGAACATTCCGGCGGCAATACCATCATAATAATGCATATTAATGCTGCCGCCGATGAACCCAGGACGACACTCCCACCACTAATATTGATTCTTGAACATTTTTTCCGGCATCCCATACTTCCACTTGATTCTGCTTCAGCTATTATGGTATTACCGATTCAATCAAAACCTCATTCCCTTTTCCTGGGCTTATCCGTATTGCGCTTAACAAACACCTTAAAATTTTCACGATATTTTTGTGACCCCTCCTCCTACTTATCCGTTTTCATTTTGTCTTATTTCCATTTTTTTTTTTCTGAAGACAGCTACACAGTGATTACTGACATCGTGTACCATCAACGAGGAAAGTTCTGATATGCATTAGATACATATATACTTGTAATACAAAATTGACCACATTATTGTGGAGTTGTTTCTCTCTTCATTTTACAATGATGTAACCAACTTCGACTCACAAGCTCCAATGAACCTGATTAATATCAAAGTTATCCAATAACAAATTATTTTGTGACTATGTTGGCCAATTTGTCATACATTTTCTATATTTTTAAATATTTGTTGCATTTCAAACAGCTATACATATTTATTTCTAATTTTTCCAGTCATATCTCTAACTAATTATTCAATCAACTAGTACTGTCAAACGGACCGAAAGTCTGTGGATTGGTCCGTAATCCACACTAAATGGACTGGTATGGACTTAAAAATAAAAATTAATTTAAATGCGGGTATTTTGGGTTGGGATCCGTTTGGATATGGACTTCGCGGACCGGACCCGGACTGGTCCGCAAAATTAAAATATAAAAACGATTCAAAGATTCAATATATATATAATTTAATTTATTTTTTATACATCAACATCAAAGATTCAAAGTTTTCCAAACAAAATCTACTCAAAATCCAAATCCCCTCTTCTCTCCCTCTCTACTCTCTTTAGTCTCGTATTCTCTCAACCTCTCAACTCCATCCGGCATTCACCTCTATCCCATTTCCGTCTCTTTCGTCGAATAGTTATAATCGATTCGATTGGAAATCAATTAATTGTTTATGGGTAACTCGCTACATGGATACTTAATTTAATTGGGATGTAAATTATTATTGAGTTGCAATTTTTTTGTACTTTGATTTGATGAATTTTTTATTATTGACTTTATGTCGGTCTGTAGTTTATTTAGATGCAACTAGGCTTGCAAACAGATACAAACGAATACGGAATTGTCTATTACGGATCCATATTCGTTTTTTATTTTTTCTACCGAATCCGTATCCGTATCCTAACGGATCCACAATATGTATTACCAGATCCGCTGATTTGGATCCGAATACGGATATGGTAAAACCCGTTTCAAAAAGTCCAATCCTCATAGTTCTTACTTTTCTATTTTGGCTGATTAAAAACATACATGTTCAATATAACAATCTTACCTATCAGATGCCACTTCACCCCAATTTTACTATAATCCACAAATAATTCTACGAAATAGAATACAATCCATAATCATATTGTTGTTCAAAGTTCAAAATTCAAATAAAAATAAATAACCAGAATCTCGATCTCATTTCAATATAAATGTTCAGAAGCCTCCTCAAAATAAAATAAATAACGCTTGAATAACTATGAATCCTCAAAACAAATCTAACTAAACCACTTGGACAAAATGAACTTGGTAAAATTTTCCTTAATGCTACGATTCTTTGCTTGAACTTGTAAAGATTATCCTATATATAGTTTGATATTATTGACCTTAATGAGACATAATATTTAGAACTGAAAAGTATATATATATATATATATATATATATATATGCTGAAACGGATACAATTTTTTATATTTCAGATCCGTAACCGTTTTATTACTCTTATACGGATTCAGATTCGGATGCGGGTATATGGGTCTGGAGTACTTACCAAATCCTAAAAAAAAATTCGGATTCGAGTCAGATACGGATAAAAATCCGACCCGTTTGCAGGCCTAGATGCAACATACTAGTATTTTTCATTTTTCATTTACTAGTTTCATTAAAATTGTCAAACAAATATGATAAAGTCCGCTGACCGACCCGTAATCCGCTGACTATAAGTGGACTGGGTATGGACTTACCATTTTGAGGTCAGCAAAAAATGGATTAAGTCCGGTCCGATCCGTTTAGAGTGAATCCGTTGCGGATTTGGATCGGATTGGATTGGATCGGTCCGTTTGACAGTGCTACAATCAACCATTAATAATGACTCAATAACAGTCAAGGAGGCCGTAGTCCAGTGGGGCAAGCCTCTACCCGTGACCAAGAGATCTCGGGTTCGACACCCTATTCTACGTGGGGTAATAAAATTCTCCTTCTCTGATGAAGGAAAGAATTAAGGTTGCTGGAAAAAAAGAACATTTTAAACTTTTCCTTAGTCAAGTTTAACATGATGGGCTAAACAACATTTTAAATTTTTTCTTAGTCAAGTCTAACATGATGGGCTAACAATCACGAATTGATGACGTTATGCTCAATTTTTTTAAACTATTTATCCGAAGGGATTATAGATGGATGAAATTGGAGAGAAGGCTTGTGTTGTTCAGTTTCAGCTACAAGCAGTGGCGGAGCCCCTCTCGCGTCCAACATTTTTAGAAATCACTAATTTTGTATAGAAAAAAATATTTTTTATAATATTTTCTTATAAATATTGTATTTCGCCTCCTAAAAATTTTCAGTAAGAAATTCTCTCCCAATGATAAATTTCTAACTCCACTGATTACAAGGTATAATTGATTGAAGACAATCACTAGACGCGAGACAGAGTTTGGGGGTGTTTGCATTAGACTGACATTGATTTAGCAGAAATGATAAAACATAGCATTGAAATTTGTGGGGGCAACATTTTTGTCCGGGGCGGAAGTCTAGGCCAAGACGGAAGTGGAACTTCCGTCCTAACTGACGTGGCAAGAATCCCGCCAGAGTCTAAAATGGCAAACTTTCCAGAATTTATTCAAAAAGAAATGCGTAACAAATTTAGGGATGTTGTTTTTACCAGAGAATGGCCTGCAGAATACGAGCAGGTGTTAATAGAAATTTGTTATAATTTTAGTACACTGGGTTACAATGGTGAAAAACGTTTGTCCGATTCGTACAACGAAATTGTCTACGGAATGAACTCCGTCACCGGCGGACAATTCACAATAGAAATGATCGATGCAGGTGTAGCAAAACTTTATTAAATTCACAATAGTTGAACTTTACTAAATTCAAATCCAGTTATTCACTGGTTGCAACAGTTGCAAAATTCAAGTCCGACAACCCTAAGTACAAAATTTTATGGAAACTTGACTAAAATAGAGATAAATCATCTGTCGCAATAATAAAAAACAGAGCTCGACGGATCTAAATTAGTGATGGTCATTACACCATTTGGAAGAACTTTACTAAAATCGAGATTAATGACCGTTCGCAACAATTAAAAAATACGAGCCCGGCGCCCCTAAATTTTTTATGGTTAGTACACGATAATTTCAAAACTTGTCTAAAATAGAGATTAATCATCTGTCTCAAAAATTAAACAAGCAGAGCTCGACGACCCTAAATTAGTGATGGTTAGTACACAATTTTGTAATAACTTTACTAAAATTGAGATTAATGACCGTTCACAACAGTTAAAAATACGAGCCCGATTACCCCAAATCTGTGATGATTACTACACAATTTTGTAAGAACTTTACTCAAATCGAGATTATTCACCGTTCGAAACAATTGGAAAATAAGAGCCCGATGATCCCAAATCTGTGATGGTTAGTATACGGTTTTGTCTGAAGTTAACAAAAATCCAGATTATTAACTGGTTGGAACAGTTCAAAAATTCAAGTCCGACGATCGTAAATCTATGATAGTTAGTACACCATTTTATAGGAACTTTACTTAAATGGAGATTAATCCCCGTTCGCAACAATTAAAAAATACGAGCTCGATGGCCCCAAATCATTGATAATTAGTACACGATTTAAACAAAACTTGACTAAAAAAGAGATTAATCATATGTCGCAACAATTTAAAAAGTTGAGCTCGATGACCCTAAATTAGTAATGGTTAGTACACAATTTTGTAAGAACTTTACTAAAATCGAGATTATTGACCGTTCGCAATAGTTGAAAAATACGAGACTGATTGCCCCAAATCTGTGGTGGTTATTATACGATTTTGTCTGAAGTTGACAAAAATCCAGATTATTCACTTGTTGCAACAGTTCCAAAATCAAAGTCCGACGACCGTAAATCTGTGATGGTTAGTACACCATTTTATAGGAACTTAAATAAAATCAAGATTAATCCCCGTTCGCAACAATTAAAAAAAATGAGCCCGACAGCCTCAAATCAGTGATGAACATTAACCGATTTTATCAAAACTTGATTAATATAGAGATTAATCATCTGTCGTAACAATATAAAAAATTGATCTCGACGACCCTAAATTAATAATGGTTAGCACACCATTTCGAAGAACTTTACTAAAATCGAGATTAATGACCATTCGAAACAATTAAAAAAATACGAGCCCGACGACCCCAAATCATTGATGGTTAGTACACGATCTTTTCAAAACTTTACTAAAATAGAGAATAATAATCTGTCTCAAAAAATAAAAAAGTTGAGCTGGACGACCCTAAATTAGTGATGGTTAGTACACAATTTTGTAAGAATTTTACTAAAAGCGAGATTCATGACCGTTCGCAACAGTTGAAAAATACGAGCCCGATGACCCTAAATCTTTGATGGTTACTACACGTTTTTGTAAGAACTTTACTCAAATCGAGATTATTCACCGTTCAAAACAATTGAAAAATAAGAGCCTGATGACCCCAACTTGTGATGGTTAAGTACACGATTTTGTCTGAAGTTGACAAAAAAGCTGAGCTCGACGACCCTAAATTAGTGATGGTTAGTACACCATTTTGTAAGAACATTGCTAAAATCTAGATTAATGACCGTTCATAATAGTTGAAAAATACGAGCCCGATGACACTAAATCTGTGATGGTTATTACACGACTTTGTAAGAACTTTACTCAAATCGAGATTATTCTTCGTCAACCAATTAAAAAATAAGATCCCGACGACCCCAAATCTGTGATGATTAGTAACGATTTTGCGTGAAGTTAAAAAGAATCAAGATTATTCACTGGTTGCAATTGTTGCAAAATCCAAGTCCGACGACCCTAAATTTGTGATGGTTAGTATACCATTTTATAGGAACTTGACTGAAATCGAGATTAATCTTTATCGCAACAATTAAAAAATACGAGCACGACAGCCCCAAATCAGTGATGATACACGATTCTTTGAAAACTTGACTAAAATAGAAATTGACCATCAATCGCAACATATAAAAAAGCTGAGCTCGACGACCCCAAATTAGTAATGGTTAGTACAACATTTTGTAAGAACTTACTAAAATGTAGATTAATGATCGTTCTCAACAGTTATCAAATACGAGCTTGATGACCTCAAATCTAAGAATTTTACTAAATCGCTATTATTCACCGTTTGAAACAATTGAAAAATAAGAGCCCAATGACCCCAAATACATGATTTTGTTTGAAGCTGACAAAAATCCAGATTATTCACTGATTGCAACAGTTGCAAAATCCAAGTACGACGACCCTAAATCTGTGATGGCAAGTACAAAATTTTATAGGAACTTGACTGAAATGGAGATTAATCATTTGTCGCAACTATAAAAAAAAACTGAGCTCGACGACCAAAAATTAGTGATGGTAGTACACAATTTCGAAGAACTTTACTAAAACTGAGCTCCAATTAATGACTGTTCGCAACAATTAAAAATACGAGCCCGACGACCCTAAATCTTTTATGGTTAGTACACGATCTTTTCAAAACTTGACTAATATGGAGATTAATAATATGTCTCAATAATTAAAATAGTTGAGCTCGAAGACCTTAAATTTGTGACGGTTAGTACACAAATTTGTAATAACTTTACTAAAATCGAGATTAATGACCGTTTACAACAGTTGAAAAATACGGGCCCGATGACCCCAAATCTGTGATGGTTACTACACGATTTTGTAAGAACTTTACTCAAATCGAGATTATTCACCTTTCGAAACAATTGAAAAATAAGAGCTCAATGATCCCAAATCTTTGATGATTAGTACACTTTTGTCTGAAATCTCAAAAATCCAGATAATTCAGGGGTTGCAACAGTCGCAAAATTCGAGCCCGACAACTCTAAATCTTTGATTGTTAGTACACCATTTTATAGGAAATTGAGTGAAATCGAGATTATTTTTCGTTCACAACAGTTAAAAAATAGGAGCCCAATGACTCCAAATCAGTGATGGTTAGTACATTGTTTTATCAAAACTTGACTAAAATAGAGATTAATCATTTGTCGCAACAATAAAAAAAAAATTGAGCTTGACGACCCTAAATTATTGATGGTTAGTACACCATTTCGAAGAATTTTACTAAAATCAAGATTAATGACCTTTCACAACAATTAAAAAATACGAGCCCGACGACCTAAATCTGTGATGGTTAGTACACGATTTTGTTTGAAGTTGACAAAAATCCAGATAATTCAGTGGTTGCAAAATCTGAGTTCGACGACCCTAAATCTATGATGGTTAGTACACCATTTTATAGAAATTTGACTAAAATAGAGATTATTCTTCGTTCACAATAATTTAAAAATAGGAGCCCAATGACTCCAAATAAGTGATGATTAGTACACGATTTTGTTTAAACTTGACTAAAATAGAGATTAATCATCTGTCGCAACAATAAAAAAAATTGAGCTCGACGACCCTAAATTATTGATGGTTAGTACACCATTTCGAAGAGTTTTACTAAAATCGAGATTAATAACCTTTCACAACAATTAAAAAATACGAGTCCGACAACCCCAAATCTTTAATGGTTAGAACACGATCTTTTCAAAAATTGACTAAAATAGAGATTAATCATATGTCTCAACAATTAAATTAGTGATGTTTAGTACACAATTTTGTAAGAACTTTATTAAAATCGAGAATAAAGACCGTTCGCAACAGTTCAAAAATACGAGCTCGGTGAACCCAAATCTGTGATAGTTACTACATGATTTTGTAAGAAATTTACACAAATCGAGATTAAAAACCGTTCGAAACAATTGAAAAATAAGGGCCCGATGATCCCAAATTTGTGATGGTTAAGTACACGGTTTTGTCTGAAGTTAACAAAAATCCAGATAATTCAGTGGTTGCAACAGTTGAAAAATCCGAGCCCGACGACACTAAATCTGTGATGGTTAGTACACCATTTTATAGGAACTTGAATAAAACCGAGATTATTCTTCGTTCGCAGCAGTTGAAAAATCAGTGATGATTAGTACACGATTTTATCAAAACTTGACTAAAATATAGATTAATCATCTGTCGCAACAACCAGTGAATAATCTGGATTTGAAAAATACGAGCCCGATAACCCCAAAATCTGTGATGGTTACTACATGATTTTGTAAGAACTTTATTCACAACAGTTGAACTTTACTAAATTCAAATTCAGATTATTCACTGGTTGCAACAGTTTCAAAATTCAAGTCCGACAACCCGAAGTTCACAATTTTATAGTAACTTGACGAAAATAAAGATTAATCATCTGTCGCAATAATAAAAAAAGTGAGCTCGACGACTCTAAATTACTTATGGTCAGTACACCATTTGGAAGAACTTTACTAAAATCGAGATTAACGACCGTTCGCAACAATTAAAAAATACGAGCCCGGCGGTCCTAAATCTTTTATGGTTAGTACACGATCATTTCAAAACTTGGTAAGTTGACGAATATAGAGATTAATCATCTGTCGCAATAATAAAAAAACTGAGCTCAACGACTCTAAATTATTTATGGTCAGTACACCATTTGGAAGAACTTTACTAAAATCGAAATTAACGACGGTTCGCAACTGTAAAACCCGTAACTTTTGATTACGTGTTATTTTACATTTAATTTATTTTTATGTGATTTATTGCGTAGGCGTAATTTATTTCGCGCGATTATGTGTTTACGTGTCTATTAATTTTTATAATATGTTGCGTGCTACATTTTTGGTACATTTCGTTGTGGGGCGTTTCGTACGTGTATCGTATTGGAGGGACCTAGTTGTAATTCACTTAGAAGAGTAGTTAATTGGAATTGGAATTAGATAAAATGAATTATATGATTTGGGGTTTAGGATTATAATATAATAATAATAATAATAAATAACATATATATATATATATATATATATATATATATATATATATATATATATGATGAAGTGGCTGGGATCATGGAGCAAATAAAAAGTAAAACGCGTGTATCAGGAACCTCAACCACAGTATCAACAGCCACCGCCACATAATCAGTATGTTGGGAATCAGAGGGGTCAGAGAGTTGAATCAGATCCGGGTATGTATTGTGAGCGCATGAAGAAGATGCGCATGGCATCCTTTGATGGAAGGTTAGGACCCGATGAGGCGGAGATTTGGTTAGAGAGTGTTGAACAACACTTTCGCATCATTAGGGTGCCTGAAGACTGTTGTGGTGACACTTTTCCTAACATCAGAGGCGTCTGAGTGGTGGAAAGGAGTGGAGCCAGTCTATGCTCAGGCCGGGGTTATCACTTGGGATAGGTTCAAAGAAGCTTTTCTGGATCAGTATTTTCCTGAGACTTTTAAGACGGCGAAACAGAATGAGTTTTCGAATTAAAGCAGACTGAGGAGATGTCTGTTTCAGCATATACCAACAAGTTTAACCGTTTAGGGAAGTATGTTATTTCTACCATTCAGGATGAAAAGACGAGGACCCAGAGATTTGTACGGGGATTGTTGCCTCGTATTAGAGGAAGATTGTCTGGAAACCGTCCTACCACTTATATGGAAGCATACAGGAGAAGTTTGGATGTGGAAAGCAGAGTTCAAAACTACTGAGGTTGATAACAAGAGACCTTATTCAGCTATGTCTCAGGGTCAAGGTTTTCGTTCTAACTCTTTTGCACCCTTAGCTCAGAAGAGGTTTGCTTCCGCCTTAGGACCAATCAACACCCTTGGACCGGGAAGTAGCAACGGGTTCAAACTTGACCAGGATTGGGGGAAACACAAGGGCACAAACTACTACTCAGCCGTCTGGATTATGTAATAGGTGTGGAAGGACACACACTGGAGAGTGTCGATGGTCATCTGGGGGCTTGTTTTAGGTGTGGCAAGTGGGGCCACAGAGTTGGTGAGTGTCCCGAGCCCCCACCAGTTGTGGGACAAACATTGAGGTCTATACCAAAGGCAGGAAACACCGGGACTAAAGCCAATTCACGAGTTTTCGCCCACCCTCAGTATAATGGGGAAAATGACACTGGTACACCGGGAGGTACATTTATGTGAATACGTGCTTATCGTATTTCTTATACTGTTAGGCTGCATTTAGTACTGTACTTGCTATTTGTATACCCATAGAGCATTTTCATTTAGTGGGGAGTGTTAGAATGCATGTTGTAGGGAGTGCAAGTTTCGGGGACGAAACTTTTGTAAGGGGAGAATAATGTAAAACCCGTAACTTTTTTTTTTCGTGTTATTTTACATTTAATTTATTTTTATGTGATTTATTGCGTAGGCGTACTTTATTTCGCGCGATTATGTGTTTACGTGTCTATTAGTTTTTATAATATGTTGCGTGTTACATTTTTGGTACATTTCGTTGTGGGGCGTTTCGTACGTGTATCGTATTGGAGGACCTAGTTGTAATTCACTTAGAAGAGTAGTTAATTGGAATTGGAATTAAATAAAATGAATTATATGATTTGGGGTTTAGGATTATAATATAATAATAATAAATAACATATATATATGATGAAGTGGCTGGGATGGCAAATAATCCTCTGTCCCCAATTCCTGTCCCCATCCCTGTCCCAGCCAATCACAATCCACCATGTGTATATATAATTGGAAAAACTATTTATATAGTAAATTTTGATTGGTTGGGACAGGGATGGGGACAGGGATGGGGACAGAGGATTTTCACCCGGCTGGGATCATGGAGCAAATAAAAAGTAAAACGCGTGTGTGGGTGAGGGGTTCTCGGGAACCCCTGCAAGGCAAGAAAAAAAAAAGAAAGAAAATTTAAAATGGCAACGTGGGATTGAGGGCATCATGGGGTCATAGGATTGGCAGCAATCAAGGCAGTATATAAAGGGAGCTGCTCGCAAGTCGCTGGAGGAAAAAAAAGAAAAGAAACAGTGAGCTTTTCTTGTGAGTTTTAGAATTTGTCCTGAATTTCGAGAGATCACCGAGGGATCGTTACTTGTCCGTTTTCAGTGTATAATATACTGATTCGAAGGCGATCGGATAAGCTTCGAGTGAGCGCAGGCGAAACATCATTCCGAGACCTGAGCAGGAAGTTATCGCACCGTGAGCGGGTCTGGGCAGTGCAGATTTCGGGTTTGTGTATTTAATTGCTTCCGATAGAGGTAGGGACCCCTACGTTATTTAATTTACGCATTTATTTCTGCACAGTAAAAGCGAATAAATTATTCAATTTATGAAATAGTTGTACGAATTGTGTTTATTGCTTTCAATTTGTATAAATTGTTTTGATCATGATTTAAATTCATTATAATCTGAATCGTAAATTGATTACGGCGTTCTTGTTATTGCTTTATGTAAATTGTTATAATTATCTGATAATTGTGAATTTTGGATTAATTGGGTTTATATTGAACTTGCATAAATGTTACCGCTTTGGTCGTCATATTTTGGAGTCATTGATTTTAGTTATACGTGGTTTTGGTCGACCGAGTCGTCGCCCCTACTGAGCTCTTGTCTAGGAACGACTAATTAGCAGGATTCGTTTGCTACTGCATTACGATCATCGATTCTGTGACCCGAGAGGTCTTCTGATATACGCGTCTCTGAACCCTCACCCGATGAGGTTATCATTGGGACGGTAATGGCTTTGTTGAGTCCACTGTGGTGGGTAATGACACAATAAAAAAAGAATGGATCCTTAAACCCTGGGCCCGTCGTTTGGGGGACCGTACCAAACCCGCGCCTGCATTTTCTGAGTCGTCCTAGCTCGGATAATAGCTAGGGCCATTACCGTTATTGTTGATTGGGAGTGATTAGATGAGTCAGCTCATGTGGCGGGATTGTGTGTCATAGCGGTAGTGATGCTCTTAGTGTTTAAACGGTGTTGTAATCGAGTGTAGTGTATGAGCAATGCGTGGTGCTTGTTGTGCACTCGGTTATGTAAGCGTTTAGATGCAACGAATATGGCTACTTAGCTTATTTGTTTTTTTATACTTGTTTGTTCTTCTTGTTGGTCCCTACTGAGCACCGAAGCTCAGTCCATCCTCTTTTACTGTGCAGATGATTTAGGTGATGAGCAACACTACGAAGATGTTGGCATCTGTGATGGGGATTATGAAGAGTGATTCGTAACCGGTTTAAATTTAAGAATTTAGTTTATTTTTTTATTAGTATCGTTGAACAATTTCATTTGTAATAATTAGTTTCCGCTGTTGAACTCTTGTTTCAATTATTTCATAATTGAATTTCTTTTAGTAACTCTGTTTGTCGGCTTTGGTGTTTCACTAACCAATGAGACACTGCCATGTCATCGACCCTGGTTACGGGGTGTGACAGAAGTGGTATCAGAGTAGGTCGAGCCTTAGGGATAAAATTTTGAATGAACTTAGGATAATAAGATAACGTAATGTGAGGTGTGTGATAGGTAGAGACCATGGTTTAGGATGTACTTTTGTTTACTTATCGCTTTATATTATTATCGTTCGTGCTAATTCATATTATTCTTATGTTTTATATTGTACCCTATCATACTTGTCTTTATTTATATGTATAACTTAATTTTATTGCCTTATCGTTTTATATGTTATCGATTGCATATATTATGTGTTATACCTAAGTATTATATCATGCCTACTTGCGATTATCTTATATGTTAAATGTGTTATCTGTTTAACGTTTATCTTTTCTATAATATAATTGTTGGGGTAAGATGGACCGAAACAACGAGCAAGGCGACGACTTCGATAGACCGATAGCTACTTTGATGACCCCAAATATGTGATTGTTACTACACGATTTTTTTAAGAACTTTAATAAAATCACGATTATTCTCCATTTGAAACAATTGAAAAATAAGAGCCAATGACCCAAATACACGATTTTTTCTGGAGTCCGACAACCCTAAATCTGTGATGGTAAGTACACAATTTTATTAAAACTTGACTAAAATAGAGATTAATCATTTGTCGCATCAATAAAAAAAATGTGCTCGACGACCATAAATTAGTGATGGTAAGTACACAATTTCGAAGAACTTTACTAAAATAAAGATTAATGACCGTTCGCAACAATTAAAAAATATAAACCCGACGGCCCTAAATCTTTGATGGTTAGTACACGATCTTTAAAAAACTTGACCAAAATAAAGATTAATAATCTGTCTCAACAATTAAAAAACTTGACAAAAAATCTAGATTATTAACTGGCTGCAACAGTTACAAAATTCAAGTCCGACGACCGTAAATCTGTGATGGTTGGTACACCATTTTATTGGAACTTGACTAAAATCGAGATTAATCCCCGTTCGGAACAATTAAAAAATACGAACCCAACGGCCTCAAATCAGTGATACCGATTTGATCAAAACTTGACTAAAATAGAGATTGATCATTTGTCGCGACAATAAAAAAAAACTGAGCTCGAAGCCCTAAATTATTGATGGTTAGCACAACATTTCGAAGAACTTTACTGAAATCGAGATTAATGACTATTCGCAACAGTTGAAAAATACGAGCCTGATGATCCCAAATCTTTGATCGTTATTAAATGATTTTGTAAGAACTTTACTCAAATCGACATTATTCACCGTTTGAAACAATTGAAAAATAAGAGCCCGATGACACCAAATCAGTGATGGTTAGTACACGATTTTATACAAACTTGACTATATAAGAGATGAATCATCTGTTGCAACAATTTAAAATGCTTAGTTCACCGACCCTAAATTAGTGATGGTTAGTACACCATTTTGTAAGAACATTACTAAAATCGAGATTAACGACCGTTCATAATAGTTGAAAAATACGAGCCCGATGGCCCCAAACCTGTGATGGTTACTACACGATTTTGTGAGAGTTTTACTCAAATCGAGATTAATCACCGTTCGAAACAATTGAAAAATAAGAACCCAATGACCACAAATCTGTGATAATTAGTATACGATTTTGTGTGATGATGACAAATATCCAGATTATTCATTGGTTGCAATAGTTGCAAAATCCAAGTCCGATCGAACCTAAATATGTGATGGTTAGTATACCATTTTATAGGAACTTGAATGAAATCTAGATTAATCCCTGATCATAACAATTAAAGAATACGAACTCGACGGCCCCAAATCTGTGATGGTTAGTATAGATTCTTTCAAAACTTAATTAGTGATGGTTAGTACACCATTAATTAAAGAATAGAAATTAATCATCAATCGCAACATATAAAAAAGCTGAGCTTGACGACCCTAAATTAGTGATGGTTAATACACCATTTTGTAAAAACTTTACTAAAAGGGAGATTAATTATCGTTCGCAACAGTTGAAAAATACGAGCCCGATGAACCCAAATTTGTGATGGTTACTACACGATTTTGTAAGAACTTTATACAAATAGAGATTATTCACCGTTCGAAACAATTGAAAAATAAGAGTCCGATGACCCCAACTCTGTGATAGTTAGTACACGATTTTTTCAGAACTTGTCAAAATTCCAGGTATTAACTGGTTGCAATAGTTGCAAAATTCAAGTTCGACGACCCTAAATCTGTGGTGGTTAGTACACGATCTTTTCAAAACTTTACTAAAATAGAGATTAATCATCTGTCTCAATAATTAAAAAAGCTGAGTTCGACTGACCCTAAATTAGTGATGGTTTGTACACAATTTTGTAAGAACTTTATTAAAATTGAGATTAATGACCGTTCGCAACAGTTGAAAAATACTATCCCGATGACCCCAAATCTGTGATGGTTACTACACGATTTTGTAAGAACTTTACTCAAATCGAGATTATTCACCGTTCGAAACAATTGAAAAATAAGAGCCCGATTTTGTCTGAAGTTGACAAAAATTAAGATTATTCACTTGCTGCAAAGTTGCAAAATTCAAGTCCGATGATCGTAAATCTGTGATGGTTAGTACACCATTTTATAGGAACTTGACTAAAATCAAGATTAATCCCCGTTCGCAACAATTAAAAAATACGAGCCCGACGACCCCAAATCAGTGATGGTTAGTACATGATTTAATCAAAACTTGACTAAAAAAGAGATTAATCATATGTCGCAACAATTTAAAAAGATGAGCTCGATGACCCTAAATTAGTGATGGTTAGTACACCATTTTGTAAGAATATTACTAAAATCGAGATTAATGACCGTTCGTAATAGTTGAAAAATAAGACCCCGATGACCCCAAATCTGTTATGGTTAGTACACAATTTTGTCTGAAGTTGACAAAAATTCAGATTATTCACTGGTTGCAATAGTTGAAAAATCCAAGTCCGACGACCCTAAATATGTGATGTATACCATTTTATAGGAACTTGACTGAAATCTAGATTAATCCTTGATCACAACAATTAAAAAATACGAGCCCGACGACCCCAAATCAGTGATGGTTAGTACACGATTCTTTCAAAAATTGACTAAAATAGAAATTAATCATCAATCGCAACATCTAAAAAAGCTGAGCTCGATGACCCTAAATTAGTGATGGTTAGTAGGGGTGAGCACCGAATTCCAAATTACCGAATTCGAATTTACCGAATTCGAATTCGAATTTCACATGGACTACCGACCTTTTTCGAACTGAATTCCGATTTACCAAATTCGATTTACCGAATTCGCGAATTCGGAATTCGGTAAATTTACCGAATTACCGAATTCGGCTTTCTGTTCTAGGGATTTTGGATTTTGGGGATTTTGGGATTTTGGATTTTGGGGAAAATTAAAATAGAGGGAGAAGAGAAGAAGAGAGAAGGAGAAGAGGAGAAGAGGAGAAGAGAAGAAAAGAATGGAGAACGATGGAGGGTGGTGACGGGAGGAAGAAGAAGACGAAGAAGAAAGTGGAGGAGTTTGGGGCTGCCGGGCTGGAGTCAATGAAGAAGAGGAAGAAAAAGGGGAGTAATCTAGTGTGGGTGACATTTTTTGTTAGAAGTAGGGATTTAGAAGAGTATTTATAGTGTATTTATTTTAGTATTATTTATTAAAATATTTTTTTGAATTCGAATTCGGTAATACCGAATTCACCAAAACCATATACCGAATTCGTATTGAATTGAAAACTTGAATCGGTATGATCCGAATTACCGAATTGGTCCGAATTACCGAATTCGATTTACCGAATTCAAATCGAATTCGGTCGGTAAATCGGTTTTTACCAAATTTGCTCACCCCTAATGGTTAGTACACCATTTTTTAAAAACTTTACTAAATTGGAGATTAATGATCGTTCGCAATATTTGCAAAATACGAGCCTGATGATCCCAAATCTTTGATGGTTACTACACGATTTTGTAAGTACTTTACTAAAATCGCGATTATTCACTATTCGAAAAATTGATAAATACAATGCCAATGACCCAAAATATGTGATGGTTCGTACACGATTTTGTCGGAAGTTGATAAAAATCCACACTATTCACTGATTGCAACAGGTGCAAAATCCAAATCCGACGACCCTAAATATGTGATGGTAAGTACACAATTTTGTAGGAATTTGACTAAATTATAGATTAATCATCTGTCGCAACAGTAAAAAAAACTAAGCTCGACGACCCTATATTAGTGATGGTTAGTTCACCATTTCGAAGAACTTTACTAAAATCGAGATTAATGACGGTTCACAACAATTAAAAAATATGAGCCCGACGGCTCCAAATCTTTGAGGGTTACGACATGATCTTTTCAACACTTGACTAAAATAGACATTAATCATCTATCACAACAATTAAAAAGCTCGACAACCCTAAATTAGTGACGGTTAGTACACCATTTTGCAAAAACTTTACTAAAATGGAGATTAATAATCATTCGCAACAATAAAAAATTACGATCCCGACGGCACCGAATCTGTGATGGTTGGTACACGATTTTAAGAAAACTTGATTAAATAATAGATTAATAATTTGACAAAACAATTAAAAAAAATGAGCTCGACGGTCCTAAATTAGTGATGGTTAGTACACTATTTTGTAAGAACTTTACTAAAATCAAGTTTACTGACCGTTCGCTGCCGTTTTAAAATACGAGCGCAATGGCCTTAAATATGTGATGGTTACTACATGATTTTGTAGAAATTTACTAAAATCGAGAGTATTCATTGTTCGCAAAAATTGAAAAATAAGAGCACATTGACCACAAATCTATGATGGTTAGTACACGATTTTGTCTAAAGTTGACAAAAAATCAGATAACTCACTGGTTGCAACAGTTGCAAAATCCAAATCCCACGACCCTAAATCTGTGATGGTTAGTACACAATTTTATAAGAACTTGACTAAAATCGAGATTAATCACCGTTCGCAACAATAAAAAAATGAGCCCGACGGCCCCAAATCTGTGATAGTTAGTACACGATTTTTTAAAAACTTGACTAAAATAGAGATTAATCATATGTCGCAACAATTAGTTATGGTTACTGCACCATTTTATAGGAACTTTACTAAAATCGAGATTAATGATCGTTCGCAACAGTTGAAAAATACGAGCCCGATGGCCCCCAAATCTTTGATGGTTACTACACGATTTTGTAAAAACTTTACTAAAATCGAGATTATTTACCGTTCAAAACAATTGAAAAGTAAGAGCCCGATGACCCCAAATCTGTGATGGTTAGTTCACAATTTTGTCTTAAGTTGACAAAAATCTAGATTATTCATTAGTTGCTACAATTGCAAAATCCAATTCTGACGGCTCCAAATATGTGCTGGTTAGTACACAATTTTATAGGAACTTGCCTAAAATCGAGATTAATCCCCGTTCGTAACAATTAAAAAATACGAGCCTGACGGCCCCAAATATGTGATGGTTAGTACACCATTTTTTCAAAACTTGACTAAAATAGAGATTAATATTCTTTCGCAACAATTTAAAAATACAAACCCGACGACCCTAAATCTGTGATAGTAAGTACACATTTTTTTTCAAAACTTGACTAAAATAGAAATTAATCATCTATCGCAACAATTAAAAAAGATGAGCTCGACGACCCAAATTAGTGATGGTTAGTACACCATTTTATAAAAACTCTACTAAAATCGACATTATTGAACGTTCAAAGAGTTGAAAAATACGAGCCCGATGGCCCCAAATCTGTGATGGTTACTACACGATTTTGTATGAACTTTACTAAAATCGAGATAATTCACCGTTCGAAACAATTGAAAAATAAGAGCCGAATGACCCTAAATCATTGCTGGTTAGTACAATATTTTGTCTGAAGTTGACAAAAATCAAGATTATTCACTGGTTGCAACATTTGCAAAATCCAAGTTCGATGACCCTAAATCTTTGATGGTTAGTAAACATTTCTTTAGGAACTTGACTATTTTTCGCAACAAGAAAAAAACTTAGCTCGAAGACCATAAATTAGTGGTGGTTAGAACACCGTTTCTTAAGAACTTTACTAAAATTGAGATTAATGACCGTTCGCAACAGTTAAAAAATACTAGCCTGATGGCCCCAAATATGTGATGGTGACTACACGATTTTGTAGGAACTTTACTAAAATCGAGATTATTCACCGTTCGAAAAAAATTGAAAAATAAGAGCTCGATGACCACATTAAATCTGTGATGGTTAGTACACGATTTTGTCTAAACATGAAAAAAAATCAGATTATTCACTGGTTGCAACAAGTGCAAAATCCAAGTCCGACGATCCTAAATCTATACGTGATGGTTAGTACACAATTTTATAGGAACTTGACTAAAATTGAGATTAATCCGCCGTTTGCAACATTTAAAAAATACGAGCCCGATGGCCCCCAAATCTGTGATGGTTAGTACACGATTTTTTTAAAAACTTGACTAAAATAGAGATTAATCATTTGTCACAACAATTAAAAAATCTGAGCTTGATGACCCGAAATTAGTGATGGTTAGTACACCATTTTGAAAGAACTTTACTAAAATCTAGATTAATGACCTTTCGCAACCGTTGAAAATTATGTGCCCTGACGGCCCCAAATCTGTGATAGTTACTACACGATTTTGTATGAACTTTATTAAAATCGAGATTATTCATCGTTCGAAACAATTGCAAAATAAGAGCTCGATGACCCTAAATATGTGATGGTTAGTACACGATTTTGTTTGAAGTTGACAAAATTCAGATTATTCACTGGTTGCAACAAATACAAAATCCAAATTCGACGACACTAAATACTGTGATGGTTAATATACAATTTTATAGGAACTTGACTAAAATTGAGATTAATCCCTCGTTCGCAACAAATTAAAAATACAAGCTAGACGACCCCAAATCTGTGATGGTTAGTACACGATTTTTAAAAAACTGGACTAAAATAGAAATTAATCATCTGTCGCAACAATTAAAAAATGTGAGCTCGACGACCCTAAATTAGTGATGGTTAGTACACCATTTTGAAAAACTTTACTAAAATCGAGATTAATGACCGTTCGCAACACATAAAAAATACGAGCCCGACGGCCCCAAATATGTAATGGTTAGTACACAATTTTTTCATAATTTGACTAAAATAAAGATTAATCACCTGTCACAACAATTAAAAAAGATGAGTTCGACGACCCGAAATTAATGATGGTTAGTACACCATTTTGTAAAAAGCTTTACTAAAATCAAGATTAATGACCGTTCGCAACAGTTTAAAAATACGAGCCTGGTGACCCCAAATCTGTGATGGTTACTACATGGTTTTGTAAGAACTTTATTAAAATTGAGATTATTCACCGTTCGAAACAATTAAAAAAATAAGAGCCTGATAACCCCAAATCCGTGGTACACGATTTTGTCTGAAGTTGACAAAAATTCAAGATTATTCATTGGTTGCAACAATTGCAAAATCCAAGTCCGACGCCCTAAATCTGTGATGATTAGTTCACCAATTTTATAGGAATTTGACTAAAAATGAGATTAATCCCCGTTCGTAACAATTAAAAAATACGAGCTCAACGGTCCCAAATATGTGATGGTTAGTACACAATTTTTTAAAAAACTTGACTAAAATAGAGATTAATCACCTGTCTCAACAAGTAAAAAAGCTGAGCTCGACAAACCTAAATTGGTGATGGTTAGTACACCATTTCATAAGAACTTTACTAAAATCAAGATTGATGACCGTACGCAACAGTTGAAAAATACGTGCCTGATGACCCTCAAATATGTGATGGTTACTACACGATTTTGTAAGAACTTCACTAAAATCGAGATTATTCACCATTCGAAACAATTGAAAAATAAGAGCCCGATGACCCCAAATCTATGATGGTTAGTACACGATTTTGTCTTAAGTTGACAAAAATCCGGATTCTTCACTGGTTGCAACAGTCCGACAACTCTAAATCTGTGATGGTTAATACACCATTTTATAGGAACTTGACTAAAATCGAGATTAATCCTCGTTCGCAACAATTAAAAAATACGAGTCCGAGCACCCCCCAAATATGTGACGGTTAGTACACCATTTTTTTCAAAAATTAAAAAAATAGAGAGTAATCAACTGTTGCAACAGTTAAATAATCTGAGCTCGACAAACCTAAATTTGTAAGAACATTACTAAAATCGAGATTATTCACCATTCGAAATAGTTGAAAATTACGAGCCCGATGGCCCCAAATCTGTGATGGTTACAACACGATTTTGTGAGAACTTTACTAAAATTGAGATTATTCCACGTTCGAAACAATTGAAAAATAAGAGCATGATGACCCAAAATCTATGATGGTTACTACACGATTTTGTCTAAATTTGATAAAAATTCAGATTATTCACTGGTTGCAACAGTTACAAAATTCAAGTCCGACGAGCCTAAATTTGTGATGGTTAGTACACCATTTTATAAGAACTTTATTAAAATCGAGATTAATCCTCGTTCGCAACAATTAAAAAAATACGTGCATGACAGCCCCAAATCTATGATGTTTAATACACGGTTTTTTAAAACCCTGACTAATATGGAGATTAATCATCTGTCGCAACAATTAATAAAACTGAGCTCGACGACCCTAAATTAGTGTTGGGTAGTACATCATTTTGTAAGGAATTTATTAAAATCGAGTTTAATTAGTGTTCGCAATCGTTGAAAAATATGAGTCTGATGGTCCCAAATCTGTGATAGTTACTACACGATTTTTTAATAACTTTAATAAAATTGAGAATATTCACCGTTCGCAACAATTGAAAAATAAGAGTCCGTTGACCCCAGATCTGGGATGGTTAGTACACGATTTAGTCTGAAGTTGACAAAAATCCAGATTATTCACTGGTTGCAAAAATTGAAAAATTCATGCCCGGTGAATCAAAACTTGTGATGGTTAGTACACCATTTTATAGGAACATGACTAAAATCCCGATTAATCACTGTTCGCAACAATTAAAAAATATATGCTCGATGACAGCCCCAAATTTGTGATGGTTAGTACACGATTTTGTCTGAAGTTGAAAAAAACACCCAGATTATTCACTAGTTGCAACAGTTGAAAAATCCAAGTTCGCCGACTCTAAATCTATGATGGTTAGTCCACCATTTTATAGAAACTTGACTAAAATCAAGATAAATCCCCTTCACAACAATTTAAAATACGAGCCCGACGGCCCCAAATTTATGATGGCTAGTACACGATTTTTTTAAAACTTCACTAAAATAAAAATTAATCATATGTCAGATCAATTAAAAAAGTTGTGCTTGACGACTTAAAATTAGTGATGGTTAGTACACCATTTCGAAGGACTTTACTAAAATCGAGATTAATAACCGTTCGCAACAATTAAAGAATACGAGTCGACGGCCCCAAATCTGTGATGGTTAGTACACGAGTTTTTCAAAACTTGACTAAAATAAGGATTAATCATAAAAATGTTGATTTTAGTCAAGTTCTGACAATATCGTGTACTAATCATCACGGATTCGCACCCGTCATGCTTGAACTTTTCAACTTTGGTAACCTATAAAAATGTTTGATTTTAGTCATGTTCTGAAAAAAATCGTATACTAAACATCACCGATTTGGGGTTGTCAGACTCAGATTCTTTGATGTTGTGACCAGTGAATAATCTCGATTTTAGTCAAAATTGTGTAATAATCATCACGGATATGGAGTCTTAGAGTTGAAAATTTTCAACTGTTGCGATTTTTGAATAATCGTGATTTTTGTCATATTCTCATAATATCGTGTAATAACCATAACAGGTTTGGGGTCGTCGGGTTCGAATTTTTCAATTCTTGCAACATGTGAAAACTCTTTATTTTAGTCAAGTTAAGACAAAATTGTATAATAACCATCACGAATTCAGCGACATCGGACTCAAATTTGTAACGGGTGTGAGTGGTGAATAATCTCGATTTTTGTAAGTGTTCTAACAATATCGTGAACTAACCATCACGGATTTAGGGTCGTCGGGCTCCAATTTTTAACATGTTGCGAACGGTGAGTATCTCGATTTTAGTCAAATGCGAGAACTAACCATCACGGTTATAGAACCATCGGTCTCAAAATTTTGAACTCTTGTGATTTTATAGTCAAGTTCATACAATAACATGTACTAACCATCACAGATTTGCAGCCGCCAGGCTCAAACTTTTCAATTCTTGAGATATGTGAAATATTTTGATTTTAGTCATGTTCTAACAAAACCGTGTACTAAACATCACAGATTTTGGGGTGTCGGTCTCGGATCTTTCAACTATTGCGACCGGTGAATAATCTTGATTTTAGTCAAAATCGTGTACTTTCATCACATATTTGGGGTTTTCGGGCTCAGATTTTTTTACTGTTGAGATTTCTGAATAATCATGATTTTTATCATGTTTTGACACAATCGTGTAATAACCATCACAGGTTTATAGTCGTCAGGCTCAAAATTTTTCAACTATTGTGACTGGTGAATAATCTCGATTTTAGTAAAGTTCTAGCAATATCATGTACTAACCATCACAGATTTGGGGTCACCGGGCTCTAATTTTTCAAATTTTGCGTTCGATGAATAATCTTGATTTTAGTCAAAATCGTGTGCTAATCATCATGGATATGGGGCTCGGATTTTTTAATTGTTGTGATTTGTGAATAATCATGATTTTTGTTATGTTCTAACTATATCGTGTTCTAAGCATCACATATTTGGAGCCATCAATCTCAGGGGTTTTCAATTGTTGCGACCGGTGAATAATCTTGATTTTAGTTTAGTTCGGACATTATCATGTACGTTACATCACTGATTTGGGGTCGTCATGATCGGACTTTTCAACTATTGTGGCCGGTAAATAATATTTATTTTAGTCAAATTCATAAAATAAAATCGTATACTAACCATCACGGATTTGGGGACGTCGAGCTTGGATTTTTCACTTGTTGCAACTGATGAATAATCCTGATTTTAGTCAAAGTTCTAACAATATCGTGTACTTGCCATCACGGATTTACAACCGTCGGGCTCGGACTTTTCAACTCTTTTGACTTGTGATTTTTTTATTTTAGTCATATTTTGACAAAATTGTGTACTAAACATCATGGATTTGGAGTCGATGGACTTAGATTTTTCAAATGTTGCAACCAGTGAATAATCTCAATTTTAGTCTAATCGTGTAATAACAATCACGGAGATGGAGCCGTCGAACTCGAATTTTTTAACTGTTGCAATCTGTTAATAACCGTGATTTTTTGTCATGTTTTGAAATTATCGTGTACTAACCATCACATATTTGGGGTCATCAGACTCAGGGTTTTCAATTGTAGCGACCGGTTAATAATCTCGATATTAGTTAAGTTTGGACAATATCGTGTACTAACAACCATCACGGATTTGCTGTCATCGTGCTCGTACTTTTCAACTCTTTTAACTAGTGAATAATCTCGATTTCAGCCAAATTCATAAAAAAAATCGTATACTAACCATAATGGATTTTGGGATGTCAGACTCAAATTTTTTAATTGTTACGACCGATGAATAATCTTGATTTTAGTTAATATCTGACAATATCGTGTACTAACCATCGCGGATTTGCAGCCGTTGGGCTCAGACTTTTCGAATATTTTGACCTGTGAATTTGTTATTTTGATTTTAGTCATGTTTTGATGAAATTGTGTACTAAACATCACCGATTTTGGGCTGTTGGGACTCATATTTTTCAATTGTTGTAACCTTGAATAATCTAAATTTTACTCAAAATCATGTAATAACCATCACGGATATGGAGTCGTAGCCCAATTTTTTTAACTATTGCGATATATGAATAATCGTGATTTTTGTCATGTGCTGACAATATCGTGTACGATCATAGCTTTGGGGCCGTCGGGTTCGGATTTTTCAACTGTTATAACTTGTGAAAATGTTAAGACAAAATTGTATACAAACCATCACGGATTTAGGGTCGCCGGGCTAGAATTCTTCAATTGGTGCGACCGGTGAATAATGTTTATTTTTGTAAAGTTTTAACAATATCGTGTACTAACCATGATAGATTTAGGGTATTCAGACTCGAATTTTTTAACCGTTGCGGCCGGTGAATAATCTCAATTTTGTATAGTTTTGACAATATCGTAAACTAACCATCACGGATTTGGGGCAGTCAGACTCGAATTTTTCATCTGTTTTGACCGGTGAATAATCTCAATTTTAGTGAAATTAATAAAATAGTGTGTACTTACCATCACATATTTGGGGACGTCGTTCTCAAATATTTCAACTGTTACGACCGGTAAATAATCTCGATTTTAGTTAAGTTCGAACAATATCGTGTACTAACCATCAAAAAGTTGCAGTCGTCGGGCTCGGACTTTTCAAATCTTGTGACCAGTGAATTATTTTTATTTTTGTCAAGTTCTAACAAAATCCTATACTAAACATCATAAATTTGAGGCTGTCGGGCAAGGATTTTTCAACGGTTATGACCAGTGAATCATCTCAATTTTAGTCAAAATCGTGTAATATATCACGGATATTGAGTCGTCGAGCTTGAATTTTTAACTATTGTGATCTATGAATAATCATAATTTTTGTCATGTTTAGACAATATCGTGTACGTTCCATCATATATTGGGGTCGTCATGCTCGAATTTTTCAACTGTTGCAACCACTGAAAAACTCTCGATTTTAGTCAAGTTCAGATAAAATCGTGGCTTGAGTTTTTCAACTGTTGCGACCGATGAATATTCTTGATTTTAGAAAATTTTCTAACAATATCGTGTACTTATCATCACAGATTTGGTGTCGTCGGGCTCGGATTTTTCAACTAATGCAACCAGTGAATAATCTTGATTTTAATCAAATTCCAAAAAAAAATGTATACCAACTATCACGAATTTAGGGATGTTATGCTCAAAATTTTCAACCGTTGCGACTGATGAATAATCCTGATTTTAGTCAAGTTTTGACAATATCGTGTACTAACCATCTCCAATTTGGGGACGTCCGACTCGAGTTTTTAAACTGTTGGGACCGGTGAATAATCTCAATTTTAATCAAATTCGAACAATATCGTGTAATAACCATCACAGATTTGAAGTCGCCGGGCTTAGACTATCCATCATCGGTGACAACTTGCCTATAATCTTGATTTTAAGCGAGTCCTGACATCACTGTGGGCTAACCATCACGGACATGAAGTCGTTGAGCTTAGATTTTTCTTTTGTTGCATCTGATGACTACTTGCATATAATTGTGATTTTGAGCGAGTCTTTACATCACGTGGGCTAACTATCATGGATTTGGAGTCATCGACCTCATATTTTCTTTTCTGTTTTGACCCGTGCCAACTTACTTAAAACCATGATTTTATTTGAGTCTTGACATCAACGTTGGCTAACCATCATGAACCACTGAAAACTCTCGATTTTAGTCAAGTTCAGATATCGTGTACTTATCATCACAGATTTGGTGTCGTCGGGCTCGGATTTTTCAACTAATGCAACCAGTGAATAATCTTGATTTTAATCAAATTCAAAAAAAAATGTATACCAACTGTCACGAATTTAGGGATGTTATGCTCAAAATTTTCAACCGTTGCGACTGATGAATAATCCTGATTTTAGTCAAGTTTTGACAATATCGTGTACTAAACTATCTCCAATTTGGGAACGTCCGACTCGAGTTTTTAAACTGTTGGGACCGGTGAATAATCTCAATTTTAATCAAATTCGAACAATATCGTGTAATAACCATCACACATTTGAAGTCGCCGGGCTTAGACTAACCATCATCGGTGACAACTTGCCTATAATCTTGATTTTAAGCGAGTCCTGACATCACTGTGGGCTAACCATCACGGACATGAAGTCGTTGAGCTTAGATTTTTCTTTTGTTGCATCTGATGACTACTTGCATATAATTGTGATTTTGAGCGAGTCTTTACATCACGTGGGCTAACTATCATGGATTTGGAGTCATCGACCTCATATTTTCTTTTCTGTTTTGACCCGTGCCAACTTACTTAAAACCATGATTTTATTTGAGTCTTGACATCAACGTTGGCTAACCATCATGAATCTCGAGTCGTCGAACTTAAATTTTTTTTGTTGCCATAAGTGACTAATTGCTTATGATTGTGATATTAAGCATCATCGTAGGTTAACCATCACAGAACTGAAGTCGGCGAGCTTAGAATTTTTTTTCCGTTGCTACCAGTAACTGCTTGCATATAATTGTGATTTTAAGAGTCTTCACATCATGTGGGCTAGGGCTTTGCATGGGCCTGACCCAGTTTTTTCATTTCAGTCATGACATGGCACCCGAAATTGGTGGACAAACATTTTTGTCCAAAACGGAAGTCCCACTTCCGTCACGGGGCCATAACGGAAGTGGGAGTTCCGTCTCGGCTGACGTGGCAGTTTTTCCCACGCGCGTTGCCACGTGTCCGAGCGGAACTCCCACTCAGTTATGGCCCCGGGGACGAAGTGGGACTTCGTCTCGGCCTCTCAATTTACCCTTCTTCTTCCCCCACCGCGATTTGCATATCAAATTCTCCACACAAAAAAAAACTCCTCCCTCACTCCCGCTTTGCCCAGTCTCTCCCTCACTCCCATCGACAGCCGTGCCACTGCCAGCCGTCCCGGATTGTTGCCACCTTCAATCTTCCCCACCACCACTCTCTCTCTCTCCCAAATTTTTTTAAATTTGGAGGTATATTTTTTTTTGTTTTAATTGATTTAATTTTTTTAAATCTATAGTTTTAAAATTCAATTGTCAATTAAAAATGTATTTATTTTTTGTAAAATTGATAGTTATATATTTATGTGAATTTGATATTTTTGTATTGTTGTGAATTTGATAATTATGTATTTTAATTGCAATGTTGTGAATTTGAAATATATTTGTAGTTTAATTGCAATTTTTGTGAATTTGATATCCTTATTTACTTTAATTGCAATTATGTGAATTTGATATTCTTATGTACTTTAATTGCAATTTTGTGAATTTTATCTTTATGTATTTTAATTGCAATTTTGTGAATTTGATATTTATTTATTTTAATTGCAATTTTTTGTGAATTTGATATCCTTATGATTTAAGTGCGAATTGTTATTTTACGCATATGTTATTGATAAAATCCCACTGTTTTTATTATAGATGGCTTTTCCAGCCCACCTTATGCCCGGTCCGTACGATCCCAGTGTGTTGAACAAACACACCTCACATAGATCACTTAGGATTTGGGGCGGGGATGTAGTTCTAGACAGAGGTTTGAAGGTCATTAGCTATGACGGGAGTTTTTTTGAGGCATACCGACGCGAGGGCAACCGGAGAGTGCTAGATCTCATTGACAGTATAGGTTTCGGGGGTTGTTGTCGGATAGGTAAGATAAAGATAGACCACGCACTGATCACCGTATTAGTAGAGCGGTGGCGCCCCGAGACGCACTCCTTCCATCTGCGATGCGGTGAGGTCACCATCACCCTAGAGGACGTAGGATGCCTCCTAAGACTGCCCACCGGGGGCCACGTGGTGTCGTGGAATGAGGACTACAACATGACCAAGCGTCAGTGGATTGAGCGCGTCCACGATATCCTCGGTTTCGCCCCCTCACCGGGTCAATTAAGGGTAACGCCATTGAGCTTGCAGAGGTGTACGCCTACATTTCCGAGCCCCTAGGTGAGGATGCCACGGAACTCGCGGTTGACCAGCGGGCTCGGGCCCTGATTTTCCTCTGCATGGCCGCTTTCCTTTTCCCGGATAAATCCGGGTCGCGAGGGAACATGCGCTATCTCTTGCTCATCAGCGACGGAGATCTCGCCCACGACCAGCATTCCTGGGCCAGCGGCGTCCTGTCCTACCTCTACCGCCAGATGTGCATCTCTGCATAGGCCGTCTCTAAGGGCATGGCTGGCTGTTGCCTTTTGATCCAGGTTTGTGTAATTTTTAATGCCTTTTTATTGTTTCCCTGCATTTTTTAAAATATCTGATGATTAATCCGTGTTTGTTTGTACTAGTTGTGGGCGTGGGAGCGCATATCATTTCTCCGGCCGGCGAACCGGGGAGATATTATGAATGAACCTCCCGCGGACGGCCGAGCGTAACGGGCGCTTTGGAATACGGCCCGGAGTTTCAAGAACACGCCGAAATCTCAGCTGACGGTGTTTCGCGACCAGCTAAACTGATTGACGGACGCTCAGGGGGTAAGGTTTATCGTATTTTTCGTATGTTTTTTTTTTATTTGCGCAATTAATTTATGCTAATGTACAATTTTTTGTGATGAGTTCATGTGAGGCCGTACCGTGCCCAGGTTATTGCCGTGCGGGTCTCTCGCGATGAGGGCTTCTGTCCCACTGCCAGGGGCCCGTACGCCACTCGTGTGTTTCGAGTTGGTTGAGTTTCACATGCTTGGGACCGGGTTGCTAGGCAATTCGGGTTCCAGCGAGTGATACCAGTGGGACTTCGGTGGCGGAGGAGTACGGCAGAGGGCCGGGGCGTCCCACACCAACATTGCGGGACCTAATATGAGCTCGGGAGGACAAGCACAAAGCCTACGTAGCCATGTGGGATGCTCGAGAGGATGCAGCGGCGACGCTGTCCCGGTCCCCGTAATGTGATCTTACCAACCCCGTGAGTACATGGATTGGTACAATCGCATTACCGTGCACCTCCCTACAAACCCACGCAACAGGGGATGCTGGGTCCCACTCCCGATGGGCATTCAACCCATCGCGCCTTCCGAGGACATTATTGTAAGTTTTGTATTTTTTGTTTGTCTACATTGCTTTTCCTTGTTTAAAATATCTCGACACGAGAATTGATGTTGCAGGGCGGATGGCAGCAGACTCATACTCACGGAGCTCGATAAGCGGCTTCCAACTCAATCGGCCATTACTGAGTCCCTAGTCTCCCGGGACTTCAAAGACAATCAAAGAGGCGTTTCGTGGCGGCCGGGAAGTCCCACGACTGCGAGATCGAGAGGCTGCGGATGTGGCGAAGTCGAGCTGCTTTTGGAACCGGTGGCGCAGCCCGAGGAGCTGTTCGGCCCGGTCCCGAAAGGGGAAAGGCGAGGTACGCGGAGGCAGCGAGGATGCCGCGTGGGAGGACTTGGTGGCGAGCGACAACGACAACGCGGCGAGCCACCGGGCCGGTTTGCCAGCCGGCGGCAGATCCAGACACGATCTCCGACACGAACTACGGTTTCCCAGTCAGACCGACGTACCCACCCATTTTCAGTACCAATGTGCATCACCCGGTACTTTTTCAGCGGGTACTCAGACGGGTGGGGATCCTAGTGTCGGGCCCTCTACATCTGCACATCCGAGCTTCTACTCGAGAGGGTCGCCTTCTTACAGCCTGCACATCACTGAGACGCAGCAGTAGACTCCGTTGCCGATGCCGCTAAACCCCGAGGAGCAGATATTTATCGACCACGAAGGCGCGGAGGTCATCACAACCAATTTTGGTAGCGCCGTGCGTGTTAGAGATGGCCGCATTTACTTCCTGCGACCAGCCCCGAGACACACCATTCCATACACACCTTCGGCGTCGTAGATAGGTTTTCATTTACGTTGTTTACGTTTCGTTCATTGTAGTTACGAATAATGTTAATTTTTTTCCGTTGTAAAATATTATTGCGATAATTATGTTGCTTGTTTTTATATTAATATACAATTTATTCATTTTTTTGCTCAATATTTAGTAAGCATTGTGTTTTGGAAATATTGTTTTTGATTCTTGTAATAAAAACACCTCAGGAAAATAACCTTTGAAAACGGACGACCTCAGGAAAAAAAACTAAGTGTTTTTAGGCAAACACACTGTCAGTCCAGAATGGAAGTCCCACTTCTGTCCTGGGGCCATAACGGAAGTGGGAGGTCCGTTCTGGACACGTGGCAACACGCGTGGGAAAAACTCCCACTTCCTTTATGGCCCCAGGACGGAATTGGGACTTCCGTTCTGGACAAAAATGTTTGTCCACCAATTTCGGGTGCCATGTAATGACTGAAATGAAAAAACTGGGCTAGGCCCATGCAAAGCCCTGTGGGCTAACCATCACAGGCCTTGAGTCGTCGAGCTTAAAATTTTCTTATGTTGTTACCGGTGACAACTTGATTATAATTGTGTGATTTTAAGCTAGTCTTGACTTCATTGTGGGCTAATCATCACGGATCTGATGTCTTCGAGCTTAGATTTTTCTTTTGTTGCGATTTTTTTCTTCTGTTGTGACTAATCACACATAATTGTGATTTTAGTCGAGTTCTGCCATCATTGTGAGCTAACACTCCACAAATTTGAGGTCATCGCACTCGAATTTTTCAATTGGTGCGACCGATGACGAATCGCGCATAAGTATATGCAAGTATTCCAAGTAACTCATAGTTTGTACAACACACCATTAGAATAGATGAAGTGTCTAACACTTCATAGTTCAATCTACTCTAGTGCGGAACAAGTGTTTGTTGCACATGTGCGAAAGAAAACTACATCCCACAATGGAGCCGCGAGCCTTAATAGTTTATTTGTGCTCTACTGAATAGTGTATATGTACAAACATACGCCAAGTGTACGACTACATAGTATACTTGGACCATCACATATATTTAATAGTTCCCAATATGACCGCTCAAGAGAAATTTCCAACTACAGTCTATTGTATTCTGAAACTCCTCTAAAGCAACTCAAATATAGTTTCTTGGATGGTGTTTGAAAATTCAGTTTCGTACATAATTGTTTCTACCCTTTTTCATTAGCAATTCAAACTTCTGGGGTGCAAAAACGCATTAGCAGTTATTTACAACTTCCATGTCACTCTGCTGTGTCTTTCCATTATATTCCCCGTTGCATAGACTCCGGAGTATACCTATGTTAAAAGCTTCATCAAAAAGTCAATCTGCGAAGTCACACAAAATCACTAGAAAGTATTCCCAAAGGGGGCAGGGGGAAAAAAAGAAGAGCAGCATTACAAAATTCAGGCAAAAACACCGATTTCGTCCAGAAAGTTATTCTAAATTGAGGTTTTTGTCCTGTATGTAAAATTTTATCTTTTTAGATCTAGTACATTTTTACGACCTGCCGTTATTGTCATTCCGTCCCATTTTCTGTGATTTTTCCGTCAAACCACTCATGTGCCTCACACGCGAGGTATTTGTGTAGGGTATTTCGGACAATTCAACCAATTTTCCATAAGGAAACCCTTGTGTACTCAATTGTTAAATAAAATAAATATGAATACCCAATTTAATTTATCTAAAAAAATAAATCCCTAAACTCTTTATCCCTATTCATCTTTCTTCCTTTACCACTGCCAACCACCACCGCCAACCACCACCACTCTTGTCTTCACCACCAAGATGAACATTTACATAAGATCTCTTTCTACTCATCAAATATATCACTAGAAATTGAAAATATGTTGAATTCAGCTCCTGCGACTAGACTTTCCATTCTCAAAATCCAACAAAAATATTCGTTTATTTTCTCCGCTGAATTATTCCAATTACTAAACTCATAAATTCACGATCACCAAATATATCATATAAATTGAATTAGAAGCTGAATTCATGTTCAAATACAAAATCCAAAAAAAAACATATAAAATAATTATCAAAAAATAAATCAAAAGACTTACATAATAATTAACAGAATCTCTGGTGTCCTTTGATGAAGAATTTCTCGAAATTAGAGCTCTGGATTTATGATAATGATGATAATAATAATAAAAATGATAGAATATGAAAACGTGGAAAAATCAAAACAGCAATATTATTGAGACAGATTTAGAGATCTCAAGACGACGCCGTGTGCGGTAGTAGTTGTGTCCTGCGTCGTCGTTTCCTATGGCCAGAGTAAGCTTTTAGTTTGCTGGTTTTGGTTGTGTCTGGACTAATGAACTTCTTTCATGTTAGTGTTTTTGCGGTGGTAGAGATGGAAATTGAAAATTCTCTCAAAATCATAAAAATCGAAAGATATCAAAATGGGTTTTATATATTTCAGTTGATGAGATTGAGTAATGGTATAATGTTGTTGCTGGGATTTCTTGGAAATTTGGAGTGATGTATTGGTTATGGAGCTCGCCGGAGATGGTTAATTTTGGGGAAGAAGCACCAGAGATGGTGGGGAGCTTACCGGAGGATTTAGTGAAGAAGAAAGAAGATTTTTTGGATAAATTAAATTGGGATATCCATAATTAATTTTTTTAACAATTGAGTACTCAAGTTTTTTTGTTAGAATTGTACTGATATGTCTGAAATACCCCTAAAAATTATCTCACTTGTGAGGCACATGACTGACTTGACGAATTTTTAACAGAAAATGGAACGGAAGGACAATAACGGCAAGTTGTAAGAACATACCGGATCTAAAAAGATAAAATTTTACATACAGGACAAAAATCTCAATTTAGAATAACTTTCTGGACGAAATCGGTGATTTTGCCCAAAATTCAGACTGCATTTTTTCGAATCATAAGTGCAGACCTGAATCACTTTGGAACCCCCATTCAAGCATCCATGCAGCAGGCATATCATTCCATGATTTCAGCACTGCTGTCTCCAAAGTTTGCTTGGCTGCTGTATTATCTTTCAACCATTATCAAACATAACCCAGCTCAACTGTCCAAGGGTTGTAATAACTAATTTAAACTAATAAAATAAAAGAGGCGTCGGGAAAACTTCATACCACTATTGGATAATTGCTCATAAACTATTGTACAATGTGTGCCTTGCTGTCTAAATGTACTTCAAGCCTGACATATATTGTTGTCTGGAAATTAGATACTGAGTCAAGGAGTATATGATCCCCAGAAGCCCTAATATCTTAATCTTGATGATGTCCGTTATTAGTATAGAAGGTACATTAAGGGGTAAAGTGAGAATTGGGCTTGAGCTGGTCTGCTTTGTATAGCTCCAAACAAAGCGATTAAACAGGATATGGCTTGGGAATGTGAGAATGAGGAGGGCCAGATTCTTGACGGCAAAGAACCAATCTGGTCCTCCGATTTCTATGCCCCATCCTGTATTACCATGCCAGATATCTTCCCATATGCTGTAAAGTGCCGTCAAGACTAAGTAAGCCGAGATGACTACTGTAACTGGAAAGTACCTTTGCTTGTCCCCAAACCCAGCAACAAAATCAGAGTCTTGATTAAGAAGTAGCAAGATTGGCGCCAAGAAAAATATTGCACGATTCGAGCCACCCATAAGATTCACATTCAATATCAGGCATATTGCAAAACACATGATGGTGGCAACATTACCAACTGCTGGCATCCAAGCCCCCTCGGCAGCCATTCTCTGAATTGTAAAAGTTGGCACAGCGGAAGCTCTGCGCTGGTGCATGAATCTTAACCTTGGAGGGACAACAGCAGAGCTACTTTGACCAGACAGACTATGCCTAAGTCCACCCCTTCCTGAGACTTTTTCCCGTAGAAGCGAAGCCAACTCAAACTTTATCTCAAGTGCAATAAGCATGAAGATTGCAGCATACAGACCAAGAAGAGACGTCCTTGCTCCCTCAACAGCCAGCAAATGTAGCAAGTTTGCTATCTTCCACGCCCAATACTTCAACTCCATCATATCCAAGAATGCTTTTATTGTTTCTCACCTGACCCTCTAACAGATATGTCGCAGGGAAGAGAGCAACAAGCAGTGCAAATACCCATGGCAGAAGCTTTGTGCTAGAGGCGGATGGGAAATGAGTGAAGACCACGAACACTGAGGTGCAGACCATGGTAACAACAATTAGGAAATGCAGGACTACTGTCTGCAAGAAATACTCTGCAGAAATGTATATTCCAAGAGCAACTCCTATGGCAATGGAGTATAATGTCCTTAACTCAACAATGTATTTGATTGGAATGATGGAGGTAATGGCCGCAAGAGTGAGCAAGATTGCAGCAATAAGCAGCCACGAAGGCCATGTAGGCTTGGGTGCCATGAAGCCATATATGGAGATGTCATCAGAAGACTGTCGAGCAGCCCTGATTACATCAGAGTGATAGGTCCATGAAAGGGGTACCGGTGGTTGCATAAGGATAAACAACACGCCTGTTGCTACAACCAACAGAAAACATCTCTTTGCATACTGCACATTCGAAAAAAACAAGGTGCGCCATATTAGTTTTTTGCACACATATATAACATGACTACTTAAGTATTTGATCAATCCCAGTAATAGCAAGACAATAATTATCACAGCAGTTGCCTTAACCTTGCCAGGAAGCCTTCTGATTTCAAGAAGCAACATTAATGGCAAGAGGATGATTAATCATTACTCAATTCAGGGTAAAACAGGATAAAGCTAAGACATATACTATTGCTTTATGAGATTTACAACTAAAATGTAATAACAAAAATAGAAACTTTTCATACACAATTTGTAACAAAGGAAGCATAATTTTTAGTAAACATAACCATGAAAAATAGAGAAGAAAAACAGTGTACCATCACGTGCGAGAAGTGTAGCACAACTATTGGTAAACATCCAAACCCAGTCAAAAGAATGCAACATCCTAATAGTAACCCATCAGATGGAGATCTACCATTCCACCATTGAAGAGCTTCAAAAATTGTTTCTCGACAAAACCACACTGATAAAGCAACCACACCTGCATGTGCATAACCCTGCCAAGGTTTCATCTTTGAGGTTCTACTTGATTTCTCCCTGAAAATTTAGATGATTAAAGACTTTGCCATGTAATATCATTAGAAAACCAATCGCTACACATATTACAGAAAATAAAAAGTAGCAAAGGTTCAGCATATACTTGTATAGAAGCAGTGGAGGAGAAATCGCCAGCAGAAGAATAGCTGACACCCACATAACAGCCTTTGAGGCCACGAAAAGCATAGCTAGCTTCGAAGAATAGAGGCAAGTTAGTATCCAAACTGTCATTGGCCCGATTCTGTTATCCACAGAAAGTCTCCTCAGAAGAGCCAAACCCAAGAAGGAAGTCATGATAACCATGTAACTCGGATACATCACATCATCCTCCAGCCCATAATAATATACATTAGAATAATTAAAGAAACGGTTTTCAATGTAGCATAGGAGCAACGCATGACCAACTAAACAAGCCTCGGTCAAAAAATGAAGCTTTGGAGGAAGGAGGGCTAAACCAGGGATAACCATTGCTAGAATAACACTCCCAACAATCAACTTACAGAATGATCTTAAAGACATTCCTGCCATCCAAATGTTCAAATCCCAGTAATTATGCATCACGAACCAGGTAACCATCAGACTACCAAGCGCAACAAAGGCAAAGTAAGATGGCAGACTTTTTCTTGTGAAAAAACGAGCCAAATAAAACCCAGCTACTGATGGAAGGGGAATGAACTGCAAAAGCACATCAAGGAAACCTCAGAAGGCACATCACCACATATTATTTAAAAGCAAAAGGAAAAGAAAGTACAACCAGAATTTAGGTGAGCTTCTACAGTCTATAGCAGTATAGCTTGAAAATCATATCAAGACTAAGAAACAAGAATCATGGCAAAAAAAAACATTATTTTCCTCAATAAAGGATAAGCTGTAACGTTTTGAGTTCCGGCCACATGACTTTCATTACCAATTTCTCGTGATGAATAACTTTCTATTACATGGTAAACAATATATTCATGATCAACCTAGAGCTAAGCCTGCCTACTTAAAACAGTAAAGTATGGCTAAGAATAACAAGAAAACATTCTTCAGGAGAATAGCCAAAGGTTTTCACATGCAGAGACAAAGAACAATGGATCAAGGCATCAAGCATAGGGGAAGATCAACAATTTCTTCCTTTTCCGGACACACGTATAAGATTACATACTCTTCAATTATTAATTCTGAATCCTAATCATTCAAATGACTGATTACAGTGCAAAGAGAGGTCCAGAAAAATCTCCTAATTACTTGGGAGTTGGGACTAAGGCTTGGTTGTTGTTGTTGTTGTTGTACAAAACCTATTTTATCTGTTTTGGTGCATACAAAGCATAGGAAGTGAAAGGATTCATGAGTAGATTTAAAGGGGGTTATCTGAACTTTGTAACCGTAAGCCTTTCCTACTGGTTCAGTTTTCTATAAGATAAAACTTAGACTTTAGATTTAATAATTAGTATGGCAGAAATATAACGGGTAATGTTTTCCATATCCAAAAGATGCCAACAGGAACTCCCAAGGGAATCTAGGAAGAACTCCAAGTATCTGCTTCCTCTCCACTTCCGCTTCTTAATCTTATAGCACCAGTCCCAACTAAGCCGCAATTGTTTCACTCAGAACTTGCTTTCTTTTCTTGAGCTAAATTCTATTGATTAAGCATAACTTTTCAACCAAATTAAAAACAAAATAGACCAGGCAACTCTCTTTGTTTCTAAATATATCCTCTTTTTCCCCTGAAACTAGGTTTAGAAAGTATTCGACCTATCGAAAGACTACAGAATAAAAATACTTATGTTGGGCAATAAGCCATCTTCTTTTTTATCGGAAAAAAAAAAGAAAAACAAATTGAGTGCTACTATCTGCGATCGCGAAAGTCGAAAGCCAGGGCCATATCCAGTTATTCCTAGAATCAAAATGAATATTATATAAAAATATATATGAGAAATACCAATTTACTTAATACAATTCGTACTTTTCCTTTTTCAAAAATATTTTTTAGTGATTCCTTCGTTTTAAACTGGATTGATCAAAATGACCAATAGTTAAAGCTATGTTGTTTAAGCTACCATACATTAACTAACATTAACTTCTTTTGGCAAAGAAATATATAATCAAGTACAGTACAATTAAGAATACGTACCAACAAGGGGTATCCAATAACAATTGCCCCGGTAGCACTAACAATGACAGCCAAAGCAGTGAAAACCAGAGAGCTAAAAGCATCAGAAACCACGCCAAGTGCATATGATCCAGCTGCAGCTGCCCCTCCAAGCATAGTAATGGTGACAAGAAGAAAATTGAAAGGAGGTGGAACCTGAATGTAGCGCCCAAAAGAATGGAAAACAACCCTGACTTCTAAGCAAAGGACAACAATAGTCAAAGCAACAGCACCATTCACCAAGCGAATGCTGTGCAGCTGCGCCTCATTCTTTGTGAGCCACCAGAGAGCTCCTCTCGTGGAGGCGTATAGTTGAAACAAGAAGGGAACAAAGAACAGTAGAAATAAATCACAAACGGAAGCAGCAGACGAAAATGCAATCGAGTAATGAGAGGCAATATGGAATAGCAATGGAAAAAACAAGAGATTCAAAGTATGAATACAACTTTCGAGCTGCCCGAGGATTAAACTTTCATCAGGAACCTCCCCTCCAATGTAGCTAACATCTTGTTTCGTTTTGAATGAAGAAACACGGGGAAGGGAGAAGAGCCAATAGAAAAGACAGTTAAACGCCATTAGATAATAGGCAGCGTTGTGCATTCCAATTGCTAAGACCGTTGCCCAAGTGAAAATGGAAGAGGCGATTGAAGGAACGCATCCAAATAAAAGCCTCTCCAAGGACAGTACAATCGCCGGATACTCGATCTGAATCCATTTGAACTGAAGAGAGACCCATACGCCAATTAAGAAATTGGAAATTGCACATAGGAAAGCAGCGAGGAGAGCTAGGGCAACTGAATTGAAAACGACAACTAGAGAGGAGCTGAAGAAGAAGACGATTTGAGCTGCGATTAGTGAAAACCAGACGGCGAAGAAGGAGCCAGGCTTGAAGTTGAGGGAATCGAGGATGTAAGCGATCATAAGACCTAAGGTCAATGTGGCGACCACTGGAGTTCCGCCGAGGTCAAGGAGGAAGGCAGAGCAAGGGACCAGAGCGACTGCGATTCTGGCGTTGTGGAGGAAAGAAGACGGCGAGAAGCGGGAGTTCTTGAGAGATCTAGCTGAGGAGATCCGGCGGCCATCACTGCTGCTGGCGTAGAATGAAGAAGCAGCAGCAGTGGGACTAGGGTTAGGGTTGGCGTCGGGGCCATTGAAGGAAGTGGGGAAGGAAGGAGCACTCATGGAGGTGGAGATGTAGGGGCGAAATGGCCGGGATTGAAGCTCCGGCGACAGCATTTTCGCCGTTGATCTCAGCGGGCACTTTCACAGGATTTAGAGTTTTGGGTTGGATCTTTGACTCGGTGGCTGTCAAAAAGGTAGTGACGTGTTGGAGAGGATGTGAGCCGTCAGATTTTCACTGCAGCATTTGATTGGTTGGTTCTTCTTCATCCCACCTGTGGGTTAACTAACAGGGTGATTTTTAACATTAGTTTGGTTTGTAGTAGTAATTAGTAAGGAGGTAACTAGTATAAGGAGGATCGGAGCAGAGGTTCGTTTTACCAAATTTTACTCATAACACTGGTCAAATAAAATTGTTGAAGCTCAATAATTTGTTTCCTTTTTTAATTTGTGCATGATTTAGATGTCCAAGCTTCTTCTAATTAATCTTGTGAAATGACAGGTTTTAATTTTACCATTCATGCAAATTCGAATGGGTCAAACTTTAAAAAACGGTTCTTTTTTTTTTTTTTAGTCTCCTTTACAACATGCAATTAGAATTTCTAAAAGGGTAATAAAGTGCATTATAACTTTCCTCCACAAGAATGATTCTAATGGTCAAAGAGGCTGCAATCTAGTGGGGCAAGCATCGACTCGTAATCGAGAGATCTCGAGTTCAACATCCTCCCCATACATTGGGGAAGGTTAAAAAGTTTTTCATTCTAGGACTATCTCCTCCTCCTGTGAGGCAGTTCTCTCTTCCCTTCATGGGGCAACCGCCCAACCGGACTTAAAAAAAATAAAAAAGAATGATTCTAATGATTAATCCTTTATTTAGCCCAAAACTTTCCTCCACAAGACATATATTAAAAAAAAATGGTTTAAGTCTAATTAAAAAATATATAAAATAGATGATAAGTGTACACAAATACCCAGTTGCCCTAGATGGGTTGTGTTGTGTTGTGATCGAAGAGCTGAATCAGCGGTCTGGGAGATCCGACGGTTGAGATGAAGGGGATGGTCGTATATAAGTATCGCATATAAGACCCTAAGCCTCTGTTTATCAGTGCTAGCGAGATTGGAATCTCTCTCCTCTCCAATCTCTGAATTCAATTTGAAAGATGGTAACCGATTTTATGATGTTATAACAAATAATTCTTTTGGCATGGATTTAAGTTTACTTTTGTTATGGGTTTATCTGTTCAAATCACTTAAATATGTTTTGATTACTGTTTGAAGGTTCTTCCCAACGATATCGATTTGCTCAACCCTCCGGCAGATCTGGAGAAGAGGAAGCACAAGCTCAAACGTCTCGTGCCTTCCCCCAACTCCTTCTTCATGGTACGTACAATTTTGTAACACATTATGATTTTTGAATTTTTAGTTATTGGATTAATATAAAAATCTAATTGATTATATATAGTTTCTGATGTTTGAATTTTATTGTTATTGTTGTTGTTGTTGCTGTTGTTGTAGGATGTCAAGTGCCAAGGTTGCTTCAACATGTAAGTTCATAAATTTTTAGTTGTATTCAGTGAGCTGTTTTGAGTTGTGCTTCTAATTGATGGTTAATGTACTTTTGCAGAACAACTGTGTTCAGTCACTCTCAAACAGTGGTGGTGTGTGGGAACTGCCAGACCGTGTTGTGCCAGCCTACTGGTGGACGTGCTAGGCTCACTGAGGGATGTTCTTTTAGGAGAAAGGGTGATTGATTAATTTCAAGTTAAATTGCTAAAGTCAAAATTTGCTCTTTAGAGATGTTTTGGAAGTGACAATGAGCAAAATTTGTAGTGATTTTGGCAGTTGTTTTTTGGTTTAATATGTAGTCCTTCAAGAACAAGTTTTTGGAACCATAATTACTTTAATATGCTATGTTATTGGTCACCTGCAGCTTGTTGATTAATACTTTTGGTTGTTTAAAGCTATTGACTGCCTTGTATTTTTGTCCGCTCTAATTCTGATCAAGGCCCTAGCCCTTTACCTTTCCCTTATTTAGTTTAATGTCAAAATGTTCTATATTGTATTTTGATTTATCCTTGGCCTGAATCACAACCGCTGCCATTAATTCCCGCAACATACTGTACTTATAGGCATAACTTCATATAATCTTGTTGGTGCAAGTCTTTCATGTTTCTTACAAAATAAACTAGTGGGGTGGATAATGTAGCTTTACAGTTGTGGTAATAGCAGCTCAACCTTCTACCGACGTTAGTTACTTTCATTAATTGTTTCATGTTTGGTTTCTGAAGTCGTACATGCTCTATACCACTGGTGGGAAATTAGTTAGGTAGTACTTTTTACAATTGGTATGATTTTTGGTATAGATTTTGCCCTGGTGTATGATTTCGTGATTTGTTGGGGACAGAATGACTTTCAAAGTAAAGTTTAGGGTGGGTAATGTCTTCAAGGTTGTGAACTTAAGGACTTTAGTTGTTTTTTGTAATGTTAGTATACAACATACCTGGTTTACTGATGTAAAGATTCTAAATTTGATTTAGAATCCCAGTCCTTAGTTCCTTACAATTATCTTGCTAGCTATCAGTATTTGCTTGTAGCATTCTAGTTTCAGGGATCCGACGTCATAATTTTGATGACCAAATATGGATTTTAGCATGAAATAACCTCTGGAAAGTATCATATGCTTTAGTATTCTTTCATTGGCTTTTTGGCATGAGATTTCACGTTGGGTACTGTCTATTGTTGGAGATCTTTTGAGGTTTTTGGATTAGCAGCTGAGTTTCCAAATTGTATGTTTACTCTAATGCTTTGAGAATTCATAGAGATGTGATATGGTTGAGTAGATTACCTGCAACACAGCTGGATGTTGTTAATTGATTTATGTATGGTTATTGATAATCAATTGAAAAGGTATATGCAGATTATTGCAGCACATATTTGCTACCATTGTAATTTGTATAAGTTGGTTTTCAAAACTTCACGTTGTTAAGGTGTCTAAACTGTTAACAACCAAAAAACAAGCATTTTGCGATGACCTTGTATTATACTCTATCGATGGCCCAGTCCATTGGTGAAGTTGATTTTTGAACCACAGGAACTTGCACTTGTAGGAGGATGTTTCAGAAACAATTGATTATTATGAAATCTATGATAAGATATTTTGTAAACAAAACACAATGCAAATATATGCTAGCTTGAGGCTTTTGGACAACAAAGAAACGTTTGGGTAAACTTTTATTCAAACTTGGTAACTTTCCCTGCTCCATGGAATTCAACCGAAGGCAAGACAGTGCAAGAAATAAATAAAGTAACCATCCATAATTAAATTAATTGAGTCATACAATTTCATTACATTAATTTTTAGGAGTTACGTGAAAGATAATTAACAAATTATACCAAGAGAATTAATATTGGAGTTATATTGAATTGATGTATTGTGGATCCTATGATGGCTATAGGTAAGTTACAAATGTCAAAAGGCCTAATTTTTACTCGGTTTAAGTAAGCGCATCTGAAAAGATTAATGTGAGAACTAAACCCTGACCGCTTATATTCAAACAGTAAAATCAAAGTTGAGTTACAAAGTGTCAAGCTCATCCTTTATCATAGTTCTACTGCAAACCTTTCTCAATGATGTTTTACTAAAAAATTATCATGTGCGAATACACATGAATGATGCTATTTATCTACAAATGAGACGGAGGATGTGATAAAAAAAAAAAGGAACTTAAGATCCCAAGTGGAGAAAATGAAAGATGGATTGTTAATTAAATATGCATAGGGAATTTAAAAATCATGTCACATACAAAAAAAAGGGTTATGTACATCGGTTAAGCTGCAAGTAAACTATGCCTAAAATTGAAGTAGGGATATTGTGTAGGCATGTTTTTTTATACATTTTCGGAAGAACATTTCCCAGTATCCCCTATGCAATCAATCTAAAGAACACCGAGGGAATACAAACAGAATGACCCCTCCGGCAAAACAAACAAACAAAGACGAGATCTTATTATCGGCAATTTCTACTACTACAATTCTCCACAATCATTAAGGAAGCTGCACATCACATGGGGAAGCTGGCGGCCATCATACAATAACTTACCGCTCATACAATGCCCCGTGTCATCAACGCAAAGCCTCTACATTGTAACGGTTAATTGAGACAAAAGAAAAGAAATATATTTACATGCAAGAGAGTACATTCTTTCATACTGCCGGGTCAGGATCCTCTGACTTCACGGGTGCACAAGAAGATGCTGAGTTTCCATTTTGAAGGAATAGACTCTTGGCAACAAGAGAGTCGCTAACCAAGCCAACGTCAACGTCATCAAATTTCAATGCACCTCTAAGCTTCCGTGTACTGGAAAATTCAGTGATTTCAGTTCAAGTATATTGCTAGATCAATTCCTAGGTAAAACATGTCAGCAAAATAATACATACCCATTCAGGTGATTATTGATGACTGTTAAGTCTTTCGAAGGGCTTTGGTATGCACGAGTGCTTTCTCCAACACAGGCATAATAGCTTTTTGAGCTCTGGGAAATCTGAGCATCCATCTGTAAGCATGATCCAAATGCATGTTACAACACATGAGCCAGCAATGAACTGATACCACAAAGTAATTTGATGTAAATAAATTCATTGAGAAATTTACGACTTGTCCCCCATTAACAAGCTTCGAAATCTACAACTCGTACTACTGAGAACATGGAAGTAGGTATGCCTTTTCTAAGGCCAGAACCATATTTTTTGCCAATTTAGTATGGCTGAAAAAGGGTAACAATCAACATGCTATGGGTATAACATCAGTCTTCAAGATCATTTGGTGTCCATAATTATATGCAGAAACCTACCTCGAAGACAAATGAATATTGAAGTTAATATAAAACTATAACCAAGTAGACCTGCAGTATGCCTGTTTTTGCACCGTTTCTAGTAGCATCTTCAGGTGATTATTACAAATGCATTCTTTCTTCCATATCTCATAATTATGCAACTGCAGTTTCACCTTACACGGGTTGGTTCGAATCAGGACATGCATTCATCAACATGACAGAGAATGTACTAATAGACACCAGGGAGAATCGCAAATAGACTCCAAGTCAAAGAATTACGTTATTTAATAATCAATTAACCTCAACAATTAAAAAGGATTAACTTATAGTAAGCCTTAGAAAGAACAATAATATAGAACAGGACAGGAAAGATGTCATCGGGAAAGCAAAAGAAGTACAAGAGCAAACTTAGCAAACTACTTGAGAAGGCAACCAAAATGGCCAGAAGACATGGATCAGGCCTGCAAACGGGTCGGGTTTAGACCCGTATTCGACTTGAATCCGAAAAAACGGTTAGGTCTCGCTAAGAACTCTAGACCCATATGCCCGCATCCGAATCCGAATCCGAATCCGTATAAGAGTAATAAAATGGTTACGGGTATAAAATATTAAAAACGCGAATCCGTTAGACCCGGATCCGTTTATGCATATATTAATTATATATAGTAAATATATATTTTAAATAATTTTTTTTAACCTTTGGATCAATTCACATCTAAGGCTAGATTTTACCCTAATTCAAGCATTATGTGTTTTATTTTGAGGAGGCTTCTGAATATTTATATTGAATGTGATAGATATTCTGGTTATATATTTTTATTTGAATTTTGAACTTTGAAAAGTATTATGATTATAGATTGTATTCTAGTACGTAGAATTATTTGTGGATTGTAATATAATTGGGGTGAAGTAACTTTTAATATGTAAGATTGTTAGATTAAACAAGTATATTTTTAGTTAGCCAAAAATAGAAAAGTAAAAAATGAGGATGTTTGGACTTTTTGAAACGGGTTTTACCGAATCCGTATCCGGATTCAAACGGACGGATCTCGTAACACATATTATGGATCCGTTAGAATCTGGATCTGGTAGGAAAAGTTAAAAACGGATTTGGATGCGGAATAGATAGTTCCGTATCCGTTAGCAGGCCTAGATCAGGTATCAAACAAAGCCAAAACATGTACCTGTATATCAGGAAAACATGCATATGGCAGAAACAAATTACTTTATCTACATTTCTACCATAAACATGCTAATTAGCTTTCTAAAAAAAATCCAAACAAAGTGATTGTAAAATTGGGGGAGGGGATTAAGGACAGGAAAATTGTAGTCGAGGAATATGACACTTGGATCAGTAATGCCAAGAAAATATATCACCTTAGATGATCGTGGTGGAGAAACATATACATTATGAGCTTGAGAGACTTTCTTGGGAGACATATCTGGGAGACTTGGGAAGGGAGATGTCTTTGGAGATGTAAGGCATTGACCTGATAAACATACGAAGGTACGCAAATATTACTGAGATACCTTGCAACTTTCTTCATGTAGAAGAAATGAGGCCCAAACAGAAATGACTATAACGATGACATACCAACATTGTTATTGCTAGCTTCAGCGACCTGGTTATCTTTTTTACCTGTTCCCATAGGAGTGAGCTCAACCAGAAGAGGCTTCACAGCAGGAATAAATACTTCATTGTAAAATGTGACATGATCAGGCACATGTTTCTGTTGCAAAACCATTCCGTGCTTAGTATTCACAAATGAAAATCAGGACAAAATATTGAAAACTGCAACATACCCCACTGCGGTGTGCTGATGCCCAATCAATGTAAACACTACGAAAGACTTGTGGTTTGCAATGAGGTTGATTTCTATAGTTGTACATAATTTCTTTAAAGGTCAGGCTCAATTGAGAAATCTGCCGGTCAAAGCTCAAGCATATTAGAAAAGGAGATTTTTTTCTTTTTTCAGTTTCATCCTTCATTCACCATTGATAATACAACAAACCTTGGCAACTCCATAGAAACAGCATAGAATAACTTGATCAATGTGGCGGTTGAAGAAAAGGGTTGTCTGCTGACTAAGAATCTTCTGGAAAAAACAGTAAACGGTCTCTCTCATCTGCTGAGACAGCTGCAGCCGTTCAACCATGCCATTGATTCTGACAGCAGCCAACTTTACAATCTGAGCATCACAATTGATATAACATTTTAGTATTCAATCAGTTGGCTAGGTCATCAAGCTTAAATTCGAATATACTAACAATCATGCAAGAATAGTTTAAAAAATGCTTATTCTTCTTGCATAAATATACTATAAAGTTGCAAGATTATTATATGCATACAATCTCTTCGCAAACTACATGTCAAATTTGAGAAGAAACAAATAGTAATATCTTTACAGAGCTTCTCTAGATGGTAATACCTTGCCAAAAAATACAGCTATTGCAGTTTCTGCACAGGTTTCTCCTCCACCACCTGGACTGGGCCTTGTTGGACTGCAAAGAATAATAAAAGCATGATCCATGGAGAAACAATGGACTAAAGGCAATTGTCTGGTGATTGAGGGATTATGACAACAGTACCTGGCAAATGCAGATTGCAAAGCAGGTGGAGGAAGTTTAGGTTTCAGATTGTTGAGGGCCAAGAAACGAACTTTTACTGGTGATGTGAAGGAATTCCTCTCTACCAGAACACTCCTATATTCAGTACACAATCTTTTTGGTGACATGATATCCCCATTCTGAACTGGAAGTATTAGTACAATAGGTCAGTCAGAGGACAATCAATATTAAAGGCTGACGAGTAAAAAGCAAGAAATGATTCTGGATTTAGGGCAGAGGCCACTAAAAGTTCAAAATCTACAAGAAAATTACTTTTCCATCCTGAAGAACTAATCCATCAAGTTTTTAAATAACATTCTCCATAGATACACTTGCTATCAAGAGAATTATGTAACTGAAAAGAGGTTCAGCAGATTATTACCAGGGGAAGATTCATGCTTCTGCAGCAATGATGCACAAGACATATTAACGTGCATGGCAATTGCATCCAAAGATGGCATCGGTTCAGCCAACAATCCAAGACGATTTATTTCAACAGAAAGAGCTGGCCTTGCAACAGTGAGAGAGTTGTACATTGAAGAGCCCTTTTCCCACACCATGCTCTCCAACAGTCGTTCTTCAAGAGAATTTAGATGCCGTCTCAATTCCCTAGGAAGGCTTTCTTCATGTCTAACAAAGCTCTCTATCACCTTGCTAAGGTCAAAAGCTGTAATACCAGTTCTCTCTAAGACTGCTGGAAACAACATCGTCACTGTCTTATGCGTGGCAAGAACTAGTTCTGCAGAACAAGCAAGCATGCATCTATGAAACCTCTCATTTGTTAGCAAAGAGGTCAAATTGTTAGCATGCAAAATTTGGGACTCTGCTATGCACATAGCATGGAGAACTCTATAGTACAACTTCAGTGCCTCAAGTCTACGTTGTTCTGCCCACATGTCATCCATCAAGCTTGTAGTTTGCAAGCTTCCAGCCGCACAATACTCCCCTGGGCCACAACTCGGAAATATTGCCTCCAGTATTATCTGAGCTCTCCTTACCACATCAACAGTTACGTCTCTGTCACATGATGAAAGGAATCTCTCCAGCTCTGCTGAAGGTTTTGATGGAAGTGGAGCAATTATTGTTCGAAGCCACTTTGCTGTGGTCATTACGGTGGTAACGGGAGTAGCGGCCATCCTTGAGTTGCCACCACTTGGAACATTATTTGACAGAGAGACACCAGGAGAGTGGTATGGGGAGAGTGGACTTGTTATTGTTTTTGCTGGAGATGTCATCAGATCGAATTTCCTCTAAAGCAAACAGAAAACATAATGTAAGACCTAAAATCTTTATGCAACTGCACAGCTCTCTGCTAACTTTAAAAAACAGGACATTTATCAGGAAACAAACCTTGGTACCAATCATATTCATTGCACCACCAGACAAGCTTCCTATTCCAAGTAAACTATCCTCTTCATTAACAAATATCCTCTCATCCAGTTCTCCTTTCTTTTGTATTACTTCATCATAATCTTTCTCCAGAATTTTTATGCTAGATGACAAGGATGACTCTTCCATCAAGTCTTCAAAATAAACCAGCCCATCTGCATTCAGTCAGTGTGGATATCAGGGATGCTCTTTTAGAAATGCAGCACTCAAATGTTGGGAGCACTGTGATTTACCTGTGTCAATGTACTCCAGGTTTTCTGCTCTGCATTCTGAGGCCGGACGAGATTGTTTGTCCAGTATATCTGTTATTAACTTGTTAGCTTTTTCCACAGTCTTTCTCAAATCATCTTCTGAGGTCTCATATAATTTGCAAAGTGACGCAATTAGGTCCACTTTGTCATTTTGCTTGACTGGAACAGACATTAAACGAGAAAGTCACTGGTTGAATTTTCCAGAAAACTGAAAAGGAAAAGGAACAAAATTGACAGTGGAGAGACACTTGCCAAAGCGCACAGAGTCGTTGATATTGAAATTTCTGAAGCGCATAGGAACATGTATAATCAATATAGCCTGCCACCAGTTCCATCGAGAATTAGTTAGACAGAAAATAAATTTAAATTTCCCACTGCATGCCCTTGAAGAGATCATCAAAGATTTTCCTAAAAGAAGTAAGGGGCAGGGAAATAAGATCAGCAACCTATAAATCCGAAAAGATTGGAAAGCAACTGACCAAAACTGAAACCAGGCTGTTAGTGCTGGTCACTAAGTCCTTAAAGCGACTGAACACATGGACCCGAAGTGCTAGGAATAGCAACCATCCAAAATGATGATAGTCCAATGTGCAACCTGAACTATTGGCAACATCCAAATGCTTCACACCAGCATCACTTGTCAAGAAAAATTCGCCATAGGCACGTTTGTAATACCTTGCATCACATAGAAATTAGAGATATCCATACATTACATGAAACTTTAAACAAATTTGGAAAAGAAAAGATCAAATAATGAAATGCAGTAATATAATGTAAACAAGCACCTTACTCAGAGAATAATTCAACAAACAAACTCAAGGCAAATCCTCATTATTGACAGTGTTTGACAATTACGAAAAAAATCTAGTATCATGCTTTATATTCTAGGAAGGAAGTAGAAATTAAGAAGATTGTTTTTTGTCAGATGCAAGTTCTTTTAGCAATAGTGAAACAAATAATATGCATTCTCTGTTACTTTGTCCCAATCCCCACTTCAATAAATGAAAAAGGAAAAAAAAATAATAATAACAAAGAAGATAATAAGAATAAATTTATAGTATTTTGCTCCTGTAAACGAGGAACACCCCCTCTCTTCTCTTGCAAGTTGCTACCTTTAGAAACATAGGCAGTGACTACAACAATCAGTACGCTCCTCCAGTCTTAGGTTCAATAAATGAAAAAGGAAAAAAATAATAATAACAAAGAAGATAATAAGAATAAATTTATAGTATTTTGCTCCTGTAAACGAGGAACATCCCCCTCTCTTCTCTTGCAAGTTGCTACCTTTAGAAACTTAGGCAGTGACTACAACAATCAGTACGCTCCTCCAGTCTTAGGTTCATTGACAACAGGTGTTATGGCTCATTTCATTGATGAGGAATATGCAGTGCAAGAAGAGATATCTCGCTAGTAGACAAGCACGTCTCCGGAAATGATGGAACATGATGACAGTTTGCACCATGGCAAGCAAATATAAACATTAGAGATTGGGTTGAAATCATCCCGAGATTTGTCTTCTCTCTGATTTTTCATAGGCTAGTCCTCCTGTCCAATCGAAAGGCTAGTGAGTGAAGAAGGGCAATGCCGCTTGTAAAGCTCTTTCGTCGAGTGCACGATCTCGGTTTATGGCCTCTATGCCTTTTTTCTTTCTATATGACATATTTCTAATGACAAACAAAGAGAAAGATTACGCTTTGTAGTCCTTTCTTTTTTCCGGTTATGAGGATCGAATTTCCTGCAATGGACTGATACAGGGTAAGGGCGGGATCAGGATGTAACCTTTATCCAACTGGATTAAGAAAACTATTACTCGCTGGTGGGGACCTCCCAATGGCTGAAAGGGACCATATTTGATCACACTCAGGTAATCAGAGTTCGAATACATTTAGCAGAAGCCTAATGTTCACTGTCGATTGCTGCTTGACCTGGGTTTACTGTGCTTTCCCGTCTGACTTGTACCATGGGATTACGGAGAAGCCCTAATGTTGTAAGGCAAAGGATAGGCACTCGTGGATTTCTTGCCTTACAAGGGAGCCCTGTTCAAGATAAATCTCCATTTGCGACCAACCACGCGGACGAAGGTCGAAGAAGTGATTCAAATCGAGGTCCGAAAGGGATGGGAATAGTGGAACAGATATACCCTGAATGGAAGCAAATCCTCATATTCATCCATGGTATAATGTGTTAAACGAGTTTTAACCAAGCCTACCTTAGCAAAAGGTTGCATTTGGATTGGCTTTTTGATTGAAAATTCCTGTCTCGGGGATTGAAAAAGTGAATTGTTTTGAGAGAAGATGTGGGCCCGAAGTAAAAATTTGTATTGGTTTTAGGAATGAAAGTGGTAAACAAATGCACCCTTCAAGGAAAGGAAAAAAAGCACAGAAGCTAGTCCGAATGATGTTTATGGTAAATAGGGGGAAAAGATTAAACATCCAAAAGCACAATCCTGACTAGTTAGCACGAGAAAATCATTGGAGGGATGGAATAATGACAGTAGATACTTCCACATAAATTATAAACGTTGAAGCTATATTATTAAAAATGAAGCTTAAAACAATGTTTGAAATAGTAAAGAGGCCTCCCAAGTAGCTTGAAAAAAGGTAAAAGTTGATCATTGGGACGAACAAACAACAATGTCAATTAGGACAATAATGAATGGTCATGCCGGTACCAGAAGGTTCTCCAAGTTTAATTAGTCTTTGCACATGTAGCTGAGAAGTAGAGCAGAATACTTACTTGCTCAGAGGGCTTAAGTGTACAAAGTTGGCTTGCAATTCCTTTGCCTGATGGACAGATGGAGAATGTGAATAAAAATTAAAGCAAAAGAACAGAGCCGAAACTCAGAAATGGAAAGCTGGAGTTAAGAAAATAAGTGAAAAGATAAGATATACATATGACTTGGTGCATTTACTGTTAGAGCAGAAGTTTAGTCTATCAATACCTCCAATCTCTTTTCCCAATCCACTCCATAATGTTGACTTAAAATGTGGCCAGCCCTGGCAACGAAACTGCGGAAGCTCCTTGAAAAAATCCAACAAGACTGCAAAACAAAGCAGAAAACAGAATATTATTATCAGGAAAAAATATAAATACAATGAAATAGATGGAAAATAGTCGACTGGAGAACAAACTTGAGCTTTGCCAATCTTAATATCTGGCATAGTGTAAACCCATTTGCTTCAGTCCCTAAATTCGAAGTGTCCGCTTCCTTCACAGTCAGCCTTTTGACAGCGAACAGAATAAACGCAAACCAGTACCTTTCTGCTTCTTCTGGCTGTTCAACAAATCAAAGCTATTGAGCATTAGCGTAAAAAAGGTATTGAATCAAGATATCAATTTCCAAGAGATGCAGCCAAAAGCAGGGGCGTGGATGGCCTTAGGCAATCGAGGTGGTCGCCTACGCCCCATGCAGCGAGAAGGCTTAAATATGTTTATAAGTAATTAAAAAATTTAAAAAAATTAAATATATTTATATGACGATAACATAATTCATTAAGACCCCAATAATTGAGGTATGCGGGAATGGATATGAGACATATCTAACATTTGACAATAAATGCACAAAGTGGGTGCTCCCAGAATACCACCAACACATGTGGATTGGAGACTAACATAACCTTTGACAGTGAATGAACAAAGTGGCTGCTCACAGAATACCAAAAAAAGCCATTAAATTTGTTAAATATGTTTATAAGTAATTAAAAATTAAAAATATGTTTATAAGTAATTAAATTTAAGGAAACTTTCTTTTATCTCTTTAAGATAGATAGAGTAAATTAAAAAGTCATAAAAACAAACAAAAGAAAATATTTCTGAAATATTTATTGTCTCTGCCTAGGCCATTAGGCATGGATTCGATACCCGATGCAGGCGCTTAAAAAATCCCCCTCCCCTATAAAAAAAAAAAAAAAAGAAAATATTTATTGATGGAGGTAATTATTCTACAAAAATAGAAACAAGATAATATAAGAGCTAATGGTGGAAAGGATATAGCATATTTGCTAGATTACAATTTTTAGAATCAGCAAAATAATATTAGGAGATGGGATGAAGGGGATGAAATCAACAACTTGAAATAAAAAAATTGTATAGTCAGTTTGTTCTTCCGGCATGCATGGAAAATTCAGCGATCAGCTAGTTTCATTCTAAATAAATTATTTTGTGGCTTAAAAAGCTAGACGAATAATATAAATAGTTATATGACATTAGGCAACTCCGCCAGTGAGTGTTGAGGACTTTTGTCTTTGACACTTACTGCCGGTCCCAAACCCGGATAAAGGAGGAGGGTTGCGGTAGGTCTCGTGACAACCAGCGTAAAACTCAGTCACATCTCATGACATTAATGCCAAGTTGGATGTATGGAGACAAACCTTAGAATCTAAAGGTTTTATGATTAGTAGAAGTAAAACAGAGTATATGGAGTGTAAGTTTAGCACTAGCGAGCAGCAGAGCAAAGCTGTAGTAACTTTGGGTGACAAAAAATATCTCGGAGAGTGAGTATTTTCGATACCTTAGTTCTATTATTCAAAAGGGACGGAGAGCTTGACGGAGATGTAGCACATCGAGTTAAAAGGCTGGTTGGTTGAAATGGAAGAGTGCGGCGGGTGTTTTGTGTGATCGTAATGTACTGCTGAGATTGAAGGGAAAGTTTCTGCAGAACCGCTGTTAGGCCAGGCATTATTATATGAGTACGAGAATGTGGGGGCAACTAAGAGGTGTCATATTCGAGAAAAATGCATGTAGCGGAGATGCGTATGTTAAGATGGATGTGTGGGCATACGAGAATGGATAGAGTGAGGAATGAGACTATTCGAGAAGAAGGTTGGTGTAGCACCTATTGAAGATAAGAAGAGAGAGAACCGTTTGCGTTGGTTTGGGCACATTAGACGAAGGCCAAGTGATGCTCCGGTTAGGAGAATTGAAGGATTATTTAATGTAGATGGCGTAAGAGGTAGAGGGAGACCGAGGAAGACTTGGATGGAGGTGATAAAAGGGGATATGAATCTGTTAGAACTAGATGAGAGTTGTGTTTGGGATCGAAAGAAATGGAGAGATTGCATCCATGTGGATGACCTTACGTGATTCTTACTTTGGTTCATGTAGGCGACCCAATCTGTTGGGATTAAGGCTTGGTTGTTGTTGTTGTTGTTATATGACATTAGGCCTCCAAACAACAACAAAAAAATTGCTCTAGACACAGCATAAGCAAGCAATTAATTATGATCCACAATGACAACAAGAGAATTGGAAAGTTATATGAACTCACAGTGCCATTTCCAAAGGCGGAAACATTGGCCACTAAAAGATGTTTGCTTTCATGGAACAGCTGCAGTGCTTGCTTAGAACTGTTATCATCCATTGATAATCCCTAAAAAAAATGATCGGATTAATCTAAAACGAAAAGTTATTGCAGCAGAAAATAGGTAAAATAAATAGAAATTAGAGAGACCTGGCAAAAATCAGTGAATAATTGAGCTTCAGGAACTCCATCTTGAGATTGAGATTCGGAATGAGAATTATTGGGAGGAGGGGAGGATTTGTTCCCCGTCTCCATTTCCAAATCAACTTGCAAATTAGATCTAACAATATACTGGACCAAATTAAAGCTGCAGATCAAATATATCGGAACCCTAACTACACAAATTAGTAGTGGGAAACGGCTTCTGAGTGAGAGCTCCAATTCCAATTAAACCCCCAAATCCTTAACCATTAATGTTCCCTAGCTTTTTTCTTTTCTCTCTACCAATAAATAATTTTATGTTTAAAGCAAATCTTATCTCAATCAAGAATAGATCCCTCTTTTCTCTCTCTTCTGTTTTGGAGAATAAAGGAAACCTCCGTCTGGTCGCGCGGGAAAAAACCAACAATACATGTCATCAGATTTACTCTTTGCCAATGCCAACCCCTATCCGAAACGTGCCTAGAATTTTTGTTCTTTTACCGCCAAAATTCTACGTTAACTATTTAACGAGATTCGCTACCCAATTTGGCATTATCTACCGTTACATAACGGAACTCTTTCTTTTTTTACTCTTCTTTAATTCCTGAACCATCGGGATGGGCTGCTGAGCCTGCAGTCATTAGCATATTGTAGGCCCAAATAAATATACTTATCCAAGATATGGCTTATGAGCCCACAGCTTAACTCATTTTTTTTTTTTGCCAAATGGTGTATTTAGTCCCGAAATAATTTACGTTTGGCAAGGTTGGTCCTCAATGAAAGTATGCAGATTTATAAGTCCCCAAACAATTTACGGAAAATTATGTTGGTCCTTCTGTCAGATTTTTTGAATTTTGAATGTCTGTTAACAAAAAATGTCAACAGTACAAGGGTAAAATAGGAATTTCACATATTTTTAGATAAATGATACCTAATTGTAAAAACAACTAAATGTAAATACATAATTATAAAAATAAATAATTACATGTACCTAATTATAATTATAAAAGTAAAAAATAAAAATAAAAAACCCTCATCCCGTCCCAGATTACCCGATTCCTCTACAAAAATAAAAAAACCACCGGCAGATCTATCATGACCTCTTTTAGGGGTAGAAGAAAAAAAAACAGAAGAATTAGAACTCTCAAATTTCCATCTGAATCATACTTTCTTGGTCTCCCTCTTTTTTTTTCACAATATTATTCATCAGATCACCACTCCCACTATTCATAACTCTGCTTACAACAACTATTCCGTCCCCTCCTCCAGCAGCGACAGCGGTGGAGGTGGGTGCCACTACAACCCTTAGACTTTTCTCCATTCTCATGGTCACAACCATGTTCATCACTTTCGGCAACACTCATCCTCCGCCTCCACTTTGGAGAAGAGGGTTCAATTGTAAAGGGGAAAAGGTTTAGACAATCAATTGACACAAAGTAAAATGTGAAGTACTTAGCAAAAAAGAAAAGTAAAATGTGAATTTTCTATTATACCCTCATTCCTCTAACTTACAATCTTGACTAACATTCGAAATTCAAAAAATCTAACGGAAGGACCAACATAGTTTTCCGTAAATTGTTTGGGGACCTATAAATCTGCAAACTTTCATTGAGGACCAACCTTGCCAACCGCAAATTGTTTCGGGACTAAATACACCATTTGAGTTTTTTTGGCTAAATAAAGGGCCAGCTTAACTCATTGAATTTAAGCTTTATTAATAAATATCCTATTTATCTTCGTTTCTGTTGAATTCTAGTCCCAAAGGAGGTTGAAGTTTTAATATAAAAAAGTAATCTCTCTATTTCCCTCTCATTCCATTTCCTCTCCCACTATTTCTCCTAATCCATATGGTCTCTTATTATTTTTATAAGTTATAAAGTGCACTTGATTTAACATGTTGTATCCCAAACCGGCCGACATATTTAATTGCAAATAGTTTTTTTTTTTATAAATAATAATTAACATAACCATTTAAACAAAAATCAAACTCCAACCAATTAAGGAAGCTCTATTGCTATAGATGCTGAGCAAATTATAGTGACATTTGCAAAGAAAACTTAAGGCAATTCTAGTAATTTCTCACAAAATAACTCATCAAAAGGGGGAAGAATTGGTGCTCCATCATCAATAAGCAAAATCATCATCAAATAAAATGTCCAACTTCCGTAGTCCTAAATAACATGAACTAAAATGAATGGTTTAGCCTTTCGTTCCAAGACAAAAATAGTAAGAATTCAAGTAAAAACAAACTTGAATATACTTGGAGAGATAAATAGTGATGTCAGGAAATTGAACACTCAATAGAACGATTTGTAAAAATATAATTATACAAACTCACTGAAAGAATAGATACTTGAATACTGGGGTTATCTGCTATTGTCAAATTCTGCTTTGGAAATAACCACATTCGCATCAACAATTAGAATTTTAGTCCGTCCGATTAATATCAAAGACTTAATACTAATGTTCTCTCTGCATTGCATGCATATGATCCTGTTTTATGTGCTTACATGACCTTCAGTATTGCCTGAGGACATGTGCAGTGCTTAAATTTCATAACAATTTCTGCTGAGTTTCGTATAAATGAATTGTGTGTGAAAAGAAAAAAAGTTTATTGAGTTTAGTTCTGAAATGCGATCCAAATACACCAAAGAAATCAAACACAAACTATACAACAATATATGAGTGATCACACTATTCAACAAATAATCAAAATCTCTCTCAACTTGGGAGACTCCTAATACAACACAACCTTCTACTACTGCAGACTCCCATGGCCGCCGGCCCTCCGGCCACCTCGGCTCCCGCCGTCGCCGCCACCCCATGGAAACACAAAAGCTTTTCCGAACTTCTTGCTAGACCCGTGACTGCTACCGTCGCCCTCTCAATCACGCCGTTGGAACTGTATAAGGGAGAACCAAATCTTGTCATTCCTGCGGATGAACATGATACTCTTATCCGTCCATAGCGATTTGCACTTGTGGAAAAATTCCAGAAACACGCGCCGAACATGGAATCTTTGCAGAAATCTTTCCACAAAGTTGGTTTTAAAGGGAGTTTCTGGATTGGAAGAATGGATTCAAGACATGTTTTGATTCGATTTGATTTAGAAGAGGATTATTGCCGCTTGTGGTGGCAAGGGATATGGAAATTTTGCGGATTGACGATGTGGGAATTCAAATGGACGTATGATTTCAACGTTCATGAGGAACCTCCATCATTCCCATATGGATTGGATTCGAAGGATTGCCGATTCATCTATACAATAAGTCCAAATTGTTCTCTTTAGCGCAAGTGGTAGGGAAACTGCTAGCATTAAATGCTTCGACTGCCGCCGCCTCTCGTCCCAGTATTGCCAAGGTGTGTGTTGAGGTAGATCTTTTAGCTGAGTTTCCCCAAAGGATTCGGATCACACATGAGAAGACGGGGAAGGGATATTGGCAGCCCATTGTATACGACGACTTGTCGGAATATTTCTTGGGATGCATGAGGATCATAGCCATGACCATTGCGGGACTCAAGCGAAGCCACCGCCTAAGCCGACTGCACCTGCCAAGAAGAAGGAAAAAGGCGGTCCCATCTCCTCCATCCAAAACTCTAGCTTCTGGAATACAAGTAGGCCCACCTGTCAAGCATACTTGGATTGCTTCAGACCGCCGCCGGGATCATCATCGATTCCAGCCCCTCCGACAAACATTGTTGATTAGGGAACGGCGACAGTGCCAATTGCAATAACGGAGGACATTCCCCATGATGATCTGTCGCAGGTGCAAGCAGTTGAAGATAACACAAAGGTTGAGATGGGGGACTTCGGGTCCTTAATTACCCGCCCATCTAGCTGAAACTGTACACCAAAACACTGATGATGGCAGCCCCGAGACTGGAAAACGGAGTTTAGATGATTCAAGGCATTATCAAGTTGCTGGGAGTATGGTTGGATCGCCACAGGCCCGAGACTCGATCGTCGAGGACTTCACGGCGAATTTCCGGCGAACAGAACAACCTTCTTCTCCGGCTGAGCTGTCACCCACGAACAACGACATCCGCCCACTGGTGGAGCTTGACGGTGGCGAGGAGACAACACGGGGTCCTATTGTTGAAGCCCCGGTACAGCCGGGTTCTGTGATAAAAGACCCGTTTAAAAAACCTTCTTCTCCAGCTGAGCTGTCACCCACGAACAACGACACCCGCCCACTGGTGGAGTTTGACGGTGGCAAGGAGACCACCCGGGGTCCTGTTGTTGAAGCCCTGGTACAGCCGGGTTCCGTGATAAAAGACCCGGTCCATCCGGGTGTGAGTGAACCAATTCCGATAAGTCAGGATTCAGTTGCTGAAGATCCGATACAACCAGATTCTAATATGGATGAATCAGTCAATCCGGGAGTGAATGAATGAGTGGATTCTGATATGGAATCTGATTATGTGGCATTGGAAACTCCACAATAGCCCACTGACCACGAGACAATATTAGGTGTGGGTGGTTATAATAGTCCGGATGCAGAACGAATTTCTCAACAATTACAAAATTCAGCGCCGGTCCGACCTACAAAATAGGATATGCAACCCCTACTTTTTCTTCTAGCAAACTAAATGCACCAACGACCCCTCTCTTCTCGGATCGTCACAAAATATTTGCGAGTTTTCGTGACTTCAGTAAAAAGAATTAATGTACCAACTTTTAGTGTGCGCGTTGATCCAATTGTTAATGAGCGCGCATATCCAATGGCGCAGGAGGATAGTGTGTCTCTTGAACCCGAAAATATCGATAAGGATGCCCCCGAACACGGGATCTTTTGAAGCATTGGCAGATTTTGAGGATGATTTTATTCCTGTCCGCTCACGCAAGGGTAAAAAAACACGAAGACTCCTACTGAACATCACATGAAGACTCGATATAAACTCTTTAAAAGGCGTTAGTTTTAGTGATAGAAATTTGGAATTTTTAGACTACTGGGAATCTAGTCTGATGTAGTAGTGGATATGTTTCCACCTTATATTCGAGGTAAGGTTATATCCCCTCAATGTATCATTTTTAATTTCAATAAATCCTGTTTTTTGAAGGGAAAAAAATATATATGAGTGACATGCATAATTAGTACTGTCAAAATGGGTATGCCCTGAAGGGATTCATGGGCGGAAACTCGTTCCAAACACCCATGGATCCTCCCCTGAAGGATCCGCTCATACAAAACGAATCGAAAAACAGCGGTAAAAACTTACAATTTTTGGGATTCAGAAACTACTTCTTGAATGGAGGATGACGATTCTTGGAAGCTTTCTTTTCACCAGCGGAATTCCCTTTCGCGAATTTCCCTCTACCCAGTATCCACGCGACGAAACAAGCGGTGATTGCTAGCTCTTCGTCTTTACGAGATTCAGGGAATTAGAGAGAAAAGGGAGAGGTGAGAAATCCGAAATCGATTTCGGGTTACTTGTTTAATTTCGGGTGAATGACTTAGTTACCTAGGGTTTCGGCTAAGAGATGTTATATAGAGTGTGGGAGTTTGTTCCCGGGAACAACTCCCACGTCTACTCAACTTCTCTCGAGTGTGGGAGACTACGACTCCCACGTCCCCTGAGACTTACTGCTGGTAGTGGGAGTCTTTATCGGATAACAACTCCCACTTAATCCCGACTTTTAGTTAAATACCAAAATTGCCCTTATCTACTAATTCGAATAATAAACACTTTATTATTTTCGGGAAAAACAAATGTCGGATACAATGAACCTAGACACATTCTAGATTCATTGAATGCGGACATGAAAGCTTGTTAGCTACGTCTATGCGTGTGACCACAGTAGAGTTCATATCACAGATGGCAATGAAAACACACTTAGTAGTAGTGTGAGTTCATAAGTCACTGGCGGCCCCTAGCGGGGACATTGTGACTACCCAAGGTGAATGAATTTACAACGGAACCTATTGTCAATCCACTATTTAATCCGCTTTGTCTCGCGATATCCTAATTAAGCATAAGGCATGGTGGTCGTCACCACTTATTAAGCTTAATTGTATTTATGCTCGATCTCCGGGTAGATTGTTTCGACAAATAGCATTTGATAACAACTTTATCAAATACATTTGAGCACTGGCCATGCATTTAAAGCAGTCTTTCCCTATCGAGGGGCCCATGGATATCTCTCTCTAATAATAGAGAGGGACAAATTCCTTACTAATGTCTCTCACATTCAAGCTATGATAGGACACTACATCCAGATCATCGGTCGTATTGATTACTCTCATTACAAGTAACGTCCGACTGAGTCAAAAGCGTGGCTCCATTCATACTAGAATCAATGAAGACATAAGGTCTAAGGATTCTAAAATAGTATTGACGAGTAATACTTATGACTTAAGACCATGAAGTATTACTTCTCAAAGCGGATCACGTCGATACAATGTATCCCTATATATATTGCATCTATGATGTGATTTGTATCAATTACACATGATCGGTAAAACAAGATCATCAATCAACAATCATACTAGTTTTATTTCATAGTAAATAAGTATTACATAAAACTAGGGACTTCTAGAATAGTAATTACATAAGCTAATGAGTTTTACTATCAAATCACACATTTGATAATCAAAAGCGTAATTAACTATTCAATTACATGCTCAAAAGGTAATAAAACGCACAACATGTGCTAATGGTCCTAGGGCACTACTAACATGCCCGCCCGCCCTGCCCCGCCCCGTCATGGGCATGTCTTAAATGGGGATGGGCGGGCATGCCCGCTTTTTTCACGGGTTATCAAAAGGGATGCCCGTACCCGCCCGCCGAATGCCCGTGGGCAAATGGGCATGCCCGCAACCCTTATTATTAATTTTGTTTTTTTTAAAAAAAATAGATTAAATCCGAAAAATTCAACAAAATTTATTTATTTCTCATTCACTAGTAGTTTATAGTCCTGTAAATGGTAAATAAATATCCAAAATAGTTCAAGAACAATCAAATACAAGTCCACAATATCCAAAATAGTTATAAAAAACAATCAAAGTCCATAATTTCAAAAAATAATTCAAGATCAACTATCCAAAAATTAACAAACATATTACTTTGAGTCAAAACAACAAAAAATAGATACGTTTTTTTTAATATCCTGTATCTATTGATTTAGATCTTGAACACTATAAGTTTTATTTGAATCCACCTTAGATAATTTTGATTCCTTCTCATCATCTCCACCTATAAAACACACACAACTTGAGAAGTTAAAACTTAAAACATTATAAATGGTAAATGATAAATGATAAATAATAAGTTAGAACATAATTTAGTTACCTTCAGAGATGAAACTGTTAATATTTGGGTAATAGAGGTATAGAACGGCTTCAAGGGGCTTTGCCCAAGATATATAACACGGTTCAACTTTTATATTGGGCTTTTAGGTTTTTTTTTTCTTTTGGCTCTCAAGTCTCAACTGTGAAAATTAATCCATATCCAAAATTTAAAAAAAAAAAAAAAAACAAAGCGGGCATGCCCGGTTGCAACCCGCCCGTACCCGCATTGCCCGTTACCCGAGCGGGTATGCCCATTAATACCCGCATTTAAATGGACATGGAATTCATAGGCCCATACCCGCCCATTAAGCTCACGGGGCGGGCATGCCCGTGGGCATATGCCCATTTTGACAGCTCTATGCATAATAAACAAATATAGATAGGTGACCAGAGTTGTTTTATTGCGTGGATCTCTCCTATCTGCCAGCTTATACATTGTCCCAAATCTCTCTTAATCATACTTATTGACTTATTATTTCCCGTAATTAAGAAGAACGGCAAACTAATTAAAACTCCCCATCTTCAGAATCTTTAGAGTTTGGCCTTCACCGCTGCTTCCTTTGCTTGACTAACTTGGATTTCTGTAAATCCTACCAATTAGCATAAGACAAATGCAGACCTGAGGTAGTTTGGAAGACATGAAGGACTATCACCCTTTAACTTCCTAAATCCTAATAAAGACAAACAGACAAACTTCTAAACGTCCATTATCGACCAATTAACAATATCAAGTCGCTGCTTTTAATAGAATTGCAATCCCATAAAATATGAATATCCGTACCTTTGCAGAGCATATAAGTTGCATGAGTATTCCCCTTTAAACATGCACCAGAATCTAATAAGTCTTCAAAATATGTCAAACTTCACCCAAGAATTCGAAGAAGATGACCACTCTTGTTACCCATTCATCAAATGGCAGCCCTAATCCTTCAGAAAATGGTGGTGAAGGATCCAGCCATAACACTACTTCATCAAAGAAGAAAAAACACCTCCCAGGGAATCCAGGCAAGAAAAAACGTTATACTTTCATAACATCACTCCTAGAAAATGATTTTCTGAGTAAAAAAATTAGGGTGCATATAATTCTATAAGGCATAAAGGGTAGGTAGACACATAATATAACATGACCAATGCATGCCAGATGTGTGAAAATGTCAAACTAATAACAATTCAAGACATCTCTTCATTTTCCCAGGCATGGTCTACCAATGTAATATTTGCATGTAAGAACCATAAAAGGTCTATACTTATCTTTCAATCTACTTACAAATCCTGATGCCGAGGTTGTGGCCCTGTCACCAAGAACTCTTATGGCAACTAATAGGTATATTTGCGAAGTGTGCCACAAAGGATTCCAAAGGGATCAGAATCTTCAACTTCACTGGCGAGGCCATAACCTACCCTGGAAGCTTAAGCAAATACCTACCACACAAGTGAAGAAGAGAGTGTATGTGTGCCCCGAGCCCAGCTATGTGCATCACGATCCCAGTCGGGCGTTAGGTGATCTCACTGGAATAAAGAAGCATTTTTGCAGGAAGCATGGAGAGAAGAAATGTAAATGTGATAAGTGTTCCAAGCGTTATGCCGTGCAGTCTAACTGAAAGGCACACTCCAAGATATGTGGAACAAGTGAATATCGATGCGATTGTGGAACCATTTTCTCAAGGTATGCAGATCTATCAATGTAAGCTCTCCATGGATGATCGCAATAGATGTATATTATTCATCTGTCCACTTTCTCCCATTGTGTAGAAAATATAGTTTCGTCACTCACATAGCCTTCTGTGACGCGCTGATCAAGGATAATAACAAAATGAATAAGGCCTTGCAGGCTGCATCCAGGGGTATGTTACAGAGTCAAGCTCAAGAGTTGTTTCCTCATTCGATGCCCATCCAGGACCACTGCACCAATGCCAATAACATCCTCATTAATCTTTCTATTGTTTCCCAACCTCTTTTGTTCAATGCACATGGCGGCCTCTTGATGCCTAGCAGTGCAGATCCTGTTTTCAACCCTGCAACAGGAACCGTCCATTCAAGCTTGATCAGTTCCATGGGCGCAGTAGCAACCACTAGTTCTCCTCTAGCAATTGGATCGACTTAAAACCTCAGCAACGACCTTGTTACAGAAAGTCACTATAATGGGAGCCAAAATTAGCGACAATTTAATTTTCCCGATACTCCTCAGAGGATTCACGGGCTACTCCAGTAGCATCATGAATTCTATTTCAAACTCGGTTTAAGAGGCCACTTTTGTCCTTTCCACTACTGGGAAAAACTCTTGAGGTCCCTAACGGTTTATATATATAGGAAACATTGAACATTTTCATCTTGAGAAGTCTACAAAAACTGGAAATTATCAGAGATTTAGTTGTAGTGCTACTTCCCAAACTGGTCTCTACGATCTTTCCCTTTTCATGCACTCGTCAAATGGAAATGGAAACTCTGCAAGTAACCTCTTGGAGAGACAACTTTTGATGGGAGGAGGAGAGAAGATGATTGTTGACTTCTTAGGAGTAGATCTTGTTGGTGGACAGTCAAGTGTTTCGAAGAAGAGAAAATTCCCAAGAGATGAGTTGATGGGAGTAGACTAACAATACTCGAAACTACAACAAAACTTGCATCACCTTCACTCTGCAGAATGGTAAACACCTGACTGATAAAGATAAAATCTAATGCACTTATTTCCCTCATACGTACTTAGACCGTCTCCATCTTGAGTTTCTCTGACTTTTTACATGTGACTTGTGAGATAGTAGAAATTGGTAACCATATGGATGTTTCTTGTATGATGCCACTCGACTCCTTCAAGAGACAACTTTCTTTGCCTGCGCTTTGAGTCTATTCTTACGGACTAATTAATTTATAACCATTTCTAATTCCTGAAAATCTTATTTTCTATGTTGGTAATTTAATGTACAATAATTATACTTTCTCCCTTTCAAACTTAAGTATCTAGAAATGAATTTCTTCCTTTGGGTTGTAATATTTACATGAAGAGAGAAACATTCCTATTGTTTAAATTTTTTATGACAGATGCACGTTTGGGGCAGGGTTAGACAAAATACAGGGGCCAAGAAATTGTATTCTTGAAAAGCAAGGAAGAAGAAAATAAAAAATATATTCTAATCAATATACACTACCAATAGTAATTAAGCACATTTAAGCAATTCAGCGCCTAATTTCTTCGCGAAGGATCAAGAAAGAGTTAGTGTACAAAGTCGAAAAGCACCTTTCTGTAGCATTTCTGGTTCCATGCTAGTACCACTATAATCATCACCTTAGAAGAAGTCTTTGTTTGGCTTCCGTGTAAAGATATATCGTTACTCTTCTCTCTTTTTTACACCTTCTTGTTCAGTTCCAAACTCAGCAAACAACATATGGATGTCAGGTCTCATCTCCCAACTGCCACTGTGATCCCAATTGGTGTGCCTCTTTGGTTGAGTTCCACATCTCTCCAACCCACTACCAATTCCAATCTGGCTTTCTATGTCTCCAAATTCTCCTGCATCACTTTTCTCCATATCTGTCTCAAAGCTTGTTTTTGCCATGTCCCAACTCATGGTTCGTCTTATGTATGCTGATGCATTCAATACAGGTAAACGATCATCTCTCACCTGAGCTCGAAAGTTGTTCCTTGATATGGGAATCTTAGAGCAGAAAGTCTCCCTCAAATTGCTAATACAACCAAGATTGTATGGATTCATCTTCCTGTCATACCGATAACGAAAATTTTCGTATGTAGTCTGCATTGTGGAAAAGAATATATCAGGGTTTTGATTAAAAGTAAAAAATTTAAAGAAAAAAAAAACAATTTGAGGGCACCGAGAAGAGAACAAGACCTGGTTAGAGACAACCAAGTAAATATGAAATGTAGTTAGACCTCCAACAAACCAAGAGACCACAAATGTGTATACTATGAGGAATCCCGAAACTGGTGATTCTAGAAGAGCTTCCCAAAGATTGCAGTGTTGAGCTTCCATAATCTTCTTTATGTTTATGCTGGAAAATGCCAATACATATAGGCACAGGAAGGTTGTGGAGGACACAAACATGAAAAAAAACCGATAATTTCTCTGTAAAGACAAGACTTAAACCTGTTAGGCCTACGAATAATAGAAAGATTCTCCAAGTAATATTCAGCAAAAATGACCATTTCTTCTACAAATCACAGTTTATGCTCTTGTAATCCAGTTATAGATACTAATTTAAAGCACAGAAAATGCATGCCTACTTCAGTTTTATCCCAAGATTCCCAACCATTTTTGACAAAATATGATGGAATTTAAATCATTCAAGGATTAGATCTAACATGAAAAGAATCTCACTATTTTTTGGCACAATAACACCAACGTTACAAGAATGAAGCACTCATGTGCAAACTCCTATCTTATTTCATGAGATGTGTAGGGTACACATAAACATGGCTAGAGTACGTGTTCCTAGGTCGCGTAGCGTGAAGCCAAAGATATTCGAAGTACTAAAATGACAAGCCACATAAAAATAAGGCACAGGGAGGATGGATGTGTTGTGATATATAAGTTGATATAGTCTGATATATTAGTGTTATGAAGTGTTATCAACAAAGGACAAGGTAAACCAGAAATGTCTTAGGATAGTTAACCTATAGGAAGGTTTCTAAGGAAAAAAACCTGGAGATTTGAGGCCCACCTTTCCAATGCACTGGCCCACCCATGGACAATGGTGATCGAAGCGCTCTACACAATTGTTACATATTGAGCAGTGAGAGCATCGTGGTGGGCGATATAACATGCATGTTTGACAATATTTGACCTTGACAACGAAACCATTTACTGTAACATTTTTAATGGGAGGTATAGTTGGGGCACCACTTTGGCTTCCTGCCCAATCGGTGGACATACTAGAAGTATCAGCTTCCTCATCAGGTTGTTCTGGAGGATGGGAATTACGAGGAATTATTCCAGGATCCCTTCCAGAAGTAAGTAAGAGTAGAAGAACAACCTGCATGTTTCACATATTTATTTCATTACGAGGAATTACGCGCATGCATACTAGTTTAGATGGATTTCATTCGGAGGAGACTCACACATGCAGTGTAGAACGCACAAATAGAAAGAATTAGTGGTCCTGATTTGGGGAATGCGATAAGAAGGCCGTGAGAAAGGAAAACATAAAAGAGGGTAAGCGGAAGGAGGATTAGAAACAATGTGAGGGATATTGAGGCAGCATCGGGACCGAAAATAACTCTGCCTCCTAGGAAGAATACCTGTAAGCAATGATCCAGAACAACCTGTAAGAAATTCAGAATGAAATGGAAAAAAGAGAGTAAGAGAGGCATACATTATTTCCTTTCCAGACTTGATAAATGCGGAGAGTTGTTGAAGTTGGGTGATTAGAATGAGATTGTGAATGGGGAAGAGTTGTGTGCATCTTCCCCCTCTTAGCACGATTATTACAATGCAACAAAGCCTTCCCCTCTGCATCAACCAATCATTTTAACATTATCATTCCTGTGAATAAACAAAAGTATAATAATAAAAAATTTAAAAAAAAACAGCAACAACATACAAATTAGTTAAGGGGGAAGGCAGATCGAAGGACAACCGTGGGTAGAGGTGGGATGTTAAAAATGATCATTATGTTTCTGAATTTTCCTAATTTGAGAGGTCAGAGAGAAATCCACACAGAGCAATGGCAATTTGGCAATGCATATCATTTTTTGCCCCACACCCAATTTCCCCATTCCTTCCTGTTCATCCATTTCCACCAGAGTTCAATCAAATAACCTCCTCCTGTAAATGCATAGGTTAAGGGGACAAAATGAAAAGAAAACAACCGACTTAATTTAGATGTTAATGTATGTTTTTTTTATTATACAACCTCAATCATTAATTTTAATTTAACACTTGAAAATTACTATTCTCCCATCGAAAATACTTATTATACTAGTATTGAAAATGACTATTTTTCGAATTAGAATAACTGTCATTACCTTTTTTTGAACTTAGTTATCAATTAGATCGAGTTGACCATAAAATCGGGTACTAACTATTACATATTTGGGTCTGTCGACTCAAAATTTTCAATTGTTACCATCAATGAATAATCTCAATTTTGATCAAGTTCTAACAAAATCGTGTATCAACTATCAAATATCTAGGGTCGTCAGGCTCGTTTTTTGTTTCAACCGTTTAGACCGGTGGTTATTTGTGATTTTAGTAATGTTCTGACAAATTTGTGTTCTAACCGTAACAAATTTAGAGTCATCGTGATCGAATTTTTCAACTGTAATCTCGACAAAATCGTGTACTAATCATCACAGATTTGAGGATTTTGGGTTGTTAGTTTTGAATTTTAAACTGTTTTGACCAGTGAGTTATCGTGATTTTAGTCAAGTTTTGACAAAAGTGTGTACTAACTATTACGGATTCGTGTCGTCGGGCTCGGAATTTTGTAACTATTGCGACCGGTGAATATTTTCTATTTTAGTCAAGTTATGACAAAATCATGTACGTTATCATAGATTTGCGGTCGTTGAGCTCGAATTTTTAATATATTTCAACCAGTGAGTAATCGTGATTTTAGCCAAGTTCTAATAAGATGAATAAATCGCCACATTTGTCCCTAACTTATTTTCGCTTAGCCATTTTTATCTTTTTTAGAAATTTTTTTTGTCCTCAATTAATTTACGAGCAGCTATTTTTGTCCTTTTAATAAAAAAAAATTGGCATAATTTTGTTAGCTAAATGACGTGGCCTAACGTATGAAAATCCCCCATCTCTCTTCGAAGGATATAATTGAAAAAAAAAAATCAAACCCATCAAGATTCCCACCAGAACCACCACCGAGTCCCCCCACTCCTCCGAGCAAAAATCCCCATAACAATCTTCAACCTCTCTTTCCGTTATAGTATAAGAAAAGACAGCTGTAGTCACACTTGAAGAAAAGGTGCCCATGACTTTCTGCATTCTTCTCGCACACTTGACATTCTCGGTCAATGTCCAGAAACGTGAGTCTGCCCCGCGTAGGAAATCTACTCAGCACCACCTCCTCCCAGGTTATGAAGGAGTGCTTGCTGAATTCCAAATCGTTCCTGTCCAGTTGACTTTCTGTCCAGGTTCTCTGAAGAAAGTTGACTTTCTTAGCCCTCTTGCTCAGTTAGATTGCAGAAAACCTATGAGATTCATCGTTGTGTCCAGTTTGCCCAAGTTCTTGTTGTAATTGTTTTATTAACACTATAAAATGGAAGTTCCCAATATCCAATTTGATAGCAATGGATTGACGGATGGCGTAGATATTAAGCGGTGGCGACCGAGATACAGGATTGGATCAAACGCCTTGTAGCGGAGGATCTCCGGTTGCAGTAAAGGAACACTTTGGTTGGGAGAAGACAGGGGAATTATCAATTGCCTTAATTTGAACAGATGTTTGATGTTTTTCCCCAAACAAATATAGTATTTCAATATTGAGATTCATTATTTTTCTGAATTAGTGAATAAAAATTTGTAATTTTCGATTTTACCAAAAAGACCACATCATCAGAAAAAAAATTTTGGCCAATTCTCCGGCAATGGAAACGGAGGTTCACTCCAAAGCCCAAAACAGCTCCAAAGGTTATGGCGTTCATCTTTCTTCAATATGGTGTTCATCTGCCCAACATTTCCAATTGGCTCATATGGTGTTCATCTGCCTTCAATATTGGAGATTATGGTGTTCATCTGCCCAACATTTTCAGAAGATGATGGTTTCATCTTTCTTCAATATTGGAGAAGAATAATGTTTGAGTTTCATATTTTTGTTTCCCATTTTATCCCTGGGAGAGAAATTTATTTTGAAAGGTTAGCTACGTCATTTAGTTAACAAAATTATACCAAGTTTTTTGACAGAAGGACAAGAATGGCTGCCCGTAAGTTAATTGAGGACAAAAAAATAATTTAAAAAAAAAAAAGATAAAACTGGCTAAGCGAAAATAAATTAGGGACAAAGGTGACGATTTATTCTAATAAGATCGTGTACTAGCCATTACATATTTTGTCTCGTCAGGCTCAGAATTTTTAACTATTGTGACTTATTAATATTCTCGATTTTAATCAAGTTTTAATAAAATCGTGTACTAACCTCACAGATTTGGTGTCGTTTGGGCTCAAAATTTTAAACTGTTTCGACTAGTGAGTAATCGTGATTTTAGTCAAGTTCTGACAAAATCGTGTACTAACCAATGCAGATTTGGTGTCTCCGGATTTGATTTTTTTAACTGTTGTTACAAGTCAATAATCTAGATTTTAGGTAAGTTCAAACAAAATCGTGTACTACCAGTAAATAATTTAGATTTTAGTTAAGTTCAAATAAAATCGTATACTGTTCATTACAGATTTAGAGACGTGTGATTCAAAGTTTTCAATTGTTACGGTCAATGAATATATATATATATATATATTTAGCGCCCGAAGGCGATTGCCCCTGAAGGGGAAGAGCGGAGAGTACCTTAGATAGGGAAGATTGAAGTATGCCCCATGCTTGGGGAGGGAAGATAAGGCTCATAAGGAGGAGAAATTATTTGCTTCATTATGGAGAGATAGGAATCGAATACGGGACTCCGCTTCAGCTGCTCTGAAAGCTTTCTACCACTGCTACCCGATTCCCATATCAATGAATAATTTAATCTCAATTTTAGTCAAATTCTAACAAACTTGTGTTTTAATCATCACAAACTCGAAATAAGAAGTGATTTTTTTACATTTCCAATCTCGTACAATTAACTAATTTATGCTTTTTGAGTTGCTAATGAGGGGTTCTATAGAATACCTTTTGTAAAATGACAACAACAGGTAACGGCATCTTTTACTTTTCTTCTTTTGGTGTGAGTGTGACCGGCATGAAATGAAAACTGCTTAATTTATGCGCATAGCATTCTTCGATACTAAGAAATCAACCCTAAACCTTTCGTCTTATTATAAGTAATGAAGAAATTTTAAATATCGGAAAAACATATATATTGAATAAAGATTTTAGGTGGTGAACAAAACACAGAGATATAAGTCTTACAAATACTACGGAGAGGTACATACAATATTGTATGCATCAGCTCTCAAAATCATAAGGATCTATAATCCTAACCACACCACAAGACTACTCAAAACCACACTCAAAGCCACACATAATACGTAAACAACTCTCCTATATTTATAGGAGTAAAAACCCTCCTATAGTCTCTAAGATATTTAGAAAATATAAACCGACTACGAAACTAATCAAGCAAACCTAAATTGATTAGAAAACTGTTAAAGCAGTCATATTACAATAAAATTAGTAATTACCAAAACTAAATATTATAATAAATAATAAGGTTGATTTAATAAATCCAACAAGTAAGAAGAAGAAATACCCACCACCTTCTTACTTGAAAAGAAACTATAGCGATGAGGATAATTCCCGATATGAATGCGCCACCCTAGTAGAGCACTAGCTCACTTAGGCTATAAAGAGCGCATCGCCGCCCTCTTCAAAATTTCTCGATCACGGTTAAAATATAAAAAAGATTGTTTCGATATGATACGCGTTAAAAGTAAAAAAAATTGTACAAATTTGTCACATCACTATAAAATGAGGAGAGAGACAATTTTTGACTTTTAATCGTATCCCATATCGTAACAATCTTTTATGATTTTTAACCCGTGATCAGAAAATATGAGAGAGAGCGGCGTGACTCTTTTTACAGCTGCAGTCAACAGCTTCTGAGCTGCCCTTTCAGTCCCATATCGAAATTTTCCATGGCAGCACGAGGATTACCATTATTAATCATTAATAACCCGTTTTTTTTCCTAAGAGTGGGAAGTTCAAATGCATTAACATTACCTGAAAAGAAAACAAAAGTGCATATATTCTGATTAGATTAAGCGAATTGATATAAAATGACCGGTTTACCCAAAACAGATTGGGACCACAAATTATAAGTTGTATTACATACTCTTAAGATTCCTGATACGTTTTTCCTCCTCATATTAAAAGTATTACTCAAAAAGAAAAAGGTAGAATTACCTTCTTTTTCTTTTCCTTTTTGTGCTAGCTAGGAAACTACTGGCCTGCTTTTTGAATTTTAACGCTTTCGGTAAATTGTATTGTCCACCTAGCTTCGTCAAAGTTTAAAGAGAAGCACAAAAGGCGCAGAAGAACATGCAAACCATACGAGTATTAATTATAGTCTTTCTTCTTTAATTTTACCACAAAAAAAAAAAATTATATTACTGTCTTTTTATTTGACTGCTTTATTCGACTGAGAAAATTTTAATACAAGACTGTTCTTGTGAGACTGTCCCCACATGAAAACTTCTTTGCAAGTAGACTCCACTCCAATTCATGTGAGAGGGTCGTGGGGTCAGTTCCACAATACCGGATTCATGCCAAAGTGACCCGTTGGACCGTGTATCTCAGCTGCATCTATATATACCCATATGAATCATTAGCAGGTTTAAGAGTTCTTGTCCAAACGTCCCTGCATCTCCCCCAAAATCACTCAAATATCTACTTTGATTTCAGTATCACCAACCAAATAATTCAATTCACATCATTTTCAAAAAGTTCAACCTTGAATCAGAGAGAGTCAAACATGAAGAACGGGGCAGCCATGTTTGTTAAGCAAATCCTGAGCGTGTTGCGTTCAATGGCTAAATCCAAATCCATGGCCATCAAAAGCAAAACAGATGCAATCAGAGCTCGACTTATAGTCTTCTCATTATTGAGAAGCAAGAAACTTTCACTGAGTGCCGTCTCTGACAAAATTCATGCACTGCTAGGAGGTGGAGGACACCTCCAGGAGTGTAGCACTGATGAGCGGGGCAAGGCTATCGTGCTGTACAATGCTACAACACCAGCTCATCATGATCAGGTTTCTTCCATCTCCCACGGAGACCATCAGTCTAATATGGAATTATTGGGATATCACTACCACAACGAGGATGATGCTGATAAATACCCTGACCTTACTCACTCATTGTTCGACGATGATGAGCTAGACCTTGGGGGTCCAAATGCTTCCGTCATAGACCTGGTAAAAAATTCCAAAGAAGAAGGGGAAAATTTTAGTCTTGAAGATGAGATTGATCACGTAGCTGACTTGTTCATCTTGAAATTCCATAAAAACATGCGAATGCAGAAGTTGGACTCATTCAAGAGGTATCAGGAAATGCTGCAGCGAAGCACCTAATTTAACTCATTTCTTATTAACATTTAATTCTATGATACAACAGTTCTCAACGGAACGGGCAAAACATTCAGAGAATAAAACAACTCCGCCATCACCTCATCTTCTCCGCAAATTTTCTTTTTTCTTTTATTTATTATTATTATTATTATTATTATTATTATTATTAAGATGTATGTTTGTTTCCATCGGAAGCCATTCAGAATACTATCTTCTGTTTCATTCCTAGTACTGTCTTCTGTGTATAAAGCTAAGACTTCTTCTGGTCAAATGAGGATTTTAACAGCAAAGACTGGTGTGGTGGGTGCCATAATCAAAGAGATTTTCCTCTCTTTTTCTAATTTTCCTTTCAACACCTGCAATTCTGAATTTCACCAGAGATTCGCTACAGCGTGTTTTTCATCAGTGTATATTCAGGCAAGGCTGAAACTTTCATCAGTGTATATGGAGCAATATTATTGAAGATGAGAAATCACGAAGCACGTAAAATCGGCGATTTCATCTCTAAAAAATCTCACAAGGCATAAGGCAATTCAGTAGTGTGTTCCCTTTTAAATTGAGCTGAATTACGTGAGAAACAATACGATTTTAGATCTAAATTATGTTTATATTTGCGGATGAATTGCTGATGGCGGTTATGGATAATATAGGTAAAGCATGGGAGGTTTTTTATTTTATTTTTTCGAATGTTGTTATCGGCAAATTGCCAGAGATCGTCTATTTTGACGAAGTAATCGAGTTCGTTTCGAGATAATTGAAGGTTGTTTCCGAGATAATTTGGTTGCTATTTTCCTGTTGAAATCACAGACTAGTTTATGAATCAACATAGAATAGGGATTTCTATTTTCCATCCATTGCTTCCAATTTAGAGTCTGGTCTCTCATTTGTTTCAAACCTGCTTCCCGCGCTGGTGATCTGACTAAGACAACCAGGATAAAAGATCCAGACCTGGCAGAAAAGCGGTGGACAGCATGGACCGTCGGTGGTTCACCGGTTTGGTTTTGGTTTTGGTTTTTTGGGGACAAACTGTTCCGCTCTTCATCTCTAACGTGTACCAAGTAGCCTCTTCACTTAACGATTGTAAATGCATTAGTTCTTTTCCCTCGGTTTTGTTCTGATCTCTTTGACGCCCTCCTGAATGTGTATGGCATAAAGATAGCTTAACTTGTACATTCATTACAAAAATATCTTATTTTTTTTTATGAATAAAAGATTATCTATTAATAATAAAATGGCCGGAGCCATTACAACCGGAAAAGTTCTCAAACTCTTTCTCTAATACAACACAAGAGAAGAGTTGAGGAAGAAGAAAGACAAACAAGATAGGAAAAAAAAATTACACAAAGTAACGGATAAAAACTCACACCAAGAGGTGAGAAACAACTAAAACTACTAATTTAACAAACAAACAAAAGATAGTCTTCTCCGCAACATATTCATCGCCATTTTCGAACCCCAGAGGCAAGCACTTGGTTTCAACCTCTTTCATAGACAGCGATTCAGAAGAACATGGGTTTATCAACGATCTAAAGAATCGCCTAAAAAAGAGGTGGAAACTAAAGAAATGGCCCAAAACAGTACTGGGTATCCATATCTTACCACCAACTAGCCGATCTACTCGCCCCCAAGTCTTGAATCTTGATGAAAAACGCATTAGGGAAGGTCCATCGATGTTTGTGGCCAAAAGTAGGGGTGATGACACAAAAAAGGGTGGAGAATGACTAGATCCAACCAAGAATGGTTGGATCTAGCCATGGAAAGCAAGAAAGGAAGAGACTTCAAGAGGAAGAAAAGGGTAGAAAAAGGGAGAGAGAAGAGACAGTGGAGAAGAAAAATATCTTAATTTTTGTTTACTTAATTTTCTCAACATGTATTTAAAGTTTTATATTTAGGAATGAAGGTAGTATCATATTGTCATATTATTGAATATGTTACTCTAGCTAGATGTAACTACAAAGAAATTCAAGACCACATAATATAATATTTTTTTATTTCGCGGGGACGCTAACTTTATATTTCCCGAAAAAAGCAAAATACTTGTCCAAAATTTGAAATTTCAAAACTAAGGATGTCATGTTCTCTTTATAGCAGTCCGAATCCTATACAGAATAGTTAAGGTCTTTCAACTAAAAGTTGAGAGTTTAAAACTTATATAGTGCAAAAAAAAAAAGCAACAACATATACATATTTGTAAATTTTTTTGTTGAATCGTCAAAATTCTATTAAAATTTCAACCAGACTAGTCAAACCGAGACACATAGGAAAGAAAGATTCCAAACACGAATATCCCAATTAGCCCATGGGTCAAAGAAAAAAAACACCCCTATATTTTGTTCAACACACCCCCCCCCCCCTCACTCATAATTATTTTTTTTTCTCTCTCCTTCCAAAAAATTCTCTCCCCAAAAAATTTTCTCTCCCCTTACATACCGGAAAAAACCTCCACCGTTCACCGGAGCCACAGTCGAAACACCAACCGGAGGTCCCGGTCACCGGTTTCCCAGTAAATTTTTGAACTTATTGGAGTAGATCCACCACAAAATATCAATTTTAAACATTTTGGAGCAAAAAAAAATTCCGACAAGATTCCGGCATAATGGACTCCGAAGATTGCGGTTATTTAGAAGACATTGATTTTGAGGTAAATAATAAATATTATATTGTTGTTGTTCTGTTGAAAAAAAAATTTGATGCAAAAATACATGTTTAAACTGATAAAATGCGAAAAAAATTGTCCGGAACTGAGAAAACAGCACCGGAAATGGGATCTGGAAAACGGGCCGCGCGGTTGATCAGGGTTGATCACTGCTCGACGCCGCGAGCGGAGTAAAATTTTTTTTTTTTTAAAATTCGGTAAGGCGCGTGGTGTGACGCAGGCGGGTGGGCTGATCCACCACGTGTAATTTTACACGCGGTAAAATTTAATTTTTTTTAATTTTTTTTTCAGTGACAAAAAAAATTAATATATTTTCATTTGTTTTGCAGTGACCAAAAATACGTTTTTTGGTATTAGTGACAATTTTATGTTTTGCATTTATTAGTAGGTTGACAGTTTCGGGACTTTTGACCAAGTAGTGATCTAGAGGAATTTCCTGATAATGAGGAAAATTGGCCTGATACGGGCGAATTCTTTAGTCCCTATGAAGAATATGATTTCCAAACCAAGGATGGGTTAGTTCATTGGGTTAAACAAAAAGGGATAGAACATAAAGTGTATATTATGATTAGTCGGTCAAGAGAGAGACAAGATTATAGTGTGCCCAAGGTGTATTTAAGATGTGAGCGTTCTGGTATATACGTCGGGGCACCAGTTGGCAAGGGCGGTGAAGGGAGGAAAGCTAACCGAACAAGGAGAACTAAGAAGATAGATTGCCCATTCAAGATTGTAGGGAAAAATGACTAAAATTGATTCATGGAGATTTAAGGTTAGCCGGGAGGCAAACATAACCATTTCTTGGGAATCTATCGGTTTGGTCATCGTCATGAAAGACGGAAGTTGGATGACGAGCGTGAATAAGTTGGTTGAGCGATTGACGAAGTGCAATGTTGGGAGCTGAAACGAAATTTATAACACATTGAGAATGGAAAATCCTAACTTTTATAGTGGAAGATCTACAGTATATAATGCGAGGGCAAGAATCAGGAAACTTGACAAAAATGGCCGGACCGAATTACAAGATTTGATGTATCGTCTCACCGAAGCTGGCTATGTTGTAGAGTGTCAGTCGTTATGTAAATAGCGGTAGTGATCGAAGCAGGGTGTAGACGAATCTCAACAATATGTTGGCGACTTATTATTTGCTCATCCGGACTCCATCAGACTTGCCAGAGTTTTTCCCTACGTTATCCTTATGGACAACACCTACAAAACAAACAGGTATTATTTTATTTAATTTATTTATGATGTGTTGGAATTGTTTATATAGTTTATGATTTTATGATGTGTTGGAATTGTTTATATGCAGATACAAAATGCCTCTACTCGCTGTAATTGGATTTACCTGAACCAATCAAAACTTCACTATTGCATATGCATTCTTGCGTCAAGAAAAACAAGAAAATTTTGCGTGGGCACTTGCTATGATTAGGGGATTATTTGATCCCAAACGAGTCCCCGGTGTTGTTGTAACTGATAAAGATATGCAAATTGTTAAGGCAAGTATTGAGGTATTTTACGAAGCCAAACACATGTTGTGTAGGAGACACATTGGGAAATGTGTGAACAAGAATGCTGTATCAATACTTGGACCCGAAAAAGGTGAAGAATTCTCACAGTCCACTTGGGGCGCACTGGCGTATGCTCAGACTGAAGCTGAATATTATGACAAGTGGGCTGATATTTTGAAGGGTTGTAGATCCCAAAAGGGATCTGATTTGCTAACATATCTTCGAAAAACCTAGGTGGATAACTACAAAGAAATGTTTGTTCCGGCGTGGACTAACAAGTATCTTCACTTCGGTACAAATACCACAAATCGGGTTGAGAGTTCACACTCCGCATTTAAGAGGTATTTGAGAACCTCCATTGGGGGTTTTGTATTTGTTTGGGAGAGGATCCACAGTATGATTGTAAATCAAATTGATGAGATTAAGGGGAAGATGGAATGTTTTATATTATTTAGGAAATTATGAAATGTTTGTTGGTGCCAATTGTGTGTTGCAATTAATTTTGTAATTACTAAGGATTTAAAAAGCTCTATTTAATAAATTTGTTCCGGGCACCCCTAAACCCTTACAACATTTATTTAAAACCCCTAAGAAAATACATTTTTTTGTGAAATTTAACTAAAACCCAAAAAAATTAATTAAAAACCCCTAAAAAAACGCATTGAATATGTCGGAAAAAAAATTAATTTCTTAGAGCGCGTGCAAAATTACACGCGGGTTAGGAGTTCACGCTGCGTGTGAACACGCGCTTTTTAAAAAAAAATTAAATTCCGCGTCCCCGACGTCGCCAGAGACGGTGAGTGACGCCACCGAGCGGTGGCGTCGACGCTGGAATTTAATTTTTTTTTAAAAAAGCGCGTGTTCACACGCAGCCGGGTGAAACCCTAACCCGCGTGTAATTTTGCACGCGGCCCTAAGAAATTAATTTTTTTTCCGACATATTCAATGCGTTTTTTTAGGGTTTTTAATTAATTTTTTTTTGGGTTTTAGTTAAATTTCACAAAAAATGTATTTTCTTAGGGTTTTAAATAAATGTTGTAAGGGTTTAGGGGTGCCCGGAACAAATGTGTCATAATTTTATTTTTAAAAAAAGAAGTATACATAAATTTCAATATACTCTAAGTCATTATACAATTAATTGCAACACATTAGCACAAATAAAAGAAAATTTATATTCTGAAAATTACACAACTAAACGTCTTCATCATCATTCGATTGCACCTGACGAAGATTTTCTTTTAGCGCTGCAAACACATGATCATAATCCCTAGAAAATGTCGCATGTTGTGAATCTGGTAAAGATTCATACAATGCTTTAATGGAATCAACGAACTGAAAAACAAAAAACAAACAAATTGTTAAATGCGCAAAAAATATGTTTGTAATATTTTTTGTTACAAATATAATAATTAATACTCGTTGGTTCCTTATTGCCTTAGGAACCCGACTGAAATGGATAAATTCTCAAGTGAGTGCGTGGCCTGTACCCATTCAAGATAACCCAAAGCCACCGCTGAAGGAGGATCTGCCGCACGTCCCAATAATTCTAAGGAAAAAACAGTGTGCTTCCGCCTTTGCCAAAATGCATCGACAAAACTATAAACAGACTTTATACCTTCGAGTCTCCTTAGGGACGATAATGTTCCCGTGGCAAAATTCGATTTATAAAGCTTCTCTGTACATAGCCAAACTGTCTCAAACAACGATCTGGCATGTACGGTTCTACAATATGGCCAAACCTAATGGTGCCATGAAATGTAGAAATCCAGCAAAGAGGATTTTGCCCCGGGAATCTACCGAACGGTGTAAAATTAACCTACACAATTAAGTCAGTATAAGTAATTCTAGAGAATAATTTTGATTGTCAATTTAAAAAATAAAAATACATTTAATACCTCTTCGACACTCATATCATCCAACATCATCCGGTAACTTCTGAGTCTCTTCATACTCTTCAAATCAACTTTCTCAGGCAAAAATCTCGAGGCAAATGGTTGTGTAACATTCCAATTAATGTTCAACCGAACCTGACTCAGAAATACCGGGAAATATGAATATATCCATGCCTGCAAAGAATTATTCATTAGAAATATTAGATAAATAATCATGTGACAAATGAAAAACAACTACATTTAACATTTTTAAAAATTAATTAAGTACCTCTAGTAAGGTAAGACATCCGCCAATTGACTTGCAGCCGGCCCTAGACGCTTGACCCAATTGGCGATACAGAGCTGCCAATGCTGCACTACCCCAGGAATACGAATTCACTTGGCCCGGTGCCATTAAGGCTCCCCCATATCCGAAGTTCACCTTGTCCCTAAGAACGATCGACAAACAGTGGTCGACTCCCAACATATGCGAGTAAGCACACCTTTGCACGGACAATAGAAGTCAAAGGCAGACCATTAATTGCGTTAACCAAATATTTATTCGGAATACCCTTTTCAGCAATAGCCATAGTCAGGGCCTGAACATCAACTTGATCACACTGTGCAATCTCAAGTATAATATTCTTTCTGATATGGTGAGGGTCAAAGATTGCATTACCGGAAATAGGAATATGAAGTATATAAAATACATCATGAAGTGTGATCGTCATTTCACCCCTAAGGCATGTGAAATGAGTTAGTATCGGTTGCCACCGCTCTACGAATGAACAAATAAGTGCATCATCGTGATGCGCAAACATGGTTGTACGGAGGTGTGCTAAACCAGTGCCGTAAAAAATAGAGGACGCCTCTGCATCTTGGTCTAGTCCTGTCAACTCCCGGGCTACAGCTTCTTTCTGGGTGGTGATTTGTACAAATTCCCGCTCTACCCCGTTCCAGATATCAACAGCTACATGACCAGAATAAGATGGAATCACATCTGGAATCTCCGGTCCACCACTTGCTGGAGTTCTTTGCTCCCAATCTATCGTCACTGGTTTCACCTGAGTAAGAATGGGAAGGCTCGGAGCTTGGGTACTCTGGGTAGTACTCTGTGATACATATGGTGGGTCATCACTTGCATTGTCTGTAGGGGCATGATAGGAATGTCTAGCTCCGGAAACTGACGGTCTAGCACCGAAAACTGACGGTCTAGCTCCGGAGACCGACGGTCTACCTCTTGAAACCGACGGTTCAGTTGGGTCATCCATTGGGGTAGGTCTACTAGACGACGATCTGCTAGACGATGGCCGAAATCTCCCAAATACTCTCTTCAATATTCCTGGACTCCTGTGTGATTCACCTTCACCTACTATGGGTTGGACAGGGGGGTAGCATCAACGAAATCCTCCTCCTCCTCCTCAGTAGAAGAATTTTCAACATAATCCTCTTCAAAACCATAAACCCTCCCCTGTGATTGCATAGGAATATCGGAAATTGAATGAGGTGGGTGTAAACTACTACCTGCCATCCATTCTTTGGGGAGTCGTTATATGCGGGGTAGGGGTATATGATCATGAATGGTAGAGGGAATGTTACTCGCGAGGGGGAGTTCGTTGTCTGCGATGCTCTCGACTCAATCTGGCGGGGATCGAGTCACGAGCTCGTCGGCTACTCTACCATCACTGTCCCCTAATCGGGCCCAATCGATCGAGTATCTCTTCTCCGATCTGCCATCTACAAATTCAACAGCAAGTAATAATTATAATTCTGACAAAATATTTTAAAAACAAAAGACAAAATAATATTTATTAAAAGACATTAATTAATTTAAATAAGCCTCTATTAAATCAAAATATTAAATTTTAAAAAAAAATGCGATACTGAAAAAAAAAATTGAAAAAAAAATTAATTCTTCACCGCGTGTAAAATTACACGCGGTGGATAACACTATCCGCCTGCTTCCCTACACGCGGCATACTCCATTAAAAAAAAAAAATTAAATTACCCGCAGCGAGCGGTCGACCCGATCACCGCGGACACGTCGGCGAGCGGTTGGTCAGGCCGACCGCTTGCTGACGTCAGCAGGCGGCCTTCCCGCGTCTCCGGCACACGTTCTTCACGGGCCACACGCGCCGGCACAATATCACCTTCACGCGCCACACACGCCAACGCCCCAAACCCCAAATTCAATTTTCAGTCCAGTTTTTTGGCAAAAATACCACAATTTAGTGTATTTTCAAGCAAATTTGGTACTATTTATCACAAATCAACTTCTATTTTGGTAGATCTACATAGTTTAAGTTAAAATTCAAAATTTTCAAAATTAAAACTCACATTTTGTTAGTTGTGATGCTATTTTGACGTTGAGTGTAGAGACAAAGTTGATGAGGACGACGTTTACAATCTGTTGAAGTAAAAAAAAAATTCCGGCAGGCGGCGGTTGACGGCGGCAGATCTTTAAAGAGGGAGAGAAGTTTGGGAGAATTTAATAAGAGAGAGACAAGAGAGAGAGAGAGAGAAAAAAATGATCAGTCTACATGTGCATGAGAAGCTCTGAAGTGGGGGACATAGACCACTTAGTCCACATTCAATACTATCACGCTTTTGATTAAAATAATAAAAATATTCCCCCACTGGTGCATTGTTTGAGCGTTTTTATTGTTTTTTTAATCGAAAAGAGGGGATGTGGGTGATTGTGACCAGTGATCTATGTCACCCACTAGAGCAAATGCCTATATCAAAATTTTTTCAAATAAAATTAATGGGGAATAGGGGGGTGTTAAAAACAAAATAGGGGGGTGGGGCTCTAGTGGCTATGTTAGCCCATGTGCTTTACCGCTTTGCTGCCCGAGACAGTTTTGGCGCCAAAGTTTCCTGCCAAAAGCCAAGGCTCATTTATTTACATAGGAGAAGCAGATTCGATAAACAAATTATGTAATAATATTTTGCGGGGTGGGGGGAATAGCTAAGGATTGTGCTAAAGCAAAGAGTCAGAACTCCAACTCGAGGTTTGGGATAACTGGTTGGAGTTGTCATACATCTTACTGTTAACAAGAGTTCGATTCCCACAGTGGACATTAACTCTCGTGAGATTTTTCCGCTGTAGTAGGGATCATCCGTGCATAACAGCAGTATGGGTCAAGCCCTCCACCGCTAGCGGTCACGCTACTGGGTAAACCGCATGCCGAGCGAATTAGTAAACACGTTGTCGGTGGACACCGGTTATCCTCGGGTGAACAAAAAAAAAATGTCAGAACCCCAGACGGAGGAGGTCGTCTGAAGCAGCAGCAAAATGACGATCTTCCATCATCTTCACCGGGGAACGGACTGCGCTTTTAGGTTTCCTGCATATAGGCCAGTCTTTGGCAATTCATATGTTTAGGTTAAGGATTTCGGGATTAGCATGTTTCTATTTTTCTAGGACGGACCCCCTAGGTTTTTAGAAGGTGAAGTTGAAGAATGACCAATATGTACACTGCAAGACATCTAATTATACTATAATGCACTGTGATTTCGTGCTCTAGCGTGCACCCAGCGCATACCTAGTCTCATTTTAAGCTTTCAAATTTTGGTCATAGTATATTAAGATTACTATATATATATATATATATATATATATATATATATATATATTTTGTTGCAAACAATTATATATACATTGTTAAAGCACTTGAAAATTATCAATGTTACTCCTTCTCAAATTAGTTATTTCAAAATCTAATTTTCCTTATCTAAAATTAGTTGTCCATTCTTAACTTCAATATTGCATTTACTCAGTTTTTCCAACTTTACTCTAGCATTTATTAACTCAACAAACAATATATCAATTTCATTAAAAGTTTCAAATAGTTTTTCCGGTCATTTTACTTAAAAAAAACTAACTTGACTAACTATTTTTTTAATTTGTGTATTTTTTTTTCAATTGAAACATTTAAAATGGGATAAATGGAGTATGTTTATTCTTTGAAGAAGCAATTCTTATTAAACTTTGGCGTGTAAATGCTAGTTTTGACCTTTTTACATGGTGATATATTTAGGTGTTCAAAAGTTATTGTTTGTGGTCATCATTTGAAATTACATGTCTCGTTTTGACATAATACAAAACTTAGGGAGAGTATTCGACTTTTAATAAATTTACTCGCTTATACTATTAATTAAAAAAAATTATCGGTGATATCATTAGTTAGTATAGTTCAATTAAGAGAGTGGAGGAAATTGACTGTGGAACTATATGTTAGTGAAGTTTAAGTTCTTTAACTTATTAGAGTGGTGTTAGTGGAGCTTAACTAATAAAGTGAATTTAGTTAATTAATTTTTGGGTATCACCTTCATTCTCTAATGAGCTATGTGACATTTATGGATTTATTGTCTAGCAACAAATAAAATTTTATGCAGTAAAATAGACCAATCCTCTATCAGGGGCAATATTCCCCACGATTTCTTGCCCCATTCACGGCTCAATCACCATTGGAATGACCGCGTCCCCATAGCTCCGACGTCAGCCATGGAAGCTTCTCCCTCGTCGGTTGATGGGGGAGGGTGTTGGACTAAGAAGTCTTTTGTAGACATTCTTCAACCAAAGGAAGGTACAATTTCTTCACAAGTTCCGATCAAGCCTCTTGATTCCTTCAAGGGCGAACTTTGTTTACCTATTGAGGAAGAAGAACACTTGATTTTGGAGGCTCCATGGGGTCTTGCTTGCGTAGGAAAATTTCAATGCCGCTGCCCTCCATTGGATTTATTCAAGAAAGACATTGGTCGAGTGGGTTTCAAGGATGGTTTTTGGGTAGGATGGCTCGATAGCAATCATATGATCATTCGATTTCATCAAGAATAAGATTATTGTCGGTTTTGGCGACGAGGACAATGAAAATTTTGTAATATTTAGATAAGGGTCTTCAAGTGGACTTTTGATTTCAACGTCCAAGAGGAGCCTTCGATTGTTCCGGCATGGATAAGCTTTTGGGGGCTTCCATTCCATCTATTTCACAAATCCAATCTTTTTTCGTTGGCATCTGTGGTTGGAACACCATTATCGTTGGATGATCCAACGGCTAATCTCATAAGGCCGAGTGTTGCTCGTGTTTGTGTTGAACTTGATCTCTTCAAGGAACTTCCTAATCGAATATGGATTCGTCACGCCAAGACATTTAAAGGTTTTTGGCAAAACATAACTTACGACGATCTTCTGGATTATTGCACTACTTGTATGTCCTTGGGTCATGATGATAAACGATGTAAAAAAGGACAAAATCAAACAAAAATTGAGCGGCCTAAGAACCGTGAATCTGTTAAGACAGTGAAGGGGATTACAAAAATTGAGAAAGGTAAGAGGGTTAGTGTTTTTCAAAGGGTACGTCCGGCTGTGACAGTGAACCGGAATAATTTGGAAGCTTCGGTGTCGGGTACCGCGGGAGAAGGCAGTGACATTGTGGCGGCGGTTGCTGAAAAAGGTAACAATCATGATGCATTTGTTGAAAAAAGTAACATTCAAGATGCCTTTGCTGAAAAAGGTAACATCCATAATCAAGAGGCTAATGAACCTAGTCATGAATTAAGCCTAGATACACCTATTAACACGGGTTTGGATACGGCCCTAAAAGTTATGATTAGTGGATCGGGTCAAGAGATTAACATGGTTATTGAATCGATTGTGGCTGCTAAAACGGTAACAAATGAAGAAGTTGCCGGTCGGGAACCTTATGAAGTGGGATCCAGCCCGCCAACCCAAATGATTCATCCCAGTCAAGATGCTCGGAAAATTTTAAGCCCACCAGTTTCAAACGAGGTTACTCTAGAAGAGTTGGGCCTCGAACACAATTCAGCGCCGGTCCGACTTACAAAAAAAGAAGTGCTACATGATGCACAAGTTGTTAGCAATCAAAAAGACCCAAATTATTTGGCAACTCATTTCGAAGATAGACATAAATTATTTGCAATCTTTCGGGACTTCAATAAAAGAATCAAGGGGTCAACTATCGGGGGCCATGTTGATACAATTGCACAAAAGGCGAGTGAATCTCTTGGCACCTGAAAATATCGAGGTTCCGGACACGAGATCTTTTGAAGCATTGACAGATTTCAGCAGGATAATGATTACGAAGATTTTATTTCGGTTCGCACTCGCAAAGGTAAAAATGGGAACATAAAAACTCCTACTGAGCACCACATGGAGACTAGGTACAAACCTTTGAAAAGACGTTAGTTTTTACAATTCCTAATATTTATAGACTACTAGGAACGATACTACCTATGTAGTAGTGAATTTGTTTCCACCTTTTATTTGAAGGTAGGTAATATCCCCCTCCATGTCTTTTCTCTGTTTTACTTCAATAAAAAGATTTTCATTATAAAAAAAAAAAAAAAACTAAGCAGAGCTCTTTTAATTTGATGGAGTTAAGTTCCACTAACATATTATATGCTATCACTCGAATAATTTTAGGAACTTAAGCTCCACTAACGTATGATCCCTCTATCAATTTCCTCGACTCACTTTAAAGCTCACCCTTTACACTTAGTCGCAAAAAATTAGATCCATTGTCAAAATTCCGTCTCTTAAACAAATACCTGGTATTTTATATTAATCTTTTAAATAATTTGAAAAGTTGAGAAAATTCACTTATTCTTTTACAAAGAGAGAATAAAATATAAATATAAATTTAAAAATACCAATTCAGTTTCTTTTTCAAGACACAATAAAATGTAATTTTAAAACTCTATCAAGATGCTAAGATCCCCAAATGATCACACTGAAAACTAAGATACAATTTTTGGATGAAGTTAAACCATCATTTTTAATACATTTTTTGCCATTATTCAAATCTTTGAAAGCACATATGCAAAGAAATGTATTATTCGCCATATCATATTTTGATACTTAATAATAATTCTTTGCAGATACATTCTAGACTTTTAAAAGATAAAAATAATAAAAGCTGGCCCCAAATTGAAACCTTTTAATCACATTTTAGTGTTAATAAATGAAAAAGGAACCACCTTTTAGATAAATAAAAAAGGAAATAAAATGTCCTCGGGCATAACTCAACCGTCAAACCCTTTAAGCGTTGTGTTTTGCTAGCTTTGTCTTTACTTTGAGAGTGTGAGTTTGATTTATGTCAAGTGCAGAGGTCATCTCCTTCTAAGTTATTGGTGTACACGCAACGTTAGGTGAATCTAATTAAAGCATATCTTGCATTTAAATTCTCCACTAGCCCTAAAAACGAGGATGTGGAAGCCCTTAGGTTGGTGCTCAATCCTTTTTAAAAGGGTAAGAAAACAACCAGAAGCCTAGGTGGAGTCAATTGAAGCATATCGTGAAATTTAAATCCCCCACTAGCCCTATGGAGAAGGAGATGGAAGTCCTTAGTGCACATTTGGTACGCTGGAATGGAATGACGATTGCAACTTATCTTTTCATTCTATTGTTTGGTTTTCCAAATTTAAATTGTAAAGGTAGTGCAACAGGAATAACAATTCCATTAAGATGTGGAAAATACAATTTCACACCAAAACTTATGGAATGATCTTTGAAGGAGAAGCTGGAATAACCAGTGAATAGTAACCGACTTTTATACCATTATTTTAATTAATTATTACGTCAATTTTACCTAGCAACGTATTCATACTTCGTCACAAATATTTTATTTCACTTAGTAGAATTTAAAAAATGATAATTTTATAAATATTTTATTTTTCTTGCTATTAGTTTTTCATCTATTTTTTAAATTCAAAATAAAGTTATTTTATGACTATGTTGACATTTTAATAAAATTATGTTCCAACAATTAATACATTTATGATTTTATATATGTTTGATATATACTGTCAATGCAATTCAAGTAAGATTGTAAATAGTATTTTTAATTAACTCTTATAGTCACGAGCAAGGGAATTTAAGTCTTATTATATTTAATCCTATTCCATTATAACATTGAAATATAATTTCACCAAACAGAAAAGTGAATCATCATTCCTTTCTTCATATGCTTCCCAGACATTGGAATGAAAAGAACATTCCAAACTCATTCCGGATAGAAAATGATTTTGCTTGAAAAGAGTTAAAACTCTATTAAAAAAAATTGAATCTGTAACAGAAACACAAAAATAACACAACAAGGTAATTTTTATTAATCAAATCAATAGTGAGTTACAATCTCTGGAAGGACTCCAATTTAGCTGGAATGATCCTCCAATTCTCCTCTTCTTAATTTGTTTCGTCCTAGTGTTGGAAGATTTGATCTTGAATCAAATACGATTTGATTCCAAGCGCCGAACCTTTGATTTTACAAAGCCGTTATGCCTTCCTGAATTTTTTCGCGAAGAACGCCTTTGAAGACTGTTGAAGATTTCCTGAGAGCTTTTGTCAGTTGAAATCTGTCTGTAGCTTCCAAAATGATCTTCCTCTGTCTTCTGTAAGCCTTGGGGGAAAACCCCTATTTATAAGCATAAATGAGGGATAGGGTTTTACTTATTGGGTTAAGCAGCCCGTTCACTTATGTTGGGTTGACCCATTCTTTATTTGGGGCGGCCCAATGTTTAATCCATTATCTTAATGGACCTCTATTTAACTTAACATTTCGAGCTTGCATTTCATTAGCCCAATTTAGTTTGATCCACTATTTCTTGTGGACTTTATTTCCAGTGGATTTGGGCTTGTTTAAAATGATGTATTAAATATGGCCCAGTTGTAGTGGTCCAATATTAACTATTATTTATTAAATTCAAGTAACCCAGACGAATAATATTTATTTATTAGTCCGGATTAAATAAATTTAATTACTCAAAAATTCTTTTGTCTACAAATGCCCCCACTTCAAGGCTCGGATTGAGTGTTTGATCAAAGAGCTCAATGACAAGACTTGAAGTATATTTATTTGAAGCAATTCCCTATATATACTCAATCTCCTAAAGATGAATTTTGCTCCAGGTCATGAAAAGGGCAGTTGACATAAACATTGACTCCAAATTGGAATCCATATAGGAATTGGAAATTGATAAATATAACTACTCTTTTAGAATCCCTTTGCTCCAGGTCATGAAAAGGGCATTTGACATAAACATTGACTCCAAATTGAAATCCATATAGGAATTGGAAATTGATAAATATAACAACTACTCTATTAGAATCCCAGTTGAATTTGGATTGAATGGCAGACAACTTCCCATGCCTATATAAAGAGACGAAAAGCCCAAGCAAAGGACATCAGATATGCGAAGCAATAAAGGCACGTTCAAATATTCTCCCTATTTTTTAAGCTTGCTGCGTCATCAAAAGGCAAGAACATTACTTTTTTTTTTGAATCAATAGAAAGTCTCCCTACATTCATTAAAAGCTTGCTGCGTCATCAAAAGTCTCATTTTTTTTGGGATAAATATGGTAATCTGTCTAAATATGACGTCTAAGCCATATTACATACATGAATCAATTCTGAAGCGAAAGACAAGTTTTTTTTTGTCTCGAGTACTGTGCAGAATATGAACTGCGGTTTTTTTTTTTAGGACTGCAATCAAAGGCATGGTAATCTTCAAGGACTTAGCTATGGATGACTTGGATTACTTATTCATCCTAAAGCGCGAGGGAGAATCCTTGGAGCGAGCATTTCAGCTTCCCGTACACACTCCGATGCATGGCCGTTTTACCCCAAAATCAGCACTTCCGCTAGAATTCGATTTGCAGGAATGGTCAGTCAATGTTGCTCGGGAAGATGTAAGCACGTTTTATTCCTTGCAAAGCTCTATTCACACAGGTGAACGGAGGCTTGGAGGATTTGAAACACTCGGGAGGCGAATCATAGCTGGATCCGCGTATTGGACCTGTGCATTGAGGCTTAATGGAGAATTTAGCTTTGTTCCAATGTATTGGGAATGGCTCGAGGAGGTACTAGGTCGCAGCCGGAAGCTATTGAACAAATCCGAGATGTACCAGGCTTTGTTTGCATCACTTTTCACTTATGACCGAAATTCTGACATTGTGCGAGCATTTTTGGAAGCATGGAGTCCGGAGACTAACACTTTGCATACCTCAGCGGGAGAATTATCCCTCTCGCTTTGGGACTTGCACAAGCTAGGAGGGTTGCCCATTTATGGCGGGATGTACGAGGAGGTTATCCCTTTTGCTAAGGAACTGACGGGCATGGATGCAGAAGGCAGGAGTTTTATTCCGCAAAGCTACGAACACCTATTTGCTGCATACCATCAACTGCATGAGGAAGGAAACAAGAAAGAAAATGTGTCTATTTCGGAATGGGTCAAGTTCTGGTTCAAAGGGGACACAAAATACCCTCAACCAAAGGTCATGCGACACAAGAAAGCATCATGCCCCAAGCTAACACAAAATCCCAACGGGAGCATTGGTGCGCCTCGGAAGTGGTCCAGTGCTGAGGAGGCCATATTTAAAAGCCTTGGAGTAAAAACTGACTTATGGGAAGAGACACACTTGGCGGCCTTCATTTCATGCTGGTTGTGTGTATTCGCACTCTCAAATGGGGATGAGAAGATTAGGCCAACAATTTTCAAGGCATCAAGTATAATGACTAAATGGAGGAAACTTTGCCTCGGTGTCCCAGTTCTTCTCAAAATTTACCATGGATTGAATGGTATTGCAGAATCAAATAACCCTGGATGCGCGAAGGCTTGTCTCCCTATGCATTACATCTATGCTTGGTTGGCACTGTACTTTAGGACTCATTATGTGACTAGTAATCCTTTGCGACTCCCCAAGATGACTGAAATCTCCGGTGAATGTGGAGCGAGATATTTTGACAAGAACACAGCTCGGGATCTCATTCACAAAGGCAAGAAGATCAACTGGCTTGCAACCGTAGATGTAAAAGACATAACGCTAGTTAATGATGGAAAGTTGCGGACGTCATCACTTGAGTACTTTCTTAGCATCCGTTCCGATTACTTGGCATTTCATACCGAAATCTCCTTCATGGTGGAACCTTACAGTCCATACAGATTTGCTCATCAGTTTGGGTTTTATCAGGACATTCCGCGGGAACTTGGGGTAGAGCTTCGCGAGACCTTTTTTGACACAACCAGGATACTTTGGCGTTATTGTATTCGTGCAAAGACTTTCTCGCAGGTATTCTTCCCCCTTACCCTCCGGTTCCGGAGAAGAACGTTTCCAAAGCTTACAGCAAATGGTGGTCGGGAGTCCATGGACCGTACCTTGTGGATAATCGTGCTACTTTTGCTAGCACCGGCCAACCCAAAGAGAAAGAGATAAACCATGAAGATGCTTTGAAAGGAAAAGAAGACCTAAGTATTTCTGGAGGAGTATCACTGAAGATTAAGCTTACCCCTAACAAGGACGATCAGCTTCGAGCGAAAGATCTGAAACATCATGTTGGTCCTGGAAAAGGCAAGAACATACCCGTGCCTCATTGTATTGCTTTATCTATTGACAAGGAAACAACTCCAGTTTCATCCAAAGGGCAAGGGCGAGGACAGCGGAGCAAGAGTTCATATGATGGGAGTAGCACTAACAGCGATCGCTATTGAAAGCGACAGAAAATCAAGGTAACAATTCCTGTTGACGCTATTGATTTGGACCCTTTTATCTTTTTTGAAGGCATTCCAAGTGTTGCTGTCTCGAACATTCATCTTTCACAACTCGTAAGCATTTTCTCAATCAACTCGCTATTAGTGCTTTTCTCAACTACTTATTTATGTTTCTTATCTTTGACTTGACAGTTTAATGATGAGGAATTATTCATCTGGAGAATGATTCTCATAGCGTGGGCTCCGTGTATGGTCCAGATGCTTACGATTTGCTGGCGAGCAAGTTGCCACCTCAGTACGTTCACAAGAGGCAAAAGATAGCGGAATGAATGTGAAAAGAAATCCGGAGGAGATTCTCCCAAAGCCATTTAAGCCACCATCATTTCCAGCAGAATCAATGGTTTCAGAATTCCATTCAGAGAATGTAATCCAAAATGCCCGCCACTCTTACACTTCCATGCTGTGGGCCACCTTGATAGGAAAGCTATCCCAAATCAAACTAGAGAAAATGCATTCTTTTGAGGCCGAAGCTACCAAAATCCTCGTCGAGATGCGATTTGGAAACCTTCCATCTATTCCCCGTTTGGAAATCCTTTTCCGTACATTCTTTGAGAACGTTTCTCGATTTACCTCAGTGAAGTTCCAAGCTTCCAGTAGAATTTTTGCAAAGTCTATGGACGACATGCGTTCTACTTTGGCAAAGAAACTAGGCGAAGTGGAGTCCCAAGAACATGAACAAAATGAGAAGATCAAAAGCGATGAAGCCGAGCTCGTAAAAATGCACCTAGAAAAAGCAGATATGAAGAAGCGACTTGAGACCCTGGATGCTATAATTAAGAAGAAGACTTCGGCAATTGAGGAAGGTAAAGGAAAGCTGCCAACACTTCAAGCATCAAACGCATCTACAAAAGAGAAAATTAACAAGCTTGCAAATTCTACTATCCTATCAAAGGAAGAAGAAAAAACTCTGAGGAAAATGCAGGACTTGCTCGAAGTCAGCCGCACTGAGTTGATGAACTTTAAACTTCTCCTCTAGTGCTTTCCATTTATATTTGTTTTATTGCTTTTGAGTTGTTGCTACTTCCATGTTTTGCTCATTCTGTACTTCAAGACTTGTTGAATGATGACTTTATTAATGAAATTTCCATTTGAATTTAACATCCTTTATGCAATTTCCTTTTGTCTTCATCATTATTTGTAATAATCAATCTCTCCTTTGACTATTTAAGTGAAATAATGAACGAACAACAAATACGTTAATTCATAAAGCGCTCAATTGCACTTTTAGACTTTTTATTTTTTATTTAATAAGAATGACTGAACTTAAAAGTGATTTTAAGTTGCCTACGTATCCCAAGAGATAAGCTTGAGAATCGAGTCATAACGTAGTTCAATTTTTTTTTGTCTTGTTTAAAAGGGATGACTGAGCTTGAAATTTCTTTCAAGTTGCCTACTGTAAGCCCTAAGGGCGAACAAACTCAGTTTTTGATAATGGACAAACATTTGATGTTGTGTCTAATGCTCTCAATCTTTGTGATAGAATATCGGAAGTCATAATTGAAGGAACCCAAGAGGGGGGGGGGGGGGGTGAATTGGGTTTCTAATAAATCTTGCAAACTATTTCCAATCTAAACAATGATAGTGCAAGTTTAACAAAAGCTAAAGCAAAACCCAATGCAAATCACAAGACAAGAGATTTAGAGTGGTTCGATTCACTAAGAATCTACATCCACTACCTTGAGCCGCACCCAAGGATTTCACCAACTTCACTAAGAAGAATGTGCCCACACAAAGTAGGACTTTACACTAGTGGCTAACTCACAAAGAGTTTTACAAACAACCACTATAAACAATTGCCCACACTAAGTAGGACTTATACAACAATAACCCTATCACTAAGAAAGGGGATAAGATGAAGGGTCTAGAGAACAAAGTTGTTCACTCTTCTAAGTGAAAGATACATACATTTGAAGCTCATCAATTGTTGGCTCTTTGAACATAAGAAGCACACTCTTTGTCTTGCTTTTATGAAATGCACTTTTGAATCATTTAGATTTTGCAATGAAGTGCATTTTACTTTGAAAGTGTTTTGGCTTGATAGGAAATCAATAAGAATTTGTTTTGCAAGCCTCTCTAGTTGTTGGAGTCATTCTAAAGCTTTGGAGTATTTATACAATTCAAAATTTGGCTGAAAAACGACTCTGAAACGGTCAAATAACGACTAGTAACAGAGCACCTCGGTTGACCGAAGATCAACCTCGGTTGAGCCGAACCCCATCTCGGTCGACCGACTTTGGGACCTCGGTCGACCGACCCATCCAATGGTCGACCGAACCATGTTTCATCATCTTCTCTGTTTTGTGCTCGGTTGATCCGAGAAAATCTCGGTTGATCGACTTTCCAGAGCATGAGAGATGATGTTTAAACACTTGTTTTCAAATCTTTTGAAGTCTAAAAGGTTTTCCCAAAAGGTAACACATAAGAGCACTTGGAAAACTTTTCTAAGAGACTTAACTTTGAAATCAAAGGCTTTTTGAATAAGAACACATGTAAAGATCATTTTGAAACTTAAGCCTTTTGAAAACGTGTTTATGAAAACATGTATGCAAGACTAGAGTGTAGAGCATATGTTCTTAGAGCTTTGGTTAGAGCTTAAGATAACGACTATTTAAAGACCAAGCTAACTAACCAAACCTAAGTCTTCAATCTTCAATCTTGATGAAAGTGCCTTCAAGTATATGACCTTGAATCTTGCGCACGGCTTGATTGAAGTACTTAGAGCTTCCATATTGAGTTCCGATATTCTATCACATAGATGAAAACATTAGACACAAACATCAAGTGTTTGTCCATTATCAAAAATCGAGTTCGTTTGCCCTTAGGGCTAACAATCTCCCCCTTTTTGATTATGTCAAACTTTGATGTAATTAGATAGGATATGGACAATATTAAGAACAAGGAAGCATGGCAAAAGGATATAAGAACAAGTAAGAGTAAAGACTAATGCTTATAAGATAAACCAAGTAAACATGGAAGCTAAAAGCATTAGTAAGATTACTTCTTTTGCCATATGCATTAGGGACTCTTTGTAGAGCCCTAATTCCCAACCAACCTCCTTGCCTCCTTCCTTCCATCCGATAGCTTTCTTGTGTGTAATATACATACCTTAATTTACACAAGAAGCTAACTTACCATTTTCATCAATGTTGATGTGAGTGCTAAGGATCCTATTAATAAGAACATTGCTCACACAAACATTAGAACTCTCAATGGTTTGTTATCATCAAAACAACATAGATACACTTTGCCCTTAGGGCTAACAATCTCCCCCTTTTTGATGATGACAAAACATTGATGCAAATGGGAATAATATACAAAAGATAAATCTTTAAAGTATATAAGCATGAATGCATGAGATAAGGATATTAAGGATCTAGACAAGTAGATAACAAATATTCTACTCCCCCTATTTTAGAGAATCCCTTATCTCTCCCATTTTGCAAAGTTCTAAGCTTTCTCCCCCTTTTTTTCAACATCAAAAAGGGTAATCAGAGCGCCAATATGACAAGCATTTACTCTTCCTTGTTATTGAAGAAAATTTTATACCAATAGAAAAAAAATTGAAATGCCTTGATATCAATTGTAAAAGAAAGCAAAAGAGGAATTGGAGAAGCTTGATGAAATATACGAATTCTCCCCCAAAAAAAATGATTCCAATTGAAAAAAAATCTAATACCAATTGAAAAACAAAACTGATACCAATTGAGGAAAAACTTTTAAAAACAAAGGAGAATCGTAATGGTTCAAAAGATCAATCTTAAAGACCATAAATCATTTGAGAAAGGATTGATCAAGAATATGCTTGGTTGATTTCTAAACAAAGAGGAGTCCATAATAACCCATAAATCAAAATATGGTCATATATGGCTAAAAAAGAATATCAACCTAAGCTAAAACAAAGGAGATATGGAATAAACCTTAAAGAACAATCTCCCCGTTTAACAAACATACGATGTTAGCTATTTGAGATAAATCCAAGTATGATACAAATTGACCAATTGAAAAACATGATACCAAATGTAAATATAGCCAATTGTAAAACAAGTTTGAAAATATAGCTAACAAAGTACTTGTGGAAGTGATACCATGAATACATAAGTTAAGTACATGTATCACAACCAAAAGAAGTAGAGGAAGTGTAAGATAACACTTTGAGTACATTCCTCTAACAAGTTAATGGTTAGCTAAATGAGTGTAGCAACTCTTAAAGGATACTAACCAAAAACTATAATGAGATCACAATGGATAAGAAAATGAAGAATATGATCTCAAAGTTATTAAGGAAGAGAATATGTGATACCAATTGAAGACATAAACATTTATAACACATATAACTTCCAAAATAACTTACACAAGTTGGCTATAAGAGTTAAAAGATGAAAAGCAAGCCAACAAGTGATGTGATGATGTAAAATAAGACAATTGAGCATACATCACATATTATGAGGGAGTTATGAGTTGAAAACATATGAAAAACTCCCTCTTAGGTTGTGCCACTTCCAAACAATCAAATAGACACAACCCATGGCATAATCAATGCCACAAACACAGTTTACATCCTAAGTCAAGCATCTAGACGATCAACCACATAAGATTAATGCTAAAGACTTGAATATAAACACAAACCCCTATATGCAATAAAGATCAAGTGAAAACTAAACATAGCATATACAAACTCCCCCAAAGCATAAAACACTTCATAATAGAGGGGAGGGGGTATAAGTTGAGCACAAAAGGATCAAACACAAAACTATGATCACTAACAAGGGATGAGTTAAGCCTTGTACCTCAATGCTCTTTGAGCTTGGACTTCTTACCATATTGGTTGATCTTCTTTATCAATCAAGTCCATTGAGGCTTTTTGTGTGATCACTTTCATTTGAAACTCATTGAGAGGTTGACATGTGATTGCTCCATTTTCTTTGTTGTTCATCCTTGATTGATGAGATGAAGGCAATCTCCTCTTCTTTTCATGACAAGTGTAGAGTCATCATTGATGGGTGACTTTTCTTTGATGAATCCTCTACAATCTTGTGATCCTTGGCATTTGACTCTTTTCTTGGAGTCTTAGCTCATTTGTGCCATTCCTTGTAGTTCATATCTTCTTCTTGAAGCTTAGAACACTTTGTTACCTACAAGGAATTCTTGAGAACAAATATGGTACCTTTTTAAAGGTCCTTCATGATTAGCTCAATATCTCAAGTAACACAAATATGCATAAGGATCATGCACATCAAAAACCAAAACAACTAGATGGATTCTTAAATGAATATGACATGACAAAGCAAGAATCAATCAAGTTGCATATGCTACATCTCATAGAAACCTTAGCTAAAAACATGGACAATAAGGATCATGCTAAAGGTTATCTATATAAATATAAACTTCAAGAATGTGAGATGCAACATATATAAGAGCAATCATGTATATATATATCAAAAACACTTAAACACATTAATTAAAGTGTTAAGAGAAGGTGATTTTGATACCTTTGCTTTCTTACCAAGTGATGAAGACATTGGATTGACATTTTGGCCCTTGTCATCACTTGATGCTTAGCTCTTAGTATCTAAGCAACTTGGTTCTCTAATTGATTAACATTTGAGCTTTGAAAATCCAAGTGTTGAGGAGTGCTTTTGAATTTCTTCCTTTGGCACATCTCCTTTGACTTCTCCCCAATGCCACTTCTCTTTGAATCAAGTCCATTGAAGCTTTGTGGCATTCATCTAACTTATAAGAACCTATAAGATCAAGGGAGGAGTAGCTTTTGGTACCCACTTTTGTTTGGGTCCTTTGGGGTTAGTTGAGATATATTTAACTTTCCAAATAGTTTTTACCCCTTTTTCAATTTTCTTCTTAACATGGCATCTAGCATTAGTATGACCATGTTTACCACAATAAGTGCAATGAATATGTGGCTTAGAAGATTTGTGAGCATGCACAAGATAACTACTTGGCCTATGTGACATTCTAGCATTTAAAACATGATTCTTAGGTTTAAGAGAAGTGCTAGCAATATCAACATGTTTAGCAATATAACCAAGGCCATGTTTAACATGTGAAGCACATTGCATGCTAAGAATTTGATCAAGATTATTCTTACCCTTATTAAAGTTATCAACAAGAAGGGTAAGATCATTTACTTTGTTCTTCAATTGATCAAATTCAACAAGCTTGTTTTCTAAAGATGACAATTTAACACAAGCTTCTAAGTATTGTAATGAAGATGTATTGCAAGTAGTAATAAGATCATCATTTTCACATTTCAAGCAATTAACATCATCACACAACTTCTTATTGTCAACAACCAACTTAGCATTTTCAACAAGCAAAGATTCAATTTTAAGCTTCATATCTTTGTTTTGCTTGGCACATTTTTTTCAAATGATCATACATATCAATTAAAAGCACATTAGGATCATCCTCCTCATCATCATAAGAATTTGAAGTAGAAGGAGAAGGATGTACCTCATTATCAATTGCCATGAAGCATAAGTTGGCGGTTTCATCATCACCGTCATCACTTGAAGAGCTTAATCCTTCATGAGTATCTTCAAGCGTTTTCCACATAGAGTGGGCGGATTTGCTTCCAAGGACACGGTTGTACTCCTCCGGACTTAAGGCACAACTAAGGATGTTCATTGCCTTGTAATTTTGAGTCATCTTCTTGGACTCAAGCTCATTTAACTCCTTGTCCAGTTTTGGTACATGAACACCATCCACCATCTTTGTAGGCACATATGGACCATCTTCAAATATATGCCATAAAGAATAATCTATGGAGCATACATATATCTTGAATAGGTCTTTCCAATCATCTAAATGATTTTCATCAAGAAGTGGTGGTCTATCAATGGAAGTCCCCTCTTGGTATGCTAAAGCGGAATATTCGGCCATAATCTTTTCTTCAAGCGGTTAGACTAAAATTGAAGACGAGGCTCTGATACCAATTGAAGGAACCCAAGAGGGGGGTGAATTGGGTTTCTAATAAATCTTGCAAACTATTTCCAATCTAAACAATGATAGTGCAAGTTTAACAAAAGCTAAAGCAAAACCCAATGCAAATCACAAGACAAGAGATTTAGAGTGGTTCGATTCACTAAGAATCTACATCCACTACCTTGAGCCGCACCCAAGGATTTCACCAACTTCACTAAGAAGAATGTGCCCACACAAAGTAGGACTTTACACTAGTGGCTAACTCACAAAGAGTTTTACAAACAACCACTATAAACAATTGCCCACACTAAGTAGGACTTATACAACAATAACCCTATCACTAAGAAAGGGGATAAGATGAAGGGTCTAGAGAACAAAGTTGTTCACTCTTCTAAGTGAAAGATACATACATTTGAAGCTCATCAATTGTTGGCTCTTTGAACATAAGAAGCACACTCTTTGTCTTGCTTTTATGAAATGCACTTTTGAATCATTTAGATTTTGCAATGAAGTGCATTTTACTTTGAAAGTGTTTTGGCTTGATAGGAAATCAATAAGAATTTGTTTTGCAAGCCTCTCTAGTTGTTGGAGTCATTCTAAAGCTTTGGAGTATTTATACAATTCAAAATTTGGCTGAAAAACGACTCTGAAACGGTCAAATAACGGCTAGTAATGAGAGCACCCTCGGTTGACCGAAGATCAACCTCGGTTGAGCCGAACCCCATCTCGGTCGACCGACTTTGGGACCTCGGTCGACCGACCCATCCAATGGTCGACCGAACCATGTTTCATCATCTTCTCTGTTTTGTGCTCGGTTGATCCGAGAAAATCTCGGTTGATCGACTTTCCAGAGCATGAGAGATGATGTTTAAACACTTGTTTTCAAATCTTTTGAAGTCTAAAAGGTTTTCCCAAAAGGTAACACATAAGAGCACTTGGAAAACTTTTCTAAGAGACTTAACTTTGAAATCAAAGGCTTTTTGAATAAGAACACATGTAAAGATCATTTTGAAACTTAAGCCTTTTGAAAACGTGTTTATGAAAACATGTATGCAAGACTAGAGTGTAGAGCATATGTTCTTAGAGCTTTGGTTAGAGCTTAAGATAACGACTATTTAAAGACCAAGCTAACTAACCAAACCTAAGTCTTCAATCTTCAATCTTGATGAAAGTGCCTTCAAGTATATGACCTTGAATCTTGCGCACGGCTTGATTGAAGTACTTAGAGCTTCCATATTGAGTTCCGATATTCTATCACATAGATGAAAACATTAGACACAAACATCAAGTGTTTGTCCATTATCAAAAATCGAGTTCGTTTGCCCTTAGGGCTAACAATCTCCCCCTTTTTGATTATGTCAAACTTTGATGTAATTAGATAGGATATGGACAATATTAAGAACAAGGAAGCATGGCAAAAGGATATAAGAACAAGTAAGAGTAAAGACTAATGCTTATAAGATAAACCAAGTAAACATGGAAGCTAAAAGCATTAGTAAGATTACTTCTTTTGCCATATGCATTAGGGACTCTTTGTAGAGCCCTAATTCCCAACCAACCTCCTTGCCTCCTTCCTTCCATCCGATAGCTTTCTTGTGTGTAATATACATACCTTAATTTACACAAGAAGCTAACTTACCATTTTCATCAATGTTGATGTGAGTGCTAAGGATCCTATTAATAAGAACATTGCTCACACAAACATTAGAACTCTCAATGGTTTGTTATCATCAAAACAACATAGATACACTTTGCCCTTAGGGCTAACAATAATGGAAGCTCTAAGTACTTCAATCAAGCCATGATCAAGATTCAAAGTTATACTTAAAGGCACATCTCGCCGAGATTCAAGATTGAAGACTTAGGTTTGGTTAGGATAGCTTTGTCTTTATAAGTCTTTATCTTATTAGCTCTAACCAATGCTCTTATGAACATAAACGTACAACACTCTAGTCTTGCATGCTCATAAACACGTTTTCAAAAGGCTAAGTTTCAAAAGGATTCTTATATGTGTTCTTATCTTAAAAGCCTTTGTTTTCAAAGTCTAAGTCCTTTAAAATGATTTTCTAAATGTTCTTACTTGTTACCTTTTGGGAAAACCTTTTAGACTTCAAAAGATTTCAAAGCTAGTGAAAAATCAACATCTATCATACTCAGAAAAGTCGGATCATCCGAGCTTTCCTCGGATCGACCGAACCAAGACAGAGAGTTGGAGCCTTTGGAAATTGTCAAGGTCGGTCGACCTATGTGGTGGCTCGGTCGACCGAGATTGGTATGGCTCAACCGAGCTATGGTCGGCTCAACCGAGGTCAAGTTCGGTCAACCGAACTTCTGCGATTACTAGCCGTTATATGACCGTTGCAGAGTCATTTTTTCAGTATATTTTGAAATGTATATATACTCTAAAGCTGAGAATGACTCTAAGGCTTGCACAAACAATATACATTGATTTCTTATCAAGTCTCAAACACTTTCAAAGTAAATGCTCTACATCTCTATGATCTAAATCATTCAAGAGTGATCTTTCTAAAGCAAGACAAAGAGTGTGCATCAAATGTTCTAAGAGCTTAATATTCTTGTACTTCAAAGGTATATATTTCTCACTTAGAAGAGTGAACAACCTTTCTCTTTAACCATCTTATTCCCTTTCTTAGTGCTAGGGTTATTCTTGTATAAGTCCTACTTTGTGTGGGCAATTTACTCTTAGTGAGTTTTGTATTGTGGTTATCTTGTAAAACTCTTAGTGAGTTATCCACAAGTGTAATATCCTTCTTAGTGAAGTTGTTGAAAATCCTTGGGTGCGGCTCAAGGTAGTGGATGTAGATTCTAAGTGAATCGAACCACTATAAATCCTTTGTCTTGTGATTGGGTTTCATTTTGCTTTTGTTCATCTTGCTCAAACTTACACTAGCCTTGCTTAGATTTGGAAAAGTTTACAAGATTAGTTAAAACCCAATTCACCCCCTCTTGTGTTTTACACCTACGTATCCCAAGAGATAAGCTTGAGAATCAAGTCATAACGTAGTTCAACACATTTGACTTTGCAGTTTAAACTCGTGCAAGTTGACTTCCACCGTACCCAAGTTGACTTCCTTCAATTCATCAACGGTGGTTTTCACACCTTCCTCAAGTTCAGGAGGAGCATCTTCAACATCTTTTTCTTTGAGAGATTCTTTATCCACAACATTGATATGATTTACGGTGACAACTTCTTCATTATCCATTTGAATAATATTTTGCCTATTTTGCCTCTCAAATCTGATTGTTCTTCGGATTCTTCCACTTCTTGTTTGAACATTATGGATGGTTAGATTTTCGGTGTTTTGGAGATAACCATCTTCAACCCATCTTTCTACTTGCAGAGTGATTGCACTTGGCCTTTGAGCAGGCAAGGGATAAATGACACCCACAACACAATTAATTTGATAGGATGAGCCAACGCTCTCTTCGTCTCCTTCCACAAGAGGATCAGTGAACACCACAGTGCATTGCTTAACTTCGGGCATGTTGTCGCAATCCACATTCACCCTAATTCCAGAAATAACATCCTTACGATGTTTCTTCTTTTAATTAGCATTGGTGCCAAGCCTTTTGAAAACCGATATATGAGAAGGTCCAAGTCGATGAAAGACCGATACTTGAGAAGGCTAATTTTTTGACGAAGTCGGCGAAAGACCGATACTCGAGGATGCACTCTATTGTCAACAACAGCTTTTGGATTTGAGGTACCTTCATCATCTGCAGTGATGTACTGAGTGGTCGCTCTCTTAATCTTGAGGCATATGGGAGATGAATGTTAGTATCCCAGACCAATTTTAGCAGTCAAGCTTTTTCCATTAGCCGCTTCTTGAGGCAGCTTTCCTAGCAAATTCCAATTTTGAGGGGTATATCCGGCTTTGGCGAGAAGTTTGTAAGCATTTGGATCAAAACCATCATCTGTGCGTGCAGTTGGCAACTCTCTATGCTCCACCTTTGCACATACCTCCGGTCGGACGAACCCTTTTAGGGGAGCAACCAGCGGTTTGATAGACTCAATTTTAGTTAAAGGCATGATAAAATCGCTTGATGTTTCCAAGCTACTTGGTGTCAACTGCTTGCGTTTGGAATCTGGACATATGACTAGTTTTTTTTCAAATGAAGCAGACATGCCGTCTTTCTCCTTCATACTTTTTGAGAAAATAGCTTTTTGAACTTCTCTTTTTGTAGATGAAAGATCTTTAGATGTTTCACCCTCCTTGCGAATGTAGTACTGGGCATCGACAATGAATGTTTCAGCTTCAGTAAAAGGCTTATCATCGGCAGCTACCTTTTTCATGATACCATTGCAGCAATACTTGAAATATTGATGGAGCATAAATGATACCACACCATTGTCATGAAGCCATGGTCTCCCCAAAAGCATGTTGTAAGAGGTTTTTGCGTCTATGACATGGAGGAAAACACTTGAAACCATATCATTTATTAACAACTCAATTCGCAAGGCCCCAATTGCTCGTTGACCTCCCTGGTTGAACCCTTGAATCATCAGCCGACTTTGAGAAAGCTTATCCGTTGCAATCCCCAATTCCTTCAACGCGCGCAGAGGGCAAAATGTTAATCGCAGATCCACCATCAAACAGGATCCGGTTGATTCTTTGTTCTTTTGCATATCCAGTCACAAACAATGGTCTATTGTGAGGAGTAGCTCCAAGCAATAAGTCGTCATCATTGAAGGTAATTTCAGCACAATCCACTGCATTTTCCTCAAAGTCTTCTTCTTCCTCGTATATATGTGTGGCATAACATGAAGACATATTCAGATCCAAGGGAGCGCTCAACCTTCTTAATTCTCGCGCTTGGTACAAGCCTCTTGACTAATTTACTTCTTATGCGGCATGCGTTCCCAGTTTTTGCATGTTTTGCGCGGCTTCTTCTTCTGTGAGGCACAAGCGTCCAGCCTTCATCCTCGGATAGCTGTTTTCCGCCTCTTGAAGACTCCTGAACATGTTGACCGCATTCTTCCGTAGTAAGAATGTGTCCATCAGCTCTCACTTTAATAGAATTGAACCCTCCAAACTCGATT